>CM045917.1:26259432-27694116 GCA_025169955.1 Salix arbutifolia | reverse complement strand
GTTCTTCCGGCTGTTGATAATCTCTCCTTTGGAAATTATTTTGGTTATGTGCGGGGAATTTTGGGTAAAAAGGCTGGTTTGGGGTGGTAGGTTTGGAAAAGTTGATGCTGGCAGTTTGGGGTGCAGGTGTTTGGTAGCTTTTGTAACTTTTGTCTTTCCCCTTGTACCTGTCCTCCAGATTATTCACCTCAATTTCTTTTCTTTTCCCGACAAAACCCCTCTTCTCTACGGGTTCCATAATTCTTCCGCTCCGGATTCCTTGTTCAATCCTCTCAGCGATTCGTACTGCATCATAAAAATGCTGAGCGGAGCTTCCCATCAGGTGCTCGTAGTACGGGGCCTTAAATGTATTGGCAAATAGAGTCACCATTTCTGTCTCTATTAACGGCGGTTGTACATTGACAGCTTGGTCCCGCCATCTTTGAGCATAAGTCCTTACGGACTCCTGAGCTCCTTTCTCCATGGTCATCAAGCTGGTCCTATCAGGAGCAATCTCCATATTAAACTTGTACTGCTTTAAGAAAGCATCTGCCAAGTCTGCCCACTTTCTAATCCTGATGTTATCTAACCTCATATACCAGCTAAGGGCCGACCCTGTCAAGCTGTCTTGGAAGAAATATATCAATAATTTATCATCTTGTATGACTTCCGCCATCTTGTTATAGTAGGAACGAAGATGAGTTTTTGGGCATTCTATCCCAGTATACTTGATAAATTCAGGAACCCTGAACTTCCGCGGTATCACGATGTTAGGCACCAAGCATGCTTCGGCTGCCCTAACTGGGTCAGATAGATCATTCCCTTCAACTGCTCTTATCCTTTCTTCTAGTGCGGACCACTTGTCATATCCTGCGTGGTCAGAGAATCTAGCGGCTTGTGGTTCCTCCTCTGTCAAATCCAATGTAATAGGGATTGGGATGGGCCGAGTGGATTCGGGCTGCTTCTTCGGTGAGCTTGTCCTTAAAATATGAGGTGCCCCCGGGCTTTGAACTGTCGGTGGTGCTTCATCTGTCTGAGCTGACGTTCCCTCTCCATCTCTTGTTCTTAACGCCTTCTCGAGCAGGCTGGTTAAACGTGCCACATCGTTTCGGACAGCTTCGAGCTCTTTTTGGTATGGAGATTCTGGCTCGGCCCTTTCTTCATTTTCCATTCTTCTTCTTAAACGAGTGTTGTGGACTTTCGCAGGGGGACCTATGTTTCGTAGTTGAGCTGTTTGCATGAATGTATAAGAGAATGTAAAATGTATGTGGTATGATGAATATGCTTGTATGAATGTACATGTAATGCAAATGGATTTCTCTTGTGAACAATTAATGGCTAAACACTTCATAGAATATGGGTTTCTTGTCACATTGCCGCTAGGAGTACTGCTTTTCGGGTCGATGCTTGAGTCATATTCACCAAGAGACTGGATTTGCATAAGAGATGGGTCAACGCCCTTTTTATTGAATGGATAAGTCTGCTACATTTTCGAAAACATAAAGAGGAAAAGCAAATTAAAATCCTTCTTCTGCCACATCTTTAGCCAAGGGTAGGAAAGCGGATCCACGGTTCTCGATTGTCTCCAAGAAAGCATCGGTCTCAGCTAGACTTCGTTGATAACGGATGATGTCTCTCCCCACATTTCTCGCATTGGTTCTAACAACCTGAGCGTGCGCAGCAGCTTCATCCATTTGTTCATCCATCTTGGACATTTTTTCAATAAGCAACATGTTGGTTCTGTTCAATGAAGTATTATTAGCATCGATTTGATCCTTGTGTTTTTCTATCAATGCTAGTTTCTCATCCAGATGCTTCACCTTTTCTTTCTCTTTGTCGAGCTTCGTTCTCAGAGTTTTTATCTCCTCTCCCTTGACTGCTAACTTTGCTTCAA
The DNA here is from genome assembly GCA_025169955.1 of Salix arbutifolia. Lineage (NCBI taxonomy): Eukaryota > Viridiplantae > Streptophyta > Magnoliopsida > Malpighiales > Salicaceae > Salix > Salix arbutifolia. The sequence goes on along the minus strand of CM045917.1, from coordinate 27,692,243 downwards.
TGGCTTCATCTTTCTCGGACCCCGCCAAACGACTTTCCGACATTACATACTTCTTATACAATTCTTCATACTTTTCAATTCTATCCATCAGCTCACACTGAACTTCTGCAAATTTCTCCTGGTAATATTCTATGCTATCTTGGCATTCATTATGTTCAGTCTTCAATGTGCCGAGTTCAGAGCAACTTTGCATCCACTTCAGATTCATTTCTGTTAATTCTTTCTCCACTCTCAACCTAGCATTCTCCTCCCCAGCCATCTTCAGCTCAAGCTTGGTTATTCTCGCATCTCTAGACTGTAATTGCTCATCTAACAATGCTCTCCTTTTATCACCTTCTAACACCATTTCTTCCATCACCAACTTGTCTCTTCGGGTCTTGTTTAATTCCATCTGAAGCTTTTCGATTTGTTTCTTCAATTCTCCTTCACTGTCAACTCTTTTCCTCTTAACGGACTTTTCTTCAGTTTGGGGAGACTTGACTTCTTCATTGGCCGCAGCTGAGGCAACTAAGTCTCTCCATTTTGCATACCCTTCACTCGCACTGGGATCTCCCAAACCTTTTGTTTCCACCAAAACTAGATGTTTCCAATCTTGTTTGATGGCCCTCACGACTTCTTGTGCAACGGGATCCTTAAACAAACCAAAGAATTGAGCAATTCCCTTGGTCCTTGGAACGAATTGTATGCCTCCATGCTGTCTTAGCACGAGAGCAGGAGCATAACTCACATAGCCGGTAATCCCTACCAACGGAACCCAACATCTTTGCCCGCAACTCATTAGGACATTCATTGCTTTGACCCAAGGGGCTTTCCATTTGAACCCGCTACCAGGTATAGCTTTTAGCTTTTCTACCCAACCTTGGTTGTCTAGATCTCCCCATTCTTCTTCCTCCACCATCCTCAATGGCTTTTGGTTGAACCACCAAAAATTATTAAAGACAGGTTTTTTTGTTTCAATGTGGCTAACCATCCAGATATATAGCAGCTGCGTGCAACATCTCACTGCTCCTTTCCCGGCTCTTCGACAATGGTTAAGCGTTATGATGGTTTCAGCCAAAATAGAGGCCACTGGGTTGATTTGTGTATTCTCATACTCCACATAAGCAGCAGCAGCTTCTAAGCTTACTATACCCGTCCGACTTGGGAATAACACAAGGCCAAATATGCCTAATGCAATCAATCTTTCTTTCTCTAACCCGGACTTCTGTTCTAGTTCCAACTCCAGCATCGAGAGTTCAGGAATGACCTTGTCAGATCTCAAAGGGAAATAAACTCTGTATAGGTCATTCGGAAACTCAGTCAACATCCCGTATTCCTCCATAGTAGGACATAGATCTACGCTCCCAAAAGAAAAACAACGGTAGTCAGGGTCCCAGAAATGAACTAGAGCTCACACCGCTGGGCTTAAAACGTCTACCTTCGCAATCTCCATCAGGCGTCCGTATTTTCTAAAAAATGCGTCCTTATCCACATCCTGAAAATGAGTCGTTAACTTGTTCACCTCATTTATCGCAATCCAGATTCTTGATTGGTGATAGCTTCATAGCATCGCCTTTAAAGCAGTCTCCTTCAGTCAATTGCGACAATTCAGAACTTTTCCCATACTCCATGACGGAAAGTTTAGTGGTTGTGGCCATTTCGTTCACAAGACCTGTAAAGCAAAGATGCTTTTTAGGTTTTTCCATTTTATGTGAAAGATATTACAGAGCATACATCCTAACGATAGGTTCTAGTTCCTTTACGTGAGACATAAGGTAGGTTTACTACTTGGTCTCTAAAGAGGGTCTCTTGCTGTCCCAGTGATCACCCTCGTAAAGGCGATATGAGGGTTCAGCAGATAGTGATATGGCACGTATACCAATCACCACCAGTCTAAACACTCAGCAAAGAGTTGGGGTTTACACAAACTTCAACCTTGACTCAAGTCATAGGTAAGCTGCTAGTCCCCCACTTAACTTAAAGTTTAGTGTGTGCTCTCAAAAATAATAAAAAAGTGATGCATGATGACAGGATGTAAAGATGCATGCTAAAGCTTATAAATAATCCATAGCAACATGAAAATAAATAAATAAATAAACAAAACATATCATAAACAAATAAAAAAAATTGCCAAGCTTAGCCCAAGTCCCCAGTGGAGTCGTCATTCTGTCGCACCCCAAAAAAAATGATGTGCGGCATCGTGACGACACTTTCCCGTGAGCGGGGGATTATCATGTGTCGGGGGGGATTATCTATTTTCGTAAAAAAGGGAGTCGCCACCTAGTATTAACGGTTACTAGGAAACCTAAAACTGGTCTTTCAGAGATTCTAGGGTAAGGGACTGGTTGCGTAAAGAGAAGGTTTTAGCACCCCTAGTACGCCCTACCTAAGGTAAGTTGCTTGACGTTTTGGTTTGCTTATAATTTGTTATGGCTTTGAGCTAAAAAAAAATATGTTAATTAAATGACAAATGGGAAATCATTCCTGCCGAATATTTTGGATATCAACCCCTTAGGATTTATTTATCCAAACACCGACAGTGAATAATAGCATATTATTCCCGCCGAATATTTTAGATATTAACCCCTTAGGATTTATTTACCCAAATACCGACAGTGAATAATAGCATATCATTCCCGCCGAATATTTTGAATATTAACCCCTTAGGATTTATTTATCCAAATACCGATGGTGAATAATAGCATATCATTCCCGCCGAATATTTTGGATATTAACTCCTTAGGATTTAATTATCCAAATACCGATGGTGAATAATAAACTCCAAAAAAAAAATAAGATTTTTATATTTTTTGACATATTGGCCAATACCCTTTGGATTTTACAAACATGTTGTAAAATCTCAAAAATGCAAGAAATTATTTTTTTCTTTGCGAAATCCATGCTAAAACTCATTTTTCTTCAAAACCCAAGATAATATATTTCTTTAAGAAAATAATTTTTAAAATATGCTAGTGTATTGGCCGTATGCAAGAAAACAACACATTTTTTCTTTAATAAAAATATTTTTTTGGAAAAATTTGTATTTTTATATTTTTATTTATTATTTATTAAATATATATATAGGGAGGGGGGGCTGGCTGCCAGCCCACCTACATGGGGGCTGGGCTGCCAGCCCGCCCATTGTGGCTGGGCTGTGGCCCAGCCTATCTGGAGCTGGGCTCGCGGCCCACATAATATGGTGTTGGGCCCCGGCCCGTTTATTCTAAAGATGGGCTTCGGCATATGGGCTTACAGCCCAGTCACCTTGGCTGGGACTTATTTTCATGGATCGGGTCGAGCACAAAGCCCGGCCCAACCCAGCCCGCGGGGGGAGTGAATTAATTCACTCCCCCGTGCATGTAGAGAAGATGATGAACAGTAATGGTGCGTGATTTTTCGAGTGTGATGAAATGCGTACCTGTTTATACCGTTGGGTAGAGGTGATCGTGGTGATTCTTCTGGTCGTTGTGGCGTCGGAGATGGTGGCCTGTGGTGGCCGGAATGGTCGTCGGAAAACTCTCGGTCACGTTGCAGGGGCTGCTGCTATTGCTGCTGTCGTCGCCTCTACCTTCGCCTGAGATGGTGGAAGAGTTTCTGAGGTTGAGAGGAGGCTTATGGTGATGAGAAGGAGGGACAATGGTGGTCGACGCTGGTGATGTTCGGCTGGCCGAGAGTGAGAAAGAAGACACAGAGGTCTGGTTCTAGAGAGAGAGAGGCAGAGTAAAACGAAAAAAAATGCAGGGGGGGTCTCTCTATTTTTCACGTCCTTAACACAATATTTCTTGCGTAAATCTCTTCTCCTCTCTGTCTTTTTTTTTTCTCCTTTTTCCCACTGTGCAAACTGCTATTTATAGCAGAGAAAACCCAAGTTTGCAGTGTTTAATGCAGTGTATTGAAGGCAGTCGGAAGAGAATCAGGACGAAAATTTGATGGAGATAAATCAGGCAAGATCACGATTGATTAGGAAGAAGATTGAATTGAAATGGGAAGGAAATCACTACTGATTAGGAAAATCAAAGTTCGGTCATGCATGAAGTTTAATGCAGTATTGAGGAACAGCAAACAAATTGATAAAATCAAAGGAAAATTAAGAAGAAATCACGCTGGAGATAATTTTGGGAAAAAAATCACGATATAAAATTCTGATTTGACTTGCTTTGATGGAGCTGAATTGGGAAGAAAATCAAAATGAAAAAGGAAGAAAAATCACGATTAAATAGGCAGAATTTTGAAATTGAGCTGTTTGATCAATGTGCCTGCAAAATAACGCCGGAACAGTGCAATTTCTTTAAATGCAGATTTCGAAATTTTTGAAGGTAAAAAAAAAATCCAATTTGGTCCTCCAATTTATAAATTCTTTAAATGCACCCAATTGGATTTAAACTTGATTTTATGCAATTAAATCCCATCAAAAATTCAACCTCCACCGTAGCTTTGCGCGATCTCTAAACTGGCCCTTGGCTCCTGATTTTCGCGATTTAACCCTCAATCGGCCATTAAACTCCAAATTGCTCGAATTCGCCCTTGAACCCAAAATCTATTTTTTTTTTGAAATATATATTTTTTTTTTTTGAAACATAAAAAATAAAGAGTCAAAAATTGGGTAGCAACAACTGGGAACGAAAAACAACAGAAGAGGAAACGAAGGGAAAAGGCTAAAAAAAGAGGGCAGTAGCAAACTGGGAATACAACGTAGAATATTAGCAAAACACTGGAACTCCACTTTTATTTTTCTGGTCACCGTGACACCAGCAGCATCCTCTCTCTCACTTTCCAACGCCAGCATCCCATCAGCTCCATTGCCGGAGACAGTTCTCCATCTCCATTTGAACTGTCAGCACTCTCTCTCTCAGCCTTGCACCTGCTCTCTCTCTCTGTCCCCGACTGTCTCTCTCTCTCCACGTACGCTGCAACAGCTCGGTGCAATTCCTCCTTCGGCAACGCAGCAACGGACCTCCAGTCGACCACCATGACCCTCTCTCTCCTTCCTCAGCCCCACGCCAGAGGCATCAGTTGAAGACAGATCATCTTCTCCATCTCCGGCCAGCAGCAGTAACAGCAGGGACGACGCAGAGGCAACCACTCCAGCAACAGACCGAGAGCTTGAGGAGCTCCTCCCGGCCACCACAGGCTGCCATTTTCGACGCCACCACCGTAGGGACAACCACCTCGGCCTCCTCTACCCGGCGGCAGTAGCAGGTGAGCCTCTCGTGGTATTCGACCGACCACCAGTTACTGTTCACGTGTGCACTGCGTGAAATAATTCACTTCACGTGAATTGAATTGGTTGTTGGGCTGGGCTGCTCTCGGCCCAGCCCAGTAGGTTGGACGGGTCCAACCCAGCCCATTAGAGTTGGGCTTTGGCCATGTTAGTTGGGCCGGCCCATTTAGCAAGGGTAGGCCCGGCCCGAGTTTTTTTAAAAAAAAACATTTTCAAAAAAAAAAAGCATTTAAAAAAAATGTGTTTGTTTTCGTTCATACGGCCGAATTCCAAGATTTTTCCATGTTTATTTTTTCATAAAAAAATGTTGCATCTTTCTCATATTTTAAAACAAAAATTGGATATCGTAACCCGTTTATGATTATCCTTTGGAATTTGGCCAAAATATAAAATAAAAAAATTGTTTTAGCTATCTCGGTGTAAAATTACATTGTAAAGTACATTTGGAGATACTAAAAAAGATTTTCTTTTATTGCGGTGTAAAATTACATTGTAAAGTACACCCGCAAATAAAAAATTGTTTTTTTTAATGTAGTGTAAAATTCTTTTGGTTAGTCTTTCAAACTCCTAACGAGGTAGAGATTCTCTCACGAAGAGAGATCTACGTCAAACTTTAGAAAAGACAAAAAAATCAAACTTAGTAAAAACAATCAAACAACAATGCAGCTTGCCTTAGGTAAGGTGCACCGGGGGTGATGCGTCTTCCCCTTGCACAACAAGTCCCCTTACCCAAGACTCTCGCAGACCACTAGGTTCCTAGTAACCTTAATACTAGGTGGCAACTCCTGATAATTATAGTCGTAACTTTACAGCTATAAAACAAACCTTTCATTTTCACCACGCGCCGTTATCCCCCCAATCCGGGGATGGCAGGGCGCGAAACGCGAAAAATCGTCGTCGCGACAGATGGCGACTCCGCTGGCGATATAGCTGGACTAAGCTTTGTTGTTTGATTGTTTATTCTTCAATTTGTTCTTGCACGCATTTTTACTATTTTAGCATGCATTTAATTTTTAATTAATGCATATCATTGACTTTAATTAATGTCATCATACATTTTAATTTCCTGAATAAACCCAATTCTAGGTTTGGCGGGGATTAGCGGTCTGCCTCATGACTTTTAGTCGGGGTTCAGATTCGTGAAACGTCCAACTATGAACTGAGTGTTTACTCGATAATGGCGGTCACATCGTGCCCCAACCATTTCCTGTAAACCCCTACACCACCTTCACGTAAGGCGGTCACTGGGCAGTTCATAGACCTTCGAGACTAGGTAGAAAGCTTACCCCTCATGTAATGACTTAGAACTTGTCTTTAGGTGCAAACTCTCTGATAATTCACATGATGTGTACATACATTTGCATCCATTTGCATCCATCATTGTGCATAACATTTTATCGGCAGGTCAAAATATAGGTCCCCGAAGAGCTCCTACCACTCGACTCCAGTATAGAAATATGGAGGATGAAGAGCGTGCAAATCGTGACGCTCATTTTCAAGAAGAACTAGATTCTCTGAAAGCTAGTGTGGTTAGTCTTACCAGCTTACTCGAGCAAGCACTGAGAAATACCTCTAGCGAGGGTCCTTCAACTAGACCCGCAGCAGCTGCTCAAGCACAAGCAATGAATCACCATGAAGAGGTGATAGGAGAAAGGGTTCAGGAACCGCAACAAAATCCAGCAATCGTACAATCAGCGGCGCCGACACCTGCCGCAACCCCAACGGTTATAACAACATCAGAGGTCATCAACCAAGATAAGATGGCGACATTAGAGGCTAGGATAAGGGCCATTGAAGGGGTGAACCTATATGACCCAGTACAAGCTGCAAAAATGTGTCTAGTCCCGAATGTTGTGATACCAAAAAAGTTTCGTGTTCCTGACTTTATCAAGTACACTGGGACACAATGCCCCGTCACTCACCTAAAATCATACTGTAACAAAATGGCAAAAGTAGTGCATGATGAAAAATTGCTTTTGCATTTCTTCCAAGATAGTTTGAGTGGGGCAACTTTGATTTGGTACATGAGACTAGATAACACTAGGATCCGCAATTGGAAAGATCTGGTAGATGCTTTCATCAAGCAATATAAGTACAACATGGACATTGCTCCTGACAGAACAAGTTTGCCAACTTGGAGAAGATGAACAAAGAAAGCATAAGGGAATATGCTCAAAGATGGAGAGATTTCGCTGCACAGGTACACCCTCCGCTTCTAGATAAAGAGATGGTGACATTATTCGCCAATACGCTAAGAGAACCCTATTACGAACATGTAATGGGCAGCTCGGCACAACAATTCACAGATCTTGTAACCGTGGTAGAGCGGATAGAGCAGGGAATCCGAAGTGGGAGAATTCCCGCACCTGTGGAGAAAAATGGCTTTGAAGGCAAAAGAAGAATGGTCAAGCATTTTGAAGATGACTACGAGGGTAGGAAAAACCAATTCCAAAACTACCATAACCCTTCATCCAAAATTGCCAACATCAATATTCAAGCCAAAGATCAACCTAAAAATTTCCCTAAAAGAAATTACCAGAAAACCAAAGAACAGCTACCTCCACTACCATTGCCTTTGAATGAGATATACCAAAAGTTGGTAAGCAATAGAAAAATAGCTCCTGAACCCCAGACACCTTTGCAGCCGCCTTACCCTGCTTGGTACAAACCCGACCTTACCTGCGAGTACCATGCTGGTATTGTAGGACATAGCATTCACACTTGTGGTGCCTTCAAGAAGAGGCTCATGCAATTGATCAAAGTAGGGTGGATAACATCCGAAGAAAATCCAGGTCCTGCACCCAATTAAACTTCACGAAGATGAGGTACCAAGTATCTGCATCATTAAAGTGATCTCGACAAAAGCTTTAGAAAAAAGGAGCGCGCCGGTATTGGAAGATGAAGTCTGCTTCCATGATTACCTTTTGTTGTGGTCATGTCCGCACATTATATTCTCATTTTGACTTGTCGGCTATTTTGCTCGTAATGCTATAAGACCTTTTGTTAAACAAGTTTTTCTCTCCAATAAGATCATGTATTTTCTTGTGTTCATGGCGTGCTCTTGTTTTTTGTTTATATAACACAAGCACACCTCATACCCTTTCATTCAAATTACACATGATCCCATGATTTCATAAAGATTTTTGGCAAATCAAAGTCTAGTACGAAAAGGAATGTCAATTTGATGTTTATTTAACAAATGTGTTCTGGGAATTCAAAGGATTTCATTAAAAGGTGACTCATACCACCAAAACCCATATAATAAAGCTAATCTCTTAGCCAAACAAATAATCCAAAAAAAATCAAAAACTTGTTTCGTATGGAAAAGCAAAGCTTATTTATTCATATTGCATGTTTTGAAATGAGGAGAGGCCATCTTTGATATGCCTTCACGAAATCTTAAATATCCCTTGCAGTCCCTATTTGAGCCTAATAATTATTTTTTGATAATTAACCCTGACAAGGATCACACCCTACACTAGGGGGCAAGTGAGAAGAGAGAAGAAATCTCAATTACAAAGTAGTCCTCGGTGACAAAAGATGCCCAAAGAAAATTGGGGGCATAAACACAAAAGGTTTTAGTACACTATAGCAAATCAATTCAACATTTTAGTAGTACTGAAAACCCAACATAGAAAGCCAAAATATTGGGGGGCATGTCACGATAAAATCCCAAACAAAATACTTGGGGGCATGTCAAGTTAACATGATGGCACTGCTAAAAACCCATGATCAAGAGCCCAAACAAATACAAGGGGGCACGTCAAGAGATACCCGAATAAAATTGGGGGGCCATAAACATAAAAGGAATTTTAGTACATTACGACAAATCAAGTCAACATGATAGTACTAAAAACCCATGATGAAAGGCCCAGACAAAATACTGGGGGGCATCTCTAAGTAAAAGCCCAAACAAAATGATGGGGGGCATGTCAAGTCATGAAAATCAATCATGAAGACTAAAAGGAGTTCTAAGAGTGAGCACTAAGTGATCCTTAGTCTAGAAAACCCTCAAATACCTTTTGAGTCTTCAAATATTTTTTTCGTAGCCAGCAACCAGAGCCTACGGTACAAGCCTGATAAAGACCTTTCTGATCAAATACGAGTAATCTGGATCGATAGGCAATGCTTTTCTATTCAAAACAATCCTTACAATGCTTCACACGACCCGATCGAAGACTTCCTGACATACGAGACATGCAAATATCATTTCACATTCTTGTCAAAGTCAACATAAAACCTGACAATGAGATCACTTCAATTCTTTCGAGAACAGGTTTGTTTAAACAAACCTCAAAATGGTTTTTGTGCTTGGAATGACTTTGAAATTCCAAAAATCGCACATGAAAACACCATCTTTACAAATAACCAACCCCTTCCTACAAACACTTGAATTTTAAAACACTTTTGGGGCATGACCTGACCGAGGGCAATCTACAAATGCAATTGAAGCTGGCTCCATCATTCCTTTTCAAAGAATCTGGATCAAACTCAGGGGAGCATATTGATATGAAAGATCTATCATCTCTAGTGGTCAAAATCATGAAGCTGACTCCATAATTCCTTTTCAAAGAATCTGGATCAAACTCGGGGGCATATTGATATGGGAAAATCTATCATTTCCGGTGGTCAAAATCTTAAGTTGTTGCTCGAGTAAGTAGAAGCAAAAAGTTGTCAAAGCCAGAGATCCAAACCCTGAAAAGAGAAGACCATGAAGAAGAAGGGGGACCTATATCTCTTAGTTAAGTATACATGCATTCATGCATTGCATCCCCATTGAAAATCTAAAAAATATTTTGGAGGGATTGTAATTTACGAACCTTCATTCATTTTGTGTGCACGCTTTCAAGCTCTTATCTCTTTGAAAATGCTTTTCATCTTTATTTCTTTCTTGATTTTGGGTGTCATCATGCATTGCATCCCCATTGGGAATCTAAAAAATGTTTTGGAGGGATCGTAATTTACGAACCTTCATTCGTCATTTTGTGTGCACGCTTTCAAGCTCTCACCTCTTGCATTTCCTTGAGCATGCTTTTCAGCTTTATCTCTAATTTTGGGTGTCATCATGCATTGCATCCACATCGAGAATCTAAAAAATGTTTTGGAGGGATCGTAATTTACGAACCTTCATTCATCATTTTGTGTGCATGCCTTGAAGCTTTCGCCTCTTTCATTTCCTTAAGCATGATTTTCAACTTTATTTGTTTCTTGATTCTGGGTGTCATTATGCATTGCATCTCCCTAGGGATCCAAGAAATGTTTTAGAGAAATTGTAATTTACAAACCTCTACTCATCATTTTGTGTGCGCCTTCGAGCCCTCACCACTTTCACTTCCCTAAGAGCGCTCGCGAGCCTTTCATCAGAACAGATAAAGTGTTTTTCAATCCTATCCCTTTCCTTATTTGAGTGAGCTTTCTAGCCATCAACCAACTCAGATAGCATGCTTTTTAGCCCTATCTCTTTCTAGAATTTGGGTGAGCTCTCTAGCCATCAATTAATATAGTGCGCTTTCCAACCCTATCTCTTCAACTCTTGAGTGTGTTTTCCAAACCCTCAACCACTAATTAGGATCATGCGCTTCTTAGCCATTTCCTTTCCTATACTGAGTGAGTTTTCCAACCCTCAACCGTCAATTAGGATCATGCGCTTCTTAGCCATTCCTTTCTCTCATTTGAGTGAGTTTTCCAACCCTTAACCATCAATTAGGAATAGTGCACTTCTTAGCCATTCCTTTCTCTCATTTGAGTGAGTTTTCCAACCCTCAAACCACCAATTAAGATAGTGTGTTTTCCATCCCTATCCTCCTTGTTTAAGTGCGTTTTTCAACCCTTAACCATAAGCTAAAAATAGTGTGTTTTCCAACCATATTTTTCTTCCTCTTCGAGTCTTTTTTCCAGCCACCGATTAAGATAACATGTTTTTTTTATCCCCATCCTCATTGTTTGAGTGCGTTTTCCAACCCTTAACCATGAACAAAATTGTGGGATTTCCAACACTAGATCCTAGATAGCGAGCTTTGTAGCCCTATATTCCATCCCATGAAATCTTCATCGCCACTTTTTGCTTTCATCTGGGCAGGTCGCCCATCACAACAAGACCATCTCTTTGTTTTTTCCATCTTCATCATTTCCACTCGGGTAGGTCACCCATTACAATGAGACTATTTTCCTGTGTCATTCACAAACATTATCAACTTCCATTCTTTGAGTGTCCTATTTAGGCCCTAATTCTTAGGTAGTGCGCTTTCTAGCCCTATCTTACCATTCCTTTCTGAGTGCGCTTTATAGCCCTCATTCTTATTTTCGGATGGATCGACCATTTCTTGGTTTGATTAATCCACTTTCTTTTTCTTTACAATGCTTACTATCTAAAGTCTACAAGACTTTAGTCGTAAGCATTGTAAAGAGGGGGGCAACTGTCATAACCCAATTTCTGGGTTATTCCACAAAATATACCAAAAACTAATAAAAATAAAATAAAAGGGGATGGTGTCGGCGGAAAAATTAATGTGGAAATTTTGGACGTTTTTGAAAGCCTGATTGTACCTTTTTTTTGCCCAAAAATGAAGAAAAATGCAGATTCAAGACTAAAATAATTTATTATTGGATATATCTGCGTAAAACTTGAGTCGAAAGAAATAATTATATTTTTATGGGCCAATTTGATTTAATCATCGACCAATTTAAAGTGTAATTATGCTTTGGGATTAATTAAGAGCCCAATTGAAGGATTTAATTAAGCGCAAGGGCTTAATTATACTTTAAATGGGTCAAATTAATTTTATTAAAGGCTTAATTGATGATAAATCAAGTTTGGAAGCCTAATTTGGGTTAAATTGAGACGATCGGAATTTTCGGTGACGAAACTTTTTGGGTGAAATCAGAAACCAAAATTAAACATAAAAACATTGTTCTTCCTGGTTTTTCCCATCAAAAAAATCTTTTTTTTCCAACTTATTAATTTAAAATTTTCAAAAAAAAATGCCCTCACCGGAGCCATGCTTCACCATGCTGCATCATGCGAAGCCATGCTGCCACCACTCCCTCTGCAACACCATTCCTAGACACCATACCTGGACAATACCACCATGCCGTGCACCATGCCTCATTCTCCTATAAATTGGCAGGAGAATACAAACCACGAGGGGGGAGAATTGACAGAAAAAGGGGGCTAAAAAACTGTGGAAAGAAACGAAGGGAAACAATACACAGACGGGGAAGAAAAGGAGGTAAGATTTTGACAGGGAGGACTGCCACGAGAGGAGAAAATATTGAAACTGGAGAGAAAAAATTGGACACTGGGAACGAAAAACAACAGAAGAGGAAACGAAGGGAAAAGGCTAAAAAAAGAGGGCAGTAGCAAACTGGGAATACAACGTAGAATATTAGCAAACCACTGGAACTCCACTTTTATTTTTCTGGTCACCGTGACTCCGGCAGCATCCTCTCTCTCACTTTCCAACACCAGCAGCCCATCAGCTCCATTGCCGGAGACAGTTCTCCATCTCCATTTGCACTGTCAGCTCTCTCTCTCTCAGCCTTGCACCTGCTCTCTCTCTCCTTCCCCGACTATCTCTCTCTCTCCACGTACGCTGCAACAGCCCGGTGCAATTCCTCCTTCGGCAGCGCAGCAACGGACCTCCAGTCGACCACCATGACCCTCTCTCTCCTTCCTCAGCCCCACGCCAGAGGCATCAGTTGAAGACAGATCATCTTCTCCATCTCCGGCCAGCAGCAGGGACGACGCAGAGGCAGCCACTCCAGCAACAGACCGACAGTTTCAAGAGCTCCTCCCGGCCACCACAGGCTGCCATTTTCAACTCCACCACCGCAGGGACAACCACCTCGGCCTCCTCTACCCGGCGGCAGTAGCAGGTGAGCCTCTCGTGGTGGTCGACCGACCACCAGTTACTGTTCACATGTGCACTGCGTGAAATAATTCACTTCACGTGAATTGAATTGGTTGTTGGGCTAGGCTGCTCTCGACCCAGCCCAGTAGGTTGGACGGGTCCAACCCAGCCCATTAGAGTTGGGCTTTGGCCATGTTAGTTGGGCCGGCCCATTTAGCAAGGGTAGGCCCGGCCCGAGTTTTGTTAAAAAAACATTTAAAAAAAAAACAAATAAAATGCATTTAAAAAAAATATGTTTGTTTTCGTGCATACGGCCGAATTCCAAGATTTTTCCATGTTTATTTTTTCATAAAAAAAATGCTCCATCTTTCTCATATTTTAAAACGAAAATTGGATATCGTAACCCGTTTATGATTATCCTTTGGAATTTGGCCAAAATATAAGAAAAAAATAAAAAAAAATGTTTTAGCTATCTCGGTGTAAAATTACATTGTAAAGTACATTTGGAGATACTAAAAAAGATTTTCTTTTATTGCGGTGTAAAATTACATTGTAAAGTACACCCGCAAATAAAAAATTGTTTTTTTTAATTTAGTGTAAAATTCTTTTGGTTAGTCTTTCAAACTCCTAACGAGGTAGAGATTCTCTCACGAAGAGAGATCTACGTCAAACTTTAGAAAAGACAAAAAAATCAAACTTAGGAAAAACAATCAAACAACAATGCAGCTTGCCTTAGGTAGGGTGCACTGGGGGTGATGCGTCTTCCCCTTGCACAACAAGTCCCCTTACCCAAGACTCTCGCAGACCACCAGGTTCCTAGTAACCTTAATCCTAGGTGGCGACTCCTGATAATTATAGTCGTAACTTTACGGCTATAAAACAAACCCTTCATTTTCACCACGCGTCGTTGTCCCCCCAATCCGGGGATGGCGGGGCGCGAAACGCGAAAAATCGTCGTCGCGGCAAAACCTGTGAGAAGTATGTGGTCTACATATAGAAGAAGAATTAGTGTGCCAAGTTTAGAGTGAAAAATAAACAAGGATGGGTTGACTAAGCTACAAAAGAATCCATATTTAAGAAGAAAAACAGATTAAACCAAGAACGAGGTGTTTGTTTAAGGCCATGAAGAGCATTTTGAAGCTTGCATACATGTGTGGGGTGGTCAGGATCAACCATTCCTAAAGGTTGTTCCATGTATATGTTCTAAGAGTAAGCCATGAAGAAATGCATTTTTTACATCAAGTTGATGTATTGGCCCTTTTTTTAACAAAAGTTGTAGTGATGATCATTTGAATGGTTCCAGGTTTGTTGACCAAAGAAAAGGTTTCAGTGATGTACCCTTTTGACAACAAATACAAATTATTCACTTGATGATACCCTTTTTCCATTGCACGTGCTTTAAGACAGTCTAAGGAGCCATCGATTTTGAGTTTTGGTTTCAGAACCCATTTGGAACTAATAACATGCATGTCCAAGGTTCGTGGAACCAATTTCCAGGTTTGATTTTTGTGTAGGGCTTTGAGTTCTTCATCCATTACTGCCTTTCAACCTGGAAGAGCTAGAACAACTCGTATGTTATGAGGTTCACGAGGGATACTCGCTGAGAAGATGGAGGAATTTAAGGTGTATTTTGGATTTGGTATAATAATTCTTTTCTGAGATCGAGTGATCATTGAATGTGAGAGTTGTGGTTGTGCTGTTTGTATTTGGAGATGCTGGGTTTGAGGTGCTTATATTTGGGGATGTTGGGTTTGTAGGCCAAGTGGATTGGGTTCGATGTTGTCATGAGAAGTGTGGAAGGACTGCTCATGCATTGCAGCCTTCAAGTGAGATGGTTCTTGGTCAGAAAATTGTGAAAACTCAATTTGTGAGGGGACTTGAGAATGGTGGTGATAATGTTTGGGACTCAGCTTCGACAGCATGAGTGGTGTTAGTATGAGGCATCCATGAGTCGACAATGCTTATGACTGGTGATGTAGATGGTGCAATGCTAATAAATAATATTTGAAGGATGCTCATGCAAAAGAAAATACCAAAGTGAAATATTTTACCAAACCTCTCTAGCTAGTCCTAAAATGGAAATAACAAAGGATCCTATTTCGAAGCCTCGATCCAATTTCAACAAATGAATTCATGTCAACAACAATGAGGTTTATCTCATCAAGGGATCTAAAATTCAACTTTAGGGATATAAAATGTTACTCACGGGTGGGGTGGGTTTCTACTATATTTATACCTTGTCTGTTATTAATTGATATGACATAGCCTATTACATCATGATGCTTCTAAGCTTTCTATAATTAACTTAAAAAAGTTTTATTTGTTAATTTCTTTTGATTTTCAGATATGTCAGAGTAGCGTTAATGCTATTACGAAAGTAATAGCTAAACTTGCTTCCAAATTAGAATCGTCAATCAACTGATATAATAATGCCTTTGTTTCAAGGCATCAATGATTTTGGGCTAAAAAAGCACCGACTGTTGGATTGACTGATGAATGTTCGACCGATTCGAGCAATCCATGTGAACTTTTAAGCAATCGTACCGGGCTGGAGTGGGGATTTCATAGTATTAGAGATTTCATGTCAGCCAGATATTAATCTCAATTATTATATGTAGATGGGCCTAATAAGAGGATATATTGGGCTCAAGGTTCCAGCTCATGTATTGATGGGCTTCAAATGAGAGCCTCTTATGGATTTTGGAAAAAGAAAACGATGCACTGGCCTTCCTCGCAGCTTCTAGGATGTGAATTAATTTAAAGTTATTTTTATGTTCAACATCGTGTTTAATGAATATACAATAAAAATGTTGACTCTACTATTGGATTAATATATTTTAAAATCCTATAAAAAATATAGATTAAATAATGTTTCATTTATGCTCTTCGTCTTATTTTTAAGTCCTTTCTAAATAAAATTGTCAAATCACAAGATATAATCTTTATTTCTATATTAAGTGGAGTGTAATTAAAAGATTTAAATAAATATGCATTGCGTATACAAAATATCTTATATTTGTTTTCTTTTTAATATTTTTTTATTTAAAATTCTGTTACCCAAGACCTGTTAAGTCTTTTATGGAAAAATTATATATATAAACCTTCACCAAATTTGTCCAAGGTCTGCCATTGCCCGATGGCTGGGAGGCTTGCTGGCCTGCAACCTTAAAATCCTGTCAGTTAGTGTTCTTCATATAAATGGAGGACTTGGGCATCTGTTTAATGAAATAATCCATTTCCATTAAACTATTCTTTTATTTTTGAAATATTGACTCCTCGAATAATAATTTGCGCGAAGGTGGGCTAAGGGTGAGCTGCCACCAACCGATGCTGGCATTTAATAATGACAACAAAATGTTCCCTCTTGATCCTAAAGGTTAGTCCTTGACTTTGCGGTCCCGCTGGAGACCTAACAATGTGCTAAGAATTTTCTAGGATACGACATATTCACAGCTCGAAGGCCATGGGAAGCTGACACATTTATGATATGATCCGACGTATCATTACGAGGAATAAGAGCTTCCAACCCCAGACTACATGGTTTGTGATGCAAACTGTGTTTGAAAAAAATCTCTTAATTTAGTGTTTGGTTTAGATTTAAAATGCAGAATTATTATATGGTCCCATAAAAAAAGTGAATGAAATGCCAGTGTAGAAAAAGCAGCTAATAAAAAGTGATAGAATGGCTACGATTATTGTATTTATATTTATTTATTGCATAAATTTGGGTGGCAGAGGAATGAATGGAAGAATGGGTTTATTTGTAATGTTTGAATTATCAAACATGATTCATTAATAGTATTTATGATGATAGTAATAATAATAATAAATAAATAAATAAATATTATGGGTTAGTTTTTTTAAAATTTGGTATTTGACTGAACCTATATTATTTGTTTCTAATTTACTTGAATTATTAATTATATTTTATTATTATAATTATTAAATCTATAATATTTTAAAAAATAATATATATATATATATATGTGTGTGTGTGTCATTTAAAGTAATTTCACAAGTTGACAACAATATTAAAAGCATGGTAACCAAATACACGAAACTGTTTTTTATTAAACCTCAAATTCAACCACAGTTTTAACCAAACACTTCAATTTTAGTTATTAACCGCAGCTAAAAGTGCTTTTCATGAAATTGATTTTTTTTTAACTTCAATTACAACAGTAACCACAATACCAAATAGCCCTACATGTTTGACGTGGTTTCGCTGAAAGTTTTGAGGAGTTGAACTTAAAACCCTTGTTGTACACATTTTTTATAACTCAGTTTATCCAATTTATGATATCAGGATAAACTCATAAAAAATAAACAAACAATATAACTTGAGTCAACTCAGATTAATCTATCAAATCAACAATCATGGTTATGAAATTGTGATAACCCCATAAAAACTAAATTATAAATCTCATTTTTCAATAAACTCATTGTTAAAGGTTGAAAAAAAAAAGAAAAATCTAAAATAGAACACAATAAAACTATGTGATTCTACTAGGGTTAACTTACAAAATATATGACCTAAGTAATAAAACTAAATGTTGAAATAGAAAAAAAACAATTAAACTTACAAAATAATCTAAAATGATAAATGTTGAAATAGAAAAAAAACAATTAAACTTACAAAATAATCTAAAATGATAAATGTTGAAATAGAAAAAATACAATTAAAAAAAAAACTTGAGTTAACTTGGTTAACCCTCTAAACTAGCAACTCGAGTCATTAAACTAAATAAACTCATAGAAAACAAGCCAAAATAAATCATGAAACATAATTCTCAATTAATCAAATATTGAAAGATAAAATTAAAAAAACATATTAATTAAAAAAAAAACTTGAATCAACCCACCAAACTCACATTACAAATTATAAGATCAACTTAATCATATATAAAAACAAATCACAATAAATAATAAAACATAATCTTCAATAAATTAAATATTAAAAAAATTAGAAGAAGAAAAACTAAGATACTGGAGCTCCTTTAAATTTAATGGATAATCTGACCTAAACATGGATTGACAGCTAGAAAACCCAATTCGAAATCATAAAAACATGTCCAACGGTTAGTAGAAGACATACTTCAAGCGTTATCTCCAACGGTTAGTGTTCTTCATATAAATGGAGGACTTGGGCATCTGTTTAATGAAATAATCCATTTCCATTAAATTATTCTTTTATTTTGAAATATTGACTCCCCGAATAATAATTTGCGCGAAGGTGGGCTAAGGGTGAGCTTCCACCAATCTTTGCTGGCATTTAATAATGACAACAAAATGTCCTTCTTGATCGTAAAGGTTAGTCCTTGACTTTGCGGTCCCACTGGAGACCTAACAATATGACCCGACGTATCATTATGATGAATAAGATCTTCCAACCCTAGAGTATATGATTTGTGGCGCAAACTGTGTTTGAAAAAAATATCTTAATTTAGTGTTTGGTTTAGATTTAAAATGCAGAATTATTGTATGCTCCATAAAAAAAAGTGAATGAAACGCCGCTATAGAAAAAATAGCTAATAAAAAATGATGGAACGGCTATGATTATTATATTTGTATTTATTTATTGCATAGATTTGGGTGGTAGAGGAATGAATGGGAGAATGGGTTTATTTGTAATGTTTGAATTATCTAACATGATTCATTAATAATATTAATGATGATAGTAGTAAGAATAATAATAATAATAATAATAAATATTATGGGTTAGTTTTTTTAAAATTTGGTTAATATGACTGAACTTATATTATTTATTTCTAATTACTTGAATTATTAATTATATTTTATTATTATAATTATTTAATCTATAATATTTTAAAAAATAATATATATATATATATATGTGCGTGTGTGTGTCATTTAAAGTAATTTCACAGGTTGACAACAATATTAAAAGCATGGTAACCAAATACACAGAAACTGTTTGTTATTAAACCTCAAATTCAACAATAGTTTTAACCAAACACTTTAATTTCAGTTATGAATCACAGCTAAAAGTGTTTTTCATGAAACTGTTTATTTGTAATCTTAATCACAACAGCAACCACAATACCAAACGACCCTACATGTTTGACGTGGTTTTGCTGAAAGTTTTGAGGTATCATGTTGCTTTGATTATTTAGGTTTAAAACAAGGTTTGTTTTCATTTCGAGTTTCTCATTTAAATCCCAGGTTTCTGTTCAAATAAATATTTTAGGGTTTCAAAGTTTCTTGCAACTTGTTGAGTTGTGTTCAGGTCAATGTCCGAAACACTACTAGCTATTTTTTTGTTTGCAATTAATTCAGAATGTAGTTGGGAGGCATTCAAGGAGTTGAACTTAAAACTCTTGTTGTAGATATTTTTTATAGTTGATGTTGCTATATGAGCCATTAGAGACCCCCGCATTCGAGTCATATAAAGTGTTATCATAATCTGACCTAAACATGGATCGACAATTAGAAAACCCAATTCGAATTCATAAAAACATGTCTATTCATTAAACAAATTGGATCTTAAGTTATTATTTAATTCAAAAATATTTTTAAAAAATGTCAAAAATATATTTTATTTTTATTTTTTATTTTAAATTAATTTTTTTTATGTTTTTAGATTATTTTCATATTGTATGTCAAAAATAATTTAAAAAAAAATATTTTAATATATTATTAAATGAAAGCATAGTGAATGTTTAGGAGTGTGGTTGAAGTTGAATTTGAATGTAATATTTTTTTATTTTTAAAAAATTATTTTTAGCATCAATATATGAAAATGATATAAAAATACCAAAAAAATTATTTAAAATAAAAACAATTCAAAATTTTACAATAACACGACGTGTAAAACACAGTTTAAGTGCAATGGAAGGTTTAAAAAGTCTCGGGCCCACCATACCAACTGTAGTATTATCTACCATGCAATTGCTGTCCTATCAGTGCTTCATTTATGTACGCTGCCAGCTTCTGCTAGCTCAACATAAGCCCATTCTCCATGTATTTTGTAGAGATTTCATGTCATGTAGTAATTGCAATGAGCTTTCATTTTGCTGTGGTAGTTGCAGGCAGTAGACTACATACTTCAAGCGTTATCACCAACCTATATTTGGCTGCATTTATATCTCTAAATGATCGATGAGATTTCCCATCTCCTCTTTTTTTTTCAGTTTTTGCTTCAAAAAAATAAATATATATTTATATATATAGATATATATATATATGGTAAACTATTAACTTCAAGTAACTAAACCTAAATATATTGAATATGACAACATATTAGACTCACGTTACCTTGAATTTAGTTGATAGCTGAATATACCAAGCCATATAACATAAGACTTAATTGATGATTGAACCAAATATATTGGATTTGACAACATGACAAATTTATATTATTCTGGATCTCTTAAACCATAAAGAGTAAAAATATTTCCACACACATATAATTAAATGACGCTAAATCTTTTAAATATTTTCTTGAGAGATATTAAAAACATATACTCTATTAATCCTAGCATATTTAATAAAATTTGTCTTAAAATTTAGAGTAGACCAACTAGTTAGAGTTTCTATTTGAAGTAGTAAAATGGTAAAAATTATATGATAGACTTCTATTCTTTCTCCATCGATAGATAAATTCATTCATTCATAAGAAAAGGAAAAAAAACAAATGCATGTAGGTGCAATAGATATATGGGTCAACTTCAGTGAGTTGTAAGGCTTTTACTCCCTACCCCCACTTGCACTTCTGCTCATGACATATTAGGCTATTTCCACTACTCTGCAAGCCTGATAATAATGGAGATCGCTATGCGTACAGGCCTGAATACATCATTTACTAGCATTACAATGCTTTTGGTTAACATCTTCTTCCTCTTTTTATCAGTAGCCTCTGCTTTACAAGGCAATATCACTTCAAATGGATCCATTAAAGATGGCGAGACTCTAGTTTCAGAAGGAAGAACTTTTGAACTGGGTTTTTTTAGCCCAGGAAACTCAATGAATCGATTTTTGGGAATATGGTACATGAATGAATTGTCAGCTCATAAAGAGGTTACGTGGGTTGCGAATAGAGAAACTCCGCTTAAGGATCGTTCTGGATTTCTAAATTTCACCCAGCAAGGAGTTTTGCTTCTTATCAACGGAAACAATCACATAATTTGGTCATCCAACACAACAAAAAATGTTGAGAGTCCAGTTATGCAGCTATTGAAATCAGGAAATCTAGTTGTGAAAGATGGGAAGGATAATAGCTTCATTTGGCAGAGCTTTGAATATCCTTGTGATACGTTTCTACCAGGAATGAAGATCGAATGGAATTCAGTAACTGGTGTGGATAGATACTTGACATCTTGGAAGAGCGCAGACGATCCTGGTCCAGGCCCATTTTCATTCGGGATAGATCATCAGGGGTTTCCACAGCTAGTTGTCAGGAATGGAACTTTGAAGCACTATAGGCTGGGTTCATGGAATGGAAAAGATTTCACCGGGACTCCTGATCTGCCTACAAATGACCTCTTGAAGTTTGAATTTATTTTCAACAAGACTTATGTACATTATAGTTATGAAATTACGAAGCTGTTGTTGACGAGGTTAATTGTGAATCAGTCAGGATTCGTGGAACGCTTTATAAGTGCAGATCAAAATAATGGTTGGACAAAATTATATGGGGCACCAAGAGATCTGTGTGACAATTATTCAGTATGTGGTGCATATATGAGTTGCAAAATGGTCGATCAATCCCGCAAATGTACTTGCCTGGAAGGATTTGAACCCAACTCTCTTACAGATTGGAGTAGAGGGTGTACTAGAAGGAGTGCATTGAATTGCCCATATGACATCTTTCAGAATTATTCAGGGTTGAAGTTGCCGGACACTTCCAAATCCTGGTATAATACAAGCATGAGTTTAGTAGAATGCAATAACACGTGTCTGAAAAACTGCTCTTGCTCCGCATATGCAAATTCAAATATCACAGGAGAAGGCAGTGGCTGCTTACTCTGGTTTGGTGACTTGGTTGATATGAAAGAGCAGAGTACTGGGGGCCAAGACCTCTACATAAGGATGTCACCACCTTCGAAAACAGGTATTTATCAATATTCTTTCCATGATTCTCATTCCAGGGTTTTTTATTTTATTTTTTCACTCTCTCTCTAAAAACAATTTCTGAATGAGGAAGTTGAATGCTCCTAGAATGTTTTCCAAACTTCGTGTCCTCATTCCCTCATTCTATTTACAAATAAAATATAACCTTTCTGTGTTTATTGTGGATTTTCAGATAAGACTACGGAAAACACAAATTCCGGTAAGAAGAAGCTTGTAGGAATCATTCTCAGTTCCACAGTCCTTGCTGGACTTCTTATGGTAGGACTAACCTTCTATATATGGAGAAAGAAACAGAAAAGGCAAGGTAGTGTATTCTGCTGACAATTCTTCTTATTTCAGAACATGAACCTTGTTAATATATATAGTATCCATGGTAGATTACTAATATTGTATAGTTTTATGTTAGTCATCGATGACAAAATGATCGACATATGAAGCATTTGTTAGATCATGTTGCTAGTCAATTAGCTTTGATAAGGAGAAGCTGTTCGTTTATCGTTACTGACAGCTGAAAATCTTCTGCTATTCAGAAATACAGGAAGACATGGAGTTACCATCATTTGATTTGGCCACCATAGTGAAAGCAACCGATAACTTTTCAAGCAACAACAAGTTGGGAGAAGGTGGTTTCGGGCCAGTATACAAGGTATATAAAAATGTGCTTCTGAGCTGAGTGATCTTCAGCTACGATGTGTTCTAACTTCAGTAAATATTGATTCCTAGGGTACACTGGTCGATGGGCAGGAAATAGCAGTGAAAAGACTTTCAAAAAGTTCACGGCAAGGATTGACAGAGTGTAAGAATGAGGTTATCTTGATAGCTAAACTTCAGCACAGAAATCTTGTTAAACTTCTTGGCTGTTGCATTCAAGGAGATGAAGTAATGTTGATCTATGAATTCATGCCCAACAAAAGCTTAGATTATTTTATTTTCGGTATGTACCCCAAGAACTAGTTAGAGTTTCATACAGTTAGATTGCTTGTTCTATATATTATGCTGCATTTATACATCAGAATAACATAACCTGATGATAAATTGATTAGATAAAACAAGAAGCAAATTCCTGGACTGGCAGAGACGTAGCCTCATCATCTGTGGCATTGCAAGAGGACTACTTTATCTTCATCAAGACTCTAGACTAAGGATTATCCATAGAGATCTCAAAGCCAGCAACATATTATTAGACAAGGATATGAACCCCAAGATCTCAGATTTCGGAATGGCTAGACTGTTTGGAGGAGACCAAACTGAAGCAGACACAAATAAAGTGGTCGGAACATAGTAAGTATACTCAACACCTATGTTGTTACAATGTTCAATCTCTGCACAATTTAAACTTTTTCTTCTAATGCTTTTCGACAGTGGATACATGTCTCCTGAGTACGCTGTGGATGGGCGTTTCTCATTGAAATCTGACGTCTTCAGCTTCGGTGTTCTAGTCTTGGAGATAATAAGTGGGGAGAAAAATAGAGGATTTTCCCACCCGGATCACTTCCATAATCTTCTTGGACATGTAAGGAGAAAACCAAACATGTTAGTGTAATGATGCATTAATAATTGTTTCTCATAACAAGTTTCTGTTTTCCAGGCATGGAAACTGTGGGTGGAAGAGAGGGCATTGGAACTAGTTAAAAATATGTCAGATCGCCCTTCTTCTGCACCTGATGTACTGAGATGCATTCATGTGGGTCTGTTGTGCGTGCAACAAAAGCCGGAGGACAGACCATATATGTCATCTGTGGTTTTGATGCTGGGCAGTCAGAATTCATTGCCTGACCCGAAGCAACCTGGCTTTTTCACGGAAAGGAATATGCCTGCAATGGACTTTTTATCAGGAAATCCCGAATCATCATCTACAAATGACCTAACTATTTCAGTGCCAGAGGGACGGTAGAGAGGAAAAACAGATTTAAAAGAACTGGAGATGAGAGGTCGTGGACACAGATTTGAAGAAGTAATTCCTTGTTCTTATATCTACTGTACTGCCAATGTGCAGAATAATATATTTTGAGGAATACATCCTCTATTTAGACATATTCTACGTTGATGTTAAAATAGCTAAAATAAAAGGGTTACGATTATTTTCTTATAAATGACAGCACCTAATCTGAGATATGATTTATCTTTGAGTTCTATTGAATTCTGCAATTCTATGAAATATCCCAAGATGCTCTCTGTTGAAATTAATTTCCTTAACTAGTCAAGCTAGCATTCTAGTTTGAAGTTGTTGTCGTTGATCCTTCAACGTCCCTCCAATATTATAGCATGAGTTGTGGGAGTTTGTATCCCATAATTCATGTCTAGATGATGGGTTGTGCCAATACCCTCTCTCAAACTGTGCCGAGTTTGAAGGTAGAGTTCGGTTTGAAAGTTTCTAAGTGCAGCTTTGGACATTGATTTGGTGAAGAGATCTACTACTCGCCTTGTAGAGGAGATATGTTCAGTGATGAGTAATCCTAGAGCAACTCTTTCGCGCACGAAATGGTAATTCAACTCGATATGTATACTTCGAGCATGAAAAATAGGATTTATTGTCATGTGCTATTGATTTTTAAAGTAAATTTAGGTTTTAATTGGAAGAAATTAAAGTTTAGGGTTGAATTGTAATTTTTAGCAGTTAATTTGATCAAATTAGGAGCTTGGTTGAATAAATACTAAAGTTTATTTGTCAATTAGGGAATTGATTGTAGAAATCTAAAACCAAGGACAAAACTGAAAAAGATGCATGAATGTAGGGTTGAGATTGACCAAATCAAGGGTCAAATTGAAGAAATAAAAGTTTGTTGGTCAATTGAGGGTCAAATTGCACAAATTCAAAACCAATGCTAAAATGGAAAAGAAGTTGAACTTTGGGACTGACAATTCTATTTGACAGGGATGCATTTGCATAAAATTAAAAGCTGGAATGCAATTAAAGATACAATTAAAAGCAATTGGAAGAACAAGCACTTAATTAAATTTTTCCTATCCCAAAATCAAAATCCTAAATGATGTATTGTTCAAGCTTAATGAATAGAAGATCAATGGTGCATCATTTAGCACATAAGCATCCTTGTTTCGGCAATTTTAGCTAATTGAGTTAGCAGCTTCAAACAAATAATTGTAGAGTACACACCTCCAAATTGGGCAAGATTAGATCCAAATGAAAGGTTTGCATACCCTCTACCAACTTCAGGTGTTTTCAAGTGATGATGAGATTAGAATCTATTCGACAAGGCCTTGAAAGTGGACAACTCGGTTATCCATAATAGTGAAACTACTATACAAAAACCAAATTGCTTTTCATATTTTCACAGTTAAGGGCTTTAATGGGTTCTTATCAAGGGTTGAAGATATTTCCCTCAAGATCAATAGGTTAGA
Source organism: Salix arbutifolia (assembly GCA_025169955.1). Classification (NCBI taxonomy): domain Eukaryota; kingdom Viridiplantae; phylum Streptophyta; class Magnoliopsida; order Malpighiales; family Salicaceae; genus Salix; species Salix arbutifolia. The sequence goes on along the minus strand of CM045917.1, from coordinate 27,666,743 downwards.
AATGGATTCAATATCTCTGAAAACCCTATAAATACCCCCTTCAAGATCAAGGGGAAAAAGGAGTAAAAAATGGAAAAGATGGAAAATACACCAAAAAAAACAAATTAAAAAAAAAAGGTAATGCTAATATGTAGGATAAGTGAGAAAGGTCTAGTAATCTTATATAAAACAGAAAAAAAAATTATGAAGTCTAGTTCATAATCAACTAAATATTGAATGATTTATTTTAAAAACAAATCAATTAAAAACAGACCTAAAAGGTTATTACCTGGGTTAACTGTCCAACTTAAAATAACCCTATGAAAAACAAATTGAAACTAAATACAAATTTTATTCCCCAATTATTTCAATGTTGAAACATAAGAGTAAAAAATAAATCAATTAAAAAAATAACATAAAAAACAACTTGAGTTAATCCGTCAAACTCATAAAATGAGTTATTTGATCAAGATAACCCAATAAAAAGTAAATTCAATATGGAATGACCTATGATTTTAATCATGAGACCAAGATAACTTTCTAGAAACAAAATAGCATATATATGATTTAAGTGGGGTTAAAATATCAAAACTCGTGACCTTGATCGTGAGACCAAGAAATCCCTATAAAAAGCAAATATCAATTCCTAACTACTCGATGGTGAATGTTGAAATAGAAAAAAAAATAAACAACTTGGGTGAACTCAGTTTAACCTATTAAACACTGTTCTAAAGTCATAAGGCCATATAAAGTGAAAAATAAATAAATCATAGAGTCTAATTATAATGCAATCTAATGAAATTAAAAAAAAAAAAAGCACGGGTCAATCAAGCTAAGTGTTAAATCAGGTTAGATCGTTAACCCATAATTTATGACATGAGAGTGTTAACTCAATAAAAAAAATATAATGTTAGAGGATAATATTTAAAAAAAAAACATTGAAATTAAAAATCAAAGAAGAAAAGGGGAAAAAAAGTTTTTTAAAATATTGATTGGAAAAATCAAAGAAAAAAAAGTGACACATTATTAAAATGAATGGTGTTTTTAAAAAAAGGTACAATAAAACTCCCTCTTCTATAGTTTATAGCTAGGTTATTGGCTCGTGTTACGCTGCGGATTATATCAAATAACTAGAAAGAGTTGAATTATCATTGACCTTACCTTGCTCTATAAAAAATGCTTCTTCAAGTAAGAGCAAGTCCAATGAAAAAAGTTATTTTGGAGAGTCAAATCTCTAAAATAGCTTTTTAAATAGTGTGTGTATAGTTTTTTTGTTTATATGTACTACAATGGTAAAAGCCATTTTGGAGAGCTATTTTTTTATATTATTTAAAATAAAGTTCAATTATTTTGTATATAATTTAATTATGCAATTAATTATACAATTAATAGGAGTAAGTTATATAATTAAATAATTGCTTTTAAAAAACACTCCAACAATAAAATTATTTTTTTTAATTATATTTAAATTAAAAAAATGAATTTAAATATAATTAAAAGACTCGCAATATTTGAAATTTGAAATTTAAGCTACTTATTGTATGTTTTTTATGGTTGTTGTATTTGAAGTTAATTAATGTTACTTATTGTCTTTGAGTGTTAGAAAAAGTTAAAAAAACAAAATGAACACATTAACAAATAATCAATAAATTCAAACATAATTAATTAAAATACATTTCATTACAAATAATTCAATCAAATTAATATCCCTATTTTTTATGCTAACTATTATTATTATAATTAATAATAATTAGCATAACCCCCCCCCCTCGTCCGTTCCTCTCCATCTCAAACTTAAAAAACTCTGTCTTCCTTCTCCCTCTGCTTGCCACCCCCCCCCCCCCCTCCCCCCCCCCCGCGTCCATTAACTCCCCTCCCCCGTGCCATATCCCTTTGATGTGCCGCTACTCTATTCCTCCTTATCCTCCTCTTCACTACTCAATACATTTTCTTCTCTTTTCCTCTTCTTCTTCGTCCCCCCCACCCCCCCTTCAATCTCTCTTTGTTGCGTCCTCCCTCTTTACCCTCTTCCTCCACCACCACCACCACCACCACTATTTGTGTTTTTTTATTATCAATTATCTGTGTTTTTTTATTTTTGATTATTTGTGTTTTTTTAATTGCATCAACTGTGGTTTTCATTGTTGTTGTTGTGTTTTATTCTGCAGATGTTCTGCAACGGTATAATTCTAACGGCTATATTTATTTTGGCTGTGCATGCTCCCATATGTAGGAATGGCTTCTCAGTTGAAGAAAAAACATTTTGCTTCTCAGGATGCCTCTCCCGTTGGAGACATTAAATAGAACAAAAATAGCTAAAATTTAAAAAAATTAGCTTTGCCTCTCGGGATGCCTCTCGCATTGGACTTGCTCTAATGGTTGTTTCAACTGTCAACTTTCTATAGGACAATTCTTGAATATGTATTTATAATTTTAAATATTTATTTTACTCAGTCTAATAACATCAATTACTAATATAGAGAATATAGCACATCTAACTAATAAATTACAGTGAACCGTTGATTATTCTGATCTGTTAGCCAAGATCAAGAATACTTGATAGAGCCCCGGCACGGCCTGATTTACAGGAGATACACCTTATGCACAGTCCCAAGGCTATAAAATCATTCCAATACTTGTCATCCTACCCCCAGCAATAAGGAGGCTCTTTTCCTTTCCTTTTTCTTTTCGTCAAGACAACACAATAATATTGTCAAGATTTATATTACAGCTAATTATTTCAACACGTCGTAAATATAATTCTTTCAATAAAATAATAAATATACAGGATTTTTCAATGTATTTTTTTATTACTTATACAAAAACCAAAATGTTTATATGTGCATCTAATTAATTAAATTAATACTTGATCAAAAGATAACAACGATTAAGATTAAAAAACATCAACAAAAGCAAATTGAATAAAACTTTAAAGCTCAACTATTGTATAACCCATTGAATGGCAAAATTGAACATCAAAAAATAATTTTAAACTAGTTGAATATTGAAAGATGAAATCATTAAAAAAAATATCAATTAAAAATTTTAGCAAAGTAAATTCAACAAAGAATGATAAATAAAATAATTGATATAGCTAAGACTATTTTTTAAATTAATAATATATATATAGAAAATAATTTAAAAACAATAGGGCTCAATCTTCATTTGAATAAATGTTGAAATATAAAACTAAAAATAATGAGTGTAAAAAATGAAAAAAAAAAAAAACACAGGTGAGACTATGAAACTTGGGTTAATACCTAAAACTCGTATTTCATCAAGATCTTAAACCTTAACTCAAATAAGAAGCTCAATTCCAAATTAATTTAATGTTGAAAGATGAAACTAAGAAAATAATAATTTAATAAAAATTGTCAAAGTAAAATAAAATTGTGATAAAAAAATGGAAATCAAATTTGATATTAAAAAAAATATAAGGAGGATGAGATTTAAAAAGATTAAAAAAATGAAAGTAAAAAAAAATGGGATGAAATTTGAAAGATAAAAAAAATTGAAGAGGGTGAAATTGAAAAAGATTTGAATTTTATAAATTATTTTAAATAAAACAAATAATAAAAAATAAAGATCAAATCTAAAAAAACTAAAAATTGAAGGACTACTTTAAAAACTTTAATGGACAAACATGGAAATTGAGGAAAGAGAAAAAAAGAGGGGAGGGGTCACTAATATTTAACTAGATGGTTGTCGGCCATGTTCACCATCTATGTAATCAAGATGTGGACACCGCGTTGATTCAAATTTAAAACATATTGTGAAACATAGTATTTGATCATCTAACCTTACAATTTGGTTTTATTGAATATAAATAAAAAATTTAAATGTTTTCATTTTGCACATCATTAAGAAAACAATCTTTTACAATATACCAAATCAAAACATTTTTTCATGAATGAAAATTGATGAATATTATTAAAGAAAAACAAAATGTGGATTTAACATCCTTATTTTTTGTTCGAACTTAATACATGTTTTTCTTTGCAATATTTAAAATACTTGAATTTATTTTAAATACTTACTAAAATGAAAAATAATATATTAAAAATGAAAAAAAACAAATAAATTATAAATATAGTTTCCTAATAATGTATCATGTCCTTAAATTCTAAAAATTGACGCATCTGTGGCCGTACCTCTTCAGACTTTCAGAGTGAGTGAGCTCATGTTTGCAAAAGGATAGCTAGCCGTCTCCATCCGTGCCATGCCCATGCCACTCACGTCTACTTTTTCTTGAGATTTCAAAATCTTTTAGAATTTGAAACTCAAATCATTGCCATGATTTCTTCACTTGGAAACAATAAATCCAGTTTGATCACTCCAACACCAAAAAGTTGCGTCTTATCATAAAGGAACGCTCTATGCTGCTTGCTTGACGTAAAATCAAATTGACATTTGACATGAGGGCCAGGTTTGTGAGATTTATGTTCTATTCTTTTCTTTGATTTGATGATCAAGATTATATTTTAATCAACTTATATTATTAATTATTCAATCTTACTCAATAAACTTTTTCATTAATATGAATCGTCTCTTCATTAAATAGTCGATGGTCACATGCATAAAAAAAATGCATCGTGTTATTCATGTTAATTGAATATAAACGCCCATATTATTATTAATTATTAATTATTAATTATGGGATATTAAATGTACATGTACTTCAGTTCCAAGCTCCAATGAACAGCACTTGAGTTATAACATTTAATAATGCCATAGCAGCTGTGTAAATATAAAATCTTGTAAGAATCTCTAATGAGCGAAGTGAGCTACCTCCATGGAAGTGAGCTACCTCCATTCGAGAGGAGTACTAGCTAGTTTCTCTCATGAACCTTATTATTCAATATTCTAACCAATACAATTTGGAGTAGATGAGAGGGCACACTCTAGCATGCGTATAGAGAGTGAGGAAGGAAACTTCAGTGAAATTTCCTTTCAGTTGGAGTGATGCCACAAATTTCAAAATTAATTTTTTTCGTGTCGCATCGCCATCAATTCCTCCATTTGCATATTACGAGTGAGTGTTATATCAGAGATAAATGTTTATTTACAGATTCTCCTTGTCTGTTTCATCTCGTTGATGAAAGCTTCAAAAAGCTTGCATGCATGGTGCTCCATTTCCCTTTCATTTCACCATCTCAAAGGTCCACGCACCAACCTGCAAAAGGATTTGAACTATGAGGGCTTAATTAATTGTAATCAAGTGTGAAATTGGAGAAAAATAAAAGTTTAATGGCTAATTGAGAGTCAAAATGCATAAATCCCAATTTAATCACTATCATGAAAAGACACAAATATAAGATTGACATTGAAGTTAATTAAGAGTAAAATTGCATAAATTAAAAGTTTGAAGCTAATTAGGGGTGTGATTGAAATCAATTACAAATCAAAGGATCAAAGTAAGCCTTGGTTGAACCCCTAGATTAAAACCCTAAAAGGCCAAAATGACATTGTTCCATTGAAATGAAACAACGTATCTTCTGGCATGTTCATCTTCTTCACCAATTTTTCACTTGAAAGTTAATCGGGTGGCCAACTTTGCAAGACACTAATATTTCATTTCTCCACTAAATTTGAGAAAAATTGCACCAAGCTAATGTCCTGACACTTGACCATACCCCAGTATGGTTATTTATGGCCGATTAACATCACGGATGCCTTAGTAGTCAGTACCACTCTAAAATGGTCAACTCATTCAGCCTTGAGTTGTCAAAAATATGGCATTCCATGATAGCCACTTTGAGCCAACAGTTGGGATCTTTCTATGTTTAATCAAGGGCCAAAATATTTTATTTGAGGGTGTAAAACTACATTGTAGAGTACATTCTCAGATATTAAAAATACAAAAAAATATAATTCTAAAATTTGAATTTTAGAACAGTTAGGTTTTGATTCAATAAGATTGAGACTCCGTCACAAACATAAATCTACCTTGAACCTTATAAAAGATTTATAAATATAAATTTGACGAAGAAAAATAACCAAACAACAACTTAGCTTATCTTAGATATGGTATACTGTGGTGATATATTTTTTCCTTGCATAACAAGTCCCTTTACTAAAACTTTTACTGACCATTAGATTTTTTAATGACTGTAATACTAAGTGGCGACTCTTAAAATATATAATCATAATTTCATGACTATACCCAGAACTTCTTTTCCATATGCATAGGAGGAAAACCCATTGTTCACGGCACCATGACATCATGATTTATTTTTATTTTTATTATTGAATAACAAAAAAAAAAGCATAAGCTTGATTTAGAGGATAAAATTAAAAACCACAAAAACTTTAACAATAAAGACAAAGGAAATAAAAGAAAAGGAAAACAAAAACAAACAAAATTGAAATTAATATTATTCTTATCGAAAAACAAAATTCAAAACCTAATATGAGAGGTAAAATTAAAAACCACAAAAACTTAAAACAAAAGAACAAAGAACAAAGAAAAAAATAAAGAATCAAAAGTAGAAGGACCAAATTGAAAAACAATTGCATATATAAATTAAATTGAATGATTAAATTGAAAATAAATAAAACTTTAATAAAAATAAAAAGATAAAAGATCAAAACTAAAAGGACTAACTCTAAAACATCAACAACAATAACGACTAGAGTTGATTTTATAGGGTATGAGAGAAAAATAAAGTAAAAAAAAAATCATTATTGACAAAACAATCACCTTAAGATGTTACACACCACCAATATGGGAAGAGGATACAACGTAGAATTAAATAAGATGGGGGACCTTATTTTTCATCACTAGAAGATGTCGCCCACGGTGTGTGGCATGTGCTACTCATTAGTGTGTGTGAGATACATGCAAAAAAATATAGAAATTAAATGATAAATTACATTAATACTCTTCGCCAAACTAATAATTACAAAAAACAAAACAAGAGAAAAAGACTTCAATACCCCTATCTCGTTGGCTTAATTTTTTTGTCCCTTAGGTCATTTATTTTATTTTATTGTACTTAAAAAAGAGAAGACAACAATACCCACTCCATATAGCTTTTTTATTGTTCATAAATATATTGGATTGATAAAAAAAAATACCTTCAAACAAATTTATAGTGACTAATGCACTGAATAAAATAATAAAAATATCATTATTGATTTAAAGGCAAGCAATTTTTCTTTGATAGATAAAAAAAAAATCACTACACTTCAACGATGAATAAGAAAATGTGAAGATAACTATATTGTTTTTTTTCCTTTTGATTTAGTATTTTGTTGTATACAAAATACCAAGTTTTTTTTTATAGTGAATCCTTGTTTTTTCCCTTGATTTAAAGATAAGCAATTTTTCTTTATGTATAGGTTGATGCAATTACTATATGGTTTTGTCTCTATTACAAAAGCTTCTACTTTTATTAATTTCCCCGTCCCCCCGTTTGTCTCACCACGTGTTTGTAGTTACTCCTCATTACCAAAGCAACATGTCATATGTAAGTACTTCCAACGAGCTATAATTCTCTCTCAAACAAACTTTACTTTTAAGAACCTACGGGGAGATCCTGTGATCCATTGCAGCTTCCACGAAGAAGAGTTTTCACGTAAACTTTGAAAAAGAACGAAGCAGGAAGCTCACTGCTAACCATAAAAGTTCAGCTGCTTATTTATCTGTTCCCTAGTTATTTATTTGATGCTCACTTTCCACGAAAACCTCTATCTTTCTGTCTTTCTCTCCTTCCTTCTCTTATATAATCCCCCTCCTTACTCATTTCTCCAGCACCCCACTAGTCACATAACTCTTTCGAGCTTTCGCTATTTGTTTCAGCATTCGATTTCTTTGGATTTTAGTTTATTTTTCAACATCTTCTTAACCATCAATGGCGTTATTAGGTCATGCAGTTGACTTCCAGGACTACTTCCCATCCATGTTGGAGGGACTGGGAGCACAAGGATTCATGATGGAGCTGTGTAATGGGTTTCGTTTGCTGATGGATTGTGATAAGGGGCTAATCACGTTCGAGAGCTTGAAGAGAAATATCGTGCTGCTAGGGTTGCAGGAGATGAGGGATGATGAGCTTGTGTGCATGTTAATGGAAGGTGATTTGGATGGAGATGGGGCTATAAGTCAGATGGAGTTTTGTATTCTCATGTTCAGATTGAGCCCAGGGCTGATGGACGGATCAAAGCAATGGGTGGAAGAACTCTCTGGAAATGAAATTTAATTTCATGTTCTTATTGTATCGTTAAGCATTAATGCTGATATTGTCATGGAAATGAAGCATTAATCAGTTGTATTATGAATAAACTTTTTATGAATAATAATTTAAGATTAATTCCATTGTTGAGGAGAGATATTAAGGTCGATTTTGGGTTTAGATCTCCTCCATATGCCTAATAAAATTATCATTAATGTTTTAGTCGGCACTGGAGCAACGGGGTCAGGCTGCACCGTTTCCCTCTCTACCTCGAAAAAATTACTCTTAAATGGGGCTTGCAATTTCTAGGAAACTGCCTCGCCAGGAAGACAAAAGGATTCTCAAAATCTGTGGTGGAGGGTCAATGTATTAAATTAAAGATTGATTGATGATTTATATGAGAGTGCTTCCTGTTCTTTAATGTCGGATTGAACTTAGAGAACTCGAAAAAGGCATGTTTCGGGTTATTTTGTAGCCATCTCAATCAATTAAGCGAACTTCAAATTAATTACGGGGTTGTTTTTTATTTGAGAGAATATATTTTTTGTACTTTTAGGAGGTTTTTTAAAATTAAAAGTATATTGTTACAAATCTACTATTATCAGCTTATAACAAAGTAAACATGTTTTGGAAATTATTTAGATTTGATTGAATTGAGAAAAGTTAATATATATTATTTTATAGACAATTGTTGTTGTTGTAAGAGCAAGTCCAATGGTAGGAGGCATTTTTAAGAGGCAAATGATAGAAATGGCTCTTTGAATAGTGTATAAATGGCTCTTGAGGTAATGTGGTCTCCAATGGTAAGAGCCATTTTTAAGAGCCATTTTTTTAAATTTATTTTAAATAAAATTCAATTATTTTGTATATAGTGTAATTATACAATTCATTATACAATTAATATGAGTAAATTATATAATTAAATAATTATTTTTGAGAAACCCGCTAACAAACCCAACAAATTTTGCAACTTCTCTATTTATTTCTTGCCATCTATTTGCGATGCTTATTTGGGAACGATTATTCAAGTTTCCTCTATTCTCTACAAAGCACGCATGTACTCGAGCCCAAAATTGTCTTGTTTGTTGATCAACTCCTGTGATTGGATCTTTGTTAGTATTTAACCACGCAGATACAAGTAAACAATCTTCTTCCGGTGAGAATTTTTTACTTCTTTGTGATTTTCTAGTAATATGAACATTAAAATCACTTTGTTGAGAATCATACTATTCAGACGCACTTATCGGATCGTTAGAGAATGAATTTCGCACATTTGAGTTCATCTGCATAAAAAAATACATTGTCTTATTGCTGTTGTCGATGTAACTAAAATTTCATAAAACTAATAAAAATATCTATTTACGCATAAATGCACACCATTTCTAAACACAAAATTTACACAGTTTAAATATCTAACAGTAAATTTAAAACATGTAATTAAGCTAATTGATTCACAAATTCGTAATTTATCAATTTTGCATAATTATTTTTTTACTACATATTATTATTAATGACCTCCTTTTATTTTCTTAAATATTATTATTAATTACCTCCACAACAATTCTAAATACAAAATTTACACAATATTTAAATCTAACAAAACATTTAAAACATGTAATTAATCTCATTGATTATAAAATTCATAATTTATTAATTTCATAATTAATCTAAAATATTATTTTTTTTACTACATATTATTATTAATTACCCATCTTTTCCCTAATCTACCCCCCCCACACACACACACACACGGAACCCTACCTATTTCTACCCATTTCATTTCAGGCGCCGCACACCATCCCTGTCCCTCATCCCTCTCCCTCTCGGCATTTCATTTCCAGGCGCCGAACACACAAGCCATCGTCCCTCTCCCCCTCGTCCCTCTCCCTCTCGTCCCTCGTTCCTCTCGGCCATCGTCCCTCTCCCTCTCGGCCATCGTCCCTCGTCCTCTCCCTCTCAGCCATGTCCCTCTCCCATGGCCATCTGGCCTCCGTCCCTCTCCCATGGCCATCTGGCCTCTGTCCCTCTCCCTCTCACTCTACTATTTCCCCCCTCTCCCTCGGCTCCCTCTCAAATAAAACCTACTTGAACAAAAACAAATAGATTAAGTTAGAAAACATACCGATGCGATGCAGTGGGCAGAAGATTGGACACGACGTGAAGATGAAGCTCGTTGGATTTGTGGTATTTTTTTTTGATTTTCCTTGTTTGCATTTGTTGTACATTAATTTTTTTTCAATTTTTCAATTCATTGCTTTGCTGTGGGTATGTTGGTTTGTTGTGTTGATTTTGCTTGGTTGCGTTGATTTTGCTTGGCATTCAGAGCAATTTTTATTGGTTCAATCCCAACGGTCACAAATTCCCCAACGGTCACATTTTGGGTTTTGGCTCCCCGGCCAAAACCTGTGGGGATGGCTCCCGAAAATGGAAGAGGCATTTTGTCTCTTCATTTGGCTCTCCCCGTTGGAGTGACAAATTTAACAAAAAGAGCCATTTTTTAAAAAAAATGGCTTTGCCTCCTCTGATGGCTAGTCCCGTTGGACTTGCCCTAAAAGAAGAAACAATTAATATATAAGAGTATAAATATTCAAAGTATAATTAAAAAAGACAAGATAAATATCTTTTTTTATTATGAATTCTTCTATTTTTCAAGTTCTAAGAATACAATACAAGTGGATCTATTAATAGAAGAAGAAACTCGGAGATCATGAGAATTTAAAAGACTAAACTCAAGAACCATGTACATTCAATACACATAATTATGAATTATAATAGACATTCAATACACGTAGTTATGGATTTATAATACTTTCCCTTGATAAATATGAACATCAAGATAAGCAGTATGCTTTTTAGAATCATTTTATGAATAAAATTAGTCTCAACTGTATTTTATTTTAGAAATGCTTAATATAAATCTGTAAAATATTTTGGTGTACAACAGGTACTCGATCAATGACTATGCATACCACACCTAAGACACTTATCTTTCGGTTTATGCAAATTCTTGCTCTTTTCTTGTCTGACTTCATTGTGTCTCTATTTCTGATGGTATGGTGGGTTGCTTTTAGGAGGGTTATCTCTTCTCCTTTTCCATTTACTTTTTTTTCATACCAATATCTTTGGTTCTTTCTTGTCTTTAAGACAAAGATTTTATTCACTTCAAAGAATGGTTTAGAACTTGTGGGATGAGATTGATGATTTTTCATCAAAAACTCGTTATTTTATTTAGTCACAAGAAGACATGAAATTAATTATGAATACCTTTTGAAATTACATTCTTTATATTATTTCATAACTTGTTTTTAATTTATTTAATTCTTCAGAAACTATAAATCTCTTTCTTTGAATAAAAATGAAAGAAAATTTGCCAAAAATAAATTACAATATTGAAAAGCAAAAAATATTAAAATTGATATAAATCACATAATAATCGTGTTGATAATATGTTATAAGAGAAGAAACAATTAATATATAAGAGCATAATTAAAAAATAATAATAGAAAAATATCTTTCTTATTAAGAATTCTTCTATTTTTTCCAAGTTGTGAGAATACAAGACAAATGGATCTACTTATAGGAGAATGAAATGAACTCAATAGTCATGGAAATTCAAGAAACTAAACTCAAGAGTCATAGACATTCAATACATATAATTATGTGTATATATCAATTGTATATTAATTGCATGTTTTACATTTTTCTTTGAATAGGTAAGTTGTGGATAATTTTCAAAAACAATTGATTTATTTTATTTTATTCAAAGGAACTTCTTTATTTATTTTAAAGATTCTATTTCATGTAGATTTATTATATCTTTTTTTATAATTAACATTTAAGAATGAATTTTATTATAATTAAATTTGATATATTCTTTATAATCTAGGACAACTCTTAAATCAATCTTATTATCTTAGTATGACATTGCCAACACGTTTCCTTCAGTAACTGTACGAGGCCTTGAAAAGATGGCTAGTGTAATAAAGTAACTGTACGAGCCTCTTCAGGGCTCCCAATTAACTTTGTTTAAAGATAACAATTTGAATTAAAATCTGCAGATAAAAATGAAATAACTTTGTTATAAAACATTAGCTCATGTCTGTAGTAGCATCCACCCATAAATATTTGTTTCCATCACTAATGAACATGGAGAAGCCATTGATAGCCCGACCAAGGAAAGACCTGGGCCTAATACTTCTTGTAGAGACCCTCGTCAAAAAAATGACGGGGCCCTTTTCATTGCTGGAGCGAAGTTCTTCCTTTCTTTTTTTGTCTTGGAAAGATAAATTCGATTGTTTACAAGCAAGTTGAGAGAGATTTAATTAATTTGTTTCCTCCATTATTGGAGTTCCAATTGACGATCTCGCTTTGGAAACAGAAAAAAGTTTGTGACAAGTGCCAAGATGGGTGATAGATGTTCTTTTTCCATCCAATCACACAGTCCTTAGGGTGTGTTTGGCATTGCTTTTGCTTTTGTGATTGAGGTTGAAAAAACACAGTTTCAAAAAAAATGTTTTTACTGTGGTTCAAAATAAGCAGTGAAGTGTTTGGTTAAAACTGTGATTGAGTTGGAGGTTGAAAAAAAAGCAGTTTTGGGTGTTTGGTTACCAAGCTTTTCATATTGCTTTTAATTTGTGAAATTACTTTAAAGGGTATATATATATATATAATTTTTTAAAATATTGTAAATTTAATAATTATAATAAATTTATTTTATCAATTATTTTTTATCCCACTTTTCTCTCTCGTTTTTTTAATGTTAATTAAGAAATACATTTTGGTTTTGTTTTTTAAGTTATTTATTCAAGATTCTATTTTTTGTTCGAGTTTACTCTTTAAAGATCTTATATTCATTGAAAATTATCACCACAATATTTAAAAATTTAAACAAAATGAAGACATTAACAAATAACCAATAAGTTCAAACATAATTAATTAATATACACTTCATTACAAATAATTCAATCAAATTAATTACAAATTAATTATAAATAATTAAATTTATAGCATGTAATTAAGCTAACTGAATTTTTTTAATTAATTTCACATAATTATTTTTTGTGCTAAGTATTATAATTATTATAATTAATAATAATTATAGTTATAATTATAATTAATAATACTAATTAGTATAAAACCCACCTCCCACCCGTCCCCACCCCAACCCTATCTTCTTTCTCCTACACAACCAGCCGCCCCCCTGCCATCTCCAACCAGCCAGCCAGCCCCCCTCCCGTTTACTCCACTCTCCCTTGGCCCTCTCCAACAACAAAAAATAGAAGCCCAAAGCAACTCAACAAAATCAACTCAACTCCCCATCAAGTTTCAACAAAAAGGAAAGGAAGAGTTAGAGCACTGGACCCAATTCTCACAGCATCCAGGAGCAAGGAAAAGTTATGGATAGCATCGCGTCAATTGAAAAATAGAAGAGTAAGGAAAACTTTTGAGGCTCTTTTGCTTCGCTTGCTTGCCTGCAATTCCAGCCTTTGTTTTGTATAAAATTTGCAGATCTGTTGGGTTTGAGGCCGGGAGGGTGAGGGACGGAGGCAAAGTGAGTAACGAGAGGTAGATGGTGAGGACGTTTTAGGGTATTTTATTTTCAACGGTAATTAAACACAATCGAAGGTTTGAATCACCGTTTGCAGAAATGGAAAAGCAGGTAATTCCTGCTTTTTTTGAATCGCCGTTTCCGTACAAAAATTGTGTGGGTCCCATGTGCAAATTCTGCTTATAAAGATTTACCAAACACTAGATTGTGGTGCGATCTGGCAATCGCAGATCGCACCACAATGCCAAACATGCACTTAGTGGATTGGGAACCTTCTTAACCCCAAACTGGAGATCACACCGAGATACTGATTCTATATAGTTTTATACTAGATAGGGTGGCGGAATTATATATATCATTGTGTGTGTTTTAAATATATTAAGCATTACTAGAGTATTTTAAAAAAGAAAAAAATCAATGACGTAAGTTATAAGCCCTAAAAATAAGACCAAATTTTAAGAGAATGATGAAATTAATAAAAAAAAATACAAATGAATAAAAAATAACAATCAAGAGAGTATAAATCTATTTTGAAATAAAAACTAAATGAGATGGCTATAAAAATTTAAATTGCAGGAAAAGGTCGAAATGAAAAATAAAATTGACAAAAAACCCAAAACAAAAACTCAAAATCAAAAGAATGAGAATATTTGAAAAAATAACAAGTTATTATTATGGATCTATGGATGAAATTTGACAAAATGGCTAGGACCAAAACTGAGAAATAAAAAAAAAGATCAAAGTTGAAATATTAGTAAATGAGAGGGAAATTATACTAAAGGATAAAAAATAGTAATTAAAAGTATAAGAACCTCATTTGAAATTAAAAATAAAAATAAAAGGAGTATTAAGAATCTTGAGTTCAAGAGGGAAAATGAAAAGAAAAATCAAAAGTATATAAAAAACTCTAACAAAAAAAATATAGACTAAATTTAAGGAAATAAAAAATTATAACTATGGATCTAATGATAAAATTGAAACTAGGTTGAAATTTAACAAAAGAGCCAAGAACAAAAATTAAAACAAAAACAATGAGGATAAAAAAAATTAGCAAATGAATGGACAATTCCAAATTTGAATAGTTGTTATGAATTTTAAAAGGAGAAGAGAGAAGGGATTACAACCATTGCATACACTACAATACATGGAGGAGGTTTAATGATGTTTTAAAGACCATCATGAAAGTTGATATTCAATCATTGGACGATGCCTCGTGTGCCTCCTGAAAAGCATAGAGGCACCCCCACATATCAATAAGGTTTATTTGTAATAGTATTGTATTTATCAAAATACCAAACATCCCTATATACCAACTTGATTATTACCAAAAACACTTAAATGAAATTACAAAAAAAGAGCTTTTAGAAGCAAGTTTAGTGATTTTTTCTTTTAAAGGTATTGAAGCTAAATATTTTTACTTTTAAGAATATTTAAGTCATTTTATTGTGTATAAAAATAATGAGAAAACCCTTTTCTCTCACATCAATTAGACAATTACAAATAAATCATTGTGAAAACATTGTTCTAGCTAGAAGACTAAGTTCATTTAGTTTTCTTGATAAGGTTAAAATAATAATTTTATTGTGTGAGTTCATAGTGAAATGTGAGTGTGTATATGAAACATTGACCTCAATTCCTTTTTTTTTAAATCACATTTTTTTTTATAAAACTATATCATAGATAATTAAATTAGAAAAAATCAATAAGTGCTCGGTTTTTCATTTTATACCATTACACGTATCATTATGATTGGAATAGTGAAATGATAATTTTACCTATTGCATATAAACACGTGACATTACGGGTCGGTGAAGTCACTACTGAATTTTTTGATTCAGAGTTTCTAGCAAAACTTGGGTGCACTTGTTTTATTAGAGATTCAAAAGCAAAAAATTGTTTGTGACTAGAAAGATATTAACACCCCTAACGCACCTTTCTTAAGTTAAATTATATTGTATAATTTGATGTGATTTAAAGATTTTGACGGGTATAATTTAGTCGTGTAAATAAATCTGGGCTTTTGATATTTTATTGTGGGTTTATGTTCCCAAAATAAACTGTTATTGATAATTATTATGAATTTATCTATCTTGGAAAGTGGATGAATTTTCTACAACTTGCACGTTGTTTTGAAAAAATATTCCAATTAAAAACTATTGAAAATTCATAATAATTTAGGGAATATTTTTTTAGTTTTGGATATTCAAATATCAACCTAATATTGTGTCTAAGTTCAAAATTTGCACCTCCATTAAATTCTAATTACCTTCCCTCCAACAAAGAGTCTAATAGGAATATCTCTATCAAGAATTTTGAAATCGAGACATTTCTAAATAATACAAAATAAATATTCAATCCATAAACCATCAAATAAAAAGACAAACGAAGTATAAGGTATAAAAGTTAGGTCGAGTTGATTTAGTTTCAAAATTCCCAGCTCATGATATTCATGTCTTAGGTTCTCTAACCTTTTATCATCTATAATATTCATATTATCTAATTTTGATAGGTTAGGTCATCTCAGATAATGCAAAAAATAAATATGAACTGATTTTTTTAAGCACCCATAATTTAAATTCCAAATCCATCTTTACCTTGGTTTTTGTTTGAATTTAAAAAAGGAGAGTGATTTTTTTTCAAGAACTAATGTACATTTATATGTCAAGTTAATTCGAATTGATCTAAGAAAGAATATAATATATATGTTTACCATTTTTCTTTTCATAATTTCTCAATTTGAAAACAAAAACAAAAAAATACCTACCTAATGTATATATAAAATGAACATTTTGAAAAACATTTATTGTACAAAACTTTTTTCATTGGCTAAGACACGTGTATATTGTTATGATACTTTATGGACATGCTTTTTTTTTTTTTCATTTTTGTTTGTCTTTCAAAGTTATTTTTATTTCTATCTATGTTTTTTTTTTCATTTTTTTAAATGTTATATTTCATGTAGTAGTTTTTTTGGCTCTTAAGTTTTTATAAAATAATAATATTTTTTATTTTTAGACTGATTAAACGGTATTTTGAGTTAAAAAATAGACTTATTGAAGATTATAAGATGTTTTATTGGGTTTTTTTTAATTAAAATATATTAAAAACTGAGTATTTAAATGAAAAAGAAAAGGCAGCACGCCTAGGCTTTCTTCTATAAGAAAGCATGCGTACTTGTCATCCTTAAAATGTTTTTTGACCTTTCTTCTATAGATTTATAGATCTTCAGCTGAAGTTCTAAAATAGAGCAATTATTTTCTGTCATAGGGTGACTGGAAATAAAGAAGTCAGATTTTCAGCTCAATTATATGATTTTTAATCTCTCTAAATGTTATAGATTCATGACGTTCGTGTTTAGATTTTCTCAATCAATGATCTTCATTATTTTTCTATCTCATCAAGACAAATTTCATGTTCATCGATAGCTGTAAAAAGAATTCGAATCTATGTGGATGTAAGAGAAGAGGATGAGATTAAAGGAATTGATTTTTTATTATTTTAATTTCGAGTTTTATATAATAATTATTGAAATTTATATGATTATTAATTTTAAAATTTGTAGAATTAATCGAGATGTATGCAAGATAATCTGAAACCCTCATTAAAAAACAAGTAAAACATGAGTCTAATCCCTAGGTGGGGGTAGTAAATATGAAAATCATGTAAGGATTCATGTATTTGGAAAAAAAAAAAAAACACCCAAACTCAACTCTCAGCCATAAAAAAAACCCATAAATTGATTTTCAGTAGTATGGGTGAGAACTTTGGATTAAAGATTTTGTCTTTCTTGTTGATTATCAATATAATAATAATAATAATAATAATAATAATTAAAATTTTATAAAATTAGTTAAAATAAACTAAAGTTGACCCGAAGACACACAAAAGTTAATAAAAAAAAATCATGACCTGACTTTTATTTGAACGATCATACGATTCTTCCCCCCCGCATCCACATTTGGATCGAGGGCTGCTGTGTGGGACTCACAGAACATCTCTAGAAACTTCACTTAGCACTCCTCAAACCAAGCAGAGTCTCCATACAGAGAACCCTAAATCTTTTCTTTCCCTCCACATATTCCCCTCCTGGTGGCTACATTCAACCAAAAAGATAGAGGTTTCCCTCACTCCACCCTGTGCCACGTTGGATACTTCATATGGGTTTGCCATGTCAACGTAATCTTAAAATTTCTTTTTTAATACATTACAATAATCTTTAAACATAGGTATTTTCAAAACTGTTTTTGAAAAAAAAAAAAAACAGCCCTACAGTAATTATATACAAATTTAAAAAACTCTTATACTAAATCTTTTTATTAATTTTAAGAGATTTACTTGAAAATATTAATGAAAAAAATAGGTTGTATTCTATTTGTCACTACCTTTCAAAAGCTTTTTTTTAAAATAAAAAAAATATTTATATTTTATTTTAAATTAAAAAAATTAATTTTTATATCATTTTAATTTATTAATATAAAAAATAACTTTCAAAAAATAAAAAATATTATTTTTATATATTTCTCAATGAAAATTATTTTTAAAAACAATTTCAACAACATTTCCAAATATATAGGTGTTGTTTTTGAAGCTGTTTGAGACAGTTTTTGAAACTGCGTTTTCAAAAAATTTAATTTTTGTTTTTAGTTTAAATGAATATGTTTTGGTGTTTTTAGATCATTTTGATGTGCTGATATCAAAAATGATTTTTAAAAAATAAAAAAATATCATTTTAATATATTTCAGCACGAAAAATACTTTAAAAAACTACAGCAACAGCTGTCCCAAACAAGTCCATAATTGCAAGATGAAAAGCAATTTAGAGGTTTCCAAGAAAATGTTTTTAAAAGTGTTATCTTTGAAAGCAGTGCTACGCTACAGGGACGGTAAAGAAGTGGTGTAAAAAGATTTAAAAAATATATAAACTATTATGGGCTATTTAAAAATAGGATAACATTTGTTTTTTAAATTGGTATTTTTTTAGAAATGTATTAAAATAATTTTTTTTAATTTTAAAAAGAGATTAGCATATAATTAACTAATTCTAAAAAATAATTTAAATAAAAAAGTAAACAAAATATTTTTTTATCAAAAACAAACAGTTTTTGAAAAAGACTGAAGGAGGGATTGGATTGAACTGGGCCCACATGAAACGTCAGCCGTAGCTTATGAAAAGGGCAGGTGGTCATCACGTGGGTTAGTAGCAATCATGGACCAGGTTTGTCCACGTAGGATAGATTGGAATCTGCCGGCCCCTGAGTGTTCTTGACACCTCATCATTTCATCCAAAGAAACCAGAAAAATAGATTGGGGGACTAAACTAAATTTTAATTCTCTTAATTAATTGCCCCTACAAAAGCATGCTATATTATTAGCTCCTTAATTCAAGGGAAACATGGCAGACAAGTAGACATGATACAGAGCTGTTTTTTTTTTATATCTTTTAAAAACAATATTTTTATTAAAATTATTTTTTTAATATTTTTAAATTATATAAATATGATAAAAAATATTTAAAAATAAATTATTTAAAAACATTCAAGTATATTTGACTTGTTCTACATCGTAGAGTTGTTGGAATTTTGTTAATACAACAAAATACTTATGTGATGATGAAATTTTTATTTTATTTTTAAGAAAATTGGGTTTCGAGTCGCTGACTCAAATAGATTCAATAAGTTTAGTTAATTTAATAATAATATATATTTATAAGAACTTGAGTTAATTTTTAAAATTCAAATTATGAGACTCGGATTACTTTATAAAAAAAAAAGACACAAAAAAATCACGAATAAAATTCTAAATCATAAAATGGAAAATAAAAATTAATCAAGTAAATGTTTTTTTTTTAATAAGGATCAAAGATGATATAAATTAAATGAAATAAAACATTGAAATAAAAAAAGATAATAATAATAAAAAAAATCAAAAGAATAAGACTAAAATTAAATAAAAAAATAAAACAAAACCAAATATCAAGAGATAAAATTGAAAAACAAAATCAACTTTAAAAATCATTTAAAAGAATAAAAACAACTAACAATTAAAATAATAATAATCAAAATAGCTACAAATAAACAACCAGATAAATTTAATTTGGAAATAACAAGTGTAAAACCCGACGAGAGAGAAAAGTCAATTGAAGCCGCACCATATATGCACCCTCACCACATGAAAGAGCTTCATGTAAATTACCAAAACTCAAGTCGGCAAATTTGTCTTGAAGATATATCCTGAAAAGGGGAACCAATGGCAAGTTGCCAATCAAATCAAGCTTCGTGTTCAAAGGTGGTAGGAATTTTGGATTCGAACGCTGTGTCTTGATATGGTTTGTAATTGCGTTTTAAAAATATTTATTTTTTTTTAATTTAAATTTTTAGTATTTTTAGATTATTTTGATATGATGATATCAAAAATGATTTAAAAAAAATATATTATTTTGATATTTTTCTGAATGAAAAGTATTTTGAAAAAAATCTCAACCACACTCTCAAATAGTCTATTAGCTTGATTTAAACTGTATTTAAAAAAACTATTTATTTTATTTCTGAATTATTTTAATATGATTATATAAAAATATTTTTGATGTATTTTTAAGTGATTGTTTTTTTTTAAAAAAAACATTATCATATATTTAAATTCCCCATAATAAAATTTAAAAAGATTTGGGAAAATAATTAAACTTTAGGTTTGATTATTTTTTCCTTAAAAGTAATAAATCCTCTTAAATAAAAATTCTCAATGCCCCCATGGAAATTTTGTAACCTCTCTTTTCTTTAAGGCAAGAAATACCTCACAAGTAACTTTGAGTGCATAAAGACCAAATTAACCCAAAGTATACTTTGAAAGTCAATTTTTAGGAATCAACGGAGACTTTATAGTTCCTAATTTACTATATACTTTAGGTCTACCTCACGCTTGAATATTGAAGTAGAGGTTGTGTGGACATGCTTCTTCCAAGAAATGGCATATATTAAAGTAGATTAAACAACTCAGTTGCCTCGTTGGCAAAGCAAATTCCTACCCTAAAAGCAAAGTCTTTTCGTTTCGTAGTGGCTGTTTGTTAACGCGTTTCAAAAATGTTTTTAAATTTTTATTTTATTTTATTTTTAATTAAAAAAATTAAATATTTGTAGATTATTCTGATAGTAATATCAAAAATATGTTTTATAAAATAAAAAATATTATTTTTAATTCATTTCTAAATAAAACACATTTTTAAAACGAAACTTAACCGACTACTAAATAGATGCTAATTGGTGAAGCGGCAGCCAGTTAGATTTTATTTTTTTATTTTTTTATAATCTCACATCAATCATAAATTCCTGATGAAACTCCCAAAACACCCCCTCATGGAAAAAATATCCCATAATTAAATGCAAAAAATTAGGGTAGTTTCCGTTATTTACTACAACTTGCACGCCTCTCCTCTCGCTCCTCTCTCTCAAAACTCCTTTCCCCTTCCCTAAAAAATCACAAACCCAACAAAACAAAAAAAAAAAAAACCCAGCGAAGACATAGAGAGAGAAGCGAAAGGAGAGAATGGAAGGGTGCGAGCTATGTGGGAGTTCAGCAAGAATGTTCTGTGAATCAGACCAAGCTAGTTTATGTTGGGATTGTGATGAGAAAGTACACTCCGCCAACTTTCTTGTTGCAAAGCATTGTAGAACCCTTCTTTGTCAAGTGTGTCGATCTCCAACTCCTTGGAAATCGTCAGGGTCTAAGCTTTGCCCTACTGTTTCTGTATGTGAATCTTGTTTTACTATCCATAACAATAAAAATAATCATCTCCAAGCTCAGAACGCAATGGCTAGTGATCAGGAAAGCCGAGAAGCCGGAAATGATTTAGAAGAGTCTGAAAATGATCAAGAATCCGACGACGACGACGACGACGACACCGATGATGGTAGTGATGAAGATGATGAGGAGGAAGACGAGGAGGAAGATGGAGACAACCAGGTGGTGCCATGGTCAGGTCCTACTGCATCGTCTTCCTCATCACTTGCGCAACCTGTGTCTAGTTCTTCTAGTAGTGATGAGGAGATTTCTTGTGCTGGTAGAAATGGGTTCTTGAAACGGATGCGAGACAGTAATGTTGATCTTGATTCTGATGTAAGTCTCTGTTTCTTGCTATTTCATTTCTCTGCCTTTTCTATATATATTGGTTCTTAGAGGGCACATTTTGATAATAGAATTTGTAGATCTTAGGAAACTTTGGATCTTCTTCTTCTTCTTCCATTTTAGGTTACATACTTTGGGTTTGTTTAATAAATTTAATGTTGGATAAATGCAGGATGAAATTGGATGCTCCTCTTTCCATAATTTAAGAGGTGGAATCATGAGCAATGAGGAAGGGAATTCTTCGAGTTCATCAAGGCCATGGAAGCAGGCAAGAACAAGCGTTAATGTAGAAGAAGATGGTCAAGCAATGTCAAGATCAACGGCTATCATAGACTCCCTGAAGAGACTCCAAAAAGACTTGGTCACGAATGGAGAAAACGCGTCTACTGCTATTCTTCGGATCTGCAAATTGAGCAGAGATCAGAGCCTTTGATTTCTGTCCCTGCTAACTTTTTTCACATGATTAATTAATAACCATATATTTTGTCTTAGTTTTTGAACCTTGACTATTTCATTTTTTTTCTAGCAGCTGGTTGTGTTTTATCTCCATGGTGTCTGTAAATGAGATTTTTCTTCTGAGATGGCTTTGGCTCTATGGTTTCTACTATATCACTTTCTGCTATTCATTCATCATTGTTTCCCTCGATCTAAGGCCTTGATTGTTTCGTTTTTGCAATTGCAAAGTGATTTTGCGAGGAAAAAACATGTTCTTTGCTTTAGATTGATTTTCTCAGACATGCTGATGATAAAAAATAAATTTTTACATGGAAAAATGAGTATCTGTGTGCTGTCATAAAATCCTCGACTTGCTAATGGCAATTATTCAGGAGAGGGAGTGATTATCGTCGTCCCAACTGGTAGATGGCAATTATTCAGGAGAGGGAGTGATTATCGTCGTCCCAACTGGTAGATGATTTGCCACTCCTCCATTCTTATAACTCAAGTGTTGTTACAATACTCTCCACTAGAGAAATAAGATAATAAAAGAATTCGTCCCTGATCCCTGAAAATTGATTTTCAAGCCGTGAGTCTTGACCAATACTGACTGAGGTGGGCTATGAACTGAATGCTAAAATATAAATGGTAGTTACATTCTGGCTTATATGAAAATAGCAGTAGCTTTTATCTGATGCTCATGGGAGCCCTTCTTCTCTTTAAAGATAAGTTTGATATAATTAAACATGTAAGAATAGAATGGATATAACTTTTAAAATAAGATATAAGAACCTATTTTTTTCATAAAAAAATGTTAAGATCCATGTAAATTTAGTTTTTTTTTTTAAAAAAAGACGTGATATGGGATTCCTAGCTAGCTAGCTCATGTACACCAGGTCAAGTTTCGACTAGGAACAGTATGAAACGTAGGGGGGGAGGTGGTTCGGCCTTCACGTTGCAAAATTCATCACCAAAGGAACCTATATTAGGGCTACTTTTCATTCAGACCACAAACTGGTAACATGCCTAGTAAAAACAAGTCAGCTGTCACCTATCAGCTGGTAGAGTCCACGCTGACATAGCATCTCTCTTTGAGGATAAATGGGATGGCATTGTAGCTAGATGAAATGAACATGAGCAATGGAAGATACCCAGAACGAGAAAGTTAATATGTGGTTTTGAGGTGGCCAAATGTTTTTCGTTTTGGTAGAGCACGCAATGAAGAAGGGCTACAATTGGTAATAGAGGTATGTGGTTCGCATGAAACGAAACCCCACTAGAATTTAGTTTTAAATAAGTAAAAAACACACAAGTCCACTTGAGTGGCTTTAGACGGTTCTGGTGATGATTTTCCTTAATTTAATACAGGACATTGAATTTTTTTTATTAACGCGGTAGTTATTTGTGTCAATTTGTGTATTTCTCAATTAATTTTATAGACTCTAAAGCTAACAACCATATAAATTTTCAGTGATCATCATATTAATAACAGCATGACTCGAACCTGAGATTACAGATAAACAAACTTTTTAATCCGAAACTCTTATTTCTGGTGCACCCTTCTATGATCGGGACATTAAACTTTGATTTGTGGAAGATACTTTTGGCGTTGAGTGTTACCCTTGTTGAAGATTAATATCTAGGTTTCGCCTTGTCATTTAAGCTTGGATGAACATTAAAGGGCTAATTATATATTTATATATACACGGCCTCCCATCAGGTTGAATCGAAGAAGCATCGTCTATTGGGTCCTACGATATGACACGCATATTGTATTCTGCCTTAGAATTTATAGACCGAATTTACACTTTGAATGGTTGGAAACGACCACCAAGTTTGACAGGAAAATATTAGATAAACAGGAAAGGTTAAGACCACATCTCAACCATAACACCGACCCAGCTCTAAAATCCCAACAGCATCACTGTTTGTGGTTAGGAATCTCTCAAATCCCATGAGAAAAAGAAAAGAAAAACCCTCAGATTTTGGCCACCATTGACTCGGTGTCAACATGTTTGGAGCTTCTCAACGATTTTATTGTTCGGATGAATCGTTTGACCATCTCCTTGATGGGTAGCTCAGGATGACAACCTATTCCTAAGCTGGCATGCTGGCCTTGCATGGCTGGAGAACATAATCTAAGAAAACTTTAGAACAAAAAGTTTTAAAAAGGCATCAATCGAGCTCAGTTTCTGGTACGAGCATTGATTTGTTTCCATGGCGCTACAATCCCTGTCAAGATTTCAACATGTCAGCAAGATCTTTTCCACACCCGGTTCTCATCATTACAAACACTTGCAAATTATACGATCACAACACTGTCACTGTTACAAAACCCGGAGCTCTCAAGTTAACCCGAATATTTTTGCCCAGGAGCAAATTCACCTGGATTCTTTGTAAGATAGTAATGGGCCTGAACCCTCACTAAGTTATACTCCCATTTATCCCTCATCATTTTAGGTGGACCCAAGTACAAACTCCAAAATTTGTACTTCAGCTTATTGGGTTTGCTTGATTTCAATTTCCAAGTTCAGTTGTGATTAACTCATTCATAAACAGCAAATAACCAATTTCGTAAATGGGAATATAAAGGTAGAGAGAAGCAATCTTTAGCACCAAAATGATGTGCATTATAATCCATTAAAACATATTTCTAAAAGCCTACAAGAATATCCAGAAACCTAACACCAATGAACAGCCGTACAAGTGTAACAAATCCTCCATGTTTCATATATGAGAAACTTTTGATACGAGTCGCAGGGGAGAAAAGAGCATCCTACAATCTGTCTATTAGCACAAACAGAGACCCGAACATTTATTAACTCC
This sequence comes from Salix arbutifolia, assembly GCA_025169955.1. Classification (NCBI taxonomy): domain Eukaryota; kingdom Viridiplantae; phylum Streptophyta; class Magnoliopsida; order Malpighiales; family Salicaceae; genus Salix; species Salix arbutifolia. The sequence continues at coordinate 27,641,666 of CM045917.1, read as the reverse complement.
TCACCATGTTCACCTAATCTCTGCCTGCTAACTGACACCTCCATCAATCTACAAAGACAGACGGCCAAATAGCAAAATTGGATCTCCAAAACAATTCTTGTGTAGAAACATCATGGAAAATGCACACAAAAAAGCAAAAGAAGAAGAAAAAAAGGGAATAACAGCTGTTATGGTGACAGCGCCATGTGGATGCATACATGTGACCAAATAAACAAGGAAAACATTGCATGCACATGAACACAGACCAGGGGGGAGTGGAATGAAGGAGCATGACAAGACAACATTGGACAGGTAAATGCAAACTGGAAAGAAAAAAAACCAAGATCCGGCTGCGTACCTGCTGTGGAGATGGATCGGTTACGATATAGTAGTTCACACTAGGCATCTGTCAGGCAACAAGCAACAAGTAGAGACATCATTTAAAAATTTCCGCATTGAAACTATGTTTTACTAAAATAGCTGTGAAACACACAAGTGACAATAGCAAGAACAGCAATTCAGCCTTCAGCATCTAGTCTAAGGAAATCACTTCTTAAACAGAAACAGCACAACTGACACGATCATTCAGAGTTAAAGGATTTGTAACAAACAATTAGGATAAAGTTGCAATTACAGTCCAGCAAAATATCATTCGTTCTCCTTTTACAAGTGACTGAAGTTTCACTAAAAGAACTATATGATAAAACAGCAGTGCAGTAGTTTCAACAGAGAAAACCTCTTCTTGAATATGGCTTTATGTTACATCCCAATCTAAAACAACGACAAAAATCATGGGCCAAATATAGTATACCTGTTTTCTTTCAGCTATGTTAAACAAAAGACCCTAAGAAACAAAAATTCATCAACTGCGTTGACAAACAAGTGTAATAATTACCTATTCTGAATGGGTAGAAGTATTACAAAGCATAGCAATAAATCTTATTTCAAACACCATTGAGGGGCTAGCCTATAACCTCACTGAGTCAAGGGAGGAACAATAAATAGAATGTGACAGGGAGCAGAAAACAATCTTCTAGACAGTCGATTTGTACACTGTCTTGTTTAAGCACTGCCAAGGCTATGCAGGGCCAAAGAAAAAAAAAACTAAGGACAAAAACGTCATCATTTTGCATTAATGAAATGCAAAAGTGTTTCATCAAGCATCATATATCAAATTTAGTGCTTAATATTCATCAATAAGCCTTATCAATTGCCATCAATAACTTGGTCAAATCATTATCAAGCTCCGTCGTAATTAAAACCAACAGCAACACAGTTGCAACGGACTCAACACTGCTTGCACTTTACATTTGATATGAAATATCTCTCTCTCTCTCTCTAGCTCAAATTAACCACATCTCTAACAAAATTCTACGAGTACCTTAGGCTCCAAAGTTATGCTTACAATTCAGCAAGCATCTCAATTATTTAATGCATCTTTACTACAACATCACAGCAACTCTCTCAAATCCAGCCATGTAAAATATCATGCACCCATAAGAAGATGAATCTCACATATTCACAAGCATTCCGTTTGCACTATTTATACACAACATCAACCACTAAGGAAATGCTCTCGAAACCAATAGAAATTCCCAAATTTCTATTGCTGCATTGGCTCCTACATATCGTTTTAACGATGATTATTAATTCACTCAGCTGATAATGTAAAATTCAGGATGATGTGTCTTATTCATATGAACCATCATTGCGTCGTCGATCTCATTAAAAAAACATGATTATGCATTATCGGTCATCACATATTGGAATAAACATAACCATATTAGCCAATATCTAACAAGGCAGAAAACAGGCCTGGCAATCAATACTCATTACCAGCAATGACAAATTCCACCATTTATCAAAATAACAAAACACAAGCAACAATCAAATCAGCTAATTGAGGTAAAAATTTGCCCACCAATCGATATAGATTACAATTTGAAGACCACAATGAAGCGAAGTAAGTGGAATCATCTTTCTATAGTCATGAAATGGCCAATATTACCATTTAATTATAGCAGATTAGCATGCAAATTTTAGATGCTAACTCCAACTCAAATCAACCCTACTTTCATCTCCACAGCTTGTTATTTTACAAGCACCATTCAAATTTTCAGCTTAGGATTCATAAACCAACTAAACTATTTAATGCATCTTTAATGCAATGTTTCAGCAACTCTCCAAAACCCAGCAATCTCAAGATCACAAGTCATCCATCAGAGGACTGATAACATCCAAAATCAAAATTACCCCAGTACATCCTATTTATAAGAACTTTAATCACTTAAAAAATGCTCTTGAACCTAACACACGATGTACACATTTCTTTTACATCCACGTTGTGTACATTGTGATACAATCCAGAGCATTTCGATTAGATAATCTATGTGCATAACTATCTATTACGTTTTTCCTTGGAGAAAACTACCAAACTCGCCATCTAGGAAAAAGAAATGGCTCCACAACCAAATCCTCCTCCTATACATTTCCATCATTAGCATACACTAGCAAAGTTATAAGATAAAAAATAACATCATAAACAAAAATCAGCAGTCATTGAAGGAAAAGGGGAAAAATCAAAACTTCAAAATCACCAATAACAAAAATGAGCGGTCTTGTTACAAATCCTAACCTTTATTTTTTTTACCCGCAGCCCCCTCCACATCCTCCGGCACATTAACAGCTGCCTCCGGCTCAGCCCCACCACCATCCTTATCCTCGGGATATCTAACAACAACGACAGGACAAAAACAATGATGAACACAGTAATCACTCACACTACCCAACCTCTCATCGCTCCCTCGTATCGCCGCACCAAACCCTCTACTCCCCATAATAACTGCACTCAACCCTAACCTCTCAATTTCCAAACATAACCTTTCCTTCATATCATGATCTTTCACAATATGAATCTTATACGGAATCTGCGCTTCCTTCAACGGCCTCGCAATATCCGCCGCTTTCGACGCCGTGAAAGCATCGAAATCTTCCTCTTCCTCTTGCTGTGGCTGTGGCTGTGACTTCTCACTATTCTCATTTTTAGTTTTACTATCAATTTCACTATTGAATTTGCTATTATTGTTCAGAAGATCGAGTTGGGATTGCGTGGGTGTGGAGAGCGGGAGTGGGCCCCAGTCAGCGCCGAAGAGGACGGAGGTGGGGCTGACGTGAAGGAGGATGACAGCGTCGCCAGGACGGATATAGTGGTGGACAGACCAGCGGACAGCATAGGAGGATTCGTCAGAGAGGTCGACGGCAACACCAATCTTGCGGCGAGTGGAAGAGGTCAGTGTAGGAATGGGGGCATGTGGGTGAGGGTGGCGTGGGGGAGATGGGTGGTGGTGGTGGATCTTGATTGTCGGGAGTAGTGGGTGGTCAGGATCTACCGGGTTTTCTTGTCGTTGTTGAGGATTCATGGCTGCTGCCGCTAAGGTTTTGATGCTTGCTTGGGTAGTTTGTTAACATAAAAAAAATAGGATTTGTCAATGTCTCTGTTTCTTGTGTGGAGAGAAGGGAAATGGTGACAAGTGTTGGAAGGAGAGGGGGTGGTGGGGACAGTAAATGAGATTTATTATCATATGAAAAAGATTTTTGGAATAAAGGTTGGTTAGATTTATTTCCAGGTGTTGGAAGTGCTTTTCATGGGAATAAAGGTCGTTCTCGTGAAGATTTGTTTTTGAGATATTAAAATAATAATATATTAGATTAATTTGTTGCATTTATTATATAGATGATGAGTTTTTAAAAATTAAAAATATTATCAAGTTTAATTTTTACTTTGTCTAATATTAAACAATAAAATATAAAATAAAATTTAACTAGAAAATATTTGATTTAAGTAAGATTACTCTGTCAAACCTACGTCATATGATTAAAATAATTATCTATAAAATAAATCAAAATAAATTTTCAATCAATCCAATGTTATTAAATGATGAAAAAAAATAATTAAAAAAATAATATAAAAAATCACACATTTCAACTCACCAAAACTGTAATCAGAATCAAGAGATCTGGATAACCTCATAGAACGTAAACCAACATAAATTATAAAACTTCATCTCAATAAAACCAATATTAAAAGATAACATTGAAAAAAAAAACAACTAGAAAATAACAAAATATTATCATAAATCCCAATTCCCGGTCAATCTAAAGTTGAAATTTTGAATTAAAAATAAAATAAAAAATAACTTGAGTCAATTTGGCATAACTTGGGTTAATAAACTAGTATAATTTTTTTAAAATTAAAATTTCATTCTCAATCAATTCATTGTTAATAGATATTTTTAAAAAAAAAAACTCATGATAACTTGTCAAACCTAGGTCAATAAATTGGGATAACTTCATATAAAACATTTTTTTAAAATTAAATTAAAGTGTAATTCTCAATTAATCTAATGTTAAAAGAAAATAAAAAAAATTAATTAGAAAAACTTACAATCAACTTGACTAACCTGTAAAACTCGCGACTAGAGTCATCATATTATGATAATTCCATAAAAATAAAAATACTAATTGCGAATCTCAATTTTCAATCAGTCTATTGTTAAAGGATGAAGTTAACAAAAAAAATTTTACTCGAGTTAACATTATTAACTAGCAAAACTAACGACTTGAATTATGAAATTATGACAACTTTATAAAAATTAAGTTGAAATAAATAATGAAATCCAATACTTTGTAAAATCAATATTAAAACAAAAATATTTTAAAAAAAATTAAAAATATTGAGGAGCAAAGTTTAAAAAACTATATGTTAATACAATGATTTTTTTATATTTATTTTCAATATTCTCGTTCTCATTGAGATTAACGAAAGATGTTTTTAATAAATTATTTTAACGTTAATTCTGATGCTCAAGCTCATAAAATTAAAAAATTAGAGCAAATCTCTTAAACTATCAAGATTATCCCTTAAAATTAATTATAGAGTGACAGTGAAATAAAAAATATCCATGATATACTACTTACATGCCTCATATGCAAACCTCTCAATCTTACATGATAATATAAATTATATTTTGAACTCTTATTTAATAATTTAAGATTTAAATACGATAATTTTTTAATATAATATTAAAATTTTGTTGATATAGTGGTTATGAACTCAAATTTTATTATTTTTATTTATTTGATAAAAATCAAGTAGGTAGTATAAGGCTATGAAAGTTTCAAGCCTAAAAAAATTTCACAAAATATATTAAAAAAATAAAATAAATTATATGATGAACTCTTGCCTAATAATTTAAACAAACATATTTAATTAATAGACTCGAACTGAATGAAAGTAGAATTATTTCAAGCAACCAGCGAATCCGAATACCAACAGATTACAGTTCATTGAAGAGTCGCTTTAGAGATCACATAAGAACGAAATAAAATGATTAAAACATCAATTTGACTATAATTGTTGGAGTCACTCGTCAGAGCAGGCTCCTCAAAAAATTGGCGTATGCCACTATTTGCGGCGTGCACACGGTATTCTTTAGTAAAAGGCGAAAGAATAGTTCGCTTTGTGCTCACCGCGCGGCTGCGTGGTTTGAGGAGCAGATTTCTTGTCAATATATAGAGGATTTGCTGATAGGTCAATTCCTTTGTTTTCGATGTGGGATATTTGAAAACCCCTCTTATCCAATATTCCTCCTTGCATTGTTCACTTCAAAGTGCCACCCGTGTTTCTTCTCCCTCTCGATTTACATGTGACAATCACAGAATATTGGTGACATGCTGCCTGTTTGCCCTACTGTCAGCCATTCAGGTGTTATCTTCTATTAAAGAGTTAGAGTGAGCTGCCATGATAGGAAGTTGAGAGGGAGGATGCTGATATTTGAGTTTTGGTTTTTTTTTTTTTGAATGGTTGAAAACTCCCTTTTGCTGAGATAAATTGTTTCTCTGTTTAATGGTGCTGCCTTGGAAACAAGGAGGGCTTTGATTTTGATTGCATCTGGAAAACTTGGATTGAAAGGATTTATTTTGCTTCTTTGACACCCCAAGGTGCTCTCATCATGCAGGTGCTGGACAGGCACGTACAGGTCGTTGGTTTTTATTTTGAATTTCACAAGATAATTATAGCTCAGAGGAGAAATCATCAAAGCTCATGGATTTCTCAGTAAGAAAAAACCCATGGAGATTTAAAAAGAAACCCAATTTAAGCTGTTTGTTCCATCCATTCGTACAGAAATCAGTTGCCTGATATTCGAGGGACTAAAGTTGATGGACGAGGAAGACATTTTTACTACAGGTACGCATGAAGAAAGGCGTCGGCCAATTGGCTCTGATACCATGAAAGATTATACAAAAGAGTATAGCAATCGATACGGGTAAGAATCAGTATTATGTCTATTGGCTATAAATCAGCAGCTAGCTAGAGAGAAATTAGCCCAGTAAATCTTCACAATATGATTACCAATATTCTTCGAGTTGCCTTGTATAACAGTTCATTCCTTAATGTTCAACCTCGTACGTACTCTTACAAGATTCAAGGTGGATCGATCCATGCACATGGCTATTTAGTTTATATCACAAATTCTTTTTAAATATATCAAGTTGATATTGATACAACGTAAATCGTACTGAAAATAACTTAATTTTAATTAAAATATAAGATGGTCTAAATTAAATATCTTTACGGTTAAACAAAATGATAAGGATGACAGGCAACAACGCAATGGTTTTTTCTTTTCTTTTTTGCAACATCAACTTACAAGTTTGAAGAAGCAAACAAGTAAAGAAACTGAAGAGGAAATTATCCGTGAGAGGAAAAAAATAAAGGAAACAAATGAAAAGTAAAATATTAGTAGTGATAATTAGTGTTTTTGCCCAAAATTAAAGAACAAGAAAGAGGGAAATCAAAAGGAAAAGCTGGGCCAGGACAAAGGAGATCACTGATCATAAACCAATCAAAAAGATGGAAAAAAGCCTCCACAGTCTTAATTCATACACTGATCAGACTGATACAGACTAGCAGTCTCCTTCTCTGCATTCATATACTTATTGCAGATTTCGTACTATATATTGTAAAAAAATTGTGTTGTAGCTGGATCTGTACTCACTTGAGCCACTCACTGACCACATATATACAGCAGTGACCACAATGTGTCTGCTAAGGAGGAAGGAAGGCTAGCTTTTTTATAGCTTCCTTTTTGTCTATCTTTTTCACGTTTTTTAAAGCATGCCCTAAAATGTTCCTTGACTCCCATAAACAGTAATGCAGAGATGCCCTCCTTGTGTTTCAGCACATAAAAGATGTAACCTATGTTTAGAAGAGAAATCTCTCACCTATCTTCTAGCATGAACAATAAAGAGAAGAGAGAGAGAGAGAGAGATGCTACTTGCTAGGGTTTTGAGCCTCTTGTGAATAAGTCCTTTACCAGTTCATAAAAAAGTCTAATATTTATCTTCATATAATATTGAAGTGCATCGAATCAGATATAAAAGAAGAGATGTATAGTTAAACTTCTATATGACATTTGTAAACATTGTGGAAATCGTTAGAAGTTAAGCAGATCAAACTAATATAATATACAGATCATGGTGATCTACCCCACTTTATTACACAGTTAGAACAAGCCACCACAGTGTGACAACTGCAGAATTGTGTATTGCTATTGTAATGACCAAATGCCTTAAAATAACCCAATTCGTTTGTGGCTATGTCTCTCAATTCTTGATAAGGAACAAGATGGATCATAAGCAAAAGTGCAAAACAGTGTCAGGATCATGAAAGCTGGGAAATAATGTTAAAGCACTGGCACTGGTCAGAGATACATTAAATAAAACAAGAATATGTTCTGCTCTGTTTTCTCATTGATATTAATTAATCAGTTTAAGAACAAAAGGGAAATTATAAGAAGCTGTGTTTAGGTTTAGGCAATCACACATACATCACGAAAAAACATCAAAACCAAAACTAGACATGTTTCTTGGTTCTAAAATGAAAGCTTCAGAGACAAATCAATAGAATTAGAAGCATCAGATGCACTGTAAGAACTGTAATCAGAATAAGTTGTGACACAAGAAGCTTCACCAGTACCCACTGCAACTGAAGCTTCTGCAGTAGGAGATTCCATATCCTTGAAACAAGTGCTTTTACCATTTTTTCCAGGGAAAAACTCATATTCCATGATAGCTTTTCTACCCATTGCGTTATTACCCTTCCTGTGAACTGCCATCGCCTCTACACCCTGCAAAATCCACATGAATTACCAACCAATCAAGATTCAAACAAATTAAAGCACAACTAGCTAGATATATATAGTATTTATAGGAAGCATGGTTCCAAAATATTATAATTAACCACTTGAAAGAAAGATCGATGGAGATTTACCTCATTGTTGTTGTGGTTGTGACTGGCATAGAAAGCACTCGTTGCAGCTCTGGCACTGAATCCTCCCATCTGTCCATAGAAATTAAAACAGTAAATATTAAAGATTTTTATCATACAGTGAGTTTTAAAATATTGAAATCCCAGAAAGCGGAAATATCTTGTTAGCCTATATAATTTCTCAAGAAGCGAACAGGAAAAAAGAGAGAGGCAAGCGTGCATAATAAAACATCAAGAAAATCAACAACCCTTGAAAACACAAACCTTTAAGCAAGTAGGCTCATATTGCTTCTGCTTCTGCATTACTTTTGGGATTGAAGAGAGCTCTTTCGAAGCCTCACGCACAGCAGCTGCAGGAGCCCCAGCCTGATGAACCGGAGATGATCCAACCATGTACGGGTTAACCAAAACCTGACCCGACCCAAACCCACCATTATTATTTCCATTAAACTCATCAACCCTCTTAACCGCCACACCATCCTGGTGATCCCAGCCCAAGAACCCATTAAAAACAACACCATTACTTCTCATTGGCACACCATAGTTAACTGTAGTACCATACTGCACCATTTGATTATCATTATTATTAAACGGGTCAAAAACATGCATCTGCTGGGGGGGTTGGAGATTGAGAGACCCAATCTGGTTAGTCTCAGTAATTGCCTTCCATCTTTCTTGAATCCTTAGATTCTCAAGTTGAGCTACTCCCATGCCTCTTCGAGGTTGTTTCTTGCGAGTTTGACATTTGTTGGTCGTGGTAGGCTTTCTTGTTCGAGTAGTAGCAGTTCTCGTGGGTTCAGCTGGTTTGGTACTTATAGTCATGGTGGGTTCTTGTTTTTTATCATCGCTAGGCATGAGGAAAAGCGAAAGTGAAGTAGCCATTGAGAGGTTAATTTTTCTGTTAGAGAAAGATCAAAGGAAACTGAGTGAAGAAAGGGGAGTTATGAAAGAATGGTGGGTTTTAAAAGAGAAAAAGTAACTGATCGACTAGAATATATATAGAAAAAAGGCACTGTTACATTGGAAGCTTAGACCTAATAGAGAAATCGTGTGGAGAAAAGAAGAAGATGGGTTTACAGAGAGTGGCGAGAGCTAGTTTGCTAGCTTCGATCTTGTCGAGATGATGAAGAGAGAATTTGGGGTTTGAGATTGAAACAGAATATTGTTGGATACGAGTTTATGTGTTGTGTTCTTATGAGAAGAGAGAGAGAGGCGAAGAGAGAAGAAGTAGCAGTGTGAACTGTGAAGCAGAGTGAAACGCCAAAAGGACAGGCCATGTCTATGTAATTGTATGGGTGTTTGTTGGGTTTGCTATTTGTCTTTTTCTAGTCTATAATGATATGGAAATAAATAAATAAATAAATAATCATATAGAAGGAGAGCTTTGCTCAAATTGATCACACAAGCCACCCAAGTTGATCCATAGTCCTTGGAATTAGTCAAGAATGGGTGTGGAAAATAAAAATAGTTTTCCCAAGACAAAGGCTAAACCCACACTACTCTATTGATTGCTATAATTTCCTCATATATATCAGTCAACTTGTAGGATCGAAAAGAAAAATTCATTTGTAAGAATTTATTTTTGAATTTATAGATCAATTATTTCAGTGTCATTTCAATTACTAGAATAAAAATAATATTCTATAGTACAAATATTTTATAAATCTTGTGAAGTTAATGTAGAAAATTAAAATAAAAAAGAAAACAATATTATTTCAATAATAAAAAAATAATAAAACCAACAAGCATCATGGGTTTCAAAGATAAGATGAAAGAGTGGTGAATGTGCATGTATGGTGGAAATAATAATAAATAAATAAATAAAATTATAGCTCCTTCGTTATTTCATGATTAACCTAAAAAAAAGAGGTCTCCGAATCATAGGATGGTCCCACGAACACGAATCAAGATCTGAGAAAACTCAGCCGATTGCATCAGGCATGGTCGGAGCTAAAAGGATTATCCTGCAGAGAAGATGTTAAAACAAGCAAAACAGGTGGATGGAGCACTGTGTCAGTTTTGCCAAAAATAGCAAAAAATCATTACTGTCATTTGAATTTCTTATAAAAAGAACAATAAACATTGCTTTTGTAAAAAAATAATTTAAATAAATATCAGTCCACTTGGTTTCTTTCACAATTAATTAATTTTTGCCTGCTACACTTCAATGGTTATGATCTTCTCTGATCATGGGGTAGCTAGCTAGGGTTTGGAATCACCAGGTGATGCATGGTGGTGTGATCTTCTACCATTTTTATTGGTCCACATGATGAAGAACTTTAAGAGAGCAGTCTTTGGGCAATCATACAGAGTAAGATTTGGTCATATATAGATAGAGGCTTGCAATGATGCTTTCTTCATATTTGGAAATATAAAAAAGCTGACTCCATGTGGTGCCTATTCTTTGAATAAATAATAATATCCGGTGATGTTTAAGTTTAACTAATGCTTAATTACTTTTTGTAGCATTTAATATATTTTTTTTTAATCTGTAATTCAATCCTAACTATTAAACATCTTTAATTTTATTTTAAATATTTTGTTTTCATTTATAGTACAATTGAATTCTAAATTTTTCTGAGCATAATTTCCAAAAACAAAATTGCATTTTTTCCTTGTTTTAAAATGAAAAATTAGAATAACGTAAACTAATAGTTTACGTTCATCCATTATTGTTCAACCAAAATATAAAAAATCTCTTGATAATCATTTTGTTCATTTAGTTGTAAACTTTAATATTTTTGGTGTAAAGTTGTAAAGTACATCTTTAGATATTAAAAATACAACAAATACAATATTAAAATTTGAATATTAGAATGATTAGGTTTTACACCAAAAAAATGAGGTGGAGACTCCTTTTCAAAGAGAAATCTGCTTTAAACCTTAAAAGAGACCAACAAATAAAAATCAGAACTCAAAAGAAAAAACAATCAAACAACAATACAAATTATCTTAGGTAGGGTGTATTGAGAGTAATGTATCTTTTCCTTGCACAACAAGTTCCTTACTCAAATTTATATAGACAAGGTTGTTAAACTCGCGAGTTGACTCGCAAAATCGTACGATTTTGCGAGTCATCTCAACAAAACTTGTTAAATTGGGTTAAAAAATCGGTTCCCATTAAATTCGGAAAAAAAACACCAAAATCGATCCGGATCAGAAAATCAAACCAATGCGGTCCAATTTTCCGATCCCAGACAAAAATCTTCCTAACGCCCAATTTTTCATCCCCCTACTCTCTTTGTCAACTAGGCCATAGGCCTATACCCCCTCCCTGCTCTCTTTGTCAACTCATGGATGCCCCCCCTACTCTCTCTTATCAACTAGGTCATAGGCCTGTACCAGTGTACCCCCCGTTTCTCCAATGATATATTTGATTTAAATGGTTTGAAAAATAATTGTAAAGATTTGAACTTTGAAAATTAATTTTTTTAAATGCACACATAGAACATTTCTTAGATAATAATTTTTTTTAATACTTATGTATTGATTTAAATATTAATTTAAATTTATACTTAATTTTTTTTAAAAAAATAAATTTTTTATTTTCATTTTTTATTATAAATTAATTTTTTTTTGGTGTTTTAGATTATTTTCATGTGCTAATGAAGTTTTATGACCATAATTGTGTTGTATTGTATTCGAAAATATTTTAATTACAATTTTATAATTTTTCTATCTACACGATTTTACCTGTGATTTTACAATTTTTGTACGGAAAAATAGGATTTTACGATCCAAGTTTCAGAAGCGCCTTCCATGTCATGTTAAAATCGCGATTTTGACAACCTTGCCTATAGACCATTATATTTTTTAGTGATCTTAATATTAGGTGGCGAATCCTGAAAATTATAATAATAATTTTATGATTATAAAAATATTTTTTTTCCAATGCACCTCTCCCATCTTGGGGATGGCCGCCTGAGAAAAACATCATCATGAGAAATTTCTCATGATTCCATTGGCGAAAAATTTATGCCCTCGATTCAATCCAAAAGCATCATGAGTTGTAGATTTGACAACTTAAAGTCGTTTGTGCTGTCACATTTAGGGCGGTTCCAAGATAGATGTGATGTCAATCATTTGACACTGACCATACTATAATGTAGACAAATATCAGGTCATCACTTTAATAAATGATTCGCCAAATTTAATAAAGTGTAAAAGCATCAAATACACCTAAAAAGTAGGTCGCTAATTTGTCTTTCGAGTGGATAATGAAGAAGATAATGAGTCATGTCATATGGTTACCAAAGTGGACCGCACGTGTTGTCTGGTTTTTTTTCTCTTTCCAAAACAAGTACAAAATGATGTATTTTAGTCAAAGTTCAGTTTGATCTTTCAATGTTTAATTGCTTTAATTACACCTCATATTGACCCAAAACTTTCAATTGCTTTCTATTTTGCCCCTGATAAATTTCAATGGCATCCTTGAATTTATACGCTTTTTCACTTTAATCCTTTGTCTTGGATTTAAGCAATTTGCCCCTCCATTGACCCTTAAACTTTGATTGTTTTTTTTTTTTTTAATTTTGTCCCTGATTTCAACTAATTAAATCTCTATAGTTCAACGCTTTTTATAAAATAGTCATTGGTTGCGAATTTCTTTAATTTTGCCCTAATTGACCCTAAAACATTGATTTTCTTTCAATTTTGCCCCTAATATCAATCAATTAACTTAGTAAAAATTAAATTTATCTCCAAAAAATTCAATCTTCTCAATTGAGCCTAAATTAGGCTCCTAAAATTATTTTTAGCCAATTAAACTCATAATAAAATTAGTTTCACCAATTTAAAGTATAATTAAGTCATTGCAATTAATTGAATCATTCAATTAAACCCTAAATTAATTGTTAGATATAATTAAACTTTAATTTGAACCATGAGTAAATAAAATTGGCCTATTAAAAATCTAATTATGCATTTGGATTTGAATTTTATGAAGATTTATCCCATAATAATTTATTTTAGCCTTGAATATGCATTTTCTTCATTTTTGGCACAATAGAGGTACGATTGAGCTCTCAAATCCATCCAAAATCTCATACTTTATTTTTCCCACCACATCATCCCCTTTTTTATTTATTTTTTATTTTTAGTAAATTTTGGGAATAACCTAAAAATTGGTTATGACACAACCATATTCCCCATATCAATCCCTTAGTAGTCCTTAAAGTATCCAATCACAATAAACACTACCTTTTAGTCAGCACCAATAACATCCCTACTATAGAAATTCTCGACTAATTTTCAAACAACTACCTCCCCTTGTTATTGCTTTTAAAGAACTATACCAAAACTTTCTTAAAATAGGACAAATTGTTTTTGCTTCTTATAATTCAGTTCAATTGATGTAGAACAGGTTGCGGAATCCTACATGCTCAAGAGGGATCACCCGAAATTCAAAGGCAGCTGAATTTCAGCAACCGGGTCGTCGAAGTCGGAATGAAGCGAAACTCACCCAGTCGATGCGTTTCGTCGTTTACGGTAGAAATCAGTGGCTATGTCCCTAATTTCGACCGGTTTTTGGCCAACTTCCATCGTTTCGACCCCGAAATCGTCATTTTTGCTATTTTCGGAAAGTTTTGTTTTTGCAATATCTTTTGATCTAAGAGTCCGAATTGACTTTAGTCAATTGGTAATCTCTCAGAATTCATAGGCCTTTCACATTCTGTATTTATCCCAAATTTTCCATAAATGGCAAATTTAATGTTTTATGTCCTTTCCTTTTCTGTATTGAATTAGGCGAGGGTGTTTACTTTAAGTATGAATGTAAACCCTGCAGCCAACTTATCGATCATTTTTATTGAATAAACACTGAGTTTTATTGAGATTTATTCTCGTTATTATTGATTTACGGAATATTGATGTTGGTCATATTCCCTTGTGATTTTCTGCTGCGTCATCAATAACCTTACCTTCATTAATATAAACTTAACAAAAAATATGATTATCATTCGAGGGAGATTGATAATAACATTAAAACATATCGTGCTTTTGAATGATAAAGCTGCTAAATATTTAAAACTCATGAAATGCAATGAGTGTAGCATGGTTAAATAATTACAGAAGACATCAACTAAAATCTCATTATTGATATTGATCTTGAGCTAGGAGCATCATCATATGGCATTGCAGAAAGTACTCAATGAACCTCATATTCCTCAAGAGATCATTTCTAAATCTATGAAACATTGAATGGGGAGAATCCAAGCTATAAAAATATTGGGTTTGGAAGTTGACCATATATATATTAGGGCTCAACACATGGTTAAAACCAAAGATATAGACTCTATTAGCTTAATTATTGTATTAAATGCACACCATCATTTTATTTCTCAATAGACATTTTTTTTAATAAAGATAATCTATCTAACCATTTCTTTCAATAAAGACGAGACACCTTACCATAAGAATCTTAACAATTGTATTTGGGATAATCAATATCATATGGAAGGTAAAATGTTTTTCATTAAAAATGATAATCTTTCAAATCTTTGTGCATTACATACACATGGACTTGAGGGGCTACTAATGGATTAATGCCCCTCTCACCTTAAACGTAAAAAAAAATGATAATTATCAATGGTAAAAAACCTGAAGAATACATAAATCAATTATGGTTGATGATCAAATATAATAGATCGGTCAACCCTAGAGATGTGATATAATAGATCTAGGATTGTTTCACTTATTATATAGTAACTCCCTCTTATGTAAACAATAAGCTTCATCTGAGCTTAGATAAGGAGAAAACATGTGTTGTGTTGGCCTTGAAATACAACATCAATACGATTTCCAAATGGCATTGCCAGGCCATGTTGTAAATTAGGAAGCCATTTTATCTCTTGTTTTTATGCAAGGTTAATAGATGAAGAAGAAAAAAGTTCAAGAAATGGGTCTTTATCTTTTAACTTGAATGGAGGCAAAACTGGATAAGAGATAAAGTATAACCCTATCAATATAGAAGAACTTACTATTATCCATAAATAATAGAAGAAAACACCTCTTATAGAAAGAAAGAAAAAATCATTCTCTTTTGGCTAGGGGTCAAACAGAGTTGACCCTCATGAAGTAATTATGAGTATTGTTGTTAGCTTTAAAATAAAGAAGGTCTCCACGTTGTGAAAACCGATATTATATCCTTAACAATAAAGATTTTTTGTATAATGGAAGTTTTTATGCCTCTACTCTTGATTTTGGTTGTAGATACATTTTTGTTCATGGTGTTTATAAGAAAGATGGACAAAGTTCGTTTAAGGATGCTTGCTAGCCTAGTTTTCAGTCGAGCCCTTTTTACCTTTTTCTACCTTGATTAAGGAGGTAAGGCAAGCCATGAAAGTAGTCATTGATGAGAGGTTTAACCTTGAGGAGACTAATTTATAGGTGATAAAACACTTAAAATGGGTTCTTACTATTCATTTAGATACTCTGAGGATGTGTGATGAGATTTACAACCATTATTTAGCTTTGACCAGATAAATGGCCTTCGATGTAAGAAACATTTTTGTTTGATGTTTTTATTTACTTTAGTTTATCATTGTTGTTTTTAACAATCATTTGTTTTTAAAAGATTTTGATGATGTGCATCTATTTAAAAAGGTGTTAGATGATTAAAAGAAGCTATATAAAAGAGGTTATTGTCAAACTAGGGTAGATCAAATTGCCTTTAAACGACAAAGGGGAAAAAAAGGTTATTGTGAAGACTAAACTGAGGCTATCATTTTACAATATATTGTCTTCAAAGACCAAATTGCTTTTTAACAAGCTGTATTTGTTCAATCAATCAATAAAAATATAGATAGACTTCATTGCTATCTTTCAACCAATTCTTGTACCTGATTTTATAGGTCATCAGGTGTATTTTTTACTAGCGTTGCAACTGTCTAACACAGAGAATACCTTGCAAAGAGCCTAACTTGTATATATGAGCCTTAGCCCCCAATCTCCTCATAGTATTGCAATTAACCTAAGTCCTGTAATATTATCATTTTACAATATATTTTATATAATTATTCATTTCTGTGTTTTCATTGATAAATATTTGGTTTGCAGAGTATCAAAGAAACAAAACTTGGGTATAAAATAGTATACACCAGGACACTAATTATGTTTTGAAGAACAAATTCAACTCTTAATTACTTGCGATTAACATTCATATAACTCCAATGAAGGTATGCGTCTAGGGTATTACAAATACCCGAACCGCATGACCAAACCAACAACCTAAGGTTGATAGGACTCTGGTGAAGATCAGAATGCCATCCAAAATTGAAAAAGGAATTTGATAGGGTGTACGGAACGCCGTCCTAGTAAGTAGAAGAACCAGCCATATTTAGCCATGTAACCAAGCGGGCTCTGCAGCTCCATTTCCATTTATGGAAGTGGAAGCTTGTGCTCTCTCTACACTCTGAGGCCATCAACGCCCATGATATCACATGGACAGGAATATGTATCATATCATCAGGACCATCAAATTCATTTTGAAGGAAGAAGAATCTTGGGAGATTGCTTGGCCTGTGGTCCCATTCCAGGTGGGAAATGGGGCCCACATTTGGATGCTACAGTAGGTAGGTCTGGTATACGGTATAGGAGCTTTGTACTCTGTACTTGCGTAGCTAGCTAGCTAGGTATGCTGCAAGGTAGAAATACTGCTGGTTAGACGGCAAGGACAAGGACTGGGAGAGAGAGCTGAGATGTGAGCGACACGTGTGATGGGTATGGAATTAGCTGGGTTTGGGCAGACATGGTGGATTCTTGGGTTCTGAGAAGCAGATTGTGCCCTGCATGGAATGATTAGGTGTACGTATAAATAATGGATCATGTGTCTATATACAGCCTGTGTGAGTATTTATACGCACCTGCAGGAAGGGAGGTGGCTTAGGGTTTGTTTTCACGAGACTAAGGGACCACATAAAACTTCTTATAAACTTTATAGAAATTATAATAACTAGTCCATTTTCATGGTTTGGGGTGTGAAAGATGCTGAAGATTCTGATCAGACCTTGTTCAAATGTGGAGATCAAGACTGCCATACTCCACGAGTAGTTTTGATTATTGGCACAAGAATTTCGCTATCACCACTACGATTTTGTTTGGTTTGTGTATTTTCACATGATCATCAATATTTGCCAAGGAGATTCCGTTTGAAAAGAGCAACAGCAAATAAATTAACTCGTAACAGTCTTCACTTTCATGTATATTTTTTAGGAACCATACTAATTCAAGATTCATTCAAATTCAGTTGCATAGTTTCCTTGACCATGACGTGGGAACACTTCAAGAAAGTGTAAAATCATGCCCGAAATCACTCTCTTAACTGTAGATAATAAGATTCGGCAAGAAAAATACTCAGATTCAGAGAAGAAAACCAAACAAAACCCTAATGATTCAAAATCTGAGTGTATAGAACATTCAAACTAGGAAGATCACAGCGGGAGTTGAACAGAACTTTTCTGGGTTCTTTTCTGAGTTGAACAAAACCCTAATGTTCGTGTTTTTTTTCAAGAAAATATTCTGCGGACTTTGGCTGCTCGAGGAGGGGTTTGGGGGTTCGATCGGGGCGTATGAATGATCAAACTAGGTTGTAAGCATTGTTGTTTCCTGGTGGTTGTTAAAAGGAAACCTGAAGTTAGAGTAACTGTTCGTTTTGGCTTTATGCAACTTGTGAAAGATCTAACTATTTCAGGACAAAATAGCCCAAAAGATCCCCTCCCCTCTTCACATTTTCCATACCCAAAACTAAGTACTGAACAAGGGACCACAAGGACTGATGTAATAATTTAGATCTCAATCTGAACTGAGATTTGCTCTCAGTGTTCCCCCTCTCATTATGACCATTTTGCCCTCGTCCATCTACCCCACAGAGACCCTTTTGTTCAATATGAGGTCAGGTCAGGGCAGTCCTTGCAAAATATGGTTACATGGTGCACTACATGTCTTGCAATATGCGAGACAAAAATCAGTGGGTTTTTTTTTTTTTTGAAAATAATTAGTATAGTAATTAAAAAGTTTAGATAGAATAATACAATTTTAAAATCTTTTTAATGAAATGATTGGCTTTCTAAATGCAGCTAGTACAGAAAAGAAAATTATTGTGTGTCATAGTGAAATTTAAATGTTTAACATCATCTTCTTCAATAGGTTTATCCACAACTAGTGGGCAAAGCATGCATATGTTATGGAGGTGAAATCTGGCCCGTCCAAGGAGGGCAAATCTGCGCATCAAATACAGGGAGTTCTCTAGAATTCATGTGCAGATTGGTGTGTGGAATGCATCCAAAAGGTCGCTATCATCTGTTAGTTGTGCTGGTACTGCCAGAAAAATAAAAACAATACAAAGCAAGGACAGACACATAAAAGCAAGGACCTTACAGCTTTATATTTCAATCTATCTCAAAAACATAGCAATCTATCTCGTAAACTTACTGTTCGATAATATAACTTGTTTTTGAAAATGTTTTTTATTTAAAGATATATTAAAATAATATTTTTTTATTTTTTAAAATTTATTTTTAACATCACTACATCAAAAAAATTTAAAAATATTATGTTTTATTTAAAATAAAAATAAATAAATAATTTATTTATTTTTAAAAATATTTTCCAAACACATTCTCAAACACTCCCGGAATGCACTTCCGTCCACAGCAAAAATGCTTTCCTTCGAATTCTTAAGCTTCAAAGATCATGCAGAATAAACTTAAAAGCTAGTACCACTCATGATATTAGCAAAGATCACCACAGAATCTTGAAATTTTTCACTTGATCGGTGCGTGGTAAATGGGTTTGTCTAGAAAAAAAATTCAAACAAAAGACAAGGAATTACATTTTTTTTGTTTTCAAGAATAGCTGAAACATCTTTTTTCTGGGTTTTCTTCTTCTTTTTATGTGGGTCCACTGCAATATGCCTAGGAAGAACTCTTCCATGGTCAATAATAGCATGGGAAGTAGGTGGGAAGCGCTAAAGAAGTGAATTTCAGTGCATATAAATTAAAGGGAACAGTGAGGGACAGGATTTTCCTCATGTATGCACATGTGAGCTTGTGGAATTATTGTGTAGTAAATCGCAAAGCTAAAGCATAAGGCTAGGGCTTGGATATTTCTTAGAATTTGCTGCGAACTGTCATTCTGTCCAATTAATTTACCATTGACGACGCAATTCTGAAGAAAACATATACTTTATATGAAACAATATTGATCAATGTTTTGTTGAGAAATTTAAGATTTCTTGGACAACTCATTCCCTCAGAGGTAGAGAATGTGATTCCCATATAAAATGAGATGAATCTAACATTCCATACTGAATTGTTTTTTACTTAATTTATTTACCTAGGAGTTTTAATTTATATTGGATTTTATAAACTTTATTCTAACTAATCATGTGTATCCTTAGTTTTTTTCTTTTTTCTCAAACAATAGTAGAGCATAACACAACAAAACTACAATACCCAGATCCATGGTTGTCAAAATCACGAGTTGACTCGTAAAATCATCTGATTTTACGAGCAAACTCATCAAACCTTATCAACTCAGGTAGAAAAATCGATTTTGGTAATTTGTAAGAATCAGTAATTTAAGAAAAATATTGATAAAGAAATAGGTATGCCCATGTTGAGTCTAGCATACATTCATTGAAGGTAAATAAAAGGAAACATTCCTTAGTAGATTTTAGCACGAACCTTAAGAAAATCAAGTTTTGGATCCCGAGTGTTGCGATGTGCACGATGTTGAATGACAGAACCCTCCAAGAATTTTAGCACAAACCTTAGTTAAGAATTTTGAGTCTATCCCGTTATAATTCAATCCATCTCAAGCCATGGAAATGCATTCGATTTAGGAGTCAAGTCTGCTACTTGAGTCATGGGAGCTTAATAGGTGAGTTCATGCTCATTAGCTAGTGCCTTTATAATTTACACACAGCAAAATACAAAAAGTCAGTGCCCCCTAGATGAAGATTACAACTTCAAAACATCATCAACAAATTGATGAATTTTGTTATTCTTTCATTTTGTTTCAAAGGTAACTGAGAAGTCAACACCATTGTAGCTTTATGAAGAAAGGCTACAACATATATATGTAACTAGCAACATAGTCGCGCGGTGCCGCGGGCATTCATGTGTATAATATCGCACAAGTTCAACCATTAATGAGTTTGATAATGATTAACCTAACTGGGAAAAAAAATTCAAACATAATGAGTTTAATAATATCGCACAACAAAAGAAAGAAAACATGAGAGGTGTTTGTTGATGCTTGCTTTCTCAAAGCATGCAAAAGTCGACAGCCTTCACCCTCCAAATTACTTCAATTAATTGCAAAACAAAAGGGATAAAAATTAGAGGTGTTTGAATTGAAAGGTAATTTACTGCCTAGGCTAATTTGGCAATGTCTTTTTTGCTTAATCCAACAAAAGCAGATATTTTCCCTCTTTCAAATTGCAACTGCCCCGAGAATAATGTGTTTTTGCCTTTGCAACAAATTGATTGTCTTTGTTGCTGCCCAAGAAATCATGTACGCTGGAAATCCTCCCCATCAAACGAATTCAATGCTTTTGTATACATGTTGAAGGGGGCCGAATCAATCATTCTGCAGTGCAAGCACACGTCTTGCATGCAACTCATCTAGTTCCATACTATGTACTTGAAGGATATATATATATATATATATATATATATCTTAATTTCTTTGTTGCTGGGAACTAATTAAACAGAATGGGAATTAATCACGTGCACTGGAAATCCTTCAAGTGGGAGAGCAAGAAACTGCTCTTGCTCGCCAAGAAAACCAGAAGAAAATCAATCTGCTGCAACCCAGAAAATGTGATCAATCTGCCTTAACATCTCAGCCAGGGAGCCCGGTATGCCGTTGTTGTTTTCCCTTAAATTAACCCCAACAATTTTTTCTATTCCAGTTGCAATTGCAAAAAATGAGCTGCAAAAAATCGCAGCCACCACGGGAGCAGCCTTGTCTGGTCCAAGTTTGAAGAGAAATCTGGTTGGGCATTTGTTGATCTTCATCTGCACATGACAGAAGAAAAGGATGGGTGTTTTTTTCAAATGATTTCCAGCCATTCTTCAAGCCTTTAGCAGCAACAAATTCAGAGTGCCATAAAAAGAATAGCTCCCCTGCTCACACTCTCATGCCTATCATCCATTCAACAACACAATATAAAGCCCTCCTCCTTTGCGACATTAACCCACTCCATCTACTACCCAATCGCCTATGATATGAGAGCAACCGAGACTGGAACTTCGACTTTCTCTTTAGAAAAAACAATTAAAAGAGCTCCTTCAGCAGAAACAGCAACACCATTAAAAGATTGCCTCCATTGTCACAACCTTTTTTTCTTCTTTTTTTTTGACCGTTTGGCCTCCCTCTGTCATCGTCTCTCTCACCCAACACTCTAACGAACCAGAATTCACCCAAAACAAAGTGAAGGTCTAGCCACGCTAAATACCAAAGAGCTGCCACCGTTTTTGGCGTTTCTTCGCAGATACCCCAACTTCACCCCTACACACGAAATTCCACTCTCCTCTGTCTCACCCAAGTGAATTGCTCGATGAAACTACACTCTCCTCTATCTCAATCAGGATCCAATTCCACTCGGGTTCAATAAAAGAATGTTTAATTTGTGCAACTCTATGCCCTAGGCACCCATATCCCAAGCTTTAGGCCTAGTTCTGCAACTCTCATCTGCAGGTGCCCTGCTTTCAAAAATCCAGAGAGCTTAAATAGCAATAATACATCTAAGCTTTTGATTGAATGAGTTTTATTCAGCTGAAGAAGTTACTCAATTCGAAGAAAACACAACCAATCACCAAGGCCAAAGCATATTTATACCAGCCAGGTTTATCATTAAAAGCAAGAAACGAAAACAGCATAATAAACAACAAAGAATCACTACAATGCCAGACAAAAAAATACAAAACGAAAAACGCAAAACATAACCTTGACAAAGAAGAATCGCGCAGAAAAATAAGATACAACAAAGCAACCAAATGACAATGAAAAACCAGCTGGGTTTATCATAAAAAGCAACAAAGAATCACTACAATGCTAGACAAAAAAATACAAAACAAAAAAGGCAAAACATAACCTTGACAAAGAAGAATCCAACAGAACATAAGATACAACAAAGCAACCAAATGACAATGAAAAACAGAAGAAAACTGAAATGAACAAAATAGGAAGGGAAAAAAAGTGAGACGAACCAGCAGAGAGCAAAACAATAGAACACCCTAAAATGGAAAAAAAAGTAGCAGCTTATAAAAGAGACATAACTGAAGGACGCAGACACCATTCCACCAACTCTCACCCAAAGCAAAGACGTATAAGCAGAGATAAAACAGGGCATGGTCATGAAGTGACATAACAGAATTCCCCAACTAAACAAACCAAACCAAATGAACTATCCTTTCACTCAGAACACAACAATGACCAGAACAGATTTGCACGGGGTATTTGAAACGCGCAGGAAATAAAAAAAAAACGCAGGGAAAAAACCATGAAAACCCTCCACCAAAAACACGCAGGCCTGAACTTGTCAAGGGTGAAACCGGCAGCACACTGCCACAGTCCACAGTGCATTTACTCACAATGCACAGTGACTCAAACAGGAAAACACCAACAACGTTTATTTTATAGTTAATGTATGGGATTTCTCGAGGTGTTTTTCGCAACTAAGTTTTTGTATCTTGGGCCAATGTATATAGAAGCTGTTGGCGTAAGGCACAATGGTTATCTATACTCTTGTATCAAACTACTAAATAAATGGAAATTATTTCTTGCTAATTGTGCTTGCAATTTGATTTTTTTTCCCCAGTTTCTAGTCTTATTTTGTTCTAATCCTTTTCCCTTTCAAATAAGCTATCTACTCTTTGTCAACATATCTCTTATCTTTATAAGTTTTTCACAGACACTAACTCTTTTTCCAACATCATGTATTTGTTCACCAAGTTATCATACCTGATCATTCTTTATTTCAATTGTTCCCAGATTCCATGTGTAGTTTTCTCATACTATTTATCCATCTTTTAGGCATTATTTCCTTGCTCTAAATCTTGTATCAATTCAATTGTCCATTTATCTTTTTCTCTCAATTATTGGTTAAGATTCAGAAAAGCCTTTATCTTTTTTCTATCAAAAGTTGATTTTTTTTTTTTATAATTTTTGTTGATTCTTGCTATTACACAACTTAATTCTCAACTTATCTAACTTTTCTTGCAAGTATTCTTTGTTAGTTACCCTTTTTCTTTTAGGTTCTGTGGTGGTGTATAATCCTTTCTTGCCGACTAATATTTTGCTTCGCATTCTTGTGCTTTCAAACACCCTGGATAATTCATCATTCCTCCTTATTAAGTAATTAGGTTTAGTTTAGGACTCTTATTGTTGTTCCTTTTTATGAACTAAAACATGTTATCCCCTGTCGTAACCCAATTTTTGGGTTACTCCCCAAAATAAAATAAAAATGAAAAAATAAAATAAAAAGGTTTTGGCGTCGGTGGAAAATCACGGTGAAAATTTTGAATATTTTCTGAGCCGAATCGTATCTCTTTTGTGCCCCAAAAATGAGAGAAAATACAAATTCAAGGTAAAAATTGAGTAAAAAATCATAATTATATTTTGAATAGGCCAATTTGATTTAATCATGGGCTATTTTAAAATATTATTATGTTTGGGAATTAATTTAGGAACCAATTGAAAAATTTAATTAAGTGCAAGGACTTGATTATGCTTTAAATTGGGCAAATTAATTTTATTGAGGGCTTAATTGATGAAAATCAAATTCTTGAGCTTAATTCGGGCTCAATTGAGAAAATAAGAATTTTTGGGGACCCAATTGAATTTTTCAAGCTAATTGCGCAAAATTAAGGGCCAAATTGAAAACAATTGAAAACTTAATGGTCAATTGAGGGTCAAAATGCACAAATCAAAAGAGAAGGACTAAAATGAAAAAGGCGCGCAAAAGTTAAGGTTAAGTTGAAATTCGGCCAGGGGTACAAATGCACAAAATTACAAATTTAAAGCCAAATGGGGGTGTAATTAGAAAAATTAAAATTGGAGGGCCGAATTGCATTTTCACTTCCTTCCAAAAACAACACCCCGCCGCTGCCTTTACGTGCATGCCTGCCGACCAACCATGCCG
This sequence comes from Salix arbutifolia, assembly GCA_025169955.1. NCBI lineage: Eukaryota > Viridiplantae > Streptophyta > Magnoliopsida > Malpighiales > Salicaceae > Salix > Salix arbutifolia. Next base: position 27,617,211 of record CM045917.1, on the reverse strand, counting down.
CCGACCATCAGCCAAAACCAACTGTTCTTCTTCTTCGTTTTCTTTTTTTAATTTTTTTGATCGGTCTGGGTTGACCCGACCCGGCCCAAGAAAATTGGGCTGTCAGCCCACTATGGCTGACAGCCCAGCCCAAAGACACGTGGGCTTCCAGCCCACAACTCTGTGGGCTTCCAGCCCGTGGGGCTGGAAGCCTAGCCCGTTCAGGGTGGGCTGCCAGCCCACTGTGGCTGACAGCCTAGCCCAGAAAAAAAAATAAAAAATAAAAAATAAAAAATAAAAAATACAAATTGATAAAAAAATATTTTTTTTTACTACTATTATTATTACAAAAAAAATTCAAAAATACAAAAAATGTATTTGTTTTTGTGCATACGGCCGAATTCCAAAGCTTTTCTCATTATTTTTTTTCGTAAAAAATATGTTGCATATTTTTCCATATTTTTAAAACGAAAATTCGGATATCGTAACCAGTTTGTGATTATCCATTGGTATTCGGCCAAAATGTCATAAATAATTTAACAACTTTTCGGTTTTAGCTTTTTTGGTGTATATTTACATTGTAAAATACACCCGCAAATAAAAAATATTTTTTACTACGGTGTAAAATTACATTGTATAATACATCTGTAGATTAAAATAATTTTAACTACGGTGTAAAATTACATTGTAAAGTACATCCGTAGATAAAAAAAAGATTTTTAACTGTGGTGTAAAATTACATCGTAAAGTACACCCACAAAAAAAATGTTTTTTTTTATGCAGTGTAAAAAAATAAACTTAGAAAAAAAACGATCAAACAACAATGCAGCTTGCCATAGGTAGGGTGCACTGGGGGTGATGCGTCTTCCCCTTGCACAACAAGTCCCCTTACCCAAGACTCTCGCAGACCACTAGGTTCCTAGTGACCGTAATACTAGGTGGCGACTCCTGATAATTATAGTCGTAAATTTTACGGCTATAAAATAAACCCCTCATTTTCACCGCGTGCCGTCCTCTCCCCACAACCCGCGGGGGGACGGCGGGGTGCGAAAAATCGTCGTCGCGACAGATGGCGACTCCACTGGGGACCAGGGACTGAGCTTTGATTGTTTGATTGTTTATTTCTCAATTTGCGTTTTGCACTCCTTTTAACGGCTTTAACATTAAATTTAAATTAATGTCACCATGCATCTTAATTTTTTTCAGTAAACCCAAATTTAAGTTAAGTGGGGAGTAGCGGTCTGCCCCATGACTTTTGGTCAGGGTTCAGATTCGTGAAACATCCAACTATGAACTGAGTGTTTACTTGATAATGGCAGTCATACTGTGCCCCAACCATTTCTTGTAAACCCCTACACTACCTTCACGTGAGGTGGTCACTGGGCAGTTCATAGACCCTTTGAGACTAGATAGAGCTTACCCCTCATGTAATGGCTTAGAACTTGCTTTTGGGTACACCATTCCTGATTATTCACTTGTTATGTATGTACATACATTTGCATTCACATTGCATAACATATCATCATCAGATTTAAATATAGGTCCCCGAAAAGCTCCTACCAATCAACTCCGACAGAGAAGTATGGAAGACGAAGAGCGTGCACGCCGTGATGCTCATTTCCAACAAGAATTGGACTCTTTGAAGGCAAGCGTGGCTAATCTCACCAGCTTACTCGAGCAAGCACTGAGAAATACTTCTGGAGAAGGTCCTTCAGCTAGACCCACAACGGCTGCTCAAGCAGAAACAATGAATCACCATGAAGAGGTGACAGGAGAAAGGGTTCAGGATTCGCAACAAAACCCAGCTTTTGTACAATCGGCACTACTGATACCTGAGCCAACCCCAACAATTATAGAAGCATCAGAGGGTATCGGCCAAGATAAGATGGCGACGCTGGAAGCCAGGATAAGAGCCATTGAAGGGGTAAATTTATATGACCCAGTACAAGCTGCTAAAATGTGTCTAGTACCAAATGTTGTAATACCAAAGAAGTTTCGTGTCCCTGAATTCATCAAATACACTGGGACAGAATGCCCTATCACTCACCTAAAATCATACTGTAACAAAATGGCAGAAGTAGTCCAGGATGAAAAATTACTGATGCATTTTTTCCAAGACAGTTTGAGTGGGGCAACTTTGAATTGGTACATGAGGTTAGACAACACCAGGGTCCGTAGCTGGAAAAATCTGGTAGATGCTTTCATCAAGCAATATAAGTACAACATGGACATTGCACCTGACAGAACAAATTTGTCCAACTTGGAAAAGAAGGGCAAAGAAAGCATAAGGGAATATGCTCAAAGATGGAGAGATCTCGCTGCACAGGTACATCCTCCACTTCTAGATAAAGAGATGGTGACATTATTCGCCAACACGCTAAGAGCACCCTATTACGAACATGTGATGGGAAGTTCAGCGCAGCAATTCACGGATGCTGTAGTTGTGGCAGAGCGAATAGAGCAGGGAATTCGAAGTGGAAGAATCCTCGCACTTGTGGAGAAAAATGGCTTTGAAGGCAAAAGAAAAGATGCTGAATATTCTGGAGACGATTATAAGGGTAGGAGCAACCAATTCCAAAACTCCCATCACCCCTCTTCTCAAATCTCCAACATCAATCTTCAAGCCAAAGATCCATCTAAAAATTTCCCGAAAAGAAATTACCAGAAAACCCAAGAACAGCTACCTCCGCTACCTTTGCCTTTGGATGAGATTTATCAAAAGTTGGTAAGCATGGGGAAAATAGCTCCTGAACCCCAGACACCTTTGCAATCACCTTACCCTGATTGGTACAAACCCGATCTCACCTGCGAATACCATGCTGGAGCTGCAGGGCATAACATCCACACTTGCGGTGCTTTCAAGAAGAGACTCATGCATTTGATCAAAGCAGGGTGGATAGCATTTGATTAAAGCAAGGTAGAGGAAATCCAGATCCTGCGTCCAATTAAGCTCCACGGAGATGGGGTACCACGTGTCTGCAACATGGAAAGTGAAATCAACAATAGCTTTTGTTTTGATAAAGTACTTCCATGATTTCCTCTTGTTTTGGTCATGTGTGGACATTATGTTTGGACTTGTCAGTAATCTTGCCTGTAATGACATGGAACTTTTTGTTGTTAAGCAAACCTTCCTTTTCAATGATCATGTATTCTCTTGTGTTTTTGATGTGTTCCCGTTTTCATGCCTAAATAACACAAACACTTCATCCAAAGCGCCCATGATCCCATGATTTCATAAAGATTTTTGGCAAATCAAAGTCTAGTACGAAAATGAATGCCAATTTGATGTTTATTTAATAAATGTGTTCTGGGAATTCAAAGGATTTCATTGAAGGGTGATCTCATACCATCAAAATCCACATAATAAAGCTAATCTCTTAGCCAAAAAAATCCAAAAAAATCAAAAACTTGTTTCGCATGGAAAAGCAAGGCGTCTTGATTCGGATTGCATGTTTTTGAAATGACGAAAGGCCATCTTTGATATGCCATCACAAAGTCTCAAATATCCTTTGCAGTCCCTATTTGAGTCTAATAATTTTATTTTCTTGATAATTAACCCTGACAAGGATCACACCCTACACTGGGGGGGGCAAGTGCCAAAAAAAAAATAATCTACAAAATAGTCCTTAATGACAAGTGACGCCCGAACAAAGCTGGGGGGCATAAACATAAAGAGGGTTTTTAGTACACTATGACAAATTAATTCAACATTTTTGGGTAGTCCTAAAATCCCAACATAAAAGCCCAAATAAAATACTTGGGGGGCATGTCAAGTCAGCACAACATTAGTGCCAAATACCAATGAAAAAACCCAAACAACATGCTTTGAGGGACGTGTCAAGTCAACATAATGTTAGTGTCAAAAACCAATGAAAAAGCCCAAACAAAAACTGGGGGGCATGCTAGGTCACTATGAAAATCAATCATGAGGGCTAAATGAAGTTCTAAGAGTAAGCACTAAGTGATCCTTAGTCTAAAAAAACCCTTAAACACTTTTTGAGCCTACAAATATCTTTTTTTCGTAGCCAGTAACCTAAGCCTACGTTACAAGCCTAATAAAGCCCTTTCTGATCAAATACGAGTAATCTGGATCGATAAGCAATGCTTTTCCATTTGAAATAATCCTTACAAATGCTTCACATGACCTGATCGAAGCCTTCCTGACATACGAGACTTGCAAATATCATTTGACATTCTTGTCAAAGTCAACATAAAACCTGACAATGAGATCACTTGAATTCTTTCGAGAACAAGTTTGTTAAACAAACATCAAAATGGTTTTTGTGCTTGGAATGACTTTGAAATTCCAAAAGTTTTACGTGAAAATATTTTTTGCCAATAGCCATCCCTTTCCTGCAAACACTCAGAGCCTAAAACACTTGTGGGACATGACCAAGCTAAGGGCAATCTAAAATGCAATTGAAGTTGGCTCCATAATTTTTTTTCAAAAATCTGGATCAAACTCAAGGGGGCATGTTGATATGGAAAATCTATCATCTCCAGTGCCCAAAATCTTAAGTTGCGGCTCGAGTAAGCAGAAGCGAGAAGCCGTTAAAGCCAGAGATCCAAACCCTGAAAAGAAAAGGCTAGGAAGAAGAAAGGGGGGACCTATATCTTTCAGGTAAGTATACATGCATCATCATGCATTGCATCCCCATTGAAAATCTAAAAAATATTTTGGAGGGATCGTAATTTACGAACCTTCATTCATTTTGTGTGCACGCTTTCAAGCTCTCACCTCTTTCATTTCCTTGAGCATGCTTTTCAACTTTATTTGCTTCTTGATTCTAGGTGCCATCATGCATTGCATCTCCCTAGGAATCCAAGAAATGATTTTGAGGAATTGTAATTTACAAGCCTTTACTCATCATTTTTTGTATGCGCCTTCGAGCCCTCACCACTTTCACTTCCCTAAGAGCTCTCGTGAGCCTTTCATCAGGACATATAGAGTGTGTTTTTCAATCCTATCCTTTTCCTCATTTGAGTGCGTTTTCCAACCCTCAACTATCAATTAGGATCGTGCGCTTCTTAGCCATTTCCTTTCCTCTCATTTGAGTGCGTTTTCCAACCCTCAACTATCAATTAGGATCGTGCGCTTCTTAGCCATTTCCTTTCCTCTCATTTGAGTGCGTTTCCCAACCCTCAACTATCAATTAGGATCGTGCACTTCTTAGCCATTTCCTTTCCTCTCGTTTGAGTATGTTTTCCAACCCTCAACTATCAATTAGGATCGTGCGCTTCTTAGCCATTTCCTTTCCTCTCGTTTGAGTGCGTTTCCCAACCCTCAACTATCAATTAGGATCGTGCACTTCTTAGCCATTTCCTTTCCTCTCGTTTGAGTACGTTTCCCAACCCTCAACTATCAATTAGGATCGTGCGCTTCTTAGCCATTCCTTTCCTGTCATTTGAGTGAGTTTTCCAACCCTCAAACCACCAGTTAAGATAGTGTGTTTTCCATCCCTATCCTCCTTGTTTAAGTGTGTTTTCCAACCCTTAACCATAAGCTAAAATAACGTGTTTTCCAACCCTATTTTTCTTCCTTCTCGTGTGCGTTTTCAAACCACCAATTAAGATAGTGCGTTTTCCATCCCTATCCTCCTTGTTTAAGTACGTTTTCTAACCCTTAACCATAAGCTAAAATAGCGCGTTTTCCAACCCTATTTTTCTTCCTTCTCGTGTGCGTTTTCAAACCACCAATTAAGATAGTGCGTTTTCCATCCTTATCCTCCTTGTTTAAGTGCGTTTTCTAACCCTTAACCATAAGCTAAAATAGCGCGTTTTCCAACCCTATTTTTCTTCCTTCTCGTGTGTGTTTTCAAGTCACCAATTAAGATAGTGCGCCTTCCAGCCCTATGTTCCCTCCTCTTTGAGTGCGTTTCCAACCCTCGACCATCAATTAGAATATTGCATTTTCCATCCTTATTCCCCTTGTTTGAGTGAGTTTTCCAACTCCCGACCATAGATCCTAGATAGCGAGCTTTCTAGCCCTATAAATCTTCATCACCACTTTTTGCTTCCATTTAGGCAGGTCGCCCATCACAACAAGACCATCTCTTTGTTTTTACCATCTTCACCATTTTCACCAGGGTAAGTCACCAATAACAATGAGACCATTTTCCTGTATCAATCACAAACATCATCATCTTTCATCCTTTTTGAGTATCCTCCTTAGGCCCCAATTCTTAGGTAGTGCGCTTTCTAGCCCTATCTTATCATTCCTTTTTGAGTGCGCTTTATAGTCCTCATTCTCATTTCTGGATGGATCAACCATTTCTTGGCCTGATAAATCCATTTTTCTTTTTCTTTACAACGCTTACTCTTTCAAGTCTTTTACAAGACTTTAATCGTAAGCATTGTAAAGAGGGGGGCAACTGTCATAACCCAATTTTTGGGTTACTCCCCAAAATAAAATAAAAATGAAAAAATAAAATAAAAAGGTTTTGGCGTCGGTGGAAAATCACGGTGAAAATTTTGAATATTTTCTGAGCCGAATCGTATCTCTTTTGTGCCCCAAAAATGAGAGAAAATACAAATTCAAGGTAAAAATTGAGTAAAAAATCATAATTATATTTTGAATAGGCCAATTTGATTTAATCATGGGCTATTTTAAAATATTATTATGTTTGGGAATTAATTTAGGAACCAATTGAAAAATTTAATTAAGTGCAAGGACTTGATTATGCTTTAAATTGGGCAAATTAATTTTATTGAGGGCTTAATTGATGAAAATCAAATTCTTGAGCTTAATTCGGGCTCAATTGAGAAAATAAGAATTTTTGGGGACCCAATTGAATTTTTCAAGCTAATTGCGCAAAATTAAGGGCCAAATTGAAAACAATTGAAAACTTAATGGTCAATTGAGGGTCAAAATGCACAAATCAAAAGAGAAGGACTAAAATGAAAAAGGCGCGCAAAAGTTAAGGTTAAGTTGAAATTCGGCCAGGGGTACAAATGCACAAAATTACAAATTTAAAGCCAAATGGGGGTGTAATTAGAAAAATTAAAATTGGAGGGCCGAATTGCATTTTCACTTCCTTCCAAAAACAACACCCCGCCGCTGCCTTTACGTGCATGCCTGCCGACCAACCATGCCGCCGACCATCAGCCACCGTGGCAGGCCAAGTTCTTCTATAAAAGGCAGCCATGAACGCTGCATGAAAAAAAACGGGGGAGGAAAAACTGAAAAAACGCAGAAAAGGGGAAGAGATTCTAGGCAAATTACAGTGATTTTTGGAATCAAAAACACGCCCAACAAATCTGAAGAAAAATACCATCTTCTTCGTCATCAACACCTCTCTTTCTCTCTTCGGTTTTGCCTCTCTCTCTCTAGTTGCAGAGACCCGAAGCTCTCTCTCTCCTTCTTCCTCTCGGCCAGCCAGTCACCACCACCGTAGACCACCTAACCACCTCATCATCACCAGACTCTCCACTACCTCTCCAGCAACGCAGCCACCATCTCAGGAGAGGGCAGGAGCAACAGCCACCGTCGCAGCAAGCACAGGCCGCCAGCTTCCGACGCTCATTCCGGCCGCCACAGACTTCCATTTCCAAAACCACGACGACAGGAAAGACCACCTCGATCGCCTCTACACGACTGTATAATCAGGTAACCCTCTCGTTGAAGTTGAACATTTCACATGAACAGTGCTAATTCTGCACTGTTCTTCTTCTTCGTTTTCTTTTTTTAATTTTTTTGATCGGTCTGGGTTGACCCGACCCGGCCCAAGAAAACTGGGCTGTCAGCCCACTATGGCTGACAGCCCAGCCCAAAGACACGTGGGCTTCCAGCCCACAACTCTGTGGGCTTCCAGCCCGTGGGGCTGGAAGCCTAGCCCGTTCAGGGTGGGCTGCCAGCCCACTGTGGCTGACAGCCCAGCCCAGAAAAAAAAATAAAAAATAAAAAATAAAAAATAAAAAATACAAATTGATAAAAAAATATATTTTTTTTTTACTACTATTATTATTACAAAAAAAATTCAAAAATACAAAAAATGTATTTGTTTTTGTGCATACGGCCGAATTCCAAAGCTTTTCTCATTATTTTTTTTCGTAAAAAATATGTTGCATATTTTTCCATATTTTTAAAACGAAAATTCGGATATCGTAACCAGTTTGTGATTATCCATTGGTATTCGGCCAAAATGTCATAAATAATTTAACAACTTTTCGGTTTTAGCTTTTTTGGTGTATATTTACATTGTAAAATACACCCGCAAATAAAAAATATTTTTTACTACGGTGTAAAATTACATTGTATAATACATCTGTAGATTAAAATAATTTTAACTACGGTGTAAAATTACATTGTAAAGTACATCCGTAGATAAAAAAAAGATTTTTAAATGTGGTGTAAAATTACATCGTAAAGTACACCCACAAAAAAAATGTTTTTTTTTATGCAGTGTAAAAAAATAAACTTAGAAAAAAAACGATCAAACAACAATGCAGCTTGCCATAGGTAGGGTGCACTGGGGGTGATGCGTCTTCCCCTTGCACAACAAGTCCCCTTACCCAAGACTCTCGCAGACCACTAGGTTCCTAGTGACCGTAATACTAGGTGGCGACTCCTGATAATTATAGTCGTAAATTTTACGGCTATAAAATAAACCCCTCATTTTCACCGCGTGCCGTCCTCTCCCCACAACCCGCGGGGGGACGGCGGGGTGCGAAAAATCACCGTCGCGACATCCCCAATCATATCTAACAATGTCTAACCTAAACTAAAGAATTAGTCTTTTTAAACAAACAAGTATGCTAACCTGATGTTTGAGTCTTTGGCACATATTAAATGCCCTAAAACCGCTTAGCTACAAGAGAATGTGAGTAATTAATATAATCATTCAAACCAATCATTAGGACATATGATTTATCTTCACAACTCATAAGATAAGAAAAATAGTCTACTTAAGAGGCTTTCCAAATGAAATTACTCTGAGGGTGTGCTTGATATTTTTTTATCCATGACCTCTCATATAGGTTGTTCCAATCCTTACTCAAAATCATCTTGAGGGGTCTAATGTTGAACCACTAGAAATATTAAAAACTTATCTCAGTGACTCTAAGTGACTAACTATCCATGAGAATAATAAGAGGAGCATAACATGACATCGCTCCTTTTGTATGTAACCTACAATGATTTTGGTATAAGAAAGTTTCAACCAAGACAATTTTTGTGGGGTTATTTTTTTTCTGCTCATATTCAATAAAGGCGTTGACAGTTTTAATATTGATGATCCGAGTGGTTTTTGAAGGAAACACAATTAACGAGATGATGGAAAAAACAACTTCTTGGTATTTATCTTCTCCTAGCTTTCCCTTGTCTTTATCTACCTTCAACTTATTATCAATCAACTTCCATTTAAGTCCTCTATTAGAGATTTTATATTGATCAACCTAGTCTAAATGCAATAATTTTATGACTTCAACAGTCATGTTTTCAACTTTTTGCTTGAAATATATTTTATTAGGGTTATTTAGGAAGTTCAAGATCTGGGCATCCTTTTCAATGGTGAGGGTTGTATCAATATCCCAAAATATGAAACATGTATAACCCGAATTCTAAAAATGTATCAAGGCTTTGACTGCAGAACCTAAACTAGAAGCCTTACTAAATAGGCAATTCTCATATATCTTCTCTCAAACAAAGTTTCATCCACATATCCCAAGACTCATAAAAGCTTCTTTATATTTTCATAGAGCAATGTGCTTTGGTTATGAATGATAGTTCCTTAACCTCACCTCTTGGACAATATTTTTCAACTATTATATCATCTTATATCTTTGTTTGTGCTAAAAATAGTTATACAAGTAATTATTGGTCTTAGGTAAAAAAACCCTACAGAGTTTAAGATTATAATCAAGTTTGACCTAATACAAAAATGAATTATTAAGGAGTTAATACCCTAAAGACATGTTTTAGGTTATTACATGAGAGTTAAATTCACTACTTAGTCTATAATCTTCCCAATGCCCACTTTTCATGAAGGTAATGTAGGGGGTTTTAAGAAATGGTTACGACACAATATGACCAACTAAGTAAATGTTCAACTCATAGTTAGATGTTTCATGAATTTAAATCTTAACTGAAATTCATAAGGCAAACCATTACTCCTCACTTAACCTAGAATTAGATTTAATAATAAAAAATAAAATGTATCAAGGCATTAATCCATACCTGATATACTTATGCATGCAAAATATTAAAAAAAAACCATAAGCAAAACATAAAAAATGCATACAAAATCAAATTACATGGACCAATAAAATAAACAAATAAAGCTCAGTCTAACCAAACAAATCGTCGGCAGAGTCACAGTTCTGTCATGAGATGCACGATGTCGAATGGTGAAGCTTCTTTCTCGAATTCAAGGGTTTTGAGTTTAATCATAAAGTTATGATTTGAGAGAATCACTACCTAGTATCATAATTACTAGAAAACTTATGATATGCAAAAATCTAGGTAAAGAAAATAGTTGTGCAATAGAAAAATACATCACCTCCAGTGCACTCAATCTAAGATAAGTTGTATTATTGATTGACTATTAATTTAAGTAATGTTTATTTTCTTTTTTTCTCATTAAAGCTTCAAGAAAAATCTCTCTTGATGAGAAAAAATCTACCTTATCGGGTTAAATCATAACTATTTAGGCTTAAATATAGCATCATATTTATTTTCTATTTTGTATCTTTAGTACCTAAAGATATACTCTAAGATGTAATTTTATAACCCTAAATATTAAAGTCTACAATTAAACCTAACACTCTGAATAATCAAGTAACTAAACAAAATAATTGTTATGGTATTTTTGGTATTTTAGCTAAGTTCTAATAGATAATTATAAATTGATTACAATATTGATTTTGTATTTTTAAGACATGATATTATTTTTTAGAAAAATATACATAGAAAACCTTTAGGATTTCTCTATATTCATGAAAACAAAATATATTTTTTGAAGTGGGTAATTGTTTTTAGATTTGTTTTTGAAATTTTAGAGAAAACCAAGTATTTTAATATCAGGTCTATATCTTAAAGTGTAAGTCTACATCCCAATATTAATTGAAATTCTTGAATAAAAACATTTTTTGTGTTTTCTAAAACAAAGGAATTTTGTCTTGAAGTTTTGAATTTTTGGAGAAAAACCAATATTTTTTTAATACGAAGATTGTATCTTATAGTGTAAGTGTACAACCTGATATTAGTTAAAAGTGCTAAAAACACATAGGATAAACCCATAAATATTTTTAAGATGGTCTTTGAATTGTCTTTAGAATTCTTTAAAAAAAAATTTAGGACATGTTTAGCTAAACATACAAATATAGACAAATTAAAAAAAAAGAAAAAAGTTTAGGGTGTGTTTGTCAAATACACCTTTAGCCTAAAATTAAAGTCATTAAAATTATCTTAAAAGGTGTATTTGTTAAACATGTTTTAAGAACTAAATAAGGACTTATTGTTTTTTAAAAAAAAAACATGGCAAGTCAAACACGCCTTATAAATAAGGTTTGGGCTTGACATAGCCACATGGGCTAGCCCTGCTGAGGTTATGGCCGAAACCCATATATTATGTTGGAATCGACCGCATCCCAATTTATTTTGTTAGGCTGACAAACAATTCAACTAGTTTTTTTTTATATATAAAAAAAAAAACAGGCTACACTAAGGTTAACTCATGTTACATGGTCACTAACCCAACCTAGTAGCCATTTTTGTTCTTCCTTTGCTGCAGAATTATGTGCTAACATATCATTAACTTGATGTCATTAATTAGTCTTTGATTTTGAATTTTGGATTTTCTATCAGATTAGCAGCGAAGTGCCATGTAGTGCAAAGTTAGGTGGGTGAGATATTCCTAAAATTAATAGAAGGTGCACGCTTGTAGATGTTTAGGGTTGGTAATGAGAAAAATCTTCAACTTTTTTACTCAAGATATCAATCATCCCATGATTATGCTAGCCAAGGGAGACAAACAAAAGAAAGTGTATCGACTCATTGCCATGAACAATGCATATACGTATAGAAGATATTCATCGAAAGTTATCCAACTCTGCATGTAATCTTACAAACATGAATGTATTTTCAGTTTCTTTGATAAAAATAATAATCATGTCGTATGTTTACAAACCATATGTTAAAAGCGTTTTTAGGTGAGGCTCCTGAATATGATTTATATTATTCTCTAACACATCCCTTTAAGTAAAAAAAAAATTGGGTTTGAAACTTGCATAGACTTACATTACTTTATGCTTGATTTTTATCAAATAAAATGAGGATGGTGAGATTCCAACTCGTGACCGCTGGGTCAACAAAACTCTGATATCATGTTAAAAAATCAACTCACCTAAAAACTTAAGTTTTTAGGTGAGACTCCAAAATAAATATAAAAATTTATATATATATAAGAGGGAATAGTGAAAACAACACAACAAAATTTCGAGACTCTCCATAGCTACCATTCTTGAGACCAGCTTTATGTCATTAATTGTTTTATTTAAAAAAAAATACCTGAATCTATATATACACAGAAGGCAGCAACATGGAGCCTCGATAATTATTTAAATCTCGTATCCTTCCCCCCTTGAGGCAGGATCCAATGCTAGCTCTATTAATTACTGCTTGTCAAAAGGGTTAAAGAACATGATTACGATTCCTTTCCAGTAACCCCTCCATAATAATCTTCTTCTTGTACTCTTTTGAATCAATCCCTTCATCATAAAATATCTTTTGCGATAAGCTATTCCTGGCTTCCGAGCAACGGGGCACCAAGAAAAGCCATGTTGAGGTGCATAATATAGCACACACCTTGCCCCATAAGACCAAAACCATGAGACTTATAAGAACCAAACACAGACCAATAGTAGAACTATACCCTTTTCCATTCCCTTGCTTAGTGTCCAGCTTCGGTTTAAATTCGGATGAATTTGATCGAAATAACGGGCTTGAATCAGATACTGAGCTTGAAGAGTTTAAAGAAAGCGATGAAGAACTCAATGACCATAAAGAAGAATGTGAAGATCTAATCGTGTTGCTGTTAGAGATATTTCTTCCATCTTCTCTCTTGGCAAACTCTTTATTCTTGGAATCTATTGATTTTTTTTCTGGGTTTGAATCTTTCTCAACCTTTTCTGACTGTTTCGGCTTTTGCAAAAGTTTCCTTCTCTTAATCTTCTTGGCCTGTCGATGAAATAAATAAATTGCCCCAAAGTCAGTATCGTGAAACAAATGTAAAGAAACAGTGGGAAATTGTTTCAATATACATGTTGTATTGGGAAAAGAATGTGTATCCTATAACAGTTTGATTGGGAGAAGAAGAAGAATTAATGGACTTTTCATTGATCAATCATATAGTTTAGACTAAACCAATAGCAGGTCAAAAGAATGGAGCATCAATTACACGACCACAGCAGAAAAGCAAACAAATTTAGTCCATCGATAGTTTCATCATTACAATTATATATATATATATATATATATAAACATTGTCTGGATCAAATTGTGCGGTCAAAACCGGAGGGATAATAATGCTATGAAAAGCAACAGTCAGGAAGACAGAAGGTACAGTAATATTCAAAATTCAAAGAATAACTTTCAAGGGAAAAAAAACAGGATCAGAACTTGAATTTCTGAACATGGTAACTAAAAAAGAAGCAAAGCCAATCAATTCGTTTGATCAAACAACAAATAACACTCTGTATGAAATTAAAGATAACATGTAATGAATCCAACATCATCGTTAAAGCCAGGGGGGAAACTACAACGAAAGTCGAAGTCAATGGAAGAAGAGACTCACCAGTGATGTCTCAAACAGAATTGCCTTCAACAAGCGAGAAAGATTCTTCTTGTGACCTTTCTTTTCCGTGTAAGCAATTGATTCCCTGTTTGACGATGGTAAATTGGTGGGAAATATCTGAGGGAAAACCTCTCCGTCTGTGTGCTCTAAATTAACACACTTAAAAACTGGGTCTCCGCCACCACAGCGGCCCCCGCCGTTCCCAACGCCTTGTCGCTCTAGACCGTCCATAACCACCGGTCTAAAACACAACAAGAACTTGTTCTGGTTCTTCTTTTTTCTGTTTTGCTCAGTGTCGCTGTTGGTTTTTTTGATCTTGGTCGACTGCATGGGGATGTTCTTAGATAAAAGATTGTGGTGTTGGTAGTTGCAGATTTTTATGTGTACATGCGGGAATTTAGGGGGTATTTGTGGGGAGAGAAAACTATGGAGAAAATCTGAGAAGACGAGGGAAAGTGTGCGTCTTTTGTTTTCTGTCAAGTTTTTTTTGGTTAAGAAGAAGGTGGTGGCGTTTGGGTGGTTTATTGATGGCTGTTAGTGCCGCGCGTTGTACGCTGCGTTTAGAGCGAAGACAGACTACAAGAAAGTATAGAATTTAGGGAAATTGCTTAAAAAGGGAGGGTCTTTTGGTGTTATATATCCATATGGGAAGTCCATGCTCCGGCAATCCTTGCAAGCTGGAAGTCCATGTTGAAATGATTTTATTGTTGAGAAAAGTCATAAAATTAATTGAGATTAACCATAATTAAATGTAAATAATATTTATTTTATTGAGTTTGCTAGTATTCACTGGCCATTTTCAAGAGCTCTCCAATTACCCGACCTAAGAGAGTGTTAGAAATGTGATTAGTTGTTTTTTAAAGTATTTTATGAATATATTAAAATAATATATTTTTTATTTTATTTTATTTTTTAAAATATTTTTGACATTAACATATTAAAATGATTTAAAAACACTAAAACTAATTTCATTTAGAATAAAAAAAGAAATACTTTTGAGTGCTTCCCAAACACCCCCTAAATCTAGTTCATGGTTTATCATGTTTCTAAGAACAATTAAATTTTCTATATATATTTTTAGAAAATTTTAATGTAATGATATTAAAAATAAATAATATTTTAAATAAAAAATATTTTAAAAAGTATTCATTACCATAATATCAAATACAACTCTACTTAATGAGACTTAGAGGAGAAAAAACAAAATAAATTGAAGAGCATTTCTTTTGACAATGAGAACCAAACACGTATCATTTATGTGAGTGAATTGATGCTGATCTTTTGTTCACCGGGTAGCTAGGGCATCCTCAAGCTTCTAGGGTTTAGAATCATCTTTCGATCATTCCGTTGACTTGGACTTGGAATCGGATTACTTTGAAACCATAGACTACGTTAAGACTGGCGGGGAGGAATGACCCTTCAAGAATTCTTGCAACGCCCACCACGCACGGGAAGGTAACATTAGTGTCCAAAACATAAGGGAAAATTAAAAGAAATCGAAATTATGATTTTGTATGGCCTTTTTATTTTTTGGTCAAAGTTGTGGGAATATCGCTCATTTTCGGGAAAAAGGAGTGGAAACCATGAATAATCAGATGGTAAAAACGAAAAAGAAAAAAGTGCAACTTGCTTCTTTTTTTTCGTGGGCAATTTTTGATTAACGGGACACCAACACTTTTTTTTCCCTTCACTTTATTGATTTTACTGTGATTGATTTTTCTTATCACCTGTTTTATTCGATAATTGTTTTTCCAGATTATTTATGAATTGATTCTTTGTCAATAATTAAAAAAAAAACACAAAATTCGTACATATTTACTATATCTTTAAAAAAAATTATATGATTTCCTTTTATACACACATATATATGCTTAATAGTCATTGAATTACAAATTTAATTAGTTTTTTTTAAAATCAGAGCGTCTAGGCTAGATTGCGTGCACCTCAACTAATCATCGGGCCCACTAAATATCCCGCAAGCTCAATGAGCAGGTAAGACACCGCGGGGATGACAGACATGTATTGGCAGGGCTCGAACTAGGGTGAGAGGAAGAGAACCTTACCTGCTAGATCGCCAGACCAAGTTCCTGCCTGTGATTTAATTATTGTTTATTTGGAAGTGTGGTTGTTATGATTTTTTAAAAGTATTTTTTGTTCAAAAATATATTCAAATAAAAAAAAATTATCTTTAAAAAATTACTTTTAACATTGGTAGATGCAAATGATCTAAAAACACCAAAAAAATTAATTTAAAATAAAAAATATTAAAAACATTTTTGAAACGCAATGTCAAACACTCCCTTGGAGATAAAAGAAGAAGAAGAAGAAGTTAAATATTTTTAACTGAAAGTGAAAGTAATTAAATATAGTGAAAACATTAATCATATTATGTTGGTAAAATGGGTTTTTTAGTTTGAGTCAAGTTTGTAATTAAATATTTTCAAGAAAAGTGAAGACATTTTGTGAGAGTGAAAGTAATCTTTAGTTTGAGTCAAGTTTATCATTTTTATTTTACTTTTGAGAGGTGGAATTTAGCACTTTGATTCCACTTCAAGCTATTTGCATGCTTGTAATTATTGCAACAAGTGAGAATGAATTTAGTGGAGGTAACCTAACTTGATGGTATTATGTATTGATGTTTGAGTTTTTTTTTTATTTATTTCGCTTTTAACTGTATTATATTATTATTTATTATTTAACTTATATTATCTATACAATTATTTTTAAAAATTTACTGGCATGATCTCATAATTTGAATTTACACGTATAAAAAATAAAAAATAAATAAAAACTTTAAAAACATTAGTGTCCAAAACATAAAGGAAAATTAAAAGAATTTTTAAAAATTTAAATTATCTATACAATTATTTTTAAAAATTTACTGGTATGATCTCATAATTTGAATTTACACGTATAAAAAAAAAAACTTTAAAAACCCAATACCCCTTCGTGCTATCTTTGCTCTGCCAAGGAAATCAAAAAAATTCCCTCGAATTTCACTAATTTTTTGCAAATCCACTCCATCTCCTCTGCCGCACATGATCCCTCGCAGACATGAAATCGAAAAATCCCCTTACTTTTCACAGCATCAAGATCCTTCACAAACCCAATAACATATAGAAAAATTGATGAGAAATAAAATATATTTTAAATAAAACAATATTGAATTGAACATTAGATAAGAGGCTAGTTAATTAGTTTTTGAAATTTGTGAATTATTTAAATTTGTTTTATAAGAACTAGAGGGACTAATTTATAATTTTGTCCTTATATGATGCAATGCTTGACTCCTAAAAGAAAAACATAAAATTTCTTATTTATTTCTTTTTTCAATAAACTCTATCTTTTTTCCAAAATTTCTTTTTTTCTAGATGATGCTTGTCAATATTAGGTGATTAGTTTGTCATTGGTGAGTTTTTTTTTTCTTGTTTACTTTTTCTTTCCTCTATAATAATAGTTTGATCCTTTTTGTTATTGGTATTTTGAACTCATTTATTTTATTTTAATTTCTATTTCTTTATTGTCCCTTTAAAAAAAATTATTTGTTTTCAATTTCATTTATCAATTCTAATGTAACATATATTGGTTTTTCCAAATTGGTCTTTATTTGTTTTTATTTAGACTTCTGTAAAAGTTTTATTGATTTTAAATTTTATTATGTTTTCCGATTCAATCCTCATTATTATGATTTTTAATTCTTTTTCTTGGTCTTTTTGTACAAGTTTAATTTACTTTCAATTTCATCATTCAATCCAAATTAAAGGCATATTATTTTTAATATTGATCCTTATTCTTTTGATTTATTTTGGTTATTTCACTAAATTGATTTTCTTTTCAATTTCACCCTCCTATATAAAATTAATTTTGTATTTAAATTTTGATCATTATTCTTTTAATTACTAACTTTTTTAATCCTTCTGTATAATTAAAATTATATTTTATAAATTGAGATTCATGATTTTTTTAAATATGATATTTCGAGTCTAATTAATGACCTGGGTAAGAGGTTAGAAAGTTAATAGGGTTAATGTTTTTCTTTTAAAAAAATACTTTATAATATCTTTTTTTTTACCAAATTATTCTAATCTTATGATCTAAGTCTCAAATTTGATGAGATATATCAGGGTGGATCAACCGTGATTACCAAAGTTAAAAATTTGTCATGCTAACTCAGATTGATTAGGGTTATTTTTATGTCTTTTTCACCTTACTTTGTTCTTTTATATTTAATAGCTATTGAATTGAGATATATTTTTTATTCTCTGTTGAAAAAGTATTTTTTTCAAGGTTATCATGATCACTTTTTTTTTAAAAAAAAAGATCTGTTTACTCTTGTTTTCTATTTTTTTTTCATCTAATTAATATAAAACTAATTTATTCAACCCAATCTTTGATCGATGATCTTTCACAACGTGTTTGAGAAAGGAGATAATGGAGGGGAAAAAAGATGAGGGTGTTGAAATTTAAGGTGATTGGAATGGAAAATTTCCTAACCCACCATTTTAGATCTCTTCGCATTTAGGGAGAAAATTGAGAGAAAATCTTTTATAAATCTTTTATGAATCTATCCCAATCATTTACTTTGAAAAGTACAAACACTTAAATGCTAAAAATAACAATACAATAGTCAATTAAAATAAATAGTTTATGTATATTTTGATAAGCATACAAGCAAATCAAATACTAACGATCACATTATAATATATTAAATGACTTTTAACAAAAACACTTGATTAAAACCAAACTTGAAAGTCTCCGTTGATATTTGGTAATAAATTAATAAAATAAAAGAATAAAATTAAAAATTAGTTGTAAATAATTGGTATCATGCCTGGTCTACGTTGATATAAATAAATTTTTAAAACCTCATCAGTAACCAAACACACTTTAATTGGACAAAAAAATTAAAATAAAATAAAATTAAAAGGCTCTTTCTTCAACCTCGATTTACCTAGGGTGGGGAAGCCAGGGATATACTTTGTTTGACATTATATTTTAGAAGTATTTTTGAAATTTTTTTATATAAAATTATTTTTTTTTATGTTTTTAAATCATTTTTATTTATTAATATCAAAAATATTTTTTTAAAAATAAAAAAATCATTTTAATATATTTATGAATGAAAAACATTTTAAAAAACAATATCATTCATTCTCCATTTCTTTTAAATATGGTGACTTGCTTCTCTTTTCCGTATTCATCAAGATCAAAACGCAAAAAATGAACTTATGGATTGAAATGTAGAAATCTAAATATAACGGATCATATATGGAAAAAAAAATAAAAAAATTTGAGAAACCGAAACATTTCCATGTCATATAAACAAACAAATGTGTGGAAGCTTTTCTTAAATATCAATTTTAGTCCTTGAGTTTTTAATTTTAGTTTTAAGAGCAACATAAAATTAATCTTTATATCTAATTTAGTGTCAGGATATTTAGCGGCGAATTAGACACGTGAGAACATGAAAACTAAAGCGAAAACATCAAATAAAGCATGTAAATATAACTATTAAAAATAAATAAAATTCAGTGATAAAATGAAAAGACATGAAGGATGAAAAATTTAGTCCTCTATAACAATAAATATCGTTTTTCTCAAATCTCTTAGTTTATTTGTTAATATAATATAATATAATATAATATAATATAATATAATATAATATAATATAATATAATATAATATAATATAATATAATATAATATTGGGCCAAAAATAACGGACCCTATGTTGTTAAAGTCCAATCGAAGTATCCAAATTCAGCCACAAGTCTGACAGTGTCACCTCTCCCTCTCTTGGTGACACAATTGTGCTCACTCTCTCTATAAAATCTCTTCACAAAATAAGTTAAAAAAAGGTTTCGAGACGATGAACCCGGTGGACCTGCTCCGATCGAATCTCTCTCGGGTTCGGATACCCGAACCAACTAATCGCAAATACAAGCAAGAGTGCTGCGTCTGTTTCGAAACTCCGGTATTTTTTTCTTTCTTTCCGTTTGGTTTCCAAGAAAGTTCAATTTTAAGTGAGAGGAAAATAAATCCGAATATTTCTTTTTCTAAAATAATCTAAATAACCAAAACTTTGCTTCATGTAGATAGTAACTAAGTCTCAATAGTTGTTTGCTGTGACGTGGTTCTGGCTTGGTAAAAGTATTTCTGTTTGGTTCACGATAGAGTGAGAATTTTTATTTTTTTTTAATAGTTGCCACCTGTTTTGGTTTCTTATTAAGTGAATGAATACAATTTTTTATGATTTTTACTTTTGAAAAAAGCATGGAAGTCAGGAAAATATTAGCAAGACTTTAATTTGTTATATATATATATATATATATAATTTAATTATTTTATGTTCTTTCATTTTGATGCATTTGCACTTATTGAATATATATATATATATATATATCTTATGCTGCTGGATTTTTCTTTGATGAATTCCAGAGGTCTGAAGGCGGGTTGTTTGTCGACGTGACTACATGTCTTGCTTTTGGGAAAGATTATGTGGGTTGGAATTATGAGAAGACTTGAAACCCGGTTTATTAACACATAAAGCAAACAAGAAAGGTGGTCCCTGAAGATAGGCCTTTGAAGAAACCAACTCATTTGGCTATAGGTACCCAAATATTTATCATGGTCTGCGCATATAATTCAATTGATTTCATGATTGTTTAATGGTTATGATAAATTTTGGGGGTGCTCTTAAAGAGAATTGTAAAATTCAATATTGAGAACTGGTTATGAGTTGGTTTGAGTTGCAATCACCATGACCACAGCTTGTTGAAAGAGATAATGCATCTGCATGGATGTGTTATATTGGTTAAGGAATGATTTTGTAAGACATGTATTTATATTGTAATGAAACTTACAGTCTAATATTTGAGTTTTGGATCTGCATGGATGTGTTATATTGGTTAAGGAATGATTTTGGAAGACATGTATTGATATTGTTGAAACTTACAGTCTAATATTTGAGTTTTGGGTTTGATGTGGTTCTGCTTGCGTATAGAATTTTTTGTTTCAATTCTCTCCAATATATAGATTTTCTCAACGATTCTTTTGGAAACCAAGAAAAGCTCCCTAATCAGATTCATTCTGAAGTCAACATAGATATGCTGAAGTTGATGTTTTGGAATCTTCAAAACATCAACTTCCCACTGTGGTATAACTTCTACACTATGAACTTCTAGTCTTAGATACAAACTGACATGGCCTTTGAAGTTTTGTATGCCTCATTCAGTTTTTGCATGTTAGCCACTTGATTTTAGTTGTCAAATTTAAAAGTACACAAAGGATAGCAGCTCCTGTTAAGGAACCATTTCACCTAAAAGCTTAAGCTGTTAGGTAACGCCCCAAAATATAATTTATATTATTCTCTAACACACCCCTTCAAGTTAAAGCTCTTTGGGCTTGAAAATTACATAGGCCCACATCACCTTGTACTTGATTTTTATCAAATAGAACGGGGGTGATGAGATTTGAATTCGTGACCGCTGGGTCAACAAGGCTTTGATACCATATTAAGAAACTATCTCACCTAAAAGCTTAAGCTGTTAGGTAAGGCCTCAGAATATGATTTATATTATTCTCTAACAGCTCCAACTTGTTTGTGCTTGTCCCTAATGCTTTACTTGTTATCATATGAAAGCCTAATGATTCTTAACAAAGTTACTATTTTTCTTTTAATTATTGGCTAGCTGAGAACAGTACTTGAGTGTTTTTTTGTATTTGTAGGTGTTGATGGGGGATTTGACAACAATGAACCTGAATATGAAGAAACTCACAATATAGTGATATTACCTGATAATGTTACTTTACCATTCCCTTCAATGGAGTTGCCAGAGAAGGTGCATTGTTGTCACTATATCTTTGTTTTAGTTTTTCAATCTTAATAATATCTTACCACCTGGAGGAAGACCTTATAATGACTACCATTCTTCTAATACTGCAGGTTAGGTTGGCCGTTGATGCTATAATAATGACTGAAGCTGTTGAGAGGAAAGAGCAACTTGCTGCCTGGATAGCTGATAAGAAGCAAGTTAGTGCATATGCAATGAATTTACCACAGATTGACAATGGTGTTATTCCACCATCCAGGTGGAAATGTGCCAAGTGTGACAAAAAAGATAATTTGTGGTTAAATCTTACTGATGGAATGATTCTTTGTGGACGAAAAATTTGGGATGGAACTGGAGGCAACAACCATGCCATTGAACATTATAAGGAAACAATCTACCCTCTAGCTGTTAAGCTTGGGACAATTACTGCCGATCTCGAAGCAGCAGGTAATGCCAACTTGCATTGTGAAGGAGTAGGAAGTATTTTCTTTACTTAAATATGTGCTTGAGTGTATGTAATCCTGTCAAAAACATGCATCTTTTGAGTGATGTGTACAAAGACAAGTTTCTATTTGTTCACTTCTTGCAGTGGTCAAGCAGTTTTATTAGCATTATTGTTTAAAATTTAGTATGTACACACATGAATCTTGTTGTTAAAACATGGATAATTGTACTGGAATGGGATTTTTGGTTAAAATTTAGTATGTACACACATGAATCTTGTTGTTAAAACATGGATAATTGTACTGGAATGGGATTTTTGGTTAAAATTCAGTATGTACACATGTTTGGAGAATTTATTTGCCCCCATGAAAAGAAGCCAGGTATTCCTTAGACAGCTTCAATCTGCTTTGCTTTGTTGCAGTCATGTTTCTAATAAAATTGGAAAGAAGTAAGATGCCATGTTGTAGAGAATTAGCTGCCAATATGAAGCTGTTGAAGGATAGGATTAATGCTTGTTATTATTGCATTGCTATTAATTCTGGAAAATGAATCCATGCTATACAGGTGCTAAATGGTTGCTTAAAAGGAAGAGTTCCTAGTTTAGCATTGAAGGAAACACATAAAATTCCTAAAGTAAGATAGAAAATACACAAAATGTGCACGTGCCGGTGGAGAAATGGCCAGGAAAACTTGGAACTCTGCTTGCTTTTCATAGTTAATTCTTCTCATATGGATGCACTGTCTTGTTAATTTGAAGAAGAGAGAAACCAAACTGTCTTTGGTTTAATATTCTACACATGCCAGGTTCTTTTCAACTATTCTTTGAGGATTTGTTTTACAGAACCTGAGAACTAACCATGGGTACACATTGTAGCAGCTCAGATGTTTTCTCTTATCCTTATCCAGAGGTCTATAGTGTTGTCGACCCACTTTTAGCACAACATCTAGCTTTTTTTGGCATTGATTTTTCAGCCTTACAGAAGATTAGTTATCTCTACTAAAATGTATTTGTAGTCTAGTAACATGTAGTCTACTAAAATGTATCTGGTGGAGTTTTTGAAAACAGCAGATAGAAAAAACGGTGTAAGATGTCCATCTATATGCATTTGCAGCCTACTAACAAGGTTAGTTTAAAAGATTTTATACCATTAATGATATGTTTTGGCAATACCATGTCTTAGTTACCAATATTTCACACATACATCTGTAGATTTGAAACTATCAATGAAGTTATGAGGATTTGAATTTTTTAACATTCGAAACCATGTGTCTCATCCCATAATGATTCACCCTTATGGTTTGACCCAGTACCTGTATCAACTTCTTGTTTTCAGACTGAAATGACAACTTCTGAGAGGGAACTTGACCAGAACACCAACTATGATTGGAACCAAATTCAAGAAAGTGGACAGGATGTGGAACCCATTTTTGGACCAGGCTATACAGGACTTGTGAACAGGTAACATTTGTTCTTTGTAAAGTGCTGTTGTGAACCGTGCATTTGTTTGACATTCCTGTTTCCCTTTTTTTTTTTCTGGCAGCTGCTACATGGCCGCAACAATGCAAGTTGTGTTTTCAACTCGGTCCTTCAATTCACGGTTAGTTTACATCAAATATGGGTAAAAATGCAGAAGCCCTTTGATTGACATGTTTCTGTGTATATAAATGTCTTTGTGCAATGAAAATGCTTGTCTTTGGCAACTAAACTTGGTGGGTTACGAGAAAGTCACTCCAAAACTGGCTTTCATTAGACGGGGTTTCATTTAGAAATTGAGTGCTTGTGTTTGTTTTTCAAAGCTTTAATGAGTTGTGAAAAAGAAAGAGAAATCTTTACCAGTTATCTGATCATCAACATGCCAAATTATGCAATTTCTGCATAGGATTGCTGGTGAAAATCGCAAGTGGGCACAAATTCTAACTGAGTTGATGATCTTGCTGCTGTAATTGAATTGATAATTGATTTACAAGTTATCTGATACATGCTAGAGGGCTGAGATACTGACATGAGGTACAACATTCACTGCCGTTCAATCTTATGGTTAGCATTGATCGTCTTCAATACTAGGGAAATCTACATGATGTATAATAATTTTATTTTATATTTGACATAGTTTTTGAAAACTTATTTTAATTGTTTTTTAACTTTTGAGTCAGAGAAGTCATAAATATATTTTATTATAAATCATTTTTTATTTAAATAAAAAAATTGTTATAAGATTTATTTAAAGTTCTAATTTAATCAAAAGTTAAAATTTTTAACTTATAACTTATGAACTGTAACATATATTACATTGTTTCTTTTAAAAAACTGTAAACAAGTCTGTATTTTATAAAGTTTAATAACATGATTTTTTCTTCAAAATTATACTTTATAACCACATGAAATAAATAGAGGATAACAAAGTCAAGTTCAATTAAAAACAGAGAAGTATACCGTACCTAACCCTTAAATTAGAGTAATTTGAGTTACCCTCGTAAACTCGTAGATCACTTTAACCCTATAAAAAATAAAAATAAAAATAAATTAATTATAAATATTAATTCTTAATTAATCACTCCAATATTGAAAGATATAAAAAGACAAAAAGAGATTTTAAAAAAATTGAGAAATTATAAAAAGAAAAGAAAACAATACATCATGGATTACTAATCTATGGGTATGGCTGAACAATAGTTTCTCCATGCCCTTTAATTTTTCTGTTAATAAGCGCAAGCCTAACTTTTTAGCAACAATTTAAATAATCATCAAAAAGTTCTCTTAACAAATATATATTTTTCTTTTTTTTGCAGTAAATATTTAATAAAAATTAATATTATATCTTTTTAAAAATGTCTATATGTTATGCCATTTTAAATGAATACAATGATCCTTGTAACAAAAACAAATGATTTCTATAACAAAAACAGGTTTTAAATCACAAGAGAGATAATTAAGATTACCAATTCAATTCATTTCCGTGAATATTCCAAACAATGTAATTAGATTTAATGTTTTATTTCAAGTATAAAAATTATAATATATTATCAATCGAATTCAAATTTATTTAGAAATTAAATCTAATTTTCAATTTATTTGAAATAAGCTATTAACTAGCTTCAACAAACAGAGTATTATTTGTAGCTAGTTAAATTCAATAAGTTATGGATATGGGCTTGGTTGTATAGACTATGAAAAAAATTATGTTAACATAAATAATCCAGGAATCATTTAGTTATTCATCATCAATCAGGGCAACAACATTACCAAGAATTCTCAATTCGTTCTTAATTTCTAGTGACAAATCTCCTCAATCCTCATTCTCAATCGTTCCCCAACCAATGGATAGTGTTTGCCAAGGGAAGAAACATGCCATCCTTTGAAGTAGGGACATACATACATATGCATGCATGTATTTATGTATGTATGTATGTATGTATGTATGTATGTGAAGATTTGTTATAAACTTTAGGAGAGAATTGACATTTGGATTTTAGATGAAGCTGAGACAATGTATAAACCTTACGCAAACAAATTGATAACAATACACATTTTCTCTTTCAGCCTGACCTCTTGATAATCTATAATTCTTTCATGTTTTATTCAGCTGGATATCCCACCCGATACCTAATCTCTAGGTTTTATATATATATATATATATATATATATATATATATATATATATATATATAATTATGTACTTGTTATTATTCTTGAACATAACACTTGTAAGAAGAAATTATATATGGTTTGACTAAGAAATCTACATGTTTAACAATAATAAACACATCAAAATACAATAAGAAATCCAGGCATCAGAAAAGGGAATCTAGTTCTGGAAAGATAGAACACCAATCAACATGTAACATTCCATCCTTCGTCTAAATGAGCCTGCTGGGATCCAAGCTGCTGGGAATGCCGAACACCAGCATGTTACTGCAGTAACTATCCTTCTCATCTTCTGTGCTGACATTGACGCAAGTTGTCGATGAAGAACGCAAGGGAGTTGTACTAGATGAAGGTGTCGACAGAAATGAGCTAAAACTCAAACTCGGTAGGGTCTCGAAGGAAATATCGTTGGAGATGGGTTCATTATTAGAATCATGATACACGTAGTTGGACATGAAACTTTCACAAATATCGGGAGTGCTCTCTCCGTTAGTGTGCCACGAACTCTGTAGTGAGTTTTGACAGCTAAAGTTGGCGGGGTTACAAGAAAGTTGCTCCAAATTGGCATCACTAATTTGGGTTTCATATAGAAACTGAGCATTTAATGTATCTGGGCAAGCTTGGATTTGGTTTGGGAGCTCGTTGGGCTGTAAACATTGAAATTGGTTGTTTTCGACCTGGCCATCTTGGAAGTTTTTTGGACTAACATCTTGGCTAATGTAATTGCCTTGGCATGACAAGTAAGAAGTGGCTAGATTTAAGAGATCTGGGTTCGAAATGGGCCCAATATTGCCAAGCAAACTCGAAATATTAAGCTGAGATGAGTTGTGGACAGTCGAGTTGAGAACCGAGTAGAGTTGAAGAAGATCAAGGCGTGGCTTATGAGTCACAGGATCAATTCCCATCCTCAGTAGCCTTTTCTTTATGTGGGTGTTCCAGTAATTCTTGATCTCGTTATCAGTTCGTCCAGGCAAGCGAGTTGCAATTGCAGACCACCTACCACAGTGTGAACAGAAGAAAAATTGAGTCACCGAAGAAATAGTGCAGAAAATGTTAACTCGGTGACAAGTCCTCGAGAAATAAAACAATCACTTCAAAATGTTACAGAGTATTTTACTGTCTAGCATGTAAAAACCCTCCTCACTACCGAAAAAATATATTCTATTAGTCAAATAATAAAAAAAAAAAAAAATGCACCCACTTATTTCCCAAAACACTATGCAACTGAATTATTGTCTCCTCTTCTTCAAACGAGAGCTTTCCTCTCTTGATGTCGGGCCTCAAGTAATTAGTCCACCGAAGACGACAACTCTTTCCGCATCTTTTGAGCCCTACAAATGAAATTTATATCACAAAAGCATCAGTCAAGTTATTATAGGAGTAGAGATGGTGAGAAAAAAGTTGTATGCATGCCACAAAAATGGAGAATTGGGTTGAATACCTGCATTTTTTGGGAGGAGTCGCCATCTTCCATGCCCATGTTTCTGAATGTAACCAATCAATTTCTTATCTTCCTCTTCTGTCCATGGACCTTTCTTTACTCCATTTTTCTCACAGCAAGGAGATTTTCCCATGATGGTGTGTGCTCGCAGATTAGAAGAAGCTAGTCTTAGTTGTTAGGTTGCGAGAGAGAGGAGGGTGAGAAGGAGAGGTTAGGCAAATGCACTCCATTCGAGAAGCATGGTGCCTAGGTATATATAGGGTAGAGAATTCAAGCTAGAGAAGCAAAGGAGCTAAAGAAGTCAATGCGATTTGATACCGTCTTTCTACATCACATAATATACGTGTCTTATTATAACCCAGATAATAATAATTATTATTATTATGATTATGATTATATAAAAAAACAGGTTAATTGTAATTAGTAAAATGACACAAGGACCATCACAAACTATGAAATTAAGGGGCGTTGCTAGATCCATTAACATGGTTAGTATTAAAATCATTTGGTAGAAATTTGGAAAAATAGTCAGCATTATTTGTTGTGTTTTTTTTTTTAATATCATACATGTAATAAAAATAATAAAATAAAATTATTATAAAAATTTTGTGATCCCATTAGAGAGATTTAGAGTTGTTTGGAAAAAAATTTCTTGAAGATTTGATTTACTTTGGCTTTGAATAATTCCTTAAAATTTGAGTTGTTCGATTGTCCAACCCCTAGCGGTAATTCATACGAACACCAAAGTGAAATCGCTTAAATCCCTATTTATGAGAGAGAGAGATTGATATGCTTAAAGTGTTAATTCTTTATTCCGTAAGTTGCATAGTTTTTTTTGTCTAGGAAACAACCATCTTTTTATTAAAATAAAAGGCAAAACTTATTATTTATAAAACAAATTCTGTAAATTGGAAAAATATCAATTTGCTCCTAAATTCTAGGAAACTTCAAGAAATTAACCAAATAAAGTCCTTGATTTTTCTAGGTCTAAAAACATAATCCATGTATTAATTATATTATAGTCCTTAATATCTAAAATATATTTTAATCAAGTCATACTTCATTAAATCATCCCAATTTAATTTTTGAGTAATGATTCTTAATGTGTGTGACGCACTATGTTACTAATATGTTGGCTCAAGCATAAATTATTAATCTAATTAAATATAATTAATTAAATAAGAAAATTTAAGTTATTATCAATTCAACAATTGATTAATTTATATCTAAAAATCATGTGCATTGTCTAACAACGTGTCATAATCTCTCAAATATTATAAAAGTGATTAGTGATTTGACTTAACCTTTCAATGACCGATTTTTCAGAATAATTTCTTAAAATATATGTTTGGTTGAGATTGCCACAAAATATATTTTTTGCATGAAAAATAAATAAAAATCACTCTCCATGATTGAAAATTAGATTATGTTAGCTTCTCAGAACTAAGATTTGAAATGTATATATGAGAGGCATATGCAAAAATACAAAAGTTATTTTATTCTTTTAGTGAGCAAAAAGCAAAAACGACGTTATACAACACAACCTTTGAGTGTATTAATGATGCGGTTGTGGTTGTGGTTGATGGGGGTATTTGACACTACATTTTGAAAAATATTTTTGAAAAAAAAATATTTTTATTTTTTATTTTAAATTATTTTTTTGATATTTTTAAATCATTTTAAGATGCTAATGTTAAAATTAATTTTTTTTTAAAAATATTATTTTAATACATTTCTAATTTCAACCAAATTATTGAACAGTCACTCACCCACCTCAAGATGGAAATATGCCTGGCTCTTTCGATTAGGCCCCCTCAATCAATCAATCTCTCTCGCTGTCTCGTATTCCAAAACAGTTGTCTGAAAGAAGAAAAACAAGATCGTTATCTTTGGGTTTTATTGGTTGTCACTGCCACGTATCTGTTCTGATGTACAGCGTGGCCTTGAGGATTTGACCTTGCTACATAACCACAGCATGTGCATGGCTCCATGACTTGAAGGATCCATTCGGTTCGCTAGCTCTTTTTAGCCGCCATTTCTTTCAAAACGTGGTCGCCTGTAATCACTCAGGTCTATTTTGTATTTCGATTGCTGGTTGAAATAGTTTTATTTTTAGTTGTGATTTATAATTAAAATTAAATTGTTTGGTTAAAACTGTCAGTAAGTTTGAAGTTTAATAAAAAATAATTTCATGTATTTAGTTACCATGTTTTTCATAACAATTATTTTTACTTTTATTTTTATTCTAAAAAATAAGAAAATGTTCACTTGCAGGAGAATTAGCGTATTTTAATCTCCAACTCAAATATATTTTATTTTATTAAGAAAATATTATAGGGTGATCTCACAGTGTTATTGAATAAGAATATGCTCGTCTCATATACCTTTGTGTGCTCAGCTTGCTTGTAAGCACATAATAATAATATTCCATTGAATTGTGGAGAGTTTGCAGTAATGTCCATGTTGGAACTCTCATTTTCCATCCCCATGCAATTATGTATCTCTATCCTTTATTATGCTTAAAGCTATATACATAGCACTAGTGAAAACACAATTGACAAAATACGAAAAACATACAACTATTACTTGCTTCTTAGAAAATATTGGTTTGATTGTTTTTACATGTGGGGTCCACACAACATTTTCAGTTTTTAAACCTTAATCAAACATCAATTTTTTTATAGTCTCAATTCAGATCCCACTACCAAACACTCACGCAGTCCTCATGATTAACCCGTTTGGTTACCCCCGTAGATATATCTCATCTAACTCTCGATTGGAGCTCCTTCAATAGAGGATTTTATTCCACTAAAGAAGATGAAGGTTGCAGATGTAAAATTAGTTAAATAATTAATGTGTTTTAGTTGTTTTTAGTGAAGTAAAATTCGAATCTCGATGAGTGTAGTTTCTTTCATTCTATTCTTATTGTATATATCCTAAAACTTGGTTAACTATCATACGAAATATTACAGATTAGAGAGCTTAGAATTACAAATCATATGTTGTAAAGAATTAGAGGGCATTCTCTAATGAAATGGTAAAATCTATTACATTATCTGCCACATGCAATACGTAAAAATATATGCATCAACAAGTAATTCCAAGCCCAAAGTTTTAAAAAAGGTTGGGGGGCTTTCACATTCTTATAGGTTTATATATATATATTTGTTGACTCACGGTTTTTAGTGGATCAATTTGTAAATAATCGATACCGCATGCATGTTTTTATCTTGCAATTAGGGCAGCAGAGGGAGAGAGAAATGATAAGGAGACACGTTGCAAGTAATTAATACAGTAGAGAGAGAGAGACCCGGGTCACCTTGTAAACACTACCGACTTTTGCATTTTATAGACAGACTATTTTGTCCGTAGTTAGATACTATTTTTGACTGAGTAATTTTATCGATCAGGTTATGAACAATAATTGTTTATCAAGAAGCAAATATTTTTTATGACTTTTATAATAACGATTATACCATCGGTCATCTAATCACCAGTATATTTATATATATAATAAAAAAGCAGGCTAACTAACTTGTCGGCGAGTAAATAATATTAGTGGCATTTCCTTTTCTTTTTTTTCCAACTATCTGAAATTTCAGACAAAACTTATAGCTTGCTTAAGAGTATGATTGTGTTTTTTTTTATTTAAAAATATATTAAAATAATATTTTTTTATTTTTTAAAAATTATTTTCTACATTAGCACATGAAAATAATTTAAAAACATCAATTTTTTTATTTAAAGTAAAAAATAAAAATAAAAAATATTCATTTTTTTTCAAAAATACTTTTAAAACGCAGTATCAAATAAGACTATTAGTAAGTTGTTTATTTCCTTAAAATCTAATAATAAAAAGTAGAAAAACATTAATACAAATCAAATAGAAATAATTCCAGTTGTCTTTACACTAAATCATTATATCTCAACAATAAAATAAGTTATCTGAGATTTCACTTGTTAGTTTAAAATCATATGGAGCTCCAATGATTAAATGCTAGGAACCGATCGCCAACATCCAACGATTGAAACACTATAGAGCACACGCAATTACTCGGTTATAGTGTTTGAGATACCATAAACTCAATTTTTATCAGGTCTGTCAAACAATCTTACCTCCCACCACAAATATGGAGATGATTCTTCACCTAAGAGTGATATTGCTTGGAATTATATATAAGAAGTCAACACTCGACCAATGTAGAATATTGTTTTAATTATTATAGTTTCTCTAGCTTAAGAGCTTTGAGCCGGGAGCACATAACTCACATCTTTATAGACGACACCAATATTAATATCATAGTTGTAAAATCCGTTCCGGATACCGTTCCGGTTTTTTGTTTGGAACGGAACGTTCCGGTTTCGGTGCATTCCGGCGTTCCGTTCCGGTTTTGTACTGTTCATATTTATTTAATTATATATATGAAAAAAATAAAATATTAAGGTTCATGCATGATTCAAAATAATTGAAAAATACATTACAAAACAATTATGTCCATAGAATTTCATTAGGTAAAAATTAACAAACTAAAAATAAATATTTTGTTGATGTGAAATATAAATTAATTAATGTTATTTATTATCTTAAATTAATAGGATTTTTAAAAAAATATTTTTTATGCTAACTATTTTTTATGCTAATTATTATTATTATTATTATTATTATTATTATTATTATTATTATTATTATTATTATTATTGTTATTGTTATTGTTATTGTTATTATAAACCCCCATATTATTATTATTATTATTATTACCCCTCCCCGTATATAAACCTATTTTTTTATTATTATTAATAATAATAATAATAATAATAATAATAATAATAATAATAATAATAATTTATATAACCCCCCCTAGAAACTGAAACCTACCTTCTTTTTTTTTTATTATTATTATTATAATAACTAAGTATAAAAGCCCCTAACAATCTAACATAACCCTAAATCCCAATTTCCTTCTCCCACGCCGCCGCCGCCCACCCTCATCTCCTCTTCTCCATTTTCTTTTCTTCCTCCTCACCTCTTCTCCTTTTTTTTTCTTGGTTCCGTTTGAATTGCGTGCAGTTCTTGTCGAAGTAAAGTTGGCTTTGCGGATGATTTGGTAGGCTGATTTTCCACAGAATCTTCATTGGCCATCAAAATAGGATTGAATTAGCTTTGAACTGGGGCATAATGAAAAGCCCGGATCGTAAAATCGGACCCGGAACTTGAAACGACGTCGTTTTGGCTGGACCCGGAACGGAACGCCCGGTACGGAACCGGGGCGTTCCGGCCGGAATTGGGCCGGATTTTCCGGATCTGACCAGAATTCAAACCGTGGCAAAAACATCGCCGTTTTATCCCGGATTTTGAAGTGGAATGGGCCGTTCCGGCCGGGACGGAACGGGATTCATAACTTTGATTAATATTAATATTGGTCGAAATTCCTTACATGGTTGGTCTCTTAAAAAGCATTGTTGATAGTATCACTTGTACTAATTGTAATTTTTAGTCCTATCACATATTGTTAAAAATAACATTCCATGTTAATTATCATACTAAAAGCTCATACAGCTTTGAATAAAACTTCTGCTTACAACACAATTATATATATATATATATATATATCATCTTTGACCTAATTTTTTTCAGCACTACTTTAATGGGACTCTAATAGAAGCTGTATTCCACGTTTTATCGGTTGCCACTAACCCTTAACAAGTTGCGGGCAACATGGCTTTTTATAGAGATAAAAGGATGGTTTGATTGTATAATTGAAGTTGTTTTTGAAAATATTTTTTGTTTATAAATAAATTAAAATGATATTTTTTACATCAGCACAAAAAATAATCTAATAGCACCAAAAAAATAATTTAAATAAAAAATAAAAATAAAAAATTTCAAATACATTTTTAAAACACAGTACTAAACACTCTAAAGTGTCGTCGAGGACTGTTACAAGTTAAGACACTGGCATTTTCCGAAGGGGAAAAATCTACAGCTGAAAACATGTGAGCGTACTCAAAACCAACAGCGGATGGATGCCATTTGTCATTAATTTTTTCTCATCTGCTGAGAGATTTGGTCAAACAGAAGATTGTGAGGTCTATTTCCAATTCGAAATCACCCCGTGACAAAATTGATTGAGTGATTAGACTTCTTATGGGGTTGGGGAGATGCAATTTCTTGAGTCGCACATGTTGTATACATGGCATACCAATCACCATTGAGTTGGCTTAAAGGTATCTTGACTTGGAAGGTAAAGTACAAAATGATTTGAGAGAATTTCAGACATAAGTTTGAATACTGTTTATGATAATCTATCCAGTTGAAATACACAGTAATCCATACAATCTGTACACGTATACCTTCTTAAATATCTCATTCATCAACTCGGAGAAAATTTAATGATTGTTTAGGATTATGGTTTCTGTTATTTTTAAAAGTATTTTTCATTCGAAAATACATCAAAATGATATTTTTTTTATTTTTTAAAAATTATTTCTTATATCAGCACATAAAAATAATTGAAAAACACTCAAAATTTTTAATTTTAAAAAATAAATAAAAATAAAAAATTTTAAAATTTTTTCAAAAATATTTCTGAAAGACGATGCTAAATACAACCTTAAGAGGATACATCATCCGTCTCCTGTTGGTCAAATTCATCTCATCACAACCAACTGGCTAGGATCGTCCATTGTATGAGCTAGTTGCCCTACAAATTGCAAGTCTTGGATTGGGAGAATGGTTTTTTTCTCATCTGACTTTGATTTTGTTTATTATTGTAGTAATGATTTTAAAATGCATTTTAATTTAAAATACATTAAAATAATATCTTTATTTTTAGTCTTACTTCTTTTAAAACGAAAAGCATACATGATTATAGATTTTAAAGTGGTTACTCGGGGACTCAATTAATTATCAATATCAATTATATCTCTAAATTTAAATAAAATAATAACACGTGTCTATCGAATTTAGGTTTAACAGTGTAATTCACGTTAACAGTTTAGCATTGCTGGCATTTTAGTGTGCCTTTTGAGTAAGGAATGATTCAAAGAAGTGCTTAGCTTTTCCTTGAACAGAAAAAATAGCTGAAAAGAACACAGTCCTTTGAGATTTCAGCAATGGACCGCAAACGACCAAATTCATTTCTGTTTGAGTGGACAATGATTACATGCGGAATCCTTTTACATTCAGTGCAACTTTGACCGACAGGTCGTCAAACGATGAACATTACAAGTTTGGTACCAAAGATTTGATTGCACAAATATCAAAAGGGTATACTACGTTAACATGACCCTTCCTCGTGTCCTAGGTGAGGGTGTGAGCTAGGCTGCAGCCATAGCTTAATTTGGAGGTGACATAGCACCCCTCAATCTTTGAAACATTCAATAATACACCCTTGAGCTTAAGGATGTATTTGAAGAAGTGTCATAATGGCCCCCAAAAAAACTTTCATATTTCAACTCTACCCCTTCATTTATTACTAGCTTTGCCCCTCCAAACTTAAATTCCTAGCTTGGTAGCTCCTTTGGAGATATGATTGGAGTTGTTTTTTAATGTATTGTTCATTCAAAAATATATCAAAATAATTTTTATTTTATCTTTTAAAGATTATTTTTGACATCAGCACATAAAAATAATCTAAAAACATAATTTTTTTAATATAAAAAATGAAAATATTTTTTTTTCATTTTTTTTCAAAAATACTTTTGAAATGTAATATCCAACCGTATATAAATAATCAAGTTTTGTTAACCAATGGCACCGTTTCTTATCCTATGGAGATTTAACTTTTAGGTACCTTTCTTTTCAAAGGAAATTGGGATAAATTGGACACATGACATGGGAAATTAATGAGGCTCGTGTCGCCGTAGCTATGTGATCAAGGCTCATGCCACCTCGCAGTCAAACATAAAGAACATGGATGAACAAATTTCAAGCTAAGAATTAAAGTTACTCCTTTCAATGTAGTAGTCTATCACCATGAAAAAGACGTGATATTAGTGACCATCTTATGGATTCCAGCTACTACGTACATTATCAAGTTTAAAGAGAATTAATTACTATCAATTATTTTTGGGCAAGAGAAAACTGGGTTTTGGTTCAGAATTAGGTACTGTTTTATATTGTGTTTCGGAAATGTTTTTGAAAAAAAATTGAAATTTTTTATTTTTATTTTTTACTTTAAATTAAAAAAATGATATTTTAGATCATTTTCATGTACTGATGTAAAAAATAATTTAAAAAAAATAAAAAAAATTATTGTGATATATTTTTGAACGAAAATCACTTTAAAAAACAACTTAAATCATACTATCAAACAAGTACTAATCAAAGAAATGATAGTTACTTTATATAATCGAATGCTAAATATATATAGGAGCGAAAATATAGATTACAAATACCTCCAGCCATTTTTACTCAAATTTAGAAAGACTCTCAACACAGTAGATGAGTAACTTCAAGTAATTCTGAAAAAAAAATCTTTTGATCCATATCTTCCAGTAATCATAAATGAAATATACAAGCTATATTTATAGGTAGATTAGTGACCTCTTTCACTATCTGTTATCTGATCTTTCTCCTCCTATCAAGGAGAAAGATTAGACAGTTGATCCCCATGATCACTATAGTTGGAATAAGCTAGAGAATAATGGTGTGGCATCAGGGGTAAAATTGTAATTTCTTACAAGAAATATATTTAAAAAAATGTGTTGCAACACAATTTTCAAAATCAAACAATCTTATTGGTCAATCTGGATTTAACAAAATTAGATAAAAATAAAATAAATAATTAAATAGTTGGATAATCTTGAACTTTATTGAAAAGATAAATTTTAATAAAAGAAAGTTAATCCAAACCATAATCTCAAGAAACCATAAAACCCCAATTCACGACTCGTATATTTCTAGCCTCTTAAAAGGTCAATGTGCTATTGGGCTTGGAGACCAAGCAGTTAAAAATGGCAGCTGAGTTTGAGCTTCTCAAGTGCTCGTAAAACAAGTGATCTGATGGGATTAATGAACCCTCTGAATAGTTTGTATAGAGGAGAGAAGCTTTCTTGAGCTGTACGCATGGAGAGAGGTCCTAAGAAATGATGGCAGGAGAATAAAATATAATCTGGTCGTGTATATCTATCTATGTTGTTCAGCATCCCTTCTTTCAAATTTCTTGGTTAATGACAGATTTTATACACTTGTTGGCTCATACATAATGTTAGAGAATAATATAAATTATATTATGGGATCTCTTCTAAAAACTTAAGCTTAAGTTTTTAGAAGAGATCCCATAATATAATTTATATTATTCTCCAACACTTAAATTTTTAGATGAGATAGTTACTTAACTTGATATCAAAGTCTTGTTGACCTAATGGTAACGAATTCAAATCTCACCATCTTTATTCTATTTTATAAAAATTAAACACAAGATGTGTGAGTCTGTGCAAGTTTCAAGCTTAAAAAACTTTCATTTAAGAGGGTATGTTAGAGAATAATATAAATCATATTCTGAGATATCATTTAAAAACTTAAGATTCTAGATGAGATGGTTTCTTCGTATTGACTATCATCCATGAAGAGTATAAAAATTAGACCTAATAATAGAATTGAATCCTGTCTGCGAGTGGAGAACCCTTGACTTATCCCGGACCCAGTAATATAAAACTGGGTATTAGTAAGGTAGCTAGCCCCATCATCAACAAAACCAGATTCTCGCCGGCAATGAATAGAGCAAAATTCCATGCTGATATGAAGTTTCAAATTATTCATCAACTCATCCATCATTGACAATCCAAAACAAATTAACGATCGGAAAGTCAGAAAGGGTTGGATTAAAGGGAGCTGATGCAGAAGCTAGGAGCTAAATTATATTCAGCAATTTATCATTTGGATTCCAGCGGAAACCATTAAAGCACAATTAGCTCGGAAGTCAACACAAATTGTTAAGATTAAGGTCAGCTATTACCATTTAAAACGAATATCGGCCCGTACTTTTCCACCAAAGTAGTTAAAATGGAAGAGAGAGTGTGTATATAAAAAGGGTTTCTGTGCTACTTTAGAAAATGTCTCGCAGGCGACATTAATTAAGACGCGAGGAAGAAAAGAAATCCAACTGCTCTCATCCCTTCTCTTCAACGAAAGCCAAAATGGCCTTGACATGGTGGCTACTTGGCTTATGCGCTAAAGTCTGTTCAAATTTTAACGCCCAGACTATCTCTTTCAGTTTTAACTAAGTTAGTGTTGACCATCCAGTACATCACCAGTGTGGTAAAAACTTTGAGATTTATATTCTGTTTGGCACTGCGTTAAAAAATGCTATTTAAAGTTTTTTATTTTAAATTTAAAAAAATTGGTGTTTTTAAATCATTTTCAAGTGCTAATATCTAAAATATTTTTTTTTAAAAAAAATAAAACATTATTTTAATGTATTTCTAAACGAAAAATATTTTAAAAAACAATCGCAACCACACTTCAAAATAGGCACTAAAGGGTTTGTTCCTCCTGTGATCTCAGGTTCGAGCCCTGTAGTTATTAATATGATGATCATTATAGACTTATATGACCGTTAACTTCAAAAACTATGAGATTAATCGAGATGCACGCAAGTTGATCCGGACACCAATGTTAATAATAATAAAAAGCATCAATAATAGCAGGGCATTTGGTCAACTGGGATACATGCTAGGTTTTTTGTGAACAATGATGGATCGATTTGAGCAACCCCCATATTTTATCTGATCATTTATATTTATTCAAATATATATGTATGAATTAAGTGGCATAAAGAGAGAAAAACGAAACCCCACCACCTCATTTGCTTGTTTATTCTTCTCAGCCTCATTTCAAAATCATATAGTTGGAATGAGAGGGGTCAGTGAGGAGAAGATTCATTGACTTGAACACTTGGAGGTGTCCGTAATATTCCATGCTTGCTGATGTTAATTACAGTAACGATTAAGCAGTCGAGGCATTTTAACCTCGGCATCATGGGTTTATATGGTGAGGGTGGAATACATGTAAATATCACTCTTTATGATTGTGGGGACTCATGATTGTGGTCCAATGAGCTTATTGATTCGTTGAACAACGCAGATCTCTATGGTTTATTTTTTTAGATATGAGAAAACTCTATCATTTGAAAAACGCACTTTGTGGATCTAGGTGAGCAAGTAAAACCCCAGCTGTCTCAGACTCTTATAAAACATGCACGTCCTGACTCACAAGTTCTTTGCCGTCATGCCTCTTGATTGAAAATCATAATATTTATAACAACTGAAAATTTATGATTGAAAGAGGTGGCGACACCTCTAACAATATGATAGAAAGTTATATTTTGGATGCTAGGATGTGCCACAAAAAAATGTTGGTGTCTCTCACAAGTTGGTGCATGCATAATGATACTTTTTATTTTTATTATTTTCTTTATTTATTAAAAGACTTAATTGCCCCTCAAGTGACTGACTTGATAATAAATAAATAAAAAAACATTGAAAATCCACTTGAGATCAATTTTAATCTTTTAGCATCTAAGAAAATTCTAACAATTTTAGTGTGTGTTTTTTAATATCCAGTAAAATATCAAATTCTCTCTCATCTAACATGATAATTGTGAATAAAAAAACTATTGTAAAAATACAAAATTAACCCTTGACTTTAGTTTTAGATTTTTTTTGTATTATAATGATATTTTAATTGTTTCACTGAATAACTAAAATAAAATATAAAAAAAAACTCATTTACTTCTAACCCATTTGATAATAATTAATAGGCCTGGTAAAAAGACTTTAATACCTCCAATAATCAATGTTAGATGTTTTTTTAGTGTGAAGAGCAAAACCATAAAACCATCATTCTAGTAAGCAGTATTTTCCCTCACAAATTACAGTAGAAATCTCTCTTGTTTTAGTTTTGGTTAATGTGGAGGAGGTGTTTAATTAAATAATTATTTTTTCAGGGGGCGTTTAATTAAGTAATTAGATTTTTAGGGAGTTTGGATTCGACCATCTTACTCCACAAAATCATTTTAAATCTGGTTTTTTCTTTTCTGCATACTATTGGTTCCATGCCTTACTACATGCAATAATGCAAGAATACTATAAACCTGATCCTTATGTCATGGAAACGTCTAGAAAATTAGATAGCTCTATTTGTCACTGTATTTTAAAAGTATTTTTTAAAAAATATTTTTTATTTTTCATTTAAATTTAAATAATAATATTTTTGGATCATTTTTATGTACAAACATTAAAAATAAATTTTTAAAAATAAAAATATATCATTTTAATATATTTCTAAACAAAAAAATACCGTAATTATAACCCATCACAAATATTGTGTAGCATTGCATAGCAATCAGTGGGTGTTAACGACGCCATCGGGGAATGATCCCTCCAAAGCGGTAGTTTGTTGCCCACAAGTATATAAATCGTCAAAAAAAAAGTCATATACAAAATGTTGTCTACTATATGTGCCATGTAGTTAGTGGGATATAAGACATTGATTTGATTCATTTTTCATTAAAAAAAAATATATGGTAAGTATCGGCAAAAATTTAACAGCAATTCTTACATGTAATATGTAAGATGCCTTTTCTTTTATCTTATTATTATTATTATGATTATGATTATTATTATTATTATAGTCGTCGTATTATTATTATTATTATTATTATTATTATAGTCGTCGTCGGATAATCAGTGAATAGCAATCATTATTTGCTGGGCTTCCAGAGTATTTTGCAGAAGAAGGCCTAAAGAATTAATTTTTCGAAAACATTCAAGGCCGGAAAACGACCCGGCCCATTGTTTGGAGGTCTGAACTTGGTAGAGCGACGTGGCCACTCTCAGTTGATTGTTAAAATACATATAAAATTTTATAATTCTAGATCAATCAAAATCCATGGCATTCAGTTTTTTTAACACACATCATTGCTTAATGGATAGCTTATTGGGGTTTTAAAGAGGGAAATAGATGGAGAGAATGTTTGGATATTATTGCCCTGCTTTATATGTTTGTGTGTGAATTTCGATGCCAAGGAGAAGAGATAAGATTCACATTAGGAGGAAAACAAGAATTTGATTCAAACATGCCGATATATTTTTAAAATATTTATATAGCGAAATATTGAATTATATGTTTTTAAAAGAAATATTGAGATTATAATATATTGGGTCGACTCATGCTAACCATGGTTAACTTGAAAAACCTTTGATCTAGAGTATAAAATCATGATAAGAGGCCATATAACTCACATTTAAATTTTTTAAAAAAGATCAATTACAATAAATAAAATATATACTACAAAAAAATAAAGCGAGTAAATTTCTATCGGTAGTTGACTTAATAAGTAAAAAAAAAAATCAAGTGATTGAGTCAATGGGATTTAATAAGTTTAGTTAATTTAATAATATAAAAAATGCTACTATAATATAATAAAATCAAAAGTCAAGCAATTTTGGGCAACCCTATTTTAATAAAGTGAAAAGTCAAGCAATCTCAGTTCTAAACTTTGATTAATCTTTTAAATAGATAACTTTTCAAATCATGAAATCAAGTTTACTTAAGTAGTGAGATTATCAACCAATTTAATATTGAAAGATGAAATCGAAAAAAACAAACTTAATCTGAAAAATTTACCAATGCAAAAATTTTAAAAACACAATTCTCAACCAATTTAATTTGAAGAATAAGGACCTAATCTAACAAAATAAAAATCAAAGGAGGGTAATTTTTTTAAAAAAGGTCATATTATTTAAATTAATAGCATAAAAGAAATAGGAATAAAAGAAGAGGGGATTAAATTAAAAGAAAAAAATTGGAAAGGGCTCATATACACATTTAGAAGGCTAGGCATGAAGTTCTAGTTAAGAGAAAGTAAAAGGAAAAAAAGGTTATGGATGTTGAACCAAAGGTTCATTGACCACACACATAGAGTAATAAAAAAAGGATGTCAAATTGAATTAAATGATATAATGAAACAAAGATTTTCATCAACAAAGTTGGTTGCATGCACCGTTCAAAGATAACATGATGATTAAAGAGTTGATGCGTGCTATGCACGTATCAACATTTTTTTTTATTCCTTATCAAAATAGAACATTAGAAAGGAGTTTTCATGTTTGAATTAGTGGTTACAAAAAATAATTTTTTGTTCATTAGATTGACTTCTAGTTTTTTTTTTTTTGAAAAAAAAATTTAGAATTCTTTGTTTCGACATCTCTACTTTTAAAACTTAATTTAACATAAAGTGAACCTGAAAATGTCATCATTATTAGTTAAAGAATTAATGTTGTTGATTAATCAAAATCTAAAATAAAATTAATACATCGAATACGATAAATAGTATGTCTAATTGATATCCTTAAATATTCAAATTATTAAAGCCATAAAGAATTTAATTTTATATAACTCAAAAATATCCATCAAAATCCAAAAAAATGGGAATTATAAGATTCCAAACACCAAAAATTAAAATTATATTAAACTCTTGTTTGGTTGTGTTTGTTAAGAGAATCGGAGAATACCTTCTTTCTTTTTGTCTATATAATTTATATTAAAGGATTGTAATAATTTATTTATCTATTTATCTATTAAGCTTTGGATTCAAATTCTTTGTGGTGGGTAGGGCTACCTATTGGCTATTAAAACAGGGTACTTTATATATACACACACAGATTCACATAAGTGATGTACAAAATTATGCTTATTTATTTAAGGATGCTTTGGATTAAAAGTCTTTGCAGTGGGTAGGGCTACCTATTGGCAATAAAAAAAAAGTTTAAAGAGTTTTATCTTTTTGAATGGACTAATTACAAAAAAAAAAAAAAAGCTTTAAGATTTTGAAAATTAAACCAAATAATATATGCACCAAAAAAAATTTATATTTTATTTTTAATTACTTATTATTACCCAAAGAAAATCCCATCTAATTTCGTATGTACTTGTGTTACATTTAACAATCTCTTAAAGATATTTTCCAAAGTTTTCACCTTAAATTATCAATTCTTGTTGGAGCAATATTATAGGACTGTAAGAGCCTGGGACAGCCGGGGATTTACGCATGTCCTGGGCCCACAGAGTGTGCTTTCCGGGTCATGTGGTTCCCACGTTATCAAAAAAAAAAAAAAATTTAGGACAGAGAAAAGAATCAAAGTAATAAATATAATGTAAGAGAGTTTTTGAACAATATATTATAAAAATAGAAGTAATTGTTAAAACTTTAATTTTATTCTTAGGTTATGAATCAGTAAATTTGAGGGTAATAATTAGAAAAATGTGATTTCTCTTATATTTTCTTATTGATTTCTCTTAAATCTGCAAAAGGAATATAAATGGATTAAATTATGGCTACCTTAGCATGTTTTTCTTCGTACACCAACCGTCCAATATCATGATAAGGGATTGTTTGATACTGCGAATGAGATTGTTTTTTAAAGTGTTTTTTGTTCAGAAATATATCAAAATAAAAGATTTTTTTTAAATCATTATTAATATCAACATATGAAAATAATATAAAAATATCCAAAAATCTAATTTAAAATAAAAAATAAAAATATTTTTTTTATAAACACTTTTGAAATGCAATGACAAATAATATTTAAATTTCTAACTACGTCATCGATTTTCTATGAAAAAAAGAAAATTACAATAGTGGGGAAAAAACGCCATGTTATATGGAATAATTAGTTATTCACAAAACCCACCTAGCCAACTTCTCCTTGACTTCTTGACTTAATTTGACTTAATTTAATCACATAGCCAACTTCTCCTTGACTTCTTGACTTAATTTGACTTAATTTAATCATATAGCATGGGCTCAAAGTCTAAATTAATGGTAATCCTCCAGATTCTAATCTCACCCCTTTACCTTACAATTTATAAATTGAACTGTTTTTCTTCTTCTTCCTATAGTTAGGCTAAATTGAACTCTCTCTCTCATAATTAGGCTTAGTGCTTGATTGCATGTGTCTTATGAATTTCATCCGGCGGTGTTTGTTTGCGAGGTTGGAATATATTTTTTATTTTTAGTTTTTAATTAAAGATTTTGTGTTTTTTTATAGTTTTGAAATGTTAATATAAAAAATAAAACAA
Organism: Salix arbutifolia; assembly: GCA_025169955.1. NCBI lineage: Eukaryota > Viridiplantae > Streptophyta > Magnoliopsida > Malpighiales > Salicaceae > Salix > Salix arbutifolia. The sequence continues at coordinate 27,573,996 of CM045917.1, read as the reverse complement.
TGATATTGAAAATAAAATAGATATTAGTATAATGTATTTTTAAACAAAAAACACTTCAAGAAAAAAATCATTTTTTTTTTTGCTATCTAACCACACTTCTCAAGATTTTTTTAAATATTTTGTTTCAAATTTACATCATTTTAATATGATGATATCAACAATATTGTTTTTAAAATATATTAATGCATTTCTAAAAATAATTAAAAAAAATTGTTATTATTGTCATAACCCAATTGTCTTCACAGAAAATCATAATATGAAATAGCATTATCAATATACTCATATTTTGACCAATTCAGGAAATTTATCTATTCAAGAAATGTTTGTGTGGTTGGACTATATGTTTTATTTTATTTTATTTTGATTTACTAATTTTAAAAATAAATTTTAAAAAACATATTATTTTAATATACTTATAAAAAAAATAGAAAACAAAGTAACAAACTCTATCAGTAGCATTAGACGACTCATATTATGACCAATTCAGGAAATTTACCACTTGAAAGAATAGAAAAAAGTTATTTTCTCGTCTGTGATGGTCACATCTGATAGTCGCAATTCAGGAAATTGATCCAAGGAAAACAACTTTTCTTTTTGGAAACTTAAAATAGAAGCTTCCGAGGGGTGTTAAATTAAGGACAAATAGGAAGCTCGCACGTCATTTCCCTTGTCAAAGTCAGTCACGGCGGATCCTCTCGTTCAATTCACGACCCACAGATCACGTCCTCCATTCACTGAAGTCAGCTGACTTTTCCTATTGACTGGAAACCTGTGTGTTGAAAAGCAAGAAACGATAGAAGGAATAAAATAACTCAAAAGGAACTCCTCTTTTTAATTTTTAACAGCTTTACAAGCGAGTTTTATTTCTAGAGAAACTGTTAAACTAAGCATAGAATTCAGACAAATACTTAAACATCCTACCTTAAACCAAATGTTTTGGCAATTAGCTAACCCTAGGATCCAAACAAACACCTAACGAAGTTTCGAGAACACATCAAGCTTTAATGATTTAGTTATTGTATCATCAACTTCCACTTCCGTGTGACTATGAACCATCTCTACAACATCAATGTGTTTGTCGTAAATTAGAAATAAAACTAAGCTTTGCAACTAAAATCATCAATAAAAGTTATCAGGTATTTTGTTTTTAATTTTGCTATTTGAAGTGGGGTAAATTGGTCCATAAAAGTTGATATACATTAATTGAAGGGTTGGAGAAGCCTTATATGTGATTTTCTTAGAAAGGAATTTCTTTGTTGTTTTTCTGCCTAACAATATTCATAAACCTTCGACAAAGCTTGAATTTTTGAAGCCACTGAAGCTTAAATATCTAAAGTGTCAAAACCAAGTTTGATTATCTGTAAGATAAATGTTTTAGAAACCCTGACAAACACCCCTTTAATGCTGGAGATATCGATGGTGTTTAGGAGAGCTGTTGCTGTAGTTTTTCAAAAAGTATTTTGTGTCGAAATACATCAAAATGACATTTTTTTATTTTTTAAAAATCATTTTTGACATCAGCACATCAAAAGGATCTAAAAAAACTAAATCACCGGTCTTTAAAATGAAAAAAATTATAATTTTTTGACAACCATAATTGAAAAAGCTAAAACAAACACCCAAGATGTCGTGTGCTGAACTTTATGCAACCCGTTCTGGAAATTCACCCCTAGCACAACCAATAAAAATTCTCTTCTATTGATACAATGATCCAATCAGATACACCCAACCCACTCCAACCGAAGTCGCCTTTTTTTTGTCCTTTTCTGGGAATAAAAACCCACGCAATTTGAACACTAAACAAACCAGGTTCCCCCATTCCCATCGCAGGGGACCCAAGGCAGTTTCATAAAAGAGCCGTTGGCTGCCGCTGTCCCTGTCAGAGCAGGGTGCCCACTACGTTTCAACAAACCAATTCCTCCAATCACCCTGCAGCACGTCACCTCACAATCAAAATGGCACACCGACCATTCCTTACCTGGCATCTTCTTATTATCATCCCTACTGTAAAACCTTACAGTCGCCCACACAATATAATAATTTAATAACTCCCCGAAGCAGAACCTCCTCGCCACTTCGTGTTCATGAAAACAAAAAAGGAAGCAACAGAAGAAAAGCAAATCGTTGTTTCTTCCTCGTTATAAACTGTTGAAATGGTAAACTACCAAAACCAATCGAAAACATTTATAATGATTTATTTTATTTTATTTACTGCTCCCGCGGATTTATTTTCTTTTTAACGATAAAAAACGCGTTTCTGTTATTTGAAAATTCAAGAATTTCTGGATTTTGACCCTTACGACTCCTCTTTCACTTTTCAAGATTCTATATAATTCCTCCCTTCTGACTTTAGAATTTAGCCTTCATTTCTTTTTGGTGTTTTGATTTTTCTTTTTGGTTGGCGAGAAAATCAAAGAGAAAAGGAAATTTTGAATTTGATGAGAGAAAAAATGGGAACAAAATTTCGTCGTGACAAGTTATCTTCTGGTTCTGGAAATTTGAATGAAATAAAGAATCCCTTTCGTACTTTTGTTTCTAAAAGGTATTATTTTATTTTTTGCCACGTATTGTTTAGTAATTATTACTGCTGAATTGCTAATTCTGTTAGAGTTTTTTTTTTTTGGAATTTGCAGTAAGGAGTTTGCTATGAGAGATGAGAAATTGGCGAAAGTAATGAAGGAGTTTTATATTCCTGATTACATTGTTGTACCCGAAGAATTAAATTCTAGTTCAGGTTCTGGTACTTCCGATGATGAGGATGATGCACCTTCATGTCCTGTGATTGTCTTTATTAATTCAAAAAGTGGCGGTCAATTAGGAAGTCAACTCTTAATTACTTATCGCTCACTTCTTAATCAAAATCAGGTGATTGTGATTGTGATCGTGTGTGTTTTCAGTTTTTTAATTGTAAATTCTGAAGTTAGGAATGGGTGTGTGTTTGGTTGTAGGTTTTTGATTTGGGAGAGAAAAAGCCTGATAAGGTTTTGCATCAAGTTTATGCAAGGTTGCACAAATTGAAGTGTAATGGTGATCAATTTGCTGCTGAAATTGAGAAGAGATTGAGAATTATAGTGAGTTAGCTAATTGCTGATAATTAGTAATGCTGTGAATTAATTTGGTTTTGTATTTGTTGTTTGTTAATTGTCTGATTGGATGATACTCTTGTAATATATTAGGTTGCAGGTGGGGATGGCACAGCCGGATGGTTACTTGGTGTGGTTAGTGATCTTAAACTACCGCAACCTCCGCCGATTGCTACTGTACCTTTGGGGACTGGAAACAACCTCCCTTTTGCATTTGGATGGGTAGGATTTATGGGTCTTAATGCATAAAGTATCGATGCTAGTTTAGCGTAGTTTTTGTTTTAATCTCTACAGATAAAATTGTCACTAATGCTGAACTGAATCTGTTTGCATGCAAATTAGCTCAATTAAGATGTTATTGTGAATGAATGCGGGTGGCATTTCTTCAGTTGTATGCTTTTGCTCGGCATTTGAAACAGTGGCATCAGGTGGTTTTTTTTTCTTTTTCTTTTTTAGGGGAAGAAAAACCCTGGCACAGACCGCTTATCCGTGGAGGCATTCTTGGAACAAGTAAGGACTGCCAAAGAAGTGAAAATTGATAGGTAATACAACATTTGGTATGTTTTATTTTAGGCTTCCATTTGATACATATTCACTAACCACAAATGCAGGACACAGACATGGAAGTGAGCTCTTGACTGCAGATGTTTCTGGTACTATTACAGAGTGAATATTGAAACCTTTTTGGTTTCTTTCATTGTCTTGCTATAGCTGAGTAAACCTTAAAATAGAGAGGACTGAGAGCCCAATTCTTGAGGGAAAAAAAATAGAAATCATATGTATAATGGCCAGAACATTTAAAAGTCTTTTTAGTAAACTGCTTAATTCTGTTTGTAAATATCATATGAAAATATGCATAACCTTTTTCTAGCAACAACGATATTGCAAAATATATGATATGTTGGTTAAAAACACCAGTGCTATACTTTTTACGTGTGTTTGCCTTCCTGACGTAGCGGAAGCCTTTTGTGAGAAATAAAGAATAAGAAACACCGTTCCTATTTTGAGAAATACTCGAGTCTACGAGTTGAAACAACAGGACAATGTCGCTGTGTATAATTCTTATTCAAAATCAAATTCAAAAAGTGCCTTCTACGTGGTTGGCAACTTACATTTATAAGCTACCAGATCCTAGTCTTAACAACGAAAAAGGAAAATTAGGGGTAATAGGAAAATCCCCATAAACTAGGACTTTACGTCCTTTACATTGCAAATCAAAATAATAATGGAAATAAAAACAATAAAAGCAATCCTAAGTCAATTAGGACATAAAAGAAAAAGGAACGTGCAGGGATCCTTCATGCGTGGTGATTCTGCGTGATTCTGGTCTTTCATATAGGATCCCGTTTTTGTTGACTCATCCCGTGATGTCTTCTTCATTTGTTTCCACATATGGTTCTGCATCAGTCTCCCCTTCTTCAAAAGAACTCGTCCTCGAGTTGTGTATGCTAGAAATTGACCCGTCAGGTGGATGATATTCGAACAAGTCAGCAACGTTGAACGTAGGTGAGATGGCCATGTCTGCTGGGAGCTTTACTCGATATGCATTGTCGTTAATTTTATGTAGAATTGGATAAGGACCATACTTCTTGTCGCTTAACTTGTTAGAGGTGCCCACTGGTAGTCGCCCCTTTCGTAAATAACCATCACTAGGTCCCCTTCTTGGAACAATTTGGGGCGTCTTTTCCGATCCGCAGCTGCCTTATACTTGGCGTTTGATGCCTCTAAGTTCCTGCGCACCTCTTCTTGAATTGCTTGAATCCTGTCAGCCATATGCTCAGCTGCAATACTCATTCCTGGTAACTTTGGTAATGGAACCAAGTCTAATGCATGTTTCGGTGGTTGGCAGTAGACCACTTGAAACGGTGTCTTGCCAGTGGACCTGTTGAGCATGCTATTGTATGCAAACTCAGCTTGAGCCAATGTGAGGTCCCACTGTTTTGGTTTTTCACCTGATAGGCAGCGTATTAGGTTGCCTAGGGTGCGATTCACCACTTCTGTCTGTCCATCCGTCTGGGGGTGGCTGGTGCTGCTGAAATTAAGTGTAGTGTCAAATCTCCTCCATAAAGTCCTCCAAAAATGACTTAAAAATTTTGTGTCTCGATCTGAGGTGATTGATTTAGGGACCCCATGAAGACGAACAACCTCTTTAAAGAATAAATTGGCAACATGTACGGCATCTGATGTCTTTTTGCAGACGATGAAGTGTGCCATTTTAGAATATCTGTCCACAACTACAAACACTGAGTCGACACCCCGCTGTGTTCGGGGAAGACTAAGGATGAAATCCATTGAAAGATCTTCCCAAGGCCCTGCGGGTATAGGTAGTGGCATGTAAAGGCCTGTATTCTGTGTTTGTCCCTTGGCAGCTTGGCAGGTTGAGCATCTTCTAACATGGTTGCCAATATCACGCTTCAGTTGTGGCCAGTAATAACGTTCTTCAGCAAGGGCCACAGTTTTGTCCCGTCCTAGATGTCCTCCTAAGCCTCCCCCATGCAGCTCATGTACAATTTGCTCACGTAACGAGCTCCTTGGAATGCATAATCTGTTGCCACGAAATAAGAACCCGTCATGGATATGCATCCCGTCGTGACACAGCCCCTGTTGACACTTGCCCCAGACTTCACCGAAATCTTCATCTGCCACATACAATTCTTTGAGACAATCAAAATCGATGACTTCAGCCTTCATGGTGATGAGCAGTGCTACCTTGCGGCTGAGTGCATCAACCACTTTGTTCAACTGGCCTGACTTGTGCTTCAAGGTGAAGGTGAACCGCTGGATGAAGGTGACCCAACGAGCATGCATACGATTAACATTACTTTGGCTGTTGATGAATTTTAGTGCTTGATGGTCACTAAACAAGATAAATTCCCTTTGTACTAAATAATGTTCCCACACCTTGAGGGCCCGAAATACTGCATATAACTCAAGTTCATAGGTGGACCACTTCCTGCGAGCTTCGCTGAGTTTCTCACTATAGAATGCAATAGGTCTCCCTTCTTGAGACAAGACTGCTCCGATGCCAATGATAGAGGCATAACAATCTACCTCAAATAATTTATCAAAGTCGGGTAAGGCTAATACGGGAGCAGATGACAGCTTCTCTTTAATTAAGGCAAAACTGTTTTCGGCTTCTTCTCCCCAATGGAATTTTCCCTTCTTCATGCACTCGGTGATGGGTGCCATGATGCGACTAAAATCCCTGACAAATCGTCGGTAGAAGGTTGCTAGTCCATGGAAGCTACGAACTTCCCCAACATTGGTCGGAGTAGGCCAATCTTGAATGGCGCGAATCTTTTCATTATCGACTTTGATACCGTCGGCACCCACAATAAACCCCAAGAATAATAAGCTGCTAGTCAAGAATCTGCACTTCGTTAAATTAACATATAATTTATTTTGTTGTAAAACGGAAAATACCTTCCGCAGGTGCTCCAGGTGGTCAGCTTCACTCCGGCTATAAATCAAGATGTCATCGAAGTATACCACGACAAAATCTCCAGTAAAAGGTTTGAGCACTTGATTCATTAATCGCATGAAAGTGCTTGGGGCATTAGATAGCCCAAACGGCATTACCAACCACTCGTATAGCCCTTCTTTGGTTTTGAACGCGGTTTTCCACTCATCCCCGGGCCTGATTCTTATTTGATGGTACCCACTCCTTAGATCAATCTTGGAAAAAATCTGGGAACCCGCTAGCATGTCTAGCATGTCCTCTAGTCGTGGGATGGGGAAACGATATTTAATGGTGATCTTGTTGATGGCTCGGCTATCGATACACATACGCCAGCTACCATCTTTCTTTGGTACCAATAAAGCTGGCACCGCGCAAGGACTCATACTCTCTTGTACCAATCCTTTCCTGATCAGCTCCTCTACCTGCTCTTGTAGGACAAGACCTTCTTTCGGACTCATACGATAATGTGGTCTATTTGGAAGGCTGGTTCCTGGAATTAAGTCTATTTGATGCTGAATATCCCGCATAGGTGGTAGCCCTTCTGGTAGTTCTTCAGGTATTATGTCCTGAAACTCGGTTAAAAAAGACTGTATGGGTTTTGGCACACTGAAAGACTCAGTTTCAACGCTATTACCCATCACTACTGCAAAAACTTCACGTGCTTTAGTGGCTTCTGTCATGAAGGAATCCCCATCAACCAGTAATATGGGTTTCCCTTGTACCTTCGGTTCCAATGCAGCGAATTCTCCTGTTAAAGGTGCCAATACTACCTTTCGTCCCCCATGCATGAACACATATACATTGTCCCTTCCTTTATAGGTGGCGTCCATGTCATACTGCCAAGGTCTGCCAAAAATCATGTGGCAGGCATCCATTTCAACCACGTCGCAGGTAATCTCATCCATGTAATTCTTCCCAATTGAAAACTGAATGCGGCAAGTCTCAGTTACCCTTGTCTCGGCACCCTGTTTGATCCACCCGATTTTATAGGGTGTTGGATGCTTCTCTGTCCTCAATCCCAACTTAGACACCATAGTTTTGGAGATGATGTTTTCACTACTTCCATTATCAATAATGAGGTCACAAACCTTGCGGTTCACGGTACATCGGGTCCTGAAGATATTGTGACGTTGGGATGGTTCGTTCTGCTTTGGTGTTAGAAGAAGTCTTCTAATTACTAGGGCTTGTGAGAGTAATTCTCCCTCATCTCCTCTAGTAATCTCTCCATACTCATAGGGATTATCAATTTCATTCCTTTCCACTTCTGGTTCTGAGTCTGAGTCCTCTCCTGGCTCAACTAGATTAACGACCCCTCGCTTAGGACATTGGTTGGATCGATGCCCCGGCTGCCCACACCTGTAACATTTATCAGAAGTTGGCCTAGAATAAAGGTTTCTGGGCGCTTCAGGAGGGACTGTTCGGGTGTTTGTCATCGGGGTCTTGCTGCTGCTGGGTCCTCTCGTGATGTTGGGTGTGCTATTTTGTGGGGTTATGGGAAGCTTTCCCCTGTAGGTTGATGCTGGCGCTGGTTCGATTGGTGATCGATTCACGCCTGTTGGCCTTGCCCTTTCCAACTGCGTTTCTGCCTTCGTAGCCAAATTAATGGCCTCTGTCAATGAGAATACCGTGTGCATTGACACTCGGTCTTGCACATTTAAACGCAGGCCTCCCACGAATCTAGCCACCTGTTGGGCATCTGTTTCTGACAGATTATTTCGAGAAGATAATCTGTGGAACTCTTCCACGTAAGTTTGAACTGGTCGGCTCCCTTGCCTGCAATCTTGGTATTGTTGAAATAAAATCTGTTCATAATCTGGTGGTAAGTATCGGTACCTTAACAGACATCTCATCTTGGACCAGGACTGTACCATCCCCTTTCTCTGCCTTATTCGTGTGAGCTGTAATTGCTCCCACCATGCTGAGGCTCCTCCCATTAACCGGTATGCAACCAGTTTCACCTTCTTGTCTTCTGGAATCTCCATGTAGTCGAAAAACCTCTCCACCACAGCCAACCAGTCGAGAAATCCCTCGATCTGAAGTTGCCCATTGAACGTTGGGAGATCCATCTTCATACGAAAAGATTGATGTCCGTGTTCTCCCATATTATGGTATCCCTGTCGATTGGGCCTTAATATGCGCTCAGCATACTCTTCCTCATCACTCAATTCCTCCTCGTAAGCTAGCTGCCCACGTGGAACTGGGCGGTGGTCCTGAACAGGGTTCGCTCTTCCCCTGTAATTCTCACGCCCCCTCTCCTCTTCAGGCTGCCGAATATTTCCAGTCGCCAACCTGGCAAGAGTGGCCTGGATTGTCCGTAATGTTTGTTGAGTCTCCTGTTGGAAAGTTCTGAATTCAGCCTGAGTGATTACATTGTTTTCACGCACCTCTCCCTCAAGGGTTTCCTGTGTATTTGGTGGATTCGCCATCTAATCAATAATTAGATGGGCTCTGATACCAACTGACGTAGCGGAAGCCTTTTGTGAGAAATAAAGAATAAGAAACACCGTTCCTATTTTGAGAAATACTCGAGTCTACGAGTTGAAACAACAGGACAATGTCGCTGTGTATAATTCTTATTCAAAATCAAATTCAAAAAGTGCCTTCTACGTGGTTGGCAACTTACATTTATAAGCTACTAGATCCTAGTCTTAACAACGAAAAAGGAAAATTAGGGGTAATAGGAAAATCCCCATAAACTAGGACTTTACGTCCTTTACATTGCAAATCAAAATAATAATGGAAATAAAAACAATAAAAGCAATCCTAAGTCAATTAGGACATAAAAGAAAAAGGAACGTGCAGGGATCCTTCATGCGTGGTGATTCTGCGTGATTCTGGTCTTTCATATAGGATCCCGTTTTTGTTGACTCATCCCGTGATGTCTTCTTCATTTGTTTCCACATATGGTTCTGCATCACTTCCTGTCCCTCAAAATGTGAAATCGTACTGTTGAATCTTTTAGCCTGGCCTTGATTTCGTAAATAGCTCCATTCTGCTTCATTATACTTGCAGATGAAATTCATGCCTGTTAGTGTTCTTTTTTCTCTTTGTTTTAATTTTTCCCGTAAGTATTACCAATGCTGTTTTTTCTTTGCAGTTGGCATATTATCATGAGAATGAGAATTCCAAGAGAAGGTTCTTTTGATCCTATTGCGCCACTCGAACTACCTCATTCCTTGCATGCATTCCATCGGGTCTCTCATTCAGATTCATTGAATATGGTAAGTTTTTGGTTGCATGCTGTGTGTGTGTGCAAGAGTGAAAAATGAGGACGGAACTATCCTTGGTGTTTATTACCAGATACTAGAAGGCTAAGTAGACACCAAATTAATATCAATGGTGGATTTATGTGCCACTTAACAATTGCAACACAAACATACTGGAAAGAACATAATTGGATTCCGAAATGTGAATCTGAGAACTCATATAATCTATTTCTGACTATTGCTTGATTTCTTGTGGTGTTTGTGCTTCACATTAGAAATTGTTTGCTGATTTGAAAATTTTCTAATGGCTATTTTCAGGATGGTTATCATACTTTTCGTGGGGGATTTTGGAACTACTTCAGCATGGGTAAGAACTTTAAGAATGTCTTGAAGACATTCATGCAAGTGTCTTATTATTTCTCTCTGTCTGTGAGGGGCAGATAAAGTTCATTTAGTCTCGAGGAGGGGTTTGGGCTGGAAAATACAAACAAACAGAAAAAGAATGTGGAGATATTTAGGAACGCATAAGAAAATAATATGTGAAAGTGAACATTTTTTCTTGTTTATAGCAAGTGGTCTTTACTCATTTCACGTTGCTGACTACTTTTAAAAATAACTTTTCTGTCCTGCTCAGGAATGGATGCTCAAATATCATATGCCTTTCATTCTGAGAGGAAGTTACACCCAGAAAAATTTAGAAACCAATTAGTTAATCAGGTATGTTGGATGTTTCAAATTCTGTTTGTTTGGCAAGCATGAAAATAACATATTGTGGTCTTATTTATGGCTACTTTGGTTTGCCCTCTATGTTGTAGTCAAAATTGGATTATTAATTCATGTTGTCCTTATATACGGGGTGTGATTAGTGTCTTGCGTGAATATGATAATGCCAGAGTAATGATATTTGTAAAGAACAAATGCTAGCAGTGCTTATGATCACTTCAACAATGGGGGCTTTTTTGTCTTTTCATTTTATTGGGAGTGGTAGTGGGTTCAGGTTTTGTCGTTGTTATTGAAACTGGTGAGCTCTGTGTTAGTAAACATTTATGAAAATGGTCTGTCATGCGTTGCCATTTATTCTCTGGAAAGAGATGATTTTTATGTTGCCATTTTGTTAGAAAATGGAGCATTTTGTCATCTTTAGTTGATGATACCCTCCTTTTATTTATTCAAATCAAGGAGCATCTATAAAATCTAAGTCGAGTACCCGTAAAGCAGAAGCATTTCCAATATTCAGTGATTTGATTTCTTTTCTCTGATGCTCACTCCTGTAGAAGATAAGTGGAAGAAAAGAAGAAAGGAAGGATTTCCAATATACATTTCATAGTATATTCAAGTCATCTCGTCATTAGGAAGTAGCCATGTATATGATTGACACTGAAACATCCTAGAAAGACTATGTCTTGCAGCACCTAATGGGACTTCACATGGAATAATAATAAGCATGAATATCAGTGGGGTTTCTTCCTCCATCTCTAATTCATGCCCTCGTATTTAACACACACACGCATATAATTACTGGAACAATTTCATTTTTACAATGTATTCTACCATTAAAATCCTTGGGCAAATGGAATTATTTATTATCCCTCTTATTTTTCTTGTCAGAGGACTTACCTGAAGCTTGGATGCACTCAGGGATGGTTTCTTGCTTCTGTTTTTCATCCTTCTTCACGGTGAGTCTATATATAGATAGAAAGGTTTTCATAAACCTGTAGAGATTGCTTTACTTTTTCCCCTGAAAATATTATCATCAACGTTATGAAGAAGAATATACTCTTATTTTTCTTAGCTATCCCCATGGTTAGGGTCTTTGCATACTTTGGTATAATCTAATTATAAAGCTATATTTCTGATGTTCACAAGAACGAAGGTTTCTGTTCTAAGATACCTTTTTTAGGCACTGGTCTAAGTTTCCAGTTCACAACTCTCAAAATTTCCTGTTTATTATGCTATACTTTTGAATATCCTTTTCCACTCTGAGTTTAGTCTGAGAAGAACTTGGGTATATTTTCCCACTTTTATAGTCTTTCCTTTCTCAAAAATTATTTGGTACTTCAATAAGTTTATCCCATGCTAATTTAACAAGTTATGCTATGAACTAATTTAAATTATGTGTTATTACTCTCTGTTAATTTTTTTTCCAGTATATAGTTTTTCTCTTCCTTTTCTCTTTTTTTTGGATTTGCATGTTGGTGATGTTAAAGTGGAAATTTGATATTTGATGCCCATAACAGGTGGATTTATATTCTGATGGTTTAGTACCATGGACCCATTGTTTAGCTGTAATTTTATACACTTATCGCCCCCCTACATAACTTGATATCTGATCTTAATGTCAAAGACTTGGGGTTGGCTATAAGAATCCTGTCATTGCATACTGAAGTTTTAGCTTGATCTTCAATTTAGTTGAACATTTTGCATTTACATTTTGAGATCTGTGGCGAGAAGTGTATTTCAAATTGATGTTTCTGTTTGTAACAATGTCAATGCAGGAACATAGCACAGTTAGCGCGGGTTAAAATCATGAAAGTAGGGCAAAGTCAATGGGTGAACCTCGATATACCTCGCAGGTGAAATAAGATCATTTTCCCTTACAATCCAGCCTTCTGTCCATTATCCACGATTCCAGTTAGCTTGTACAGTCATGTCACCTATGAAGTTAATCATGAACAATAAATGAGTATTCTTAATTTTACTTTGGGGACTTGGCATCTACGTTCTCATTCTTTTTATCCTTTTCAATTTAAAGAATTAGTATGGCAAAAGTCTACATCCAGCTGATTTCATCAGATTTAGGTTTTGTGAAATGGTTTTCTTGTAGAACTTACTCAGCTTACCTCAACTACAATGAATTGCTAAATTTAGCACTTAAGAAATACATGGTTCTTGTGCTATTGACTATTGAGAATGGTTCCCTGTAGTTACAAGGGAATGTTGTATGACTGCATTCTTTGCATAACCATTTGAAGCTTAACACTTAATCAAAGAGATGTAACATCATGCATGAGTTTCTGGTCAGTAAGCAAATTTCATGAATAATTTTCAATGCCTTTAAAACTTTAAGATTTTGTTCGTCAATTTTCCCTTAATCTCATGATTGTTCTGGGATAGCTAACCGAGCATTATGGTGATTGGGATTTGGGAATATCATGGTTTAATCTGATAAATTTAAATTATTTTCTGGCAGTAAGAATTCAAAGATTTTGGGTTCCTTACATAAATGACTGCGGAGATGGACCAAGGACTATCAAAATATGAAACAAAATATTAAATGGAATATCAGAATTTGGAGAGTAATATTTCAAGATCCTGGATGTTCTTGTGGGGCCTTTTATTTTTTAATTCCCTTTCTAATTGTGTTGTACTACTATCTTATTCGTCATATAACCTGGATAAACTATTCTAATTCCAATCAGAATTTGGAGTCTCATTTATCTGATAATTTTCTTTGATATACAGCGTTAGGTCTATTGTTTGCCTCAACTTGCCTAGCTTTTCTGGTGGACTGAATCCTTGGGGAAATCCCAGTCACAAGAAACTTCTTGATGTTAGTTCTGATCTCTCTCTCTCTCTCTCTCTGCACCTCTGTCTACTTTGCGTGTGTGCACATTCCATCTATAGATGTATTATGCTTATATGCATGTGAATGTATCTGATCTGATACATGACGAGATGCTGAGTTCTAATCCAAGTATTTCTTAATTCTTATTTACCTTTTGAAAAAATAAAAAGTATTTCTCATGCATGAACTGTTGCTAACTCTAGATGTTTTTTTTTTTATGTGTAGAGGGACCTGACACCTCCATATGTAGATGATGGATTTTTTGAGGTTGTTGGTTTCAGAAATGCATGGCACGGGCTGGCTCTGCTTGCTCCAAATGGACATGGGACTCGTCTTGCACAGGTAGCCAAATAAATTTTCCCTAGCAAAAGAGTTTGAATTCTTGCATTAATGAGTTTTAGGACTGGGGTGAAAGAGCATAACAAGGGAGATAGGGATGCTATAAGAAAATTACGGTGCAAATTTCTGTCAGCAGTTTTGAACTATTTGCCTGCTGTCTTGCACATTAATGTATTGATGAGAGGCTGACTTTCTTTTTATCTCACCTCGTTCCAATCCATTTTAACTCTCTTTTGTGTGTAGGCACATAGAATACGCTTTGAGTTCTGCAAGGGTGCAGCTGACCATACATTCATGAGGATTGATGGGGAGCCCTGGAAACAGCCTCTCCCTGTTGATGATGACAAGGTGGTCGTGGAAATCTCTCATCGTGGCCAAGTGACCATGCTTGCCACTCCAGCATGCCGATCCAGAAGTGTGCGTGACCCATCCACCTGTTACAGAGAGGAGGGCAGTGACAGTGATGAAGAAGATGAATCATTGGCTGAAGATTGGGAAGAACGGAGGAAATTCGGAGCTGCGGGCACTTTCAAAATCCCAGATGGGTTTGATATTGCACAACTTAGTTAATACATATCGTCGTGTTCATCGTTCCTTGTGCAAGCGAGTCACCATTTCTTCCCCTCAGGTTTTTTGTTTCTTTTAGTGGATTGCCGCAGCTATAGCTGAATTGTTTTTCTTCTAGGCTTGGACAAAATGATTCCCGTCGACAGTCCATGATCATGATCTTGTACAGGATTCCATATCAGATGTTTAAGAACTCGATCCTGATCATCAACACCCCGGATTATGTAAATGGAAGTACAATCCGGTGATTATCAACCAAATACTGAATTAGGGTATAGAGACATTTCGGTGTGTATTGAGTGTAGATGTTTATACTTTATTTTAGTTTCGATACAAAGACGCCTTCTTCATGGAAACTGAGGCAGACCACTGCATATACCCTATGGTGACGTTCTGTAAAAAGGCACCTTTCCTTTGTCCACAAATAACGAGATTGAAGAGAGATAGAAATGTTTCAGGAAAGAACAATTAAGATTTTGTTGAAGAGTGCCCGTGAACCAAAAACTTGTAATGCGTAAATCAAGAACCAGGAAACCTAATTCATGATATCTTTAATGGTATCTCTATTAGCAATCTCTCTGTATTGCTGGCTCCACTTTTCCTCATCCGTTTTCAGAGTTCAAATTTCAATTGCTGGTTCCACTGCATAGTTTTTTTTTTTTTAAATCTTCTAGTCTTGGCATAAATGATCTGTTTTTTAACAGCGTTGAAGAGACAGATTTACATTTTTTGTTTTTAAATTATTTTGATGTGTTGATATCAAAATAATTTTAAAAAATAAAAAAAATAAAGTCAACCGGACTTCCAAACTGATATTTAATCTTGTTAGTGTACAAAGGCTAGGGCTAACCCGAGAGTACCATAAATGAAAAAAGAAAAATGTCCTGCCTTATATGGAGCGTGATCATACCTGCTCGTTTTGGTATTGTTAGTTATTTACATAAGAAAGACCCTTTTAGAGATCCAAAACACACATTTCTCTACTTGGCTTCCAGAAATTCTATGCGTTTCAGCTCTGTGTGTCCAAAGAAAGAGCAGAAAACAATGAGTGCAGCAGGTGGAACCTGGATTGAAACAGTGAAAGACTGCAGATGGAGTTACTATACCATAAGGTCATCAGAAGGAGCCAAGAAAAGTCTCAGATCAACGATGATTGATCAGGTTGAGATGAAGAAATCAGAGCTATATGCAGACAAAGTTATGCATTTGGACTGCTGGGGTCCCCCAGTACAATAAGGTTTTAAATGAAATAATCAAAGAGTGTTTCGCTTGCCAAAGAAAACAGTATTATGTAGCTCTGGTGGATGTAATCTCAGTGAGATTTTTGGCTCTATACGTGATTGTGAGCCTCTGTAATTTTAATTTTTTCAGCAAAAATCAGCAATGATAGTTTTGTTGTTTATTTTATATGCTTTTGAAGAACAGTGAGATTAGAGATCTTCCAAAGTTGTAAGATGTTTTATAATCTCTTTAGACTTGGTTACTCTTTGAGTCCAAACACTTGTGAGTTTAGAAAACTATCAAGGTCAATGCATTTTTAGGCAAATGATTCCTTCAAATAAAAGTATTTAAGGTGAGAATCTAGAGTTATAATCTCTCTACATCCTAGTTGTACAAAAAAAATATTTTTGACATCAGCATATAAAAATAATTTTAAAAAACTAAAAATATTTATTTTAAAATAAAAAATAAAAAAATTTAATTTTTTTCAAAAATATTTTTAAAATGCAATATAAAACAGGTCTAACCATTGAAAAGCCTCATGAAGAGTACTTATCTTTCTTTGTTATGAAATTCCCAATTTTTTTTTGCGCATTTTATGTTTCTATGTGTGTAGTTAATTGAACTTTGAACTTTTATAACGTTATCTTACAACCATCTTATTCGCTATAAGATTTTATTTTAAGTTTAAATTATTTGCTCTAATTATGAGTTTAATTACATATTTTATAAATTAAGGCACCAAAACATATTTAATGAGATTTAATCTCAGAAGGGAAAAAAGAGAGAGTAAAAAGAGTGAAAGTTTCAGGAATGTTCGAGACTTATAAGAGCTGGGGGACCATAATGTATTTTGTTTTTCCGTGTCTTGTGAGAGATGGTATGAGTTGACGTCGGTGTATATTTTCCAGTTTTACGGTCCAAAAAAAACCATGGGTAGTCTTCCCTCTATTGGTTTTCCGCCTCTGGTTTTTGGCATTTTGCCAAAAACCACGCCCAGCTCCCACAGTATATATAGCATTAGCCCTCCATCGCAGCAACCCCACACCAAGAACTGGTCGATAATCGCCCTTTCATTCCGCATCTCTCTCTCAAGAAAGATCAGCAACCCAAGAAATCAAAACCTGAAAATGAGTGCCGCGAGCAAAGCTTGGATTGTTGCGGCTAGTATCGGAGCGGTGGAGGCACTGAAAGACCAAGGCATTTGCAGGTGGAATTACACTATAAGGTTACTCCAACAGCATGCCAAGAGCAATATCAGATCATTTACTCAGTCCAAGATCTTGGCCTCTTCTTCTTCTTCGTCTAGTTCTTCTTCATCAACAGAAGCAGCAGCAGCAGCAGTGTCTAATGAGATAAGAAAAGCCAATATGAAGAGGAAGAAATCCTTGGAGAAAAGTATGAATCTGAGCTGCTGGGGTCCCAGTACTACTAGATTTTAGGTATCCAGAGTGTAATAGTCATTTTACTACTTTTGCTATGAGCATATCAGGTGTTTGATAAACTTCTAAAATTCGAAGATTGTCAATTAGCAATGTCATTGCAGACCAGTTGATCCAAGTTAATGGCATGATGGAATGAATTGTTACAGTATAATTGTTTAATTTCTTAGGCCCAAATGATTATAATTCCTGATAATCATCCCGATGGAGCAGCTTTTGCAGCTCATGAGTCATAACAGTGACGGAACATGAGAAAATTGTTCGATCTAAAACAATTACGGGCTTGATTGGGACAGTTATTGGTGAAGTTTTTTAAAGTAATTTTCGTATCGAAATATATCAAAATAATATTTTTTTATTTTTTAAAAATTATTTTTGACATCAACACATCAAAATGATCTGAAAATACTAAAATATATTTATTTAAAATAAAAAAAATAAAATAAAATTTGAAAACAGCTTTATATATGTAGAAGTTTGACACATTTCATATAAAAAAAGATGGTTGATTGGAAATATTTCAAAACGATGGTTTTTAACCAGTAATAACTATTTTTCAAAAATTTGCTCTAAAATACTTTAAAATAATATTTTATTATTATATTTTAATTTTTTTATATTAACACATTAAAATAAAATAAAATAAAAGAAAAACTTTTCAGCCACAAGCAACTAGTTATCCACCCGCTGTCCCTCACCCCTTGGAATCTTAAAACCACTACCCACAAACCTGGGAGCTAAACGCCGTTAAGCCCATAGTTCAATCTCAGTACCCTCAAAACCATCACACATTCCACAACCTGGAAAAACCATCAATTTCAGCGGCCAGGGCTAACGGCAGTTTTTCTGTTTCAAAAATATAAAATAAAAAAAGGTTTACCTTTGGCTTTTATTCCTATGCGACTGTTTGTAGTTAAAATTATTATTTTTTAAAATATATTAAAATGATATTTTTTATTTTTTAAAATTATTTTTGACTTCAGCACATAAAAATATATAAAAAATAATTTAAAATAAAAATAATTCAGAAATGTTTTTGAAAGAAGTGACAAACACCCCAAATTTTATGTTTCTTTATGATTTGATTTGAAGGAGGCAATTTCTTCATCGTTTTGAGATTTCTTTTTTCAAAAAATTACTGAATATATTTATTTATCAATCAAAAGCTGCGGGGATTCATTAGCTTTTTTGGCTTTAGCTAAAAAAAATATAATTTAGAAAGTATTTAGAGAAATAATACAGTTTACGAATTAAATGTGACATCACGACTTACAAATTACAAGTCTTATATAGAACTCAGTGAGCCACATGCGACTTCAAATAAATTAAAATCCCGGCTCCCATTTATCTTCCATTTTTCCCTCTAATTATTTTCTCCTCCTCCACCACCCTCCTCCCACGCGGCGACACTCCATGCACCACCACTATTTGAGTATGAATAACCTATGATTTTTAATATGAATAATATTATTTTTTAAAGAAAAAACACAGCCAAAAAAATAACAAGAAGCTTAGAGCATCTTCAATGCAAAAAGATATTTCAGAGAACTAAATTGATAAAATGATTTTTTAAATAATATAAATATATTTTTTTTGTTTATATATATTTTAATGGTAAAAATTATTTAAAAAAATTATTTTTTATATATCATTTTAAATATAATACAATTATTTTCTTTGCAAAACAAATCCCTATTATCGTGGAATACATGCTTTGATACTCTCACCAACCCAGTCTCATTCCATTGAAACCTACAACCACCAATTATTCTTGTTGCCATTTACCAGATGCATCTCAAGCACTGCAAACCCAAATCACCACTCATTTGCAGCCTCTTATCTTATAAATAAATACGGGTCCTCTCC
Source organism: Salix arbutifolia (assembly GCA_025169955.1). Lineage (NCBI taxonomy): Eukaryota > Viridiplantae > Streptophyta > Magnoliopsida > Malpighiales > Salicaceae > Salix > Salix arbutifolia. Next base: position 27,555,247 of record CM045917.1, on the reverse strand, counting down.
AGAGAGGGACTGACCTCTTGTGTAAAGAGAATCCGTCGCCGACGAGCTTAACCAGTATATACATTATTTTATTTTTTAGTTTTTCTATTGAAATCGGTAGAAATAGTAACTGAACTCTAGAATAGTCATTTTAGCTATTCAAATAGCTCTTGTGTTGAAGAAGATAGAATTAAAAATAAAAGCTAAAGAGACAGTTTTTCTGATGGCTGATGGGTTAGAGATACTCTTATAGATCATAGAAATCTTGTATAAAGGAAAGAAGGAAATCAGGGGGGATTTAGGGCTTACCAATGAAGGAGAAGCAACATCCTTTGCCTTTCATTCATGACCACCACCAATTTAGGAGAAGCTGGTATGTATGGTTGATTTTAAATCTATCTTCAGGAAATAGACATGGGCAATATGGAGATTGGCGGCTAGTATTTGGCATAGCATTATGGTATATTTGAAAGGAGAGATGCAATAGAACATTTGGCGTTGACCAGGGTAATTGGTTTGGGACGGCAATTGCTATTAAAAGAATGGTAGACGATAATAGGATGATACGGATGAGTGATTGTGGCGGTATGAATGACGGTACGGTGGTGGAGCATATAAGCTGGAAGTATCCAAAAGTTGGATGGATCAAACTCAACACGGATGGTTGCAGTAAAGGTAATCCAGGAGTAGCAGGTGCGGGAGGAGTTATTCGAGATCATATGGGGTCATGGATAGGGGGATTTGCTAAAAACATTGGCATTTGTTCATCGGTGACTGCGGAACTTTGGGCTATCTATATTGGGTTACAAAGTACATGGGATAAAGGATTTAGGAAAGTAGTTTTGGAGTCAGATTCCAAGGTTGTAATAGGGATCATTGAGGGTAATAGTGCGAGGGTAGATAGAAATTATAACCTGGTTATGAAAATAAGAGAAATGTTGGGAAGGGATTGGGAGGTGGTAACGGTTCATGTTTACAGGGAGGCCAATTGTGTGGCCGATTGGTTAGTTAATTTTGGGTTAACTAGGGATTTGTTTGACAGGGGGTCGGATATTATAACTGATCCTCCGTCAGGGCTTTATATTTTGCTGTATTATGACCTGATTGGGTCTACTCTTTCTCGTGTAATTTAGAAGGGTGATTTGCCCCGATCTTTACCAAAAAAAAAAAACCTAAGCCCTGTTTGTGAGTGCGTTGCGACCGGTGATTTCAAAAAAATTGAATTTTTTTTTTCATTTTAAAAACCCGCGGTTTGGTGTTTTTATATTATTTTGATGTGCTGATGTCAAAAATAATTTTTAAAAAATAAAAAAACATTATTTTGATGTATTTTAATATAAAAAATATTTTAAAAAACTATCGCAATCACAATCTCAAACAGACACTAAATAGGTGAAGCAGGAGCTGTTTAAAAACGCGTCGAAATTTATAAAAATAAACATAGCCAGCTGTTATTTTAATGTTTTGAACCCAGTTTTTGGGAAAGGAATGCCAAGCATGCCTTCACCACTTGACCGCAAAATATCATTTTATATAATTACATATTAAATATATATTATATAGTATCAGCTAAACTGCAGCCGCCCATCAACTTTTATAGCTTGTTTGTTATTGTAATATCAATATTAAAATATATATATTTTAAAAAAAGTTATATTAAAATAATATATATCAAATGAAAGTATTAAAAAACTATTTTTTTTAGAAATAATAATAATTATCTTAAAATATTTTTAAAATACAAAAATAATAACATTTAACCATCAACAGTAAATTCCATAACATTAACCTTTACGTGCTGTACCAAATTTTTTTAATTGTTTTTAAAAAAATCATCATTATTTTCTGTACCAAACTACCCTTCGTATTTATTTTATCCCACATTTACCCTTAAGTACAGCCCAACAAAGAACGGACTCGAAAACTAAAATATGAAATCCAAATTTAGACAACAATTTCAAATCCGACAACAATATTTAAATCTCGAGACCACTTGCTGGCGTCTTTCTCGAAACAACATAACTAACTGATGCTAATCTTTTTACTTCACGGCAACGTGGAATTCCCGGTAAGAGATGGCGATATCTGACCGACATAAAACCAACGGCGACCACAACATGAAGCTGTTTAGGCTCTGTCCTTTCTGGCCAAAGGCAACTAACTCTTCCTCCTCGTCCTCTACCCAAAACCTTAACCAGAGTCATAAAGGTAGCAGCAACAGTAGCCGAAGCGTGGCGGTTAATAGTAGCGGTTTGAAGTCAACGACAATTTCTTCTGTTGCACGATCGCTTCTACCTTCTCGGCGAAGGCTCCGGCTTGATCCTTCTAATAAGCTCTACTTCCCTTGTACGTTGTCGTTTTTTATTTTCTCCCCGTTGACTCTTCACTTTGGTCAACTCCTTTTTTTAGCTATTTTATTGTCGTCGTTATAATTTTTTTAGTGTGTGTATATACACACACATATATAAATATTTCTTTTTCGTAGATGAACCCGGGAAGCAAGTTAGAAGCGCAATAAGCTTAAAAAACACAAGCAAGTCTCATGTTGCTTTTAAGGTATAATTATTTTTTAATTTCATTTTTATACTTTTTGTTTAGAATTCATAATAACTCGGAGCCTAATTACATTATTTAATAATATGAGCAGAATTTAGGTTGGAGGTTTGCATTTTAGTTGTGAAGTGGATTGTTATTTTAATGTTAATATTACATCAGTTATGTTTTTGTCTGCTCTAAATATTTAGTAAGCGCACTGAATGATGCCTTTTCTTTTGGTGTCCTATCCGTACCAATTTGTTATTCTGAATTGGTTTTTTTAGTACTTGTTATAAAATAATTGTTGTTTTTTTTTTAAAAGAAAAATAAAACAACTTATGCTTGTTAGTGCTGTGACTTGTGATCATTGAAAGCAATCTTATCGAACCATCTAACTGGGTTTTTTTAAGTGATGTTATAGTTTCAAACGACTGCACCGAAGAGCTGTTATATGCGTCCGCCCGGTGGTATTCTTGCTCCTGGAGAGAGCCTTATTGCGACGGGTAGTTTGGTCATGATGATTCTGTCTTTTTGTTCTTAGGGGTGTTGTATTTTTGTTAGCTCTTGGTTGTTTTAAATGTGTGACTTGTGTATTTTATTTGTTGTTTCGAATTTTATATTTTCATGGACAGTTTTCAAGTTTGTGGATGCACCGGAGAGCAATGAAAAACAACTGGACCAGAAGAGCAAGGCTAAATTCAAGATTGTGAGCTTGAAAGTGAAGGGAGGATTGGAGTATGTGCCTGAGCTAGTAAGTCAATTTGACTTGTGCTTTTCATATCACTCTCCTTTGAGGAATAGTTGTTCCCATTGATAGTTTTTGATTGACTTTTGAATTTTGAAATAAATTGAAGTGAAAAATCTGATGATTTTTCTTAGAGAAATGTTAATCTTTAGTTGTTGCTGTAATGTCATAGGATAAACATTTTCAGGGCTCAGACATTCTATTTTGGAAGTTTTAGCATTGAAAAACTTTGGCTATTGGATTTGTGGCACTTGATGGGTTTTCAGATATTCTCACGAGCTTGTGGGATTCAAAGATGTTCAGTGAACTTTAATTCCATGGTGCCGGCACATTAATGGTTTACATTTTCTTTTTCCATTTGTGAAAATGAAACTAATAACAGAGAGATAGAAGCAGTAAGTTAAGGTTCTATTTCCCATTTTCATACTTGAAGATGCCAAATGATTTCCAGCAAAGATCAATGAACATAATTCAAAAAAAGAAAAAAAGAAAGAAAGGTTTTAGCTATGAGCATGGGTTGTCAAGTAGTGTGCTGGACAAGAATTGAATTTTCTAACTATTTTAGTAAACGTAAACTGCCGCTTTATTTGGACAGCTCAGTTTGGTTGGAGATAATGATTTTTAGATAGTCTTCATTCATACTTTGACATTGAATCTAGATCCTGCAAAAGCCTTATTTGTAAGGTTTGTTATGGTTGTTTGGTGAAAACCATGTAGCTGTTGTGCAATAATGTCATGGATGGATTTTTGAAGAACTCCAAATATGAATGGATCAAAAAGAGATGAGATAAGAATATTTTTATATCAAGAGGATAAACTAATTTGAACCAAAATTTACCAACTTTTTCTGTAGTTTGATGAACAAAAGGATCATGTGGCAGTTGAGCAGATATTGCGGGTTGTGTTTCTAGATGCAGAGCGTCCTAGTCCTGTAAGTAAATTTTGCTGTTCTGTGTTCAGCTGTTGATTATGAGAACAATAAACAGCTAAGAGTAAGATTGAGATTGTTTTCTCTGAAGGCAATGGAGAAATTGAGGCATCGTTTGGCTGAAGCAGAAGCTGCTCTTCAAGTACGCAAGAAACCTCCACCCGACACAGGGCCCCGAGTTGTTGGGGAAGGTCTCGTTATTGATGAATGGGTATAAATTTTCCGTCTGATTTCCCTGAACGTTTATTTTTATAATATCTGTATCAGAATATAATCTCTTCTCCTTCATTACTGTTATTATTCTTCAGAAAGAGCGGCGAGAAAAGTACCTGGCTCGACAGCAGGTTGAAGCAGCAGCACAGTAGCTGTGAGATGTGGTTTTGATCTTGCTGCAAATGTAGATAGTGGATTTGTTTTGCAGTGAACATAAAGTAAGCTTATTTTTGTATAATGTAGGGATGGGTGCTCAGATTTGTATTGGAAATTGTATTTGATCAATAAGGTAGCTCATGCATTTATTGGGACATCATGATTCATCATGGACTTGAATGTGTGTGTATTTTTCTTTTTCCCCCCGTTATGAGCAGCTAATTTTGAAGTTTGGCTCTTCCATTTACCCAAGGCCATTAGATGATTATCTAGTTATGGCGTGGCAATAACTCCGGACAAATTTTCCGGCCAGGAGGTGGTTCTCTTGTTATTGTGAAGATAGTCAATACAGCACCTGCTTAACCTACCATTCTTATATCCACCTTGTGCCGAGGCCTTTTCTGCTCTATGAATAGGGTGGACACGTTCTCCGTATTTTTCATGGTTTTGCTGGACTGGCGTCATTCCTCAATTATGGATTCTAGCCGTTTGGCTAAGGTATGAAAACAATAGTTAAGTTTATTATTATTATTCCCACCACGTCACAACAATCCGTTGTAGTCTAGTTGGTCAGGATACTCGGCTCTCACCCGAGAGACCCGGGTTCAAGTCCCGGCAACGGAATATTTCCTTTTGACAGGCTTTTACTATCCTGTCCCTGGATGATGAATTCAGAGGGAAAGCTCCATTTTAAGGGAATTTAACTGGCAAGTGAGGGAATATTTTAAGGACCTTTTTGTGGTAGAAACACAAGGGGCACAGTGAGAAATGCCTAATGACTAGTTGAACCAAAACTGGAAAGAAGAAAAAAAGAATAAGACAACATGAGGAGGAAGATACTGATGCAGCAGTCCATGTTCACAGAACAGCATATGTTCCTCTCCAAATTGAGCCTCAACTATGCCATCACAGGTCTATATAATTCATTTTTCTCAGTCACAGAAGAACCCTACACTAAAGCCTCATTTTTTAATCTAGAGCCTCACTTTGGCAATGAGGTTTGCCGACAAAGCTTGCATTGTTCTCACTCTAGGAGCTGCATTTGGGCTCAGAGATCGTATGATCATACCCAAATCACCAGCAGTTCTAGAGAAATGGAGTTCTGCTGTAGGATCATCAGCTCTGCAAGTTAAACCCGTCTCCATTTCTTTTGATCCGAGAAGGGAAGCTGGCAAAACATCCAGCGAGAAGTATCAGGCAGCAGAGAAATCGATGAGGATGGTTTTTTATTTGAGTTGCTGGGGCCCCAATTGAGTGCACTATATATTCAAATAAAAAAAAATGCCTATAAACCACAGGAGACGGATTTCCATGTAAATTTAAGCCCTTCTAGGGACCATCCAGATTTACACAAGCACTTTTTAACAATCTCCCTGTAAAGAAACTGGCGATCTTGCTTATGTTCAAGAACATGAAAATGAAAATTGTATCTTGTTCATTGCGTGTATATTTCTAGCCCTGCAATTCAAGGCCATTATTGTTTAGCCTTGGATTGCGTGGAATTGAATTGGTTTGATGGCATAAATTGCGTTTATAGACTTGGATTTCTAGCCCTGCAATTCAAGGCCATTACAGCAAACCAGGAAGATGTCTCTAGTTATCTCTATTATAAAGCAACCAAACGAAAAACAGTTAGAAATTAACACCAAAAAATGAAAGAAAATAAATTATTATTAAGCACATCCTGTACACAAGTGTCATATCGATCATATCCAGCATCTAGTCTTTGTTTCAACCTGTGTGTCTCAAATTGTAAACGGGAACTGGATCCTCTGTGACCCAAAAATTTGATGGGAGCTGTCTTCAATAAAGACAGCAAGACCACATTTTCTGCTATCGAAGCCTTCCCGTAAATCAAAATTAACATTTCTTGAAACGGTATTCTTGGCAGAGATTTTTTGACAGTGTATAAATTTCGAGAGCATCCTTAGCTTTGCGTGCTTTTTTTTATTTTGGTCCCTAGTTTTTGATTTGCGTGATTTAACCCTTAATTAACCATTAGACACTCAATTCATTCAATTTGGCCCCTGACTTCGCATAATTGGCTTGGAAAAAAAAATCAATTTGGTCTCCGAAAATTCTAATCTCATCAATTGAACCCGAATTAAATTCAAGAACTTGATTTCTCATCGACTAAACCCTGGATAAAATTAATTTGATCAATATAAAGTATAATTAAGTCATTGTGCTTAATTAAACCCTTCAATTGGACTTAAATTAATTCTCAAACATAATTATATTTTTAAATTGGTCAACGATTAAATCAAATTGACCCATAAAAATATAATTATATCTTTTGACTTAATTTTACGCAAATTTATTCAATAACAAATTATTTCAGCCTTGAATCTGCATTTTTCTTCATTCTGGGCACAAAAAAGGTACGATCGAGCTCTCGAAAACATCCAAAATTTCCACCTTAATTTTTCTGCCAACACCGGCTTTTTTTTTTTGGGTAGATTTGGAAAATAATCCAAAATTGGGTTATGACAGTCATAATCATAATAATCTAACGATTTAGGCAATGAGTTGTGACTCAAGTTCTTGTAGCCAACTAGTCTATATTTGCCCACACTCTATCACAAGTTTCTACTTTCATACAACTTCTTATAACCTTTGTTATACTCTTGATTCATTCAAAACAAAACAAGGTTAAAGTTTTTATGAAATAATATTATGGAAAGTATAATTAATAATCAAAAAAACACTTGGAAAAGCCTTATAAAGGGTATTTTAGTGGATTAATAATTCATTATCTATAAGTATTGCTGGGAAAGGTTTTAATCTTTAACTTGGGAAAGAGATTATGTGAAGGTTTAATCTATAGGTTGTGTAAAACAATCATGTTTGATTTTTAGCCAGTAAAAGAATTGAGTTAAATCTTAAACCAAGAAAATAATTGAAAATTATTTAGTGCATCGATTATCTTGGTGCCTTTTTAAGCTAGTTTCTGTTGATTAAATTATTTGAGTTGATTTTTTAATTGTGTTACACACAATATTGTTTTTAAGTTAACAAGCTATTGATTGCCAACCAAATTCACCCATTAATAAGAGCAAACCATCCATATAATTTCTTTTTTTAATGTGTTTTGAGCTTATTAGAAATCATTTTACAGGTTTATACTTGGTCTCCGTTTTCGAAATGGTATGTCACATGCTGCAGTATTTTCATTTTTGAACTAATGGGGGGGCCATATAGCTACAAATTAGCAGCCAGATAATACAATGCAGCAAATGTGTTACTGCCTTTCAACAACGAAATGTACCATAGAATACAGCACCTGATCATTTCAAAAGTCAAAATCATCTTGATTTGGCTTCGGTGAAGTTAAGAGCGCAGTATAAAGCCTAAGCCTATCCTCTCCCAGAGAAGAACACCTTGATAAAGGTCTTCTAGGCCTTATAAATGACAAGGAGGTGAGCGTTAACCGATGCTTATACCTTCTCCAAGCCAGCTGAATAGCCACAGCAGCCCAGGTTCTCCATCCTGGTGAGTAATACCTCGCACTTCTCTTAACTCTTTCCTTCACAAATGTGTACCTGAAATGTTGCGTCACATATTTCACATCTTCAGCTTCCAGGCCAAATGCCTCGGTTGTTTCGAGAGTGACCAATGTTGACGAAGATGGTGGCAAACGCTCGATAAAGGGTCTTCTCAGGCACCATGAAAGGAGCTCATCACCGCTGAAATTTCCAGGCCCTAACATGCAGCAGCTTTTGACGCCATCTCTGAGAACTTGGCTACTTTGGAGATGTCCCCTAACTACGAATAACATTCTTTGAACAGGGTCACCCTCTCTTGTAATCTACAGGAAATCCAGCTAGGAATGTTATATTTGCACAAGAAAATGATTTTGTCACTCATTCTGCCCGCTTCATGTAGTAAATTTCTGCTTCGGTTCATAGGAGGAACTTACTGTTTCTCCTTTTGTGAAGATGAGAGACTTCACCCGGTCACAAATGTTCTCGAGGACCAGATCATCCATATGTTGGAACAGTGGTACCTGAAACAGATTTTTGAAACGACCCCTCGATTGGGAGTGAAAATTATAATTTGAAACCAGAAAATATGCAAATCCCGAATCAAACTGGACTGAACACGAAGCTCATTGTATAAATGGAAGCTCAGCAGTCTTTTCTCTTAAAAATGTGCATGGACTAGAAGCCCATTGTATAATAGAAAGAAGATATAGTGAATATAATAATAATTAAACTTCATTTTTGTTTATCTCAACTTCATTGGATCCCATTAGACCCACAGAAAAAAAACATAAAAATAGTCAATAGCTTGATACTCTGGCATTTACCTGTCTCACTAAATCCAGGCAAAGATGGTACTTGATGTCCCTCCTAAGGCCCTCAGGGAGGTTCCGGATCATCTCACATTCATCGACACCCCTCATCGCCGCCCAACGTTGCCGCTCGTAGTTGCGCACTCGCTGCCGGAACCCCGTCGGCAAGTGCCTTTTCCTCATCCACCACTCTATATTCCTCATCTTCAATTGCATTGCTTGTTTCTTTGAAGTAGTTGCATGCAAGAACACCTTCATGCACAAATAATGGTGTAAAACAGCCTGCCCTTTGAAATTCTTATCAAGAGAAAGTTAAATGGATTCCTCGCAAAAATTGAACTGTCTCGTGCCCTTTCCGAGCGGCCATTATCAAAGCAAAGAAAATACAGAGTCTGTTCCATTAATCATGGGGGAAGCACCTGCCATTGTCACCTATCTATGAAGCATTAAAAAATAATATATAGGTGAATAAAATAAGATTACCTTGATATTTCCAATCAACATGGTGACCAAGAGTAGTCCACTCGTTAGAACAATGATGTTGAAAACAACCTCTAACCATTCAGTTGTACTCTCCAGGTTCCCGAAAGTGCTGTGTTCAAAACACATAATTGTCAGTAAATTGAGAGGAAGAACATCTATCGATGATACTTCTTAATTTCTTTCTCATGAGTGTTTTTTTGTTTAGTGTACGGTGAGCAACCAGAGAGAACTGTCGGACACGGCGTCCATGTTGAGGACTTCCGATCAAATATATATGATTCAAGGGGGGAAAAGGTCACCTGAGAGTCATTAGGCCCCAAAAGATAGGAAAGAGTATCTTCTCTAATCTGCTGTCATTGGTAACAAGTTGAACAGTCCATTTATATGCACCATAATCATATCTATCAGGGCTTTCCAAGCACATAGATCTTGCTAGCTTGTTATCAGCCCATGCCCATCTTGCTCTGTCCATCACTTTTCTTGTGGTTCCATAGTAGATAGGCTCCTTGCAGGACAGTAATCTCAGGCCACAACCCGGCGTTTCCATGCACTGTTCTTTCAAACATTTTGCAGCCCTTTGAATTCCCAGTAAGTACCAACATGCTCCTGCTGCCTGCACCCATGCATTTGAATAAAAAGGGAAAATGCAGTCCTCCTGATAAATTAACATAGTCTTCTTGATCCAATAGTTAAATACAAGGATGGCAGTGATTACCGGTGGATTGGGTTTTTATTATACTTATTGGTTTTTAAATATTATTTGTTATAATACAAAATAATATATGTTTAATATCAATTTGGGAGATTATCTGTCACCGAAATCAATTATCGTGCTGTTTTCCTCTCATCTAAGGAAGAAAATGATATGATTAAGGGGTACTTCTTTAGATAAAAAAAAATTATATTTGTTTATTCAATGAATAATCCCACTTTTCGTTACTTCCGTGGCACTAGAACCCATGGCCTAAATAATTAAAAGCTCAAAAGAGCCATCAAAAGATAACAAATAGAGGTTGATAAATTATTTCTTTTCAGAATCCCTTTTAGGACTTTCTAGGGGCCTTTTTTTTATAAAATTAAAACACATTTCATGAATTTTTTAGATTTTTTTTGATGGGTTGATGTTAAAAATTATTTTTAAAAAATATATAAAAAAATTATTTTCAAGTCAAAATATATTTAAAAAAACAATTATTACATTTCTAAACACTATTTTATTATCCTATGAGGCATCCAAGATGATAAAATTATTTTTAAAATCAATAAAGAAGGATAAAAACATTGAAATAAATTTTTCTATTTCATTTCTTGTTAGTTTAATGTTTTGATTGTGTCGTAAGATTCAATTTTTTTATTAATTCTTTTTTATTTCTTTTGATTCTATCTACATAACCTAATTATTTTATTTATATTTGGGATTGGGGTTACTAACCTAATGATAGAGTACTCGAATTTTAAGTGCTGCTGACAGTTTTTACATCTTTGTACAAAAAAAAGATTCATCCATACAAACGATATTATTTGTAAGAACACGATTGATTTGAAAGGAATGGATGGAGAGAAGAATATTTTTAAAAGGTATTATATAGCAAACACACAGTTAGACATCTGTGATTTCCGTCATTCGCTATCCACGAAACTTTCTGCTCCTCTTCACATGCATATCGATTAAAGATGATGCAAATTTTCCTCTGTGTCCCATCTTTTAACTTTCTGTCAGTGTTCAGAACTATTTATATTATAACTATAGGTCGGAAATGCTGCTCGACTGAATTCTGATATATATATATAGATATATATATAAATTCATATTTGGGTTTTGTGTGGCCAAAAGCATGCATAGGTGATCTGACTTCAAATAAAGGACGCAAAACTCAAGCACGTACAAAAAGAAAGGCTTAAAATAACCATATTAAAAAGAATTAGGAGATATATATAGATAGATAGATAAAGGACACTCACATGTGATGCAACAAAGTAAGCTATCATGTTGAGAGCAATTCCCCACCAAACAGTTCCAAATATATAGCCAGAGAGATTTTGCATGCGTCGAAGGAGGCAGACGGAATAGTATATTTTCGGGAGATATTGGAAGAGGAAAATGATCAGAAACACGTTCATCAGCAGCGTTACTGATCCCTCGTGCAGTAAAGATGGAATTGCCACCCATAATACAATCTGCAAAGATGAAATCATACTGTTTCAACTTCAACAAATCATGGACACTTTCATTTTGTTTGTCATTTTCACTTCGTATGTAAGAGATACATGCATGCTATGGCATTTCAAGCAATTGCTTTTCATTATAGTTTCACCACAGTAGTTATTTTATTCACGGGATGATTTCTATCAACTTTAACTGATGATATATCTTTATAACAGTGATTTTGTCAAATTCCATTAACATTTTGCTTAAATCTGTCGGAGTCAGTATCACTGAAAATGTACCTTAAACACCGATAAAGATAACACAAATGCGCTACTGTATATCTGTGAAATGCCAAGATAAAATAAATTTACAAAAGCAGTTTATAGTTGATTAATGATGTGGGGGCCGGGACACCTTTTAGCCTTGAATTTAGTTTATGATAACATCATCTACACTTCCAATAATACTCACAACGAGAGCTCATTTAATTCAGGAATCTAGAAATAGTAGATGTGTGCCCTCAAGGAATACTTCATTGTCGCACATAATTGATAAAAGGTCAGTCCATATTTATACTTATTTCATGTCAGTAGTACAAAAATCGAGTTCCTGAGGATTTGTTTTTCTATAAGCAAGACATGTATTAAAACTGAGCACCAAGAAGAGGCAAATTAAGTAACTAATTTGGTAACCATTCAGGTGACCCTATGATATGAACTTGGAACTAAAAAGTTCATTTCTTCAGTGGTCTCAGATTTGAGTCATGTGGTTGTTAATATAATGGCTACTAAAGACTTATATGACCGTTAATTTCAAGATCTGTGGGACTAGTCCAGTTACACACAAGCTAACTCAGACATCCAAAATAATAATAAAAAGTAACCAATTTGGTAGAAATTACATGATAAAGTAGCACCCAAATTGCAACCGAGCAAAAGCAACAATATGTCAGGTTCCTAATTAAGGAATATAGCTGGCCTTAACTACTATTGAATGACAAATAGCATCAAAGACTCGATTAAAATTAGCTTCTATTTCACTTTCTTATTGCAAATCAGTAGGTAATTTATCAAAATGGAAAGTATTAATTCCTGTAATCCATAGTACTGAGTTTTAAATCAGGACTTTACTCAATTATGAAAGGCTAAATTATATCAACTAACATATGGTTAAGAAATCTAAAATTAAATTAATAGAACATTTTCATTCGTTCAGTTAGCATTATTATTTATATTTCGGGTTAATTATATCTATGAGGTTTAGAAAAGCATTTGCATCATAATATCAAGCACAGTTAATGTATAATTTTAATGATCTATAACAAATCATTATATAGCTACTGAGGTGTATAAACATATATAAGAAAGTGAAAGCCATGGAGCTCCTTCCAAAAACCAAGCATTAAATTGATCAACAGACCTTTCTGTTTGTTTTCCATTACCCATTTTATTCCTTTTTTTTTTTACCTAAATTGAAAAAAACGACATGGCTAGATCACATGGTTACACTGCACCCTGTACAGAGAGTTAGCCTGCATGCCAAAAGCAACCATGGCTAAGAACAGCTAATAGCATGCATTTGCATCTGTCACCCTCTGAAACACTAGCATCCAAAAATGTACTGAGCAAACTATGAACACGCGTCTTGTGACTTACATGGTTTTATATATCAGTTTTCATCACATAAAAGATTCAATATGATGAAGATAGTTAATTACTTGAATGATAATTGTTAATTAATGTAGTCATTGCTGAAAATCTTACCTGGGGTAGGGGGAGAATAACGAAGAGGTCAAAGAAAAATCCTTTCTTGGCCTTCAAGTACCTCCAAGCCGAGGAGCAAGGGGTGGCAACTCGGAACCCTCCTCTTTCTGATCCATCTCCACCACTTTCACCACCGCCATGTGATCTCTTGGCAATTTTCAGCTGCAGCCACATGTTCCACAAGTGCAGAACATCAGTCATGCACCGGAGAGCTGTCACCGTGATGGCAAACCACCCGTCGACGAACAGGCACATGCACGTGTCGCTTATTGAGAAGACATAAAAGAAGAGAGGGTCCACAAAAAGTCCGGTGGCACACACGAGGAGAAAAACTCTATTCCATTCCTGAACCCATTTGGCTCTGGGGTCTAACACCTGCCCTAGAGACCACCCTCTTCTTTTAGAGCCACCACCACACAGATTCAAGAACATGCTCTTGCAATCATGCGGGCTTTCCTCCTCCACATCTTCTTCTTCATCATCTTCTTCACCTTCATCTTCACTTTTGCTGCTTTCATCTGAGAAATACTGCAAGTACTGTGCAGCATTTGAGTTCTCTCGGTGCTCACTGGCCATGAAAAGAGGCGAGGAGAGGGAGAGGGAGGAGGTGTTTAGGCTGTTAAGGGAGAGCAATGCATGAGTGATTTTCTTTGGAGGCTTGAACATGTATGTATAAGAAACAAGGACACAACTGTAGACTGTTGAGATAGAACTCGAGAGAAACAAAATTATTCTATTAAAGTACCAAAATACCCTTATGCTGGTGCTCTGCTCTCCATTATCTGCCTCCAATCCTTCACCTAATCAAATGAGTGGTTATTAGTAAATGAGTTAAAGGTAGCCAGTCAGCATTAACCCTTGATAATTGATTGATTTAACAACAATGGTAATTACCCAACACGTTTTTGACATGTCTCTTTAATTGTGCAATGTGAATTGTCGAAAAGTGTTTCACTTCCGTAAATACAAGTTATATAATTTTGGGTGAGTTTGTGGTTTTCATATACCTGATTAATATTATAAATTTTAAAATTATAAATAATATAATTTTTTAATAACTATTATTTATCCCGACTTCAATTAACATGGAAAATGTATCCAATTGTGAAGAAAAACGATTCCCAATTGAACGAAACAGTATAGAATTTATTAAGTCATTGCTTAGTTTTTCCTCTTTTGTATACGTGACTACTCAAACCCTAATTTGAAGGGAAATATCTCATGCATTGGTGGCCATGAGATTCTACAGAGAAAAAGTTCGATAGAAATGGAGATGCAGAACAAATTATGAATTAGAATTAAGGGAGGAAAACACAACCTATTTCAGCAACTGTTAAGGTATGGATTCATCAGTAAGCAAGAAGAGAATTGATGTATATAACTCAGCGGGACCATCGGTAAATCAAGAGAAATGATTTATAGCTACTTTTATCCTATGATTGTTTAGCTGTTGATACGGCTGCGCCTAGGCAAGAGTGTGGATGAAGGCACTCCTGTCGTGTCAAAACTTTAGAATACAAAACAGGCTGATGTTTCTGCATGCTGTGCCAAAATGTTGGGAAACCCAAGTCCTCACTTTAATTACCACTATCATGTCTTTCTCCGGCCCCTGTCTGAGAAATAGTACCAACTCAAAGGTTTCACTGTATATGTTAACGAGATTTGCGCCTTCTACTCCCATCAGCTATCCCCCCACCCCACCCCACCCCCCCCACACACACACACGTGTGTGTGTATTTCACCGATTAATTTGGAGCGAATTATTGATCTCTTTTGGAAAGTATAATAATAATAATGAGTAGGAATTGAAGGGACTGTGGGTTATGCTCTTTTTGATGATGATGATGATGATAATAGAGAGAATTAACTTGTGGGTTATGCTCGGATTAATTCAATCTCTGGCACAAGGACATTTTAGGAAACATAAAAGAGAGAAACCATGTGAGGGAGGACAAGAGGCGAGAGGGTATATAGAAAGGGACTGGGAGACGGTCGTGGTCTTATTCACAAATAAGTTTGAACAACGCAGGTTCCATGCAGTTTCGTCCCTTTTGTCTCTTTCCTCATCAATTATCTTTTTTGATTTGTAGGAATTCATGGCCGTAAACGACACAGCTTCTTCTCCAGCTAGCTACCATGGAGTACTAGGTACGTGGTGGTGAAGAGCCGTTAGCCATTCGAACACGCCACGGCTATTTTTTATTTCTAGCATACGTTTTTTTTTAAAAAAATATTTGCAAAATAACCTGGTCATAAAAAAATCTCACAATTTATATATACAATGGAGAAGGTCGATCTATATAGTTTGTATAAAATATATTACACGGGCAAGAAAGAGCATTGATTGCAGAGAATAAATCACACTTGTAATTCAGAGATAGAGTGGCTAATTTGTTTTTTATATTATTCGATTTATTTTGTTGGGATTTTTTTATAATACCAATGATGTCATAATTAGACATACTCATTTTTAATAATTGTTTTAACTTTGCTATTCCGATAATATTCTTAATTAAATTTGATAATTAAAAAATAAATCACACACCACCACAGCCCTTGGCATATACAGAACAAAACATACTCATTTTCTCTCCATATTCTTCCTCTAATTTCATACACCTAACAACCTGTATGATTATTGGAGAGTAAGAATGTTGATTCAGAAAGCATGTGAATGATTGCAGAATTGATGCAAGAAAATGGACAAGACTGATTGCAATTGTACACGCCTAGTCATGGCCCTCATATGTGATTCCATGCCACATGCTTGAGCTCTTGTTCATACAAGTAAAATCAATTTCAATGTTTTTTATTTCTATATACAGATAGATAGATAGATAGATATATTAATTAAAAAATATATAATTATGAATCAAAAAGTTGATTTTTACATATCATAAAATATAGTAACGATTGTATGTGTTAATAAAAACATGTAAGATCTCAAGTTAATTTTTAATGTAGCAGAATAATAGAATGATGTTGTAATTGCTATAGTGAGATATTATTTTCTCAGTTTTTATATAAATTTAAAAAAATATGTGAAAAAAATGAATTATAAAAGAATAAATATAATAACAAAAAATTATATAAATAGGTCAAATACAAAGTGATAAGTATTCAAAGTATAAAAAATAGAAATTATTTAAAAAAAAATTAAAAACATTACAAAGAAATAAAGATAAGGAAAAAAAATGGTGATGAATAGGCCTAGAATAAGATGATAAAAATACAAATTATAAAAAAAAAAAAAAACTTATTTCTAAAAAAGAAACAATTACGATTTTACCACGACTACAGTATAAACAATCAGTAAAATTTATAATTATATCATTTCTACAGGAAAACATTTTTTTTTTTAGTATACGTGTAACAATTGTATTTCGCATGTAAGCGATCCGCATAAAAAGAGGTTGTCATATTAGATTTCATTGATGGAGAATTCAAAACTGCTGATTGGCATCAATCTTCTCTCTTCTCTCTATCAAGCTATAAAAACCACTAGTCTTTTATTAAGAATGCATATGTATATGTATATGTATATGTATATGTATATGTATATATATATATATATAGAGAGAGAGAGAGAGAGAGAGAGAGAGAGAGAGAGATCACCGAATCAACCTGTCTGTTAATCAAAATTAAATTGCTCTCGAAATAATTCCAAAAGCACACCCCGCACATCAACTTCATATATATTAGAGAAATTTGCAGTCTTTGACTTAAGGAAAAAAGATTTATATACTGTGAAAGCAACCAAATCTTAGACGATAAGATGGAGATCTTTCCATCTAGCAATGAGATTGCAATGTGGCTAGCGTCCACAACTCGGTATATACTTGATTGCACTCACCCAGATACAGACATCTCGCTCTGCACAACTCGGCTGGCATCTCTGGCCCATGTTGCTGGGGGTGGCGTGTTCGTTTCAGCTTCAAACACAGCATGAGCGAGGGAAACTCTGGTGCTGATTGATTTGCTGGGGTCTTCAATCTCGTCGTTGGATGGTCTGGGTGCCTTTCTTGTACCAATAATAGTCGTCAATTAATGAAGTTTTTGAGCCAGTTCCGTGCAGTTTGTATCAATTTTGATGCCTCTGGTCTTGTTTATTATCAGCTACGAAGCTCACAATGTTTTCAATCCGGTCACATCACTTTTTTTATTTGCAATTGCATCCTTTAAAGTTATACTTATGTAGTTTTATGAACTCGAATTTGTTTTGTTCTTTCTTCGCTCGCTCTCTTAGTGTGTCGATAAATTTTGGCTTCCTTTAAAATACAAGATTGAAGATCATGATTGACATGAAAGGGAAGATAGGGCCCTTCTCCATGAAGAGCACACAATATTTCCATTTCATCCCTCAACTTTTATTTTCCCCCTTTTCTATCCCTGTTCTTCAAGGTTATTATGTTTTAATTCTAAATTTTATTTTTATTTGTCATTTGTTATCGAGCTATCTATGATGATTCAAATAGATAGCTCCATAACTAAGCTTTTAGTGTCCAAATATATTGCATCTTGATTTTTCAGCTACCTCTAATAGTCGAAGTTTAAAGCAAAAGTTATGTCGTCGCCTAATTTTAAAAAAAAGTTATATACAAGGAAGAAGAAAAGAAAACATACGCCTAAGTTTGGTTCACTAGGCCCAATCACCTAAGGTTTTGTTTGGATACCAAACTTGCGGGTTTAGCTTTAAAAATGGCGGCATGCTTGCTCTTAAATTTTTTTATTTGTTTTTCTTAATTTTGTTTTAAAAAGGAAACATTACCTTGATCATCTATAATTATTTTTTTTCACATTTTCCTTCCATTGATTTGAGAACCACAAAAAAAAAAAACACCTGTCAACAAAAAAATCCAAATTAATCAAGATGACTAAAATAATATCATACATATTATATCAAAAAACCTAAAAGCCTAATCCTTATCTCTCTTCTTCTTACGACTTGTTCTCTATCTATTTAGAATTATATATATATAAAAAAAATCTCATCTAATTGAGTTAGAAGGATGTCATGATCTATCAAGAAATCAATTTCCCTAGATAAATGATGTGTTAAGTGAGGAAAGTTTCTTTGGCGGCTAGCGACTAGAGATTTTTTTTGTTTGTTTTATGGTGTTTTAATGTTGAATTTTTTAGGAGAAATATATGGCCTTTGATTTTACAATCAATCTAGCTTTTTATTTGAGTGGAGGGTTTCTTTACGGGTGGATTAGAATCAAGTTGATGTGTGGAGATAAGTGTCGTGAAAGAGACTATGCAACTAGCAGGGAGAAATGTGTTGTGTAGGTTGACTTTTATTGTTGATTGACTTGCTTGATTTGGAGAGAGGTTTGAGTTGTTTAATAATGAAGATGATATGTGTGCATAAAGGGTACTCTTTTATTTATATTAGAGATAGATTTTACTTTGGATTAAAAAATAGATGTAAGGAAAGGTTAAGTGATGATTTGATAAATACAAAGTTTATATGAAGCTAGTTTGTTGTTTTTGCTTCTTTGGGGAGTTAAATGGTCAAATAGATTCTACCAACATATATGAAGGATGTAAGGTTATGTGAGGGAATAAGTGGTTAGCTACAAAATGGATGAGGCCAAAAAAAAGAAAATATGATGATTTTATGTTCATTTATGGATGGTTAGAGTTGTTGTTGTGGTTCTTCAAGAGGAGACTGTAATGGCAATTAGAATGGTAGTCAATTGAGGAGAGAAAAGGTGTAAAGTAGGATGGTATTGTGGTTTGAAAGGTGATAGATATGAGATGGGTTACAAAGTGGTGTTGGGAAGAGAAAGTTTGGAAAAATTAGGACAATAGATTTTTTATGGTAATTTTTTAATTTTAACTATGTAAAAGCAACTCCAAGGAGAAAGTTAAAAGTAAAAGACAAAAAAAATAGCTTTTATTTTTTATTTTCATAACTTCAAGAGGAGAGCTATATTGAAGAGCTAAAATAATATTTCTAAGTTGAAGAGCTATTCCTACATGTTGATAAAAAGAGCAAAAAAAATAAAATTGTTTACTATATTTCTTTCAAAAAAAATTGATTTTGATTGTACTTGTAATAGTTAGTTATTATTGATAAATAGTTATATCAATATTATATATATTAAAATAGAATTGGCTTTTCTAAATGACTTTTTTCCATTGGAGTACAAATATAAAAAATATTATATTTACATTATTTAAAAAATCATATTACTATTTAGCTTCTCTAAATAGTTTTTTTTTTTTTGGAGATGCTCGCTTTTTAGTTATTAGTTGAAATATAATGACACTATTGTAAATAATTCAATTTTCTTAATGTTTTTTTTTTCGCACATGTAAAGTATTATCTAATTATAAACAATAGGATGTAAATTGTAATTTCTAAAAAAATAAAATCATGGTGAGAATATAACTAAACTATAGAAGGATGAAAGTAATTTTTCTAATTAAAATCATGACAATACAATAAAAAAAAAAACTCATCCAATTTCACCTTCCTTTAAAAATAAGATCTAAGCTTTTTATTCAATGGTGTAAATTGATTAATAAAAAAATATAATATGAAGAATATTTTTTAAGAAAGTACTCATGAATATTTAATAAATAATATTTTATTATTATTTTTTATGTATTGTTTCAAATTAATTAGTTTTTTACTCTTCTATCTTATTGTGTTAGAATTATCATGGTATTGTATTTTTCATTTTTTTTTATTTTTCTAGGAAGAAATGAAAAGGCAAGGGGAGTTTTGGTTGGAGAAATATTTGTTTTCTCATTGATTTAAATCATTTGAATACTTATTTGATTTTATTGGGTTTCATTCTAAAAATATTGTTCTTAAAAAAGAAGAGTGTTTTTCTGTAAAAACCAAAAGGAAATACATTTATAGAAAAATAAATTTAAACTAGAAAAACATCTTCTCCATAATTTAAATCGTTTAAATTTTTAAAAGTATTTATCTCGATTATTGCACTAGTCGAGTCCGATAAAAGAAGAACTGAATCAAGTAATTACTTGATTCCAAAAACTTCTACTTAGTATTGTGTGATTATATATATATATATATATCATCAGCCACAGGAGAAGAATGAAAGCAACTTCCTGCATATTCTCAGAATGCTCCCTCGTGTTAAACATCATCATGATGAACGTATATAAGAACAACTTTTTTGAAATCTCGAAGATAGCCAGGATCATCAGCACTTCAATCATACATGTTCTTCTCTATTTCTAGATTCCTGATGTCTCTTCGATAATGAAATAACATTAACCTGGCAAGCCCATGTAATAATGACAACCACCTTCTGATTTGAGAGCAATGTCTAAGTCCACCTTAATTTGTATGAGACAATTTCATATCATTAACAAATGGACAAGAAATTACTCCTATATATATTATTTTCGACTTTACAGTAATTAAGTTGATTCCTACAATTAAATTATTAAATGGATCATATATATATTACAAAACAAAAAAAACGCGTGGCCTGTTGCATTGTTCTCCCTCTCTCAGATCATTATGGATTGTGGCAGTGTCGGGACGAAATTGGGCTTCATTATCAGGCGTGTTGTGTTTATTTTATGGGGGTGTTTTCGGTTTTTGGCTTTTTTTTTAATAGCCATAATATGCACAGTGTATTAACGAATCTGCCCCTCGAAAACGACAAAATAGTGCACAGGGACGAGGGGCTCCCTCGGTTTTTCACATTTTTTTGCACAGTGAGCTGACGAAAAAAACCCTCGATAAAGACAAAATTGTGCACAGTGAACGGGGGCTAAAATACCAGTGGGGGCAGGGGTGTTTGGGTCATTCCCCGGGGGGACAGCTGGCGTGTCGTCTGGCCGCGCCAATGGCGTTCCACACGAACGCGCCCTTTAGGCGGCGCGTGCGGCGCCGTTCCGCCGTCAAAAATTCACTTTCGTCGTTCCAGAAGCTGTGCCTGAAGGTCCTCTCTCTTCAGTCGCGGTGCGTTCCAGTCATATATGTCCGGTTAAGCGGCGGCGGACATTTATTTGTCGGCTGTCATATTTCTCTCTCCTGCCGTCGCACAGTCAGATCCAGTCCCTGATGTTTGTGGTAAGTTCAGTTTGGTCCCTGGGGTTTGGATTTTGTTTTCATAACTGATTTATTTAAATTAAAGTTTTATTGTTTTCAATTGCGCCCTTCAATTAAAATTGATTATATAAGAAGTTTTCATTTCAGTCCTTATACTTTGAATTTTTTATTTATTTTTTATTCCTGCAATTTTTCAGGTACAGAAGTTTTGATTTCTTTAATTTGGTCCTCCAATTGAAATTGGTGATATATACAAAGTTTGATTTCAGTCTCTTTTCTTCTAATATTTTTCTAAAATGACAACAATTATCATTATTTATTTTTGGTCCTCCAATTATTTATTTTTTCAATTGTATCCTGCAATTAGAATTATTGTTATATATGTAATTTTTCATTTCGGTCCTTATTCTTTTAATTATTGTAATAATTTTAACTATTATAATAATCATTTTACTATTAATATTTCTCCTTTTTTTTTCTCTTTGTTCATGTTTTTTTTTCTCTTTTGCTCTTTGGATTTGATGATTTTTATGATTTGACAATTTATGCAATGATCATGATAATTTTAGTGGTTGTGTTTTTTTTTTTTTAGACAAAAATCTTTTACTTTTTTTTATTTATTTTTCAGGACAAAAATCATGTTTATTTTTTATTAGTATTTATACATTTATACTTTTAATTTTTTACTTTAGTTTTTGTCTCTTTTTCTTGAGGTTTTATTTTTAATCGGTTAAATCCTTGATTTTTAATTTATGTTTGTAATCATTTGAAAATTAATATTGCTCCCTTTTTCTCTTTATTCATTTTTTTGTCTTTTCTGTTATTGTTATTTGTTCTATGGATCAGATGATTTTTATAATTTTATTATTTGCGCAATCATAATGATAATTTTAGTGATTATTTTTTGGTTTTTTATAAAATTCTCTTGATTTCTTCTTAAGATTTTCCTAAAATTTTAATTTATATCAGTGATCATTTTAAAATTAATATTCCTCTATTTGTCCCTTTATTCGTTTTTTTTCCCTGTTATTTTTATTTATTCTTTACATTGAATGATTTTTATGATTTTATTATTTATGCAATAATAATGATAATTTTAGTGATTGGTTTTTTATTGTTCTTTTATAAAAATCTTTTGCTTTTTTTTTTTCCAGGGCAATTGAATTATTTTAATTGCTTTGAATAGGAGGATTAGCAGGGAGATTAAATGTCTCATTTTAAAGAAAGGTTCTGGCTTTGTTTTTCATGTCAACATACGTCTTTTTTTCAAAGATCCGCAAGTTATTATATAGTTCGCGCTCTTTTGTGATATTTTATGACGAAGTACCTATATTCTAAAAAATGTGATACATGTTTGCGCAATAAACTCTATTTAAAAATTTATATATTTTATCTTCTAATCTATAATTTTTTTTCATTATATCATATAAATTTATCGTTGTTGATTTAATTATGTTAAATTATATACAAAAGAATACTCGCAGCAACGCGCGGGCAATATAGCTAGTGTATATATATATTACTATATATATAAAACGCGTAGGTTTTTCACTGTAGACCTGTTTACTGTGCATCATGACACAAATCGCTATTCATTGTGACAGTGTGGCGACGAAATTAGCCCCCGAAAACGACAAAATAGTGCACAGTAACCAGGGGTTTCACCGGTTTTTCCATTTTATTTGCACAGTGCATCGACGAAATTAGACCCCGAAAACGCCAAAATTGTGCACAGTAAACAGGGGCTCTCTCGGTTTTTCCCAGTTTTTTCCACAGTGCACAGACAAAACAGACCCCCGAAAAAGACAAAATAGCGCACAGTGAACGGGGGCAGCTGCGTCCTTTCCCCTCCGGTTTTTCCGTAAATATCGATAGGGTCAGGGGCCTCTTGGTAATTATCCCATTTTTTAATTATTTTTCCGATTAACTGCTGGCGCGTCATACGGACGCGCCAGCAGCGCTCGACTCTAACGCGCCTTTTAGGAGGCGTGTTCGGCTTCTTCCCGCCGTCAAAAATTACATTCTGCCATACAGAACGATGCGTCTGACGGTCATCTATCTTCCGTCACGGCGCGTTCCGGCCATAGATGGCTGGTTAAGCGACGGTGGACGTTGTTTTGCCGGCTGTTGCTTTTCTCTCTCCTGCCGCCGCAAACTCTGCTTCGGTCCCCGAAGTTTGTACTAAGTTTATTTTGGTCCCTGATGTTTTGATTTCTGATTTCTCTTCCGTTCCGTTAATTTATTCGGTTCAGATGTTTTAATTTCTTTTAATTTGGTCCTCTAATTAAAATTAGTCATATATACAACTTTTCATTTCACTCCCTCTTCTTCTAATTTTTTTGTAACATTACACAGCAATGAAACTTATTATTTCATGATTTATTTTGGTCCCAAGATTTGTTTTCTTTTCAATTTTATCCTTCAATTGGAATTAATCATATATTTTATTTTTCATTGTGGTCCTTATTCTTTTTATTTTGTTATTTTATATTGATTCATTTGTTTTTTTTTAATTCTTGGATAATATTTATTTTATATTATTAATAATAATATTAATAATAATTACAATAATAATAATAATAATAATAATAATAATAATTTAATTGTTTTTCTTTCTTACTCTTTTGTTAATGTTTTTTTTTCCTCTTGATAATTTAATAATTTTTATTGTTTTGACAGTAATAGCAATGATAATTTTTATTTTTTTTATTTTTTTATCTTTTATTAAAGTTTCTAGGATATTTTTAATCTTTCATTTATTTTTGTTTCTTTCATTACTAACATAATAATAATAATAATAATAATAATAATAATAATAATGATAATGATAATGATAATGATAATGATAATGATAATGATAATGATAATGATAATGATAATAATAATAATAATAATAATTTAATTGTTTCGCTTACTTACTCTTTTGTTAATGTTTTTAAGTGTTTTTTTTCCAGGATAATTTGATAATTTTTATTGTTTTAATAGTAAAAGCAATGATAATTTAAGATTTTAGGACTTTGATTTTACTATTGTTATGATAAGGTGTGTTGAGCTACTTTATTATATTAAATTTTGCATATATAAATATTGTATTTTAATTTTGATCCAGCAAATCCTATAAAAATTGTTTGTTCAACCCGCAACGTAGAACATATATTTTTTTAAATTTTCAGATTAGATGATTTTTTTCAGCTGATAATTTTTATTTATGTTTTATCATCAATTGTAATTTTTAATTGTTTTTCTTGCTTACTCTTTTGTTAATGTTTTTGAATATTTCTTCCTCGGGATAATTTGATAATTTTTATTGTTTTGGCAGTGATAACAACGATAGTTTTTTTTTTATTCTTTTGTTTAATCTTTTGTTGAAGTTTTTAGGATTTTTTCCCTCTTCCATATTTTCCCTTTCATTATTAACACAAAAATAAAATAAATAAATGATAATAATAATAATAGTAATAATAATAATTTAATTATTTTTTTTGCTTACTTTTTTGTTCATGTTTTTGATGATTTTTTCCCCTCAGAACAATTTTATAGTTTTTATTGTGTTGAAAGTGATAACAATGATAATTTTGAGTTTTTATTGTATTTTTTTTGTTTTATCTTTTTTTTTTGTGGTTTTCACAATTTTTTAATCTTTCATTCATTTATTTCTTCTTTCGTAATAATAATAATAATAATAATAATAATAATAATATTTTATTTCTTTTCTTGCTTCCTATTTTGTTCATGCTTTTTATTTCTTTCCCTCGGTGTAATTTTATAATTTTTATTGTTTTTATACTAACAGCAATAATAATTTTAGATGTTAAGACTCCGATTTTGCTATTGTTATAATATTTTAAATTAATATTGCTTCCTTTTCCCCTTGATTTTTTTTTTATTTTTATTTGCTCTTTGTATTAAATGATTTTTATTATTTTACGATCTGCACAATAATGATTTCAGTAATTTTGTTTTTTTCTTATAAAAATATTTTACTCTTTTTTCTAATGTTAGTTCGCGCTCTTTTGTGATCGTTTATGACGCAATACCTATATTCTAAAAGATGTAATCTATGCTTGTGTAACAAACTCAACTCACAATTTTATACATTTATCTCCTAATCTATAATTTTTATTTACTTATATCATATAAATTTATCGTTGTGAATTTAATTGTGTTAAATTATATATACAAGAATACCCGCGACAACGCGCAGGGGAATATGCTAGTATATATATATATCCTCAGACAAAAAACTATTAGTGTTTCGTATTAATGGAGTTAAGTTGACAGAATAACAAAGGAACAAAACGTACTCACCGTACAATTAAATTCCTCTAATTTTTCCTGCATTAATTATTGATATGGCCCAAACTCTCAACTTTCTTTGTACAAGACATCATAGAAAAGGACTTCTGGTCTGTGTGGATTGACACCACAAGCAAGAGATTTTACAGTATCCTTTGTAATAAAGACTTTTGGTTCGAGTTTCCCATCCGTGGTAAGAGAGTGAAGATGTTTGGCTTCATCTGCATTTGTATTATTCTCCTTTGATGTGAGATGACAGCATGCTCTGTCTCTCTCGCTGTGCATGAATTATTTTAGCTTTAAATAAATCGCGTTTCAAAAATTATTATTTTATAAACAATTTTAAGTTAACTGAAAAGGGTGACCTCAGAGCAACTTTCTTAAGGAATACAAATTTTATCCTTAGATTAAACCAACGTTTCCACTCAAATATTGTGACAAATTTCTTATTCAAGTTCAAAAAACGGTTTAAATTGATTTGCAAATTGAAAACAAACCCTAATTTGATCATTTTAATTCCTTCCAATGATCAACAAAATATGATAATATTGTCTAGTCCTAGCACTCCCTTTTAAAAATGAAGTTTAAGTTTCTTGAAAATCATCAACCGGCACAGGACCGGGTCTTGAAAAGATGAATGAGATGTCTGGATATGAAAAGAGTGATTTGTCCTATCAATTCATTGCCCTCAACACCAAAAGAAAAGTCAAAGCAAAAAAAGCAGAAATTGAAATTGTACAGTGGAGGTAAAGGAGACATCCTGTAGAAGCAGAAAAGACACACAGGAGATGCAAATAATTACTTGTTTTATGCTCTCGTAAAAACAAGTCATTTATCAGAATAAAAGACTCCATAATATTTAAACCGTTAAATTATAGAGAGTTACTATCTAGTTATACTTATTTATTCTACTTGAATATGGTTTTTCATTGACTATTCACTTTGAGAAGAGTTTAGTCAAGAAAAGTATATGGTTATTTCTATATATATATAAAAAAAGACTCCATTAATTAGTCTTTTAAGGGGAAATGAGTTCAAGTATATTTTTCATATTATGTATTTATGGATCAAATCATTAGTCGTATGTTATAGTACTCTTATCTTCTCATTATGTGATGATGATGAGCTAATTATGCCCTATTTAGTTAGTATATTTATGCCAAAATGGAAAATGAGTTTGACACTAAGATCATAAAAGTCAATGATGCTATGAGGCTTTATGTTATTATATTATGCTCGGGTATATCCGTGGAATGTTGTTAAAAAACACATACACATAACATCATTGTCTCATGTTACGAGCTTAAAGTTATCTTGTACATTCTGTACATGCTCTCTTTGATTATAAGTCTATTTTAGCTTACTAAGTTGGCTCTAATAAACACAATCTTTAGAGAGATGAGTGTGCAACACTTAACGATAAAGTAGATAATCTTTTATATTTCTCTTTAAAAGTTTGTTTTGTTATTAATCTACTAAATGGTTAATCTCAAAGAAGAAGGCTTGTTGAAGGCTAGAATGGGTTGTAGCCCATGTCAAAAATGGATTTAAAAAAAGAAGCCACAATGCTTATTTGGTTTGTTCTTTTAATTATGGTTTTCTTGGTATCAAATTTCTTTAACATTTACTTTTTTGTATTAGAATGTGAATACCAAATTATGTTTGATGTGTTGGGTGTTTGACTATTTTCTTTGCAAGTACTCTCTTGGTTCTCAACTACTAAATTTTCTTTATCAAAGTTACAAGCTTTTCTTCATCAGATCTTGCTCTTACAAATCCTAAGCAATAAACATGAGAACCATATTTTTTCAAAGAAAAACAAAGAATATTTTCATAATTCATACGACCGGTCATGCTACCTTGTATGATTGGGAGGAGATTTTAGATACCTCGAGTCAAATAAATAATTGAGCAAAATTGAAAGGTTGCCTAATGGATCACTTCCTTGGTCATGATTGAGCAAAACTCATGTTGAGGTTTTATCATTCCATCCATCTACCGACATTCAAGAACATGGTGCTGACAAGCAAGCTATAAATTTGTCCACCGTCAGACAACACTGTTGCATCATCAAGCTAGTTATGGCCTTGGTCCTCTTATAAAAGGATTTGATCTCTCTTTACACATGCAATTTGTTAAATAAAATGTTTTTAATGTTATTTCTTTTCATTTCCTTGCAAGGTAAAAACAAGACCTCATCATTTTTATTCCTTCAATTTTTCTTGGTTTCAATACAAAGAGGTAAACTCATCTTTCTTCGTCTATTTTATTCCCTTCACTCAACTTTTTTTTTCCTTCCACCAACCACTCATGTTTTTAAAATTCAATAGTCAAGCATGAGTTTCTTACAAGCTCACAAAGTCAACCTAAACGTTTTTGGATTATTTCAGTTCTCAGTGTAAAATACCGAATTGGATCTTGTTTTTGCAATAAATCCAATGGATCTAGCGGGTTGGGTTTTCACTTGACACTCTAAAAAACAGAATATTCTACTGGCCCCATTATATGACATTGAATATTTGATAGAAAAAGAAAAGCAAAGACAGCTTGGACCCTCAACATGCATGTATCACGCCATTATTCCTTGCATGTCTTGTGCCCCTATACGTAGGTATATGCAAATAAATACAAAAAATCATATTATTTCTTAAGGAAAACAATCATTACTAATCGGAACGCTCTAAAAACTAATTAATTAGTTTCAGCAACATGTAAATTAGTAAATTAGCGAGATTCAAAACAGCCCCACATTCATTTTTATGGCTCGAAATTCCTTTATTTTGCTAGGTGGACAGTTCGTAGCAAATACATTGTACTTCACATGAATATATTTTAGAGTCTGGTATACGAGGCTTCCTCGAGTCCACGACACCTCCCAAATCTCCATATTTTAGAGCTGTCATTTTCCCTTTTCAAAAGATGAAGCTTAATTATTTATATTTCCTCCATGAAAGTTTCTTAGAAAGCATCGGATGCCCAAAATATGTCAACGGATTCCATCTTATCACATTCCATCGTATCAGCTTTCCTGTAATGACCGATGGGTTGCCATAAAGGATGGATATATCCTTTCGTTTTCCATATAAGCCAAGCCATTAAGTAGGTTTCAACAACAAAAGTTACAATTCTGAAAGCTTTTTTTTTTTTTTTCTGAACTGGGGCTTCGCATTTTAAATCTGCATTCCTGTAGCAACTTTGAAAACAGGGCACAGCTAGCTGCTCTTATGACTTCAGGAAAAAAAACAATTATTAGCCCCGATCTTAATCACACATTTCAAAGGATTCAAGCTACGATGGATTGTTGAAATGATGGTAAGAGGACAAGCAAATAAAATTTATGACTGTAAGACATGAAATAGCATGGAGAAAATGGAAACTCTGCAACATGCATAAAGCCCACTCCACGAAGAATTAAAAATAAACGTGTAGCTAGATTATATTTTCCTTTACCTAGGTAAAGAAAGTGGAAGAAAAAATAAACTTCTGACTTGGACCTAAGAAGCTGGAGTCAAATCATATATATATATATATATATATAACCCCAATGAACTCAAATCATTTAGATGTGTGACCCCTCAGCATAATTAGTATGACATTTCAACCGGTATGATATTATATGATTTGTAATATGTCAAAGCAGACATGAGAGAACTGGTCTCTATATTGTCTAAATCTTTATGAAAGTCCACAGAAAAGTAGACCAAACTTGAAATTCACTCAAGGAAGCACGACTCCGATGACTACATATAAATGGTTGTGCTATTTGTTTTTTGTTTGAATGTTTATGATGAGTTGATATATGCTTTCGATAGAGGACAGTGGTGAGCTCTTTTACACTCAAGCATGACGAGAATAATGAATCTAAATCTTACAATATTTTATCAAACTCGGAAATTGTTGGAGATAGTGAACTTAATTGCAAAATTGAAGACTGAGCATTAGAGACTGTGCACAGTAATTGGTTATTGTGCTCTTCCATAATTAACATTAATAAGGCAACGAGAATAATACCGTTAGTTAAGATAATTGTTCTCTTCTGCTTCCTTAGTTAATTAACATCTACTGTATATAAAACTATTGTAAGATCATCAAAGTTTATGATGAGTGAGTCTTTTTTGTGACAATCAAGCTGGCATGTATATTGCCAAAAATCTTGTGTTTCACGAAAGAACTAAACACATCGAAGTTGAATGTCATTTTATCCGTCAGCAAGTTCAATCAAACAACATCACTACGCATTATGTGTGAACCGGTGATCAACTTGCCGATGTGTTTACCAAAGTCGTGCCATCCTCCCAGTTTCATCGTCTATTATGCAAGCTTGGATCCATAAACCCTCTTGACCCAGCTTGAGGGGGGGTGTTGGAGATAATGAACTTAATTGCAGAATTGAAGGCTGTGCATTAGAGACTGTGCACAGTAATTGGTTATTGTGCTCTTCCATAATTAGCATTAATAAGGCAACGGGAATAATACTATTAGTTAAGATAATTGTTCTCTTCTGCTTCCTTAGTTAATTAACATCTACTGTATATAAAAACTATTGTAAGATCATCAAAGTTTATGACAGACATTACAACATTGCTGTAATTTCAGCGATAAATCTTTCTCCTTCTTCATATCAGAAAGCTATTAATTTCTTCAGAAATAAATGAGTAAGCTAAGGTTTCTTGGTCTTGTTGCCTTCCAGCTATACGTGTTGCTGGCACGTATGCATGGGGAGAGAGGAGCTAGCGGATGCTTCCAGCGTCTTCAAGACTACAACATCCGATTGCTTAGGGAATTTCAATTCCGATCATTTGAAAATAATTCAGAAGAAATTAAAAACCTTAATTCCATTACCAAGTCTAGATACTACTGATTTTTTTAAGCACTATTCCACAAATACTTTGTGTTAGGTCATATGTATTATTTTTCGATTTCTTTCTGCTTGGCAGAATCAACCGAATATATAGAATCCCTTTATTTAGTTTATCAGTCAATTCAAACTACTCCTATGTCAGATGCAAGAAGTTAAAGTAATTATAACTTATTTCTATCATATGTTATGTTACATATATATAAAAATATAAACTTGGTATTATGATTCAAAGTAAAAAGTTATAAATAATTTAATAGGTAGTTTAGTTGTAAGAATTTAGACTAAAGGGTTTGCTCTCTCTATGGTCTCAGGATCGAGCATTATGGTATTAGTCTAGATGTACGCAAGCTGACCTGAACACTCACGTTAATAAATAAATAAAAAATTAAAATGAAAATTTTAATTTATCCCACATCATTAATAAAAATAAGATGGCTCAGCCTATCACCATCCCACAACGTTCATAAAGAGAAATGGTAATCATAATAGGGCTATTCGAAGAGCCCAATAAGCTTTAACAGGATTAAAAAGTGATTTTTTTTATTGTGCGCATCGTATTTTCTTTTTTCTTGAATAAGGGGGGCTAAACCCAAAAGAAAAGCAACTTGAAGAAATATAAAATCTGAGAATAACAATCCGAGGACCTCTTGATGCAAGAGATCACCAATGCCATCCGGAGGGAGATTGAAATAGTGCACTCCTATTCGAAGCTTGAAACCAGTGTTAGCCGATTGACACGTAAGCAATTGAGGCTAATTTTTGTTTGTTTGCTTAAAAGTAATTTTTAAAAAGAAATAGTTCTTATGGAAAATAAATTTCTAAAAAGTAAATTATTTTAGATATTATCATGGAAAATGAGTTGAAAAACGTTCTCGAGTGTTTGACTATGTTATGCAAAATAAGCCGAACAATAGTTGTTTAATTTATTTTTTTCAAGTTTATTATATCAATAAGGTTAAGGTCCTGTTTGGCACTGCGTTTCAAAAGTAATTTAAAAAAATAAAAAAAAATATTTTACTTTTTATTTTAAATTAATTTTTTTAGTGTTTTTAAATCATTTTCATGTGCTAATGTCAAAATCATTTCTAAAAAATAAAAAAAAACATTATTTTGATGTATTTCTGAATGAAAAATATTTTCAAAAACAACTGTAACTATACTACCAAAAAGACATTAAGTCTTATAGATAAAAAGGTTGAAGGATAAAATTAAAAAACATATAATTTCATAAATTATTTTAAATAAAATAAATAACAATTAAAATAATAAAAACTAAATTGGATGGATAAGAAATTTGATATATGATGAAATTATATATATATATATATATATATATATATATATATATATATAATTTCATAAATTATTTCAAATACAAAATAACAATAAAAAATGAGAACCAAATATAACAGATAAAATAAGAGAAAAGAAAATAACAATAAAAAAATAAGGACCAAATTTGATATAAAAATAAAATTTAATAAAACTTTAAGGATGAAATTGAAATAAAAAAAATTCAAAATAAATATATATAGCAATCAAAAGATTAACCAAACTTTAAGGGATGATATTTCTGATTTTTTCACAACTTCTGTAAAGTGTTTTCTGTCCAAAATAAAAGGAAAATACATACTTTTCTAAAAACCAAGTCAATTTTTTTACTAGAAAATGTTTTTTTGTTGGCGAATTTTCCTAATAATAAAAAAAACACGGGAAAGTTTGAAATGTAGTTTTCAAAAAATTATTTTCCATAAAACAAACGGGGCTAAAAAACATGATAGTTTCTTACATGTTTTTATCCTCAAAATTCATTACAGTTAGACAACTAAAATGCAGATGATTTGATCATTTGGTATATCTGGCTCTTAACCTATTTGACCCGCTAGAAATTCCAAGTATAATGGACCGGTCAGTTCGGTCTAGTTTTTGATTTTTCACATACAAATGATTTTTATAACATTATTATGAGATCTGTTGTGGCTCTTCTTTCCACTTATTTTTTAATTTTTATGATTGTTAGGTGTTTGATAAGATTCTTTCATTCTCTATCTACCATCTCAGCTTGAGCTCTGAACTATGAGCAGTGACAAAATGTAACAAAAGTCATGTGTTTGCCCATCTTTTTTATGGCTTCAATGAACTTTTCTACTTTAAAAGCCTGGCGTCTGCTCAAATAATTTGCTGCCTCCCACCCCTCAGGATTATTAGCATAATGTTTGCGTCTATAGCAACGCTAAGGCTTTATATTTAAACTGTGAATTTATTATACAAAGCATCAATCTTCCCTTCATGAAGTGTTAAACGGTCATATTTATATATAAAAAATAAATTATTAAACAAGGTTCCGGGCATAGTTTTATGAAAACACATCGCTGGCTCGTCATTGCGAGGATTGACCGGACTCCCATGTAAGGCCAATCCAACAGGGATTCAATGTCTTCTTACAATCCCAGCAGCTGCACACAGCAACTGTCAAGTACATGTTTGGAAATGTAGTTGTGGTTGTTTTTTAAAATGTTTTTTGTTCAAAAATATATTAAAATAATTTTTTTTTAATTTCTTTCAATTTTTTATTTTAAATTAAGATTGAAGCACTCTAAGGAGTCTCTCTCCAGCTAAAGAGAATTAAGCATGCTGGGAGGACCGGAGCTGCCTTTGAGGCCCTCCTCACGGCTGTTTCCTGGGTCGATGCTAGAAAATGCCGAGAAAGTGTGGATTTGATGGGCTCTTCGGAATCTAGTATTTGGACCAATAATCAGAGTGGTGATCATGGGCTCTGGATACAATACAAGAACAACCGTAAAGTTTATGCCGTGCCCATATCATCAATCTCCGGCCCAGAAACAGTAAATCGGGGTGCAACATGTGTTGACTAATGGGCCAGTGCTTAATTGGGCTAATGGAATCTTGTTGGGCTCTTGATCATTATCATGGACAGAAACACAACTCTTTAGCATTCGACTTTTTTGTCCTCTAAAATTATTGTTGGTTTGAAGTATGATATTTCTGAATTTGTCACAGCTTCTGTAAAGTGTTTTTTGTCCAAATTAAAAGAAAAATACTTATTTTTCTAAAAATTAAGTCAATTTTTTTTTACTAGAAAATGGTTTTTGGTTGACCAATTTTCCTAATAATAAAAAAAACAGGAAAGTTTGGAGGGTTGTTTTCAGAAAATCATTTTCCATGAAACAAACAGGGTCTACAAGACATGGTAGTTTCTTACATTTTTTATCCTCAAATGTTTTTGCAATTAAACAACTAAAATGCATATGATTTGATTATTTGGTATATTTGGCTCTTATCCTATATGACCCATTAGAAATTCCAAGTATAATTGAATGGTCAATTCAGTCTAGTGTTAGGGCAACTCCAACGCTGGAGCTAAATGAAGAGCCAAAGCCAAAAATTCCTTCGTTTGGCTTTTTGAGTCAAATTTTTGTCCTCCAACGCAGGAGACATTTGAACAACCAAAATGGCTATTGTCTTGGCCAGTAGCTATTTCTACAGGTTGAAACCAAAGAGTCAAAAAATAAAATAATATTTAATAATTGAAAAAATTCCCAGAACTGAAAACACTGATTCCCTTCAAAACTCCTTCGTTGACGTGATATATATAAAAAAAAAATAATGTAAATATATATAAAAAATAATGTAATATATATATATTAGAAAATAATATAACTATATCAAAAATATTTGTTTTTGTTTTTATTTAAAAATACCTTAACAAGAGTAAAAAATTATATACAAAATTAATAATTATATTGTTGGAGAGTTTTTTAAAAAAACATTATTTAATTATATAACCTATTCCTATTAATTGTATAATTAATTGCATAATTAAACTACATACAAAATAATTGCACTATATTTAAAATAATATTAAAAAAATGGCTCTACAAAATGACTTTTACCATTGGAGCACACATCAACAAAAAAGCCATATATACACTATTCAAAGAGCTATTTTAAAGATTTGGCTCTCCAAAATAGCTCTTGTCATTGGAGATACTCTTACTTGCATTTATATTTGGTCATGAAGTGATAGTGATTAGTCTTCTTGGCCACGCAACCTTTTGGTAGAATGTCATGCCATGGGGCGATGGCTTATTAAGTATAAGGTAACTCCAACGGGAGTGTCATTTCCAGAGGTAGAAATAGAAATTAATTGTTTAGCATGTTTGTTTAGTTTTTTGCAATGCAATGAGAATATTATTTGCAGAGCCAAAAATAACACCCCGTGCATGAGCAACTATTTGTAGTAGCTCATGCAGATAAAGTAAAATTTTAGGGTCACCTTATATATGTATATATATATATATATATTAGAAAATAATGTAACTATATCAAAAATATTTATTTTTGTTTTTATTTAAAAATACCTTAACAAAAAAGTAAAAAATTATATACAAAATTAATAATTATATTGTTGGAGAGTTTTTTAAAAGCAAATATTTAATTATATAACTTATTCCTATTAATTGTATAATTAATTGCATAATTAAAATACATACAAAATAATTGCACTATATTTAAAATAATATAAAAAAATGGCTATCCAAAATGGCTTTTATTATTAGAGCATACATCAACAAAAAAAATCATATATACACTACTCAAAAAATCATTTTAAAGATTTGACTCTCCAAAATAGCTCTCGCCTACCCACATAAAATTTATACTATTCCCAGATAACACGAACAAGTAAACCGATCTCTTGTAAAACCCATATTCACTTATTTACAAATCAAGCAAAAGACATGCATATCTTCAAAATACAACGAAATGTATTTGTCCCTTGATTTTTAAAGGGCCTACGCTTGCGGCTGATTTGGTTCCTCTTCTTGGAGACATCTCCCACTTAGCCTGCTCAGCATGTGGCGTCCCTCAGCAATTACCTGGCATAAGACTCTGTACAACTCTTGGAATGATTCATTTGCTATTTTCACAAGTAAACAGACCCACATCACGGATATGATGCAGCCCAGAACTGGATCAAGAACAAATAGAAGCAAAACTGCAGCCAGGCCACCGGCAAAGAGGCGGATGTTGCCAACATGTGTATGGTAAATTGATTCAGAAGCTCGGAGCATAACCTCGACCACCACTGCCGTGGCGTAGGTAAATAGAGCCAGCAGGAAAATGAACATGGCAAGATGATGTGCGTCCATGGGAGAAGCTTGAATTGATCGGTACTTCACTTGGATATGGTCGTTTAACGTCTTGAGGAGAAGGGCAAAAACCTCATGTTGCACAATATGGATGCTGTCATCACAGCAAGATAAAATTGTTCTGTTATTGAAACTGTTAGAGTATAATATAATTATATTCTGGGGACTCATCTATCAGCTTAAGTTTTTAGGTGAGATGGTTCCTTAACATGGTATCAGAGCCTTGTTGTCCCAGTGGTCACGAGTTCGAATCTCACTATCATAATTCTATTTGATAAAAAAATCAAGCACAAAATAACGTGGGTCTATGCAAGTTTTAAGCCCAAAGGGCTTTCACTTGAGGGGATGTGTTAGAGTATAATATAATCATATTCTGGAACCTCACCTATCAGCTTAAGTTTTTAGGTGAAACATAAACTTGAACAAGAATAGAAATCAATGGAAGAAAAATGATAGTCTCTGAAGATCAATAAACGGAAATGGAAATTAAACCAACAAAAAAGAGCAAACCGAGAAGATTCAAATTGTAAACTAACCTTTCTATTTCAAAAGCAAGATTTGGGATATGGCTGTCAGACATTTCCTCCTCTTTCTTTTTTCCCTCTCTAGTCTCTGCTCTGGAACTCAATTTGGTGATGAGATGCTTGCCAGGCTATCCCTCTGTAGTTTATATATAAATAAATGGTGGTCTTTCTTGTAAGCTTGGTCAAAGCTACGTCTAAGACGACTTGCTACAAGACAAGACGTCTCAAGACGAGGTCGGTCCCATCATTTTTCCCCCCACTAGAACAGCATCAAGTCTTCAGAATTGAGAGGTAATGAAATTGTAATATTTGGGTACCCATGAATATTTTAATGAAGTATATTTGGTTACCTATCAAATAGATAATAGTTTCAAAGTTCTCATAAAAAGTCAAACTTTTTGAGTTATACCTATTTGGTTAATATTTTTTCAATGTAATTTTGATATAAAAGTTTATTTTTGTTATTTTTATCTCAAGTTGGAGAGATAAGAGAGAGAGATCATTGAATTTTGATGGTAAAGAGAGAAAATTGATGATTACTCCAATTTCAACCATCATGATAGTTGATATTGGTATCAACGGGTTCAATTTAATGAGGAGAGTCTCATGTAAATTTTTTTGCCTTCAAATTGTCTAAAAAAGATTTTAGTTAAGGAAGATTTTTTATTTCGAGTTTGAATGTGTTTTTTTGTTTTGTTTTTTAAGGCTATTTATAGGTTTGTTAAAGTGTTTAATAACTTTTCTATATGTTTTGGGTAAAACAAATTTAAAAAGAATAGTTTTTTGGTTAAAATCTAGGGGGGGAAACACAATACGTTGTCTAATTTTTTTCCTCAAAAAGTCATGGGCTGGATCACATGCCATCCACCCCAATCTCATTTAAAAAATAGAACCAGTGCAAAGGCCCTTTCTAAATGGGTCAGGTGCTCTTTTTGTTTTGCCTTTAAGAAAAACATGCTTTTTTATATGTGTTTTATTACTAATTTTAAGATATTTATTTAAAACAATAGCCTTTATAATGGTTTTTTTTTATGTAGTCTTGTTTTAAATAGTGATTGTAATAATTTTGTATGTATTTAATACTTGAAGAGATTTTCTAGTTCAATTACATTTTTTTATATATGTTTTAATAACTCAAGTTTATTTTCAAAAAATAGTCTTAGGACACTATTTCTAGTAAGTGAAACCTTGTGGTATTTTTTTACCTTTGATTTTATACAATCAATTTTATATATATGTATAATTCTAAAATCACTTTATTAAATAAAAAAATTGATTTTAATGTTAATGAATTTGTTTTCATTTATTGACACAAATGTAGATAAATATTTTGATTTACACTTAATTATTTTTATGTAAGAAAATATGTCAAAAAAACCTGCATGTTTAATATTTTGTTGGAAAACAAATAATTGACCCGCAACATAGTGCGAGTCACATAGATAATAGAGAACTCTAAAAGGTGTGGATAGAATATTTGTCTCCCACACATTGTAGACTAAGACTCATGAGCATTGTGGAATCTTTGTTTCATGAGTTTTTTCATGTCTTTTTTTCCACTTAAAGGGCCTAATTGGAGGCTGATTTGGTTAAAATTGTCAGGGAATGGTGAAATCAAAAGCTAGAGGATTAAATGAAATACACAAAAAAGATGAATAGTATTTTCAAATTTGTTTTGCAAAATGTTCAACTCAGTCCTCATCTTTTACTAATTATAATAATCGGGTCCTTCTAATTTTTTTAAGTTTCAACAAAAATCAATTTTGGACTAAAACTTTATTTTATTTTTATTTTTTTGTTCTAGTTAAAGATAGGAGAGATGCAGTTGCCGGATTTTGGTCGTAAAGAGAGAAACATATCGTTGACACCACTTTCGCTCACCAAAATAATATATCTTTGAGTTAAATGGTTTTATTTGATTAAAACAATTCAATTTAGGTGTTTTCTTGACATAAAATTAGAAAGATTTTTTATTTGAGGTTTTGGGATTTTTTTTGAGGTTATAAATGAGTGTATCAAGATTTCAATGGTATTCTCTAAGAATTTAAGGTCAGAAATATGTTGAAATTAAGTTTGGAGATCAAAGGAATTTTTATCCTGATTTTTCACTCATCATAGTGCCTAGAATGTGGATAAAATCAAAACACACGTTGTTGGATTTATTTATTTTCAAAAAAATAAAATGGATGACATTTGAAATAATAAAAAATAAAGGCCACAACACGCATGACTTTGCTAAATGGGTCATGTAAGTTGGCATGATATTTTTATATAAATCATTTTATTGTTTTGCCTAATACTTTTTTGGTATGCATTTTTTTCCAAGTTTTATTATTTATATTTAAATTAATATTACTTTTAGAAATTTGATAGAGGAGAGAGAAAGTGGTTGGATTTCAAAGATGGATAGAGAAAATCATCATTTATATCGATTTTGACCATCAAAGATAGTGATTTTAGTGTAAAATATTGCTTTTGATTGAGAGAGTTTATCCTAGGTGTTTTTTTACCCTGAACTTGCATGATGTAATAGATTTTAAACTTAAAAATAATTTAAAAATAAATTTGGCTTCAGGTTGATTATGAGTTTTCGAGCTATTTTTTAGGGGTCATGAATATGTTTTATATGGTGTTTGGAGTGCTTTTTTTTTGTCAAAACATGATTGAAAATGAGGTTTTATCTGTTTAAATTATTACCACTTGACTTTCTGTTGTTTGCATTAGTGAGACACGTAAAGTGTTGCCCTACCATTTGTTTTTAAAAAAGTTAAGGGATGTCTACTTGGACTGCTCCAAACCCACGTGCCTAGGGTTTTTTTGTAAAGCCCATACATTTTAAGTTAACCAAGTTCGAGCACATAAGCTTTTTCCATAAAAAAATTCTTTTTTGTTTTCTTCCCCAAACTTCACTCATCACAATTATAACATCTCTTAATTCCTGCTAAATTGTTTTCATATTTCATCATTTAATAATTTGTTGATTATTAATTAGACAATGTAATTTGTTTTGATATGTTATTTTTATCCAATTGCCTTAATATTTGATTTTTTTTTAATGTTTTAAGAGTTTTTTTTAGATAAAAAAAATATTTAGCTCAATTGAGTATGTGACCTAGGTCATAAGTTTGACTGGTCAACTTGGGTTTGTTAGGAATTAAATAGTTCTTGATTTTTTTAATTAAAAGCATTCATGAACTTTTTAATTTATGTTTGAGATTTATTATGTTAAAAAAAATGCAAACAAAAAATTTATATTGAAAAAGAAATTATCTAACCTATGACAAAACATGATTTGGTGGTCGTTTGGTATTGCGATGGAACCGGAGTTTGAGGAAAAGCAGTTTTAGACTCGTTTGGTTAATGTAAAATCACAGTTTCAATTGTGGTGGGTCCCACCACAAAAACCTTCCAGGCCACCGTTTACAAATAAGTAGAAGTTATCTGTTTTGCCTGCGTTTCATTTCTCCACCAAACGTCCCACTAATAGAACAAAATCTACAATTACCGTTGAAATATTTATGCCAAAATAACCCTTAAGATGTTGCTCCCATTGCTCTTTCTTCGTCAATAAATGTACATCCTTTGTTGATGTTTGTTTTGGAGGGGGTTTCTTTGACTGTTCTGCAGAAACAATTTGGAGAATATAGGTAGAGAGACTCGTCTTCTTTCTTTTCCAGTAATTGGAATAGGAAGTTTGAGGGAGAGTGAGGGCGAGAGACCCTTTTATTTTTGTTTCTCGATTCTCTTGGGTGCCTGGAATCCGCTTGAGAATCGATGTTGGAGAAGGGATAAGGGAGGAAGACCTGGACGAGCTTTCATAAGCAATTTTTTTACTGAAAAAGAAAGTTTGTCCAGTAAAAAGCATTTTTTTCTTGGGTGCTTGGAATTCTCAGCCTTAAGAATTGATACTGGAAAGGGGATAAGGGAGGAAGAAAAGGGATAAACTTAAAAAAAAATATTTTTTTTACTGGAAATGAAAGCTTGTCCAGTGAAAAGCAATTTTTTTAAAAAAATTGCTTTTTTATGTTAAGCTACAAACATGGGAATTGTATGGGGTAAGCTTTAATAAGCAATTTTTTTTTAAAAAAAAATTATTGCTTTGTTGATGTTGAAAAGCTTTTAATTTTTTAAATATTAAAAAATATAAAAATAATATAAAAATCTAAAAACTTAATTAAAATATAAATAAATATATTAAAAGTTATCACAATATAACTTTTGACTCGCAATCCTAATTTTATTTCAAATTATATTTTACCAGATATTGTTCTTCAATCAAATAGTCAGGGATTGCAGAGGCCTTCACGTATGAATTTAGTTTGTGATGGATTACAAGTAGTTTGATGGGAGAATAAAAAGAAATGTCCAATATACTTAAATTATGAAATTATGATTATTAATACAATATTTATATATATATATATATGTGTGTGTGTGTGTGTGTTTATGCCCTTTAAAGTAATTTCACAAGTTGAAATCAATATGAAAAACTTGGTAACCAAACACATGAAACTGTTTTTCATTAACTTCAAACTCAACCACAGTTTTAACCAAACACTTCAAAAATTATTATAAACCGCAACAAAAAATGCTTTTTATAAAACTGTTTTTTTAAAACCTCAACCACAAAAAGCAAAAGTAATATCAAACACACCCTAAAATGACAGTGCACTTTCCAAAACTCATTTTGCAAAACTCATCGTTTTCATTTACTTGCAAGCTTCATAGACATTTTTTTTCTAAAAACAAAATATGATTAAAAATATTACAATATCCAAAATTTATGCAACTATCTTTACAACCTTTTCAATTTCATGCAATATTGGTTCCTTTTCTTTTGCTTTCAAGACTCGCAAATAAGCTTTTGACTCAAATTAATAGCCACATAATATCCCATATTTAAATAATTTCCCCCCGTTTTCCTTTATTTACAATACACAGTAAAATATTTAATACTCAAGTTTTGAATAATTATTTGTATTTTTATATTGACTTGAGCATCCTAAGTTAACCTTTGTATATGGAATTGCACAAACTTGTCCTATCCTTTTTAGTGGAATAAGAGTTTCTTCATTGGAAAAATCTTGGACAAGATAAAATAAATAATATTTATTTATATTATCTAAACATACACCGAACAACTTCATAAATTTTTTTTTATGTCCAATCCATCTTTATCCAGCATACCAAACACACTTTAATGATGGACTTTGAATCAAGAAGAGCACAACACACCTCTTTCACTAATTTGATATCTAGTTCTCGTTTAAATGAGCGAGATTAGGTGAAATTCAAATCTCTCTCACAGTCTCAAATTCTTTTTTCATATCTCGATTTATATTCAGTGATCTTCTTAAAAACATCACACTTGCGGCTGATTTGGTTCCTCTTCTTGGAGACATCTCCCACATAGCCTGCTCAGCATGTGGCGTCCCTCAGCAATTACCTGGCATAAGACTCTGTACAACTCTTGGAATGATTCATTTGCTATTTTCACATATAAACAGACCCAAATCACGGATATGATGCAGCCCAGAACTGGATCAAGAACAGATAGAAGCAAAACCGCAGCCAAGCCACCGGCAAAGAGGCGGATGTTGCCAACATGGGTATGGTAAATTGATTCAGAAGCTCGGAGCATAACCTCCACCACCACTGCCGTGGCGTAGGTAAATAGAGCCAGCAGGAAAATGAACATGGCAAGATGGTGTGCGTCCATGGGAGAAGCTTGAATTGATCGGTACTTCACTTGGATATGGTCGTTTAACGTCTTGAGGAGAAGGGCAAAAACCTCATGTTGCACAATATGGATGCTGTCATCACAGCAAGATAAAATTGTTTTAGAAACGATAATATTCAAAATTATATTTTTCGATGTTGCATGAGGTCTGTAAAGGTTGGGTTTTTTTACTAATAAATATTCAATACAATTCACTTT
This sequence comes from Salix arbutifolia, assembly GCA_025169955.1. Classification (NCBI taxonomy): domain Eukaryota; kingdom Viridiplantae; phylum Streptophyta; class Magnoliopsida; order Malpighiales; family Salicaceae; genus Salix; species Salix arbutifolia. Next base: position 27,513,171 of record CM045917.1, on the reverse strand, counting down.
TAGAAGCTTATTGTAGTCAACAATGTCTCCTCTGTTTAGGCCTTGGAGCAACTATTCTTGATAAACCCTAAAACCTTGTTTACTGGGTAGGCTTTGACAAAGTCATGTCATTAGCCCAGAAAACAACTCTCAAAGGAGCAACAAAAGGCTAGTTTTGTTATTGAAACTTGAACAGGAATAGAAATCACTGGAAGAAAAATGATAGTCAGTGAAGATCAATAAACGGAAATGGAAATTAAACCCAAAAAGAAGAGCAAACCAAGAAGATTCAAACTGTAAACTAACCTTTCTCTTTCAAAAGCAAGATTTAGGCTATGGCTGTCAGACATTTCCTCTTCCTCGATCTTTTCTCCCCTCTCCAGTCTCTGCTCTGGTGCGATGGGAGCTCAATTTGGTTATGAGATGTGCGAGGGTTTCCCTGTTTATATATAAATGGTGGACTTTCTTGGAAGCTTGGTGAAAAGAAGTGCGGGGTCAAAGCCACGTCTACCGTTTAGTCCAAGACGAATTGGAACAAAACAAGACGTCTCAGCAGGAGGTCGGTTGAGGGGTTTTTCCCCCATCAAAAAACATTGACTAAAACAGCAATCAAGTCTTCAAAATTGAGAGGTAATGAAATTGTAATATTTGGGTACCCGTGAATATTTTAATTAAGTATATATTCTTTTTATTTACAGATATTTATTATTGAAGGATCTATAATCACCGTTCATATTACTTGCCACATATAATATTCTGAAATTAATACATTTTTAAAACAATATATTTAAACATTTATTCAGATGAATATAATAATGTCAATTGATGAGCTATGTACCCAAGTGTGGTTGGTGTGAGTGGTCAGGGCACTCTCATCCTTTAAGAGAGGTTTGAGATTCGACCTCTCCTCTTGTATGGAGCCATCTATTTGGGGAGTACTTTGACCCTTTCAGGATCCACTTGGTACGAGCATGGATTAATCTAGACTAGCATCTAGAACACCGCGTTGTTTATATATAAAAAAACTAATGAGCTATGTAAATTAGATGGGCAGAGAAATTTGAAACATCTAAAAGGTGCTTTGAGCTATACGACTATTCATTTCATGCATCAAAGTGAATCTTAGATTTTTATCTTGCTTGTCCTCTCAATTCCATTTTGGTTCTATATAGTTTCTTTACAACATTTTTTTTCTAAACTTTCTTTATCAATCTTAAAATGTTTTTTAAATACAAATAATTATTTTAGTTGAAAACTTTGTATTCAGTAAGATAAACAATAGATCTATTAACAAGAAAGTTAATTTTAAACTTAAAAAAAATATGTTTTGAGCTTATTTAAAATTACTTGTATTTTTAACAACAAAAAAATAATTATTGTTCTATTATTAGATTTAAAAAATAAAAAAGCTACACACAATAAGAGATCAAATATCTTAATATGCATATTTATCTTTTTTTTGTTTAAGATTATAGACAGTGTTTGACGTTATAAAATGAATAATTTTCAAAATGGATTTCAGTCCGGAATAAATCAAAATAATATTTTTTTATTTGTTAAAATTTATTTTTGAAATCAACATATTAAAAAAATATTAAAAAAAATGAAACAAAATTTCAAATTTTTTCTTTATAAAAGAGCACAGTTTTTACAGCAAAAACAAACTAGACATGCAACTGTACAAGCCCAGTTACCAAACTCAGTTTGATCAAAGATCGGTACAATTGCCAATCTCTCATGGGACCGACTGGGATAGGAAGGGAGGGAACTGTCCAGCCAGGTCGTTTTAAATACAAGTGGCACTCCCTCATAGGCTAATGAAGAGCACTAAATCTTCAGTTAACTCTCAGGAAAAGAAAGCAGACACGCTTTGAAACCATCCGTGAGACTGCACGAAACCATTTTGATTCCATTAACCATGAAATTGTCCACACACTATCCCATACCAGTGTTATAGCTTGGGTTCAAAAGTTACTCTTTTTGGCCATGACAACACTACTGCAATTCCCTATCTGCTTTTCTCCTTTAAACCAAAAACCCATTACTTATCCCTCTTTACCAAGTTCAAAGTTGGCTTTTTTGAAGAAAGATAGCTTCAAATCAAGGTCTTACAAGGAGAGATGGAGTTTGTTGGGAGGTGGAAAAGATGGGATTTGGATAAAAGAGGAGGGGTTAAAAAGGAAGAGGAGGGTGGTTTTGGTGAGGTTTAATCAAGGGTTTGGTGGTGGTGGTGGTGGTGGTGGTGGTGATAATAGTGGTACTGCCAGGCTTTTGGGAAATATTGCTTTGGCTGTTGGGTTAACTTATCTTTCAGTGTCTGGACAACTTGGTTGGGTTTTTGATACTGTTGGTTGGATTTTGGACACGCTAATTTCTATCTGGGTATGTTTGTCTTTCCCAGTTTTTTGTTATTTTTCTGTTGGATGATTATCTCTTTGGATTTGAATAAGTTTATTGTATGCTTAATTGGCATTTATAGAGGAGCTTGTGGTGAGTTGTGTCGTTTCACTTTCAAATTGATGGCTTTCTACCTTCTGAAAATTTGGAGCTTTGATTTTTTTTCCTTAATATCTACTATCTGTTAATTGTTTATTGAATATTGCAATATAGGGGTATTTAATTCGCCATATTATTTTGTTCATAAATTTTATTCGATTTGTTCAGTATTATGATTTTCTAGTTAGTAGTTGAGCTTCCTGTTGTTCCTTTTGGAATTTCTGAAGCACCGGCTTTTATATTTTTAGATGATTAATCTAATATCAGAAGTTCATTGTACTCTCTGGAGTATGCAGAAGCTGCTCTGATATGATCTGTGCTCTTCATACTTCAATTTAAACATGTTTTTTTTTTTTGTTTCCAAGCTGTCTTCATGTGTTAAAGCTGTTTTTACTTCTATGTTCTTGTATTGGTCATAAATGTTTATTGTGGTTTTGCTACTATCTGGTAAATATTTTCTGGTTAGAACTGTCTTATCTGTAAATATAGTTACACATATACTTGAATGTCCCTTGAGTTTTTTATCCCCTTATGAGCAGTGTTTTGCTATATTGAAACTAATAGTAGCTTTTTCAGGTTATGTTGTATATCTACTTTTGTGCTTTAGCTATTACCTCATAGCATTATGTTCGAATTAGATCAGTTTGTGCAAGGGGATCCACTGATTGATGACGTCTATGTGCAGCTCCTCGCAGTTGTTATTCCCATTGTAGGTTTGGGAGCCTTTCTTTGGTGGGCAGGACGTGACATTCTTCAAGGCACTGTGAGGCTCCACCCCTTATTCCCAGCTTCCTAGGCACTATCCTTTCTTTCATTTATTATCTTTTTAGAAATATGCTATCTAGTTCTTCAATAAGCCTCCCTTCCATAAAAGATGGAGACACATGCATGTGTGTGCATTTTTCCCTTCTATATATGATTGATTTTATTTTATTTTTGGATTTTTTGGTGTGTTTGTAGTGCCCGAATTGTGGAAATGAATTTCAGATTTTCAAGTACGTACCGCAGTGATTTTAATCAATTTTCAGGCAAAAATTTTAGATGGTGTGCATTGTCAGTTGTTTGACTTGGATCATAATGTTATCCTTTCCAGATCTACTTTGAATGATGAATTGCAGCTGTGTCCTTTTTGCAGTCAACCATTCTCAGGTAAAAGCCAAGCCTTGGATAGTTCCTACTCTAGAGCTCAAAAATTCCTCGTCACATTCCTAGAATAGTGGACTGTTGGCGCTGAACTTGTTGTGCAATGATTACAATAAGGTGATAGATTACTATAAGATATGCTGCATTTTTCATGGGACTGCGGCATAAATTAGTGGAATTGATTTCAAAAAGAAAATAATTGAAGATATTATTTTGCTCTTAAAGTTTAAGTTTTTCATGCACACTTCCACACAAATCACTCTTGCATTTTCACCATTTTGTGGAGTTTCACAGTTCTTGACTAGAAATGCAGCATTTGATCTTCAACATTTCCATTTGATCCCTTTTTTTGTAAGAAATGAATCTTATCTTTGCCAAACATGGAAGTGCAATCAAAGATGAAATGGAAGGATGATAATTAAAGTTCTAACATATGACCTTAACATTGAGCTTATCAAAGATTAAATCTAATTGTTAAGATCTTTTTTTGATTCTGGGTGTTTTGATTTTCACGGTATTTATGTGGAAATGTGACCCGTTATTGTTTTATGAAACTAATTTTCCTCATCTAGACAAGTTTGATGTCTAGTTGATTGATCTACAAAGATGTTAGCATGTATCAATCTTAATTGTCTTCATTTCTTTATGATATTTTCCATACATTCCAGTGGTGGGTGATGAATTTGTGAGTGATTCAGTGAGGTTCTCCAAAGAATCTACACCGTTTGGACAAGGATTCAGTGACTTCTCTTCTGGTTTCAAGAAAGGTTTGCCATCCAATCCCTACTGCTTTCTTTGTTCATGACCGTGACATGAATTAAATTCATTGTGCATTTGCATGAGATGATTATGAAAAACAGTGAACAACTTTGAGTTCATATAATAATCTACACCAAGTGCAAATTGTTGACGCGACTTAAATCCATTTAACAAATCTAGTGGAAAATCAACTCTTAAAAGTCACTAATTATTGCTTGTGTAGAATGATTTGTGAATTCTGAAACTGCCTGTGTGTTTGTTCAGGAAAAGAATCTTCTTCAGCTGTTGTAGATGTTGAAGCAGAAGTAAAAGATGCAGACTGAGGGACCATATCCATAATATCCTGGTTTGTCATACAGACCCTTCAACTTCAATAATTTGTTGTATTGGAGCAATGTAACTAGAGACTGCCAGAACAGCCCTTGCAGATACTCTTGTTATAATCCTTCTGATGTTCTTTTGGACTGGCTCCACCTGAGAATGTGGGAATTTGTTCCTTGTTTTTTCATCCTTGAATGAAATCTATATCCTCATATAAGAAAAAAAACGTCGTAAACTCTTTTTTTCCATCTGCAATGCTGTTGACCTCTCAGTGCCAACCTTTTTTTTTTTAATCGTCAGATGTCTTGTTCAGTAGAGATGAGTTTATGTTTTTGTAGTTCAATTAGGAACTCAGGACCTTTATGTCTGAATTTTCATGCTATATAACACATGATCAGGTTTTATTTGCTCAGATTAACAACATGGTGAACTTGTCCACAATGGAGTTGTTCCTAACAGTTCATACACTAACTGTCTGTTTTTAAAAACCTTAAAGTTTTACTTTTCTAAGCCCATTTCATTTTCCATTTCTTCAGATTCATCCTACTGTTTTCCGACTTAAAGAGCAGCTCAGAGCATATATTGTCATTCTGAACTGGGTCAACCCTGCGCACACAGCATTCATCATACGGAAACACAATAGCAAGTCCTTCCTGGGTGTATTTTAAGTTTTGACAACAAATTAATTTGTATGATAGCCTTTTCGATATATCCTATTCTGTTGAGGTCCATGCTTATCACCTCTCTCTAGTCTCTGCATTTTTGGAGCTCTGGGGTAGAAATTGAGTAAGTTACATACTTTTCACAACAAACAGTAATTGCAGTAGTCAAATTTTAAAAAACCTGAATCCTTTTGCTCTTCTTTTCTTCTCTTCCAATTTTGATCTTGAGTTTGAAAATCTTTTTTGAGTAAATGGTTGCTGAAGTTCATCGCTGACCATTGGATTAATTCAAAGTGCTGCCAGAGAATAGGATGTTGCACGCATGAGAAGGTTCCTACATTACCTGAGGACTTGCTATGTATGAAATTATTCCAGGGCTGTCAAAATTGTCACACGTTGGTGTTATCAATCAAAAACAAAATCTGATCTTTCAATATGGAGAAAACTAGCAGATTACAGAAAAAAGACGAGCATAGAAGAAAGTGAACCAAGCTTTTGTAATCTCAATTAGGAACACGTGCTGAGATCTTCCAACTAAGAATACCAGGTCAGTTTATCTGTGACAATATGATGACACTGGAGAAATTATGAGGTCTTGTCGGAAGCAACAAAAAAAGAACAAGAGCATCTTAAGAATTAAGATCAATCTACATGTTAGATATCTGTGTTCTTGATGAGAAGTGCATAATAAGATCTATCAGAATTGGCACAGCCCAGTAGATGACCTTTCACCATGACAAATTTGAAGGATTACATTACAAACTAGAGGTAATCAACAGCAACTGAAAGCTCTGGGCTGATGAACCAGTCTATAGAGTTAGCATGTTTAGTAACTTTGATCTCCAAGCAGTACTATATAGAAGTTTGAGCAGAGATATCTACAGGAAAATGGCACACTTTTTATCTGGTCATAGGAACTGTCTGAATCAGCAAAGTATTAAATGACAAAAAACCCAACATCCTTCTTTCATTGCAGAATCATTTAATGTCTGACCTGTAGTACATTTCATATCCTGCCTCACTAAAATCTCTCGTTGCAAACTTTGGGAGAGCCATGACGATCTGCAATAGAAAAGCAGCACGACACACACAATATTTAATAAAAAAAGTTTCAATATTCAGCCCTCAAGTTTTCTTTTTTTTCCCCATCTTTAACGCGTTTTAGAGAAAGGGCTCTTAAATGTTTGATGTGAAAGCAGAGGATTCCCGCCACAGTGTGTCTAGACCACAGTTGTAAAATCTGTTCTGGGTACCGTTCTGGTTTTTTGTTTGGAATGGAACGTTCCGGTTTCGGTGTATTCTGGCGTTCCGTTCTGGTTTTGTACTGTTCATATTTATTTAATTATATATATGAAAAAAATAAAATATTAAGGTTCATGCATGATTCAAAATAATTGAAAAATACATTACAAAACAATTATGTCCATAGAATTTCATTAGGTAAAAATTAACAAACTAAAAATAAATATTTTGTTGATGTGAAATATAAATTAATTAATGTTATTTATTATCTTAAATTAATAGGATTTTTAAAAAAATATTTTTTATGCTAACTATTTTTTATGCTAATTATTATTATTATTATAACCCCTCCCCCGTATATAAACCTACTTTATTATTATTAATTTATATACCCCCCTAGAAACCTACCTTCTTCTTTTCTTTTCTTTTATTATTATTATTATTATTATTATTATTATTATTATTATAACTAAGTATAAAAGCCCCTAACAGAACCCTAAATCCCAATTTCCTTCTCCCACGCCGCCGCCGCCCACCCTCATCTCCTCTTCTCCATTTTCTTTTCTTCCTCCTCATCCTCTTCTCCTTTACTCTCTTCCTTCTCATCCTCTTCTCCTTTTTTTTTCTTGGTTCCGTTTGAATTGTGTGCAGTTCTTGTCGAAGTAAAGTTGGCTTTGCGGATGATTTGGTAGGCTGATTTTTCACAGAATCTTCACTGGCCATCAAAATTGATGTAGGATTGAATTAGCTTTGAACTGGGGCATAATGAAAAACCCGGATCGTAAAATCGGACCCGGAACTTGAAACGACGTCGTTTTGACTGGACCCGGAACGGAACGCCCGGTATGGAACCGGAGCGTTCCGGCCGAAATTGGGCCGGATTTTCCAAATCCAACCGGAATTCAAACCGGGGCAAAAACGTCGCCGTTTTATCCCGGATTTTGAAGTGGAACGGAACGGGATTCATAACTTTGGTCTAGACCGTTCCAGTGCATAAGAGAAGCTGCTTGAGGAGGTGAAGCTATTTTTCTCGCTTCATTTCAAAAAAAAAATTGAAAAAATTTGAAAAAATAATTTTTATATTAAATTAAAAATATTTGGTATTTTTAAATTATTTTCATGTGCTGATATCAAAAATAATAAAACATCATTTTAATACAATTTTAAATAAAAAACACTTTCAAAAATAATTTTAATCACAGTCATGAAGGTTTTGACGAGCCACACCATTCAAGGCTGGAGTGAATACTTAGAAAAATGGAGACGCCCTTTATATATGGTGGGTGAGTCGTCTTAAGTAATCGATGGTCTCTTGGTTTGAGACACGTATGTTTCTGTTCGGCCCATTTTGAATCTAGTTTGTAAAACAGGTTATTATAGAGCCCTTCTTTAGTTTTTTGAATGGAAATTTCAACTAGATATAAGTAGATTCTGTTAAAATCTCGATGCTTAAGATGCAATATGCGCTTGCATCAAACTCAACATGTGCCTTACCTTACAACTCCAGAAAGGTAGCAGAAAACAAGGCAGCAGCGTGCAAGCATCATAGGAAACGAAACAACAAAAGCACAACATAAAATAGGACAAAAATTTAAGGATAAGGGATTACTTTTTTTTGTTAATAAATTCAAAGATATATAGACAAAATTTGCAAAGGATGGTGGTCTATTTGGACCAGCCGGGTAGGGAAACAGGCTTCCCTCCCTGAAAAGTCTTCATGGCTGAAACTCAGCCTGCGGTCCAAATAAAAAAACAAAGGCCCAAACCTCCAATCTGGCCCTTGGGCTATAAAATCCTAAGAGGCGGAAGGCTGGGAAGAAGACTGAGCTCCTCTAGCACTCGGGCCTGGACAAGAGGCAATTGGGCCATCTTGAGGCTATTGCCCATCTTGAGGCCTACGAGCTACACTCGACAACCAAGCTGGAAACGCTACTGGGCTCACTGCCAGGTAAGACATCGGGTGTGGACCCGCTGGGCTAACGCATCCAGAAGGCTCCATCTAGCTTGCACCTGCTCTGGCCAGTTGAGGCCATCCTGGGTGTTTATAAGTTGGGTTCTGACTTGTTGGTAGATGTCCTCACTTGCTGTCTGGCTTGCCTGACGGTGATCATTGAAAATCCTTCTATTTCTTTCCTGCCACAAATGGTATACTGTGGAGGAGAGAAGAAGAGAGCCAATTCGGTTGTTGATGTTGCCTTTCTTCTTGACCCTGGTCATGGTCCACTTCAGCAGATCAGCCCACGGAAGGGATGGCCAGTTCATGTTGGCCTTGTTTTTGACTGATGGCCAAACCTGAGCCAAGAATTGACACTGGAAGAACAGATGCTCGTGGGTCTCGTCATCTTGGTTGCAGAGCTTACAAGGCCAATTTTCCACGTTGACATTGTGCATTCTATCCATGGTGCGCAACTTGCCTTGCGAAGCCAACCACAAAATGAAAGGGGTGCCAAAGAATGTACTGCATGTTGGTAGTTGGCCTATGAGCCCGAAGCAGATCCCAGGCTGACGCTATAGTGAAACGGCCTGAGCTGGTGTGGTTCTATATGATGCTATCTTCCATAGTTGGTTGGGGCTTGAAGAGTACATCGTTATATCGTGAATTCGTATAATTTTACGAGTCAATTCAATAAAATTTGTCAAATCAAGTTAAAAAATTGGTTTCCATTAAACTTGGAAAAAAAACATCAAAATCAGTCTAAATCGTAAAATCAAAAAAAATTCAAGTATAATTTTATGATTTTATAATCCGAATTTTAGAAGCGCTTTCAATATTGTATCAAAATCACGATTTTGACATCATCCCCCGCAAGGAAAAGCCACTGGTCCCTTCCATTATATCAGCCACTTTTGCACTCCAAGGAGAAGGGATTACAGTAACTGGTTAGGTGGCATTAGAGAGAATAGTATTTTGTCAGCCTTTCCTCTTGATCACTGTAATGAACAGGGGTTGAAGGTGAAAGGATATTAGTTTTTAATTTTAAATTGAGAATTATCATGCTATTTAATAATTCTAACCTCTCTAGAGACTTCAATTTAGAGTATTAAGATTTTTAACTATTTAAAGGGTTGACTTTTCAAAACCCTGCCTTACTTTCAGTAATAGTGAATAAAATAAGCATTTTAACACAAGGTTAGGAAAGATCTGGAGGAGTCAAACAATTTTTTTAACAAAAACCATATAATATTTAATCTTATCGTTGAATTGGGCAAACATTTTATAATCACATTTTCTATAATTTTAAAGATGTAAACAGGATTTTAATATTATTATTACTAATTTATAATTTCGTTCTTGATATCAACAAGAGAAATGATATAACCACCAGCGCAACTCATGGGGTGCTTGTGTTTCTTCTCTTCTAGTCTCACCTGCATCATGATCATGCACAAGCCCCTCTGCTGAAATCGTTTCTGCAATCTCATGTTCCCTGCCAAAACCCGTCTCCTCCAGCAAAGATCCTCCCTGTTCCGCCGCCTCTTGCTCCCTGCGCTGGACCTCCATTGGAACACTTTCGAGGTCTCCTTCCAGCATTTCGACTTCACTGTTTTGCCCTTGAAAAGAATTTGAGGCTGTACTGTTTGCCTCATCATGGCATGAACTTGGCATGGCTCTGGGTTTTTTATTTGCTCCATAGATAGCTAGATAGGCTGCTTCTTGAACATCTGCTGGGACTTTTTCACAAACATTAACATCGCATCCTTTAACTCCTGACAGATGAGAGATGACACTTGAAAGCGAAGTATCAGCCTCAAATACGTACCCACAGAATTTACACTTGAAAAAACCATCGTTCATCTGCTCCACACGAATCCAAAATTGATCAATCGGTTTAACCATCTCTCCCTTTTCTTTTGCAGCCCTGAAGACGCAGATACTGACTGAAAAATTGAAGTTAAAGCTGATGAAGGAAAGCTAAATCTATATTCGTTTGTTTAGAGATAATACCAAGATCAACTGCTCAACCCCACAGAAAAATTAATCTGTGCGAAAGAAGAAAGTATTCAGCTTTCAAATATACAGATGAAGATATCTGAACGATTGAAAACTGAAACTCAAAACTCAAGTTTTCAGGACCATTTTCGTAGTTGCTAAGGAACAAACTTGCTGAATATGGTGAGCTAAGGAGGGATTCGAGAAAAGTAGTTTATTGTTTTTTTTTCCGTGGGAAATCATGGCTTCAAATTATATAGGAGTCCACACGGTGGATACTACTAACAGGCCTCTGGACTGATCAAAATCTCGAGCTCTTTTACCAAGTTCAAAAGGAATTGTACTAGAGAGTAATCAATAAATAAATAAATAAATAAATAAATATTAATGTTACAGTTATAAGAACATCATGCAATAATCAAATGAGAGTGTAGCAAACAGTAATTTACCTGGCCCTATGAGATTTTCTCCAAAAGATTTCAAGATGGGTTGATTTACTCTGGAAAAAAAAGGAGGGGTGGTTTAGAGAATGGATAGAAGGAGAAGCAGCAGCAGCAATGATATAGAGAAGGCATTGAAATTGAAAGGAAATTTAAGAAGCTGAGTCCACGTTCCACACCGAGACAAAAAAAAAACAATTAAAAAAAAAAGCTAGTGCGTAGGACTGCATGTTCATGTTCATGAATTAAAAATTATAAGGTTATTTTCCACTGTTTTTCAATAATATTTTTGAAAAAAAAAATTAAATTAAAAAATTAATAGTTTTAAATCATTTTCATATGATGGTGTAAAAAATAAATTTTTAAAAATAAAAAAATATATAATTTTGATGTATTTTTTAATAAAAAAACACTTTAAAAAACAACCTCAACCACAATCTCAAATAGTTACTTAAATAAGAGATATTTATAAATTAAAATATTTGTAAATTAAGAGATATTTGTAAATTGAAATATTTTGAAAAATAAAGCTTATCTATAGAAAAGATTAAAAAAAATTATAGATGAGTAAAAAAATCACTTTAAAAATTAAATGCAAACAAAAAAATAATTTTTATGTAAGAAAACTAAATAAAGTAAAAGTGAAAATGGAATTAAACTAAAAAAAAAAGTTAAAAAAATTATTTTAAAAAAAAATAAAAAGTCAGGCGGTACTAAGCTTAGAAATTCAGGTCAACCGCCCATTTTTGTCAAAACTTGCACAGTTGGGCTCCATTTTTTTTTATCCTATTTAAAAAAATAATTAGACAACATATTATCAAAAACACTAAAAGGTTAGGTGTTTTTGAACAGTTCGGAGACTTTTCACCGTGACTCATTATCACTGTTCATGTGTAATTTCACCCGGTGCTTTGCGAGTGTATATGCTCTCTTTTTTTCTGATTTTGAATAGTGTAGTAACGCAATTAGCCCTCGAAAAAGACAAAAAACATCGTCATTTTTAGGGGTTGAACGGTCATTGACCGTTTTCGGCCCGGTTCTGTCCGGTTCGTCTGGCCGGTTCTTTTATTTTTAAATAATTCATTGAACAGTGCATTAACCGTTTTGTCCCTCTAAAAGGACAAAACACACGCCTGGGGGTGAGGGGCGTTCTGATAATTAGCCAAAAAAATTTTTGCCTGACAGCTGTTGGCGCGTCGCCGAGCACGCTGTCCGTCTCAACGCTCACGTGTTTTTCGGGCGGTGCGTGCGGCTTACTCCAGCGTCAGAAAATACCCAACCGGCGTCTAGAATGATTTTCAGGCATGTTCTCTTCCACATGGAGCGGCGCGTGTGACACTATGGTGCCCGGAGACGTGTCAATGATCGTTTGAAATCCCCCCCCCAAATTCTCTCTCCTCCCTGCACCAGCTGACGTCAGCTAAGCTGGATTTTGTCCAATTTCATTTCAGTCCCTGAACGTTTTGATTTGTTTTTCTTGCCCTTAATGCTATTATATAGGTTTTGATTTGTTTCAATTTCGTCCTTCAATTGAAATTGATTATATATTGAAGTTTCAATTCGGTCCTCATGCTTTTAATTTTTTGGATTGGGCTGGAATTCTTAATGTTTTTGGTATCAAAGTTCTGATTGATTTCAAATTCATCCTTCCATGCAAAAATATTATAAATCCTTAATATTTTCAGTATCAAAGTTTGATTTCTTTCAATTTTATCCTTCTATACAAATTAATAATAATAATAATTTAATTGTTTTTTTTGCTTACTCTTTTGTTAATGTTTTTTTTCCTCCAAATAATTTGATAATTTTTATTGTTTTGACAGTAATAGCAATGATAATTTTTATTTTTATTTTATTTTTATTTTTTTGTTTTATCTTTTGTTAAGGTTTCTGGAATATTTTTAGTCTTTCATTAATTATATGTTCTAATATTTATTGAATATTATCGCCTAGGAATATATATAGGGAGAAGAAAACATGACCTAGGATTTTTTGAATAAAAAATTTTTTATATCAATATTCTTAAATATATTCAATATAATAATATAATGAATGAATCGGATGACATAGAAAAAAATTTGTCTTCGAATTTTAGTTTTGTCCTCTTTTTAAAAAAATTATTTCTTAAAAAAAATTAAAATATTTTAGTTTTTAATATTTCAGATCTAATATTACTAGGCAAAAAATACAACTCAAAAAAAAATTCACACATTTACCTAGATTTCAGAAATATACGAGTCACTTCCCGTTTCAATTACACTGTTCTTTTTAAACGGCAAATAAGTCATTATAGCACGGGGAAAAAAAAGTTTGTTTTCCTAGAAACATACTACAATATTTTTATCTACAAGGTGTCAGATCTAATATTACTGGGGGGGGGAAGCAACTCATAAAACAAATATGACAGATTTACCTAGGTTATCTACAATTAAAAAATATGCGAGTCACTTCCCGTTTCGATTAAACTGTTCTTTTTAAACAACAAAGAAATAATTACTGCACATAAGAAATTTATGTTTATTTTTAAAAATAAATTACAGTATTTTTATTTATAATGCGTCAAATCTAATATTACTGGGGAACAAAAGCAATTCATAAAAAAAAATGACAAATTTATCTAGGTTATCTACAATTAAAAAATATACAAATCACTTCTAATGTCGATTACTCTATAAAATATGTGGGACTAATTATATGTTTTAATATTTATTGAATATTATCGCCTAAAAATATATATAGAGAGAGAAAAAATGACCTAGGATTTTTTCCTGAAAAAAATTAATATCAATATTCTTAAATACATTTAATATAATAATATAATTAATAAATCTTATAAAAAAATTCCTTTAAATTTAAATTTGATACTCTTTTATTTAAGTTTATTTCTTAGAAACAAATTTACAATATTTTTATTTTTAATATTTTAAATCTAATATTACTGGGGAAAAATTTAAACTCAAAAAAAAAATTACTTAAGTTATCTACAATTAAAAATTATGCGGGTCACTTCCCGTTTCAATTGCTGTTCCTTTTAGACAGCAAATAAGTCATTATAACACGTAAAAAAATTAAGTTCATTTCTGGAAAAAAAAATATTTTTAATGTTTCAGATCTAATATTACCTGGGAAAAAAGGCAACTAAAAAAAAAAAGTTGCCAAATTTACCTAGGTCATCTACAATTAAAAAATATACGAACTATTTTCCATTTCGATCAAACTATTCATTTTAGGTGGGGGGAAATTTATATGTTACATATTTTATCTATTATAGTGTTACTGATTAAATATTTAAACAACTAATTATAGTATTTTAAAAATCGATTAGTTTTCTACATAGAAAAAATCCTAGCACAATGCGCGGGCAAGGATACTAATTATACAACGCAAAAAACTCATTTCTAACATATTTGATCTATTGCAATTTCAGTAAGTAAACATTAAAATAACTAATTATAGGACAAAAAAATATAAGTTTGTTTCTGGAATAAATAATTACAATATTTTTATTTATAATGTGTCATATCTAATATTACTGAGAAAAAAATGCAACTCATAAAAAAAAATTACCTGCGTTATCTGCAATTACAAAATTTATGAACCACTTTCCATTTCGACTATATAGATTTTATCAATTATAATTTTACTAATTAAATATTAAAATAACAAAATACAATACATATAAAAGCAATAAATTTTCTACATAGATAAAAAAACTCAGCGCATCGCGCGGGCAGATCGCTCGTCGCCTGCTAAAACAAATGACATATTTTCTGATCTTATCAAAATTGTTTTTTTTTTTAAATATCAATCGCACTTAAGTTTTTTTAAATCCAAAACTAATTTTTCAACTTATTTATGACACAAACATCTATAAAATACTTTAGAAAATCATGATAAACTTATTTATACTCTCAAAAAAACCCAAAACAATTATTAAAATAACTTTAATTTTAAATTGTTTTTTTTCTATCAAATCTAGTCATCAATTTGTTGTTCCTATTTTTTTCTTGATTGTTTTTTATTTCATCCCTTAGAATTTTATTTAATTTAAATTTTATATCTAATTTTGGTTTTCACTCATTTGATTGCTATTTTTTAAATTTTATTTTTAATTTAGTCTCTCGTTGTTTTTCTATTGGTTAGTTTTTGTACATAGATTTGATGTTCATTGTTTTGATTGCTTTTTGTTTTTGAATATTTTTATGATTATAAACTTTGCTTCATGATTTTTTTCATTAGCGTAATCTCGGTTTTATTATTTGGGTTGCTGGTTTCAAAGACTAAGCCGATTTAACTTCAGTTTGTTTTTGGATTTTTTTTAATTAATTTATTTCTTTGTCATCCTTTAATATTAAGTTGTGAGGCCTAGATATTTATGATTTTTTCTGCTTTTTTTCCTGTAAAAGTTATCATGATCTCATATCTCGAGTCTTGAATTAACTGAGTTATTATGGATTAACTCAAGATATTTATTAAATATTTTTTTAAAAAAATGATTTATTTTTTCAATGTCATCTTTCAATATTAACTCAACTAATTATTATTTTTTAATTCTATCTTTCATAATTTAGTTTATTTAAGAGTTGATTATCATTGTTTTATTCAGTTTTTTTATAAGGGGTTATCTTAGTCTCATGCTCAAGCCGTAAATTCAACATGCTAAGTTGAGTTAGGCTTTTCATATATATATGTATATATTTTTCATTTTTTCATTCAATATTTTATTTATTGGTAATTGAGATTTATATTTTATTTATTTATTTACTCTTTCTGAGGTTATCACATTCTTATTTAATTTTTTCGTGTTATTAAATGAAATAGTTGACATTTTTTTTCCATAATATCTAGAGGATATTTTTTTATATAATATAAGCCAATATTCATTTTTTATTGGTCACTGACTTTTTATCTTATCATGTTGTTAATTAATAAAGATTATTGACTCAGGTCTCATATTTTTTACTCCTTTTAAAATATTATTATTGCCCGAATATTTTTTTGATGTTAAAAAAAAAAAAAACTTAATCTATATGGCGTATGCCACTGTACAGTTTTAACTAGCTAGTATCATATGGTTTTGTTGTTGGTCAATATTCATTTTTTATTTTTAATTGACTTTTCGCTTTTCTATATTGGTTTTGTTGTTATATGAATATTGAAATTTATTATTTTTTCTCTATGGGAATGGATTCCTATATATATAAATAAAATGAAACTAAATTAGATTTAATTTATATATTGTAGAATCAGTCAAGAAAAACGACAAATCGCAATCCATGTGAGAGAAAATTAAAATAATGCTTCGTGATTCTATCAAGATTTAAGATAATCGTGTGATCATCATATTATATCATTCTCATATATATATATATATATATATATATAAAACATGAAACAGAGTTGTTATGTAGATATTTGATCACATTGGAGCAGAATATATATAAATATATTTGTAATGAAAAGGTCACAAGGAACCTTGTGCTGGATAATGCACGTACGTCCTGCTGATAGAGAACAATATCTATTTTATTATTATATTTTTTTGTAATTAAGACAGATCAAGAAACTCCACATGTAACATTGGGGGTTTATTTTCTTCACTTGTAATATCAATATCTCCGTCTCGATGCACGTGTGCATTGTATGTCTCTGAAAAATCTTGTCGGATTTTTAACAGAAACTCCAGTATTTTTTTCCAAGAATTACATTTACAATTAATTTTACTTTTTAACTAATTAGTAATTATACAGTTAGCGTGTAGCTACTATCTTAAAAAACATACTAACTACTATCTTTCGAGAAGACACTATAAAAAATAAAAACAGTTTATTTTGATCTTGATATGTATTGCTATCAAGCATTTATTTTAAAAAAAATAATTAGATTTTTTTTTACATTAGTTTATATTTATTGTTAAAATTAATAATAGCATAATAACTCTACTTATAAAACAAAGCATCTCTCATATTAACTCCCCACCTTCAAAAAGATGATCAACTCCTAAGGAAATTCTAAGTGGAAGCCGTTTTATTTCCCTCTTCAGGAGCTTGGAGTTGCATTTTATTTTCCAGCAGCAAAAATTATACGAAAGAACTGCGAGAAAAAAACAGCAGATGCTATTTTAGCAGTGCTTAAAATGTGAAAATGGTGCCAGAAGTATATCACAGACAAAGGGAGATGAACAGAAGGGTTAAAGTGGAACCTCAGATCATAGGCAACTACTAACAGGGCTGATAAGCCAATCCAAGAAGCTGTCAAGAAATGACTTTGTTCAAAGTCAACTGCTCTATATAAACCTGAAAATAGAGTTCCGAAACCCTTCGAAACCAAAACATTCCATTTCAGTTAAAAAAACAGAACACCAACCAAAACAGAATTATAGATTTTTGTTTCTACTTGCTACAAAAGTTACACAGCCACTACATCAATCATCTTTCAAGATTAACCAAATGATATCCCTGATACATTAATTGAATGGTTGAGCTGGGACACGAATCATTATCAAGTAAATAGCTAGCTAGGCTAGTCTGTACCGCATAAATTCAAGTTATGGCAGAGTTTTAAGCTCAGCTTGTGAGATTTTTCCTATCAAGTTGTGTTTTGTGTTGAACATTTTTTTTTTGGATCCGAAGAAACTTCATCTTGGTAAACGCATTTTATAGACCTAGATGAGCGAGTAAATCTCAGTTGTCTCAGTCTCTTATAAGAAATACATGCCCTGACTCGAACTAAAAATCTCTTATGCAGATCTCAAGCTCTTTATCGTCACGCTACACTCCTTGAGGACTTCTGTGTTGAACATGCTAAACAACTCGAGCACTTTTTCCGGGTCCTTTTAACAACTACCCACAATATCTGGTAATGCTAAAATACCTTGAATTCGAAGTTCCAACTCCGACTGAATTCGACTAGGTGTAAATGTTATCTGCTTAAATCTTCAATTTTCAGAGAAAATAAGCTCTTTCATCAAATTAAGGTCAATGTTCCAACTCCAACTGTACTATTGTTAGGGGGGAAGAAAACAGCATAAGGTTACTAGCAGCTCTAAAGAAAGGAGAAAAAAGACGGGGAAAATACCTGAGGCAAGAAATGTGGGAAATCCCAAAGTAAAGAGACAAAGTGATATTAGTAGATAATCTAAGAGATCATTTCAAGCAATTTGAAATCAGCCCACTAAATTCTGAACTATCATCTGATCAATTCTTCCAGATCTCCTTGATTTCTTTCCAATACTACTAGTAAGAACTCTTAGCAGTTGAATGTAGGCGTTGCTATTTCTGGCCAGAAAAGATGTTAAAATTATCTGATTATGAAATGCAAGAACCATGACCACAACCAGCATTGAGGACAGAACCTTTCGAGTGAAGTGAAACTATACGCAGAGAGCAGAATAATCAAAGACATCATGGGCAAGGCAGTCAGGGTAGCTTGTGTTAAAGTCACTAATCCGGTAGTTCCAAGTAGATGTTAAGAATCGAAGAAAAGAACGTTTTGTCAAAATCTAATCTGTATGGTTCATGTTTAGGAATGTTTAGGAATTATTTCACCTAGAAACTTAAGTTGTTATGTAAAGTCCCAGAATATAATTTATATTATTCTTTAATACATCTCCTAAAATGAAAGCACTTCGAGATTGAAACTTGCGTGCAAGTTTACACTAACTTGTGATTGATTTTTATCAAATAAAATGAGTGGTGAGATTCGAACTCGTGACCGCTGGATCAATAAGACTCTGATATCATGTCAAGAAAAGTTTCAGAATATAATTTATATTATTCTCTAACAGTTCAGCAATTTATATAGGGTCTGGTGGGTGGGTCGATGCGAGCAGATGGCTAACGGTTTGCTATCTATTGATTCTACAATCTTGTAGCTAAGCCATTCCTGACCATTGTAGAGAGTCAACTTGTGGCAGGTTGGAGTGATCAACTTGTGTTCCTGGCCTAGCTATGGTCTAGGGGCTCCTACTAAAATTGACAATCAAGTGTGATTATTAGAATCTTTTAAATCCTGAATTGGATTTCAAGCAGTCATCGCAGATCAAAATATACCCTTACAATCATATTGTGTATACTATACTTTCTGATGCACGAGAGCTGCAAAATCCCTTTTGGTTATGCTGGTGGAAGTGATAATTGTGCATCAATCATTTCAACCCAAGTCATACAGACAAAAAAAACCATAACTTGTTGTAGAAGATTATCCAGAGAGGCTCGGTTTCAAAGATAAGCTAATTAACTTAAAGAAACATCAAGAATTAACGAGGAAGATGCACCACATAAGGCAACGTTGCAGAAAGAGATTCTGGGAGTGGGTTGCAGTCATGTAATAAGAATATCTATAAAATGAGAATTGAACACTGAAAGCCTTAATTCAATTCCCACATCCGTCTTCTATGTCATGCACACGGCAGATTGTCACTTCTATCACGCAAAAAGTTGACAAACTGTAGAGAAAGTTCAGATTCGTGAGCTAGTCAACCAACAAAAAGTAAACAAATATATTATGGATCAAAAGAAGAAGAAAAAAGAGTTGCATGAATCTAAAATTGAGAAATACTAGTAAACATCAAAGAGTTCATCATTAGAAACATGCATAGCTTAGTTCGGTTGAGCAATGATGTTCAAATCGTGGAAACTCAGACAACAGATGATGCATAACAAGGCTTCCTATTTACAACTCCAAGTCTCCAATAGCATTTATGTGTGCAGCAACAGAAATCACAACTTCAGAGGTCAAATTCATAGTGACACCACTTGTGCTGAAGGTTTGCTTCAGAATTACATGAAAAAATCAACCAACAGAGTGGAAAGGGCACGAAATTGATTCTGCATCAATTTCGGAAACAGTAAGTGCCCCTGCATTCCCGTGAAGATTGATTCTGCATCAGCATTCACACGGTATTGTATCCTGCGCAAAATGCCATACACGAGCCACAAAAGGAGCCAATTACAGCAAAAATCATAGTAGCTCTCGAAGCAAAACATTAAAAGCCATACACCGAAAGGGTGGGATGAAATGGATATGATGTGGGCGAGTAAAGACTGAAAAAAGCTTACCACTAAAATTCCACTTCAAAAACACTTATCATCATTGTCTTCCTCGTCTCTTTCTTCTTCAAGCAGTCTGGCACCACCACCTACAACTAGGAAGGGTAGAAGCGCATCGTTACTGTTTGGATGGTCCCACTCCACTGATTCCCACCATTCTTTTGAATCTACATAGATTTCTTTAAGAGAAGGGGGAGGAGATGGCCGGCCATTGTCAAGCACGGGAAGGCAGAGTGGCATCCTCTTTAGCTTCGGGCAATCTCTTACGATAATATTTTGGAGAGAGCTGCAAATCAGTTTTTCCCTACATATGCTCTTCAGTTCTGGTAACAATACGAGGCTCAAATGTCTTAACTTTGGAAGATTGAATTCAATGGAACTGCAGCTACTGCTGCTTTCTTCACCCACAACAGAGTCTACTCTTGTTGCTATTATCTCCTCCATTTTGTCACACCTCTCGACTGAAATCATTTCCAGGTTTAGGAGGTTCGGCAACAAGACAATAGGGAACAGCTTCTTCATACTTGTACACCCATAACAATAAAAGTCTTTGAGATGATAAAATATGCCATTAGATGGAAATGGTAATGGAGTAGAGCAGAACCAAGAAGATGAAAGCAAGCTCTCCATTCTATCACAAAGCACAATTTCAATGTACTCCAGTTCAGTTGTAAACTGTGATGATAAAACATCACATAAACTTTTTGCATCAATACATTTCAAAATCACCAGTTCTTGAATGTCAGTTGGGAACTTTAGGCAATTTCGATTATCCAAGTTACACAACCATACTATTTTACTTCTGCCAGAAAATTCCAGAAAAGCTAAATCGTCATTATTCCATTGTCCTACTAAAAATCTGTATGTGCTTAGTGGTAGGGTCTGATCCCAAGATTTGAGATACCCCACGAGGTCAGAAAAAAGTTCAAAATGACATTCCAAAGTTTCCAATTTCCTCAAGCATGCTACTTCCTTTCCCTTAACTGTTACTGCAGCGTATTGTCCATTCACCCAATCATCTAGTACAAAGACTTGTAGGCTAGAAAGTTTAGGTAATATTCCAGTAGGAAACTCCTTCTGTCTACATCCATTGAGTTTAAGATACCTGAGGTTGGATAGGTATTCCATGCCTTGAGGCAAGTTTTCAAGTCCAGCATCACTAAGATCCAACCTCTTCAGTAGCCTAAGCTTTTTTAATGATGGAACATGCCTTAACTGCTTACATCCTTTCAGCAATAATGCACTAAGACTCATCAAATCAGAGACGGAATCTGGTAATAGTTCAATGTTTGTGTTGGACAGATCAAGAATCTTGAGCCTGTTCAATTGCTTAAAAAAAGAATCTGCAATAAATTTCAAAGTGTTATTACAGGGTAACAATAAGGTTGAAAGATTGGGACACCTTGGTGAATGGCTAGGAGAAATTTCCTTGAGTTTACCACTTGTCCAGGACACTCGTACAAGATCCTCTTTCCACTTATCCACATCTAGTAATTCTTCGCCGACCATGATTGGATAGTTCATTGGCTGTATTTGGTGAGTCATGTCCCTAATCAAGTCATGCATCCTGACACCTCTACAACCATTATAATCATCACAGCTCACCAGTAAACAGACATTTTCAAGTTCATTGAGCATCGTATGGCCCTCGTCAAATTCTGCTTGCCTGCTTTTAAACCCATCGATTATTCCCTCATCAATCAAATAACCTATCAGGTCATCCCTACTAATCCCTTCAGGAAATAATGCACAGTATAAGAAACATTGTTGCAGTGCTAAAACATTTAAGCGATCATAACTAAACCTCAATAACCGGAACACTTCATCTTCCATGTCCCTAGCTTTTGATTCTTTCAATTTCCCCAATGTATTCCTCCACTCATGCAGGTCATCCACTCCCCTCATGCTTCCTGCCATTGTAATAATTGCCAGTGGCAAACCAGCACACTCTTTTGCAACGGACTTTGCAATTTGCTCAACTTCTGGAGAAAGTTCTACACCATGCTCAAGTTTCCTCATAAACAAAGTCCATGCTTCATCCCAATTGAGGGGCTCCACTTTGATTTTGTGTAGGCAGCCCATCCCTCGACAAACTTTTAATGATCTGGTTGTAAGAATTAACTTGCATCCATTCTCTTGGATGGGAATTCCCACCTTTTCTAGATCATAAGTGTCCCACAGATCATCCAAAATGAGGAAATACTGCAGTTTCGCCCCTAATGCTTCTGAGAGTTCCTGAGCTCTTTGAATCTCGCTGCCTTCATTTGGAAGATATAAACCAAGGCATTTTGCAATAAGATTCTGCAATTCATAAATGCTAAAATTTTGTGACACGGTGATCCAGTAAACATGATGGAAAGTGTCTGATACTTTTCTAAGCTGATAATAGATATGTTTCGCCAGTGATGTTTTACCCACACCTCCCATCCCATAAATGCCAATACACAAGACTTCATCATTCATCAACCAAGACCAGATGGCATTCTTATTCTCTTCAAATGCTTGACCAACTAGCTCTCTAATGGGTAACGCCCTTTTGCTGAGAGTAAGAACTCCAAAGCTAGCTTCAGCAACAAGAGGCACAATTCCTCCTTCAGTCTTGTTATCTACATCATGACCTTCCTCCATTAACCAATTAGCTCTCGTTTTAAGTTTTTTGCTGGCACCCTCCGTAGCTAGAAAGGCTGCGTCTTGAAAATGTTGAGGCACTTGTCGACAAATGGCAACACCATGGCCTCTAATACCAGACCAGTGCCATTTGATCCTCGAAATGGAAGTACAAATAGCAAATAGATGCCCGCAGAACTCACACTTCTTCCTACCATCATTCATGTCCACAACATGGGCCCAGAATTCATCATCTGAAACAACCATTTTTCTCCTTTTTCCTCAAGTCTCCCTACAAGAATTTTATCAAAAAAATGAATTTTAAAAAAATAAACGAAGGTTGAATTAATTGGAAAAATATTAAAAAAAAAAAACCTAAAAAGCTTGAAAAAAATCGTTTTGTTTAGAACTTCATCATTTATTTCCAACTAATTGAGAAAACAAGACAAGAAATGAAAAGATTACAAGGTTACAGGCCTGACCTGATGAAGATGTTCTCCGAAACAATTATCTAATCAACTCCCATCAAAAGAAAGGGAAAGTGTGGATCGAAGAAGAGAGAAAAGACATCTGAATTCATTCTTCTTTCAAGCTACGCAATTCAATAAGATTTTATGTGGATTTCACCTTCCAAGAAGTTGCGTAAAGGTCGTAGGATGGACCTCACGTCAAACCCACCCCACAACAAATTAAAATAAATAGTTATATTTTAGAATTAACTTTATTGAATTTTTGGCTTAGGAGAATAGAGTAAGAGTTTTGATAGCCATTTAAATTATGAAAAATAATTTGAAATTGAATAAATTAGAATGAATAAATAAATAGAGTTTAATTGATGGGGAAAAGAATATTAGTGTTTAAGATTTGAAATTCTATTAATCTATGAATTATGAGGCAAGTGAGTATTGAGAATTGAGAAAAATAATATCTTTTATGGAGAAAATTTTGAGTCTAAAAGATAATTAAATTATAGTTTTATTCAACAATTGAATTTCATGTCAAAGATCTTGACTTTATAAGTTTATTTTAGAGATACAAGCATCACAAGATTATACAGGACTTTGTTTGCTCCTATCCACCTATATTTCATACTTATTCCACAAGATTAAGGCTTCCTTGGTAAACAATTGAAAAGTGTTTTAAATATATATATATATATATATATATATATATATTAAATTTTTAAGTGTTTTTAAATTATTTTAATGTGATGATGTCAAAAATAATTTTAATACATTTCTAAATGAAAAATATTTTAAAAAAGCAACCGCAATCTCACACTCTTAAACATCTCATAAGAGTCTATTTAAAAATATGATCGGAGTTGTTTTTTAAAGTGTTTTTTATTCAGAAATACATCAAAATAATATTTTTTTATTTTAAAAAAATTATTTTTAATATCAGCACATCGAAATGATCTAAAAAACCAAAAAACAATCAATTTAAAACAAAAATATTTTTAAAATGCAATATCAAATTAACACTAAAACATTTGTTGCCAAACCTCTCCTCACCAACCACTTCAGGATCCAAACTCTCGACTACAGGAGGAAACCTACGGGAAGTATCGGTTATGGACATTATATTCTCCTTCATCCATAACTTTAAATGCCCTTTAGGGATGCAGATTGAGCAGGGTCTTCAGATAATAGGAAATCTATAGGTGGCTATGGTGCATTTTTAGGCCAAAATCTCATATCTTGGAGTGCCAATAAACAAACTGTAGTCTCTAGATCATGTGCTGAAGCTGAGTACAGATCTATGGCGTTATCTACTGCAGAATTATATTGGATACGGATGCTACTACTTGTTTATTTATCTTCTTTGATGATCCCTTGGTGCGATACCATTGATAAATGTCAAGAATCTGATAAATTGTATTGCAGAATTTGATGTATTGTCTTCCGCTCTTGTGTGATACCATTGATAAATGTCAAGAAGATAAAAGAAAATAATGTTTTTAGATCATTTTTAGATAATGATATCAAAAATGATTTTTAAAAAATAAAAAAAATATCATTTTGATGTATTTTTGAATGAAAATTACTTTTAAAAGCAACCTCGACCACTCTCTCTCAAATAGACACATAATATTCATTAGCTAATTACATCAATGCTGTTTAAACAAATAGGAAACTAAGATATTATTTTTAAATATCTTAGTTTGATATATGCTGATTGACAAACATAAGAGCCATTGCTTTGGCTTCCAGACCTGTGTTTCATGCAGAATGTTGAGGTGGGTTATCACTTTATCAGAGAAAAAGTGGTGAGCAAAGACATACAGGTTCAATGTATTTCTACACGGGATCAAGGGGCGAAGATTTTTACATGGGGCCAATTAGCCATGCGTTTCATCTATCTACGTACCAAATTGATGGTGATCAATTCACGGGGGGTGTTTGATTTTTGTTTTTTTGGATCGAGGAAACTCCATCTTGGAAAGTGTACTCTGTGAATCTAATTGAACGAGTAAAACCCTGATTATCTCAAGTTTTTATAAGAAATACACATACTGAATCAATAACAAGTTGTTTACAGCAAGAACTTCACCAACAGAAATGCATACTCTACCCATCTATAATTTAATAGTCAAAAACTAAACAGAAAATACCACTGCATATTATAATGATCAGTTCTTGAATTCCTTTAGGAGGCTTTGGCTATGGGGAGATCTCTTTTTTTATTATCATTGAAAAAGAGAGGTTCAAACATGAGATATCCGGTTGAGCTACAGCTTAAAAGATCTACTCTTTTACTGATATTGCAATTATGCAGCCGAAGTTCTAACTCTGCATTTAGTAATCTGGAAAGAAAAGGATAGCCTGAACCCAAAAGACCAGTTGAAAGGAAGGCAGAACCAAGCAATAGCAAGTAGATGTGTAGGTAAATTTGAGAAAGAATGAGAAATGTATGTTCAATTCATGGTATTGGCAACGCACTTGATATAGTAACGTTTACTATTACAATTCCAATAGCCTTAATGAGTTCAGTGAAAGAATTCAAGACTGCAAAAATTAAACACAAAGATACATTTTCCCCATATGATCCAATTATAGAAAAAAACAATTCAACAGGAAAAAAAAAAGGTAATTACACAGATCATAAGGGGAAAAGCACGGACTAAAGGAATCCCTAGTAAAAATGAATTGATGCTGAAGAGAGTGGATGCCATTATCTTCTGGTTGGCTGCTTGGGAATTGCATGATAGCATATCGCCCATCAAAATTATCATTCCAAAACCAGAAATCGAACCAGTTATAGAGGGGTTAAAGGGTATTGTTAGCATTTGGCTGGTCCCACTCCACTGATTCCCACCATTCTTTTGGATAAACCTGGATTCTTCCAATAGATGGTAGGCCATTTTCAAGCGGGGCAAAAGAGAGCGGTATCTCTCTAGCTTCATACAGTAGGCAACTTCAGGTTCTTGGAGAGCATAAAAAATCATCACCCCACTACAAATGCTTTTCAGCTCTGATAAATTTCTCAATTTCAAATGCAGCAGCTTTGGCAGACTGCATTCAATGGAACGGCTGCTGCCGCTGTCTCGTTCTTCAATCACAATCCTGCCTCATCAGCTGCTATTATCTCCTCCATTTTGTCAACAAAATCAACTCCAATCACTTCCAGGTTTCTGGGATTCGGTAACAAGCCAGAAGGAAACAACTTTTTCTTATACATGGACAATTAATCACCTCAATTGTTGTAAGCAGGAGAAGGTGCCATTAGATGGCAATGGTTGTAAAGAAGCTCCTCTGCCAAAGAGGACAGGTAAGTTCTTCATTCTATAAAGATGAAAAGTTTCAAGTCTTTCAAGTATATGGGTGGAAAATCTGGATAACGAGATCAAGTAGTCTATACCATCACACTCACAAAGTATTAAAGACTTTAGTCCAGTTGCTTGTACATTGCATATGTTTCTGGCATCATGGCATTTAGCGATTACCAGTTTTGTAAGCCTTCAGGAAGTTCTAGAAAATCCCCATTAATGCCAATATTGCAGTTATATAACTGAACCTCTTTATTTACAACTTCTTTGAAACTATAGAAAGTATAAAATATGTCATGACATGGCCACCCAGTTGTCCTAATATGAACGCACCTAATAGTTGCTTGCCTCTCTTCTAGAGATTGTTGGAGACTCTTGTTGAAATCAATGAGATCATAGAAATGGCATTTCAAAGATTCCAGCTTCCTCGAGCCTGCTACTTCCTCCACTTCAACTGATCTGAAACCTCCAAAAGACTGGTGCAGGCAGAGAAATTGTAAATTGGAGAGATTAAATAACATAGTGGAAGGAAATTCCTTAAGTCTAGTTCTGTCAAGATTACGATACCTCAGATTGCACTGCAATTCTAGCCCATGAGGCACCTCTTCAAGTGTAGCATAACAGAAATCCAACATCTCCAATGTCTATAGCTTCGCTAATGATGGTACATGTCTCATCTTGTAGCAGCCCCTCACAACAATGCAGCGAGACACACAGGACCAGAGATGGAACCTGGCAAGAACCTTGAGCTCACACAATTGTTTGAGAAAAGGATCCGTAATTAATTCCAGTTTGTAGTTTCTACATAACAATAAGTTTGCAAGTTTGGGACAACTTGGTGAAAGGTTAGACGGAATTTCCTTGATGTCAAGTTCCATTAATGAGACTCTCGAGGTCCTCGGTCCATTTCTCCTCATCTGGGAATTCTGTTAATTGAACACCAGCTTCAACCATGGCTCTTGACTCATAATTTGGAGGGCCATATCCCTAATCAAGTCATGCATCTTGACATATCTATAATCTGCAGTTATAAAACTCTCCAATAAGCATGCACTCTCGAGTTTATTAAGCATGGAGTGGCCCTTATCAAATTGGGATTGCCTGCTCCCTATAGCTTCTATTATTCTCTCAACAATCAAAGACTCTATCAAATCATTTCTGTTGACCTTGAAATCCTCTGGAAATAACGCACAATATAAGAGACATTGTTGCAATGATGAATCATTCAAGTGTATATAGCTGAATTTCAACATCCTGAACACCTCAAGTTCCATGCTACTTTGTCCAAGTTTTGATTCTTCCCATTCCTCTAATAATTTGCTCCACACATAAGCATCTTCCACTCCCCTCATGCTTCTCGCCAATGTTTTAATCCCAAGGGGCAAACCAGCACATTCACTCGCAAGAAGTTTTGCCAAAGGCTCCACATTGATGTCATAATTCCCTAGTTCCTTGGCAAACAAACTCCAAGCCTCATCCTTGGAAAGAGGCTCCAACTTGACCACGTTCTCTAGGCAGCCCATCCGTTCACAAACATCTGATGATCGAGTTGTAAGAATCAGCTTGCATTCTCTCGCTCCGATGGGAATTCCCACCTTCTCTGCATCAAAATGATACCATAAATTATCTAAAATCAGTAAAGATTCTTGTTTTGAAACAAATGCTTTTGAAAGTTTTACAGCCCTTCTCTTCTCATCATCCTCATTTGAAAGATCCAAATCAATGTTTTTGGCAATCAGATTCTGTAATTTATAAATGCTAAAATCTTGTGTTACGGTAATCCAATAAACATGACGAAAACAGTTCGGTCTTTCTAGAAGCAAATTATGGATATGCATCACTAGTGTTGTTTTTCCCATGCCCCCCATACCACAAACACCAATAGTTAAAACCTGCTCCTTATTTAACAGAGACCAAACATCATCCGTATTCCTTTCAAACGCTTGGCCCACGAGCTCCGTTGTCAGCCATGCATCTCCTCTTGTCTCGTGCACCTCTTCTGGAATCAAATCTCCAGCCATGTTCTCTCTGCCGCAATTCAAATCATCTTTCTCCATTGATAAACCATATATCTCATGCCAGTCTTTTTCAATTGACTGACCAACTAGGTCCGTTCTTGGCAATGCATTTCCACTAGTCTCGTGTGAATCAACAATATTCCCTTCAAGAGAGCTTTCCATTTTAACAAGCTGGAGCAATTCTCCAGCACTCCTGTTCTCTATTTTATCGGTGCTTTCAACTTCCATTAGCATGTCTTCTAAATATCTCGCAAGAGTTTCGAATCCCTTTTTCTCTTTTTGTGAAGAAGTTGAAATCATCATATTAGCCACCCCATCACTGCTTGAACCTGGCATGGTTTTACGTTTCTTTTTCGTGCCATAAATAGCTAGGTAGGCTGCTTCTTGGGTCTCTTTAGGCACTTTTCCGCAAACATTAATGCCACGCCCTTTGACTCCAGCGAGATGCGATTTGATCCTCGAAATTGAAGTCGCAGCAGCAAATATATACTCACAAAACATGCACTTCAAAAGTCCACCAGTCATCTTCTCCACATAATCCCAAAAGGGATCATTCGGTCTTACCATGTTTTACCCCTTTTCAAGCTGATCCCTTCATACACAGACAAAATTCATTTGAGAAGAAAGGAAGTTAAACTGAATAAATTAACTCAAATTAGAATTTCTTTTTTTAACAACTAATTTATAAAGCAGTAGAGGGTGGTGACTTTGCCATACCACCCATATATATAACGGCACACTTCAAAATAGTGTCGTAATGTACTGTTGACGCTGAGCTTACAAGGAATATTTATGCCGGTATAAGGAAATTGTGTGCAAAGAATCACCACCCTCTACTATAAATAAACATACAAAATGAATGAAAAACAAAAACATGTGTAGTTTACCGTAACTAAACTAGAAAATAAACGCAAATAAATAGAATGAAATGAAACGAAGACAGCATAGCATACCTCCTAGCTCTAGCTGGCCGGCTGGGTTTTGTGTGGTTGTCTTCTTTAAAGATGTTGAGACTTAATGCCAGAGAACAACAGGCAAAGCCAGTTGCTAGAATCTTAACCTTCATCCAGTCCACGCGAGCTTTTTCTTGGGAATCTGCTCGCCATTTGCAGCGAAGATGCTGATAACAAATTAGCATTTATTGTCGACAGACCGCCGCCTTAAGGTTGCGTTTTGGTCGAGAGTTCTCTTCTTGAGAGTGAATAAAGGGCCAAGTTTCTTCTCGTAATTTATGTCGACTTCATCTTAAAATAAGTTCTTACAGATTCTGGTCCTCGATTTGTTTTCTTCGCCGCAACTTGGCCCATTTACAAATACTGCAGATTGAATTGCCTTTTTCTGCATGATTTTGTAGTTAGCCATGGTATTGGATACCGCGTGGATGTGTGCGTGTTCACATTGTATTTATCAATTATTATTTAAATTTAGATATTTATAAATTAGATTTTTAGGTATCCAATAAATATCTATTATCTATTATTAATTAAAAAAAGTCAATATTTATTTGAAGAGTGTGTGTGTGTGTATTAAATAATAAAATATTGATAAATAATATTATATTTATAATATAAATATATATATATATATATAATTTATGTCAATATTAAAGCATGTAAATATCATATTGTATTTGAGAAAATCTTAATATTCTACAAATATATTAAAAAAATTATACCCATTCGTATGAGTTTATATCTATTTTTATTTTTATTGTAAAATAAAAAAACAACCATATCCTTCCAACGTTATCCTCTCGAATTGCATTATTAGAAAACAAAAATCACAATAATGAAAACATAGATTACGAATGAATAAAGACTTAATATTTGTGAAAGCGAGAGAGGGAAAACAAGGTTAAGGAAACGTGAACAACGGGGCAAGTATTGTCTTCTTCACGAACAGTTGGGAAGATTAACTACTCTCAATGATGATTAATTAACCAGGTTTACAAATTTCCCAGTACGAGGATTGCCGACAAAGACTCGGTCAAAAGAAAAGCATTTCAACGAGTCAATGAATTTCCCCTTTTTTTAAAAAAAAAAAACAAATATTTAGGTCCCTCTATTTCATAACAATTTCAATATAGACCCCAATCAACTCAAATGAATAAGGTTTTTTTTGTCTATTTAGATTTAGATTGAGATTGGATTCGAGTAATATCTTAAGTTAAAAAATCAAGTTCGGATGTGTATTATTTATAAAAATTTAAAATAATTAAAAATTTACTTGTTTATATGAACCCATAAAATATATTTTTTAAAAATAGGTTTCATTGCATTCAAAAACAAAATTAGGTTCAAAATAAGGTAGGGATATTACTCTCTCTAACCTTAAACTCTATACAAACTGTAATTATAATCTTAAAGTTTTTTAAAAATATAGTTATATATCTACTCAAGGTACGATCTCCATATGGTGGATAGCTACCAAACAAGGTAAATAACTTTATTTCTTGAAATTAAGTTGAGGTTACTTTAAAATATTTTTTTGTTTAAAATTGTGTCAAAATTATTTTTTTTATTTTAAATTATTTTTGAAATCAACATATAAAAATAATCTAAAAACACCAAAAAAATTTAATTTAAAATAAAAAATAAAAAAAATCAAAAATACTTTTAAAACATAGTATTAAACATCTCCTAAAAAGAGAGATGGATTACATAAATATTATTATGTTTCATTATTTCGATATATACAATATACACCTCTAAAAAAAAAAGCAATTAGCTTGTGAGCACGGCTATGCTTGATGTCTGTTTGAAAGTGTGATTGAGATTATTTTTGAAAATATTTTTTCGTTTAGAAATATATTAAAATTATATATTTTTTTAATTTTTAAAAAATTATTTTTGACATCAACACATGAAAATGATCTAAAAACACCAAAAAATTTTAATTTAAAATAAAAAAAAAATTTAAAAATACTTTTAAAAACAATGTCAAACAATGTCTTAATATGTCTAATGGCTTTGATTTGCATATTTTATGTATCACCTTGTAATTTTAATTTACTTTCGTGTAATAATTTAATTCACTCGTAAAGGAACTTTGAGAATTTCAAGCTTTAAACTTAATAAAAACATGTATTTTTTTTTTGTTTACATAACATCAGGACAGTTTCTATTCACCATACAATAACTCTATCAATAATTTCATCAATGAATACAGTAACACAATTTATCTTTACACGCTAATAAGATTTCCATACTTTTGTAGATTTATATATATTATCCTATAAATATTCATTTGAAATACAAGAATTGCTCTCCAATGAAAGGTTAGATAGCTCAACGGTCAGATTTGATTTATACTTTGTGTAATTAATAAATTTAAATTTTATATAAATATTAAAGAACCCAACTCATAAATATTCATTATCATCCTTAATTTCGTATTTCCCTGCTTCCTTTTTTGCCATGCCTCTTCCATCTTTACCTCTTTCCTTTTCTGTCATGCCTCTTATGAGCCATTAACATGTTCAGCTGATACATAATAAAAACCCGAAACCAGAGTCTGTTTGAAAGAGTAATTTAAAAAATATTTTTTTGTTTAGAAATATATTAAAATAATTTTTATTTTATTTTTTAAAAATCATTTTTATATCAACACAGTATCAACAGGGTCTAAACCGAAGACTTTAAGGAGGGTCTTTAGATATATAATAACAGTTATTTTTTAAATTTGTTTTTCTTGTAAATAAATTAAATATATTTTATATATTTTTAAAAAAATATTGTTGACATCAATATATTAAAATTTCTATAAAAAAATGAGTTTAGATGAACTGCCATTGGTTCAGTTTAGGGGATGTTTGGAACATCAATATAAGTTATTTTTTAAAATATTTTTTATTTGAAAATAATTAAAACATAAAAAAGCTATCTCACTCAACCGGTATAAACATAAAACTAAAACTGAACTCCCTCACCAACAAGAGAGAATGAAAGCTGAGCAAAGATCTACTGGTATCTATCCAATCGCCACAGATAGTTAAAAACAGAATGGGCAAGAAAAGACCCTCATCAAACAAAAGATACAGAGCACTTTCCTGGAAACAGTTTCAGAAGATACATGAACTAGATTTCAGCCTACCAGAGTGGTATTCTTTCCACACAGCACACAAAGGTAGAACCATGTCTGTCACACCTTGGAGATACAGTCTGAAAATTAACATTCTGTGACGATGTTTGCCGACCTGCAAAATCAAATTTATCAGCATTCGGATATGGTATCGGTGGTGTGCAAATGAATTATTTATGAAATGCGCATGAATGAGCAAGCAAGGAAGCCATTGGTGATTAGAAACCTTCACATCCTATGCATCTTTGAAGTGCAAAAGGAAAATAAGAACCATTGGAGATTAAAAAAAGAAACAAAAAAGGGAATGCAACTTGAAATTTAAAAGGCTTATGAAGTTTAGAGACTCTCCTAACCTGTGGTATGGTAATGTTGTCATCTTAAAACACATAAAAGAGAAATATCTTAATGGCTCAAGCCTTGGGTTATGAAATATCAAGCATTAAGAAAGGGTTTCCAAACGATAAAGAATTTTCATCATAACTAAACTATAATAAGCAGAGATGATACTTATACAAGAATCGCAATATCCGGCATGAAAATCGAGCTAGAAAAACTTCAATCACTTACAGTTAGGACCAAAACCATAAAAAGGAAGCCTCTACATATATGAGCATAGCTATGCAGAACAATCTTGAGATGATTGAAAATGAAAAAAAAAAAAAATCTTTAACTGAGCTAGGCCCAAAACACAGACGCAAAGAAGTTAGTGGAGTTTAACAATCTAACTATCAAATTAATATGCAAAACTGGAATAACAGAATCATGTTATATTTTCAACAGAATTGAACCTTCCATCCATCATAGCACCATCCAGTTCATCAACTCAAAACATAAACAGTTACAAACAAAACCAAATTCTAGAACACAATTTTCAAGGGTAGCTTACCATAGCACTGAGAAATCAATCACATATGCAACCCAGCAAAAAGTAACTCCAATTCCTCATCTTGTGATACAGTCCTCTAACAAAATTGAAAAACAAGAAGATTTTCAAATTTTGTGTCAAATTAGCATCTCTTTTAAGACCAAGATTTTTGCTGGTGAATAATTCGGATACCTGAATGGACATAAGTTGGAGGATTTTATTGAGAACACGCAAACGATGAGTAGCATAAGTGCTGGTTGCAGGGAGTTGGTTAATTCTCTTCATTTCGTCATGAACTGCTGCTGCCTTCTCTTCCTTACCCATCTGTTTCCATCGAGGTTTGGATGATTGTGTATTTGTAGTAGTATCCATAGCCTCCATCGTCAACTGGGCCACAAAAACACCAACTTCCTTCAAATCTGTTCAAACCCAATAAGATAAAGATACGAAAAATTAAAAAAACAAAAATACATAATTCAAATTAGAGTAATTATTAATTGTGCACAGTCCCTTTACGAAAAAGTGTTTGGTTGCTGAGAAAGAGAGAATAAGGAGTACCGGATCTTTTCTTTTTCGTGCAATTTCCCGGTAACCAAACAGAGCGTATAGAGAGAGTTATAGGTTTCGTTCGTCTACTGATTTGGGAGAGCCGGTACTTTTGACAAGTGCAGTGGAGCGAAGGGGGAGAGGCAGGTCCTAAAAACCACCGCTTTTCTACTGCATTCTTATGTTATTTACTATGCACCGATTAAGAAATTTAATAATTAATATATTTTTTTATTAGTTGACATATTTTTTCCTTTATTTCATTAAATATATACATCAACTTTTCAAATCTCAATTACAATATTTTAATAATACATTTATAATAACGGTAAATTCTTTTTTTTTTTGCGTTTAAAAATAATTTAATATCTGTTTAGGAGTTGCTTTTAAAAATAATTTTTATTCAAAAATATATTAAAATAATATTTTTTATTTAAAAAAAATATATTTTTAATATTAACACATGAAAATAATTTTAAAAAATTAAAACATGATAGAGGGACTCTCGAGGATTGCCCAAACAAAAACTTTTAGTGACTGTTTAAGAGTATGTTTGATGTTACTTTTAAAAATATTTTTCATTCAAAAATTATAAAAAAAATATTTTAAAAAAAAATTATTTTTGATATCAACATATGAAAAATAATTTAAAACACCAAAAAAAATTAAAAAAAAACACAATGTCAAACACTCTGTGATTAGGATATTAAATTATATTAGTTTATTTTAGTTTTTAACAAGATTAGGGTATTACTTTGCATTGTTGATCAGCATGTTGGTGTTAATGTCATTCTCAAGGTCACAGGAATTTCTCTCCTACATCAATGGGTCTTGAAAAAATCTTGCCACGTGTGGTCATTCCAATTGTCGAGTGGAGGTAACAACAATGTCATCCAGTGGTGTTGATGATTCCTGGGATTTGTACTCCACATTCTGTGAGATAAAATTCCCAACGAGTAATTTTGTTCCAAAGTGGATCCAATTTCATCAGAAAACTCGATTCATTGCAACTATGTTTTATAATACTCGACTATGTTCAATGATTGTCTCATGGAACTTAAGAGATGAATTTGCACTGTAAAATCTTTGATATCCCCTACTCATCTTCCACTTTCCATGTACAATGGTCTCCTAATTTTTTTACTTTTTCTTTTTCTTTTTTTCAATATTTTGAAGTGAATAATGGCATACAAACAAGTAAAAGAATGAATCCCACTGGGGAATTCTAATATTAGGAATTTCTTTTCTCAAAACCACTCATCTTATCTCAAAGATGGAATCTCACACCAATTAATAAGTTCTATAATTCGATGTTTCACTGTATTCCTAGACATGAATCATTGTGATTTCAAAAGTTAACTTATCATTTTGTTCCTCGAATCGCAAAATTTAACTCTCAATGTCGGGGGTATTTTGTACATTTTCAAGGGACATGTGTGGCATTTGCAAATTGTCCGAGGGTGATCTGGTCATTTGCAAAAAAAATTCACAGTGAAACTATCGAATTATCCCTGAGTGTTGACAAGAAGATGAAGATTGGTGAGGGGTATTTTTGTTTTTTTTCTTGATCTTGAATAGTGAAATAACGACTTTGCTCTCGGGTGGGACACGGGCAGGGGGCTGGAGGCAAGTGTGTTTTAGTTTTTTTCATATGTTTTGAATAGTGAAACTACTTTAACATTCTCACAAACGGCTAAAACGAAGGCTTGACGCTAGAGGCATAATTATACTTTCACATCTAGTTTTTCATGATTATTGTTGGGTCCAGAGGTCGATAGGTAATTTGTATTTATTTTATTTTTTCTCAAGGTTACTGCATGCATGTCATCTAGAAGCGCCATCAGTTTTCACGCATAAGCGCCTTTTAGGAGGCGCATGTGATGTCTCGATGGTGGAAAATATATGGTCATCATGTTATCGGGTGTGCCATCATATCTTTTTTCTCCTGGCGGGGCATGTTTTGTTTGACAATGATTGGGGAATCGCCAATGGATGACTTTTATTTTTTCCCCTTTTCTCCCTCCTACAGCAGCAAAAATGCATGTTGGTCCTTTATGTTTTCAACTATTTTATTTCAATCCCTGGTTTTTTTATTTTGTTTTTCTTTGTGATTTCTTCAATGAAAATTTTGATTGTTTTCAATTGTGTCCCTCAATTTTAATTGATCATATATGTTGTTTTCATTTTAATGATTTTAATTTTTTGGGCAGTAATATTGACAATAATTTTAACTGTTATAGCATAATAATAATGATAACGTAGTGATGGATTTCAATGATATTTTCTTCGTTTTTATAGATAGAAAATCAACTGCTCATTTTTTTTATTTGGTTATTGTAGGTGTTTTCATAATTTAAAATTAAATTATAAAATGAACTAATTCTAATACAATGAATTCAATAATTCCGGTATCCGAATTTTTTTTTAATAATGATGATAATTTTATATTGATGATTTTATTGAAACATGCTAAATAAATAAATTTATATCGATTTAAAATTCATATATTTTATAGGAAACTTGTCCTCCGTATAAATTTTGCACAAATTTATTATTTTACTCAAATTTATAGTATAATAATAAAATCTCACATATTTAAAAAATTATAATTCTGACCACGGTAAAATACGAGTAAATAACTAGTATATATATATATAAGATGCACTCTTAATAGAGATGCTACCATCCTCTTTGGAACGCACTATGCTGGTTTTCTTTGGTGGTTGGCTTCACTCGCTCGTGTGTTTCAGATTTTGATCAGGCCTCGTCACAATAACACTTTTGATTGCTGGAAGAACTTTCATATTGAATTCAAAACAGATATGGCTACTAAGGAAGTGTTTGTCATTGTATTTCAAATGTATTTTTGATTTTTTTAAATTAATTTTTATGATATGTTTAAATTATTTTCATGTGTTATATTAAAAATAATTTTTAAAAAATAAAAAAAATATTATTTTAATACCTAAACAAAAAACATTTTTAAAAATAAAATCAACTACACTCTCAAACATTCATTAATTCCAATCAGACACTAAATAGCCTTGCAACCTATGACTTATCAGCTCTAGAATCAAGGAAACAAAATAACCTTGTTTCTTATGTATAGGATTCTTATGCATGACTCAAAACAAACCTAAAACAGGGGAACGTGTTCCTAACGACTAGAATATCTTAACAACTTTAACATATATTTGATTAAACTGATTGTTGTTATTTAATTTCATCTTAAACAATCATAAATATCAAAAATAATTATGGAAATTAAAAAAAAACTGGAAAAAATCAATCTCACTGAAAAAATAAACTTCAATATTATTTTTGATATCATAATGTTTCATAATACCTATTTACAAGTCCATCCATCATAGTCAATGTATACACTTAGATACTACACAATAAAAACTCAAACGTAGAAACTGCGACTACTTATATCCGACCAGGGTCGCACAAAGATACATTTCTCCTACGCGTAACGCGTCCCAATCTCACGCGTACCAAACACGATATACAAGAAATGCGAAAAAAGAAAAGGAATGAAGTCAAGGTAAGGCTGTAAATTATGTTTATGTTTTCTCAATTGAAACGAAATGTTTCAAATGTTTTTATATTTTATTAAGATTATATTGTTTATATATATATAATTAATTAAATTATTATTGTTTTAGTTTAAATCCAAAAATTATTTAGTATTATGCAATTTAAATTTCAAACCTAAGTAAAAAAGAAAAGAAGAGTTGAACTAATATAACTTGACCGACTTGATTAGTTCAAAGATACATAAAAAATTGATAAAAATATAGTTTAATTAAAAAAATCAAGTTGACATCTTATTTTTTTTTTGAAATAACGATATATTGAATTAACTCGGGTCAACTTAGGTTAATCTTTTAAATGTGTGACCCCCATTATAAGACCATGATTATCTTAAATAAAACAAATCAAATTATAAAGTTCAATTCAAAATAAACTCGTTGTTGAATAATGAAATTGAGAAAAAATTAATCTAAAAAAAGACATAATAAAATAATTTTTCTGAACAAAATTATAAACATGTATAATATTACGAAAATATTATCATCAATCTCGCAATGTCATTACATTCTCTGATTACTCTGAAATTTTAACATAATATATATAAATATGTCAAGAAACTCATCGTAAAATTTCATCTTAATTTAACTATCAAATTAAAAGATATGATTAATATTATAAAATTATTTATTATTTAAAAAATACTATTTAACCAACCAAACAAGCAGAAGGAAACCAAAATATTCCAACCAAAATTTAGACAAAATTACCAAAATAGACTAAAATTTTAAATAAGATAAAAAATACATTTTTTTTAACTAATACAAAATATATTGGTCTTTTCTACCGAAACAGAATTATATCAACGACAATGTGAATGAACAGATAAAATAAAGATTAAAAATAACGAAACGCTTAAATAAAATAATAAAAATAAACCCTTTTTTCCTCCTCCTCTTCTTATTTTGCTGTCTGGATCGCACAATAATCAGAGGGAAAGAAAGAGAGATACAGAGGAGAGAGTGGTGCGTTAAAAAGGTCAAATTGACCTCGACCTCTCTATCTTTTGCAGCTACGACTTTCTCTCTCTCTCTCTCTCTCTCGATCAGCCAATTTCTTCTTTCTGGCGGTAATTGCAGGCTCACCATGAACGAGAAGGCCAACGTCTCTAAAGAGCTCAATGCCAGGCACAGAAAGGTTAGTCTTCTTTTCTTGATAGAAATCTCAATCCTGATTTTGCTTGAATCTCGATTTCTTTTACATTCTTATGAGTATGAATTAAGCGGCGATTTATTTGATCTATGTC
Organism: Salix arbutifolia; assembly: GCA_025169955.1. Taxonomy (NCBI): domain Eukaryota; kingdom Viridiplantae; phylum Streptophyta; class Magnoliopsida; order Malpighiales; family Salicaceae; genus Salix; species Salix arbutifolia. The sequence goes on along the minus strand of CM045917.1, from coordinate 27,474,423 downwards.
TTGCGATTTTAAATTACTAGATGATTAATTAAATCATTGATTTTTATTTCTGCTTGATTTTACATTTGATCTAATATTTTTGGTATCGGTGAATATGTCTTGATTATGGAGATGGTTGTTAAACTAATTAGTGGTGACTGTGTTAATATTTTGGAGTTTAACCTTTTAGGGATGATAATTTCAAGTTTTAGATTGGCAGAGATTTATATTTGATATGGTACGATTCATTTGCGTTATTGCTGGTTAGTTATATAATATCTTGAGATCAAAGTTTAGAAGATTAAAGCTGCATTTTCTCCGAATTATATATCCTGGTGGTGGAATTTCGGTCTAATTCGGAATGAAGAACAAATAAATGCTCTCAACATTCTTGCATTTGTAATTATTAAGGTAGGCTCAACTATGTCAATGTCCTTGACTGTTTTGCTGCTTTTGATTTGTTTTCCTCTCCAATGCTAAATATAGGTATTTCTTGTTCATCTTTCTTGAGTGCTGATGTGGCATTATGAAATTAGAATTGAATTTCTTCAACCTTAGAATTTGTTTGGATTTCGAGTGCATTAGCTGCAGGGCTTATACGTTGTTTGGGTGTCTAATTATATTAATTTGTGTTAAATGGGATGGAGTGCTCATTTTTATGAACAAATCTGTTACCTGTATGGTATGCATAATCTGCCAACTTGGCAGCCTGATTCTTTCGTTTGGGTGGAGCAATTGTGAATTGAGCTTTTTGGGCTTAAATATTAGTTATTGTATAATCACCTGGAAATGTGATTTCTTCCTGATATTTGATTCATAGTTGCACCATGGAGTTTTCTAGATTCTTTATTAATTACCATCTTGTCTCTTGTATCATGTCTTCCATTCTTATAGTGATTTTTTTTAGCCTTGTGGCAAGGCGTAGGTACATTTGATATATGTCAAATTTTTTAGACTTTATGACTGCCAATGGTGCTAACTGCATGTGATCTGTTGGTCATTGAAGTAGACTATGATTTTTGTTAATGATTTTTTTTGCTCTGTTTTTATCTGCATTCTAAATGTTTTTACTTTATGAATTCTAGTATCAATACTATCTGTTCCGGTTTTATTACATAATGGTGTTTGTGTTGATTTACTTCCATCTTTTCTGTTTGTGCATATACAGATATTGGAAGGACTCCTGAAATTGCCTGAGAACAGGGAATGTGCTGACTGCAAAGCCAAGTATGTACAGAAGAATATGAAGATACGATATAATTAGCAACATAAACACACAAAATTACTCCAAAGTCATGGATCTTCTTAAGTGGCTGGATACTGTTATTTTTTATTTTTTTTGTTGCTTTACAATCTGTTTGAGCTACTGAGTTTAACTGCTTTCTGTTGCAGAGGTCCAAGATGGGCAAGCGTAAATTTGGGTATCTTTATATGCATGCAGTGTTCAGGGATCCACCGAAGTCTTGGGGTACACATATCAAAGGTGACAAACTGCTTTGTAATCCAATTAAGCATCTTTAACAGAAGACTAAGATAAAAAAAATATTGAAAAAAAAATTGGGCATAAAGGAGGAATTTTAGATGAGACCTTCAAGGTCATCTATGAAGAGTTGCTTTGTGAGAAACAATGAAGAAATAGTTTTGTATTAGCCTCTTTTGATTACAGAAACAGAAAATTGAAAGGAAAATGGTATGATTATTTACTATTATTAAATTAATGACGTGCTGCCCATTTTCTTCTTCTTTGATGTTCATGGTAACCAGGCCTACTGTTGGCTGATCAATTAATTTATATCTTGCTGTTCTCTATACCTTTTGAATTTGATTATTAATTTTCCACTTGGAGATGCTGTTTTTTAGACATCTAACTGCAATTATCCTTGAGGATATTCTGACTCTTGATAGGTTCACTTCTGCAGGTTCGATCTGCAACCCTTGACACATGGCTTCCAGAGCAGGTTGCATTTATTCAGTGTAAGCTTACTGGCTTGTTCCAAACTTGTGATTTATTCTGATTGATTTTCATTTACTTTTGGGGTTTTAATAAATAGCCTGTTTTGTGCTGTTTTTAGCAATGGGGAATGAGAGAGCAAATAGTTATTGGGAAGCAGACCTACCACCGAACTATGACAGAGTTGGAATCGAGAATTTCATTCGTGCAAAGTATGTCTATAGTTAGAACCCTAGTGTTAGCAAGTTCTCTCAATCCGCTTTGCATGGTCATTCTCTTGTGTGTCCATATGATTGCAGCGTGCCTGATTATTGTGTTTTTTTTCTCAGGTATGAAGAGAAGAGATGGGTCTCTAAAGATGGAAAACCACAATCTCCTTCTAGTGGGAGGGATGAAAGGTCTTCTCTGCACTGGCAGAGACCTGCTGAAAGAAGTGGGCATGGACACACCAGCAGTTCTGAAAATTTGTTCGAGGAAAGAAAGAATTTTCAAGTATCAAGTTCAAAAAACAGTGCTCCTGCTACAAGAATAAGTCTTCCTGTTCCTCCTAGGGCATTTGGTCAGGTATGTTAAGTTTTACCTTTTGAGTTCGACTTGGATTTTCTTTTATTCAGAGAATATGTAGTGGACTACAGATCATCTCTTTCCTTTGTTTATGTTTGAAAAGAAAGCTTCAATAAATACTAAGGCCTAAGAGCATCCACATACATGTTCTCTATTTTTTAGCTAAATCCTAGATAAAATAGCTTAGAAAGCATTTTAGCTATCTCCCTAAAAAATGTGATCACATCCATGCTCTCTAAATTAAAGAGTCATGAATAATTTATTATAATTTTTTTGTTATTCAAATTATATATGAGATGAATATTCAAGTGTATGTTATTTCTTGTTTTTTATTGCTTTCAAATTATGTTAACGAATATTCTAATTATTTAGTTACACTTTTGAAAATTAATTTTTTATATAGTAGAAATTAAAAATGATAAAAAGAAAATGCACACTTAAAAAACAAAGAAAATTTAAACAATCCCTACTAATTAAAATCAGTATTACATCATTTTACTAATATCTCCATTTGACAAATCTCATAATATTCAACCAAATGTTGAGGCATGCTTGTTGTATCTATCAACAATATTGTCTCTTCACCTTCTTGTTGTTTCAATAAAAGTTCTTGCATAATAACAATCTTGCCTTGTCATGTTTTGCCTTTACTTTCTCTTTCTCTATAGTATATGATTTTTGAAAATATTTCATCTTCTTATGTTCCATTTGATTTTATATTCTTTGTAATCCTCTAAGATCAATCCAACATGAAAAATTGTGCTACCCTTGTCTTTTTTAACTTGCTTCTTTGCCGCCTTTCTACCTACCAGTCTCTCCATAGTCATTGTCACCAAGTACAACATCATCTTCATTTAAGTTGATTGAACTTTGAGTACAAGGAGAATAAGTTGCAGGAGTTGCTGACCATCAATCCTACATTTATTTTACCATGGAGAAAAATATGAGCTCCCAATGTATTGAAACTGACCATCAAACAGTTATATTCTTTAATTAATGAATGAGCAAAACAAGTTGATCTGATTCTAGAATAATATGGAAATTCATAAGAACCATCAAATTTAGCTAGCATCTTCAATGTCTTAATCTACCTATTTAAATGCATATGGGAACACAGCATTCGGAAAGAACTGGACCTTGTTTTTCTTTTTTCTGTACCACAACTAAAATTCCTTGACAATGAACTGCGACTTTTTTCTTTTCTGAACACAAAATACTTACAACTAAAATACCAATGCAACCATAAATCTATCTGGTGTAAGATGATTCTTCAAAGACAAGTGCAAACAAGTACTCACAAGGATTCCAAATTCATTGCATGTATGCTTTAACTGTCTACTACTTTTTCCACAAGAAAATCTGATTATAAGTGACAATTTGTCTGAGTAATAGATGCTTTATAGGGCCCTTTTACTAGCTGCTCCAAACATGAGCATTTGTAAACTATATTGATGTTTTGGAGCGTACAGTTTTTTGAGCATCTTTAATTTCTTCAGAAGCAATTGCAACTTGATCAAGGTTGTATGTCTGGTTATACAGGATGTCACCCTAGCATCTATGAAAGGTTTAAGGATCACATATGCCATCAAGGCAATTGACAATACTCAAATCAAGCTGTATACCATCACCCTAGCATCAAACTGCATTAGCAACCTGATTACGGATCACATGACAGTTTTGGAAGTTATAGAAAAAAGGGAAATAAAAAATCAAACTTTTCCAGTAAATAAGCTCTAAATCAAAATTTGAACGCACACATTTGAATCCTAAGCTCACAATGGTTTTGGTTTCCAAAAAAAGAGCATTTCAAATAGGTGTATGACAAGGATAGCTGTGAGGAAAAATGGAGAGGTATGATAAGCACAATTTGTTCATTTGCAAAAATGAAATATTGCATCAACTCTTTAATCTTCATCTCTGCAAAATTAGAAAAGAAAATCTGACCAGGAGAAGAAGAGAAAAAAGCTGTAATGAACTTTCTTCAGAAACTCTTATGATTTCACATACAGCCAAAGAAAAAGGAGTCGACTCAGTGGCATAGAAAATAGGTAATCTTGCATAGAACTCCTATGCAATGACAGCTAGGAATATCACACCCTCAAAAATGCCACTGACTGCTGAAACTTGAATATTGCTCTCATTCATTTAACGTTGCTAGACCATGCAACAAAGGCAATGCTTGAAGAAAGTTGCAATACTGTAAATAAATTATGTCAATGTTGCTCTCAGTAAAATTCAAAGAGATTTTTGCTATCTATTATAAATTATCCCTTCATTTAAAGCATATCTACAGCATACTGGGCCATTGAACTTTTTTGCCCATGGAATCCAGATGAATCAAAGAAAAATATATACCATCTTTTCATTGTCTTTTTGCCTCTTTATTATAAAAACAATCCATAGGAAGAACAGGCTGAGGCCTGGGCAATTCTGCAAAGGACTCAGATTTTGTGTTTTGCATGTTTAGAATCGGAGACATCATCTTCATACTCGTCATCATTCGCAACCAAAAAAATTCAACATACAGAAAATGCAGATTAACACAAAACCTGACAACAAAAATAAATAAAAAAATCCCAACATCAGAAATAAAAAATCTCATGTGGAATACCATGTCCCTGATTTTTTTTAACAAACCAGTCTTAACACATCGACTGTCCAAGTACTGTTTCATTCAATTACTGGTTGTGCTTCATACACTATATAGATTGATGTGCAAAATGGGATCTAATCAAATGTAATAAACTAGGATTGCTAATTACATTTGACATCACAAACCTAGATGATAAAATCCATGAAGAAACCAAATTTCGGTTTCAAAACAGACAAGCATGAAAGAAGGCACAAACCCTTTTAGCTAATGCCCTTGTAGAAGCAGATCTTTAAGAGTAAAGAATCAAGAAGCAGCTACAGAGAGGGAGAGAGGTGGAGATGTACCATGTTAGCGCTGCACCTTCTGCCTTGTCGAAGCTGGAGATATGTTGATTTGGTAGCTCTAGCAGAAAAGAGGCAGAGGCCTTGAAATCCAAAGCAAATAACAAAAATTAATCAAGCAAATTTCCTATTTTTAATGGTGACTAGAAGTTGCAGCTGACAGCGAGAAGAATGACAGCAACACCAACAAATTTCCTGCAAATCACTTCCTTTTCACCACAACTGCACCACCAAACCTCCACAATTAGATAGTGCTACAGTATTCACTATATAGCGAGTACTGTTTACAAAGACAGAATAGTAAGTGCTTTGAAGAGCAACAATGCTAGGAGTAAAACATACATTTGCTAGCTATTATAGCTAGGGAGTTCAATTAGAGCATGGATGTGGATGCTCAAGGGTGTAAAAAATTTGTTATGAAGAAAAGGTTTTGATAAGATAAAATCTATCTCCAATAACATTAATAATCAGAATAACCCAATGTTTATATAAAATCAAATTATGCCATATCTAAATCATTTTGATCTAGTTTCCTGTCTCTCATGTAATGACTACTGGTTTGAGGGGTTAAATGCATGATTCTCATTGTTTCCTCACTTTGTACTCATCTCTCATCTTATTGCTGTTTCTTTTTTTCATTCCCACCCATAATGTTCGTAGATGCATAATTATTTGAGCATGAGATATTTTTTCATAAACAGGTTACTGCTCCTGCAAAGCCTCAACAGATTGTTGAAAAAGTTGAACCAGTGGCGGTGGCTACTGAAGCTGCAAAGAAGGTTGCAGATGCTGCTCCAGCTGTCTCTCCACCCAAAGTTGATTTTGCTACTGACCTTTTTGACTTGCTCTCCATGGATGGCCCTACTGAAAATGGCTCAGAGGCAGCTTCTAATGATGATAACAGTTGGGCAGGTTTTCAATGTATGTTTTTATGTGTTTGGACAATCATTACATTCTATGACCTTTTATTTGTAATTTGCTGAATTTTCTCTCTCAGACACACACATGTATGGTGATTCTTGTTAACAATGTGGACTCTTCCTAAATTTGCAGCTGCAGCAGTTGCTGAAGAAGTATCAACAACTGGAAATGATGGTCCAACTAAAGCAGTAGAAAATGATACCCAGCCCGTTTCTGGAATTGAGGATTTATTTAAAGATTCATCTTCTTTAGCAACCACTTCAGTCTTGGAGAAACCCCAGAAAGATGTAAAGAATGATATTATGAGCCTTTTTGAGAAGGTATATGCTTTGGCATCATTTATGCATCTTTTGAACTTTTCCTTGAAACTTTGTTTGATGATTTATTAGATTCTAACTGGATGTTCCAATTTCTTGATCACATCTATCACCTCCATAAAAAACCAACTTAGTTTGAGTTTGCACTGGATTTCAACTTTGTGGAATTGAAATATTATTTGATGATTCTGTTTGCAAAATTTTATAGTCCAATATGGTATCGCCGTTTGCTATGCATCAACAACAACTTGCAATGCTGGCACAGCAGCAACTTCTTATGGCTGCAGCAGCAAATTCTGCTGGTGGAAACCCAAAAGCGATAAACCAACAGCAACTTGCTATGCTGGCACAGCAACAGCAACTTCTTATGGCTGCTGCAGCAAAATCTGCTGGCGGGGACCCAAAAGCAATGAATCAACAGCAACTTGCTATACTGGCGCAGCAACAGCAACTTCTTATGGCCACTGCAGCAAAATCTGCTGGTGGGGACCAAAAACTTTCAGGCAGTATTCAACAGCAAGGGCCAAATGGTATTAGCATACCGGCACAAAATTGGCCAAATATTGGATACCAAATCCCTGGTTTGATGATGCCAGAAGCTGTGCAGGGTGACTTACAGAAACTTATGCAGGTTCATATAATGGAATGGAGATTGCTTTCATTTTTGCCAATACTTAATTAGCTTAATCCAGTAGTTTCTGATGTTGATGTTTTTTTTTTATTGGGTTAGACTGCTAGCATAGGAGTGACACATCCTGGGGGGAGCTCTGTACCAAATCCAACATCTAGGTAAAAAAACATTTTCCATTCTACTGTGGTGTTGATGAATATATATAACCTGTGATCGTGCTTTGAATTCTGTTGAAGCTGAAACCATGAATTTTATAACTGTTTTCCTTTCCCTTATATTTTCTTTCTTTTTTTTTCTTTTTTATTGGTGTTTGTGAGGGGTTTGGGGGAGCCCCCCCCTGTCAGCTGAACTGGTTAATTTGTTAGATCAGCTTGTTTGTGTTGAGTCAAGTTTCAGATAGTGTCAGACTGCCAGAGAATATTTTTAACATGCATATCTTGTTATGTGCATGGTAGGCTTCCTTCTGTTTTGGAAGAAGTCCAAAAAAAATTCCTCAATTGGTAAAACTGGGTTTGCTGTTGAATTTGTGGTCTTCAAGTAGACAGAATTGAAAAGTCAAATGCCAACTTTTCCTGTCTTCCTCTCTGCATGCTATCTTCCCTCCCCTCTTTTCCTTGTGCATATCTTTATCTTCCTACTTGAGTTTGGTCCTCAGTCTTGCATTGCATTCCAATTATAAAATTCCATGAAGAAATTCACGTAGTGTTGGGGAGTGAAGACGATGGAAGTGAGAAAGCTATAGCATAAGCTTGTGGCTACATTTCTTCCGCCCCCCTTTTGTTACTAGAGCACCTGTATTTCTGTTTTATAGCTGCATAGTGTGTAAAATCCTTGGACTGTTACTGTATTTTCTATGCCAGTAAAATGATGCTGCCACCATAAAAAAGAATGATTAGAAATGCTGGCATTTGAAAGTTTTTACAAGTACACTTTGAATTCATATCCATTGATGCTTCTCTTTTCCACTTTTAAAATCTTTTTCTCCTGTCTGTTATTTTTTTACTCATATTCCCAACACTTGGTGCTTGCAGCCTTTATAACATGGGGCAAGTTACCCCTGCTGCTAATGCTGGGACAACCAATGGAGTCGGTAAAACTCAATCGTCATCGTCGGTTTCATCTGGTGGTACTTCAACAGCAACGGGAAAGGATTATGACTTCTCCTCTTTAATGCAAGGCATGTTCTCAAAGCATTGAGCGCCATCAGTTGGCTACATCATACAAATACTAAAAAAAATAGTTGCATTGCAAGAAAATAGCACTTGAAAGATTTTGTTTTTCCCTCCTGATTGCGATTGTAAACTATTATTCTGTAGAGGCAGTTCCAGTATTTCATTTGTACGAGTAGATGTATTCAGAATAATAAAGATGGGCTTAGATTGATTGTCATTCCCCCCTTTTCTCTCCCCTTTGCCTCAAACTGAACAACAGGAAGCCATCTTGGTTGAATTTGTTGTCTTTGTAATGCTGGTGTTTTCTTTTTGCTCCAAAATGTGTTGGTAGCCATGATTAGAGATCATAATTTCTATGAAGGAGGCACTTCTATCTACTCTTTCGTTCGGATAGATTATTATTATTATTATTATTATTATTATTATTATTATTATTATTATTATTATCCCTAATTGATACACTAACATGATAAGTCATTTTTGCAGCTTTTTATTATATCAATGAACACCATGGCTTTCCAGGTTTAAAAATAGTAGCATTTCAAGTTGCGAGGATAGCTCATGTTTTATGGCTCTTTTGCGGTCTAAAAGGCTAACGAGTTCAAAATTTACTTGGCCATGGGAATTTTTTTTATTTTATTATTAAGTCTGATCTAGTATGTCAAATATAAAAATTACTCACATGATTCTTTGCGCGGCAGTTATTTTTGATGTGATCTTCTAGATTTGCTGGCTCAAAAATTAATTAAAATAACATGTAAAACTATGTTTTTTTTTATAAAAAAAGTAAGATATTTAAATTTTTTTTATTAATACACTAACATATTGAATTGACAAAGTCTTTACGGTTTAACTCGTTAATTTCACTATATTTAATAAAAAAATAAAAAAATTATTTTTCACTTAATTATATGATTAAAAATAGTTGCTCACAAAATCATGTATCAATCCAATATTGCCATGTTTATTTGATTCTACAATAATCCCATTAAAAACAAATTGAGACAAATCATCGAGACTAATTAAAAATTAATTAAATAAAAAAATGAAATTGAAAAAAAAACTAAAAAATTCAATAAAAATATATTGAATTAAATGATAAAATTAAAAACAAACAAATAAAAAAAACTAAAAAACCGACTCAATTTGCAAGTCATAATGGTCCATCGCACCCCCTCTATTCTTTTTTTAAAAAAAATATTAGCAAGTGATAAGCAATGCGTCACTTGATGTTGTCGAGAAACCAACTATGCAATTTACCCACACCACCTCACTAGCCAAAACACTCTCAAATCACCTAAAAAATCAATAAAATAAACCTGATATTTTCTTAGACATGTTTATAGATAAAACCTACAATCACCAAACAATGCTAGTTGAATAAAATCTTTTGACACCATGAACAAGGAATTTCACCGTAAAAAAAGGGTCAAACCAACCATTCTCCCTTCCCTATTTTCACGTGATTATTTTTTGTTTCTAATCCAGGAATTGAATAAACATAAATAAGTTTTTCTGATCAAAATAAAAAATATTATAATATAATATTAGTCATGCTTTATTTATTTTTTTATAAATTTTAGTCCTTTATCTTTTAATTTCATATCTTTACTATAAATTCAAGTTTAACTTCATTACTAGTAAAAATACAAGCATTAGATGTTAGTTGAAGCCAACAGTTTGTGTTTTTGAACAAAAACTGTAGAGGTTAAGGTGATTTGTTTGGCTTGAAAGTGCCGAGCATCTATCGTGAGAAATTTGAACTTTTTCTTGAATCTGTTCATCTCAAAAAAACCATAAAAAATAATTATCAAAGCAACCCACTAATTCTTGAAAGATGAGAAACAGAAATAAAAGTTCAGTAGATACAAAGATCATAATCTTGGATTGCATGACAGGAAAAACTTTTTCACATTTATAATCATAGTTCTTGGAGCAAAGCTGAATACACAGCTCGCCATCCCTCCTGCGTAGGGTGCACCGTGTCCCAGAAAAATGTAGCTCCAGGATCATCGCAAACTGCATACTTTTTCGCTCCATTCGCGTCTACACTTCCACAGCTATATGCAGTGGATATACCAGTGCAACATGGCTTCAACGGGTTCTCGAACCTCGAACTTCCTGAGCAAGGCGGTAGAAGAAAAGGAAAAAAAACACAGAGAAGAGCTACGGTCAAGGGCAGAGCTTGAAAATATCTTGAATTGAGCTAACATGATATAGCAAACCCATTTAGACGTTTAAGCAGGTTTGATATTTACTATTTATTTGATGTAATAGCTGAAACAAACCTGGATTTTCTCCTTTGTTTTTGAAAACAGCCATGAATGCGTTGTAGAGATCAAGAATGGCAAACGTAGAATCCTTAGTCTCATTATTCAACTTTGTCACTGCTTGCTGCAGCAAGAGGTTGTGGAAATTGACAAGCTCGTTTTCAGTTCCATTACATTGCTGGAATGAGGACGTAAAGGTACTGCGGGGAAGACAACCCAAAGGTTGGAGGGCGGTGACAACCACTTTCTTCACTCCCATGCCATGAATGCGTTTCATGTTCATAACTAGTTGAGTCACTACTTTTGTAATGAAAGGCTGCCAACCCTACCATAGTCACAAGAAATTAATTAAGCTTCGCATTACCAGATAGAGAGGCAAATGAAATAAAATTTCAATGCTAAATTTCCATTTATGTTTAATGATCGAATGTTACCTGTGTTGAGCCGTTGGTGGCAATATAATTTGAGTAGTCATTACCAGCGACGGAGACAAGGGCCGCGGAGGAATACAAGTCTGATCCAGAGTAGAACTTTTCATGGATGATATCTTGGAAAAAATCAATCTGCGTGGTCATGTTTGGCTCTGGAACCAAGGTAGAGAACACCCCAGTGCCTCCATATGCGAAATTCATTCCGTTTTTCCAGTGCTCGATCCCCACTACTTTTCTCCATCTGTATGGGATCGGAGACTTGATTCCGATAGACTTAGCTGCAAATTTATATTATTGAAATGCCACATATAAAGTCATAGTGTTTAAATATTAAGCATTGCGTGATTTATACGATAATATATAATACAAGCGTGTAAGGAAAAGGAAGAAGAAAAACAACAAAAAAGTAGGGTTTGAGTAATAAAATTGCTTCCCCGAGAGAGCATCAGAAATAAAGTTGATGGAATACCCATTACCACTTTTGAATTGATGAGATGGTGTACGTGGTTACTTTATGAAAGCCACCATGTTGTTTCCACCAGTGATTAGCCCTACCGATGGGTGGGTGGTCACTCTCTCTCTCACACACATGTGTTATATATATATATATATATAGTTTTTTAAGTTAATTAAATTAAGCTTCGTATAGTTTATCGAACTAGTTACTTAATCCTTCTAGCATAAAAAAAAAAGTAATAAATAAATCCATGTTCAATGTTAACCATCCTCGTTTGAGTAAGCATGTTTTTCCCTCGAAAAATGCCTTTTGCCACTCATTAAATTATCTCATCTTATGTGATTCCCTTTTCCTATTTCTCAAATAAGAAACATAAGAGGAAAGAAGACATGGAATTGACGAAAGAACTACAGTGTAGTGGTTGGATTTGAAAAGCAAAGGGATTAAACCGACGGATTCTAAAACCAGGGACTAATCAATTCGTTTTGTTAAAACACAAGGACTAAGTTTTGTAGCTAAACCTATTTCTTAAATCGCAAAAAACCTTTGTGACCTTGAGAGAGTGCAAAAAATCTTGTCATATGGGTCTCACAACAAATATCAATAATTGCAGCAACGTAAATATCAGTATAAATAAATAAAAAATCAAAACAAAGAAACAAATTAGACGGTAGTGGTGGGGTAAAGATGGATGATAAAATGGAAGATAGCAGAACCTTTTGCCAGGACTGAAACTAGTGATTTTTGTTTTTACAGCTCTAAAAAAAGGTAGCAGAGACAGTAGTGATCGTCACAGGACAGGAGGACAAAACAGCCGGCAAACCCCACCACTAAAAATATAATTATACAGATACAAGACTTAAAGCAAAGCAAATCCGATTACATGAAGCCACCTAAGAAAGTAAAGCTAAAGGTGAAAGCACATCATTAGACAGATGAATCCAGAAACAACACTTACCGAGGAAATCAGTCAAGACCCGGCCATCTGAGAAACGACCGACAGGCTTGCCTGGAAATGTGACTCCATAGGGAACTTTCCATGAATTTGCCACAGAGTTCCTGTTATTGCCTGTGTCTGCATACGAGTCTCCAAATACAAAGAGCTTGCTTGGTCTAAAATCGAAGAGATGACGGTGTCTGTGGTGGTGGTGGTGGTGGTGGTGGTGAGATGACCCGTACACCCTTGTGTTCTCTGCAATATATTACATGAGTTCACGGGACAAATATACAGGCAGTTTTGTAGAGAAAAACCAAACCCAAGATCATATTTCCTTGGAACAATTCCAAGAAACTAAAATGATTAAAAAAGATGTGAAATATCCATATACCTGAGAGAAGCAAAAGGAAGAAGAAGCAGGAGCAGAAGTAGAGGAGAAATTGCTGCTGTCTGTCCATGATATTTATGAAACTCAGAGCCAAGTGCTGCTGGCAACAGAAGTGATGGGTTGATAAGGAGTTGATGAGGGTGATGTAGAGGTGTATGCCGAAATGAAGTTTGACTGGGGGACGAGAACACAATCAACTCCTTAAATAGTGGTGGCATCACGCACCATGGTGGAGGTTCGCTTTTCTTTGGCCCTTTTTTCACTTCAAATGTTCGGTCCAAATATGACAGCAAATTCTCTTGGCAGCTTCATTTTGAATTTTTCTACCAAAAAAACTTCATATTTCTTTCAACACGCTGAAGATGATTGGAAAAAGGCTGGGAGGGGTATTGTAATTATCATTTTAAATGTTTTTTCATACACTAAATCGAACTGCGCATGTGATTTCAAACGGAGATGAATGGAGCTAGTCCATCGTGATTGCCCCTTCCATCATTACCACGTATAGACCGTTACCAGTGCTCAGTGTTAAGGAATCATCTCACCTAAAAGCTTAATCTTGTAGGTGAGGTTTCAGAATATGATTTATATTATTCTCTAACACCCCCCTTAAGTGAAAGCTTTTTAAACTTGAAACTTGCACACAGACCCACTCTATCTTGTATTTGATTTTTATCAAATAGAATGGGGATGGTGAGATTCGAACTCGTGACCGCTGGGTTAACAAGACTTTGATATCATGTTAAGAAACCATCTCACTTAAAAACTTAAGCTTATAGGTGAGCTCTAGAATATGATTTATATTATTCTCTAACATCCAACATCCAGTATGATGGCTTGGAAATTCCCTGACTTGGTCCATTATGATTGCCAATTTAAGATATGATCAACGCAACTGTGTGTTCTTGAAAATGGGAATTTTGGGTTGCCATATTTTATTTTATTTGAACTTTCAATGTGTTCATATTCAAACTATGTTAGCTAATGACGTCCACACTGCGCCAACAATTTGCGATTGTGTTTACATCTGTTCAGATAAGATTTTCTAATTCGAGTTTTAGGACCCGCAGTTGGGAGAATTTATCAACTTTTTTTCTGAATAAAGACACTCTTTCAAAATGTCACGGAAACTCCTTGGCAGTATATACGCGCGCGCGCGCGTGGGGGATAGCCTATCTTTTTATATTAGTTAGCCTATTTTTATATTAAAAAATATATGCATTTTTCAATAATAATAATAGTAAAGATGGGTTAGGAAAAGAAGATGATTTTAAGATGATTGTAGTAAAGACATGACATTGATGATGAAGGAGATTAATCCTGAAAGGGGCAGTTTAGTGGTGTAACTCCAGATTTGTTTTTTAGAGGTTATTAGTTTAAGTCTTACAACTCTCTGAGTTACTAGAGTTTGGTAACTAATCATTTATTTTAGGAATCGTAAAAATGATTAAGGTGCATATAAGCTGATTCAATAACTATATTACAAAAAAAAATGACGAAAAAGATTGTGATTGTAGTGGTGGTTAAAGATTATGATGGTGAAGGAGTAGGAGGTGGTGGTTGTGGTAGTGGTAGTGGTAGTGGTAGTGGGATACATGTGATGGTTAAAAATAATTGGATGATATTGTAGGTGAATTAATATTTTATAAAAATTTATGAGTTGAAATATTTTTCAGCAAATGAGCTATGTTTAAATATTGACTGTAAAATATTTATATTGACTAATTTTCTTAGAAAATATTTTACGATAAACAAACAAATGAAAATATTTTTTGGGAAACAAACATAGAAAAATCTAAAAAGTATTTTCCTGAAAAATAATTTACATTATAAATACACTATTAAAATTAAAAGCCATGAGTAATATAAGTAAGAAAAAAAAAATAAGAATCAAAATGTCATGTGATATTCTTTTAAGAACTAGAATAAGAATTATAAGTAGACAACATTAGTATTTAAGGTAAAAGCTATATGATTTTAAACCTATTTTCATAAAATCAATTTCATAGAATTGGGGTAGTGTGGGCCATTGACTTGTAACCTATTATGGGCTTGGATTTGTCTATGTGGGCTGTGTCAGGTGATTGCCTTTCTTTCACAAGACTGTTTAGCTGGCCACAGAGCCTCTTATTTGGGCTTAAAGTGCTCTATGGTGTCTTGAAATTATCTTCTTTCTTTCTTTTGAAAATCTCCAATATATATTTTTTTAGAGTCTTGCTGGTTACTAAAAGTCCAAGATTTTAATATCTTCACCAATCTTCCGAACTATCTTAAAGAATTGGGTTGCCAATTATGGCTTGCATGTAGTTATTGGATTTTCCACCCAAAATTAGGCATCAAGTGGGCTATGATACAACCTCTACCTAATAAAAGACTATTTGTTTTTGTCATTATTTTATTTTTTTTATTTAAGAAAAAAAAATATATATATATATATTAAGATAATATTTTTTATTTTTAAAAAATTAGTTTCACAACCAAAACAATCCAAAAACATAAAAAAATAATTTTAAACATACAATTTAGATTTTCTTGAAATATTGTTTGGAATGCATTAGTAATATAGTATTTTTAAATTATTTTTTATTTAAAAATAAAATAATCGAAAAATATATTAAAATAAGTTTTTAATTTTAATATAAATAAATTAAAGTCATTGAAAAACTATATATATAAATATTGATTTTTCCTCTGGATCTTATATATATTTTTCATCAAACTATTTGCAATTTCATCGCGTATGAAATCCGTGTGTGAAGGCCTTTGCAATTATTGGCTATGTGCGCGAATCTGGTAAAAAATCATCAGGATAAAATTAGAATTTAGATCATATTCAGTAAAACAACATAATTTTGCGATCTTCTTCTAATATAGTCATGTAATGTCATAGATACAACTACAATCTCAGCATGCATTTTGTATGGATAAGCAAATATTTTTTGTAAAATTCTCCACCTTTGATTCCATACTCCAAAAGAATATTATGTCATGATACATAATGATAAGTGTACACAATTAAACACTTATTCTCGACTGCTTGGTTGTCCACGATACCAAAAATCTTATAAGTGATACCTTTCATCTTTATAGGGACATAAATACTCATACTCATTGGGATATCCGACATCAATAAAATAGTATTTTTCTGAAAATATTATATATAGAAACATTCCTACATTTTCAATAAAACTCATTCTTCTTAAAGGTTTTAAGTCATAATGTATTTCTAGGTCATTACATAGATTCAACACGGTGGTTATGTATGTTCATCTCAAACATGTTAACAAATTGTTTCCAATAACCTCTTAAGACTTCGTTCAACCAACACATCCTTGTATTGTATGAAACCATACATGGTTCTTTATACATATAATTAATTTAATACATGTTTATATCTCTAGCCGTGCATATAATTAGTTTTTCCTTATCAAATTATACAACAACTAATTAAATCATTACAAAACAATATTATTACACTACTTCTCATATACATAAAAATAAAAATAAATAAATAAATAAATTGGAAAGCAGCACTTAATCCAAGCATTTAACTTAAATAAAAAATGTTAGAGAATACAAAACTCATGTCGATACACTAATGAAATGTACAGAGCTCTCCATCACACATGACTTTGCAAAAAAACAACAAATTAATACAACAAAAAATCAAGAACCTTCAAGAACATGTTTCAATGTGAATTGATAAACGCAATGGTAAATAATATATTTCAGTTGTATGCAAGTGCAGTGCTTCATAGGTAATTAACAACCCTGAAAATTAATCACAATCAAAGCATAATCAAACAACACATAAAGTAAAATTTGAAGTTAATTAAGACAATTTCTGGAATTGAAATAAGGATATTAATGCGAAGAAACAAAAAAACACTAAAGAAAATGAAAAGGGCTAAGAAAAGAGGAGTATAACTTGTGCTATCATAGCAACAAATTAAGTGGGTGTTTATTCTGTACAGTTGTTAACAATGGTGAGAGAGCGCAGATCTGTTGAGGGTTTTTAGGGAGAAAAATTCAACAGCAATTAATTATTTTTGAGTTGATGAAGAAGCGATGAGAAGCAGGCTTATGTAATGTTTTACATTGCATTTCAAAAATATTTTTGAAAAAAATAAATTTTTACTTTATTTAAAATTAAAATCTTGTGGTGTTTTTAAATCATTTTCATGTGCCGATATCAAAAGTAATTTTTTATAAAAAAAAATATTTTAATTTATTTATGAATAAAAAGCAATTTCAAAAATAATCTGAACCATATTTCCAAACAAACACTAAAAAACTGTAATCCAACCTCAGTTTTTTGTAGGACCATGATAATAAAAATTGTGATTCATGTATAACACCCACATAATCAACAATCAAAAGCTAATGGCAACCACATATTTGGCTTGGAGTTGCTGGTTAATTTGTCGTCTAATATGATAAAGTGGATGAATCTCACTTGACTAGGGCAAAGAGTCGACTATGAACTATAATTGAATCCCTTAGAATCATGCAACTCCATCCTTAATTGGGTATTCGAACTGATGATCATGTTCCTACCTATGATATATATATATATATATATATATATATATATATATATATGCCAAATGATTTCATACACTGGTATGATTTTCAAAGTTTAAGCATTACATAATTGTACACCAAACACTTATTAGCTGGTCGGCAATTTAGGTGCTTAAGACAGAGACAGCTGAAGAAATATCATATTTTTTTATGACAAATTAAAACCCCGTGTATCATGTGATTGGTAATTTGTCGCATTATAGATCTTGTAATTACTATATGTTATTGTGTTTTGCTGCCATATATAATTTAAATATGATCTAATAATTTTGTTATTTCCACTAATTTAAATTCTTGAAAAGATTAATAAACCCCCTTCACTAATGTTTATTAGAAAATCACACCAACCAATTTAAAAAAGTATATTGTAAGAATAATAATAACATTATATCACGCTCCTTGAAAACCATACATGAGAATTCTCTAACAAAATAACATTAACTCATATATATTTTTGATATTTTATAGGTTTTTAGATAATAAAAACCCTAAATTTACTATTAAAAACTTATTGATTATATTTATAAATCATCAGTTTTTAGAAGCTATTTGTTTATAAGTTATATATCTACATATTATTTTCTAAGGAATTGCAAGCATAACGATAAACATGTTTTGAAAATCTCAAGAACTTAATTTAATTGCAGATTGATGAGTTTTTGTTGATGTTCTTCTTCTGCCGTAGTTCAATCATCCATTCTCTCCACTACTCTTTATTTCAAGGATACAAAGTTGAAATTGGTCCTATGATTCTTAATATGTTGGTCTTTATTTCAAGGATACATAATTAAAACTGGTGATGTGGTTGTTAATATAATGATTATTAAAAATTTATATAATCGTCAATTTCAGAACTTATAGAATTATATAAAGTGTGTGCAAGCTGACTCGAATATCTATGTTAATAAAAAAAAAAAGATACAAGTTGAAACTACCAACTCCATATACTTTAGTTAAAGTAAGTTTATTATTTACAAGTTTGGATCTTATCAAAGCTATCTCTTATAATGCTCTCTCTCTCTCTCTCTCTCTCTCTCTCTCTCTCTATATATATATATATATATATATAATAAAAAAAAATTGATATGAATCCATAATGAAAATTAGAGACAAGTAATTAAAAAACTAAAATCAAGTTGAATATGGAAGACTTGTAAGAACTAACTAAGCAACACAATTAATTTATCCATGTTAAAAATCAAGAGGAGGAAGGCAACAAAATTAAGAACATTAAAATGTGCTGTCACAGGAAATTTTTTTTTTAAAAAAAAGCATGCGAGCAGTTCGCTTGTCTTGATTAGCCGTCGGGTATCCGTGGACTGTCTTGGACGGCACCCATGAGGCTGTTCGGCACATGGGAGACCCATAAAACTAATTACCTCTCAAACATCACCGGAGATTCAGGATCCTGAAACAGCTCCGGCTATAATCATGATTGGCATATAATTTTGTCGTGTGAGGACATTGCAGTGGCATCATATCTGTTTGCTAACTAGTAGATCTTGGTTTTAATGTTTAAAATTTAAACATCAGTAGTTCACATTAAAAAACCTCTGATGTTTTGTTCAACACAGCAGTGACTGCAGACATTTGATCATCTCCACATTCCCATGTCGGCATGTCCACTTGGAAATGTATATATGTTGTTAGTTACCTCTAATTGGTATTAAGATATTAATTGATTTAGATTATGAAGATATTTGTTGGTATTTTATAATGTATTCTATTTGTATTTGTTAGATAAACCTGTTCTATGTTTTTCTAAACTTGTGTTCATTGTTTTAACTTTTGAAGATTTTTTAAACGATGCAATAATCAATGGAATATTCTATAAAAAATGTAATTTTAAAAAAAAATTATTCAATCAGCAATTATAGTTATGATGAATTTTTCAGCTAAATACTTTTAAAACATACAAATAAGCAAATCCGATTCCTCACCTTTTGAACCCTCTCTTCTATCTACGTGCCCCCACATTCGAGGAAATCTATTTCTATAAAAAGCATTTCATGAGTTTAAATAAACAATTTAGATAAGTAAATAAAACTTCGATTATCCTAAAATTTTATAAAAAATACGTATCCTATAACTCGAGATATCAAACTCTTTGTAATACAATTCTTACCTAGCCATGTCCTCTCTTCATCTTTCGGTCCACATTTCACCGCGAACTGTATGCAACTCCACTCCATATAGATATGCCACCTTCCATTTTGTCATCTCGCAATTTTCTCACAGTCCCTTCTTCTCTCTTTCTGCGATCTGCACTTGTTAAGAGCCCGAGGATCTTGAGCAATCTTGGTTCTTGAAGCCCTATTTTAAGTGAAGAAGAAAACAATGGTGCTTCCTGCATCAAGTTCTGGAAATCTCATGCTCTCTCTCAAAGTGGTTTTGATATCAGCTGGGGTGTTATCTTTAGCGGTGGTACTAAAACTATCGGTCCTTCCAGCAGTAGCAGTTTTTGCAGTCTCTGAGCTACCTATCTTGTATTCCTCCGTCCTTTCTTGGCTTCAGCCACCTTATCTTTACTTGACCATCAACTGCATAATCATCTCTATTGTCGCCTCTTCCAAGCTCCAACTTCAAAAGCCAGCTGGCCGAGAACAGGAAGCACCCTTGCCATCACCGGCGGATATGAATGCCCCTCCGGAGGAGAATGTTACTGTTCGTGTAAGGAGTGATTATGATAATGATGCTTTCGTTGTTTCAAGTGATCAATATGGTAGTGATTATCAAGATTTGGATGTGGAGGATTGTACGGTGGAGAGCAGTGGAGTATATGAAAGGGAAGAGGGTAGGGCAGTCCCGTCCATGGAGCTCTCGTTTGAGAAAGAGAAGCCATCGGTTTTTGCAAGATTAGGTCGCGGGAAATCTTTGAAAGCCACTCCTGAAGGTAAATTCTAAGTGCACCAATTACTATTGCATTTTGTTTACTAGATGCCCAATATACATTTCTGAATCTCTGGGGCCGAGATATCTGTCTTGGGATTTTTATTTTTACAACGACAAAGCTGCTTTGAAGTAAGCACTTCTCTTATCAGCTCGTACTTACATTTGGATGTATGTATTCACACAAAACATAAAAGAAATAATTTTTCCTCCTAATCAACTCCTTATTAATTCTTTTAATTATTTCTTAAATATTTAAGTTACGGGTGAAAAGGAGGATTAAATCCATGTAATTATGTTACGCGATAATCCCTCTTGTAATCGAGAATGATTTTCAATAAATCCCTGGAAACCTAGTTAGAAGATCCTACAAGCTAACTTGGTGGTTCGTCTTGTAATCTTGGAGAGACATTAATCAAAGTTGCAGATGATTAAGATACTCATAGCGAAACATTGTTTGGTAAATTTTTGTTTTAGGTAATGGGAAGGCGGCGGCAGCGTTGGGAGTGTCAAAACCAAAACTGGACGACACGCTGGAGAGCACGTGGAAGACGATAACGGATGGCCGTCCAATGCCAATAACCAGACACCTCAAAAAATCCAACACGTGGGACACACACGTGCGCCCAGACAACAACTGCCCACCAAAACTGACGAAGAAATCTGAGACTTTCAATGATAGGAGCAGCAGCTGGAGGAGGCCGAAGAAGCTTGCTCGGAGTCCGCAAGGATCAGGGAAGCTCGGTAGAGAGCCTTCATTGAGTCAGGACGAGTTGAACAAGCGAGTTGAGGCGTTTATAAAGAAGTTCAACGAGCAAATGAGGTTGCAAAGGCAGGAGTCTTTGAACCAGTATCAAGAGATGATTGGTCGTGGAGCATTTTAGAATGGATTTATTTTAGACTTTTTGTATAATAATAATAATAATTTTATTAAATAACAAAAGTAGTAACGATAAGCACAGCTTGGTGGAGAAATGATATGACATGGATTGAAGGAGAAAGTACTTTGAAGAGTAGATGAGTTGATAATGTGCTTAAAAAACCAGACATTATTGTGATTTCATGATAACATTTTTTCTGTATAGATTTCATTATAAAATAAAGATTACATGCCCATATCACTCTATTATCTAGCAAGGACCCGAAATGGATCGTCTGTCAACGAAAAACTGTAAGACTAATTGCAGTTCCTCGTTTGCATAATATTCATTGATCTTCTTCTGTACATTTTATAGTGAGTCTATACAGGGCCTGAGGATGGTAAATCTACATTGCCATCGTGGGTGGGAAGAGCCTATCCAAGAAAGTGTACACGCCACCTCCTAACAAAAGTGCACCACTGCCAATCATTCAAATTCAAAAATGCATCAGAAACGAGACTCTACGGAACCTAAGACCAGAAAATACAGCTTATGACAGACATGCAATTCAATAAAATGGCCACACAGTGGTGCGAGTTCCATATGACAGCAGACCAATCGACATGGCCATGTTTACCATCAAATTGGTTTATGGATTGTGAAGTGGGTAGCAGTAATTTGCCTGTCATCAAATTCAAAGCATTGGAGATTCTCTAATAATACCTCATTGGATTGATCCATGCAGAGAACTTCCGGAATGACAACAAGCTCTGCAGATGTGGTTAGAGGTTAGGTTTTCTAAAAATGAAAATGAAAAATGAAAACATAAGACGACAAATTAATCCAACTCCAATAACCAAGTAATACCTGTGCTAGGCTATTACTATCACCACTAGTTACAGAAGTTACAATAATTATACATTTAGGCACAGGCTGTAAAGCAAGTACCTGCAATGCACCAGCGAAAGAAGCTGCAAGAAGTAGAGGAGCAACATAGCCAGTTGTGTATGTTAAGAGTAAGCTGCCTCCTACGACTGGGTCCTGTTATTGATAAATATGCAAAGCAAACAAAATGAATTTGGGATACAATGCACCAAACATTACTCTGAATATGACTAATCCATTACTCCACTGATGTTTTCCTTTCTTTTCATTTTCTTAACCTTTCCATGTAGCATTTTAGTGTGAACATCCACTCAGTCATCACTACAAGTCCTTCAACTTTCCAAACCATCAAATAGAATTTGCACTGAGCATAGAACTCTTTCTTTCCTCTAGGTGTGTTAGTGATTAAAACATTTTGGGAAAAAAACAGCTCTCCCAATGTGACTGATCTTATTCGAGTTTCAGATAATGATGAAGTTTACATGAAACAAAATAACTGCAGTAACTAATCCAAAAAGCACAAGATTAGGTCTTCCAACAAAAAGGGAAAAAATTATGTTTTACGTCCGGCAAGTTCAAAGTACTAGTAGTACATTTATGCATACGTCTGATCTGCAATCTTAAAACGGGAACTTAAGCTCAATAGGACTCAGAGAACTCGGTAGTTTTAGAATACCTTAGATGCAGCCACATATCCCAGTAAAGTGGCCAGCACAGGTGTACTGCAAGGTGAGGCTGCTAGTGCAAAAGTAAGCCCAGCTAAATATGCTTGCACACCTATAATGTCATACTTCCATCTTATTCAAAACATTGAAGAACATGCAGAGAGCACAGGTCACCTTGATAATGAATAGTTGACAAATTGCTTAGAGTTGAGAAGGCCAATTACTTGATGGAAAATTAGCAGCAGCAGCACGGGGATCGAAGTTGTTGAAAAAGGAAGGTAGCTGTAATTCAATAATCTGTACAATGACCCACAAAATGAGCCATAAACAGGAGGGATATTTAGATTATAGACATTCAAATAAAAGAAAGTATCTCCATCTGAACCATTCAAAAGCCATCTCTGAAACACTGAAAAATCCATCATCAAGTAAGAACCCTAAAACTTGTGATGCACATAAATCAAACATCAATAAAAATATATCATCACCTCAAGAAGATTTAGACCCATAATAACAGCCAGACCAGAAGCAGCCAAAGGCAATCCTTGTCCTATCTGCCCATATGTCTTTCCAGCAAACGAGGCTGCTATGCCTAGAAGAGCGAGTGTAGTTGCCAATCCCAAAGCAAATGCAATAGAATCCCCGACAATCTAGCCAGAAACACAATCAAACATGTTTGAGGCTTTGAGCACGAAATATGTGAGAGTGCAAATTTGACCATCTGTGTGTGTCTTGTGTGTGCAAGAAAGTGAGACAGAGCAAGGGATGTTGGCATTGCAAATTTTCACTGCTCTGAGAGAAGGACCATATCCTGCCACAACATGATTTGCATAGTCTTGGTGGTAAAATATGCCACAACATGTTTGATTCCCTTTTCTACACCAAATATTTTTATATCTTTCCATTTCATTCTTTAATTCTGAACTCATTTCAAGATTTATAATTTGAGCTCAATGTGTGAAATAAGAAAGTAAGGGAAACATAAAATGCTGATAAGCCGTTTAACAAGTCATAACCTCTGCCCTGCTCTTTCCAGAGCCAAATGCTCCTGCATGATCCAAACAAGGCCGAAATCAAGTATCAGAGCTCATAAGAGATGCAAAAGAGTGGAGGAATATTGCAAAATAGTAGTATAAATCCATTCTCTGCCAAATTTACATCCAACAAATACTTACCGATGTAGCCAAGGGTCAGCGGTAAAACACTTAATGTGCAAGGAGAAAGGCTGGTCACAAGCCCTGCTCCAAATATCACTGCCAAACTGTAAAGCAGAATAAGCAGTGAACCAAAGTGTATAAGAAAAATGCAATAACAAATTTTCAGAAAGATGATAGCAAATTGAAGGTAAAAGTGTAGAGACAGACCTAGTAAAACTGAGTGCTGATAACTGGTCTTGAACAGCTTCATTAGCCTGTTGCCCAGATGAATATAAGAAACCTCCAAACCAGTCCCCAATGCTTCCATCAGCCAAAGTATAAACACAAGCAGCCTCCTCCTAACTCAAAAGGAAAACAAATTGGACCCCTTAGCTTACAAAAGCGATATAGTCGGTAAAATAATCCAATAATTACACAACCGATTGCAATACAAGGACACCAAATATGAAAACTTCAGGATATAAATAGGTAAAAAAATGAAAACAATATATATGAATGCTTATTGCGAGCAGTGAGGAATTAAAGGGTTCACAACAGAAGCAAGGAAATAATGGTTTGAACAAAATATGAATTAAGAGCTTCTCTTTGGCTCCTTCTCAAGTGGCCAGTTCAAGCATACAGACAGTATGGATTCTTACCAGTACTTTATCCAGAGTTACAGCCTTCGCCACATCTATTGCAACCAAATTTGAGACTGAGAAAGCACAAATAAATAAATAAATAAAATTATCATCGAGACTACAAGCATACAAACAATTATGGACCTCAAGATATATATATATATATATATATATATATTCCTCAAAAGTCTCAATATTAAGAAATTCCATGAAGTCTGCATGCTCTACAATTGAAAGAAAGAAAGAAAAACTCTTATTCAGTAATTAAATCAGGTTGCCGATTTATAAAAAAGAAAAAATATATATAGTTAATTACCTGCAATGGAACTGATAATAGTGTTAATTCCAAGGCTGCAATCCCTATCCTTCTTCGATAAAGAAACAAAATCTTCTTCAGTTTTGGAGGATTTGCTACTCAATCTGATTGGCGCCTTATATTTCCTTGCTGATTACACAAATAAATTAAATATTTTGTAAAGCCAGCAAATAATAAAATGACCTAATTTGAACTCACCATTATTGCGTCCCTGATTGACACAACAGTAAGTAGCACAGTGGTTTATAAGCAAGCTCATTACTGTGAAGGTGAGGGGAGTATTGAAGCTCTTCAAAGATGTTTGGTTGCCGAGAAAGTGAGAGAAAATCTTGCGGAGCGGGAGATATTTTTGGTCTCTTAGATGAATTTGTGGCGTTTTAGTGATTGTTGAGGACGTTTCAGTTTAACGGTTTTTTCACTTTTTTGGATTACCGCGTTTCCTTCTACGGCTACGTTTTGATGAAAACATTATTAAACCAACAAAATACCTTGATTATTGATTAAGCATTTTTTTAAAAAGGAAAAAAAAACTACAAACCTCTTGTCTTTTAAACATGAAAAATTTCTGTAAGCATATAGTTCTCTAAGACAGTAATTTAGTGTCCATTAATATAAGATTTTGTTTATTTTCCTTGTTAAAGCAAAAATGCCAAGCCATTCTTAAAGTAAATGCTTCTTCTTCTATTTTTATTTTTATTATTTTCATGAATCAACAGGACATTCATTTAAGATTGTTCTGTCTTTACTCTCCTTTCTTATGCCTCGTTGACTTGCTTTTATTTATTTGGTAAAATCAATATATTTTGTTCTCTATTGATGAAATTTTTTATGAGATTTTAAACTTGTTTTCCATTGTGATTTAACCATGTTTTTTTTTAAAAAATAGTTTTAAATTAATTTATTTTATGATTTTAAATTGTTTTGATGTCCTAATGATAAAATTAATACTAATGTGAACAATGGAATTTAATTTAACTATTTGTTTCGTGGGTGGAAGGTGGATTGGAGGCTGAAGCATTGGTGCCAAAGGGATTAATCTGCACAGAGAGATTTGATTATACATCTACCGTCTATATACTTAATCAATTCATCTCTTTGAGAATTCTGGTTCTATGGTGTAGTGGTTAGCACTCTGGACTTTGAATCCAGCGACCTGGGTTCGACTCCCGGTAGGACCTTTTTATCAAATTCTTGTTATAAAATAAAATAAACATTTTGTTTTTCTATAGCTGAAACGAGTATAAATTAGTGGGAAGGCTGTAGCTTAAAACAAATCGAGGTCATGTCTCGGGATCTCCAGCTGATTAGCCCTTAATTTGATTTTCCGAGTTCGGAGCCAAGGTTTCCTCGTTTCATCCCAGGTGGCAGTACTCTACAAAATGACGAGTAATCGATTTGGATAGAACGGCCAAAGATTGTTTAAGATTTCACTCCAAGCCTTCCATAGCTCATTTTCCCCTCACACTCTCCTTCGCTATCTTGAATGAGCTTAAGAATCCTATTGGATTTCCAATTGGAGGTCTAAATCCTCTTTAAATATTAAGTTTATCAGTACTCTACCATTCGGATTTGTATAAATTTAACTAATTCTACAAACTCGTAGAGAGGAAAAATAATTGAATCACAAACAACACAGCGAAGGAAAATAATAAGATTAACATGGAAATGGAAAGTCATCTAAGGTGATAGAAATTGTCTTTCTTCTCACTCGTACAACTTTTTTGCTGATTGAGTTCGTGTTGTTTTATCACCTTTCTTCAAACCTTTCTCAGCAGTAATCTCATTTTTAGATATAGCTTTAGCTATTGCTTTCATCTTACGAACATTCTTTGATCTCTTCATTAGTCTTCCCTTTGTCTTTCTGTTTCAAAAGAAGATCATGATCAAGACAATGAGAGAGTAAAAAAAAAGGGCAAATTAAGCAAGATGCAAAAGGCTGAAAACAAAAACCAAAGGATCAAAATCAGTACAGATTTCCGAACCATCTCACTTAAAAGCTTAAGTTATTAGGAGAGGTCCCAGAATATAAATTATATTATTCCCTAACATACCCTCTCAAATAAAAACTCTTTGGGCTTGAAACTTGCATAGGCTCACACTACCTTGTGCTTGATGTTTATCAAATAGGTTGGAAGTGGTGAGATTCAAACTCATGACTGCTGGGTCAACAAGGCTCTAATACCATGTTAAGAAACCATCTCACCTAAAAGCTTAAGCTATTAGGTGAAGCTCCAGAATATAATTTATATTATTTTCTAACACTAGAGCCCTTCAATGTAGAGTTAGAGAGTTCCCATTTGACATATCTAACAGATGCCAATTCCCATGATAATAAACAAAAGCAATTTATATACAAACCATAAGATCAACCTCTAAACTGCCTTGATTACTTTAAAAACAACACATCTTTTGTTCCTACATTGCCAAAGCTATGCCAACCTCTACATCTATACGTGCATGAATAGTTTAAGAACTACCTATCCTGCTGTCAGAAATTTCCACCAAATACGGGCATAAATATTATGAAGAACTTGAAAAGGCTAAGCTACCTATCCTGCTAACACACCAAAAAAAACCCACTAAACTTGTGCTCTCACAACAAACCTCTAAACCATATGTTTAACCCGAAAACAAACTGTAAAGCATATCCTTGAAATGGGAAAAGCTCTCAAACATATGTTTAATCCTAAAACAAACTGTAAAGCACATCTCCACAACGCGAAAAAGTTAGGAAATTTCATTACAAAAATGCCTAAATCCTCTTTCTTTTATAGTTAATTGCAGAATTATAACAGCAAAAGCAGTTTCTACGAAACAATCATTACAATATGGTATGTGCTATGTAGACTATAAACTACTAGCTACCTAAGTTCAAGTCATGATTACTTATTATAGGCAATGAAATGAAACCACAAGCTCATTATCACTGACCTAATAGAAGTAACAGAAGCTGGTTTTTGAGCTCCAGACTCTGACGTGTCCATCGCTGCACAATTTTTCAAGATTCATTTTCTTGGCTTATTATTATTTTTCTTAGAAACAAAACAGGAGCTATAACAACAACAAAAATATGGTTACCTTGAGGAAGATCTGAAACAGTGGGCTCTGTAACGTCCATTGAAACGGCGCCGTTCTTCTCCTTCTTCTTGTTTCTGTTTTTCGCCATGCCTGAAGAAGTGCTGGGAGAGAGTCGATAGACGTAGAGACACTGCTGGCGTCGCAAAAAACAAAACCCTAGGTTTTATAACTAGCTGACCAATGGGCTTTTAGAGTGAAAGTGGCCCGACTCAATAACAAAAATATCATTGGGCCAGCTATTCCCTGTTTCTTATGGATACCATTCCCACGTTCTTCCTCTCAAACCGGTTAAATTTATTTTTTAAAATATTTTTTATTTAAAAATATATTAAAATAATTATTTTTATTATCATTACATTAAATTAATTTATAAAAAATAAAATGACCGAGTTAGGTTTTCAGTTGTTTTTTGTGATATTCGGAATCTAGGGTCAACCCATCATTTAATCTCTGATCAATTAAATTGGTGTTACCAATTTTTAAGGGGGTTGATGCTTGTTATCCCCATTTGCATATGTGTGCGTTCGCTTTTCTTTGCCTGCTAAAAGATTGGTGAAAAAAAATCCATTTTTAACTCGGTCTGAGTGACTCGGTCCTGGAAATTTGAGAGGAAAAGCCCCAAGAGAAAAGGAGCTAGTGGTAGAACAGAAGATGTCGCCATGAAGCTAAAATAATATATTAATATCAAAAATACTTTTTTAAAAATATAATAATATCATTTTAATATATTTTAAAATGAAAAACATTTTAAAAGAAAATCTCAATCATTCAATCTGATTACGGGACTCGGTAGCTAACTACTCAATCAAAGGACGGGGATCTTGGGGGAGCCAAGAAGCTGCTTATCTGGTAAACTTTGGCACCAACTTTTGGACTCATTCTGCCTCTTTTAAGACACCTTCTGTGCAAATTGTCAGTAAAATTTCATCTCCATCGTAGCAATGATGCTCAATAATTAAAAAAGGTGTCTCAGCACATGCCACAGAAAAGCAGAGGCCCAGTGGCATTGACACATGCGATTGCTCGACTGCTGCTCTAATCCAGGGCCCTCGTGTCTAACCCATTACACTCCCATGGCAACCTAATCAACAAGCACACAACTACCCATCCTTCATTGATAAGGCGATAAAGCTCAACTCGGTCGCTTTACATGCAATCCTACCAAGAAGTTGGTGGGATTGTATCGAGTCGCTCTATGGAATCTTGTGCGCTGCTGCTAATGGTTCTTAAAAATAAGTAGCAGTGATGATTGAAGGTAGCTTATTGGTTGACAAAATGGGATATAAACTTATGAAACTATATTCCAAGCCCCATCTCTCACAAATCCATAATCCCTCTTCATCTTACTCTTGCGAGCCACAAATTGATTTATGATAGCCTCATTTCTTCTTTTCTTTTCTTTTCTATTTTATAACAGGAGTGTTCGTATTAACTTGCACACACCACGACTGATTCTCGGATCCACTAAAACCCTGCAAGCTTAATAAATAGATAAGGTACCGCAGGATTGATAGACATACACAAAAAGACTCGAACTCAAACGCAGAGAAAAAGAACAAGTTTTTTCCCCACTAGACCAAGACTTCAAATGCATGATAGCCTCATTTCAATCGATAGTCACGTTGGATCTACTAAAAACATAAAATATGTGAGTGGGCTCAAGCTCCTCATGATATGTAATATGTAAGAATGGATTGTTAAAAGTAACTTGATGTTTTTGGCTTTATTTCATTCATCAGCCTTGGGGTTGGACGAATAAAAAGAAAATATATTACTATTCCAATGTGAATCAAGAAATAATGCAAGTAACTAGCTATCTTCAACCCCAAGCAACAATCATTAAAGAATGTGAGTCGGGTTACTTTTTTAATCAATTAGGTATTAATTATTTATCCAAAGTGTTTAAGATGCTTAATCTAAACCTACTCCTAAATGCAATACACAACTTTAATTAGAATAGACTCATGATAAAGATATTCATTACCAGAATTAATTGTTTTATCAAATGAATTTTTTTAAACTATGTTAGTAATTCTATTAGGAAAATATCACATTATCGTACTTTACATGTTTCTTAATTTACGATAATTTTTTTGGTGTTTATTATGAATATTTATTAACAGAATTATTTCATCGATAATGATTTCTATAAAATACCAATTGAAATACTTATCGAAAATTACAAATTAATAATTTTTCATCGATAATATTATTAGCTAAAAGACAATAGAAGAATTCTATTAATATTTTCATATGAATTAGTCAACATTTCTAGCAGAGATTATACATCCATAAAGGACACGAATGATGGGCCTTCAAATCTATTACATAAAACAATAGTCTTTTTTTTTGGTAATGATAAAACAAGAGACTTAATGATGGTGAACATGCAGTAATTATTGGATTGATGATAAAGGACAAATAATAATATTTGATTTGCTGTTTTAGGTGATCTGTTTTTGTTCTATTAAATTTCAGACAGACTTTTAGGTGAATTGCATGCCACGGGAAACTGACGGGGAACATTTTTATGAAACATATCACTTTTGGAACTTAGGAATTGCTAATCCAGAGGTTAAATGCAGCGTAGTCACGTACACGAACTATCATGAATCACTATCCAGGTTCACCTAAAATAATTTTGCTGAAATCTCAAGAATAAAGTTTTTTTAAGGTGGTGTACAGATTTCATTATTGTAATGTTTTTTTTTAAAAAAAATCATTACAATAATATTTTTATTTTATTTTTTAAAATTTATCTTTGATATCAAAACAATCCAAAAATACTAAAAAAAAATTGAAACAAAAACAATTTTGAATTTGACAAAAGAGAGGTTCAATCTCAATTCCAAACGGGCACTAAAGGAGTGCTTAGAAATATGATTGTAGTTGTTGTTGTTTTTGTATTTTTTGCTTAGAATATTTTAAAATAATATATTTTTTTATTTTATAAAAATTATTTTTGATATTTGTATATCAAAACAATCGAAAAACATAAAAACAATAATCAAAATTTAGAGAAATATTTTTTGAAATCAGCTCCAAACAACACAGTCGATGTGCATCAATTAAAAGCAAGAAAGAAATATCAACAGGGAGCTAGTTCTGAATTCAAGTTCATGTTTGAGAATATGTTTGAGATTGTTTTCATGTAGAAATATATCAAAATATTTTTTTATTTTAAAAAATTATTTTTAATATCAGCACATTAAAATAATCTAAAAACACAAAAAACATTTAATTTAAAGTAAAAATAAAATAAAAATTCATTTTTTTTTAAAATACATTTAAAATACTGTGTCAAACACCCCCATAAATATCACATATTCCTAACATTAAGAATTAATGAATATATATATACAATGAAAGCATTGTTAAGTGGTAATCTCGAATGGCCATGATTTGAACATCTGTAAAATTAATGTTGATTGGCCTATTGGCTGGCACTATAAAACAACCTTCTTCTCGAATCTTCCAAATCGATCATGCTGTAAGCTGAGTAGCATCTAGCTACTCATATATTCACGATAAAAGTTCCACACAATGCAAAGAAATTGAATTGTCTTGGAGAAAATTCGAAGGTCTTCTCCGAGGATTCCAACAAAGTGGGGGAAGTCATGAATCACCTTTGAAATGAAGACATCATGGGACTTGTGAAGGAAAAGGTAGAACTGATGACGTGATGTCAAATTTGCCTCGGACTAACTTAGTTGCCCTTGCATGTCATGTAAAACTGATGACATGATAACGAGTGATGTTAGTGATTACAATAACAAGTTTAATTGGTCCGATGACTTGTAATTTTTCTGAGACTTGTTCTTTCTGTTTCTTCTTTTTAAATACTATTTCTCTTAGCAATACGACACTTCATTTTGTATGATTTTCATAATTAATTGTTGATTTTTTGTTTTATTTAACTGTCTTTATATTAAAACAAGTAACTAAATCGATGTATATTAGTTAAATAATAATATATTGTGAAGACATGAAACCTAGAATTTAAATAATATTTAGGATTAATGTTATTATGGTTATTATAATATTAGGTATTTTAGATACAATTATATACACATTCTGTATATTGTCACATGTATTGTACTCTTAGTTGTACATGGTTATTATAGCATCTTTGCGTGGGTAAGGAGGTGAGAAAACCTTCTCAGGGAACCTTTTTCCTCCCCATGTTAGAGATACCTAGGAGAGAGAGAGAGAGAGAGAGGTTTCCATGGACTTTTAAGGACGACATTTTCAACAATTTAAAAGGGAAAAGAATAATGTTACTTTAGTGGATGTCTTTTAGGAGGTTTCTACATGTATTTCTCTAATGATATAGTTTGAACTAATACTTTATTTATATTTTCACTAAAGATTTTCTAAAATCTTGAGGCTTTAACTATATTTGTGAATTGGATATATGCGTAACTTGAATTTTCTTGCCTTACCAAGTCTATGAAAAAGTAGAAGGAAGTCCCTCTCAGACTTCGAGTAATCAAATTACTGCATGGATTTTTCTAGGTAATGAAGATCTGTATAGATTAACTTCATCAGCAGTTGTTGACAAGTATATGATATCTCTCGTTTTGATGATCTACTTTTTGTGTGATTAGATATATGAATAAATTTGAATTTACTTGATGAGCTCTTAGACCAAGCTAATATCTTGGATAATGGGTTAATCTCTAAGTTCTGATGAGATGAATCATTCTTTCTCACCATGATAACCGATGTTTGTCTTTGAGATACATCTTGATCTTTTTTATAACTCATGAGGCTTATCTTCTTTTTTTTTTAAGAGAAATGGTAAAAGAGTAAGCAACATATCTATGACGCTTGATCAAGCTAAAAAATAATGAGTTTAATAATTCACCACACACACACACACACACACACACACATATATATATATATATTTAGATATAACATTCGATTAAACTTGAGGGTACTATGTTAAATTAATCCATCAATAAATCACTAAGGTCATTTTAAGAAATTGCTAAAACAGAAGTATTGTAAAGAGGAATGATATAATATACTTGCAAATAAATGATAATTATCTTCGTATTAATAAAAAAATTCTTGTACAGAAATTGTATTTGTATAGTATTTCTATATAAACTTATTGTAATACAGACCAATGTTAGGCATGATTCTTAAAAAAAAAATCCATTAAATTTCTTAACTATTTTTTTTTAAAAAAAAGATTGAAAATGTAGCAGGTAACAATCATCACAAGAGCAACAAGATGGCATGTTGGTCGAAATGTGGAATAATGCCATAAATATGTGGGAAAACCAAGTGGGATCACAATGTAATATAGCTTTGAAAAAAGGAAGGAAAAGTTGAGGATTATGGCGATTAAAAATGGAAAAGAAACAAGTAATACATTCCAACATTGCCGAGGATTAGGTGGGCTTTGCCTGTTCAAGATTGTTGCTAGCTTTTGTTGTTGACTTCTCCATCACATTGTCTACTATGCCCGTTGCCTTTTGCCCTTAATTTGCGGGGGCCACGCTACCGTTATCATTAGCCTCCCTCCACTCTCGAACAAATTATAAAAATCCACGATCCAATTTAGATTAAAAAAAATGGTATAATTTGTATATTATAAGATTAGAAAACATGGTATTTAAACTTATTTTTATTTCTAAGTGTTATAATTTAAATAAATTATGAAATTGGCTGCTCAAATTACAATAAAAAGAGAATAAAGAGAAATAAATAAAAATAGTGGTTTAGCTTGCTTTTTAAATTATTTTTTTGCTTGAAAAATATTAAATTAATGTTTTTTATATTTTGAAATAATATTATTTTAATAAAAACAACCAAATAAATTGACTATGACTTTAACATATATATAATTTTTATTTTTTGAAAATTTTCGCACCATTTTAGTTTATCGATGTCACCGATATGAATGGTGCCATCTGTATCCGTGAGAGTAAAGGAAAACAATTCACCACCATCCCGAAATTAGCATTTTCCTTTGGTTTCTGTTTGGTGACGGGAAATCCTGAATTGAAAAGAAATATAAAAAAAATATTTATAAACGAATCAAGTCCACAAACCCTTGAAATAATAAAAGTCAACATAATCCTTAAAATATCAATAAATAAAGAATAAAGAAACTAAAGCTAAGACAATGATTTACAGACCAATCAATACGAATGATTGTCTTCTCTGAACGTATGAAAGAGGACCGGTCTTGCTTTTGATTTTCCATTCAACATGTAAAGAACCTCTTTATATTATTGAATCGAAAGTTCACTTTGAAGTTAATTAATAGTGTATTTTTAATGAAAGTGGTATTGATTTTATTATAATTATAGCCAAACAATACCTTAATAAAGAAATCAATTGCCTGTTGTGTCTCTCATGAAATATGAATCATCCAAAGCTACAATCAATCCCATTTGCATTTCAAAAGTATTTAAAAAAATATATTTTATTTTGTATATTAAATTGAAAATAAAGATTTTTAATTCATTTTGATTTACTGATATTAACAAATAAATTTCAGTCACGCTTCTAAACAAAAATTAGAAAAAGAATTGACTCTACTATGATGTCGCTTTATTTTATTTATCAAAAGAGGATGTCGTTTTAGGGCCTGTTTGTGACAGCTGTTGTTGTAGCTTTTCAAAGTACTTTTCGTGCCGAAATAATCAAAATGATATTTTTTTATTTTTTAAAATTTATTTTTGACATCAGCACATCAAAATGATCTAAAAACACCAAAACATATTCATTTAAAATGAAAAAAAAAATAATTTTTTTGGAAACGCAGTTTCAAAAACCGTCCCAAACAGATTCTAAATCTGTTTTAAAAAATAAATAAATAATCGAGAGGTCTAAGCAAATCTTGACCTCTACATCGGGTTCTTGAGGCCTGTAACTATCTCATCCAACACCTTCTCCCAATTTCTAAATGTTTTTTGTTGTCACAGACTGAGAACATAAATTGGCCTATAGAAAATTTATAGTAGCCACTAAATTATTATTATTATTCTTGGACAGGAGCTAGCCACTAATACCAAAGCGAGTGGTGTAACTGAGAGGCATCCATTGAGAGAAATCAAATAAAAGAGGTGTCTTTTAGGAGTGCAGATACCTGGTTCTAAATTTATTTGCACTATAAAAACAATAAATTAACAATTTGGACTTTCTCACCAAAACAATTTGGCTTGACTATAAAGAGTAATAGGGTTTTTTACTCTTTTATTTATTTTTTAAATATAGTAAAATAATAAAATTGCCCTTAAAATGATAGTAATAACTAGCATTTATGATTTCTTTGTCTTTTATTATTTATTTATTTATTGTTATTGTCAACTTGAGTGATGACCCTTTTTTAATTGATTAAATATAAATATTATTTAAAAATATGGTCGTCAAAACATGAGTTGAAGCAGTGCCATTAGGATTACATTTGTCAAGACGATCTAGTAAACAAGGGTTGAAGCATTGCCATTAGGTTGTAAGAACTATCACTAATTTTTCAAAGCAACCTTTTAATTTATTTTTCCTTTCGGATTTAGTTTTTGTTCTTTTGATTACAATTTATTTTATTTGAAATGATTTATAAAATTGATCTTTTTATAATTTCATCATGACTCAATTATGTCATTTTTTTATCCTCGTTTTTTTATTGTTATTTTTTTAGTCTTTTTTTATTAAATTTATTTTTCAATTTTGCCCCTCAACATAAAATTTCATTTTATTTTTATGTTAACTTTGATTGTTATTCTTTTTATTCCTATTTTCTTTACTATGAAAGAAAAATTAGATTTAAATATTTTTTTCGATTTCATCCTTCAATAATAAAATTGGTTGGGAATTGAGTTTTTTTTGTTGAACCCGAGTCGAGAATTTCACAATTTGCATGTTTGAAAAACTAATCCAAGTTTAAAAGATTTACCTAAGTTTTCTTGATTGTCTTCCTTCATGCTTATATTTTTCTTAGTTTTATTCTTCAACGTTTATTTATTTCATAAATTTCATCTCTAATTCTTCGGGATTTAATCCAACCCAAGATCAGTTAATGCCAAATCAAGGGTCAACAAGGAAAAGAATAACGGAAGGAAATCAAGACAAGAATTGTCCGACAGATTTAACTCATTGTGGTTGTATCCATTATATAAGTGTTAGATTTTACTTGATAAATGTGTCACGGTTTTTTTATTTCATTCTCTAATTATTATTATTTTATGATTTGTTATTGTATGTTTAAATTGTGACTAGATTGAGGTTAAAATAATAGTAGCATGAGATTCTTTTAACCAAATTGTCATTTGAATGCTATTGACTTGGTAGGTCATACCAGGATTGTCAATATCGTTCCGTTCTGGCCAGAACGGCCAGAATGTTTCATGCCGTTAAAAAATCCGAGACAAAACAACGTCATTTTTATCTCGGTTTTAATTCCGGTTTGTTTTAGAAATACCGGCCGGAACGTCTCAGTACTGTTTCGGGTGTGCCGTTCCGGCCTTAAAATCCTCATTATTTTGATTAACTTGTGGTTGTGTTTCTAATTTTGAGATTATATTTGTTTGACTTTGTGTTTGTATTGTATAATTTAAAGTTAATTTATCTTGAATTTTAATTATGCTTGTTGAATTAATTTTTTATATATATATAATTAATTATATATGAACAGTACAACCCCGAAACGACAAGCCGAAACGCTCCGAAACCGAAACATTTTGTACCAATAAAAAAACAGAACAGTGACCGGAACGGTATTAGCAACATTAGGTCAAACAAGTCACACACTCATTTTGCTTACTGAATAATGAATATGGTGGTAAATTAATTTAATATGATTCACTAATCAAGGTTTTTTTTATCTTTAATTTAAATATTTTATCACAAGTAATAACAACACTCATTCACACATACACACACACATACATACATTATAAGATAATTGGCCTTTCATACTGCCACACGTGTCAACTATTTGCCAAATTATTCAAACTTCCCTCCTCAACGTAGAAGGTCATAATCCAACAAACATTGACTTACAATACCTTATCTTAAACGCGACCCAAATTCATGCACATAATTTTAATTTTGAAAAGATTATTTTAGCTTTTTAATCAAAAATGATCCAAGGACAAAAAGACATCCCCTATCCTTTTCGGCACGTTGCACGGCATACAGCCATTAAATCTCATCAATTATTCTTATTATTTTATAAGCCGGAAAGAATGAAAGTGCCCTCTTTTCAAAAGCTCATCCACTACCATGCCATTTCCGGTAGTGGTTCATGGTGTGCGGAAAGTTTATTATTAAACCCGGTTAAAGGGTGAATTTTAAAACCTTGCGACTTAGGTTTTTTATTTTAGTTTTTAATTAGACTGTGGAAAGGTTAGCCCGAATTAAATGATTTTTTTTATAAAAAAAAAACTTTTTGAAAAACAATAAAGAGATAATGATAGATTAGATCGATCTCAGTCTTCTAATGACTTGTATTATGAACTTCATTGAGTTTAATAAAAGAATATATTATATACTATCTTTTAATTATATGATAAAATTAAATGGTCACAAAATTGAGAATTCATCTAAAACTTCTTATTTGAGATGATGATAACCTTATATAAACAAACAAAAATTAGTTTATTTCACAATCATTTTGATATTGAAGGATATAATCAAGAAGAAAAAAAAATAAAAAATGCATATCTAATTAGTTGATAAACTTGTCAAACCTATGGATTGAGTAACTTAGACTAGCACGTCAAACCTATAAATCGGATTATGAATTTTAGCTAAATTATAATATATTTATTTTTTTATTTAACTATATGATAACAAAAATAGATAATCACAAATTGAACATCAATCCAATATTGCGATTTTTACAAAAATAATTAAAAAAAAAAGAGTTAAACTTGTGAACCAGGACTCCCAAGAACAAGGAACATAATTTTATTCAACTTTTGGATAATTTATTTTATTTTCCTATTCATGTGAAGATCGTTATTAAGAGGGTGTTTGAGAGAGCTGTTGCTGTAGCTTTTCATAGCTTTTCAAAAAGTGTTTCGTGCCGAAATACATCAAAATGACATTTTTTTATTTTAAAAAAATTATTTTTGATATCAGTATATCAAAATGATCTAGAAACACTAAACCGCCGGTCTTTAAAATAAAAAAAAATTGCAACTTTTTTAAAAACCATAGTTGAAAAAGCTAAATCAAACAGCCCGCCCTAAAACTCTTTCATTATATTCATTTAATTATTCTAAGCCTCTCGCTTCCACAACATGCAATGAATTCCTTTTAAAACATGATTGGATATAAAAAGCTACGGTCAATCTATATCCACTTCCATTTTATGAAAAGGAGAAAACAAATACCCTTCAACTACAATTAATGGATGGTGGTTGGGACTAAGTTTCTCTTACAAAATACTTCACCAAATTCTCAAAGTAGTTTGGTTAACTTCTGTTATTCTTATGTTTATTTTCCTCTAATGTAACATATGATTATAACCAGCCTGCGCCACGGTTTTAGCTATGCTACAAAAAGATTATTTAATTAAAAAGTGGAATCTTTACTCAAATTTAAAAGTATTTTTATGTTAATAATTATTTATAACACAAGATTCTTGTAAATTTTTATTTTTATAATTATTTTAGTTAAGAGATGAAAAATTATTTAAATAAATTTGAAAAAAATACCAAAAGAAACTTTACTTGCTTTTTGTTTACGAGATTAAACAATATTGGATCGAATTCAAACACCATCTATTACCCTACGCAAGGTGAAATTTGTTTGATACTATATTTTAAAAGTATTTTTGAAAAAAATAAAATTTTATTTTTTATTTTAAATTAGATTATTTTTATATGTTGATGTCAAAAATAATTTTTAAAAATTAAAAAAATATTATTTTATTGTCTTTCTAAGCGAAAATCATTTTTAAAAATAACTTCAACCACACTCTCAAATATATACTTGAAAGGGTTAAAATGGTTTTTAAGATCTTGACTCGGGCACTAAACTATATATATATATATATATATATATATATATATATATATATATGTTGAATTTGAATTTGAAAGAAATTTGTAAAATAAACCCCATGAATGCATTGATTTGGCTAATTCAATTTGGAAGGAACTTAGTCTTGATTTCCCAAAATTAATCTCATAATACTTTGAATGTTAAACAAAGGAACATGACGATTGAAGAACTAGTCATCGAGTGATCATCAATTAGACAATTACCCATGTGTTGGCTGTGAAAATTATATATTTATTATTAAGATATAATTCGTGATAACAATTTATTATTTTAAATAATGTAGCGTTAAGCTATTCTTGGTGTAGAAGTTACCTATTATTAAGATATAACAATCTCATAATTTTTTTAATAATTATTTAATTTTGTTAAAATTTTCACTATTTGTTTCTAGATTTTTTAAACGCTGGCAAATTTTAATTAATTACTACTCTTATTAATTTCAAAGGGCTGTCTTCATGGCTATTTTTTTTTAATTCGTCAACTTTTTGAATTTACTCTTTATCATAATATTTTAAAAAAATTATTGAATTTATCTGAATGCACGATATTTTCACGGGTAGTGCATATTAAGAGTGTTTGACACTACGTTTCAAAAATATTTTTGAAAAAAAATAAAAATTTTTATTTTTATTTTAAATTATTTTTTTAGTGTTCTTAGATCATTTTCATGTGCTAATGTCAAAATTAATTTTTAAAAATTAAAAAAAATATTATTTTAATACATTTCTGAATGAAAAATACTTTAAAAAATATATCTAACCACATTTTCAAACCATCACTTAATATCATTTGATTCACGTATAAATACATTTATCATAGGAAAAAAAAACTACTCCTGTAATTTTCTATTCAATAAAATAAAGGAGCAGAACTGTTAAATTTATAACAAAAGCTTATTTAGTTGTATGGTTGAGGTAATTTCTGAAATTTTTTTATTTTAAAATTATTTTAATATTAATATATGAAGATAATCTAAAAATATTAAAAATAATTAATTTAAAATAAAAAATAAACAAAATTTCTTTTTTTTTTCAAAAACAAAGAAGATAAAGGCCATGGGTAAATTATTCAAGATCAAAATTTTAACTAAGAATTATCTTAGCCGCGATTCATGATTGATTGATGGATTTTGTTTTTTTGTCGTGGATAACAACATTCCATATAATTCCATTTCAAGTGCAATAAACAGAGTCCCACGTAAGCAGTTGCATCTCAGTGGGGTTTAGTCTGATTTTGGTAGTCTCATCCAATCAAACACCACCACCAAATCCTATAACGGTAATTAACTCAAATTTTCAAATATTTACTTTTTTTTATAAAACAATATCCAAATAAAAGCTGTAAATTGTACTTAAATTAACCCCCCCGGCAAACTATCCCAATTTTCTCTCGTTTCTTTTCCAAGTCAGCTTTTCTCATTTACTAAACTAAAAATAAAATAAAAGAAGGTGATAAGTGTAATAAAAGAAGCAAAATAAATTAAATTTTATCTTTCTCTAAATATATTAAATTAACTTATTTAATAATTATACTCAAATTCAATACTATAACTGAATTTAATTACGAATTCCAAATATTATGACATGATATGTCTTTGAATGATTTAAAAATGAGCTTATATTTTTTAATATAAAAAACATTATATCACCTCTCTAGTGCTTTTGATAGGGTGGTAAGTTGTTTTTGAAAGTATTTTTTATTCAGGAATATATAAAAATATATATTTTTTAAATTATTTTTGACATTAATACATGAAAATGATCTAAAAAACTAATTTTTTTAATTTAAAATAAAAAATATAATTTTATTTTTCAATTTTTTTTAAATATATTTTTAAAACACAGTGAAAAATATCACTTGCTAATAATTTGAAAGCAAACATCATGGTGCCAAATGCTGTGCGTTTTATGAAGCAAAGCTTTAACATTTTGGCTTATCCATCATCTCTTTTATCAGATCTAATAAACCGTTTTTGTCAAGAAACGAATAAAAATACCCTCACCACCTAACGTGCACAAAATTTGAATTCCTGACACCACAAACACCATTACAAGAAAAAAAAAAACAGAAAAAGAAAACCTTAAAGCAGCAACAACACCACCACCACTACCCACAACAACAACAACCTCATCAGAACTAGTAATAATCTGTTCTGCTGTTTTTCCTTTTTATTTTTCCTATAAAAAACCAGCTTTTTTCTCTCTCTTTCTTCTTGCATCAAGGTTTCTCTCTCTCTCTCTCTTTTATTTTCTTTTTCTTAACAAACTTAAACCACATTTGTTACTCTTTCAACCTCCCTCGTAACTTACGCTCTTTTTACCTTAAAACAACTTTGTTCTCTTGTTTCCACCTGTAAATCTCGCCTTCTCTATCAACACCTCTAGCCTCAAATTTTTGTCCAGATTAAGGTTTCTTTTTGGGGTCTTTAGCTTCGAATTGGACAAGGTGGCGTTTGTTGGAGACAAAGATTTTGAGTTTCTGGCAACCAATTGTAAGTATACTTGTTTTTTTTTTTTTTTTTTTTTGAAATGTTGTCTTGTCTAAATATCAATACAAGAAGTTGTTTTTATTTTGAATTTGAGGTTTTTGTCTTCTTTATTGTTTCTGGAAATTTGTGGTTTTGATCCGAATTAGGGCTTGTAAGCTGTCAAACTTTCCTTAATGAATCCCAATTTTTCAGGTTTTGGTAACAATTATCGACTTGCTGTTGAATTAGAGTTTTCTTTTCTTCGTTTTCTTTTGTTACTCTTTAATATTTGCTTTAATCACAAAACCATCCCAAATTACAAACTTTCTGTATATATAGTAATTTATTGCAAAGATGGTGTCATCTTCAGATTCTTCCCTTTTCATTTGCAATTTGGGCCTCATAATTATGGGTCATTAGTTGTTAAGAAGGGAAATCGTGTGTCAAATTTAAGTTTGCGGGTCCCATGTTGATCTTAATCAGATGATCTAAGCTGTTTTGTTTCGTTTATTAAAGTGTTTTGTACTGAAATTACAAGTTTCTGAGCTTTTGGTTACAATTATAGAGTTTGTTGTTGAATCAGTTCTTTCTATATTTTTGATTCATTTTTTGACTTTTTAGAGAAAACACAAAACAGGAAAGAAAAATTCAATTTGTGCCATCTTCTCTTACCTTCTGGACCTCATAAGCACAAGCATCGATCCCAACTTGTTAGGAGAAATCCTGACTGTAATTTAATTTTGGAGGTCCCACTTCGAGCGTTCTTCATAAAGATTATGAGTTACTGGTGTATAATTTTTTCAGGGTTTTGACATTGGAAGAAAAATTGGCTATAAAAATGATGTTATCGGCATCACCAGCCGCGGTGACAAGAAGCTCTCTGGAGGAGATGCTAGATTCACTGCGACGACGAGATGAGGCTTTGGAGAATTCCAAGGACCTGCCGCCTGCTTTGCCAGCACGTCCTGCTTCTAGGGCCCGGCTTCCCTCGGCACGCCACTCACTGCCTACAGACTTTAAAGTTGGTTCCAATGGACAAGTGGAGAGCAAAGTGGAGATAAGAATTACTAAAGTGAAGGAGGATACAAAAAGAAAGGAGAAGGAGTTAGGGTACAATTCAGGGAGTTTTGGAAGCAAGAAAATGAGGAAAGATAATAAATGTGTGGAATCTAATCCGTATGTCGAAGAGAATAATGAGAGAGCAGAGGGACCAGTCATGGGTTCAGTGCCAAAGGGGAAAGAGCCAGAGTGGGATGATAACATTGGTTATTTTATCAAGAAGGTAAATGATGAAAAAAATTAATTAATTTGTTTGGTTTTTATTCTTATTTTGTTGGATTAACTTGGTTTTAATATTATTATTAGTTTGCAATTTCGGTGTTGCAAGAAGAGGAATGCTTGGGTGTTTCTTGTTATGCATAATTTGTTAGTTAAGGTTTTTGTTATAATTACACAGCAGTAATAGTAACTTTAAGAGTTAAAGAAAGTTTCTTATCATGGAGAATTCATTGGTGTCATGTGTTGCCTCAGGGGTGCTTACGATCGAAGAGGACAGTAGTTCCTATTCTATTTTACTTACTGGAAGACTAACTTTGAAGAAAGAGCAGAGTTGTTAATGTTACTAGTTGATGGTGGGTGGGGCAGAGTGCGAAAGAAGATGAAGTTAACTTTATTGTGTTGTTGAGATGAGTTAGTAGGTATCATTTAGTGTACTAATATGACACCTTTTACCATAAACCAGTGTTTGAGATTGTTGTGCAGGGTGCTTTGCAAAATTACCTCTCGCTTGAAAGTGCTTTAAATGAGTTTTTTCAGTTTCAATTTTGATACCAGCACATCAAAACCATAAAAAAACACTAAAAAAAATCAATTTAATGGATTTTTAAGCCAAAAACACTTTTAACAAACACCTACAGGCACAAGCTGTGCCAAACACCCCCAAAGTCTCAAAGTAATTCAAATTAGAAGATCCACTGTAGCTGAAGTGTTTAGAGATGCTAGATACTAAGGATTTGTTTTCTTATTGTCAAGCATTACAATAGCATCCCAGAAGGCACCAGACTTGTTTTGAGAGGAGCATACTTTCGTGTGAAAATTCTCTGTTTTTTCTTTTAATTTGCGAGAATTGAAACATTAATTTACACTTTTTTTATTTCAGAGGCTACGTGTTTGGTGTCGCCTCCCAAATGGGCAATGGGGGCCAGGAAAGATACAGTCAACTTCAGGGGATGAAGCAACAGTTTCACTTTCATCAGGAGCTGTAAGTTAATAAGCTCCTTATATCC
Organism: Salix arbutifolia; assembly: GCA_025169955.1. Taxonomy (NCBI): domain Eukaryota; kingdom Viridiplantae; phylum Streptophyta; class Magnoliopsida; order Malpighiales; family Salicaceae; genus Salix; species Salix arbutifolia. Next base: position 27,430,634 of record CM045917.1, on the reverse strand, counting down.
CTGATTCTATTTAAATATGTGCTGGTTACTTCCTTGGGGATTATATATGCAATAATGCTTGTCATTTTGCTAGGTTGTCAAAGTGTCTACAGAAGACCTCTTACCTGCAAATCCTGATGTCCTTGAGGGTGTAGATGATCTTATACAGCTTAGTTATTTAAACGAACCTTCTGTGCTTCATAATGTTAAGCACAGATATGCTCAGGGCAGAATTTATGTGAGTAGAATATAATTCTGATGGTCATGCAACTACCTTGCAAGCCAAATTTATGTTTCTTATCTTATTGTCTTTGACTGGCTCTTCTGTTTCCTTCCACAGAGTAAAGCAGGGCCAGTTTTGATTGCTGTCAATCCTTTTAAAGACATTCCAATTTATGGAAATGAAACCCTCACTTCTTACAAGCAGAAGGCCAAGGACAGCCCTCATGTTTATGCTATAGCAGATGCTGCTTATAATGAGATGATGAGAGGTGGATAAATCATTTCTTTTCTTTTCTTTTCACCATCTGAGTTTGAAGTTAGTATATTCTCTGATAGATCTTTTTCTTCTTCTTCTTTTTTTTTCTTTCTGTATGCGGTTTGCAGATGACAAGAACCAATCCATAATCATAAGGTTTGTTGCCTTTTTTCCTCCATTAATGTAGTCTAATTTGTATCTTTTCCTTGATATTTTCCCTTGGTGTCTTGTGCTATGTTTTCTTGTATTCGGTTTTAATTGCCTCTTTCATGTTTCTTGAGTAATTGAGATATTTCTGCTGCCCTGAATCGTCACTTTTTATTATTTATCCTACAGTGGTGAAAGTGGAGCTGGGAAAACTGAGACAGCAAAGTATGCTATGCAGTACTTGGCTGCACTTGGTTGTGGCATTGATGGTATGGAGTATGAAATCCTTCAGACCAATTGTATACTTGAAGCATTTGGGAATGCGAAAACATCCAGGAATGACAACTCTAGTAGATTTGTAAGTTGTCACCAATTCTTTTTCTTCTTGTGGGTTAGATTCCTAAATCTGTTGTTCTTGCAATTTGGTTTATAGGTAATTCTCAATTGGTGCAGGGAAAGTTGATTGAAATTCATTTTACCACATCAGGAAAGATTTGTGGTGCTAAAATCCAAACTTGTAAGTATGTTTAAGTTGAATAAATTGTTATTATTAGTCTGCCATTTGACTATATCTGGGCACTGATTAACTTGAACTCATGTATATTCAAACACTATTCGCTGATGGTAATTGTTGATAGTCCTACTTGAAAAGGTAAGTTACCCCTGCTTCTGAAGTTTTAGCTTGAAATGTCAATTAGCATCACCATCCGCTTCTGAAATTACATTTTCTCATTTGACCAGTCAAGAGTAGTTCAGCTTGCCAATGGTGAAAGATCATACCATATCTTCTATCAACTTTGTGCTGGTGCTCCATCGACTCTTAGAGGTATTGTTTTTGCATTATGCTACCTTGTATGGGATGGGATGCATGCATTTCTTTCACAGAACAGAAAGGGCTGAACTAGTAGCATTGACATAATGCTGCTTAGGCTAATAGTTTCTCATGTGTCTATAACTATATGTCCTCTAGAGTCTCAACTGAATGTTAGCTGCACTGGGAAATGAAGGTCCTCCAGTCATGGAAAAATCAAAGCCTTTTTTCTTCTCCCTAAAAATATTGCAAACCCCCCCCCCCCCCCCCCCCCCCCCAATCCTTTCCCTAAAAAAGAAGAATTGTGATTCCTTTTTTTTCCATGTTTATGTTGAAACTTGTATACAATTTTGCTTTGTTTTTCATCTGGACACATCACTCGTACCAAGTTCAAGTTTCTTGACCCTATTAGCATAAAAAAAACACCTGGTGTCATCCACTTTGCTGTGCAGTTTCTTGACACGTTCTATTACCAAAGTACTTTTCCACTCTTAAATTGTTATTGCTTTTATTTTAATTGGTGGTTGAAGCCTGTAGATCCTTGTTGTGCCCTCAGTTTATAATATTTTTGTTATTTTAATCCAAATGATATTCGTGCTTGATCAATTTATTTACATATTATGTTGTCTTTCTCAAAATATAATGCATTTGTGATTTTTCGTAATTGGAAACAGTTCTTCATGTTCTGTCAAATGAAGCCCTTTTCCTGTTAAAAAAACAAAATGAAATCTGCAAAATTGGAAAGATGTTTCTTGTAACCAAACAGCAGATCATCCAATTGCTTGAACCTTCTCTGTATGCTAATTTTGTTGGTGATTAGTAATTGTAGAAGACACGACACACTTAAAATTTGTTAATGGTCAAACATAATTGGAAACAGTTATTCATGTTCTGTCAATGAACACCTTTTCCTGTTAAAAAAGAAAATGAAACCTGCAAAATTTGAAAAGATGTTTTTTGTTACCAAATATCAGATCATCCAATTGCTTGAACCTTCTCTATATGCTAATTTTGTTGGTGATTAATAATTGTAGAAGACACAGCACACTGAAATTTGTTAATGGTCAATCACAAATCCATATAGCTGACCGAGATTAATTTGGGAAGGCTTTGTTGTAGTTATCAAATCATAAACTCTTATGTTACTTCTATGTTCCAGCTCTTTTTCTTGAAAAGATAAATGTATATCATGCGTTCTCTACTTGTATGTTTCACTATGCAATTGATTCATAAGTGGGGGTAATTTCTTGTTTCTTCTGCAGATAGACTTAACCTTAAAATGGCTGGTGAGTACAAGTATCTTAACCAGAGTGAGTGCTTGGTAATCAGCGGTGTTGATGATGGCATGAAGTTTCATAAGCTTGAGGTAATTCAAATGATTGTGTTACTATTGCTGTTTATGGGTTGCAGGCCCACTGTCATTTCATTTATTTCATGGTCATAAACATCCATGTTTCCCTATTTGTGTGTTATTTTCCTTATCTCTTCAGGAAGCCCTGGACATTGTTCAAATTCGCAAAGAAGATCAGGAGCAGGCATTTGCAATGCTTGCTGCAGTATTATGGCTTGGAAACATTTCATTTCAAGTAGTTGACAATGAAAATCATGTGGAGGCATTGGCTGATGAAGGTAAGAGTGATATTAATTTGAGTAAATTGACTTGCCTGCTTTCAGTACTTGACAATAGCTGTCAACTCATCTTATTTTCTCTTATTTCACCATAAGTGGAAGTGGGAAATCACATACTGATTGTTTTTTGCGTAATTAGCATGCCTTGAGTCATCATAAAAAAGTTGCAAGTGCCTAGTTGAATCTGTTCATTGTTTTAAGAGTTGGTGTCTACCTAACACTAAGGGAAGAATATTTTCATGGAAAGGGATGGGAATTACTGAGTTTGGTCCTGGATTTCCTATGGCAATTTGGATGTACATAATCATTTGTGCAATTTCATCCGAAGTATCATGCTGAAATAGTATTGGCATGATCAACAACACCTGCAATGTCATTGTATGTCTGCTGATATAAGCATTCAGTTGAATGAGTGGAATGGATCTATCCAATGATTGTGATTAATATTAGATCTTCAAACATGCAGATTGCATGAGGCAAGGCTACATTCATGACATGCTATCACTTGTATATCATGGTGATTTTTCTGAAAAAAGATTGATTCCATTTGTTTTCCTTTTGGCAGCTGTAAACAGTGCTGCAAGGCTAATAAATTGCAGTGCCCAGGACCTGATCTTGGCTCTATCAACCCATAAAATCCAAGCTGGAAAGGATAGTATTACTAAAAAATTGACACTGCAGCAGGCATGTTTAGTTCTTCGTTTAAAAACAAATTTACCCACACATTACCCCAAAACCACAGTATATTCACTGATGATACATGTTTTTTTAAAGGTTCCTTATTGTATTCTTTTCAGGCTATTGATAGAAGAGATGCATTGTCAAAGTTTATCTATGCAGACCTGTTTGAGTGGCTTGTGGTACAAATAAATAAGTCATTTGAAGTGGGTGAACTGATTAGTGGGAGATCCATAAGTATCCTTGATATTTATGGATTTGAGTCATTTAAGGTATTTAAATCTTATCTATCTGTGTGGTAAGAATTTTAGTGCTCTACACTTGTGTCCCTGATGATTTCCTCTTTACATTTTCAGAATAATAGCTTTGAGCAATTTTGCATAAATTATGCAAATGAGAGGCTGCAGCAACATTTCAACCGGCATCTATTTAAACTTAAGCAGCAGGTAAGCATCTCATATTGAAGCAACATCAACATTGGGGTGTGCTGATCATAATGGAAGTGGCCTTCATGGATGCAATGGTGCAAATGCTATCCATATGCTATCATTTAATATACAAACTTATTTGTGTTTTTTTCATAGCGAAAGAATGTTTACATGTCATCTCTAATTAATAAATATGCATATGCCTTTGCTCTCTAGACACTTTCAAACTTGTGTAATAGGGGTTTTAAAAGCAAATCAAGAAGCATACATCACCAAAACCGCTGGCCTCTCTGTTTGCATAGATTCTTGCAACTTAAATATTGAAGCATACAAGCACCCAGTTAAATTTCTGTGCTAACTTGTAAGTTTCATTTTAAAATGTTTGTGTTTACAAAATGTGTAGAAATTCATATTCTAGGTCTGCATCGCACTGATCATTCCAACTAATTATCGTAAACCATTTATTCCTATTTTTAAAACTTGTTTTTTTCCCCCTCAACTATAAAGTCTCATCAACTGGTGTATTTTCTCTCCCCACTTTGTGCTTAAGAATTCTTGTCATGGTTAATGAAATCTGATTGTTTTAACTCTCAAACTCACCATTTTATTTATTAATTGCAGGAGTATGAAGAGGATGGGATTGATTGGGCTAAAGTTGATTTTCAGGATAACCAAGAGTGCTTAAATCTCTTTGAGAAGGTATTTCAACAGCTTCTCTTGTCTATGTCCTGCACGTGCATATTTAGAGTTCTGCTTGGCATGTGATATCAAAATTCTTGCCTTATACTTAAGGTGGTCACTCGTCCATTATTTTGGTTTGTGCAGAAACCTTTGGGGCTATTGTCTTTATTGGATGAGGAATCAAATTTCCCCAATGCCACTGATTTGACCTTTGCCATTAAGCTCAAGCAATATTTGAATGGTAATCCTTGCTTTAAAGGTGAAAGAGGCAGGGCTTTTGGTGTTTGTCATTATGCTGGAGAGGTGAGTTATAGTTTACTTTTGAGGAGCTATGATTTTTTGCTCTTTGGAAAATTTGAAGTCAGATTGGCAGCTTTAGTTCAACCAGGGTTTTTGCTTGTTCTGTAGTATTAGATTTGAAATGAATACATGTAAAGCAGTTCATAATTTGCTTAAGAAAAATCATACATGATGACAACAACTGACCACAGAAAAAGTTACAATAAAAGCCTGTAAATAGGGATCAATATTTACAAAGACTTCAACCCTTGAACTATAAATGATTTTGCAGATATTTCTTTATGTCCATCTTACCACCCTTTTCTCACTCATGATTCATGTTTTAAATTTAATCATCAACAATTCTGTTATAAAGAAAGTTCCATATAACATGGGACAACTGAAGATGCAACACGGTGCTGTATATCTTCCTGCTTATATAGGAAAAAAAAAATATTGCAGCATCTAATCATGGTCAAGCATCTGTTGCAAATTTGTTCCCCGTGTAGAATAAAGCTACATGATGAAACACTGTAGAGCTTTTATAGCTTCAAATTCTTCAGTAGTTGGAATTGGTGCCAAAAACTTAGAAAGGAAACTCCTAATGTCAGAACTCATTTGTTCTAAATCCAAAATATAATATTTATTTGCATTTCAGCAACAAGACTAAGTAATTTTGCATAATTGAAAATGCTCTAAGATATTTATTTTGATAGAGGGTACTTTTTCTTGTATTTAGCATATTTTACTCTTTTGTTTGAGTAGCCTCTCCAGCTGTCAGCTAAAATCACATTTGACTCTGATCCTTCAAAACTATTATTCTTTCTCTGGGCTACTTGATTCATGCAGGGTTCTGAATCTTTAAGTTTATAATATGTTAAATAATAAATCAATATCTGGAGTTTGATCAGGTTGTGTATGATACAAATGGCTTTCTGGAAAAGAATCGAGATCCAATACACTCTGATTTCATCCAATTGCTATCATCATGTGGTTGTCAAGTACTGAAATTAGCAAGTCCATCCAGCCAATTTGGCGGGTTGGAACTCTCGATGCAAAGTGTTGGTACAAAGTTCAAGGTAGATAAGCTTCTATTGTTCTGCACAACAATTATAATTTTCTGGCATTTTGAACACTTCTACTAGTGGACTTTTGGTGCTCTAGAACTGATTGCTGCATACTAAGAACTGTATCTTGTGCTTGTGCAAAATAATAATTCTTCTGGCAACAGCATCAACGATTTTTTTTATCTGCATTCTGGCATAATTTGTATTTTGCAAAATGTTGAGTGGTCATTCCTGCCTGCAGAGTCAACTTTTCAAACTAATGCACCAGTTGGAGAAAACTACACCTCACTTCATTCGCTGCATAAAACCAAATGCTAAGCAGCTTCCTGGCCGGTATGAAGATGATCTTGTCTCACAGCAATTCCGATGTTGTGGAGTTTTGGAGGTTGTTAGGATCTCAAGATCTGGATATCCTACTCGAATGACTCATCAAGAATTTGCAGGAAGGTAAATAAGATACAATCTGTTAGTTCTCCAATAATTCCTTATTTTAAAGCTGATTGATCCTATCTAACCCTACACGTGAATTAGGTATGGTTTCCTGCTCATGGACACAAATGTATCTCGGGATCCATTAAGCTTGTCAGTTGCTGTTCTCAAAAAATTTAATGTCCTCCCTGAAATGTATCAAGTTGGTTACACCAAAGTGTATCTTCGGATGGGCCAGGTATGTATTCGTGTATTTTCACAGTTCATAAATTTAATATGGTGTTTATGGATTATATCTGCGTTGCATTTAATGGCCAGAAGTTGTAATTCATCCTTTTAGCATGGACTTGATGAGGGGGTGTACTATGCAAAACCTCCAGAGCTGTATTTAATCATTGGATTGTCTTTATATTAAATTACCCTGGCACAGTCTAGAAAATAAAGTCTTAACAGAAAGTGTTTTATACATTATATATGAAAAAAATAAATGAATAAAAGACTAACAGCAGTGTAAGATGACCAAGTAAAAGTTTTGAGTGCATGGCTCCTGCCATTGTTGTTAATGGACTAGAGGAGCTTAAGATCTGATCAAAACTTGTCAGGCTTAGCAACAGATCCAAGCTGGAGCTGCCATTTGAAAATGTATTTCTCAAGCTTTTTATGCATCCAGTGTATGAGATTAGGGTTTTGATCGAAAAAGGAAGACTCTTAGAAAAATTTAAAGTGGCTGGAACAGCTGAGTTGCTGGCTCCTCTGTTCTTGCTTGTAATATTTCTGTTTTTTGTTATGTGGAGGTACAATCTATTCTTCTGTGTACAATAAAATCATCATTCCCAATTTAAGAACAAAACATAGCTGAGTTCACACATTAGTTTGATGCTACTTTCAGGAATTGGTTTGAATAAATATCTGTTTGTAGCAAGATTTTCATGTTTAACTAGTTCCCTGACTCTTATTGTTGGCACACAGATTGGAACATTGGAAGAGTTGAGAAAACAGTTTCTGCGAGGTATTGTTGGGGTTCAACGATACTTCCGTGGTGGGCAGGCCCGTCGTAATTTCCATGAACTCAAGCAAGGAGTGATGATATTACAATCATGTAGTGCACCATTCTTAATTTTTTTTCAATGTCTCATTTGAGATTTTAACATTTGCCTTGTAGTCTTGTTAATTTCATATTTTGGCGTGCATTTTCTTTACACCATACAAATACAAATCGTACCCTTTGTCCTTGGTGCTCTGTACCAAAATCAGTTGTTTGGCAGCTCTTAGCATAGTCTGTTTCTTTGGGATGGATGCCGAGGAGCTTGTTATTGATTATTTTTGTATTTTCTGCTTAGCGTTTGATTCAAATTACTATTGAGATGCAGTTGTCCGCGGTGAAAACATAAGAAGGAAATTCAATCACATTAAAAATAAGTGCACAGCTAGGGCTCCCAAAGTGGTGGATGAGCAGCTAGTGGCAGCTGTATATTTACAATCTGGTAAATGTTATTTATTGCTGATTTTTACATTGTTTGTTACATACAATATTCTCATTATTTGTCCTTGCAGTAATCCGCGGGTGGTTGGCTCGAAAGCAATTCAACAATATGCATAAAATGAAGCAGTTAACCCATGAGAATTCAAATTCTAAAAGAAAGCCGGGCAAGAAGATTTCAGAAGTGAAGGTACATTCATTGGTGTAATTATTTTGTTTCAACAACCTGATTTTATTTTCTGTTTTTTCCCTTTGTTGAAATTGGTTGTTGGTAGCTTTCCCAAATATAACATACAGGAGTCTTGCACATATTTGGTTTCTCTGGCTTCTGGAAAGATTTCTTTCATTTGGTTGTATTTCCTTTGTTATTTGTCTTATGAAACTCATCATGGGAGGAAGGCCATGAGGCTGAAATTTGTATCATTATTATTTGTACAGATTTTTTCTGCACACACCCACAGTTTTGAGCGCTTGGTATGGATGCAAGGTTCATTTGTTGAATGTCCATATGCATTCTTCTTTCTGGCCGTAAAGTGTTTGTCTTTCATTGGTTTGGAGTGGTTTCTAGGTATTTGACCTTTTCCATATCATGTATACTGTCAACTTATTGTATTTTCTTCTGAAATCTTGATATTCAATAAGACAATGTACATGATAAATAATTGTATTTATTGTCTTTGGTCTGCCTACTGTAATGCAATATATTCAACCTACAGTTTTAATCCTTGGCCTTGTCTGTTTTAACACTATGCTTTGGGTATAACATTGGTGCAATTATGTTCCATGCTACTGTGATGAGATTTCATGTATGATCTGAAATGTGCAACATTTAGAGAGGCCTTTTCCTTGTTTTTTCTGTGCAAATCAAGCATCTTTGAAGAGCTAAGAAGTTGACATATCCTACTTGACCAGGTCATACCACAAGAGCAGATTGACATTCAGACTTCAATTTTGGCTGAGCTCCAAAAAAGGGTCGTTAAAGCAGAAGCAACAATTGGGCAAAAGGAGGAGGAAAATGCTGCCCTGCAAGAGCAATTACAACAGTATGAGAAAAGGTGGTCAGATTATGAGGGAAAAATGAAAGCTATGGAAGAGATGTGGCAAATGCAGATGTTATCATTGCAAGTGAGTTTGCTTGTTAATTTTAATTCATTACTGAGTCCTTACATCATATGTTTTATTTTTGTGGTTATTATAACTGGAACTTGAAACAGATTTAAGAACCGTGGAGAAATTAATTTCAAGCAATTGCTTCTATATTGAATTGTCATTATATTTCTCTAGATACGTAGACTGTAGAATTAGATTGTCAAATGGAATTGATTTGAGCATTCCCATGTACATATTAGGTGTGTTGGCTGTCCATGATGATCCATTAAATAAGCGAAGGGACTTCCAATGCTCTTTAGCTGGTTTAGGTCTCACTATAGAGCCATAAAAAAGTGGAGGAATCGTAAATTGTATGGTCATGCTCTTTAATTGAGTTGTATCTTCAATATTCTAGTGTTGATTGATGGACTTATTATCAAACCCAGGAGAAGTTGAGAAGGCAATTTTAATAAATATCCTCTGATGAATGATTCAATCGCTGTGATGGTAAATTCTATTGGTATTTAGCTGGTTCAGGCCTATGTCTTCTGAGGAGATCAAAACCTTTCTGCTACTTCCTTCATACTGATCTCCACCATGATCCATCTCAAAGCCGAGAATTAAGAGATTAATCTTTGCATATTGTTATGTGACAATCCATGTAATATTCTGTTGGTATTTAGCTGGTTCAGGCCTATGTCTTCTGAGGAGATCAAAACCTTTCTGCTACTTCCTTCATACTGATCTCCACCATGATCCATCTCAAAGCCGAGAATTAAGAGTTAATCTTTGCATATTGTTACGTGACAATCCATGTAATTGTTTTTGGTTGCTCCTCTATCAATAGCTTCAAATGCAATACGTGGAAAGTAAAATTGCTGATCTCTTATCGATGTTTGTGCACACATGCCTACACACAGATTGAAAACTGCAACATAACTCATTATTCATTGGCTGACTAAGTTATTCTTTAATTCTGCCGCAGACGAGTCTTGCCGCTGCCAGAAAGAGTCTTGCTGCTGATAACAACACTGCAGCCCAACCAGAAAAACTTGATTCTTCTACATCACCTCACTATTATGATTCTGAAGATAATGTTTCAACGGAATGTCGAACTACTGGTGGGAACACACCTAACATATTTGCTAATGCCTTTCCTGATTTAAGAGCAGGGAGAGAGAACAATGGCCCTGTAAATGTAGTCAACAATCTCGCAAAGGAATTTGAGCTGCAGAAACAATGTTTTGATGATGAAGCCAAAGCATTAGTTGAGGTCAGGGCAGGACAATCAGCTTCCAACATGAATTCTGATGAAGAGCTTCGAAGATTGAAACTCAAGTTTGAGATGTGGAAGAAAGACTACAAGGTTAGATTACGGGAGACGAAGGCAAGGCTTCACAAACTTGGGCATGGAGAAGCTGATAGAAATCGCCGAAAATGGTGGAGAAGATAGGCACGAGAGAATCAAAATGGTCCAGCTTATGATATGATCATATATGGTGTGACATGCAGAAAGTTGAAAAGTACTCAAAGCAGCAATTGAGGAGCGATGATGCTTCCAGGAAGCTGCTTCCTTTCCATTCTGGATGTGTTGCTTTTATTCTAGCTATAGCAACTGCAATTGGTACGTATATTTCGCGGGGATAGTGTAGCTGGAGAAATTGTAAGCGTCTACCAATTTTTGTTGCTTGGTGGAAGGATTGACAGTCATGTGAATAGCCAGATAGGTTTGTTCCTGTGTTTTTTTGTTTTTTGTTTTTAGAGGAAGTCAGTTGTATATTTTGTTAGCATAGATGCAAGGACGAACCTGGGAGTACCAACTGCGAAATAGGGAGTGAAATTGCTTTATTGCTTGTTGTTATGTTGTTCTATCATAACAAGTATATTGTAATTAATTTGTTTTTTCCCTGAAGCATCGGCATTGTTCTGTCACTGTTTTGTTCTTTCAAATACCAAGTTCGTATTTGGAAGAATCATTGCTTGAAATTAAATCAATCAATTAGAAATGCTGTTTATCATGGTGTGCTTAACTTTTTTGAATATCTTAATCAAGAAAACCTTCAATCGCCAAAACAATTCACACAGGATCCACAGTAAAACAGATTATACAATTTACACTGGATCTCAACGATACAAAGTCTTGAAATCTAGAAATACAGGAACCATAGCAATTCAGGCAAGGTCTTTTCATTCTAATCCAAGAAATTAAATGTTAATTTATGATCCAGGCACAAACTTGGTGGCGTAGACCCAGGCGTTGTTAGCAACAGGGTTATCTAGGTGGTCCAGGAGATTCTCCAGGGGACCTTTACCAGTAACAATAGCCTGAACAAAGAATCCAAACATGGAGAACATAGCTAGCCGTCCATTCTTGATTTCCTTCACCTTCAGCTCGGCGAATGTAGATGGATCATCGGCCAGGCCCAGAGGGTCGAAGTATTGGCCACCAGGGTAAAGGTCATTACCCTCTCCTACTCCGGGGAGGCCATTGATGCGGAATCCCTCAACAAGACCCATGAGGACAACTTGGAATCCAAGAACAGCAAGGATGCTTTGAGCATGGACAAGGTTGGGGTTGCCCAAGTAGTCCAAGCCACCTTCTGAGAAGATTTGAGCTCCAGCTTTGAACCACACTGGTTCCTTGAAGTCTACTTTAACCCACTTCTCAAGGACCTCTGGGGTGATGCAGCCTAGTGCTCCAAGCATAGCCCATCTGCCATGAATCACCTGGAAAAGTTTCACCATAGTTTTAGTTCGACGTTGCCAGAGATCCTCCTTCTTTCCATCCTTAAAATCTCTCCAAGAATTGTACTAGACTAGTAATATCTAAGTCGAATTTGTATCAAATATTCTATCTTACTTGGTTTTCTAAGGCAATTATTATTCATCATAGAGAAACTTGTGACGATTCTGGAGACAAAAAGGTTACCTCAAGAGCCCTGTTCTTAGCAAAGGCCTCAGGATCAGCTGATAAACCAGCAGTGTCCCATCCATAATCACCTGGGAACTCTCCAGTCAAGTATGAAGGAGTCTGAGCTGAAAATGGTCCCAAGTACTTCACCCTGTCAGGTCCGTACCACAATTGATTGCCCTATTCAAGCAGAACCTATCTATGTTAGCCCCCATCAGAGAAAAAAAAAGCAGCTAGAGAAGCGAGAGAGAGAAAGAAACCTACCATGATGTATTTTCCATTTCCCATGGAGACAACATCTCTAAGAGGGTTAGCATTTGAACCCCTTTTGCCAAGAAATGGGGTTGGTCTAACGATGGCGCTGGAGCTAGCAAGTGATGCCATTGTCCTGTAAATAGGTTTCACTGTGTTTTCTTAGGTTAAAACTTGTTGATGTTCTTGAAGAGGAGAGAAATGTACCTGGGAGAGCGTCGAAAGGGAAGTGTTAAGTTTATATGTAAAGGAAAGCATGAGGATCAAAAGAACGAGTGGTGAAGAACGGAAGACATGTGGTCACGGGGATCTTTGAGGTTTTGAACAACCAATGAGGAAGCTGCAAAGGATTTTAAGTATATCCAACTCATCTCCTTCTATCCTCATATATTATCTTGTCTCTCTTTAGATAGTTCTATTATTTTTTTTAATTTTTTTTTTTTGGTATGAGAAAATATTCAATCTGGTTCAAGCAAAAGCAACTACAGCTGCTAGATTAATGTTTCTTTTAAAATTATTTAATTTATTATTTATAAAAATATACTTAAATACATCATGTTGATTTGGGGAATAGTCTTTAAGATTATTTGAGAAGTGATTTAGTTCCCATTACTAGCCTTTTAATTCGTCATTTGCCATGGTACTTTTATTTTAAATAAAAATTGAATGTAGCTTCTCCAATGTATTCTTTATATAAAAGACTCAAAAGTGTAAATCAAATGGCCTATACATGCTTCAAACTATATAAATCAAGAATGATTTGTGTTGTTAAATAAGAAAAAAAATCATTAACGATAACTAAAGATAAAAATAAAAAAAATAAAGAGATGAAAGTATATCAAAGTATTTGATCTCGTAAATATTCAATTGTGTTCAATAAATTTGTTTATTAAAACTATTGTTTTAGTTAATCAAATGATAACATAAATAGACATGTACATGAAATTCACCTAATAAAAAAAACATCATGTAAGGTTGCTCATATTAAAACAAATATTTATTTTTATTTTGTTTTAAATTTCATCTATATAAAATATTAAAAAAATTATAGATGAATCAAATAATATCTTTTAAAAAATAAATACAAACAAAATATTAAAAACAACCTCCGATAAAAAAAGGATAAATAAGTACAATAAAGAATCATAGAGGGATATTACATATAATGTAAATTTAAAAATTATTAAAAAAATAGTAAAAAGGTATCAATTAAAATAAAAATTAAATTAAAGTAAAAAAAATGAAAAAAGGAGTGATAATGCAGGTGATGCATACACATTTAAAATATATAAAAAATAGCTCGGGTTTAAGGCTTGATTAGGTTTAATAAATTTGTTCTATTTTAATTAGATAATAAAAAATAGACAATAATATTAGACGAATATTTTTTTTTCTATAAAAATAATGATCATTGTAACTTGGAAGAAAAAACCATTGGAAATTACAAAATTGAAAAAGAAGAGAAACCAATGATTTAAATCAAAACTCAAGTTAGTAGATAAACATGTTAACTTGAGTAATAAGAGGTCAATCAACTTAAACTAACCTGAAAACTTAAGTGGATGCCGCTCATAACTATTAGTTGAATAGAGTCTTTCATCATATATTTGAAAGCATTGATGTGTCTTCTTTCTCCTGATTTAGTGTATATTGATAAAGGATAAGTGATTTGTCATCAATGATCTTTTTTTCTTTTCTCTCTCCTCCTAAAAAAACTATATGTCGGTCATTTTTGTTTTTGATATTTGAATTCTAGTTCTTATTATGTTGATATCTATTTTTTAACCCTTTAAAAATTGAAAATAAATAAAACTTTAATATGTCTATCACATTAACTTGAGTTGACTTAGATATGAAATTCAAAATAAATAAAACTTTAACAAAAGAATAAAGAAAAAAAAATAGAAATCAAAAGAATAAAGAAAAAAATAGAAATCAAAAGAATAAGGACGAAATGATAAATTGTAATTAAATGACTAAATTGAAAACAATTTTTTTAAAAAGGGTTAAAAAATAGATATCAACAGAATAAGAACAAGAATTGAAATATCAAAAACAAAAAGGACCAACATGTAGTTTTTTAGGAGGAGAGAGAAAAGAAAAAAAGATCATCGATGACAAATCACTTATCCTTCATCTACACCAGGAGAAAAAAGACGCATCAACGCTATAAAATATATGATGAAAGATTGTATTCAACTACTAGTTATGAGCGGCGTCCACTTGTTAGCACATCTAGTCATGCCAACAATTTTTTTTTTATAAATATTATATATAACCTAAAGAAAAAATATACTTGAAACCCCAAAAAAAAAAGTAAAAAAAAAAAACCTAGAGAGTAAGATGAGAATCCCCCTATATGGAAGCCTTTAAAATTATTTGATCCAATGGTATTTTAAACTTTTACTATTTATTAAAAAAATTAATCATAAAGCATTGGGACAAAAGCTTTTTTTTCTTCTAAAAGTTTATTTTGGTAATTAAACTTTTCAAATAAAATAGTAAATGACTTTCATGCCCCCAATAAATTTTTGAAAGACAAACGTATTCATGTGGAAGACAAAATTATTGTTCATTGCAATACTTTAGTTTTTTGTTGAGAGAATAAAATAAAAAAAACACTGAATTTATTGTGGACACTCATAATGTTTTTCCACACTTTTTAAGATATTTGTTAATAAAATGTTTTACAGTCCCAAAATTCATAAATTTAGTGATTTGTTTTTCCTATCAGTATTAATACAAATAGTTTACACTTAGCAAATTCCATTCATTTTTTTTCTAAATCATTTTTCATTATGAGTATATCAATTATAACTCCTTGTTTGCACTTTAGAATATTTCATGTTTAATATTGCGTTTCAAAAATATTTTTTTAAAAAGTTGAATTTAAATTTTTTTGGTGTTTTTAGATCATTTTTATGTGGTGATAACAAAAATAATTTTTTTTTAAAATATCATTTTAATATATTTTTAAATAAAAAATACTTTAAAAAAAATCTCAACATCACTTTGAATAAGCACTCAATATTTCAAAAATCACTTCACCTTTTCGAAAACATGACCTCGACCTAAAGTTTCATATAATTAAATTTTATAGAAATGCGAAAGGATTATGTGTTTTCCACAAAGAAATCTCAACAACCTATTTGGGTTCTTTTTTTTTATTCAACGGGAAACTTAATTAACACTTGAATCTTTTTTCATTTAAAAGTATTATTCTTTTATGTATTAAAAAATTATATTATTGTATACACAACTTTCAATATTAGAAATTAATTCAATCAAGTAAATGATTTTTGTAGGTTTAATATACATATCATCTGATAAACACCTACATATTAATTCTAAAAATCCTCCGTATCTTAACTTTTGAAAACAAATATTTCTTTTCATATAAGAAAGAACATAATATATACAAGTTTCAACGATTCTAATTAATGTTTAGTTTTTATATTGTATTGACGAGGGACATTTAGGAACAATACTTTGATGCAATCAAAACCTCATAATTATAAGAACTTTATAATTTTGTTTACAAAACATTTTTATCTTAAAACTTTATCTTTACCTTAAATTTATTAATTAGATATTAAAGATAACTAAAGTTTTATTAAAAATTAAATATGTTCATCTGAATAAAGTTAACATCACATGTAATTAAATGATTAGCTACAAGACATTTACATTAACATAAAGATTGAAAGGATTCAATCTTTTCTTTCCATTCATTTTAAACTTTTCTTTTCCCACCACAATCAACCCTTGCTTTCTACCCTTATCCTTATTAACCTTATAAAAAATGGTGTGAAAGAGAGAAAATAAAAAAATATTGAAAATAGCATACTTAGAGTTTTCTATATTGAATTTAATTTAAAAGTTGCATTGTAATCTCATGTTTATAAATATTTTAAGTGTTAAGAATAACATTTAAAATAGAATTCAATATATAAAAATGATTTAGAGATCAACACAATTCCAAAATAGAAAAATTTAATTTAAAACTAATTTTATTAAAATACTTTTTTTTAAGGTTTTTGAAGAATTATGATGAATTATTGAGGATAATATAAAAAATAAAAATTTTAATTTCTAGCACCAAGTCTCCCTTCCCAAATATATATGGGTCTGTTTGGGACAGCTGTTGCTGTAGCTTTTCAAAGTGCTTTTTGTGTCAAAATATATCAAAATGATATTTTTTTTATTTTTTAAAAATCATTTTTGACATCAACACATCAAAATGATCTAAAAACACCAAAACATATTCATTTAAAATGATTTTTTTTTAAAATTTTTTGAAAATGACATTTCAAAAGTTGTTCTAAACAGCTTCATAATTTGTCCTTCGTGTTACAGAATGTATCAGAAGTACAGTAGCCTTCGCCCACCCTCTTTCCATCACTTGAATATTTCAAATATCCCAACGGTCGAATTACCATTTTATTAACATTACCACCATCCCATCAAAAGATCTCAACCGTCAATGTCTGTTGGCTCCACATAGTCCACTAATTCGTAAATCAATACGACGTCTTTAACTCACTCAAGCAGAGATCTAAGTCACTTGTAACGGTCACATGGAATAAAAACGCAGCGATCTCCACAATGGGATTTTTGATAAGAAAAAAAAGGAGAGAAGCGGAGTAGCCAGGAGAAGAAACAAAACCCATTAGATTAGAAATCGAAAATTTGGGTTCTTACGACAATTCAATCAAGAAATTTGAGAGCAAACACGAACAGTGTTTTTTTTTTTTTTGAATGGTTCTTCTTCATCATTTACGAAAGAAACCATAAAATGGCTCTTATAAATAATGGTAAAGATCACTGGGAATTTCTGGTAACTCTCTTACTTTTTTTTTTTTTTTTAAGGATTCTAATGGGGTTTATGATTTTTTCCCCTATATCTTTGAATGGTTACTTAGTTTTGTTGCATTGTGAAATGTTTTTTTGTTGTTGTTTTAGTCACATATTTTATCAGGGTCATGTGCGTAGTTGATGAAGGGTTATCTAACAGGTTATGATTGAAATTTTGAGGTTCTTTATCTTGAATTTATTATCTTGGTAGTATCTCTGAATAGGGATTTAACATGTTTCAGGTAGATGTTTTATTTCTAGTGTATTTTTAATCATGGGGTCCTATTTTGATTTTTGATTGGATTTTTTTATAAATAAATTGATGTGGCATTATGTCATGATATGCAATGTTGATTTTGGATTTAGTTAATATTCCTGAATTGATTAGATGTTTTATTTCCAAGATTTTAGGCTCAGTTTATGTGTGTGTGTATTTATTTTTTTCCTTTTCACATTGCTGTTTGTTTGTCTGGATTTTCATGCATTCATTTATTCCACATTGTTGATGATGTATAGGAAGAGATTGAAGCACCAATCTGGGTGGATTTTTTGGCAGAAGCAAAGTCTAGCTACCAAGATGTGTAGGTTCATCACTTCCTCTCTGTTATGAGCTGTTACTAGAATTCCATGTTTTTTCAGAATTTGGTGATCAAAATTCTGCATTTGTGATACTGATACGTTTCTTTTTTCCACATTGAAGAGATGATAAGTAGTTTTATACTAGTCATCCGTAAGCATCTTTATCATCCTTGGTTATATTTCTGTTTTCCATATTTAGAGTGGGATTTTTTGTTGGTGAAAATAAAAAATAGTGATGCTCATTAGGAACTAAATCAATACAGGTTCCACCAATGCTCTTCTCGCCAGTTAAAAGCTGCGTTTGCTTATTCTGGTGAGAAGAGTACACCTTCAGGTTTTGAGTTTAAGGGATCATTTTCCCTGAATAGTCCATCCTCTGTCTCAAGATCAAGGGGCAAACATTATGCCAGCAAGAAATGGAGAGGGGGTGGTCATGATCTTTCAATGAATAAGCAGCATCCAGTTAAGGTGTTAAGTAAGTGTTTGAGGGTGAATAAAGAACCCCATAACAAAACAAAACCCAAACTAAGCTTTGTAGATTCTAAAGGAACTTCTGGTCAAAAGCAAGTGTGGTTTCTGGGAAGAGCTTCACTCTAAATTCCAAGGAAAGTGATTTAGAAGCCAAATGTGCTCAAGGTGGTACAGAAAGTAGTTTGAACTCTCTTGTGGTTAAGACAGCTGAAAGCAAATCAAGTACTGTTACATCCGAGAGTGAACATCAAGCAAAACAAAGGAACCTAGAAGTATCAAGTCGAGGATTTGATCACACAAGTGGGCTTTTGTCAGCTGTCAAGAATGGTCCCAGGAAAAGCTTTGTTACAAGAAAAGCATCAAGGGTGGAGATTAATGATGAGAATAAGCAATTAAGAGATCGCAAATCTTCATCCAGCAAATCTAGCGTGGGATCATCTTCAAACCCTGGTTATGATGTTAAGAGCTCAACACTTACGTTCAAAGAACAAACTCCAGATAGCAGAAATGTGGCAAGGATGACTGAAGCAGCAAGGAAGAAAATAAAACATTCTGACATATCCAAGGCTTCTGACATTCGAGTTAAGGAGAAGGTCTTTAATTCTAGAAAGGGGGGTATAAGTAATGTTGCAAAGTCAGCTCCTCAAGAAGCTCTGAAATCAAAGGTTAGAATCTGAACAAATTCTAGAGATATGTGCTACTAAATTTTTCGAAGCCAAGAAACTTTTGGCTCTTTGATATTTACAAGTAAAATAACTTATTGCATTCTATTTCAATGACAGTGATAGGTTTCCAAGATGAGTGATAGTTATTGCAGAATTTTAAATAAATGACTTCTCATAAAGATGGGAGCAAGTTGAAATTGTTAAACTTTGCAGGTCCAGAACCAGACCCTTCGTGTAAAAGCTTTGGCAGAACATGGAGGTAATGAACTACACCCGTTACCTGGTCCTGCAAAAGCTAAGGCGAAGGTGAGAGTCGGTGGGATCAACAAATTGGTTGGCCCTGGAAAAGAAAACGTGACAGGAAAAGCTTCCTTGAGATTGAATTGCAGCAGCTTAGGGACTAAACTGATAGTGCCACAAAAGGGTGACAAAAAAGTGTTGGTTAGACAAAAGGTACAAATTTCTGATCATCAATTTTTCTGTCCTCAACTTCAATTTTGTTTGCTTCTTTTTTCCTGAAAATTGCATAGTCATCTATGGACTTGCGAGGTTCTTTATCAATTCGTGAGGATAAAATCATGCATACGGAAACAGAATGAAACCCATTAGAAGAAGTCTGCATCTTGATTTATTTTGTGGGTGTTCGGCTCTGCGTTGCCACTTGTGGTTGAGCTCACTGCAGAGCCAAACACAATTTAACCAAACGGGACCCCAGTTTTTTATTGTGGGTCCCACCTAAAAACCTGTGGTTGCGCCGCAGTTGGAAAAGCATCTCACATATGCTTTTCACAACACACACCATACCTACACAAAACACAGTTTAACAGAGAGGAAGAAGATGATGATTTTGGCAAAAACAAATAACATAACAGAGAGGAAAAAGACGATGACACCATAAAAAAATTGTAGCATATCCATCGACCACCCTGCCACCCTTAGCACTGGCAGGACCACCGACAACTCCTCTCTCTTGGTTGCAGATTTCTCTCTCAAAAACAGTCATGGATGCAACCCTCTCTCCCCTCTAGCACCAACAGTCACTGACAATCACCAGCAGCTCCTTCTGCATCGACAACCTCGACTCTTCATCGGCAGCACCTGCATCAATCCATTCTTCTCCCACAGCTCTGGTGTCAAGCAACAGCAGCAGCAACAACAACAACCTTCCAACGCTTCTTCCAGCCACCACAAGAAGAACCACTTCATCCTCTACCCAGTGACATCGACAGGTGAGCCTCTCGTCATCGTCGACCGACCACCCTGCTACTGTTCACGTGTTACGTGAACAGTGTATGAGTGAATTAATTCATTCTGCACTGTTCACGCAAGGCGTGAACAGTGCAGCGCACCATTTCACCTTTTTTTTTCCTCTTGGATTGGACTTGCTCTTGGCCCAGCCCAAGTCCAGCAAAGATAGGCCTTTTGACCCACCTTGGCTGGGTCGACCCATTTAATTGGATCAGGCCTAATCTGATTTTTTTATAAAAAATATAAAAATCATATTTAAAAAAAATAAAAAAATGTATAGATAGAGATCAACTTTGATGAAAGGGTAAGGCGTGTGACTTCGTTTCACTCCACAAACCTGTTGCTTTTTGATTGGTTATGGATCAGAAACTTGTAACTGGATTTGGCATTCAGTCGGTGTTTTGTGCAGAGGGGAAACTCTAGAGATCGAAATGAAGTGATTCCAGTGACATTCAAAAGCTAACATCCATAAATTTATGGAAAGCTAAGGAAAAAGAAATAAAGTAAGGAAGACCATGGAAATCGCAGCCTTCAAAGTCAAATCTTGCAATCTGCCGATATCGACCTTTGTCCATTCCAACTTCAATATCTCGAGCTACAAAAGTTCGATTGATGCAAACTCAATTTTCGTGGATTCAGGACTCAAAGACCTATAAACGCAACAAATTTTGGCGCCATTGTCAGGGACATGATTTTAGTTGATTCTTGTGTTGTGATGTGATTTATTCTACTTGCTGTTATTTTTATTTATTCTGAAAAAAAAACATATTTGTGTTTGCGGCGGTACTATTCAAAATAGATTTTTTTGGTGGAATTAGGTATTTATCTTTTATTTTCTGAAGGAAAACGACATTCTGAGAAGAACTAGTGACCTTTTCCAGGCCAAATTCTATCGTTTTCTAAGGTTTCTGGACACTTTTAGTTTTCTAGCGTAGGATCCTATTGCCTATTGTGTTGTCTTCAATCTCTCGTGTGCTTGGTTTCTTTTGAGTTCTCTTTGTGATTTATGCCTGTAACCCGTTCTGCTAATCAAAGTCATCAAGTGCAGGTTGATCTCGAAATATAAAACACTTTACGCAGGTTAAGAAAGGAATCTCACGTCAACATCATGGTTGTTGCACGACAACAAACACTCAAGGAGCTTGCTGCTCCTAACGTGGAAAACCAACCATTGTGCATAAACATAGACAGTAATGTGAACTTTGAACTCAAATCTGGTTTTATACATTTGCTGCCAACATTCAATGGTCTTGCAGGAGAAGATCCTCACACTCATCTCAAGGAGTTCCACATGGTTTGTGTTGGCATGAAACCGAATAGAGTTGAAGAGGAACAAGTTAAGTTGAAAGCGTTTCCTTTCTCTTTAAAAGGGGCAGCGAAGGCATGAGTTTTTTCTATTCTCCCAGGTTCCATTAACACTTGGAATGGCATGAAGAAGATCTTCCTTGAAAAATATTTCCCAGCATCTCGAGTTGCCAACATAAGAAAAGAAATATGTGAGATTCAACAATCTCATGGAGAAACACTCGCTGAGTATTGGGAAAGATATGAGCTATTGTGAATTCAATGTCCTCATCATCAAATACCTTATCAGTTGCTCATTCAATACTTCTATGAAGGATTGATGCCTACTGATCGTAGTATTATTGATGCTGCAAGTGGAGGGGCATTGGTAGATAAGACACCCAGTGCTGCACGCCAATTAATCTCAAACATGACAGCCAACTCGAAACAGTTTGGCACCCGTGGAGACTTCTCAAACAAACAAGTGAATGAGGTAAGTATTTCTAACATTGAGAATAAAGTTAATGATTTCTCTTGTGCGTTCTTTGGCTTATGGAAATGTACAGCAGGTGAAAGTTTGTAGCATATGCTCACTACAAGGACATGCTTCGGATATGTGCCGAACAATGCAAGAAGATTACATTGAGCAAGCAAATGCGGTTGATAGAACATTCAATGGACAACCCCAGCGTACCTATGATCCCTTTTCTAACACGTACAATCCTGGATGGAGAGATCATCCAACTTCCGCTATGGGAACCCACCTCAACAAGGTAATCAAGGGAGACAGTTCCATTCCCATGGATTTCAACCATAGCCCCAGCAACCTTTGAAACCTTTGCCTGATATTTTGCTGGGGCTGTGGTTGAAATTCATGGGAATGGAACTGTCTCCCTTGATTGCCTTGTTGAGGTGGGTTCCCATAGCGGAAGTTGGATGATCTCTCCATCCAGGATTGTACGTATTAGAAAAGGGATCATAGGTACGCTGGGGTTGTCCATTGAATGTTCTATCAACCGTATTTGTTTGCTCAATGTAATCTTCTTGCATTGTTGGGCACATATCTGAAGCATGTCCTTGTAGTGAGCATATGCTACAAACTTTCATCTGCTGTACATTTCCATAAGCCAAAGAACGCATAAGAAAAGTAAGATCATTAACTTTATTCTCAATGTTAGAAATACTTACCTCATTCACTTGTTTGTTTGAGAAGTCTCCACGGGTGCCAAACTGTTTCGAGTTGGCTGCCATGTTTGAGATTAATTGGCGTGCAGCACTGGGTGTCTTATCTACCAATGCCCCTCCACTTGCAGCATCAATGATACTACGATCAGTAGGCATCAATCCTTCATAGAAGTATTGAATGAGCAACTGATAAGGTATTTGATGATGAGGACATTGAATTCACAATAGCTCATATCTTTCCCAATACTCAGCGAGTGTTTCTCCATGAGATTGTTGAATCTCACATATTTCTTTTCTTATGTTGGCAACTCGAGATGCTGGGAAATATTTTTCAAGGAAGATCTTCTTCATGCCATTCCAAGTGTTAATGGAACCTGGGAGAATAGAAAAAACTCATGCCTTCGCTGCCCCTTTTAAAGAGAAAGGAAACGCTTTCAACTTAACTTGTTCCTCTTCAACTCTATTCGGTTTCATGCCAACACAAACCATGTGGAACTCCTTGAGATGAGTGTGAGGATCTTCTCCTGCAAGACCATTGAATGTTGGCAGCAAATGTATAAAACCAGATTTGAGTTCAAAGTTCACATTACTGTCTATGTTTATGCATAATGGTTGGTTTTCCACGTTAGGAGCAGCAAGCTCCTTGAGTGTTTGTTGTCGTGCAACAACCATGATGTTGACGCGAGATTCCTTTCGTAACCTGCGTAAAGTGTTTTCTATTTCGAGATCAACCTGCACTTGATGACTTTGATTAGCAGAACTGGTTACAGGCATAAATCACAAAGAGAACTCAAAAGAAACCAAGCACACGAGAGATTGAAGACAACGCAATAGGCAATAGGATCCTACGCTAGAAAACTAAAAGTGTCCAGAAACCTTAGAAAAAAACTATAGAATTTGGATTGGAAAAGGTCACTAGTTCTTCTCAGAACGTCGTTTTCCTTCAGAAAACAAAAGATAAATACCTAATTCCACCAAAAAATCTGTTTTGAACAGTACTGCCGCAAACACAAATATGTTTTTTTTCTTTTTTTTTCCAGAATAAATAAAAATAACAGCAAGCAGAATAAATCACATCACAACACAAGAATCAACTAAAATCATGTCCCCGACAACGACGCCAAAATTTGTTGCGTTATAGGTCTTTGAGTCCTGAA
This sequence comes from Salix arbutifolia, assembly GCA_025169955.1. Taxonomy (NCBI): domain Eukaryota; kingdom Viridiplantae; phylum Streptophyta; class Magnoliopsida; order Malpighiales; family Salicaceae; genus Salix; species Salix arbutifolia. Next base: position 27,406,853 of record CM045917.1, on the reverse strand, counting down.
TCCATGAAAATTGAGTTTGCATCAATCGGACTTGTATAGCTCGAGATATTGAAGTTGGAATGGACAAAGGTCGATATCGGCAGATTGCAAGATTTGACTTTGAAGGCTGCGATTTCCATGGTCTTCCTTATTTTATTTCTTTTTCCTTAGCTTTCCATAAATTTATGGTGTTAGCTTTTGAATGTCACTGGAATCACTTCATTTCGATCTCTAGAGCTTCCACTCTGCACAAAACACCGACTGAAGGTCAAATCTGTCAATTAGCTCCAATTACCTCATTTTTGCATCTTTCATCCAAAAATGCCTTCAAAACATAAAACAAAGAATATCAAGGCATTTTATACACAAAACATATGCAAAACACTAGGTAAATATGGATGAAACTATCAAATAATATAGTCGCATCAATCGTGTTATAAAATTGATATCAATTCAGTTTGTTTTTTTAAGTTATTCTAACACTCAACAACAATAAGTAGATTAATTAACTTGAAATATAACAACCATAATAAACATACAATTACTTGAAAATTATGATAACATAAAAAGCTTTACTCATTACCGTATTGTTCCCATAAATGTTCAAACAAATCTTCTTGGAGTTGAGAGGTCGTTGCTCTATCCCTGATTCAATTATGAGTTTGAAGAAAATCACGTAGTTCTGACATTTTATCATGTGACACTAATATAGAACTAATTTCATGTCACATTCATGGTAAAATCAAAGGTTCATTACTCCTTCATCCTCAATAATCATATTATGCAAGCTTTCATAATATTTGCAAGAATTTCTTCATCCTAGTATCACATAGGTCCACGCACTATTACGAAACGAGATTGTAACACCCCAAATGCCCTCTCCACATCCTTTCTTGCAAACTCTTGTTTACTTGTAAAATATTTTCTCTTTGCTCCTAATGGTCTTGGGATTGTCTCAATAGAGGTTTGACCAATTCAGATAAATCTCATCTGCTAAATAGTATCCTTTTGCATATTCATGTCCATTGATTGTGTAATTGACAGGAGGAGCACGACCTTTAGCAAGTGCAACAAATACAGGTGACCGATCAAGAACAATAATATCATTTATTGATCCAAGCATTCCAAAAAAGGCATGTCATATCCAAAGATCTTGTGAAGTCATCACATCTAGAATTATAGTAGGTTCACGACAATGTCCAGTATACATCACACGTCATGCAATTGGGCATTCTGCAATCAATGCTCCCTAACATCTCTGGAAATCCACGATGCTCGCCAATTGATAATAGCTGACCAATATCGGACTCGTTTGGTGCCCTTAGATACTAATCTCCTAAAACTTCAACAATTGATTTGACGAAAGCTCTAAAACTTTATATCGCAGTGCTTTCCCCAATTCGAATATATTCATTAGTAAGATCTGCAGGAATATCATATGCAAGTATCTTATGAGCTGCAGTTACCTTTTGAAGACAGGATTAGCCAAGAACACCAAGTGCATTTGTCTTTTGTTTGAAATATGGATTGTGAGCTTCCACCACATTTGCTATCCAAAGAAAAAGACGACGACTCATCCTAAATCTCCTTCGAAGCTGATTTTTTTGTGAATTTAGTATTTTCTATAAATTAATCATTATACATCCTCAATTCACCTTCCTTTCTATTACGATTGACGATATTGTGTCCAAAAACAAAGCCACAAAACTATTCTCCGCCCTTGATTTATCGATTCTTCTTCAACAACCACTACAGTAGCAACTTGGAAGGCGAACATGGGAGTGTCATCATCAAAATCAAAAGCATCATAAAAATTCAAATTCAAATGATTCATTATGAACTTTAATAAAATAAAGATTGGAAAGAAGAAAACGACGAACAGAAATATGATGAAGAAAAAAGTTCATAATTTGAAATTTTATTTTCCCCAAAATTTGAAATTTTAAAATTTAAAATATTGGTGTTTTTTTTTTCAATATTTGAAATTTTATAATTTCAAAAGTTGACAGTTATTTTTTGAAAATTGAAATTTTGGTGGATTTTTTCAATATTTTAAAATTTAAAATGTTGGTGAGTTTTTTTATTTCAAATTTTTATTTTTTTATTTAATTAAAATTAAAAATTATAATGTTGAAGGGTTTTTTTAAAAGTAATTATTTAATTATATAAATTACTCATATTAATTGTATAATTAATTGCATAATTATATTATATACAAAATAATTGCACTATTTTTAAAATGATATACAAAAAATGACTCTTTTAAATGGTTTTTATTATTAGAATATACATAAACAATAAAGATATATTTACATTATTCAAAAACTATTTTATCAATTTAACTTTCTTAAATTCCTTTTGCATTAGAGTTGCTCTAAATGCGTCTTTTAAGATAGGATATCTTCAACCAAGAACAGAGGCAATATGATGTTTGTGGGGGATTACAAATTGAGTGTCATTATTTGACTCTCTTATGAATTTATATATGCCATAGCTTCACTCAATCTAATTTTTCAACAAACGTTTGAGCAGGGAAAAATCAGCAGTCCAACCATGAGGAAGCATTCAGCAAATGCGAGTGTCTACCTACGATAACCAAAGCATTGCTGGGCAGTTTGTTTGTACATATATTGGGCCTCTTTGGAACAGCTGTTACTGTAATTTTTCAAAATAATTTTTGTGCTGAAATATATTAAAATGATGTTTTTTTTATTTTTTAAAAATTATTTTTGACATCAGCACATCAAAATGATCTAAAAACACCCAAACATATTCATTTTTTTTTAAAATAAAACGAAATTTTTTGAAACACATTTTGAGAACCTGTTCCAAAAAAGCTTCATTGTAAACGCAATTTCTCCATCAGAGAAACGTGAAATTTCATCCAAATTCTTTAGCTGCGAGTTATAAATGCCCTTTTTAGCTGCCTATGCTTAGCTTTCTTTCGTACAAGTGCCGTGGTTCTTTTCTAACATATTCTAAGATGTGTACGAGGACACGAAAAGTTATTTTTTAAAAACTTTTTTTTGGATGTTTTGATAGGTTAATATTAAAAATAAATTTTTTAAAAATATTATTTTGATGTAATTTTAAGTAAAATATTTTAAAAGACTTTTATTTTGGTGCTTAAGATTTTTTAGAACTTCTTTTCTTCTTATTATTATTATTTTAAATTTATTATTTAATATTTAGTTTATTGGGTTTTATATTTTATATTTTATTTTGATTTGTTTTCTATGAAATTATTTTGGTTTCATGATTCAAATCACGAGTTTTGAGAATTGATGGTATTGACTTGATTTTTTTCTAATTAATTTTTTTCGAAACTTTGTTCTTCAATATTAGGTTAACTTATAATTGTTTATTATAAGGTTATCATTGTCTCATAATTCGGGTCTTGAGTTTTGTAAGTTAACTAGGTTCACTTGGGTTTTTGTTTTTATTTATTTTTATTAATTAACATTGATATGATTAGAAACTGAACTCTATATTTTTTTTTAAAATATCTTCTATGAAATTATCTAAGTCTTCTAACTCGAGTTTGACAAATTAAAATGAGGTTACTCATTTTTTCTTTTCATTTTTATCCTTCAAGAATTGATTAATTGAAAATTAAGCTTTATTATTAGTTTTTTAGTTTGTGTTTTATGAGGTTATCCTAGTCTCATAAACCAGGTCATGAGTTTGGTCAATAGACTTAATTGGTTTTTTGTATTCCTTTAACTTGATTTAATTTTTTTAGTTGAGTTTTATTTTTAATTTCATATAGTTTATTAGGGTCTAATGACCGAAATAATAGATTTGATAAATTAAACTGAATTGTTCCGAGACAATCCTAGTAGGGTTATTTTATATAAAGTCAATCCTATTTCCTAGATTCAACTTAAAAGCTAGCTTCCATTTCATTTGTCATATGTTTTAGATTTGAAAAGGCTCTCTCAAGTTTTTACACGTATGAGCTGGAAAAATTAAATATAAATGTACTTTCATATAAAAAAATTATTGTTTTTATTATTATTATTATTCAAAATTCTATCTCCCTATATTTTTGCTTGAATGGTCGATTACTTTGCCAAAATTTACTTTAAACACTATCACACGTTTCATTTTCACATGCGAGTCCCCAAGACATTAACTTTTTTTTATTGATTTTTGTCAAAGAGGCATTCATTGACAACATTTGTCATCCTTCTCTTTATACCATCAATGTTATTCTTTTCATGTGTTTTTTCCTTGTTTTGGCATATTATCTTCAATCTTGGCTCGTTCCCCTATTTTATTATGTTGGCATCCATTTTCTTGTGAACCATTGTTGCACAATGTAATCTTTGTTGGTCTTTTTTGGCTAATAAATTTGCTATTATACAAGGCTATTTTCCCTACTTTTTTCATGGTATTATAAATAAGTCACTTACTAACATTCATAAAAATAAAAGTATTATATATTTATGATAAATGGTTATACTCACTAAAATATTATATGTTCATGATAAATTAAAAAAAATCCATCTAACTATGCATTAATACAACATTCATAAAAGAAAAAAAAATTATGGAACAACTAGTCTCTTAAATTACAATCTAAATAAAAATAAATACATGTAACCCAACAATCCAATAACTCGCTTAAAAAATTCATAACTACAACAACATTTAAATAAAAACCAAAACAATTAAAAATACCTGAAATAGATATGCTCACATCCTACAACTTCAAATGTTGAATAGTAAAACAAATGAAAATCAATTTCAAGGATGCATCAAATGGAAACTAATCTTTCAAAAATTGTCAACTCATTATTATGAAAATGTAAACATATATAAATAAATTATCAAGCATGTCAAATAACATAACACATTAAATTTAGCTAGCATTTAAAAATAATAAATAAATTAACGCTTGAAAAGAGAGTCATACCAATGCATCTAAATATATTTACTTCGCGCATACTTTTTATTCATTCATTTGAACTTCTTTTCAAGAACTCCCATACTAGACCAAATTTCTCTTTTTTCTAAGCCTAAATATTTTGTGGTGAAGTCATGAAAATCATTATCAATTGAGACTCTAAGTATGAGTGGAGGTCATCCATAACCTTAGAATACTATAACCTTGTCAATCCATATACAAAGAAATAGAATCTCTCATTCTCTACATGCTTTGAAGTAGTTGGTCCCATCTTGATAGTAGTTGAACGCCAATTTCATACTTATTTTTTCTAGCTCGAACCTTAAAGGATCTTTTTTTTTTGTCGTTATTCCTTGTGTTGTTATTGCTCGATAAGTTCACCTCGCCAACCACTTGAGAAATATTATTCTCAAAATTTAAAATCTTATCCTCCCCCAAATCAAAGTTTTCTTCTTCCAAATCACCCCAATTAATGTTGACATTGTTTGTGCTAGGATTAATACGTATAATCTCCAGTAGCAAGAATGCTAGATTATATTCTATTAAATTTAAACTTTCAATATAGTTTAATACCGGTATATCTAAATTTGTTTGTCCTCTAATTTTCTAAATAACAAATACACATAATTATTGTAACATCATGTAGTAAATAAATTTATAAAACATGACAACAACAAATGAAATAGTTTGAATCATGAAGATTAACTTGAATTCTCGCTTTCCATCACTTATTGCTATCGGATATTATTTCTAATTCATTACTTAGACCCACACCAATTTCAACAATCAACTTTGTCCATATACTTCAATTCTCTTTGAATTCTCTATGTTGTCCATTGTGTTTTGGTAAATACATGATCATTTATTCTTTAAATGATATTATAAGAAATTTCTAAGTTTTGACTTTAATTAAACGAATTGTTTAGGGACTTGTGCCCTTTTTAACCGGCTAACCTGATGATAAATTAGGCAAGTCTGCATCAGTTTTCAGGCAGCCTTCATTTTTTATTCCACCATGCTGTCTTTACAGTAACCTTGCAATTAAATCATGTATATTTATCTGACTATATCGTAACTTTGGGACACCACTTGAAGGAGACTGCATAAATGTTGCGTACGAGGAACAAGGCCCCTCTTGATTATGCAATAAAAAGATCTGGAAGCTGCTTCATATTACTCATGTTCTATACGAGCTCAAATTTTTGCACAAAACTACCGCAGGCATCTGGGAAAAATCGCAAGCATTCGGCAACTAGCACTCCATTATACATCAGCATCATTAGTTCTGTGGTTTCCCAGTATTAGAAAATACTGCCTGATAAGTTCTTTTTCTCTTCATTTTCGTTTACACACGGATCATCAGCACTGGAATGGGTCTGCGTGACCATAACAAACCATGCGCTCGACCAGTATCGAGGATAGGAGTGTGAAACCTCAGCTGCTCTTACCTTCTTAAAGCACCATAATTCTTTGTTACCTACAAAAAAGGGGATACTTGTCAGGTTCAAGTAGAGATAAAAAAAATGTTAATACCTTGAAGTTCAAGTATAAATAGCAAATTTGTAAGGTAGTCATAAGAAAATCCTTGGAGCAGAGATTTCTAAGCTTTGCCGTCTGTGAGACAAACCGTGCAATGGACCAATTGTGGTATTAGTTAATATGCACAAATAAAATTCCCCCAAGAGAGAATCTAAAAGTCACCAACCCGAGGTTGAGACTTATTTAATCTCTTTGTCACATCCTCGTCGTCATCCTCATCATCATCCTTGCTCATGAGCATCCTCTGTAGGGCAGAGTTTTCTGATTTTCTTCCCCGCTTTGATGGTGTAGCACCTCTTCCTCTTCCCCTTCCAGCAGCTCTTTTGCGTCCTTTGCCTTGGATGCTCTCATCATCATTCTGCACAACAGACCAAATCCAGTTACATGTATATTTGATTCAATCCATTTTTGGCACATGCATTAGAATCCATCACAATAACCGAGCTACAGGAGATTTGTGTTGTATATATGTGCCTGATTCTCAGTTAATCAAGAGACTCAAAAGTCAAAAGTACTCAGATTTAACAAGATTATAAAACTTGAACCTCAGAATTTAAGCTCTGGATTCACTTTTAAAAAATCTACATTTTACTTCTGGAATATTATGTTGGACCACACGTGAGACTCTTTTTTATATATAGGAAAGAGGCAATGTCTTGCAACCTGGTCTACTTGAAAATATATTGTTCCATCCAATATTATGTCAACTGGTTGGGTTGAAGCAAAATGAACTGAGGCTGTGTGCTAATATAGACAATCACCCAAATAATAAGCTCAAACAAAACATGGCCCCATCTAGCAAATTCCAATAGTAAATTGACGTACAGCAAAACAGGTACATGTGTGAGCATGTCAATGGCTTGTAACTAGTTTCCTGAAGATAAATTTAAGATTGCTGTAATTGGTTAAGGTTCCTTCTGTTGCTAGCGGAATCCCTAGTTCTGTTTCTTTCATTTTATTCTGAGTGAAGGTATAAGATAATGGCACAGTTATTTTTTTTACACCAATCGAGTTGATATCATGATAACTTGTATTTAACTGAGTTGAGAAATGAAAAAACAAAGCCAATAATAGCAGCTAGCAGTCCATACCGAGCTATCAGCAACCTCATTGATTCCAAGTTTTTTTGAATCTTCACTTGAAGCCGAATCAACATTTTCATCCTCAACAGCAATACTTCTAACTGCAGCTGTTGCAGCAACTGAGGCAGATCTACAACGCCAAAATATATTAGTATGGCCAATGATATGAAAAGTCAGCATGCCTTTTTGACCAAAAGAACTGCCCAGAATTTAGTGAGGCACCCCCTCAAAGGCTTTGAACCAAAGTGAGCAAATGAAATTAGGGTATTGATGCTACATGAGTATTGTTTAGCAGAGATCCTTAATTCAAAAATTTCTTACACAATGAAGATAGGGCAGCTTCTCTTTAACTCGTATTTTTCTGTGAGTGATCAGAACCTCTAGATTTCAATTTAAGTAAAACTCTGATTTGATAGATGATGCAGGCTATGATTTAATTCCTAGTTTCTTTTCTTGAGATTGTTGATGCTTAGTCCGCTTAAAGCTGTCCTTTAGATAAATCTCATCCCCTTCAAACATAATTGGCATGGTACTATAAATTCCATCCCTTTCTACATAACCGGACATAAAATAAGAGGAATCAGGGACAAAAGTACAGACCTCTGAGACTGGCGAAATCCTAGAGTTGCATCAAGAGTCGTTTGCTTCAAGTTACTAGAGCCTCTGCCCCTACCCCTTCCCCTTCCCCTTCCTCTTGCTGAAGTTTTTCCTTTACCAGTTTCTGACACATCAAGTGAAGACTTAGAACCTACTCTTGACCCTTTTCGGCCTCTAGTGGTGGATGTGGAGCCAGATATCTGTGCTGCATCTTCCTCATCGCTAAATGAAACAGCACTTCCAACTCCAGCACTTGTAGTTCTGAAATCCTGAGAGAGAGAGAGAGCAGAGGCTCAGACAATTTCTTTTAGCTGGTAAAGTGAGTTTTGAACAAGAGAAAATATTGGGAATTACTAATTTATTACAATGAACTTTGGAAAAACCATTTCACTGACAAAAATGGAAAATAAGAATGAATTACCTCTATGGACTGTGCAGCATCAGTAGAGCGTACAGACCTTTCCTTGACACGTTCCTGCAACAAATATTCTAGTATCATAATTTTTTTTTATTCCTGGCTTGGTATATAACTGATTTTACTAGTTAAAATAAAGGCTCAGCATGAGCTTTGAGGAGAGCTTCTGAACTAGTCATTTGGAGTTCATTGTTTGGTGGTTTAACCAACCCAAAAGCATAATGCTGAGGAACCAATAGTAAATAATGAACACATATGTATGAAGAAAAAGAATACATACTGAACAGACACACAAACAGATGTGAAAATTAAAAGCTTCCAAAACAAATAAAATCAAATTGAGCAATGTCAAAGCCATAAGTGGCTGCTAACTGCTTTGAAAAATGCAACCACCTGTATATCATGTTTTGGCAAAAGAACCAAGTCCCCAGGATAATTGGACATTAGTTAACTCTCATGGCAATTAAAAGTACGAATAATAAGAACATAAAATTCTTGCCTCCAAGCATTCTCCAACTTTAAGAATTAGATCTTCATCTTCAAACTTCATGGTATCTGAATCTTTTGCAATTTTGCTCTGTGGAAGTTAATAATTCATAAGCATCAGCAACAAATACAATGTCGCAAAGTAGAACCACTTGTAGTGTACAAGAAATAATCCATATAGACTTTAACATCATAAACACAGTGATTCAGAAGCAATCCAGTAGATATTCCATGAATTACTTCAAATTGGGAATAGAGTATGGCATACTTACACGTGTTTCTTGAAGATTATATTTCACACAAGCATAGAACGCCATTTTATCATCTTTATTAACAAAATTGTGCAATGCAACATCCAAATCATTGACCGGAAGAATCTCCATTTTCTGCAAGAACAGGAATTATTAACAAAAGAACTATGTGACTGATTCTAAGCCATTTCTAACTTGATTTCAGGATTTTATGTATCAATTTAATAGAGAGAATTATATGTTGGATAGAGATCTCTCATCTATGGAACCACTAAAGTCTTCCTCTAGAACTGGAATAATAAAGCATTACAAGATATTTGGATCCTGTAGATGATATACAAGAACTCCATTTTATTATGATGTTTAATATTCAAACAAGAGTTATCAGGTGAAGTAATAAAGAAATGGAGGAAGACATGATGAGTAAGTACAAGATTATTTTCAGCAACTAAAGCCTCTATGTTTTGTTGATTTAGTTCTTCTGGGCGAAGACGTTCGGTATCATCGAATTTAGCTGCAATTCAAGAAAAACATCAACATTATAGTGCTGCTTAAATACACAGCAACAAATTTATGCAATTACTAAAAAGGTGGGAAAGAAGTATAAGAGAAATCCTTCATATTATTTTCAAAACATGTTCATTCCATGGCATGAAATATAGACATTATCCTCAAGTGATACTTAAAGAAAGAAATCATACAAAAAATTCAATAGCAACAAGAGCTCCTTGTCAAAGTTTAACTACAGTACCAAAACCATACTAGGCAAAATTTGTACTAATTACATAGAGGAACTCTTAGGAAGCTATACATGATAAGCTAAATCTCCTCTCCCTATTTTGCACGACACAACCTAGATTAATAGCTATTAACATAATTTATGGCCTTATCTATTGACTCCCCCTCAAATTGATGCAGGTTATACAAAAGCATCAATTTGTTGGAAAGAAAATTATGTTGTTGGCATGTGAGGGTCTTGGTAAAAATATTTGCCACTTGAAGATTGCTAGAAATAGGAGGCAGCATGATAGTCTGAGCTTCAAACACCTCATGGATGAAATGATAATCAACCTCGATATGTTTAGTGCATTAATGGAAAATGAGATTGGCTGAAATGTGAATGACACTAGTATTATCCACATAGACGGAAGTAAGGCCATGTTGAGAGAAGCCAAGTATTTCGGTGCAAGCTTGGGACATGGTCCTATATTCAAATTCAGTTAGGGATGATCATTTTCGGTTTGGTTCGGTTTTTATATATAAAAACAACCACATCAAAATTATGAAAAAAACCAAAACCGAACCGAAACCGGTTACCGATTTCAATTTGGTTTTTTAGGGTTTTTTTACAGTGCCTACATTAACCTCATCTAAGAATTCCAGCATTATTTCTAACATAGGCGCAAAGGGTCTCGTTTGCCATTATTGGTTTGAAGAAGGGTCATCTCAGTTTATTTTTCTAAACATTGACCAAGAAACAAAAGGCGTCAGTTCAACAACCCCTTAGTTTCTCCACCAGCAGTTACCTGCAAACTATCTCTTCATCTAATGGCTTGCTTTTATTGTCTAGTTTTATGGAGAATCAGCTCAGCTATCATGTATTCAATCCCTTGACCAAGCAGTCTGTGACTCTTCCACCGCATGGTATTACCAGGCAAGTCATCAGGTCAGGTCTCGCTTTTGATGGAAAAGCGTATCAAGTTGTGCTTGTACATGTTTTCAAAGATGAAGGGAATGGGTTGGGCTCACTTCCTAATGATATTGAATTGGAAATTTTCTCTTCCGAAACTAAGGCTTGGAGAAAACATCAACCCTTTCTTTTGTCTTTGAATGTTAAAGTACCTGTCAGTGAGTTTATTGAGTTGAACACAACCCCATTTTTTTGCAATGGAGCTATTCATTGGGAAATAAATGGATAGTTGCTTGTTTATCATGTTAAAGATGATTACTGTGAAGTAATAGAACTGCCAAATGTTTTTGAAGATTGGTCTTGGCAATCAACAATCGAGTTTTGTATTTTTTTTACTTTGAACGGGTTCGGTTTACTAGTTTTAGCCTTAAAAAACCAAAACCGAACCGGATCAGAAGTTTTAATAAAATTCTAATCAGTTTAATCGGTTTTTTTTAATCGTTTGTTTTTTCTCAGTTAAGTTTTTTTCAGTTTTCTCGATTTAATCGGTTTTTCGGTTTTTTTCCTCACTCCTAGATTCAGTAGAGGACTTAGAAACACAGTCTTGTTTCTTACTTTTGCAAAATAAGATTAAAGAAAAAAATGCATCATACTTGCTTTTAAGAAAGGCAACCTTGAAGAGGCTAGAAGTAAATTTTTCATACCATGCACGAGGGGGCTATTTGAGGCCATACAAGGAGCGACACAACTTGGATACTGCTAAAGTAGGAGTGGGAAGTAACCTACAGGAGAACGCACATTAACATCCTTGAGATCCCCATGAAAAAAAGTTTTTTTCACATCCATCTAGTGCAACCCCAACTTTAGGAGGCAATAATAGCCAAAATTGTATGAATGGTGGTCATTTTAGCAACCGGAGCAAAAATCTCATAATTTACTTCATATTCTTGATTATTGCCAAGAGCTACTAAGCAAACTTTATACTAGTCCAAACTACCATCGGACTAAACCTTAATAGAATAAACCCACTTACATCAAAGTGAAGTTACACTAGCAGGACAATCCACCACTTCCCAAGTGTTATTAGCCTTAAGAGGACATAGTTCCTCCTGCATGGCTTGCTCCCAACATTTATCCTTGACTGCCTGTGAGTAACCAGTAGGAATACCAATAATAGAAAGAGTGGCAGACAAGGCAGAAGAAGTAGTAATTGCCATGTGTCAAGAATCATAACAGTCAGGAGGACCAAATACTCGAGAGGGACGTCAAAAAGAAGCAAATGGCAAGGTAAAAGCAGAAAGGGGCATCACTGGAGACCTCTGCATATATACCATGTCTGGCTTGAATCTTTCAACATGAGTACTAGAAGCACGAGACGTGTCATTTAAAGAATGCAAAAAAACAACTGATGATTCTAGTGAGGAAGACATAGGAAAGAACCATTGATTTTCAAAGAAAATGACATTTCTAGAAACACGAACTCGATTAAAGTTTGGATCATAGCATATATAACCCTTTTGAGTGACATTATATCCTAAGAAGGCAGAACAAATAGATTGGGTGAAAGCTTATATCTATCCTGTGCGGGAAGATGCATAAAACATACACCAAAATATGAAGATTGGTATAGGAAGGATTATGATGATATAACTTGAAGTATGGAGACTTGAAATCCAAAACTTGGGAAGGAAGTCTATTGATGAAAAAGGTTGTTGTGGTAAGTGTTTCTACCCAAAATTTAGGAGGAACTAAAGACTCAATGAGCATGGTTTGGACAACATCTAAAAGATGATGATTCTTTTATTCAGCTACTCCATTTTATTGTGGAGTATATGAACAAGAGCTTTGAGAGATAATACCTTTAGATTGCAAGAAATATTGGAACTCATAGAGAAATTCCCCACCCGAGTCTAACCAAACGATTTTAATAGCAGTTAAACATTGAGTGTCAACAAGAGCTAAGAACAATTTGAACATAAGAAAACCTTCAAATTTGTGACGCAAATAATACACCCATATATATTTGTTGTAGTCGTTAATAAATGTTACAAAATATTTGTATTAGACATGAGAAATAACAGAACTAATACCCAGACATTACTATGAATGATTTCAAAATTGTGGATGGCTCTACTTTCTTTAGAAGAAAAGGGTAAAGTCTTACTTTTGCTAAGTTTACAAGTTGCTCAATCATGAAACACAGTAGACGAAGCATGTTAAGAGACCAAATTTAATGAGATAAGATAGAACCCTTGAATTAGGATGATCAAGGTGTTTGTGCCAAATTTCATTTGACACTCTAGACTTATGACAAAGTAACGACAATATAAAGGAAAAAGGTAAGCTTCGTGGAATATGCAGTTGTAGATAAAAGAGACGTCCATGCTTAAGCCTTTTCACTATCAGCTGCTCTGACATTTGATATTGTACAACACAACCACCATGAGTTAAATGTACATCGTAATGTTGGTCCACAAGTTGGCCAATAGAAGCTAAATTCATAGAGTGTAGGTGATACAAGAATATCCTTAAAGAAAGAAGATTGATCACCAACTACTACAATGGTTAGAACACAACCATTGGCAATTTGAATGTGTGATGACCCAACCACCAGGAGTAAAATGTGCAACACAACCACAAGTTGCCCTTACATTTGATCTAGTATAGCATAACCACCATGAGTAAAATGTACATCGTAATTTTGGTCCACAAGTTCGCCAATACAAGCTAAATTCATAAATGCAGTCTTTAATAATATATTATTATATAATATATTACTAGACTAAGTCACCAGTAACAACATTATAGACCTTGATGGAGCGTGAAGGATGAATAGTGCAGTCTTTAATAATATATCCTTGTTGCTTGTAGTAAGTACAAAATTTCAAAGAACAGTTAGTGGCAATAAGACCATATTTCTTGCAACTATATCATTGGGTAGTGCTCATGAAACATGCATTCCCCTTTCCTTTTCTATAGGCAACATAGGCAGTTGAGACAGAATTAAAAGCAACACAAGACTGCTCCATGATATTTTGAGTATTAGGATGTTCTTCACGCAAGAATTCTTCAAAAAAGACCTCTAGGGTGGGAATAAGATCTCTATTTACTAGAGAAGCATGATTGGATTCAAAATTAGGCCTCAATTTCATGAGAAATTGATCTGTTTGGTTAATTTGTGTACATGGTGTATTGTTGCCAATCCTACCTCCAAGCCTTCTATAGAAACTATGGCTGCAGCAAGGTCAAAATAATCATTCCACAAAGTTAGAAAATCATAGTAGTCTTGAGCTGATAGATCCCCTTGAGTATAATTAGCAATGGCTAGCTCAGGTTGGAATCTTTTAACATTGTTGTCTTGCTTGTAGACTTTTTTGAGATAATTTTACATAGCCTTTGCAGACCTATAAGGACTTAGATGAAGAATCAGATTGCTCTATAGAACCAAGAATCTAGGACATTATTTGATTATCTTTGGCTTCACAAGCTGCTTTATCTGCCACATGATTCTCTACAGTAGATCCCCATTTGCTGTTGTCATCTATATGTCCCCACAACTCTTTCCTCTTGAGAAAGGTCTCTAACTAAAACTCTCAAGTAGCATAATATTTATTAGTAAATCTGACACAAACATTATCTGATTTTTCCATAAGTGTTGAGACTATGGTGATGACTAAGGTAACCGGTCATGACTAAGGTAACCAGTACTGAGATTTCTAAGAGAGGCTTTGATACCATAACAGAATGGTTCAAATGCCCTCTTTTCAAAGGGTCTTCCATTATATAGACAAGTCTACTAGTCTTACAAGGAAACTAAAATTTGTACTAATTACATAGAGTGATCTTAAAAAGTTATACATGGTAAACTAAATCTCCTCTCCTAATTTTGTTATACAACCTAGATTAATAGCTATTAACATAATTTATGGACTAATCTATTGACAACTGCAAGACCACAGGCAATGCAAAGACCAACTTGAAGGTTCCTTGCAAGCATATAGTTTAAAGTACTTGAGATGAAAAACCAGAGTTTGAGCTTCACTTGAAAGCGATGTAATTTCCTTTAAGAGACTATATTGCTTTATCGCACTAGATGATTGGAAAACATTTTCAAAAAAGAAAAGAAAAAAAGAAGTTTATAGATCAAGCCACAACATAAAGGCAATTGTTAAAAGATAAGCTTCAGGTTGATCAAGTTCATCTAGAAAGTACCTGAAGCTCAGACATCCCAGGCCCCATGTAATGTTGAACAAGGAAGAGATAAGAAAAGAGGGAGGAGAGAGAGAGAGAGAGAGAGAGAAGATGAAGGTTGAGATGGGGAAGAGGAATTAAGCAATAGAGAGAGCGAGAGACACATATTCCATTTTATTTCTAAGATAAAAATATGAAAATCCTTAACAGGTCCTCCATCACCATGGTAGCACATATAACATTCATCCCTTTAAGAAAAATATTTGTGTTTTAAATTCCCTCCATTGATATGCATTGTTTAATCTTTTGAGTGTAAAGAATGTGTTGAGCTCACCACTTCATACTATGCATTTCAAATTTCCTACTTAGGAATGCATTGTTGAGTATTTTGTTTCAAGTGATAGGGCACGAGTCAAAAGAGTTTAAATTTAGAATTGAACAATTACACATTATAGATGTAGTTCAATTTTCTTTTCAGTATTTGTAGCAGTAATGTGATACAAGTGTTTTTTTATTGGAAAAAATTGTAAGTATTATTATATTATAGAAATGTATAAAAAAGAGTTTAAATATTTATTTTCAAAATTAAAAAAAAAAAAAAGCAATCTTTTGACCAAGGTCCAAGCTATGTGGCAAGAACAAGTCAATTGTTCACACTTCATCCATTAGACCTCCCCAGATCTCATACATGCAGTACTCATTGGGATTCAAAATAAAACCATCACCGATAGACATGCAATTACACATGCAGATCCAATTGCAACGAGGCTTAAATGTTCACACATATAGTAGAATCTAAAAATAATCAGACTATCAAAACAAAGAAAGTAAACATCGATTTGAGTTTCAAAATACCTTCATTCCGCCTCTTTTTAGAAGCCTTTGAGAAAATAAGTATGTCTTGAGGATTTGCAACCTGAAAAAAGTTCAAGAAATTAAGGATCAATGCTCAGATGAACTCAAAATAAAGTGAGCTTAACTCCCTAAATGAGAGGAGTAATAGGCAGAATACCTTTCCCACATACTTCTGCCCAAATCTTTGAGGATTTATTGTCATGAATCCAGAGTAATCTACCTGTCAAATTAACCGAATCAGTTAGCTGGTGGATTAAAATTGTCCATGAGTAAAGTATCCATTACCAACACCTTTTGCCACCCCTCCTAGAAGGCTTAGGTGTCATTGCCTCTGCTTAACTGGAGACATGCAATCTATGTGAAGTTTCAAATTCCCTAATTTGATTGGTAAAAGAAGCGCCAAAAGCTTTTTAACCTCATCAAAATCAGAAGCATTGTAACATGAGTCAAATAATTTGATTGTAAGGCCAAAATAGAAGTTCGGAAAAGTTATTTGAGTTGAACAAGAAGATATGGCTTCAAATATGGTGGAATGCACCTTGTCCCTAATAATAATGAGTATGATTAGTTGAAATATTAAGAGCACTTTTAAGTTTTTTGTTTAATATATGGTGTTATGAAGACTTAAGAGAGGACCCCATAGATGATGATGAGAATGACTTATAATACATAGTATCATCTGTAAGTATAGGCGGATGTTACCTTAATTCGAACCAAGGGAAGCTTGAGCTCTGATATGCTAACAGCCTTTTTGCTAGACTTCTCTATCAGATTTCTGACCTACAGAAGAAGTTATGATGATATAGCTAGCAAATGCAATGCACCAATGAAGTCTATGATAAACTGGTAAGATGGCATTGGTAACCTAAAATATCCAAAATTGTCCTTGCTAATTGTAGGATACATGACTTACCACTTTGTCTAAATGTTCAAGAATTGAATTCTGATCATTGGGATCGATGTCAGATTCATCCTTTAATACAATCTGCATGATGAACTTCAGCAAGTTAGTAATGTTCTTTCACAGATGAAGTAAGAAAGTCATTAGGTTACCTCTGTATATTCAAAAGGCCTCACAGAAGTCAAAGGTATTTTGGTTGGGCGATATTGATTTCCCTACAAGGCAAACACATCAAGAAAACATTGTAAGACTAACAGCACCACATCTATTAAAAGGATGTTTTCTCCAAGGTTTTCCTATAAGCTACCTTAATTTCTAGAAGCAGCACATGCTTCGGCTTTGATTCTCCATCAATCAATGATGTTGCAACTGATGAACCTGGTTGTGTTATGTGAAAACCCATCCCTGGAACTTCCTTTTAAATCAAAACCCATCTTCAATTCAGTGAGATGTAGACAAACAAGATAGTTGAAGAAAAAAATTCTAGTGTCACCTGTGGATCAACAAGGCATTCATGTTCATGACCCCACACAATAAAGTCCAAGAACCTTGGTAGAAAATGTTCATTTATAGCATTTTTTGGGTTTGCTTTCACTCTGCAGACCACAAAAGAAGATTCAGAATAAAAAACTTGCAATACAAGATATAATTTTCATAATTCCAAAAGACAATGAGAATGTCAAAATGTCAAGGTTAGGTAAAATTTCAAAGACAAACCTAGACATCTCATCTTCAAGAAAAACATGCAAAAACACATACAGACACTTTCACACACTAATACCGTTTCACTCACACACAACCTGTTCTGGTGAAGTACCAGCATGTTGAACCAGTCTGACACTAGACAGCCTTCTTGGGCTTCAGGTCTCATCCACTGCACAGCATGTGGTGTCTGAGAAATTAAAGACAAACCAAACAGATAGGTAAGTAACTTAAATCAGAAATTAAACAGCAGAAAAAGTTTCAAACTCAATACCTGAAACATTCTATTCAGCCGTTCATCCCGAATGTTCCCAAGACCATAAAGAGCCACAGCTGTTGAACCCTGCAAATCAAATTAACTGCAGGTCATTTCTAAAGTATTTAAAACATCCCATGTGTCCTGCTAATTTTATCCACTAACATACCTTCCTGACAAGGATAGGGTAAAGTGTGATTTGACCCACTCCAGAACCCTCGAGTGCCATTTTTCCAAAATAGTTTACTAGATTGCATGCTGAAAGGATATCTACTGCAGAAAGGTTGTCCTGCGCCAAAGTAAGGAGCACAAGATGCGTTGTACTTAAGAGCAATTGAGATATGTAATTGAATAAAGTCATCAAATTTGTTAAAAGTTTATTTCCATTGCCAGAACAGACAGCAATTTTTTTTCTTAAACTAGCATAGAATAAAAAAGCCAGCAGATCCTTGTGCGCCAATTAAAAGTGAACACAAGCAGCAATAGTTATCTGCGCTCTAAATTTATTTAGGAAAACCATGTTACCATAAATCCATACCACTCCGGCAGGATCATCATGATTTCCATGAATACTGAACACTGGCAAGCCAACATTGAAGTGTGGATCTTCATAGTTTACGTGGCCAAATCTGATACAATACAATGAAGGTTGTTAAGCACTACCAAGTATATTTGAAGAGTTGCACCTTGATTTTTCTGCAAAGAATCAAGTGTGTGTGTGTCTCCATACATATAACTTGAATAATGTTTCTATCATTACACATATAAAGAAAAACAAAAAAAAAGTTACAACATAAAAAAACACAAAATCATAATATGGATATCCTAAAAATATAGTCCGCCTTTACATTTATTCAACTTATTAGAATAATGAATTAAGTCATGGTGACAGCATGGATAAGAATCCAGAGGTCAACTTATACATGGAATCATTAGCTCTCTTTCAAAATGAATTGGAAACAGAAAAATACTTTCCAGCCAGAGAAAAGAAATGAAATACCAGTGGATTAAATTCTTACACATTTGCAAAATTTATAGTCTGATCACTAACAACTTGGAACTGAACTGGTTGATCATTGAGGCAATGACGACGAAGAATCTCAATGGCCTTTACTAATGTCGACCTTGAGGGCTTATTCTCATGGAAAAGATCACCACCGAGGAGTACAAAGTCCACCTGTTACCAAATAGAAGTCACGCAGTAAACCTCATCAATATTAACATGAAGTTTGATGCAGACTGAATATGAGAATTACTGCCCCTCGGTCTAAAGAGAACATGCTTCTCAATGCCTTAGCCATCACAAAGTAGATCATTGCTCAGAATTTAAGAAAATCAGCATAAGTCTCTTCTGCTATATATACAAGATATAGCAAGAACTTTCAAACCAGCAGGCACGTTACAAATGCAAATCAATAGCACACACAAACAAAATTACCTTCTTCTGCTCAGCTATGGAGCATATCTCTTCGAAAGCCTGGAAAGAATCATGCCGCCGTATCTCATCTTTCTCCATATACCCTAAATGACAATCCGTTGCAACAAGTATTCGAAGCGAATTTGCAATATCGTCCCTGGGAAACCCATATCAATATAATCACAAAAACAAAAATTCTAAAATAAATGTAAAAAAATTCCAGCTACCAAGACTTGTTAACAGTGCAGTATAATGACATTGGAAATAATAGTAAAAGTAATAGTAATAGTAATAGTAATAGTAAGAAGAAGAAGAAATCAATTTTTTTAGCCAATCTAAGCCTCTTTGGTTTAAAATTTCATCTTTTTTTAAATGCTATTAATTTATTTCTCTCTCTAACTTGAAATCAGATATTAAATTAAAAATAAACAGAGAGAGCATTTCACCTTGACAAGTCTCCCATGGCCCTTCCTCTTCAAAAACCTAAGAACACAAAGAGCAAATAAAAACAACAGTAATGTAAATTTAAATAATAATTAAATAAATAAATAAAGTCTTAGATGGAAACTCAAAATCACTTAAATTTATATAAAAAAAAGGTCCAGAAATCAGGACTTCTAATGATATAGCAAGGAAATACAAACAAGAATGAAAAGCTAAAAAGCAAGGAAGCACACGCTGTTTGGTTGCCGAGAAAAGAAAAACATTACAGAGAGACATTGTTTACCGTTGATTTCGGGATTGAAAAGAGTAGAAAGGGTTTTCCGGTGGCGGGGATTTTCAAAGAAGGAAGGAAAACACAGAAATGGGCAGAAAATAGTTCCACACTTTTCTCACACTGTTTTTTTTTTACTGGGTGTGCTATCTAGTTTATTTTTTAATCATTGGCAAGCTGCTGGTTAGATGAATTTTTTTAGATAAAAAGATATTTAAAATTGGTATTTAAAAAAAAATATTAATGGATAATATATTATTGGACAATTGTTTTTAAAATATTAAAATAATATATATTATATTAATTTACATTAATTTATTAAATCTATAATTTGATTATTAGACCATGATAACTTTATAAAAAATAAATTAAAATAAATTATAACAGTTAATTTCTAATTAACACAACATTAAAAAATAACAAAAAAACAATCTTAGTCAACTTGTCAAACCTTTAATTTAGGTTATGAGATTGGAAAAAACATTATATAAAACAAATTAAGAAAAAAAATACAAATCTCAATTTTCAATCACCTAAATTTTAAACGATGAAATTATAAAAAGAAAATTACAAAAAAAAAAAACAATCAAGTCAATTCGAGTTAACATGTTAAACCTATCACTTAAATCATGGAACCAAGATAATTTTATGAGAAATAAATTTTAAAAATTAAAAAATTCTATTTCCAACAAACTTAATATTAAAAGTTGAAATCAAGAGAGAAATATATAAATTTATGAGACCAGGATAACTTCACAAAAAACAAATTCCTAGAAAACTTAATATTAAATATAAAATTGAAAAAAAACCAATTAAATAAAAAGAGAAGATTGAATTGTTAAAAAGTGAGATTAATATATATCTATTCAATTGAAAAAAAACAAAAAAGATAAATTGGATCCACCCGCAAAGTACGTGACTTGATCATAAGATTAGGATAACTCTAAGGAAAGCAAATTGGAAAAATATGAAGCTCGGTCAAAAATTATTCAAGCTAAAAAGGAATCAAAACAAAATTAAACATAGTTAACTCGAGTCGACTTGTCTAATCTATGACCCGAGTCATAAGACTAATATAATCCCATAGAAATAAAGAAAAAACTTATGAAACTCGGTTTCCAACCAATCGAGATGTTAAAGGATAAAAAAAAAAATTAGAACAACAACAAAAAATAACATGAATCAATTCAAATTAACTTGTTATACTCGTTATCACGACGATGTTTTTTTCGCGCTTCGCGCCCTGCCATCCCTGGGATTGGGGAGACAATAACGCGAGGTGAAAAAGGGGTTTGTTTTATAGTCATAAAAAATACGACTATAATTATTAGGAGTCGTCATTTGTCACGACGATATTTTTTTCACGCTTCATGCCCCGTCATCCCCGGGATTGGGGAGACAACAGCACATGGTGAAAAAGAGGTTTGTTTTATAGTTGTGAAAATTATGACTAATTATTAGGAGTCACCACCTAATGGTCACTAGGAACCTATTGGTTTGCGAGAGTCTAGGTAAGAGGACTTATTGTGCAAGAAGAAGACACATTACCCCTAGTGCACCCTACTTAAGGTAAGCTGCATTGTTACTTGATTGTTTAAGTTAAAATTTTTACACTTCATTTTTAAAAACCATTTTTTTGTCTGCGGGTATACTTTACAATGTAATTTTACACCATAGTTAAAAAAAAAATCTCTTATCTACGGATGTACTTTACAATGTAATTTTACACCGCGGCTAAAAATCTTTTTTTTATCTATGGATGTACTTTATCATGTAATTTTACACCCTAATAGATATAACAAAATAATTATAATTTTTTTTGATATTTTGGCCAAATTCCAACGAATAATCGTAAACTGATTACGATATCAAATTTTTGTTTTAAAATATGAGAAAGATGCTATATATTTTTTTTTACAAAAAATATGATGGGAAAAAGCTTGGAATTCAGCCATATGCACTAAAACAACATATTTTTTTGTGTTTTTTTTTTAAAAAAATACATTTTTTATGTAAATTTTATATTTTGTATTTTTTTTTTGGTGGACTAACTACCTTGCCCTTATGGGTCGAGAGGCCCATCATTTGGGGCTGGACTGCTAGCCTCGGGTGGGCCAAACGGCCCCCCCATTTTAGTGGCCAGGCTAGGCCTTGTCCTCGGCCCAGCCAGCCTAACCCAACCCGCTGTTCTGAATTCACTCCCCCGTCAAGGAGATGATGAATAGTGGTTTTTGGAGGGTGACGAACAACGCTCCTGTTAATACCGTTGGGTAGATGAGGTCGGGGTGATTCTTTCTGTTGTGGTAGTGTCAGAAATGGTGGCCGAGAGAGATGTTGAAAGGGGTTGCTGGTTCGTGTAAGAGGGTGCTGCTGTGCGTGGAGAGAGAGAAAGAGAGCTGGCTGCTACTGCTGACCGAGATAGAGAGTTGGCTACTGCTGGAGGTGGCAAGGAGAGAGAGCTTGCTGCTATGGCAAAGGAAGGGAGAGAGAGGTTGTTGTTAAGCCTACTACCGATGAAGGGGAAGAGAGAGTTGCCGCTATTAGGGGACAGACAAGGAGGAGCTGTTGTCGGAGCTGGGGAAGACGATGAGTGGTTGTAAATCATTGCTCTCCCCATCTGTGTGTCTATGTATTTTTCTGTATTATTTTGTTTCCTTCCTTTGCCTCCTCTGTTTTTTCTCTTCTTTTCCCCCTCCCCTGCGTAATTTTCTCCTCTTGTTTCCCTAGTATTCTGCCAAATTTCCTCTCCACGTTATTTTCCCTCCCTTTTTTTTGTTCCTGCATGCATGTATAGGTAGGAGGCAACCTTTTGACTGCCCATTGCGTGCAGCGATGGGTTGCCTCTTCACCTGAACCTGCACCTGCAGTGGCGTGCCTGTACTGTTCAGGTAACTGAACAATCCAATCATTGGGAGAGGGTAAAAATACGATTTGGTCCCTCAATTTTTAATTGGTTCAATCACACCCCCGATTGGTTTTAAATTTTTAATTTTGTGCAATTGTATCCCCGTCAAAATTTCGACAACAACTTAGATTTGCGCGCCTTTTTATTGTGGTCATTGGTTTCTGATTTATGCGATTTAACCCTCAATTGACCATGAAACTCTTAATCATTTTCAATTTGACCCCTGATTCATACCATTGGCTTGGAAAAATTCAATTCGGTCTTCGAAAATTCCAATCTTCTCAATTGAACCTGAATTAAGCTCAAGAACTCGATTTTTCATCGATTAAGCCCTTAATAAAATTAATTTGACTAACTTAAAGAATAATTAAGTCCCTGCACTTAATTAAATCATTTAATTGGACCCTAAATTAATTCTCCGACATAATTATACTTTAAATTGGTTGACGATTAAATCAAATTGACCCATAAAAATATAATTATGTTTTTTGACTTAATTTTTACACAAATCTATCTAATGATAAATTATTTTTGCCTTAAATCTGTACTTTCCTCTATTTTTTGGAACAAAAGAGATATGATCAGACTCTCGAAAACAACCAAAATTCCCACATTGATTTTTCTACCAACGTCGACCCTTTTTATTTTATTTTTGGGTAGATTTTGGGAGGTAACCCAGAAATTGGGTTATGACACTCGTAACTTAAGCCAAGAGATTGAGATAAATTCATAAAAAAATACAAAAACATATTAGAAAGCTCATTTGCAACAAATTAAATGTTAAAACTTAAAAGTTGAAAATTTCAACTTGAAATCGATAAAAAAAAAATTAATTTATGAGACCATTATATAACCAAATAGAAAAAATAAAAAAAATACAAATTATAATTTTCAAAACAATCCAATAATAAAAAAATATTTTTTATAATAAAAAAATATTTTAATAAATAGTATTTTGTTGTTATGATTATAATGATTTATTTAACCTCAAGTGTCTTGTTGTTATTACTTACACTTGAATTTTTTTATATTTACAACAGCATCTTGCAATTAGTGTGGAAATGAGTGTAATGTTTGGGTTGTTTTGTCACTTCAATTGTATTATTTTTAGTGCTTTTAATTATATGTGTTTGTTATTGCTGTTCAAAACTTTTCAAATGATTTTTTAAATTATATTTTACTTAAAAAATATTAAGTTAATTTTAATTTTTTATGGTTTTAATGTGGTGATATCAAATATATCTATATCTATATCTATATCTATATCTATATCTATAATTTTAAAAATATATTATACTTCATTCATACTAAAAACATACTTAGATAATAAGAACGAAAAGCAAAGTATTGGCTAGGATTTTCAACTAATTGATCTACAGTTTATGCATGATTTTGAACTTTTCTAACACTGTGGAGTCATATTGAATAAATATCTCCTCATTTAGAAGAAACAAAATGGATCAAATATTGAGGTATTTTTATAGAAGGGGAGAGATGTTATAGAATTATAACTAGTATGCTTGCCAGCGTGTTGCGTTGGACTTTTTTCTATGTAGAAAACTAATTGATTTTTTATATGATATAATTAGTTATTTTAATATTTAATTAATAAAATTTCAATAGATAAATATGTCATAAATAATTTTTTTCCGCCTAAAAGGAATAGTGTAATCGAAATGGGAAGTGACTCGCATTTTTTTTACTTGTAGATAACCTATGCAATTTTTTTTATGAGTTTTTTTTTCCCCTGATAATATTAGATCTGACACATTATAAAAAAAAAAATTGCATTTTTTTTAAGAAATAAACTTAATTTTTTGGCGTGCTATAATTAGTTATTTTAATGTTTAATTAGTAAAATTGCAATAGATAAAATATGTTAAAAATGAGTTTTTTTACGTGCTATAATTAGTATGCTTGCTTGCGTGTTGTGCTAGACTTTTTTCTATGTAGAAAACTAATTGATTTTTTTACATGCTATAATTAGTTATTTTAATATTTGATTAGTAACATTATAATAGATAACATATGTTATAAATAATTTTTTTCCTGTCTAAAAGGAATAGTATAATCGAAATTGGAAGGGGTTCATATATTTTTTAATTGTAGATAACCTAGGTAAAATTGTCAACTATTTTTTATGAGTTGCCTTCCCCCCAGTAATATTAGATCTGACACATTATAAATAAAAATTATTGTAATTTTTTCAAGAAATCAACTTAATTTTTTTGCGTGCTATCATTAGTTATTTGCCGTCTAAAAGAAATAGTTTAATCGAAATGGGAAGTGGCTTGCATTTTTTTTAATTGTAGATAACCTAGGTAATTTTTTTGAGCTGTCTTTTCCCCCCGGTAATATTAGATCTGAAATATTGAAAATAAAAACACTGTAATTTTGTTTTAAGAAATAAACTTAAACAAAAGAGCAAAAATTAACATCCAAAGCCAATATTTTTTTTATAAGATTTATTCATCATATTATTATATTAAATGTATTTAAGAATACTGATATTAATTTTTTTTCTCAAGAAATCCTAGGTTATTTTCTCTCTATATATATATTTTTAGGCGATAATATTTAATAAATATTAAAACATATAATTAGTCTCACATACTTTAATTTGAAATAAATATACAAACATATAATTAATTTGACATACTTTAAATAATATATTTAATTTAAAGGACAAAGTTAAGTAAATCCAAACATTGAAATTAAATAATTTAAAACCAAACCGGAAATTAAAAGAATTGGGACCAAAATGAAATTGGAATCCATAATTAACTTGCATAGAAGGATAAAATTGAAAGAAATCAAACTTTGATATTGAAAATATTAAGGATTTATAATAAATTTGCATGGAATGATAAAATTGCAATCAATCAGAACTTTGATACCAAAAGTATTCTGGATTTCAGAGCAATCCATAAAATTAAAAGACTGAAGACCTAACTGAAACTACAATAGATACTCAATTTCAATTGAAGGACTAAATTGAAACAAATGAAAACCTATATAATAGCAATAAGGGCTAGAAAAACAAATCTAACGTTTAGGGACTGAAATGAATTTTGACAAAAAGCATCTGCGCTGATGTCAGCTTGCGCAAGAGGAGAGAGAAATGGGGAGAAATTCAAACGACCATTGACACGTTTTCGGACACCATATCGTCACACGTGCCGCACCAGGTGGAAGAGAACATGCATGAAAATCATTGTAGATGGCGGTTGGGCATTTTTGGATGCCGGATCAAGCCGCATGTGCCGTCCAAAACACGCGTGAGCGCAGACACGGACGGCGCGTCCGACGACGCACCAATAGTAAAACGAAAAAAAAAAAGAAGAAAAAATTGGCTAATTACTGGAATGCCTCTCACTCTTAGACCTGATTTTTGTCCTTTTCGGGGGACAAAATAGCTAATGCACTGTTCAATGAAATATTAAAAAAAAAACTTGACCAGTCGAACCGGAACGAAAACGATCAATGACTGTTGAGACTTGAAAGTGGCGGTGTTTTTTGTCTTTTCGAGGTGTTTTTTCATTAATACACTATTCATTGGTGGAAAAAAAGACAAATGTCGCACGCGAAGCATCAAAGCAGATATCCAGTCCACCGTGATAATGAGTCACAGTGAACAGGAACAAACCATTCTCTTTTAGCTTTTGTTGTAATTTGTATAATTTAAATAAAATTATTAGCTTTTTATTGATGATGGTAAGAACTCCCTAAGCAGTTTATAAGTTTAAAATATTCTTTCCCTATGTAAAAAAGTGTTTTTTAAAAAGACAAATCTTATCATGAGATTAATAATACTTTTAAAAAAAATAATGCGTGTGTAAATAAAATGAAATTATTTAAAATGGAATATCATGTTGTGATCCCAAATTTAAAAAATTTAATGAAATAACATTTATTATATATTTGTGTCACAATAAAAAAAAAAGCAATTTGGGAGATACATAATTATATAATGGAAAAGGAAAAAAGAAAAAAATATATTGAAAACATATTGAAACTCCGATTACAATATTATTGATATAATTGGAAAGATTTTCATGAAATGAATGGACAACACCAAGAAAGGGCACTAACAATGAGTATAATAAGTGATGATTTAAAAGTGTGGTTGAAATTGCGTTTAAAAATATTTTTTGTTTAAAAATACATCAAAAAAATATTTTTTATGTTTAAAAAATGATTTTTTAAATCCTCACATGAAAATAATCTAAATACACTAAAATATTTAATTTATAGTAAAAAATAAAAATAAAAAAATAATTTTTTTTTAAAATATTTTTGAAACGCAGTGTCAAACAAGATCTAAGTTACACTTCTCGACAAAGGCAAGCCGACCACACCATAAACTTTGATTATTGAATTTTTCTCTTTAAAATCTTTATGATTATATTGGTGTATCTAATTAAAGCTTCCATGTGATTCTACAATTTTTTTTTAAATATAAAAATAAACAACTCGTAGTAAAAGTTTGATAATAAATAAATAAACCCTCGATAGATCTCTTTCTGAGACGTCTTATTTTGTTCACTCTCGTCGTGCAAAACTGAGGTTGTACTTCGACACCGCCCTTCCTTTTCTTATGGTTCCAAGCTTCCAAGAAAGGCTCATCACACGCACATATATTTGTTTGTATTTTAATATATTTTAAAAATTAAGATAAAATTACAAACTTCTTATTGATGATGCTAGGAATTCACTAACTAGTTATAAGTTTTAGATATTCTCTCTATGCAAAAAGTTTTCTCTAAAGACAAATATAATCACGTGATTAATATAAAATGATGTAAATATAAACAAATATTTTACTGTGTATTGTAAATAAAGGGAAGCGGGGGGGAATTATTTAAATATGGGATATTATGTGGCTATTAATTTGAGTCAAAAGCTTATTTGTGAGTCTTGAAAGCAAAAGAAAAGGAACCAATATTGCATGAAATTGAAAAGGTTGTAAAGATAGTTGCATAAATTTTGGATATTGAAATATTTTTAGTCATATTTTGTTTTTAGAAAAAAAAATGTCTATGAAGCTTGCAAGTAAATGACCACGATGAGTTTTGCAAAATGAGTTTTGGAAAGTGTGCTGTCATTTTAGAGTGTGTTTGATATTGCTTTTGCTTTTGTGGTTGAGGTTTTAAAAATACAGTTTTATAAAAAACATTTTTAGCCGCGGTTCATAATAATTTTTGAAGTGTTGGGATAAAACTGTGGTTAAGTTTGAGGTTAATGAAAAATAGTTTTATGTATTTGGTTACCAAGCTTTTCATATTGCTTTCAACTTGTGAAATTACTTTAAAGGGCACACACACACATATATAATCATAATTTCATAATGTAATGAATAATTTAAGTACATTGGACACTTCTTTTTATTCTCCCATCAAATTACTTGTAATTCCATTACGAACTAAATTCATACGTGAAGGCCTCTGCAATCCCTGACTATTTGATCGAGGAACCACATCTGATAAAATATCATTTGAAATAAAATTAGGATTGCGAGTCAAAAGTTATATTGTGATAACTTTTTTTAATATATTTATTTATAGCTTAATTAATTTTTTAGACTTTTATATTATTTTAATATTAAAATATTTTTTAATATTTAAAAAATTTAAAAAAATATGCTTATTAAAGCTTTCATTTCTAGTTATAATTTTTTTTTTAAAGCTTATCCCTTCTCTTCCTCCCTTATCCCCTTTCCAGCATCAATTCTTAAGGCCGGGAATTCCAAGCGCCCAAGAAAAAATTGCAGAGGCCTTAAGAATATAAATGATGATTTTCTGTATCCATCTTTGAAATTCAACCACTTTCTCTCTTCTCTTTCAAATTTCTAAAAGTAATATTAATTTAAATATAATTAATAAAACTTGGAAAAAAAATGCATACCAAAAAAGCATTAGGCAAAACAATAAAATGATTTATATAAAAATGTCATGCCAACTTGCATGACCCATTTAGCAAAGTCGTGCGTGTTGTGGCCTTTATTTTTTTATTATTTCAAATGTCATCCTCTTTATTTTTTGTGAAAAATAAATAAATCCAACAACATGTGTTTTGATTTTATCCACATTCTAGGCACTATGATGGGTGAAAAATTAGGACAAAAATTCCTTTGATCTCCCAAACTTAATTTCAACATATTTCTGATCTTAAATTCTTAGAGAATACCATTGAAACCTTGATACACTCATTTATAACCTCAAAAAACAATCCCAAAACCTCAAATAAAAAATCTTTCTAATTTTATGTCAAGAAAACACCTAAATTGAACTGTTTTAATCAAATAAAACCATTTAACTCGAAGATATATTTTTTTGGTGATAAAAAATGGTGTCAACAACATGTTTCTCTCTTTACCACCAAAATCCGACAACTGCATCTCTCGTCTCTTAAACTAGAACAAAAAAATAAAAATAAAAATAAAATAAAGTTTTAGTCCAAAATTGATTTTTGTTGAAACTTAAGAAATTAGAAGGACCCAATTATTATAATTAGTAAAAGATGAGAACTAAGTTGAACATTTTGCAAAACAAATTTGAAAATACCATTCATTTTCTTTGTGTATTTCATTTAATCCTTTAGCTTTTGCTTTCACCATTCCTTAACAATTTTAACCAAATCAGTCTCCAATTAGGCCCTTTAAGGGGGGAAAAGACATAAAAAACTCATGACACAAAGAATCCACAATGCTCATAAGTCTTAGTCTACAATATGTGGGAGAAGAATATTCTCTCCACACATTTTAGAGTTCTCTATTATCTATGTGACTCACACTATGTTGCGGGTCAATTATTTGTTTTCTAACAAAATATTAAACATGCAAGCTTTTTTGACACATTTTCTTACATAAAAATAATTAAGTGTAAATCAAAATGTTTATCTACGCATCTAATTAAAAAAATTGAGAGCCATTTGTGTCAATAAATGAAAACAAATTCATTAATATTAAAATCAATTTTTTTATTTAATAAAGTGATTTTAGAATTATACATATATATAAAAATGACTGTATAAAATCAAAGGTAAGAAAATACCACAAGATTTCACTTACTAGAAATAGTGTCCAAAACTATTTTTTGAAAATAAACTTGAGTTATAAAAAACATATATAAAAAAATGTAATTGAACTAGAAAATCTCTTCAAGTATTAAATACATACAAAATAATTACAATCACTATTTAAAACAAGACTACATAAAAAAATCAATTAAAAAGGCTATTGTTTTAAATGAAAATCTTAAAATTATTAAAAAAAAAACACATATAAAAAAGCATGATTTTCTCAAAGGCAAAAAAAAAAGAGCACCTGACCCATTTAGAAAGGGCCTTTGCGCTGGTCCTGTTTTTTAAATGAGATTGGGGGTGGATGACATGTTATCCATCCCATGACTTTTTGAAAAATAAATTAGACAGCGTGTTGTGTTTCCCCGCCTAGATTTTAACCACTATAACGACTGTATAAATGAGATATGTGTTTTTATAACCAAAAAACTATTCTTTTTAAATTTGTTTTACCCAAAACATATAGAAAAGTGCTAAACACCTTAACAAACCTATAAATAGCCTTAAAAAACCAAAAAAACACATTCAAACTCGAAATCAAAAATCTTCCTTGGCTAAAATCATTTTTAGACAATTTTAAGGCAAAAAAAAAATTACATGAGACTCTCCTCATTAAATTGAACCCGTTGATACCAATATGAACTATCTTGATGGTTGAAATTAGAGTCATCATCAATTTTCTCTCTCTACCATCAAAATTCAATGATCTCTCTCTCTCTCTTATCTCTCCAACTTGAGATAAAAATAACAAAGATAAACTTTTATATCAAAATTACATTGAAAAATATTAACCAAATAGGTATAACTCAAAAGATATCAAAACAATGAAAATCCTTTGGGTTTGAAACTTGCACAGATATACACTACATTGTGCTTGATTTTTATCAAATAAAATGAGGGTGGTGAGATTCGAACTTGTGACCGCTGGGTCAACAAGGCTCTGATACCATGTCAAAGAACCAACTCACCTAATAACTTAAACTCTTAGGTAAAGTTCTAAGAATATGATTTATATTATTTTCTAACAGAGATCACTCACGCATACCACTTAAACACCGATAGATAAACATTTTATACCTAGTTATCAGTATATCACTAGCAAACGATTTGTTTAAGAAAAGATACAAAGGAAAACAATGAATGGATTGCAATTCCTGTAATCCAACATGACATGCCAGGAAATCAGTTTATAGAACTTTCCAATAATTCATATGGGCTCAACAACAGAACAAGATCATCATTAAATCAATATATTCAATGGAATCAAATAGAAAGAACCAATGAATGCGCACATCTCTAATATTAAAACACTAGTTTGATAAAGACAGAGAATCAGAATAAAACTTCTACACCTGAAAAAGAGTCATTGGAAATGAGTGGTGAATCTCCTTTCCCTTGATCTCATCCGGAACTATGTTTTTGCTTATTGATATGTGTAAGTAGCTGTATAACAAAGCCAAGAACTTCGCTATCACCTGCAAGTACCACAGTAAACTTGACTGAAATCACTTGTTGATGTGTTTCTAAATTTCAATTCCCATTTTTTCACATGAAAATTTGAAAACCTCATTTCCAAAGTATCAAATTTACAATTCTCTTGAAAGTAGTTTTACCAGAGCCTCATAACATTCCTTGACTGTTTCCAAAAGTATAAAAAATGCTTTGCTATCCTGAAAATCTACCAAACCAACAAAGGAGTCAATGGGATATATGGGGGGGCATAGTATGATGATAATAATACCCTTTTGCTCCTTTTTTGGCTTCTTCCAGTGAGTAGATGCTCCACGAGAAGCTGTCCTGAGAAATGCATTGTAAGCATCAAACAGAAAGTGGATGCCAGAAGAGTAAGTTGCCCAGGCTTCATTGATCTTCTATTTTTTTCGTAAATAAAACCTGCACAAAGAAGTGGAAATAAATCAAAATATAGACTTTACTCTACGACACTTCAAATTTGATGATCCTGAAGAAAGAAGATCAGATCACACAATTACCATCAAAGAGTAAGATGAAATCTTCATGAAAAAAACAAAAAAGCACTTTATCAAAGCTTCTATCTAGAATTTTCAAAAAGCCAATGACTCATCCCTTCTAACGGAGCTCATATTTTCAACCATTCTTAATCATTCACCTAAAAGTTCAAGTTTTAAGGTGCGATAGTTCTTTAACATGGTATCAGAATCTTGTTTACTGAACGATCATGAATTTGAATCTCACCACCCTCATTCTATTAGATAAAAATCAAGGACAAAGTAATATGGAGCTGTGCAAGTTTCTAGCTCAAAGAATTTTCACTTGAAGGGGTATGTTAGAGAATAATATAAATCATATTTTGGAGCTTCACCTAAAAGTTTAAGTTTTTAGGTGAGATGATTCCTTGACACAGTTTACCAAATAGTTGGTTCACATTTTTAGCAACATATTGACATCGTAAAGCATCATTAACGAAGATAATTAATTATCGAGTCATATAACAGCAAGTCGTCTGAAGAATCTCTGCTCTAAATAGACAGTGAACTCCCATTCCCTGAGAGATACTTATTACAAGTGAGTGAGTTATCATTTCTTAAATCCCTGCCTTTTCTCATCTCATCTTCAAGAGATAACATTCACTTTACAAAGTGTCCAATTCAAGATTATGAAGATCAAATGCTGTCAATCTAACAATCAAATTTAAATTTTCTTATTGATCACACGCATTTTTTAAGTCACGAAAGCAACTTCCAGAATATGGATATTAAAATAAATAATAGATTTCAATATGTGTATAACAAATCCAAATAGATGAATTTTAAATTCTGAAAAATAATTGACCAAACGAAGCCCCATTTGACAGAGATGATCCAGTTCAAAAGCTACTGAAAAATATCTCAAATATGAAGTCTTTCTTAGGTGATGCTTAACGTTTCTTTCCTGTAATTGAAATTTACTTGATTTCTGAACTTCTAAGAACCAAAGAAAAACAAAAATCTTAACTTATCTTCATGCAGAAACATATGGATACAGAATCATAAATGGGTATGTAGTAAGAGAATGCTTTTAGCTCAGTACAATAGTTTTCTTGCTGTTGACGACGGCCGAGGAGGTCTGTCTGTAGTTCAGTATACTGGTTGATTTGGTTGATGGATACTAGGAAGCAAGGTTGTCAAAATCGTGATTTTGACACGAAATGGAAGTAGCTTCTGAACTCGGATCGTAAAATTGAAATCGTAAAATCGTAAAATTGCGTACAAAAATCATAAAATCACAGCTAAAATCGTGGAGGTAGAAAAATCGTAAAATCGTAAGTAAAATATTTCTGAATAAAATATAACATAATTATAGTCATAAAAATTTATTATTTAAGGTTAATATATGATTTAAAATAATTTAAAAATATATTTAAAAAAATATATAAATATACAATAATCAATATAGGAACATTTAATAAATACCAATTTTTTTATTTTTAAACTACAGATTTTGGGGGGCGCGGGGGGCAGGGCATGGGGGTAGGCCTAAGGCCACGTGGCAAGGCATGGGGGGCGCAGGGGGGCAGGGCATGGGGGTAGGCCTAAGGCCACGTGGCAAGTCATTCACGGTGGAAATGTAAAATAGCTTGGAATCGTAAAATCGGACCGATCCGGTCCAATTTTATGATTCCGTACGAGTTTGACCGAGTTTGATCCGAAACGATTTTTTTTCCCGAGTTGACACGATTTGATGAGTTGACTCACAAAATCATACAACTTTAAGAGTCAACTCGCGATTTTAACAACACTGATAGGAAGGAAGTTATAGATTCTGGTGATTGATAGTTATAAATTCTTTGTTAGTAAAGCATGAGACGGAGAAAAGGTAAATGGTGAGGATGATGGGATATGGACAGCTCCATTGCCGTCTGATTCCAAGACTATTTCAGTCCTGTCTTCGATACCAATAACAGGACGGTTGGGCTTGGATTCACACACACTCTTAGATCGTTTGCTCGCTCTGATGTTCAATCATTTTTTTAAGAAGAAAAAAATATATAAAAATCTAATATTGTTAAAAATATTAGATCAATTAGTACCGACTAGGGTTAATATATTAAATATATAATCTGGATCATAAGACAATGATAATATCTTCTAAATAAATCAATAAATTATAAAATTTAATTTTAATTAAATTAATATTAAATAATAGAACTAAAAAACAAATTGACTTTGTTAACCGCACACAAAGTAAAAAAATGACACAGGTCAACCCGGGTTAGATTGCTAAACCCGCGACAAAAAACATGAGATCATTATAGCCCTATAAAAAACAAATCAAAACAATTTATAAATTCTATTTTCAATAAACTCATTATTGAAGGGTAAAATTGAAGAAAAAATCAATCTAAAAGTTAGACACAATAAAACAACTTGGGTTTACTGGGGCTAACCCACAAAATATGTGACTCGAGTCATAAGATCAAGATAATCTCATAAAAAACAAAACAAAATAAATCATAAAATCTATTCAAAATCAACCTAAATTCTGAAAGATGAAATTGAAAAATGCTAATAAAAAAGACAAAAAAAACTTAAGTCAACTAGGTTAACTTGTCAAATTCACGACCCAAGTAATGAGACCAAAATAAACTTATAGAAAACAAATTAGAATAAATTATGAATCTTAATTCTCAATCAACTAAATCTTACAGAGGATCTCATACAAAAACAAGAGAAGATTCTCTTGTATTGTAATGAATTTAGTGTTTCATTCAACAACAAAATATATAGATGTTAAATATCATTTTGTTCAAAAAATAGTGAAATATGGAAGTGTGAATTTAAAAAATATTCGCACCAAACAAAACTTAATAGAGGCTTCACCAACCAAATAACAATAACAAGCATATATGGTGGAGATTCTTTTATGGGCCAGCCAAAACATAAACAATAAGAAGATGACAATTGTAGAAATTATAGAAGAATCATGGATGATAAGTATGAAAACATAATTAAATTATCAAAAAATTGAAGTGGAAGAACGTGGAGGTACCACTAACCACTTTTTGTTGATAAAAGAATGGAAGCCTATTCTTTTTTTTATTAACTTGTGTATTTGGGTCAGCTTAAGCGTATCTCGATTAATTCTATAAATTCTAAAATTAATGATTATGCAAACCTCTAAATGACCATCATATTAGCAATCACAAAACTCGAACCTGAGACTACAGAAAAAGCAAACCTCTTAGTTTCAAACTCTTACCATTAATCCACCTACTAGATGGTTGGAAGCCTATTCTTCTACTACCTGAAAGTGTGAGTATTT
Source organism: Salix arbutifolia (assembly GCA_025169955.1). Classification (NCBI taxonomy): domain Eukaryota; kingdom Viridiplantae; phylum Streptophyta; class Magnoliopsida; order Malpighiales; family Salicaceae; genus Salix; species Salix arbutifolia. The sequence goes on along the minus strand of CM045917.1, from coordinate 27,371,663 downwards.
GTGAACAAAAGTGTGTGAGATGTTTATTTCTCTTAATGAAAAGATTGTTAGCTGTTCTCCTAGAGTTTTTACATTTTTTTAGTGATATCCTTCTATATTTTTGTTGTAAACATTAGATGAACTATATAAATTTTGTTTATCTCATTTTTTTATTCTACCTTGTTATCCTTAGCTATGGATTGTCGCTTCTGCATATCTTCATCCTGACAATATTCACTGAATAACATTATCCTTGACGGTGAAGTCCAACATTTAACAGCCTCGAGATACCAATTTCCTGTCATTGTAGCCAATCATGTTAAAGTATACATATTAAGTCCTGTTAATCTATGTGAGCAAAAGTCATTTTGAAATCACAAGCTTAACAAACGTTTTAGAAACCAAAAGAGAAGCTTGAATACCAAATGTAACAGTGGGCCTGCAGCTTGTTCAATTCTATATAGAGCACCAAGAGAAGTTGAGTTCTTTCATCACTTGGCCTACTTTCTTCTCTTTCCTATAGAAATTATGAAGATCTTAAGTAGCAGTTCAGGAATTCATCATCCTTTTAATCTTGTTAAGGCCCCACTTCTTTTCATTCAATTCTATTCTCATAAGTACTAAATATGTTTACCAGGTTGATAGATAAAATAACAATTTGAAAGAAGACATTTTGTATTATTCAACTATTAGTGTATACTTGTTTAGTAATAGGCTGTCGATTTGCATGCTTCAGCTATGGAAACCAATGGATTTGATTTTGTTTTCAGAGCGCAAACCTAGCTGTGAAGCCCCAGGATCAGCATGCCAAGATCCTCGTTTCATTGGTGGTGATGGAATTGTCCTCTATTTTCCATGGAAATAGCAATGAGCTGGTAGAGCAGATATTTTGGTCAATGCGGTTCCAGTGACTGAAGAAGAAGATGAAACCCGCAAGTATCAAGTGCCTGCTAATGACTACTTTGTCCACTTGGAGGTACAGTTTAAGTTCTTTCACCTATCCTCAAAAGCTGATGAAGTACTTGGCAGGACTTGCAGGCCTGATTTTGAGAACCCCGCAAAGCCTGGTGTCGTAATGCCAATTTCGGAAGGTGAAGGCAAGTGCAGAACCACATCCCTTTTCTCTACTGATTGCGCCTCCTGCATATTCTCTCCAGAAAGTGGTTCAAACCAAGAGACCTCTCTCTGTCATGAAGTATGGCACTCTAGACTGCACCAAGAGGGCTTCTCAAGGATATGGCATTGTTTGCAGGAAGTAAATGCTGCCATGATTTGTGACTCTCCTAACGAATAACAATTCGAGCTTGTATAGCACTTGAGGTCTTGGCCTAGCGGGGAAGGGACATGTTCCCTTCCTTTGCACCCGGGTTCGATCCTTTTTGTGCATGCCTGTCACCCCGCCTTACCTGTCCATTGGATTTGCAGGGTGTTCAGTGGCTCCGGAAATTAATTGTGATGCGCGTAAACCGGCCCGTACACCCCGGTTATAAAAAAAATAAAAAATAAAAATAGAAGCTTGTCTATCTTCGAATTTAATAAGCAAATGGTGGCTGCCAAATGCTGGCTGCCATGTGTGGGATTTAATAAGTGAATATTGCAAGACGTTTCTTGCTATTCAATGTTCTGTTCTTTTCATGTCTGTTGTTTCCTTGGTAATCATCCATGATAAACTGTGACAATCTACTACTAAAAAACTACAGTGATATGACATATAGTTAAATCATTTATCTTTTATTAAACATGTACTTGGAATATTATGTATGAAATATTATTGAAATAGAAAGATGTTCTCAGTGCTCGGATGTAATTGTTAGTGTTGTTCAAAGACATTGAAACTTTATAACTTCAAAGATTACTGAAGATCAATACATCCAAATGAAATGCCCTCCCCTTTATTACAGTAACTAGGTAGGATTCTCAGCAGATCACAGCCCAGGGAACTGGAAACGACCTAAGTAGCACCATTCATCAAATAATTCTCCATGTGCTTGATGAAAACTAATGTTGATGGCATGGTATCTTCTTCTACTTGAGACTCATATGAGATTGTGACATCAATTAGGGTCTCCTTCTCTCCAGTTGAAGTAAGCTGAAAAGTTGTCTTGTAATGAGAAAAACCATGATTCAGGTGGCCTCCCTCTATTACTTCAAGCCCGATTCGATGAACAAACTCATCAAACTCTGTAACCCTTTCTTTCTGGTATGTCATTGTTTTTATATCTGACAAAAAAAATTGAGACCAAAGCAATTTGTTGCTGTCATCGCAGGTACCAATCAAGATAAATAGTCCAGATGTCATCCACTAGCTGATTTAATTCATTCATAAGAAAATAAATGATCCAAGAAAAACATGAGGTCAAGTCATAATCAATAATAGAAGAAATGGACTTACCAGGGCCGAAGTTAAAGAGGTAGACTGTATTCAGGCCACCGTCTCCTTCAAGCATATCAGCATCCTTCACTAAATTTGGCATCATTTTTGGAACAATATCCTTCAAATCCTTACCAAAAGCTTTCCATAAAACATCCACCTCAACCCCAACATTTACTTGAGTTTTCACTTCCTTAATCATGACTCTCAAACGCAAAAGTCTTGGGAATGGAGGTGTGTATATGTTAGGAGCCAGGGAAATTAATAAGGCCGTATGAACGATCAGGGAATCTTTATAGGACAGGATGCATATATCATGTAGGGCACCTTTTATTTAGCGAGGAACAAAAATTAAGGTGGCTCTGTGGATGCCTGTGTCTTGTCCAAAGAATCTTAGCGCATAGAGATAAAAAATAATAATCAATATTCAATGGATGATTGATGGATAACTTCAGCAACCACCGAACAAGATGATATATGAAGAAACTGTTCTTTTGGATTGGAAAATGTCACATATAGACGGCTGTGATCATGTTCAAGTTGGAAGGCCTGAAAATCTTGGTTTAAGATGACTTTTCCATTTAACATGGGACATCAACTTCAACTGGCTCAACTCTTAAGCTAAGGTTGCTCTAGTAATACCTGTGAAGCTTTAAAAACAAGGGAAAGGAGAGCTGTCAAATCCTACCTGGAAAAAAGATATTACTAATTTTAGTCTTAAAATAAAATAAAAATGAGGTATTTTCTGTGTCCCAGAAGATTATAATACATTTTCAATTGCTAAATTAAATTGTTAAAGTGATTTTTATTTAGAAATATATTAAAATAATATATTTTTTAAAAAAATATTTTTAACATCAGTATATAAAAATAATCTAAAAATACTAAATTTTTTCAATTTAAAATAAAAAAATAATTTTTTTAATTTATTAAAAAAACACTTTTAATATAAAATACAATCTAAAAAACTGCTTTAAACACAGTTGCACCTTACAGGTAGTTAGGTCACAAGTGCTAAATAAAATTCTCATAATTAATCAATTTTGAAGATAAAATGGTTTTGTTTTAATCTCAAAATATTATTGGAAATGAGAGTTGTGGTATGGTAGTAGTTTTGGCTATTGAAAAGATTCACTTTTTTCTTTTTCTTTTTCTTTTTTCCTTTTTGTAATCTTCAAATTTTAGTATTCATGATTGTTTATTTGTTAAAATATTAGGTATTCTGAATAAGAAAAACACATTATCTATTATTGAGTTTTTTTTACTTTAAATGTTCATATTTATTTATACATTTTGATGATGATTTGTTTTTAAAATAATAACTTTAAATATTCATATTTATTTAGAGCCCGTTTGATATTATAATTAAAATTATTTCTCAAAGTATTTTTTTCTTGAAAATATATCAAATTAATATTTTATTTATTTTTGACATTAGTACATCAAAGTAATATAAAAATACTAAAAAATATTTAATTTGAAACAGAAAAAAAAGATTTAAAAATTTCAAAAATGTTTTTAAAACATAAAAATAAATAAACTCTTTAAATAATATCAGTATTGTACATGTGAGCAGCCTAGATTTGCAAACTATTCATTTTTAAATGATAAAAAAAAAATCTCTAATTTCTAGAAGGTATTTGGGATTATGATGGACACAAACGTTATCACTTATCAGGGTTAAAAGCATTCAACCTTGGGCCTACACAGGACAAGCTTCAAGCGAATATGCCCTTTCTGCAGCCTATCCAGTCTGGTCGGACTCACACGGTACATGATTAATCTGGTTAAAATTATTTTTTAAATTATTTTTTTATTTAAAAAAATATTAAAATAATATTTTTTTATTTTTTAAAAATTATTTTTGACATAAATATATTAAAATAATTTTAAAATACCAATTTTTTTAATTTAAAATAAAAAAATTTCAATTTTTTTCAAAAACAATTTTTAAATAGATTCCAAACACCTCCTAATTAATGGACCCAGGTGCCGTAGTCCAGTTCACTCGACATCAATCCTTTCCCAGGTCTTCGTGGTCAGATATTGTGCCCCAAGTTATTAACTAAGCTGTTTTTTATATAATTTTTTCGCCTTGAACGGAAGCTTGCATGTTTCTAAGTTCCTGTGAGTCAATCGTGGCTCCTTCAACTCAGGAAGAGGAACAGATGCTGAGATAGCCAGACATGGTGTTGATCAGATGTAGGGCAACCTGAGATTTTGCTTCATAGATAGCAGTTTATCACATAAGAAGATTTATATAGTTTTTTTTCCCTTCTGATGATGAACCACAAAAGGCTAGAAAATGGAAGTTTTGGAGAAAAGATTATAATCTCAGTATTGGGAATGAGCTCAAAACAATCAGGTTTTACACATGGAGAGAATTTGTATAGTAGTTTGAGTGTTGTAGCAGCATATAAAAAAAATACAAGAGATTACATTCTCAAGCATTGCAAGAGAATCAGATTGCTGAGACTGAGCTGTGAGTTTGCAATCAATCTGTGAATATAAATATTGTGAAAGAAATACATTGAATATATCCTGTAATTTTGTGAAAAATAAATAACATGGCAGCTGAAAGACAGAAGAACTTAGATCAAGCCCTTGAGGTAACTTGGAATTTCCAATGGATCGATTCGTATCCATCACTAAACAATATTTCAAGCTATGGAAGATAAATTGAGGTAAAAAAAATTGAGCAGTGTGGTAAGAGATAAGCTTAGCTCATTCACTTCCCTTTTTATCACAAACACTCGGTGACCAGACAGCCAAATCTTCAACAGAATGTCCTTTGTCCGAGAATGGGTGGAAGCCTTCTCATCGTCCACGAGGATTTACTAGCTGAGAAAATACAGCACTAGTGGCAGCATCCGCAGCATCATCGTCAGTTCCAGAGTTCCCTCCATCAATTATACTTACGCTGTTATCAAATGGTTCAAGTGGTGTCAATGGAATGCCCGGGATATGGTTTGTGCTGTTATCTTCAGGTTCCATGAGTGCAGATGAGGTCTCCTCAAGCTGAAGAGCATACTCGAGATTCCATAAGACGTCTCCCATTGATGGCCTGTCAACTCCATGCTCTGCAAGGCATTTCTCAGCTGTCTCCCCGAATTTTTTGAGAGAAGCTGGATTCACCTTTCCTGCTAGATTGGAGTCCATGATATGATCCAACATGCCCTTCTTCTGCCAGGTCATTGCCCACTCTGCTATATTGACTTGTTCCCTCGGGAGAACAGGGTTTAGAGCTGGTCTAGTGCAGAGAACTTCCATTAGAACCACTCCAAATGAATACACATCTGACTTCTCTGTGAGTTGTTGCCTTCTGAAGTACTCAGGATCAAGGTAACCAAAGCTACCCTTAACAGCTGTGCTCACATGGGTCTGATCAAGAGCTGGGCCTGTTTTTGAGAGGCCAAAATCAGCAACTTTGGCCACAAAATTTTCATCCAACAGGATGTTTGTTGTCTTGACATCTCGGTGAATAATGCTTTGAGCAGCACCTGTGTGGAGATAATGCAGGCCCCTGGCAGCCCCAATGCAAATTTCTAGTCGTTGCTTCCATGATAGAGATGGTAGATCAGTTCCATATAGATGGCTCCTGAGGGGTCCATTAGCCATGTATTCATAGACAAGAATCATTTCTGACCGCTCATCACAATAGCCAATAAGAGAGACAAGATGACGGTGGCGAAGCTTCGATAACATTTCAATCTCGGTTCGAAATTCAGCAAGACCTTGTTCGGATCTGGGATTTCCTCTTTTGACAGCTACTTTAGTTCCATCTTCAAGGGTTCCTTTGTACACCCTGCCAAAACCACCAACCCCAAGAAGCAGGCTCTCATCGAACTTGTTCGTGGCATCGAGAATTTCTTGGAATGTGAAGATCCGACCAAGATTAGAGGAAGCCAATGAGATGCAGCTTGCTGTTCCACTCTTTTGAGAAGTTGTGGACATCTTGGTCATGGTTTGAGAGTTTCCATATAATGGCAACGGCAGCCATGGATGTGCTTGATGAGTATTAGTCTTTGACCTGTGGGCTGCCAAGCAACAGTAACAGACACCAATCAAACCAAATGCAACCACGGCTCCAACAATCGAACCAATAATAATTCCAGTCTTGTTTTTCTTCGAGGATGATCGAGGAAGGAGGCTCTCAACAGGTGAAAGACCATCCAAGCTTTTAACTTCATTGCTGATTTTGAAAATCTCCAGCCCATTCATAGTTGCATTTGCCATATCTGATGTTGAATCTGGACCAACACTTACAGTGAAAGTATCTGAATCTACTGATGCGTTGGAGACAAAGTCTCTGTAATAGGGTACATTCAAGGCACCAGTAAAGGTTGAGAGATCAAGACTCTCAATGGCATTATCATCATTTATGTACAGATTGAATACAAGATTGTTCAGAGCCTTACTCACAATGTCACAGAAATGTACCCGCACAAAATATCGGAAGTTTCGATTGACAGAGAACACCCAGGTTATGTTGAAGTTCATGTTGGCTACATTTGCATCTCCCATCACATCAGCAGAGGCATAAACCCAATTTGGTGCTATTTCAGTGGTGACAGAAGGTGTATATCTTATGGATGCAGGGTTAACTGAAACATTCAATGCAGAGCTGTTCACGTGGAGGTATTTGGCATCATTCTCCCAAATTCTTCCAAGAGTATCATTTTCTGCAGTGATCAACGGACCTCCCGCGTTTAACCGGAAGACAGTTTCGAAGGCAAGTTCAGAAAGACCACTAATAGGGGTAGATGGATTTATAGTTATTGCCTGATCTGGAAGGACTCCATCAGGGACAGAAACAACTTCGATTGCATTAATAAATGTGACAGAATTGTTTGAAGGAATGAAGAAAAGAGTCAAAGTATCAGAAGTCACATTGACTGAGTACTCCCTGAACATGTAAGCACCATTATAGTTCTTGAATGTGAAATTGTTCAAAAGTACAAAATCGTCTGTGGCTACAGTGATCGATGCCGACATCAAGTTTTGGCCTGAGTTTGGTACAGGGTAAAAATAAAGACGGATCCAATGCCTACCTTCTTGCTTAATATCAAATTTGTAAGACGATATGCCTGACAAAATTCGAACAGATTGGTAGATAGGAGATGGGAAACTAGAATTGGACTTGGCAACAGCGGGAGTTCCAGTTTTCAAAGTGAGAGAAGAATGCCATGAATCAGGAACATAAGTTTTTCCTTGGAAGGTGACATTTTGTGAAGAACCACAAGCCACCAAGTAGTTATCAGAAGGAATGAATGCAGCAAATGATCCACTATGACCAAGGAACTCAAATAAAACACAAGCAACAACTACAGGTAACCAACTCACTAGTTTCATGCTCACCATTTGCAATATCCCAAATCCTCGAGCTCCTAGAAAGCCAAATAATGCACAAGTCCCAACTAAACAAATAACGAAATCTAGAACTGCCTAGCTCCCAAACCCCAATCCCTGAGGCCTTAAGAACCCAAATGCTAGGAACTAGCTCCCCAATCACTAAATGCCTCAAAAACAATATCCTCACAAACCTCAGATCTATCTGGACCAACTTCAACCAAGCTTAGCTCTATGAAAAAACAGTAATTAAGTACAATAGAATGGAATCTTAAATCTTGCAGACAAACTTTTTGCTGAAATATACACTCTTACCTCAAGATGAAAACCCAAAAGGAGAGAAACTGAGGAAGAGTGAATTGGGTTGAAGCCAAAGATCAAAGTGTAGTTGATATTGGATGGATGTCGCCATGAAAACCCATCAAGCAGAGAGCTTTTTAGTGGGCAGCAAATGTTATAACAACCCTTTCCAGGCTGGTGATTAGGCTGTCCTTCACCAGTGAAAAAGGAGGACCCCACAAGAAGAAGAGAAAGAATATGAAACTTCCTGCTTCATTCAAAAAAAAATCTCCCTCACACAAAACTTAGCTGTTATTGTTTTTATTAAGGATAATTGTTGGTTTGAGTTAGACACTCTGTATATTTTTAAGATTGGAATTCATTCACAGAAACTGCCAAGACTCATGTTACATTAATATCACTGTAAAGTGAGTTTTATCTATCTGTTGGCAAGCTCAGTTCTGTTCTAATCACTTTGATTCCCCGTACACGAATATTGAATTCATGTTTCACAGCTTGCATTTTTTTTTTTTTCATAACAGATGACCATCTATTATTATTATTGCTTAATTAATACTAACGTTGATGTTGTTGATTTAGGTGGTGAGGGTTTACTCTTTACATTATGATCATCAATTAAAATTAAAGATGGCTGACAAATATATATATTTTGTAAATGCCCCATCTTGGAGATAGAAGACATTCTTGGTTAAACTTATTTTTTAAAATATTTTTTGTTTAAAAATATATTAAAATAATTTTTAAAAGTAAATTTTGATATTAATAGTGAAAATCATTTAAAAACACAAAAAAAAATTTATTTAAAATAAAAAGTAAAATTGAAAAAAAAATTAAAATTATTTTTAAAACGCAATGTCAAATAAGATCTTAATGGACATTGGGTTGGAATTTAACTTTGATGGGTGAAAATTATATTAAAATCTTGAATATTGAAAAGAAAAAAAGAAGTTAATTTATAGTTGTGAGTCTAGTTTTCAAATAACTAATTTCTCTAAAAAAAAGAAATTAATTGTTTGTGAAGAAAGTTAAGTTTCGCTTTTGATGCTAGCGAAGTATTGAAAAGAAATTTTATTTAATCTAATAATATATGTTATCGTTATATAAATAATAATAAAAAATGTGAAAAAATTATAGAAATAAACGACAAATATGTTCTTGTGAATGTTTTTATTTTTTTTAATCTTTTAGAAGGGAAATAGTTTAGCATTGACTTGAAATAGTTTTTTTTTTTTCCTGCCCTTCGAAGGGAAATAGTTGCTGAGCTGGGACCAGTGATCTTTGGGACCAGCGATCTTTGGGACCCGCTTCACGCGGCTTGGAGATTGAGAGGGGACAGTCATAGCGGCGTCAGATAACGGTGTCTTATTGTTTAGCAGCACCGTTCGGGGGATGTTTCCTACTCTAATTAATGGTATTGACGGCGTTAAATTCTCATGAGTTCTCCACAGTTAGCTTTCCGAGCAACTCCTCCCATATAAAGGTTAATAGACATCGATCAAACGACAAGGCCTTTGTGTTTGAAGTTTTAAAATTGAATAGTCCACTTCAAATGTGTACTTACGAGGTGATATGTGCAAATTGTTGCGATCTCTTTTTATTTGAGAATTTAGAGGATCAATTATTTTTAAATTTACCGGAAATGTTTTGAAAAACATAGACATAAAAGTATTCATAACTAGATTTATTGACGAATGTTTGTAAGTGTGTTTAAAAAGTTTTATTGAAAAACAAATACTATTTTTATTTTAAATTAATTTTTATACTGTTTTTAGATTATTTTAATGTACTTATATAAAAAATAATTTTTTAATAAATAAAAATATTATTTTGATGTATTTTCTATCAAAAAACACGTTAAGAAAACATTTATCACATTCTCATACAAGTCATAAGATGGTTTGAGAGTTTCTTGACAAGATATATTAACCCAAAAAGTAGAATATTTTGTTAGGGTTGAAGATGACATAGTACTTGCAGCTTAGATTGTAGTTTCTAGCCTATCATTTTATAAGTTCTATGTATTTTTATGGCTAAAATTACAAGGAGTGAGTATATATATATATATATAAAAGAAAGGAATATTTAAGTTTCTCTTTAGCAAGAAATTGAACGAAAAAATCCAATAAAATAATGTCTTTTCTTTATCCATAATGTAAAGTTTTAGCAAATGAGTGTAACAAAACCCTAACGTCGTTAACGATATCTCCCAGACAGAGGAAACAACGGCTAGTGACGGAATCATGCATCGTAGTGGACGACTTGACGTCAAAACATTCGTAAGCGTGATTTTGTTTCCTTTTCTATATAAACCGCCGCACCAAAGCACATGGCCACCGCCTCTATAACGTCTCTATCAGTTTCTTCCTTCTCCTTCTTAATTATCTCTTTAAGATATTTATTCTCTAGAAAAATATTGATGATTACAAGCTGGAGATTTCTATTCGGTCACTCAGGAAAGGCACATGCATGGTTTTTTTCAAAGTTAACTAATCGATGATGTGGTTACCAAAGATCAAACTACCAATCAACGACGAGCCTTTGTGTGCGGGTCAATTCTAGCCAAACGTGCATTATTATATTTCATTATTAATATGGGTATCCGGACCAACTTGTCTGCACCTGAATTAATTTTACGGGTTCTGAAGTTAACAACCATATAAACATTTAGTGACCATTATATTATTAATTTTAAGGCTCAAACCTGAGATCACAAGAGAAATAAACCCTTTAATTTCAAGATATTACCACTATACCACCTACTATATGATTCAAACGTGCATTATTTTGCTTGTATGGCTAGTTGCATGGAGAAAGAAGCTCAGATCAAAGATGTTAAATCTGGTTTTGTCAACAAGTTAGCTTAAACAATATGCTATCTCTATACTATTTTGGATTGAATCAAAAAAGTTACTAACTTGATAAAAATATAGTCTAAATTCAGTTGGATAACTATAAGATAGATATTTCAAAATATAAAATGATATTGTTTTTATAAAAATAATTTACCCGAGTTAACCTAATAATCCTTGAATTGATCAAGTAACTTAGTAAATCAATATTGTTTTTAGCTTGTTCTTGAATCAAATCTAAAAGGTTTAACTCAATTGTGAAATATAACTTAACAAGTCTATGAGTTGAAGGTCGCATACAAACCTTAAATTATGATATTTTAAGGTTATATATATATATATATATATATATATATATATATATATATATATATATATCATGATATTTTAGAGAGGTTACCTCATCCATCTTTAATTAAAGGGGTAAATTTTAGGTCAAATTATTCATATGACTATACATTATGAAAAATCTTGTTTATTACAAATCAAGACCATTTTTTTGTAATTGAATCATATCAAAATATTGACAGCTTCATTCGTTTCACCCAAAGAAGATTTTGGTTTCAATCATAGTATAATCATCATGGACTTTATTTCACAATACTTTAACTCAAGAATATTTGTGATTATTTTTTTCAAATATATTAATAGAAATAAAAAGAATAAAAATAACTTAATCCAGTTATTAAAGCAACGTTTCAATGCACAGTAACTCTATCTATTGACGTTCCATAACAAATTTCATGCCTCGTAGAAAAACTCCATAAGAAAACAAGCAGAATCATATGCGCAATTGCAGGAGAAGCACAATTTATTTTTCAGTAGGTAGAGCATAAATTATTGTTTTTTTAATGTTAATGATCTGTTGTGTATGTTAAGAGGAGCTGGAAGAGGATTTTCAGATTTATTTTATTTTGGGGAAATGATTTGAATGTTTGCTTTCATTACAAGCTCATGTTTATAGTTTTTTTATTCCATAATAAGAATATTTTCATATCAATTTATTTATTAAGCTTACTTAAAACCCTTTTTTTGTGTTTCAAAAATGTATTTTTAAAAAATTTAAATTTGCTGATTATTTTCTTTGTTTCCAATTAATTATTTTTGAGTTTTTCCAGATTATTTTGATGTACTAATATATATAAAAATAAAATATTATTTTAATATATTTTTAAACAAAAATACTTTGAAAAACAATTATAATCAGACTCTCAAACACTCTTTTAATAAGTATAATTTCTTTTAATGATCCTGAGATTGATATTTTCTTAACATTGATGTGGTGAATTCAAATATAATTAATAAATTTATGTAGTAGTTAAGCATTAATTGACAAACTATTTACCATCTAACCCATATTTAAAACAAATCTCCACATTTATCTTGAAATTGAAACCAAAATGATAGCAAGGAACATATATAATTTATCACTTGAACCACAAATGCCTGTTTGAGAATGTAATTAAAGTTGTTTTTAAAAATGATTTTTGTTTGGAAATATATTAAAATGATGCTTTTTATTTTTTTAAAAATATTTTTGATATCCACATATAAAAATAATATATAAATATATAATTTAAAATAAAAATAAAAAAATTATTTTTAAGACGAATAATAAACTATGCAAGAGACATAGCGGACAAAATCCTATCATTATGGATGCATTTTTTTTTTCTTTTTGTTTGGTGGTTATGGATGTGAACGGTGCGTGTCCAACTGCTCCTTGTAAGAAAAGTTAGACTCCGTCATTCACGCCAGTTCCATGAATGAAGCACAGGTGACGCGTCTTCTCATATGTTTTGTTGACAGATTTAATAAAACATCAACATGATATATATTGTCTGGTCTCCAAATTAAAGTCAACTAATAACGTTGTAATTATCTAGGAGTCACTGGCAGCAAGAGCATGATCTTTTTTGGAAGCTCATAATTTGATGTAATCATCATTTGTCAACTCTTTGCCTTTTTTTATCCTTTTCTTTTTCACGGGAAAACATATTAAAATAAATATAAAAGAAATTCACATGTTGAACAAAGTGTTTTTTTTACGAAAAAAAATCATTTCTCGAAAATATATTTTTATGAATTTAAATAAACCGATAAAATCTAGATTGTTTTAGATTCTTGCAATAAATATATATCTTTACTCAAACTCAAAAACTACTATATAATTACAATACCTAATCAACAACGTGTTTTGCTGCTGTCATATCACTTATGCGCAACTTGTTTTCTTTTTCTTTTATATATTCCCTCATCACGGCTCGGAATTTATCCTACAAAATACTACAGTATAATGAATCGTAGAGGAAGAAATATGATGCAATTTGTAAGTGATACATGTCATTATGATTCTCTTACAAAATCAGTAGAGATAATTTTGAAAGCCAAACTCTATTCGACATGGGATGAGATTAAAACTGTTTGGTAAGAGAGAAAAACACAAAAATTTAGTTAAAATATTTTATTTATTGTCATTTTCATTCAAACAGGCATACTGAAATGCAAGACACTCAAACAAAACAAAACAAAAACAAAGATTACGCGTTAAAATTGCAGTTTTCAGTTCTTGTATATTAGTAAGTATTCAGTCAAGGAGTTGGTATGAGAGAAAGACAACTCTTGCTAAAAAAAGCAAAAGAAATAAAAGGAAGAATGAAAAAAGATATATGAAAAGAAGGAATAAATAAGAAAACATTGTGCGAAAACATATTTCTCTTGAGAGGGTGTGCATCTGATCCTCACTGAGTCGATCTCCTGACTTGCCGAGGATATGCGCACCCTTTCAGTCGCATCTCCTTACCCATGCAGCATCTTTTTCAGTTACTTATTCTGACTATCTATGGGTAGAAGATTGTTGCGAAACGAGGCTTTGTGGTGGTAAAGCATGGGCAAGATTTAGAAAGCACTGGCTTAGCTGATCAACTGCTATCAGTTGAAAAAAGTTGAAAAAACTGAGGAGGTGCATTGATTAGTACAGATAAATCTCAACTTTACGTTATCAGCTGTAAATTTGCGTCCTCTTAAACTCCAATCTCACCACAATTATGCCTCTCAAAATCTATAATCTCACAAACATTTCGAGAAGATGAATTATTAAAATGCAATTATAAATGCAAAATTAAACAGCCAAGACGGTTAAAGTCCATTAATTCCATGCCTAGTCGGTTATAAAAAGTAGCTAATTAAATCAACATTTACAAGGACTTTATGCCTTGCATGATCCTATAAAATGGCATCCTCTTCCCTTCTTCCATCACACTCAACTGGTCCAAATCTATATATCTTCGGCCAAGATGGTTCAAACCACTATGACATACTCGGCTGTATTCACACTGGCTTTCGGGTTCATGCTGGTTGCGTCAAGCCTAGGGGCAGCTCCTGCAACACCATTTTTCGGTCTAAACCCTGCAGACATTCAAGATTGCTTGGCAACTATCAAGACGCACGCAGAGATTTGCTTAGACGAGGTTGCATCCTTAGTTCTAACCTTTCAGCAGAACTTCGTTGGCCCTAAATGCTGCAATGCCTTGGCTGTAATTGATGGAAAGTGCAAGATTGAAGGATTTAGTTTTGATTCTTTCTTGCATGCGTTGTGGATTAGGCAACACTGTGCTTCAACATTGTTCACTCCAAGTCATCCACCACCCGTGCCGAGTTCTACTTGATAACATGTCAAGGGTTCCTAACAATGCACCAAGTCCTGCATTAATTCCAATAAGTTTTTGTAAACAGATTGCATATGTACCTCTAGAGTAGTACATATATTGAACCGATTTTGATTTTTTGAAAAAATTAATACGAGCTCAAAGAGTTTTTTTAACAATTTTATTGAATCTATCCAAGTGCATTAGTTTTTTAACGGTCTATTTCTCAAGCAATCTAATATTACATGATATAATTAAAAACAGTTATAAAAAAAAAAAACATATTCATGGGGTAAGTTAGACTAATATATCAAACCTTTGAATTGAATTTTGGGCTCCACTAGAATTACGGGGAAACAAATTAAAATAAATATATAAGAAATTCACATCTTGAACAAAGTGCTTTGTTGTTGTCATATCACTTATGTGCAAATTGTTTTCTTTTTCTTTTATTCCCCCATTATGACTCGAAATTTATTCTAAAAATTAATATAGTATAATAAATCGTAGATAGATGATTATACATGCAATTTGTAAGGGTTGGTTATTGTGATAGGTCTAGTCTGCTAATATGAGATGAACCTGGTCCATGTATACAGAGGAGTTACTTAAAAAGTAAGTGCTTCCTTTACCTATATGAATAAGGACATAACCCATATAAAGAGATATATTATTTTACCTATATGAATAAAAACACTTTTAAATAAACACTATACAAGAGACATAGCGGACAATATCCTATCATTATCGATGCATTTTTTTTCTTTTTGTTTGGTGGTTATGGATGAGAACGGTGCATGTCCAGCAGCTCTTTGTAAGCAAAGTTAGACTCCGGCATTCACGCCAGTTCCATGGATGAAGCACAAGTGACGCGTCTTCTCATATGTTTAATTGACAGATTTAATAAAACATCAACATAATATATATTGTCTGGTCTCCAAATTAAAGTCAACTAATAACGTTGTAATTATCTAGGAGTTACTGGCAGCAAGAGCATGATATTATTTGGAAGCTCATAATTTGATGTAATCATCATTTGTCAACTCTTTTTTATTTTTCTTTTTTACGGGGAAACAGATTAAAATAAATATATAAGAAATTCACATGTTGAACAAAGCGTTTTTCTGCTGTCATATCACTTATGTGCAACTTTTTTTCATATATTCCCTCATCAAGGCTCGAAATTTATTCTAAAAAATATTACAGTATAATGAATCGCAGAGGATGATGTTTTGGTAGGAAAAAAATCACAGAAATTTAGTTAAAATATTTTATTTATGTATTATTATTATTTTCATTCAAACAGGTATAACAAAATGCTAGACACTCAAACAAAGCAAAAAAAAACAAAGATTATGCGTTAAAATTGCAGTTTTCTCTTCTTGTATATTAGTAGTCAAGGAGTTGGAAACAACTCTTGCTAAAAATATCAAAAGAAATAAAAGGAAGAATGAAAAAAAGATATATATGAAAAGAAGGAATAAATAAGAAAACAATGTGCGAAAGCATATTTCTCTTGAGAGGGTGTACACCTGATCCTCACTGAGTCGATCTCCTCACCCATGCAGCATCCTTTTCTGAGGCGAGGTGGTGCGTACGATCTATTTCTTTTTTCTTCGGTGAAGAAATGTTGTTTTCTTTACTTGCTATTTTACTCCTTTTCAGTAATCTCTCTTTCAGATTTTTATGCAACTTTTGAGAATCTGATTTTGTCACTCCAAAAGTATAGAATAATAGAGAATAACACATCAAAAAGGCTAAAAGCCGTACAGTAACATCCCAGATGTATGCATGATTTACACTTTGATTAAGCTTGAATAAAATTAAGGACATGCCTTTGCCTTGGAACCCTCAGTCCATGCATTCATAACGGAATTAACTCCTCAAATTATCCACCTTCAACAAGCATTATAGTGTACGGGACTTATTCTGACTATCTATGGGTAGAATGTTGCGAAACGAGGCTTTGTGGTGGTAAAATCTACATGGAAAAGATTTAGAAGGCACTGACTTAGCTGATCAATTGCTATTAGTTGATTGAGGAGGTGCATTGATTAGTGCAGATAAATCTCAACTTTACGATATCAGCTGTAAATTTGCGTCCTTTGAAACTCTAATCTCACCACAATTTTGCCTCTCCAAATCTATAATCTCACACACATTTCCAGAAGATGAATTATTAAAATGTCACCATGGTTAGGACCAAGATGAGGTTATTAAATATGAGAATTGACATGAATAAAGTCTTATCATTCATGTGTCTTTTATAATTGAAGACGAATATGAAATTATTCATGTGTCACTAATAACAATGAGCAAATAAGAATTTATGATTTGAAGTTATGTTTTTGACAACAAGACTAATACTTGTATAGTATACTTCTTCTACCAAGAAGAGCAATGATGTACACTTTTAGTCTTCAAAAAATAAAAACAGTATGCGTCCATATAACATGTATTTAATAATACAAGTGATAACGATGTCAGCTGTAAATTTGCATCCTCTGAAACTTCAATCTTACCACAATGTTGTCATTTTTCTTCTGTTTTTTTTCTTTGTGTGTGATTAATGAGATCATGTGTCTCAGGCTCTTATTAGTAGGGGTGAGCAAAAAACAGACCAACCGATTAAACCGAAAAAACTGAAACAAAAATAACCGAGAAAACCAAACCGTAAAAAAAACCCGATTAAACCGATTAAAAAATCCAAAAAATGTCTGGTTCGGTTCGGTATCGGTTTTCTAAGGCAAAAACCGGTTCGGTTACAACCCTTTATATAAATACAAACTTTCACTTCTTTCCCTTTCCTCGGTTACTTTTTAAAGAAACCCTAGCCAGTCGCCAGCCCCCTCTCGCCTCTCGGCCACTTCCCCCTTTGACTGCAACAATTTTTGCTAATTTGCATTTCACCTACAACTGTTGTCTCCCTCCCTCTGCAACTGTTATTTGAAATATTGGTAAAAGACGCAATAATGTAAGTTATCTGGGGTTTTTGATAAACAAATGTTTTTGAGCTCTTTTTGTTTTTTACATGATTTGAGATATGAAGTTATTTGATTTCGCTCAGTGGAGGTGGGTTTTAAGCTTGGAATGTTTGTATTGGCAGTATTACAATAAATTAAGGCTCATAATGTAAGAGAAATTCGATAAAAAATAGTTTTAAATTCATGAGAAGTCTGTAAAGGGGTTTTGATAAAAAGATGTTTTAAATTCATATAAATTATCATTCTTAGCTTTGTTTGTGGTGGATCATAATGTAAGAAATTCTTGAACTAAAACCATTTTTGCAATCATGCATGCAATATTGTATCCAGAATCGAAGAGATGTTGGTTTTGCTTCCTCCTGTTTCTTGTAGTTCCGTCATTGAGCTAGTTATAATGGCAACGCTGTTCTACGCTGGGCTGGAAAACAAATTCGGTTTTTCCAATTTTTTAATCATATAAACCGAACCGAACTGCACCGAAAGTGGTCAGTTTTTACTATGTTCGGTTCGGTTTGGTTATTTTTTTATAAAAAAATCGGTTTGGTTACTTTTTTTGATAAAAACCGAACCGAAAATGTCCACCCCTACTTCTTAGGAATGAGGCCACCCACTTTAGGCTGCACACAGTATGGACCCATGTTAGAACATGGCATCTGCGTATAGTCTAGTCCAATGTTGTCAAAATCATGATTTTGACACGATACGGAATTGATTTTTGAATTTGGATTGTAAAATCATAAAATTGTACATAAAATATTTTTGTATAAAAATTATAAAATCACAACTAAAATCATGTAGGTAGAAAAATCATAAAATCATAAATAAAATATTTCCAAATACAATACAACACAATTATGGCAATAAAATTTCATTAGTTAAGGTTCATACATCTAAAATTATATTAATAACATCTATGTATTTTTTTATATTAAAAACATTGATCATATAATGCCGGAAATAATGTAATATATACATGGAGTTTTTTTTATAAAAAAATTGATCATTTAAGTTCACTTATTTTTTTTAAAAAAGTAAATGCTTCTTTACAGGATACTGCGGACAAATATTTGATCACGATGAAGATCTTGTTAGCTCTTCTCCTTGCTTACCTGTTGATGTTAGCATCCCTGTAAGCTGATGCAGAAGTGCTAGCCACCATGGAACCTAAGGCGACGAGCAAAAGAGGAGAGGACTGATAGGAGAGGTTTGGGGGAGTTGAGGGACAAGAGGACTGAGAGGAGAGGATTTGGGGGAAAGGGAATTAATTAACGTGCACAATGCACTGCATGATTTTAATTACAATTGTAAGATTGGACTGTTTTACAATTCTAACCAATTTTAATGAGTATACTCCTATTTTAATGGAGTCAGATTTTTCCACCAATTTTACTAAGTTTATTCTTTTCATTCGTAAAATCATATGATTTTACGAGTCAAATCATGATTTTAACAATAATGGTCTAGTCTCTTGCTGGCCTCAATATTTGAATCAGTTTCAAAGTTTTGTCTTCACCTATAGTGTACACTGAAAACAATAATTCACCAATAAATTAATAGCAGCACATAAAAATTATAAAACAAAATATCAATTTAATATTTTTAAAATCAAAAAAACTTTTAAAACGCAAATAAACTCAATCCTAAATGCAAAATTAAACAGCCAAAACGGTTAGAGTCGATTAAATCCATGCCTAGTCGGTTATATAAGGAGCTAATTAAATCAACATTTACAAGGACGTTATGCCTTGCATGATCCTATAAAATGGCATCCTCTACCCTTTTTCCATCACTCTCAACTGGTCCAAATCTATATATCTTCAGCCAAGATGGTTCAAACCACTATGACATACTCGACTGTGTTCACACTGGCTTCCGGATTCATGCTGGTTGCGTCAAGCCTAGGGGCAGCTCCTGCAACACCATTTTTCGGTCTAAACCCTGCAGACATTCAAGATTGCTTGGCAACTATCAAGACGCACGCAGAGATTTGCTTAGACGAGGTTGCATCCTTGGTGCTAACCTTTCAGCAGAACTTAGTTGGCCCTAAATGTTGCAATGCCTTGGCTGTAATTGATGGAAAGTGCGAGATTGAAGGGTTTAGTTTTGATTCTTTCTTGCTTGCGTTGTGGATCAGGCAACGTTGTGCTTCAACCTTGTTCACTCCCAGTCATCCACCAGCCGTGCCGAGTTCTACTTGATAACATGTCAAGGGTTCCTAACAATGCGCCAAGTCTGCATCAACTCCAATAAGTTTTTGTAAACAGATTGCATATGTACCACTAGAGTAGTACATATATTGTACCGATTTTGATTTTTCATAAATATTAATAAGAGCATTAGTGTTTTAACCGCCTATTTCTCAACCAATCTAATATGTTAAACCTGTGAATTGAATTATAGAGGAATTATAACCTTGTTCATAAAGATATCTTGAGTATTTAAAAATCCTCTTCATATGAATTATTGTTCCTACGGATGCATGGTAATTAACTAAAGAATAACCACTTAGACGAACACATGACTAAAGAAAATTAATAGCCTGTTAATTGATCATACTCATGCTTTGATTATCAAACAATTATAATAATAATTATGCATCAATTGGACTCTTGTAGAGATCAATATATTTAAGTTGGAATGGCCAAAAGTCAACATTGAAAGATTTGACTTTGAAGGCTGCGATTTCCATGCTCTTTCTTATTTTATTTTATTTCCTAGCTTTTCAAAAAGGTATGAATGTTAGCTTTTGAATGCCTCTGGAATCACTTTATTTTGACCTCTAGATTTTCCGCTCTGCACAAAACATCGACTAAAGATCAAATCTGTCAATCAGCTCCAATTACCCTCTCTTTACATCTTTCATCCAAAAATGCTTTTAAAACAAAAAAAAACAAAGAATATCAAGGCAATTTATACACAAAACAAAAGAAAAACACTAGGTAAATGTGGGTGAAACTATTAAATAATATGGTTGCATTATGAACTTGTGAGGCAACTAAGTTAATAATTATGGTAGATCTACGTTATT
Source organism: Salix arbutifolia (assembly GCA_025169955.1). NCBI lineage: Eukaryota > Viridiplantae > Streptophyta > Magnoliopsida > Malpighiales > Salicaceae > Salix > Salix arbutifolia. The sequence goes on along the minus strand of CM045917.1, from coordinate 27,351,156 downwards.
AATCTTTGGGAGAACATTCAATCAAATCAAACATAGATTGCGGACAATTATGTTTCTTGATTAATCAACTTATCTAGTTCTCAAGGATGCCATTGAATTAAATTACTAGTGCAGACAATGGTTGTTTTATGGTTATGGTAAGTTGTATGGCGAATCTGTTAACTAACCAATGTTAAAAAGAAATAAATATTCAGAATATAAATTGATATTTCATTTCCATGATCAGTTCTGATTTTTGTAGGTGGATGTTTACTAGCGACCAAGGTTTGTTTTATTGATAAATTTTGGTTTTATTTTTCCTTTTTTTTAGCCTAGACAACTTTCAACCCTCCCCCCTCCAATTGCATAGCGTATAGCACAAAAATCTGAACTAAAATGTCATCGTGGAATCAACTTCTTTCTTGCTCTATACTATCTTGTGTAATTTGTTTTAAGTTAGGGTAATTAATTTGTGTGACCGCAACATCACAACATTACCCTAGCACGAGAAAACCTGCAAGAAGCCCAATAAAAAATGAAGATGTATGCAGACAAAAAGAGAGTATGATGTGAGGGATTGGGTCTACCTAATGTTACACCCCTCCAGACAAGTGACAATCATTATCAGGAAGAATTTGAAGCTCTCTCCAAGGTAGCTTGGGACTTTCCAAATCATTTAGAGAATTGGTACCGTCGCTTACAGGTACGATCTGCCCAAGGAGTCAAAGATCTACCACGTATTCCATATTTCCTGCATCATGAAGAAGAATGGGATCGAGTAAACCCAAACCCTAGATTGCCAACGGTGATGGAAAACGGAATAGGGGATGCTAGAATAAAGACTCGAGAAGAAGGAATCGAGCAAGGGTTGACCCCTTAGTCCACTGGAAGGGAGCTTGCACCAAACCCACCCTGAACTCGTGGGTGAGTTCTTTTAAAGGGGAAGGCTCTATTACACGCCAACACCATTTAATTCCAATTAATTGTGTAATACGGGGAATAATATTTAATTTAGCTATTATAATATTCTGTAAATAGTGTCTGGTATTGGGTATGTAATGGTATTAGTGTATATGTGGGAAGTTATATAGTGTGTGGTGGTTCAGTTACTGTTCTTGTACCTGAATGCCTATTTGAGGGTAAGGATTTATGGGAAAAGGATCATGCTTATTTCATAATTAAGATAACTCAAATGTGGAGGTCCCTGGCTCCTTAACCTGCCAAAATTTCTCTCAAATCTGAGTTGTATCCTACGGAAATAACATGTATTCACGCAATTTTTTATTCTTGCCTTACACAATTATTATTATAATTGTTTGATAATCAAAGCATGAGTATGATCAATTAACAGGCTATTAATTTTCTTTAATCATGTGTTCGTCTAAGTGGTTATTCTTTAGTTAATTACCATGCATCCGTAGGAACAATAATTCATATGAAGAGGATTTTTTTAAATACACAACATATCTCCATGAACAGGGTTATGATTCCCTTATAATTCAATTCACAGGTTTAACATATTAGATTGGTTGAGAAATAGGCGGTTAAAACACTAATGCTCTTATTAATATTTATGAAAAATCAAAATCGGTACAATATATGTACTACTCTAGTGGTACATATGCAATTTGTTTACAAAAACTTATTGGACCTGGCGCATTGTTAGGAACCCTTGACATGTTATCAAGTAGAACTCGGCACGGCTGGTGGATGACTGGGAGTGAACAATGTTGAAGCACAGCGTTGCCTGATCCACAACGCAGGCAAGAAAGAATCAAAACTAAATCCTTCAATCTTGCACTTTCCATCAATTACAGCCAAGGCATTGCAACATTTAGGGCCAACTAAGTTCTGCTGAAAGGTTAGCACCAAGGATGCAACCTCGTCTAAGCAAATCTCTGCGTGCGTCTTGATAGTTGCCAAGCAATCTTGAATGTCTGCAGGGTTTAGACCGAAAAATGGTGTTGCAGGAGCTGCCCCTAGGCTTGACGCAACCAGCATGAACCCGAAAGCCAGTGTGAATACAGGCGAGTATGTCATAGTGGTTTGAACCATCTTGGCTGAAGATATATAGATTTGGACCAGTTGAGTTTGATGGAAGAAGGGTACAGGATGCCATTTTATAGGACCATGCATGGCATAACGTCCTTGTAAGTGTTGATTTAATTAGCTGCTTTCTATAACCGCCTAGGCATGGAATTAATCGACTCTGACCGTCTTGGATGCCTACAACCAAATATTGTAAAACCACATAAATATTATAATTAATACATCATTTTTTTAAAAACAATTGACAATGATATTAAACAATTTATTTTAACAATGAATTAATATTAATTGCGTTATTTATTTATTTATTTCAATTGCCAAATGTCAGTTACACATCTCTTAAATTGAGATGTTTTCTTTTGGGGTTTTTTTTACTTCATGCCTTACACAGTTATTTTTATAATTGTTTTACAATCATATTTGCAAAATTCATAGTTAATTAATGTTAGTTAATGCACACAATTTTCCTAATAGATCAAGTAAAAGATGTTAATTATTCTTGCATGCACACAATTTTTTATTCTTGCTTTACACAATTATTATTAAAATTGTTTTATGATCAAACCATGAGTATGATCAATTAACCGGCTATTAAATTTCTTTGCTCATGTGTTTGTCTAAGTGGTTATTCTTTAGTTAATTAAAATGCATCCTTAGGAACAATAATTCATATGAAGAGGATTTTTAAATACATAACCAACAATATTCAATTAATATTCATGGGTATACATGCATTTATTGTAGGAAAATAATTTTCATGAAAAAATTATTTAATTATGAAAATTTATGATCTAAACTCCCATACAAATTTATAAACGAAAAAGAAAACTTAGTGTTACTTTAATTACTAGAACGGAAGAGATATTCCATAGTATGGATATCTTTATAAATCTGTAAAGTTAATATAGAGAGTCAAGATGAGAGAAGAGAAAGAGGAAATTATGTTCTTTTAATATAAAAAAACTTATATCTTTATATGAGTTATGTCCTTATTTATATAAGTAGGAGTTACTTTCTTTAGTAACTCCTCTAAATACTTGGACAAGGTTCACCCCTTATGGGTGTTCCAGACCTAACACAATACAAAGCACTTACAAATTACATATATCATCATCTATAATTTATTACACTATATTATTTTTTAGGATAAATTTTAAGTCATAACAGGGCAACAAAAGAAAAAGAAAACAAGTTGCACATGAGTAATATAACAACATCAAAGCACTTTGTTCAAGATGTGAATTTCTTATATATTTATTTTAATTTGTTTCCCCGTAATTCTAGTGGGGCACATAATTCAATACAAAGGTTTGACATATTAGTCTAACTTACATGTTTGATGAATTTACCCACCGATAGAATATGTTTTTTTCTATTTTTTCTTAATTATATCAAGTAATATTAGATAGCTTGAGAAATAGAATGTTAAAAAACTAATGCACTTGGATAGATTCAATAAAATTGTTAAAAAAACTCTTTGTGCTCTTATTAATTTTTTCAAAAAATCAAAATGGGTACAATATATGTAACACTCTAGAGGTACATATGCAATCTGTTTACAAAAACTTATTGGAGTTGATGCAGACTTGACGCATTGTTAGGAACCCTTGACATGTTATCAAGTAGAACTCGGCACGGCTGGTGGATGACTGGGAGTGAACAATGTTGAAGCACAGCGTTGCCTGATCCACAACGCAGGCAAGAAAGAATCAAAACTAAATCCTTCAATCTTGCACTTTCCATCAATTACAGCCAAGGCATTGCAACATTTAGGGCCAACTAAGTTCTGCTGAAAGGTTAGCACCAAGGATGCAACCTCGTCTAAGCAAATATCTGCGTGCGTCTTGATAGTTGCCAAGCAATCTTGAATGTCTGCAGGGTTTAGACCGAAAAATGGTGTTGCAGGAGCTGCCCCTAGGCTTGACGCAACCAGCATGAACCCGAAAGCCAGTGTGAATACAGGCGAGTATGTCATAGTGGTTTGAACCATCTTGGCTGAAGATATATAGATTTGGACCAGTTGAGTTTGATGGAAGAAGGGTACAGGATGCCATTTTATAGGACCATGCATGGCATAACGTCCTTGTAAGTGTTGATTTAATTAGCTGCTTTCTATAACCGCCTAGGCATGGAATTAATCGACTCTGACCGTCTTGGCTGTTTATTTTTGTATTTATAATTGTGTATATTTGAGTTTTACTTTTTTTTATTTTAAAAATATTAAATTGATATTTTGTTTTATGATTTTTATGTGCTACTAATAATTTATTGGTGAATTATTGTTTTCAGTTTACACTACTTTTTATAACGTCATGCGCGTGGCTAGCACTATAATTTGACTCAACCATCCTTTTTATCATGGTATTATGAGGAATATATAATTCTTTTTATGCATAATGTCATAACCTAAAAATGGGTTATTCCCCCAATTCTATCCAAAATAAAACAAAAATAACAAAAATTAAATAAAAAGGGCTAGTGTCAGTAGAAAAATCAAGATAGAAAATTTATACATTTTGGAGAGCCCAATCGTACTTTTTTGTGCCCCCAAAATGAAAGAAAATATAGATTCAATGCTAAAGCAATTTATTATTGGATAAAATTTGTATAAAAATTAAGCCGAAAGGCATAATTATATTTTTTATAGGCCAATTTGAGTTAATCATGGGCCAATTGAAAGTATAATTATGTTTGAGAATTAATTTAGAGTCCAATTGAAGGATTTAATTAAATTCAAGGACTTAATTATAATTTAAATTGGACAAATTAAATTTATTAAGGGCTTAATCGATGAAAATTCAAGTTCTTGAGCGTAATTCATGTTCAATTGAGAAGATTGGAATTTTTGGAGACCGAATTGATTTTTTCCAACAATTGAAGAAATTGAGAGTTTAACGGTCAAACATTTAGAGAAGATGAATTATTAAAATGCAATTATAAATGCAAAAATAAACAGCCAAGATAGCTAAAGCCAATTAATTCCATGCCTAGTCGGTTATAGAAAGCAGCTAATTAAAGCAACATTTACAAGGACGTTATGCCTTGCATGATCCTATAAAATGGCATCCTCTACCCTTCTTCCATCACACTCAACTGGTCCAAATCTATATATCTTCAACCAAGATGGTTCAAACCACTATGACATACTCGTCTGTATTCACACTGGCTTTCGGGTTCATGCTGGTTGCGTCAAGCCTAGGGGCAGCTCCTGCAACACCATTTTTCGGTCTAAATCCTGCAGACATTCAAGATTGCTTGGCAACTATCAAGACGCACGCAGAAATTTGCTTAGACGAGGTTGCATCCTTGGTTCTAACCTGCGTTGTGGATCAGGCAACGCTGTGCTTCAACATTGTTCACTCCAAGTCATCCACCAGCCGTGCCAACTTCTACTTGATAACATGTCAAGGGTTCCTAATAATGCGCCAAGTCCTGCATTAATTCCAATAAGTGTTTGTAAACAGATTGCATATGTACCTCTAGAGTCCACACTCCATGGTGAATCACTAGTACATATATTTTACCAATTTTGATTTTTTAAGAGGATTAATAAGAGCACAAAGAGTTTTTTAACAATTTTATTAAATCTACCAAGTGCATTAACGGTCTATTTTTCAACCAATCTAATATTACATCATAAAAAAACAAAAAAAACATATTATATCAATGGGTAAATTCATCTAACATGTAGATCAGGTAAACTAGACTAATGTGTCAAACCTTGAGAATTGAATTATGGACTCCACAAAAAAACAAATTAAAATAAATAAATAAGAATTCACATGTTGAACAAAGTGCTTTGTTGTTGTCATATCACTTATGTGCAACTTGTTTTCTTTTTCTTTTATTCCCCTATTATGACTCGAAATTTATTCTAAAAATTAATATAATATAATAAATCGTAGATAGATGATGATACATGCAATTTGTAAGTGTGGGTTATTGTGTTAGGTCTGTTCCACCCATAAGAGATGAATCTGATCCAAGCATTTATAGGAATTACTAAAGAAAGTAATTGCTTCCTCTATTTATATAAATAAAGACATAACTCATATAAAAAGATAATTTTTTTATATTAAAAGAACATCATCATTTTCTCTTTCTCTTCTTTCATCTTGACTCTTTACATTAATTTCAATAGATTTATAAAGATATTCGTAATATAGAATATCATTTTAGTTCTAGTAATTAAAATAACATTTAAGTGATTGACTGCAATAAATGTATGTATACCCAGGAATATTAATTGAATATTGTCGATTGTGTATTTAAAAATCCTCTTCATATGAATTATTGTTCCTACGGCTGCATGTTAATTAACTAAAGAATAATGACTTAGACAAACACATGACTAATTAAAATTGATAGCCTGTTAAAGATCCTTTAAAAAACCTAAAGACAACTACCCTCTGTCTCTTCTCATAAATTCTTGGCTCTGCTACTTCTGTCCCTCAACGTGCATTGAAAAAATATTTTTAAAATTACTTGAATCTTTTTAAGTTTTAATTTTTAATTATTTTTTAATGATTTTAAATCATTTTTACGTATTAATATTAAAAATAATTTTAAAAAATATATATTATATTAATATATTTCTAAATAAAAAATATTTTGAAAAACAACTTCAACCATAACCTCAAACAGGCATATCAGTCATCCCCATCATATGTTTGATATTGCTTTTCAAAAATATTTTTGAAACAATTTAAAAATATATATTTTTATTATTCATTTTAAATTAAAAAAATTGATGTTTTTAGATTATTTTCAAGTATTGTTTTCGAAAATAATTTAAAAAAACAAAAAAAAATATCATTTTAATTAATTTTTAAATAAAAAATACTTTCAAAAACAACATCAATCACATTCTCAAATAGTGATTATCAGTCATCCCGTCGTATGCCACTTCAACTCTCCCTCAGTTTCTTGGATTATATTAGCAATTTTATTATATCATATGATGAATTAATAATAGAAAAGAAGAGAGTTGTGTCTATCAAATATTATTTGAGGTTCGGACTTGTCTTCTTGAAGGAAAAGATCATACTTTCTTTTTTTTTGGATTTTGAACATAAAAAGTCGTTAGGCTCGCCCATTGGTGATGAGAATCAAGACTTGCATTTTGGAAGTGGAAACTGGAAAGAGAGCAGAACCAGGCCCAGCTGAATAGTGAGTGGGTTGGATTCACATTATGGCAGCCAGCCTCGATGAACAGATCGCCAAGTTACATCTCAAATGTTGTTTTAAGAATTAATAGTGATTATTTTTTAAGTATTTTCTGTTTTAAAATATATTAAAATAATATTTTAATATTATATTATATTATCATATGTTGTTATAAGAAAACTTTACATATTTTTGAAAAAAATAAAATAAAAAAAGAAAATGTATTGGATATATTAGGCTAATATTTAAGCTTTGATAATACCAAAATGCTATGTATTTATCTATAACAATTAACTAATGTTGTAGCAGCAAGCGAGGACGGATTTATCTGAGAGCTTAATGATTGAACAACTAAGAGTTTTAATTGAATTAAATATTTCTTGATTTATGTAAATTCAAGCTCAAAATGTTTTAACTAAATCGATATGGTATTTTTTAAAACATTGGGATGCAAAATATTTAAAAAAATTACAATAATATAATTATTTCAAATATATATATTAATCTGTAATTCACACATAAAAATCATTTGAAAACATCTCAAAAATATTAATTTAGTATTATTTCTATAAAAACAGTTTTATAACGCAAAAAGAAGCATTTATTTAGCTTAAATATATAGTACTGAGCCGGCTTGAGCTCGGTAATGAAATTGCGGTTGCCATCAGCCATCAAGCTTCAAAGTATAATATCTCTTATTCACCTGCGGCTAAAAATCAACCGACAACTATTTTAATGAAGAAGGAGCAGGTCTGTCCCAAGCAGGACGTGGTTTAAATTTGAAGCAACAATCAAGAGTGGCAGGCAAAACGTTAGAATTACCTGCATACGCCAGTAATTGAAATATATTATTCATGGCTGATCAATTCGTATAAATATATTCCAATACATGATTTCAAATCCTCTCTCATGGTACTCTAATATTGAATGAGCTGTGTAGAATTCGCAGACCTAATGATGAACCAGCTGCCGCTGCTGTCTCCACAAGATATTAATTGTACAGACTGCGTCTCCCCCCTTCACCCCAGCAGCTTCCAAACAGGAAATATATGCCATGGAGTCGGAGAGAGAAGGTGGTGGGGAGAGAGAGAGAGAGAGAGAATGAGGTGGCGTGAAGTGATCATGGACATATGATATTTATATGCTCGAAAACTTATCTGTAAGATTTGAGAACAGCTCCACAAAACGTACAGGTAATAGCTTTCCATGATTTCCAGTAAAATGGAACGTAACAAAATCTTGTTGAAGTTCTCATATTAGCCACACTCGCACCACCACCGCATCTTGAACATGACCCGGCCACCGGCTTGAAGCTCCTAACCTTCCTTGTTTGGTCCACCAGGAAACAGAAACAAGCCATTGAAATGACAAGGATTTCAAAGAATTTTCAAACTATATATGATACTAATGGCAAGGTGTGCTTGTTATGATCATTATATATATATGACTGAAGAATCGAGCTATTAGTAAGGGTACTGGTCGGTGAATGACTGATATGTGGCCAGGGAGCCATATGAACTAAATTACACAAAATACTATTATTTTAATATTCTTTTAAAAAATACTCTCTCTTTAATTTAAACTTCAATACTTAAGTTTATTGAACATTGAAATTTATAATTGATTATAGTTTGCTTTATATGTTGCTAACTCGATCTTATAACTAGTACCACAAGTTTGATAGATTAACTAGTTGACTTAAGTTTTTTTTAGTTTTTTTATCATTTTTTTTTATTTTGTTGTCGCCGGTCATCGCGCGGCGTACAAAGAGGATCTCGTCGGTGTGAAGTCGTTACCTAGTTGTTGAGGTCGCTAGGAAAACCCAGTTTGTACTAATCTGATCAGAGATTCAAAGGCAGAAGACTGGTTGCGTAAAGAGAATTTATTAATACCTCTTGTACATCTTACTTAAGGTAAGTTGCACTGTGTATTTTGATGTGATTTTAAAAGTTTCAATATTTAGTATTTGTCAATGTAAATAAATCTAGCTTTTGAGATTTTATAATGGGCTCTTGTACCTAAATAAAATTCTCAAGAAAAAAAATCATCTAGATACCTTAAAAGAATCATTTATCTTGGAAAGCGGACGGGTTTTCTGTAATTCATGTATTGTAAAAATACTCTAAAAAAAATCAATCACCACTTAGAACAATTTTGAGAATTTTTTGGTCATTTCAAAATATTTAAATATTAATTTGCTTGTAGGTCCAACATTTATTATTTGAATTTTACACCATTAATTAAGAATTAATAAACTGCATGATTTATTCTTCAATCTTTATTTGATTTTTTTAAGCCTTTTATTTTGCCTTTTATATGGTTTTTTTAATAAGTAAAAATCTATTTTTATTATCATACAATTAAATAAATAATAGTTTAGAAACAAATAATTTATTAATCCTAATGGAATCAATTATCTTGTTTGTAGATTTAAAATTTCAAGTCGGGTTATCTAATTTACAAGTTTGACGAGTTTACTCTCAAACTTGATATGTTTTTTTAAAAAATAAAGATATGTATATTTTTTATTAGTCATTCAAGTTGTCTTTAGACCTATTAAATTGATTTATTTATTTTATAAATGATTTATTTTAGATCAGATATTATATGGTTTAATTAGAAACTCTAACTAGGCATGAACTCAAGTTAGCAAATTTCAATACTAATCCATCTGATTGAATTTAATGATAATTTTTTAATATTTTAAAAAAAGTAATCTGACTTGCAACTAGATGCGTAGAATATGCTAACAATTCTATGGGCGGAAGGGGAGATAAAAAGGATTGAGAAAGGTGTCATATGGCAATAAATGCTAATGTTGTACTTCTCTTAGAGTCGTGCTAATGTTGCTCTCTTATCGAAAACCTGTTGACACTGCAACAGTAACAGAAGAGTTAAATAGACGACCCAGTAAAGGAAAAAATAACTACATATTTAGCAGAAATTAAAAATCTCCGGTTAGATTTCACAGAAATCTAACGACATGCATGGTCCCGGCTCCTGGTTGTGGAAAACATTTCGTAGTTTTCTCTTAGGGTTGCAGTCATCTGCTCTAGAAAGAAAACTGTGGCCATAAATAGGTTCGTACAATGTTCTCAGTTTTTCAAAACTTCGCATTAATAATGCTTCAACTTTCCGAGCTCTTTGAAAACAACAGCTTAGATTAACGGGCTAGGAGAAAGAAAAGTTGCTAGATTTTCTAAAATTGAGTTGTAAATTTGACTGATTATCTTATATTGACTTGACTCCGGTAGTTTTTTATTTTATTTAATATATATTTTATAATTTTACCTTTTATTATTAGACTAATTAAAAATTAACATTTATGATTTTTATATGATTACTATTATCTTATAAACCGAGTTATAAATTTGATAAATTAATCGGGATTATTAAATATGTCGCAGTCTTAATATTTAAAAATAAGTCATCCAATATGTCACCATTTATATCAATATTTTAAAAATAAATATATAGTCGAATATGGATCATGTTTTAAATATTTTATGAGAAAACATATTTTCAACGCGTGGAAAATTGTTTTGATGTTAAAAAAAAATGATCTGCCCCACAACATAGCATTATGCAACCAATAACCTAGTAATCTCTATTTAATATTTCAAATATAACAAGTTTGGCGAAAATATATACCAAAAATAAAATACATCCTTTATATTTTATTATGTCTTATCGCTGATTAATCAAACTAAATAATATGTTATTTACCTTTTATATTCTATTTAATTTTCTTTGTTTTTTCTATCATGAAAGAATAAGCAAATGTTATTTCATGATAGAAAAAACAAACATAATTGAGACATAAGGGATAAGAATAATACGAAATGGAGACTATTGTATTTGATAATGATACAAGAGTCATGAACGAATACGTAAATGTTATCATAAATTTTCCAAGAGACGTTGCGTGATGGTAAAAAGCTTGCGATCTGCATAGAAGGTCTCGAGTTTGAGTCAGGGCATGCATATCTTATAAAAATCCCGGGCAATCAAGATTTTACTCGCTCATCTAAATTCATAAAATATGTTTTCCAAAGATATAATTGCCTCGCATAAAAAAAAAATTGTTATCTTAAAAGAGTTTTTAGCCGACTATTGAAGGACTCATGCCATCTAATCAAACTATTTAATATCAAATAACTAGCCATAATATCTGGGGGAAAAACCAATTCAATAAAGGGGAGTAGAGATAAGCTTCAATTAATAGGAGAAGAGGAAAATAAAAACAACATCGTTGTGGACATTAACTAAAAGATAAATGGCGTGGTCGATTCACTGTGCATATAGACATAAATTATTATGGATTATAACAGTAAAATTATCATTTATCCCAGGATTGAAAAATTTAACCCCCAGGACCGGCGTCATTTTCATTAGCACTCGCACGCCTTAACTATTCAGCCAAACAACCTCGTTGTTCTGTCATGGTATACAAATAATACTTATATTATTATATAATTTCACTATTCAAGTCCATAGTGCTTCTGAGTGTAGATGAACAGTGTAAAACACTGTTTAAAACCGTGAGCTCTTTCAGCTTTATAGAAAATTCCTTTAGATTTTCATTCAGAAATGCATCAAAATGATATTTTTTTCAATTTTTTTAAAATTATTTTTTACATCAACACATCAAGATTATCTAGAAACAATAAATTATTTTAATTTAAAATAAAAAATAGAAATAATTTTTTTTTTCTTTTTCAAACACAATTTCCAAACGCATACCCAAACACCCCTACCATCTCCCACCAAAACTACAGTTCAATTCACCTTTTCAAATAGTAATAAATAGCATAAACCACTGTTGAAATCATTGTTTATTACTGTTTGAAATTATGATCTCCTTTAGCTATTCTATAAAATAATAGTCGTGATGCGCGTAAGCTGACCCGGATACTCTGACTATAAAAAAATTATAAATGGGAAAAAAAACAGAAAAAAATGTTAAAAAAAGTGGGTCCGGGGATTATTCGTGGCGCGTGTAAGTTGCCCCGGACACCCCTGTTATCAAAAACAAAAACATATATATACGCGGGGAAAAAAACGTGGTGCGCGTAAGCTGGCCGGACACCTCGATATACAAAAAAACCAGAAAAAATATATAAGTGAAAAAAAAAACCAGGAAAGAAAATGTAAAAGAAAAGATGGGTTTGAAGATAAAAAAAAATGTATACACGGGGAACAAATCACAGTGCGCGTAAGCTGACCCGGACACTCTGGTTATAAGAAAAACCAAAAAAAATGTATAAATTGAAAAAAAAACAAGAAAAAAATGTTAAAAAAATGAGTCTAGAGATTAATCATAGTATGCGTAAGTTGGCTCGAATATACAGGTTATCAAAACAAAACAAAAAAGAAACCTAAAACAAAATCACTTTTTGGAACAATAATTAATGAACAGTAAAACAGTGTTCATTACTGTTCGAAAATCAATTTTTGGCCTGAGAGATTCGAACTCTCGCCTGCGGGGAAATGGCGCAAGCCTTAACCACTCGGCCAAAGGACTTGGTTGTGTTGTTGTAATTTAGAAATAATACTTATATTATTAACTTTTTTAAAAGCAAAATCCAAATTCATTTTGTTGCTTGAGAAATTCGAACTCTCACTTGGGGGAAATATGAGGCGCACGCCTTAACCACTCGGTTAAATGACTTCGTCATGCTATTGTAGTATAGAAATAATACTTATATTATTAAGTAATCTCACTATTCAAGTCCATAGTGCTTATGAGTCTAGATGAACAGTACTTGAATGAACAATAAATTCGCGAGCTGATTTAGCTGTATAGATAATTTTTCATTCACACCCTGTTGACAGAAAACAACCCTTGTGTGCCCATAGCATGCATGGTGAAATATGCAGCCATAGCTCGAGGTGATGTTGCGATCTCTTTGAAATTTGCATCGGCGTCTATCCAGTCATCATGGGCTGCCATGCGCCGCTCCATTAGATAGAGCACATGGTGGTGCATTTTTGGAGATACTAAACGCCGTATGATGCCACACATGAGGATGTGACGGAAAAAACGCTGAGACATCCCGATGACGTGCCTATAGTGTCCTGGGGTAAAAAAAAATAGAGCAAATTACCTACACACCCCTACATTCATTTATTTACTTTTGTCTTTTCAGGGAGCATAGTCGTATTTACACAATTTCCAAATATGTGAAATCTCTGGAAGACCCAGCTAGCAGTGCTTTCTTTTTTGTCTTATCTGTGGGCATTTTTGTTATTGTATTGTACATATACTTGTAAAAATGTGAAATTATCCCAGCTTGGCTACTGTTCATCACCTAATGGGAAGGACAAACTAGTATGTTTACTCTGCAAAAATTCATGGCAAAGACTACAATACCCTCAAACAATCTGGTAATGTCAATTGATTTTGTGGAAAAATAAAAAATACTCCTGATACAAAGATAAAGGCTGAGGTGCACTGAGGGGAGAAATCATTATTCCACCATTGCAATCCATAGTGAGTTGTGAGTGCGTATACAATGAACGGTTGATCTCTTTTAGGTTTTTGTTAATTCCATTCACACCCTAACGACAGAAAACAAAACAACCCTTGCGTGTCCATAGCATGCATGGTGAAATATGCAGCCATAGCTCGAGGTGATGCTGCGATCTCTTTGAAATTTGCTCGGTCAGGTTACAAATAGAAGAGGCTGGGTGGCGATGATATCGGATCTGTGAAGGAAGCCCTCTGAATTATTAAGTGTGAACTTTTAAATCTAAATATAAACAGAATTCCGGGAAAGCAACCCAATTTCTGCTACAGTTGCTGATGAAGGTGCCTGTGTGGGGGCTACATCATCACCGACACAGTGACATCAGCTTGGGGATAGAAGCTATCCATACAGGTTCTGTTTAACGAGAATTTGCAACTCTCAACATTACTGGCCCAGGATTTGCTATTTCACTATGCTAGTTTCACACTACTGGCCCAGGATTTGCTTCCCAGTACCAGCCGAACCGGCCCATGATACAAATTGTAGCTTTCTTTTCTGTAGCTCTCCATACGATTCCCAATGAGTCCTGGGGATAGCTACTTTTTATCGAAGTAGAATGATTTTTTTATTTAAAAATATATTATAATAACATAAAACAGAGAAAAAAACAATATAACTTTGGAAAAAGAGAGTTAAAAGCAACAAATTGAGAAGAAAAAAAGAATTTTTTAGTGTATAAAAAGCATTTTAACAATTCATATTTCTGTACATTTTGTATGACCACAGCTACATATATCACTTTTGGTGCTGAAAGCTACTGATATAGTCCATTTATATTATTGCGTATCAAAAATATTTATAAAAAATAATTTTATTTATTTATTTTTTATTTTAAATAAAAAAATTATTGATTTTAGATATTTTCATATTTTGATGTTAAAAATAATTTTTAAATTATTTTGATATATTTCTGAACAAAAAGAACTTTCAAAAATCACATTAATCACACTATTAAAAAACACATTATGCTACGAGGGTTTTTAAAAATATTGTTGCGGTTGTTTTTTAAAGTATTTTTTATTTTAAAATATATTCAAATAATATTTTTATTATTTTAAAAAATTTATTTTTATTATTAACACATCAAAATAATTTAAAATCATTAAAAAATTAACTTTTAGCAAAAACAAATCATATTTTTTTAAATAATGTTTAAAAAGATTTCCAGCACCATCATACCATGGGTACACCAAAGGAAGCCTTTTCCTCGCAAATCCCAATCCACTAGCAACGTACGGGTTGAAATTGTGCACAGCCGGCAATTACGGCTTTCAACAATAGCTAGATATCCTAGTTTGACAAATTCCGATTTTTTTTAATTAGTATAAGAAATTAAAGAAATAACACATTTGAAAAAAATACTGAGTGATATAGTATAATTTATATATACTGTTATTGGAAAACACGTATTACTTGAAAACATATACTAAGAAGTTGTTTGGGACAACTTTTCAAATTGCGTTTCCAAAATTTTTTTTTTTAATTTTAAATAAATATGTTTTTGTGTTTTTAGATCATTTTGATGTGCTGATGTCAAAAATAATTTTTAAAAAATAAAAAATATCATTTTGATATATTTCGGCACGAAAAACACTTTGAAAAGCTACAGTAACAGCTGTCCCAAACAGACCCTAAATGAATAGAAGAGATGAGACTTAAGAGAAAGAAAAAACAAAGATAAATAAAGTTCTAATTATAATAGTATTGGTATAATCATAAAGATATTAACGTGATAAATTCAATAACACTAATAAAGATTATTAATATTGACTTGAGTGGATTTAGAATGTTTAGAGTATGTATTGTTTTTTAGTTTCAAGATTATTTTTGAAAATCCTTGAATTGTTTTTAATTCAAATTAAGTTTTTGGTATTTTTATACTATTTTAGTATCAAAAATATTCTTACAAAATAAAATAAAAACATGAATACTAAATAAAATCTTAGACCGAGGGATGTTTGACACTCTATTTTAAAAAAAAATGGAAAAATTTAAATTTTTTATTTTTGACTTTAAATAAAAAAAATTATATTGATAAATTTTTTAAAATAATCTAAGCGCCTGTGATGGACTAATTAGACTACTTTATAGAAGAGTCAATGATAGGTTTGAAGATTGGTTAGGTAGCACTTGGGTTAAGAGACCAAGCAGACAAAATCGCTATCCATAGTCTTGACTTAAAGGGCATGGTGATAACGCTCGTTTGCGAACCTTATCCTGGTGGTCCCTTATGGCACTTGGAAAAGAAAAAAAAATGCTGTCATGTTCATGGAAATTAAAGGGATTAATTATAGAAGAAAAAACTCAAGGTTTTTTTTATTTTAATTCTTTATTCTTCCAAATATGAGAGGAGATTTTATGCGCTTTCAAGAATTATGGTGGGCTTTTTCTTTTCTCTTCTTTGGAAAAAAGTACAAATAAATTCATTTTAAAAAAGATAAGTGGTCAATTAAATTTATGATTTTTCTTAAACCAATAAATTTAGTTTTAAATTCTTTTTTCCAAATAAATTCATGTCTTTTTATATATTCCGATGTAATCCTTAAAATACATTTGAGATTATTTTTTTCTTAGGAAATACTTTACAATGAGTTTTATCATGTGGATTTTTTTTTTAATTTATATATTATTTTTTTATGCTTAAAACAGTTTTTTATAAAAAGTTTACGATTTATTATTGTTCAATTTTAGTCTTGTTAATTTCTTCAATTGCTATAAATTGTTTAAGGCTTGAAAACAAGATCGATTTACAAATATGAAGAACTATATTTTCTATTTGATTATCATAATTTGATTTGAATATAATCAAGATTTACAAAAACGATAATATAAAAAGCACATTACAACTATAAATTATTTTACAAGTGAGAGAACTTGAACTTTCAGAGAACAATATGACGAGATAAAAAAAACTAAAGAAGAAAAATAAATTAATTGATAATTTTTTAAGCAAATACATGAAGAGAATAATATATATATATATATATTAAAAAAAAAACCTTTTTGAAGGATGACATATAGAAGTGAATTTATTGATCTTATACGTGAAATAGCATATAAATGATAATTTATATTTGAAAAATAAACTTATATGTTTTTTTCTCTTTAAAAAAAATATATCTTACTTTTAGTGGGTTTAGATGACTCGAGATTTCACACAATATTTGCATTGAATCAGCTTCTCGATGCTTTCTATATTATATAAAATTTGCACGATAGTCACGCCGTGTACTCTCCCACTCTCTCTTAGAATGCTCTTGACATTTCTCTACGATTTGTGCTACTTTTATGAACCATTTTTTAAGAAGAAATACATAAATAAAAATATTTGTTAGAAAATAATATAAATTAAATTATGATGTCTCATTTAATCGTTTAAGTTTTTAAGTCATATAGTTACTTGTCATGTTTTTGGATTTGATAGTTCATTGACATAGTATCAAAGTTTTGTTGATCTAGCGGTCACGAGTTTGAATTTTACCACCCTCATTCTATTTGATCAAAATTAAGCACAAAAAAATATGAGCATGTGCAAGTTTTAAATCCAAAGAGCTTTCACTTAGGGAGGTTTGGTAGAAAATGATATAAATTATATTCCGAGTCAGAGCTTTGTTAACCTAAAAATTATAGGTTCAAATCTTACTATTTTTATTTTATTTGATAAAAATTAAACACAAAATAGTGTGGATCTATGCAATTTCTAATCTCAAAGAGTTTTTATTTAAAGGATATATTAGAAAATAATATAAATCATATTCTGATATTTTAGTTAACAACTTAGGCTTTTAGGTAATATATTTTTGAGAGAGAGAGAGAATACATTACAAAGAGGGAGAATATCGAATAAATTGAATTGACGAACCACGAACCATGTGAGATCTTCAGAAAATGGCTGGTTAGTGGGGAGTTAACGATGAGATGATGAATATTACTTGTATATTTGAATCCGCCATCTTTAAGACAGCGCACATACACATAAATTCGAAAATTACATTTCCTTGCAAAATATTAAAAGGAAGAAGAGAAGAAAAGATTCCATAATCACGCTGTCGTAAAGCTCTAGTGTCGTTCACAAGGATAAATAAATAAGAAAACTATATGATAATGACCCTCCCCGGTCAATTGGATCCACTGTAATGATGTGAAGTTGTGGGTTTGCGAGATGTGCCGACACCACAGTGTTTAGGGCTACAGTTTTTGAAGAAGAATATCAACATGGTCTTATGGTTCCAGAAGAAATGCTTTCTTTTGGAAATCAGTGAAGTGAATTAAGAAGGCAGATTGCTTTGGGGGAAATAAATAAGTAAATAATGAATGAAGATGACGACGACGAGACGACACCGTACCGTCACCTATCTCCAACCATCAAGATTCTTTTAATTTTAATTTTAATTTTATAAATCAACTAATTTCAAGGTTAATTTTAAAGATAAGATTGAAGATTGTTTTTTTTTTTAATCTATTTCATCATTAATATTATATGGGTTAGATATTCTCATAAATTAGATTTTAAAAAATATTATTAGTGCGTGCATTGCATGTACTGAAATGTGAGAGGTATCCACACCCTTTAAACGACACGCGCAACACCTCCAAGTTGTTAAATATTTTATTTTGAGGTAATATCTAATGTATCTTGCTGTTATTTTACTTTTATATCAAATATGTTCTCTTGTTTTATGATGTTCCAGGTTTGACCCTTAATGTCTTGATTTTTAATATAGATTTTTGGTTATCTTATCAAATTTGAATTTCTTTTTAATTTCATTTTTGGATCCATGATATTATTATTTTTTTATTAATATTTATCCTCATTTGATTCCAGGCACTTTTATCAAATTTTAATTGATCTTCCATTTTATCCTTAGATATATAATCTTGATTTTTTAATTTTTAGTTTTATCCTCATTCTTTTAATTTTTATAGTGGTTTTCTAAATCAGTTGAACTTGTTGGTCCAATGCACATAACTGCCCATCTAGGGAGGCATTATTGTAGCAATAAGCAACAACTGCATTCTCCATGCCCCAATTTATGGCGTAGATGCTTGCTTTAAATATATATAGATATTTGTCCGGTTCCACACATGATTAGGGTTGCCTCTTCTCTTGTTTTTTCATGGACAGGAAGAACATGGATCTATAGCATATATATATATAATATAAGAAAAACAAATCCGCAACTGGTGAGAAATGCTGACGTGGTACCACCTTAACTTGGTGCTTAACAGATTGGAGTGGTTAATAATGACTCACTAATCATCTTAAATTTTCTAGTTTTTATATTTGGCCAAGGATGGAGCTCCCTCGTACAGTTTCCTAGCTAACAAACAATTAGTCAAAGCATAACCTTTTATTCTTCCGACGTGATGAAATACATGCTTGGCTAAGCAATTAAGCCAGCGGTGATAGTGTTTTTTGGGCCCTTTGAAATTGACGACAAATGGACGTTTGAGGTGCGGCTCGAGACCAATTCATCGTATCAAAGTGTGAACATAGTTTCTTACAAGACTTTTTCGTCGTTATTCCATATTCAAAAGTACAATAAAGCCATTTGTTCGTTAACTACCAGTTACTTAATTGATATTTGTTGCTATAAAAAAATTGAGATGCTTAATTGATAAGGTTATTTCTTTATAGAAATGCTATGAATTGATTAAGGGATCTTCCAATTTTCATAATGATGCATGGCGCGTATGAATCTTTTATTATCCTAAGTATATATTAAATGTATATTGATGACTTTTCAAAAACAAAAATCTTCTAAGAAAATCATAGAAAAAATATAAACAAAAACATCTTAGTGAGCATAATGATAATTAAGAAAAGGGTAAGGGACAAACATTAACATCACAGAACCCATTCCCAATCAACTCAAAATTAAAAAGATAATAAATAAAAAGAAAACACAAAGAAGAGAGGAGTAGATTGTATAGATCTATAAAAGTGAGAAAATAAGATAAGATATGGAATAAGATGGAGTATTAGGTAGTATAAATAGGAGAGTGAAGGGAGGAGAAATAAAAAATAGAGAGAAAAATAGTGAAAATCATCTTTTTTCTCTCTTTATTCCCTCAATAAAAAGAAATAATTCAATTCAAAGATTTTTCTGGAATTTTATATACCTTTTGGTCAAGATGAAAAGGTAAAAACACTATAACTAAGTGAAACTGATACCGATAATAACTTTTTTGATGATCAAATTGTAGTCAATTGACTCACCTCCTCTCTTGTTTTTTTATTTTTAATGACATTTTATCTGCTTTATCAAATTTAGGAACTAAAATTTAAATCAAAATGTAAAAACCTCAAGAAAAAAAGATCAAAATGAAAAAAAAATGCTCCATACACAATGGAAAAATAGGATGAATATTGTTTTGTTTTAAAATCTGACCCTAAAGTTTTAATTATATTGAATCAATAAAATTTTATTTTATTTTGGTAAAATTTATTCATAACATTGTGAGAACCATGTATCAAGTCTATTGAAACAAATCATCAAACTCAATCTCAAAATCCAATCAATATGAAAGGATCAAATTGGAAAAAAAAAGAGAAGCAAAGGCCTAAAAAGATGTGAACCTTAAAGTTTTAGTTACTTCCGAATCAATAAAATTGATTTTTATTTTGGTGAAAATTTATTTTTTACATTACAAAGCCCTATATCAAGTCAATCAAAATAAACCATCAAAGCTCAATCTCAAAATAAACTCAATGTGAAAGAATCATATTAAAAAAATCAAAAGATAAAAAAAAACACAATGCAGATAACTATTGCAATCCATAATCGATCGTGTTTTCCTTCTATATTGTATTTTCATTTTGTTTAATATTTCTTTAATATCACATTATCTTACATGTTTGTAATTTCAAATATTATTTCTTGATTTATGGAACATCAAATTTATAAAACCAAACTATAATTATTGCTAAAAATAACAATTAAAAGAATGAAAACGAAACTTGATAAAAAAAATAAAATTGTGTTGCTGTAGAGTCAGACACAAAAATCAAGATTTAGTTTAGTTCCAATTTGGCAAAAATAAAGGTTAATTTTTTCATTTCAAAATTGGTCTCTAAATCTTTAATTGTTTAACATAAAGAAATCATTAAACCCGATTGCAATAAATTTAATATAAAAAAAATAAATTTTAAAAACTGGATGACTAAAAGAATAAAAAAGAAAAGAAACATTATACATCGCCATAACAATTCATAGTGGATTGTCTCTCTCCCCACCATAATTGAATGTATCAAATATTGCCATGATTAAAACCCGATTAATAAAACAAGAAATTAACCGATCAATCCTCTTAGATAAACATGACCTAAATAAATCTAATCTGGTCCATAAAAAATACAGTAATATTTGAATAATGATTTAGTGGGTTGATTTAGAGTCTGTTTGTGTTTTTATTTCAAAACTACTTCTGCAATAAAATTAATTTTGTTTTAAATTAATTTTTCTTGATATTTTCATATAATATTTTAATATAATGATATCATAAATAAAATTTTAAAAATATAAAGATTAACATTTTAATACCTTCTTAAATACAAAATATTTTTTTTTAAAAATCCGTCTGCAATTGATACCAATAAGTTAATGATCCATGTGACCCGTTCAAAAAATTAGAGTGTTTGTTTGATGGTGTAATTGATGTTTTTTTTAAGAGTATTTTTTTTATTATTTAGAAATGTATTAAAATGATATTATTTTTTTAAATTATTTTCGACATTACCATATTAAAATCATCTAAAAACACCCAATTTTTTAATTTAAAATAAAATTAATTTTTTGTTTTTTAAAATATTTTTAAAATAATGTGACAAACATCCTAAAAAATTGAATTCCATCCAATATCTGACAGAAAAAAAGTAATATAAAAAAGGAAAAAGTTTCCGTGCAAAACCCAACTTGCCTGATCTAAAATTGTAAAGAAATAATCTGAACGCGTTGAATATGTACTGGATTCAACTTTTATCTAACATGGAAGCATCGATAAAGATATTCAAATTCTAAATGCTACCTCATGTTTTCAAGAGTCGGTGATATCTGACTTCGCTGCATATTTGTTTTATCTTTTACGGCTTCTTCGTGCCGTCCTCACTTCCTCTATTTATTAATGAAAAATGTTTACTTTGACTTTTATTTCTTTGGCAAGGACCCACTTTATTTAATTCTTTCCATGGCTATAATATTCGTTTTTTATCCAACAAGAATCTTTATTAAAATTAAAATTGTTTTTTAATAGTACATCTTTTATATTTGATTTACGCAAAATAATTAAATTATGTGGATTTAGTTGAAAATTAATTCAGAGTAGTGCTAAAAACAGCTATCTGCCCAAACACTCCAAACAAAATGCAAAATCCAATATATATATATATATAAAGCATATGGACGAAAGCGAGCATGCAAGCATGAATCATCTAATGGTCAATTTATCTTTTTTATTTATCAGCTTGCTTTGCGGGGTTAAAGTTAAGACTCATTCAATTAAAAGTCTTAAATTCATAATTCTTTTTATTAATTTTGATAATTCATGAAAATGCAAAATGCAAAATGCAAAATCCAATATATATATATATATATATATATATATAATAAAGCATATGGACGAAAGCGAGCATGCAAGCATGGATCACGTAATGGTAAATTTATCTTTTTTATTTATCAGCTTGCTTTGCGGGGTTAAAGTCAAGACTCATTCAATTAAAAGTCTTAAATTCATAATTCTTTTTATTAATTTTTGATAATTCATGAAAATATTCTAAATTTATTCTAAATATATTTTCATATAAGAGGTGCAATGTTACTATAACTGTCATGTTTAAGATTGTGTTTTAAAATTATAAAAAAATTGAATTTTTTTACTTTTATTTTTTATATTAAATTATTTTTTTAATATTTTTAAATTATTTTTATATGTTGATGTTAAAAATAATTTTTAAAATATAAAAAATAATATTTTTTAAAACAAAACTAAGCATACTTCAAAACCACTTCAAAAGAGATGAAATGATATATCTATGTTCAGTGGTGGAACTACAAGGCTAGCAAGCAAGCAGGGACCGTCCCCTATAAGAAAATCCTTCTTTTTTATATTTATGATTTTAGCTTTAAAACTAGAATATTTTAAATATAGTCCCTGTGTTTTTTTGATTTAACCCTTTTAATATTGTGGTAATAGCTGTTTTATAAATATATTTATTTAAAAAATGCATTGGAATAATTTTTTTATTTTTAAAATTTATTTTTAACATTAATACATCAAAACTATTAAGTAACCATCTCACCTAAAAGCTTAAACTTGTAGGTGAGGCTCCAGAATATGATTTATATTATTCTCTAACATCCCTCCTCAAGTGAAAGCTATTAGGGCTTGAAACTTGTACAAAGACCCACTCAACCTTGTGCTTGATTTTTATCAAATAAAATAAGGGTGGTGAGATTCGAACTCATGACCACTGGGTCAACAAGGTTCTGATACCAAGTTAAGGAACTATCTCACCTAAAAGCTTAAGTGTGTAGGTGAGATTCCAGAATATGATTTATATTATTCTCTAATAAAAACAATATAAAAATACAAAAATAAAAACTTTATTATTATTTTAAAAACAATCCCCATGCTCTGAATAAATGAAAAAAATGTTGGGTTACCACAAATAAACGAAGATTTTAGGGTAAAAAAACAAATAAAAGGGAAAATGCAACTGTAAATTAAAGACACTGGGAAACTGATGGAAGAAACGTCAAGCTTTTTGAGGCCATATATCAAAGAAACAGGAAAGGGAGTGTTGATCGAAAATCTGATGATGCCTGCTGCCTTCCACAAATATTAACATCAATCACTCCAAGCCTACCTGTACCGTCTTCATTAGGCTCTAATTACTCTGCTTACCAAACGCTTTTATTGCCGAAAATGATATTTATTACCCTGATTTTTTCATCCTTTTTTCCAGGCCGAAAATGTAATGATAATTAATTGAATATTTGGCGCTGATTTTTAAAAATATTTTTGAAAAAAATATTATTTTTTCATTTTTTAAATTAATTCTATATAGTGTTTTCAAATTATTCTAGTATAAAAATATATTTTTTTAAATATTTTTTTGATATATTTTTAAATAAAAAAACAATAAACTATTCATAATACAGTCTATTAATCACAGGATATAATACAGTATGTCTATATATATACATAACGGGAAATATAAATTGAGTCATGATCACTTAACAATTTTTTAATTGAAATTACTAAAAGGACTTGATTGAAAAAGTCATGGGTACATTAGATTTTTAGTGACAAAAAATATGGTCTTCTATAAGAGTCTGTTTGGGACAGATGTTGTTGTAGTTTTTCAAAGTGCTTTTCGTGTTGAAATATATCAAAATAATATTTTTTTATTTTTTAAAAATCATTTTTGATATCTACATGATCTAAAAACATCAAAATATATTTATTTAAAATAAAATAAAATAAAATTTTTTGAAATGCACTTTCGAAGCTGTTTCTTTTCAACTTTGAGGAAAATGTCAATTAACCCTGTAGGTGTCACAAAATCACAACCCCGACTTTATTCCCATTTTGCCCCTATCAAGGACACACTACACATACCATGATTTGACATGCACAAATTACTCTCCTCTCCCCCTCCCTCTAGTTCAAAGAGAAAGAGTTCAGAAAAATTTGAAGCCAGCCCAGTATCATTTTGTTACTTAAAAATCCAAAACAACCTCAAAAGCGCGTGAAATGTTGTTAGTACTAATAGCAGTAGCAAACACTCCGATTTGAAGACTTCAATGCTGTCCCCAATACCAAACCGGATATCTGCAGATTCATTACCCAGATTGTCTCTTTTCCTTTGCTCTTCTCTGTCGTTTTGATTTGAAAAGAGCACAGTTTTGGATTCCGGGGCGGCTGCAATCTTTGCTGTTTCTGGGACAGGCGAAGGTAGAGATAAAAAGAGTGAAATTCTTTTTGGAATATGCAGCGGATCTGATGCAGATGGTATTCTGAGAGCTACTGATGACGTTGGGTTCTTGAGAAAAAAAGATTGCATTTTTAGGATTTTGTTTGGCAACCCAGAAAATAAGAAAGAGAGGGGAAAAGAAAGTAAAAAAGGAAAAGAAGTTTTCAAGTAGCAGCTTTTGGAAAAGCGAGATACCTTAGACCCATCTTCTTTATTATTTTCTCGTTTGGTATGTGAAATGCTCTACTTAATTTAGCTAATTGTACCTTTTCTACCTTACTTAACAAAGGTTTTCTCTTCATCCTGTGCTTTGTTTAAACAAGTATTTTCTTGTGAGGTAAGATAAAATGTTAAAAAAACACACTTTCTTACTTAATTTGCTCTCTGTTTTTTTTCCTCTCGTTTTTCTTATCTTTGTCAAACATTCTTCTCTAATAGTAATACCTAAATGATCCATCCACTTGTGTCCCAGTGCAGGATTTGGAATCTAGCGATGTCACTGGCAATCAAACCTCATCTCCATCATCAGAATCACAGAATGCAGAAACCCACATCAACAAACAGCAGAGACTGGACACAGATCTACACAATTTATGGAATGGAGCAATGGCAAACATTACTTTTTCTCATATTTCAAGCTATTCTCTTCTCCATTTTGTCAATCCTTTTCCTCCTCTACTTCCAACCAATCTGTCAATTTCTAGACACTTTTTTCCTCTTAACCCACACCAGCTCCACCGGTGGTGGCAGTGCAGCACGTTTTGCTGCTGGATTCACCGGCTGTGTGACAGCACTGTCTGCTGTTTGTTTGTTTTTCGCGGCCGGGAACTTCTTTTATAGTGCTGTTGGGTTGCACTATGAAAT
The DNA here is from genome assembly GCA_025169955.1 of Salix arbutifolia. NCBI lineage: Eukaryota > Viridiplantae > Streptophyta > Magnoliopsida > Malpighiales > Salicaceae > Salix > Salix arbutifolia. Next base: position 27,325,593 of record CM045917.1, on the reverse strand, counting down.
GGCGCAAAGGATCGTGAGTTGTGTGAATGATTGGTCTACTGTTAAGGTTGCTCTTGATATTGGGTGCGGCCGTGGGATTTTGTTGAATGCGGTGGCTACGCAGTTGAAGAAGACAGGGAGTTCGGGTCGGGTTGTTGGGCTGGACCGGTCTAAACGAACTACTTTGTCTACCCTTCGAACCGCCAACATGGAAGGTGAGTTTTTTTGGTTTTGGATTAAGTTATAAGCACCTTTCGATAATCCTTCACTTGCTGACCTTTTTACTATTTTTTTCTTTTTTTTGCTTGAGTTTAATTTTCATGATAATTGTGGTTTTTTTATATATTGTTTTTCAATTTTAGAGGCTATGATAAGTCCTAAATATGTTCTAAATTTTTTTCTTTTATGCTTTTAAATTTATGGATGCTGTGAATTTTTTGCCCATGTTTTTTGCGTAACTGGTGGTTCAAAATTAGGTTTAGTTATGCAGATCACTGAGCTATTTGCAGAAGTTTCTTAGAAGTTCATAATTTATTCTACGTATGATGGGAACAATGATTTTTTTCTTCTTCTTTTGCTAAAACCCAAATTTAATTCAATAAATAGTTCTAATTGGTATCATTTTTTGGTACTAACTTCATTCATTTCGAATATATGCTGCTAACAATTGTGTCCATATCGCTTCGAGAAATTCGTACTTCATTTCTGGTTATTAAATTAACTTGCAGACTATCTTCTACTTGCACATGCCCATAATTGCTTGATTATTCTTGCCTTATAGATGATGGATTTATTATGATTTGCATGAACAGGTGTGGGAGAGTATGTCACTTGCAGAGAGGGTGATGTGAGGAGTCTACCGTTTGGTGACAACTATTTTGATGTTGTGGTATCAGCTACTTTTGTACACACAGTTGGAAAAGAGTATGGCCACCGGACAGTGGAGGCTGCAGCAGAAAGAATGAGGGTGTTGGGTGAGATGGTCAGGGTTTTGAAGCCCTGTGGTGTTGGGGTTTTGTGGGATCTACTTCATGTGCCGGAATATGTCCGACGACTCCAAGAATTGAAGATGGAGGATATTAGGGTTTCAGAGCGGGTAACTGCCTTCATGGTGAGCAGCCACATCGTATCATTTCGGAAACCTCGTCAGCACATGCTGGGTGCTGGTGAGGTTCGCCTGGACTGGAGGTTCTGATGTGCTAATACACATCCTAGTTATCTGTCAAAAAAATTAGGAAAAGAATAGAGAAATATACGTAAGTTACTGGTGATCTTACTTTCAAAAGTCTGGGGAGGCGAAGCCGACCCAGATGCCTTGTTGAAAACGTAAACATGTGATGTAGTAGTGTTATTGTATATCAATGAAGGACTTGATTGCAAATTTACTGTTTCTTAATCTGATTTTTTTAATTGCTGCATGCCTCTTTATGAGATCATAGAACAGCATCTCAGTCCTTCAGAATTTTGTCAAAAGATAGAATCAGACCTCTCATTATTACAGTTTAGCCATACAAAGAGATTAGTTAGCGTCTTAATTATAGGATAGCAGGTTTAATCTTGGATTCTAAGTTATGATCATAAACTAGTAACTTCTTTGTACAAAGGTTATCATTGTATCTAGCAAGATGATGAAAGCATTCTATGTGGTGCTTTACAAAAGTTAGCACAACCAAATTAGGTGGTTGGTGAGCCATACAATTGTTTGAAAACATAGTATTGGACTCTTGCAATCATTGAAATACAAATGAAAAAGAGTTTTGTGTAGATTCTAAGGATAGCCTAAGCCTATGTCTCTTGTTGCTCCTGATTTCCATGTTAATGTGACCTTGCTTGCCTGAAAAAAGACAGGGATCGGAGAGAGTGATATATTTCCTTCTTTCATTTGTTTCTTCTTTCGGTAGAAGATTCTAGACAGTGATACATTTGGTGGGATGCAACTTCGGTGGACACTCTGTGCTTAGAGAGTCGACAAGGATTTGTTGTCAAGTCAGTCCTTGGATCTTTGACAGGCAAAAACATGCGATGTTTTTGGTTAACTGGGAATGAGTTAGGTTGATATTGAATCTCTTCATAATTACTATGAAAGTTATAGAGAATAAACTTAAAAGTAAAAACAATTAGCTTTAGTTATTATTATTATTATTATTATTATTATTTTGATAATTAAGGTGTTCAGATCAATTTATGCGCATTATAACTAATTTCCAGACCCACTGAACACTTTGCAAGCCCAATGGGCAGGTAAAATACTCTAGGGATTACAGGTATGTACAATGAGACTCGAACCCAAACACAGAGGAAGGGAACAAGTCCCTTCTCTGTTATGTCAAGACCTCAAGTGCAAAAATAATTAGCTTTGGTTAAATCTTTTTTTTTTCACGCTACAACTAATCTCCGGATCCACTGAATATCCTACAAATCCAGTGAGTAGGTAAGGTATCACGGTATGACAAACATGTATAGAAAGACTCGAACCCGAACAAAGAGAAAAAGAACAAGTCCCTTTTCCTACTAGGCTAAGACCTCAATTGCAATGCAATCTTTTCCTTCTTGAACCATAGTATCTTGGAACCATCCACAGCCGGGGCAAAAACAATTAGCCATCCAAGCCAAGTGCTGCATAACATCTTTAACAGCTTTTATTGCACCTCGTGAGCCCTTAAATGCTTTTATTGCACCATGTGCTTGATCATGATGAACAAATGTATATATTTTTTTTCGTGAACGAGTTTTTATTTTAAATGCTGATGTCCGCGGAGACAAATCAGATGCTTTTTTTAAAGCATGAACCCTGACAGTGCAGGGTGGATTTTCAATAATATTTATAAGTTATGATCACTTCTTTCTCTTCCAGATAGCATATTGCAGGTGCTTAACTGGATCTTGGAGCAGCCTGATTAGAAGCTGGACACCACAATTTTCAGGCCATGTGGTTTGCCATTGGCTTAAACAAGAGTGATATTTTACCATTTAAGATTCAGTTTTGTGCTAATGGGGTGTGGTCAGGTTGTTTTCTTGTCACCATCGTAGTCGTTGATGAACACCTCGGTGGACTCGGTGTGGGGAGTGGGAATAAACCCTATGCAATCATATCTTTGCATGACCTGCGATGACCCTTCCAAATTGATTTTAGAGAGGAGGAAAACTTTTCTAAATCCCTTTGTGTACTCATGCAATCGAGTTTTTCCTAAATTCGAAGATTTTAAAAATAAATAAAAGGGCCCAGAAGCTAATAAAGATTTTAAAAATAAATAAAAGGGCCCGATTATATTTTTTCTTTTTGATTATAATTTTATCCCATCCAGTACTTTAGCTTGCATGATTCTTGCTGGGAGTAACAATTCATCTTGAAAGAAAACCTTCACTAATAAAAGCCGCGAATCCAGAACCAAACACTAAAATAATAATGTTGGTGTGGTCATGGAAAGATATATATATACAGCTCAAAGAGATAGACTTCGATTGATAAAGGGCCAGTTGAGGCCCAATTTTAATATGCAAAAGACGTACAACAACTTTCGCTGCATGGGTTAAAAGTTCGAGCTCACCCTTCCTCTCTCCTGACCTGTTTAGAAACTCGCCTTTTATTATTTATTTATTTATTTATTTTATGATTACTCTTTTGTCCTTTATTAATTTGTTAGGTAGAAACTCAAATAAGTCTTAGCTAGCTACTACATAGGGATTCTTGATGTTTTATTTATTTATTTATATATATAATGCAATTTTGTTAATAGTTTATTTTCAAATTATATGTTTTTATGCATAGCCAATTATGTTGCTTTGTAGTAAGGTTGAAAAATATGTGAAGAGTTCTGACAAAACAATAATTGATGACTTCATTAACTAAGTTTTGATTAGCAATTGTAGAGACTACATTGATATTTGAGTTGTAGCTTAAAAGCTATTTTGAGATTCTTCAAACCATAGTTTATCTCTAACAAATTGGAAAGAAAGAGATCCATCCATATGCTGTTTTGAAAAAGGTATGGAAGTCTAGTTTTTATCCCAACAAAAATAACAATATAATTCAATTTGTAGATCCAGTTATGACAAAAAAGATTAAGAAAGGTCAAACTGTTCGAATGTAGTTTTCTTCTCCTAATCCTTGTGTAATGGTCTTGGTTCCACTAACAAACCCTTTTGAACATGAATCAAATTAATCAAGGTTTGCTTTGTATTATTACAAATCCTCTTGAAATCCATCTTAACCCATATATCTTGAAGAAATCCATTTGAAGACTTCTTTAAACTTCTTATCCATAAGACTTGTAACAAAATCAACCAGAACCTCTAATGGATCATTTGATGGTTGAATTGCATCAATAAAAGTATACCTTTCGATATTAAAAAATAACAAATGCAATGACAAAATTCAAAACTTAAACACTTAGATTTTTAATCCAATAAACCAGATACTCTCTCCAAATAAAGTGTTTTGTTCGTAGAGCGGTGGAAGAAGAGTGAATTTTCAAAAGATTCAAGGAAAATCTTGTAGATGTTTTGACCAAACCAGTCAACAATGACAAGTAGTAAATACTCCTTTGGCCTAACAAAAATGGAGACAGCATGAAGATGAAAAATATAGAAAGGATAGAAGAGTCATATATAATCAAGTGTGAAGACATGATTAAAATTGAAATCTTTAAATGGGAGAATGTGCAGCCTGTACCGAAAGTTGGTCACTTGGGTGCACAATTTATTGTTTTGGGTGGAGAGGATGAGATGTCGTCCAACTTGTAAATAGGCTGCATCCTATGCCTTTGGTGTATTCATACAAAAAAGAAATAGAAGAGTAAAGGAGAGTAATCCCATAAAATTACGAGGTATTTGTGAGAGATTTTTAACTTATAGACAGTGATTGTAATTCCCACTTTACTTACTAAAACTTTTATTTATTACTGTGGGCATAGTTAATTTTGGGGAAAATTCTTACGTCTTATTTTTCATTTTCCTTGTTCTTTGAATTGTGTGCTGTTGTTTTTATATACCGGTTCCGGTTCCTAACATAGGAGGTGAAATCATAGGCGAGTGAATAAATTAGCAGCAACATTCCTGTGTTGACATAACTCAAATTAGTCTTCTATAGTTAAAAAGTGTTTTGTGATTGGTACGTTAACATGTAGAGTCTCCTCAAGTTAGGATGTGTATTTCTTGTAAAAATTTGTGATAACCAAAGTTTTACTCGTTCATTTTAATCCATATAATATATTTTCTCGAGAGGTGAAGTTTCTTCGAATCTAACAAAAAAAGAGAGGTTAAACTGTAATTCCCTTGAATAAATCAATGCAAGACAGTGTGAAGCTAGATAGGATATCTCGATATCTCTTTCCCTACCATGTTTCTAAAAAATCGAAGCCAGACATATCCAAGAAAATGGCGGGGATTCAGTGGAATGGCGCGGAGGTACAAAAGGAAGCCAACAATAACCGGCACACATTCTCTCTATTTACTCTTAAGTCAAAATTATCAAAGACTTTGATAATATCCAAATGTGACTAGTCACATGACTTAAGTTTTGATGTGTCGTGCTCTTTCTTTCAGTCAAATATTCCAATACAGTCATGAACTAGGTCTCTGTTGCATGTTGCTGTAAGTAATTTATGTAATTGTAGATGAATAATATATAAATCATTCCAGTTTTATTTAATAATGAATTATAATGAATTTTTTTTACATGCTATTTGTCTTGACAACGTTTTTATCATCCCTTTAGGTATTCTTAGTTAAAATATGGTAGCTGACACCTAGCATTAAAGTTACCAAGCATTGAAGTTACCAGAAAGTTTAATGGTCGATAAAAATCTAGGTAAAATAACTTGTTGTGTAAGAAAAATACTCATCACTCTTAGTACACTATTTCTAAAATAAACTGTATTATTATTTGATTTTTTTTCTTCATATTCGTTGGTTTTTTATAATGTTCAAGGTAGATCTCTCTTTATGAAAGAGTATCTATCTTGTTGGATAAAACAACCTAACCATTCTAAAATCTAAGTTTTAGCATTGCATTTTATTTTTTGTATCTTTAATACCTTAGGATATACTATAAAATATATTTTTACAACCCCAAATATTAAAATCTATAACTAAATCCTAATATTTGATATAAAAATGAATAAAATAATCGGTGAATGATTTTTAGAGTTTGGTTTGGACTTCTTCTTGAAGTTTCGGAAAAAAACTAATTATTTTTAATATTGTGTTTCTATTTTATAGTGTAAGTTTACAGTCTGAAATTACACAAAATTGTTTGAAAAACTTGCCAAAAAATAAATAAAAAATTTCGAAATACCAATTTTGTTTTTAAATATTGTTATAATGTTATGTTATTATAATATAAATATTTGGGCAGGCCCGCTCATGGAGGCCCAATCTGTTTTTCACTCGGGCTGGATCCGGCCCATCCATATGCGATGGGCTGGAACGGGTCCAGCCCGTAATCCTGTGTGAATTAATTCACGCCTTTGTTTGCCATACAAACAGGAGGTGTGAATTCATTCACACCTTTGTTTGCCGCGAAAAAAGTTTGAATTAATTAACACCTCTGTTTGCAACAGAGGGGCAGGGGGGAGAAGAAGAAGGAGAGAAGGGAGGTTACCCGGCGTTTGTTGCTGGAGGAAGAAGAAAGCTTTCAGCGGCTGAGGAGAAGAAGTTGCAGAGGGGAGAAAAGCCACAGCCGACGACGTGCAGTGGTTGGCTGGAGGTAATAGGGTTGTGATGGTGTTGCAGCGAAGGTTATCACAATGGTGAGGAGGTTTTGGTGGCTGAAGAGGCTGCAGAGAGAGAGAAAGACGAGAGGAGGGGCCGCTGGCTGGAAAAACAGAAGGGAAGGGCTGATTTGTTTCAACTTTTGCTTCAAATTTCTGCGATCGATCTCTATAAGCAGGTGGTGAAAAAAGACAATCATGTTTTTATTTGGATAAAATTTCAGCATTTAATTTAACTCAGAAGCATTCTAACCATTAACTCAAATTAAATATCTTAGACGATTAGATTTGACAACATAAAATTGTATGATATTGGGGATGGCGTTGCGGCGATTGTTGTATTAATTAGCTAGAATGTACCATAACGTGCTGTTGAAAAATATCAAGCCACATTTTGGTGCTAGTCTGGTCAAACTTGGTAAATTAAGGAGAGATCAAATACATCTACAAAGTAATCTCCTAAGCTGTCCTTTAAGAGAGTAAAAAAGATAATGGATAGTAATGACATGACGTGTCATTTGGTTATTTTAGTAGATCAAATGATGCATCGTCTAATCCTTTTTCTTGTTTTTTAATTCTTAAAAGTTTACTTTGGTCCAACCTTTAATTTATTTTAATTTCATTCTAAATTGGCTCTAAATTTTCAATTTTGTGTTATTTTGCCCCTGTTAAACTTCATTGTCAACCTTAATTTTACGCGCCCTTTTCATATTGATCTTTGGTCTTGGATTTTTGCATATTCACCCTCAATTTTTCTTTAATCTCACCATGATTTCAATCAATTGAGCCACTTTAGTTCAATGCCTTTTACATAATAGTCATTGGTTGAGAATTTCTTCTATTTAGCTCTTAATCCCCCCCCTCCCCCCCTCCAAACCTTGATTTTCTTGCAATTTTATCTTTAATTTCAAACAATTGACTTGATAAAAATTAAATTTAGTCTATTAGAATTTAAATCTTCTCCGTTAAGCCTAAATAAGGCTCTCAAACTTAATGTTCATCATTTAAGCCTCTAATAAAATTATTTTGACCTATTTAAATATAATTAAGTGCATGTACTTAATTAAATTATTTAATAGGACCCCAAATTAATTCTTCAACAAAATTAAACTTTAATTTGGTCAATAATTAAATCAAGTGAGCCAATGATTGGATTTAATTTTTATGTAAATTTATCTGATAATTATTTATTATAACATTGAATTTGCTTTCCTCCCAGTCTTTGGCATAATAGGGATACAATTAAGCTCATGAGTTTGTCCAAAGTTTTTAGCTTTATTTTTTCACCAAGCTATCTTTTTGTTATTTTTAGTTTATTTGTAGGTAAATTTTAGAATAACCCAAAAATGAGTTATGATACTATTAAGATTTGAACTTCAGCACCATCATTTCTCTCATAACCCATTTTGGGTTATTCTTCAAATTCATTAAAAATCAAAATAAAAAAATAAAAAAGGGTCTAACATGGTGAAACAAAACTAGAAAAGATCAAGTTAGAAACTTTGGACAAAGTTAGGAGCTTGATCAAACCCTTATTATACCCAAGACTAAAGAAACAATGCAAATTTAATGTCAAAATAATTGATTGTCTGGCAAATCTACATTAAAATTAAGTTCTATAGCGTAATTATATTTTAATAGGCTAATTTGATTTAATTATAGGCCAAATTAAGAGGTTAATTATGTTTATGAATTAATTTGATTCCAATTAAGTATTTAATTAGATGCAAGGACTTAATTGTACTTTAAAGGAGTCCAATTAATTTTATCAGGGTCTTAATTGGTGAAAACCTAAGTTTAAGAGCCTAATTTGGGCTTAATTAAGAAGATTTGAATTTTGGAGGATAAAATTTAATTTTTACCCAGTCAATTAATAAAGTTAGGGGTAAAATTAAAAGAAAATTGAAAGTTCAGGGTCAAATAAGGTCAATTTAAAGAAATTCACAACCAAGGTATGGGGATCTAATTGACCAATATCAAGGGTGACATTAAAGAAAATTGAATTTGAATGGTCAATCGAGGGTTAAATTGCATAAATCCAAGATCAAGCACCAAAATGGAATAAACATTGTAATTCAGGAGTGATGTTGAGTTCAACGGGTGTAAAATTACACTATTTTGAAAGCTTGAAATCAATTAGCGGTGTGATTAAAAATTAGAAGAGGTAGAATTAAAATGCATTTTGGACAAATTTAACTTGTTTGCTTAAATTTGCGATCATGAACTGTCAAATTAACTAACATTGTCCCATCAATCATATCAAATCTTACTACAATAAAACTGAAGAAGTTATGACATATTGTTTGTAGGATAGTCTAATTGCGGTAGCATTGAGTTGGTACATGAGACTAGAAAATACAAAATCCATATGTAGAAATATCTGGTACGTGTTTTTATCAAACAATACAAGTACAATATGAACATTGCTCTTTACAGAACCACCTTGTTCAATTTAGAAAAAAAAAGCATAACGGAATACACTTGGAAGTGAAGAGATTTGACTACTTAAATGCATCTGCTACTCTTCGATAAGAAAATGATTACTTCATTTGTGAACACGCTAAATATATCATACCATGAGCATTTGATGGGTAATTCAACAAAATAATTTGCTAACATTATACCCATAGATTAGTGAGTGTATATAGCAAAGAGTTAAGAGTGGTAAAATTTCCTCGCCCTCCAAGAATAAGGGATATGAAAGGAAAAATAAGAAGGTCGACTTTGTTAAAGGTCTATACGGGAAGGAAAAACCAATTCCAAAACTACCACACTTCATCCCCTGCATCCTAAATTGCCAAAATCAATTTTAACTCTCCATTCCCTATCAGAAAATTGAGGCGTGGAATCTCCAAGCCAAAAACCAATTGAAAGTTTTCCAAAAAATCAACTACAAAAAAGTCCAAGAATAACTACCTCAATTACCACTACCTCTAAATAAGATGTATTAAAAGCTACTAAGAATCAAATATGTAGCTCTAGAACCCATGATGCCTTTATAATTACCTTACCCAAACTTGTGCATGTTTGACTTCACTTGTGAGTACCATGCTGTCACTGGAAGACATAACATTCATATTTGCAATGCATTGAAGAAGAACATCCTATAACTAATTAAAGTTTGATGGATAATTTTTTAGGAAACTTACAAATTCTATGCCTAATCATGGTTTATGAAGTGAGATGGTAAATGTGTTAGAGGAATAACACCTAACGAGTCAAAAAATGCCAATGAATAGATTTTGTTAGATGATGAAGAGAGTCACCTGATGTATACACTTAGAACTATGTTGGGTGGAGGTGGGTTATCAAAGTAGAAAAATAGAAGACAAAGTTCTATCTTTCTCTACACACTACTAAAGTGGTATCTGCAAAGTTTTGTTTGGAGGCACGTATCTAAGTTGAAAGACATAGCTTACTCCTATTATCATTTACAAACTAATTGCTTTGTTTGATCATGTTTGTATAATCATTCACTTTTTCATATTTCAGTTTGTTTTAATTTTTTTTAGCAATTTTTCTCAAAATACCAATCGACCTTAATTTTCAAGAAAATCATGTATTTTTTATTGTGTTAATGATGTGACTTTTTTTATTGAAAGAAACACACTTATATAAGCACATCCTATACTTTTAATGATCTTGAAGTTCCGTCAATTCATAAATCACTACACCAAGAATTTTTTGGTGTGTTCTTCTTTTCCCTAAAACTATGCATGATCTCACAAAGATTTTTGGAAAATCAAAATTTAGTATGAAAGTAACAATCAAATTGGTGTTTGTTTTAACATACAAGTTCTAGGAATTCAAGTGATGTCTTTAAAAGTGACCATGCACCTAAAAACTTGAAAGACAAACCAAATACCATGAGACTACTTTAAAGTTATACAAATAAGAAAAACCTATTTTATATGGAAAAACAAAACTTACTGATCCTAAATACACGCACTTGAAATTAGGAAAGAACATTTTTGATGATCCTTTAAGAACTTCAAAACATCCATTGCAATTTTTGCTTGAGCCTAATAAGTGTATTCTTTTAGAATTAATCCTGATTGGAATCACACCCTACACAAAGATGCAATTTCAAGAATAAAAAAGTATTATAAATCAATAAAACAACCCTCAATGACTAAAGGTATGCAAGTAAAGCTGGGGGCATAAAAGAATTCAAAAAGTAAAAAATGTTTGAGCACACCATAACAAAATAGCAAATATGATTCAAGTGCTCAAAGCCCAATGAAAAGACCAAATTACATATCAGGGGACAATAACAAATCATTTTTCAAATTAATTCTAATCCTTCGAAATCCATAGGCCAAAAGAAAGTCTGGAAACAAATACTATTGATCCTTAGTCTCAAAATCTTTTAAACACCTTTTGAGTCTGCACGTATTCTTTTCCTTCATAACCAAGAGCCCAGGCCTACGTTACATGCCTAATCAAGCTTTTTTTTTTTTTAATCAAAGGTATGCAATGTTTTATCAAGCAAAATAAGCCATATGAGCACTTTACAATCTTGTTCTTTCCCCTAAAACCCTCAAGTCAAAACTTGAACCCTTCTAAACAAAAAGACATAAAACAAACATCACTTCATGTTTTCATAAAAAAACACAAAAATCTCAACCTTTGTGAAAACATGACAATGAGAATCTTTTGAATTCTTTCTAGAACAAGTTTACTTTAAACCAATGTGAAAATGATTTTATCTTTTGGAATTTCTTTGAGATTCTTTTTTTTCATGAAAACAATCTTTGTAAATAACCAACTTTTTTCTGCATAACATTTTTTCTAAATAAAACTCAAAACCGAGAACACTTGAAGACATGATGAAACTGGAGCAATCCAAGAAGTATATCTTGGTTCCTTTTCCAAGAAAATAAAATGGTGAACAAAACTAAAGATCTTTACATATGGTGCATGCAAATATATTTTAAAGTTCTGTCACCCTTATAGGTCAAGATCACAAGTTATAGCTCAAGTAAGCAAAAAGAGAAGCCACTAAAGCTAGTAACATAGATCTAAATTCTAAAAAGAGAAGTCCATAAAGAAAATAAGACTTTTATTTATCAGGTATGTATACATCATCATAACACATTGCACTGAGATCTTTGCTGAGAATTTAAAGAAATAAATTTTGGTGTGCTTGTAATTTACAAGCCATCTCTTTGAGTGTGCGTTCGGGCTCTCATCTTTGTTTTTCCTTAAAAAGCATTTATGAGTCCGCATTTCTCAAATAATGCTTTTCTAGCCATATATTTCATCAATTGAGTGCACCTTCGAGACCTCATCCCTTTCTCGTCTTGCTTCAAATAGTGTGCTTTCTAACCCTATTTTTTTTTTTTTTTTTCTGAGTGCACTTTCTACCCCTCACATCATAGATGGTGTGCTTTTTTGCCCTATCTTTTTTTCCTTTCGAGTGTGCTTTCTAGACCTCGCATCCTAGATAATGCACTTTCTAGCATCATCTATTTTTTCTCATTCTGAAAAATCTTTGTGATTTTCACCTGGGGAGGTCACTCATTATAATGATATCATCTTTATGTTTTTCCAATGTAGGCCACCAATTACAATTAAATTATTTTTAAAAATCTTTGTGTTTTCCCCCAGGTAGGTCGTCCATTATAATGAGATTATCTTTGTGTTTTTCACCTGGACAGGTCACCTATTAAAATGAGATCATTTTGAAAAAAATCTTTATATATTTCACTTGCGTAGGTCAGCCATTGCAATGAGACTATTTTTTGAGAAAATCTTCATATCTATTATTTGGGTACGTCACCCATTACAATGAGATTTTTTTGGAAAATAAGAAACTTTGAATTGTACAAGAAGGCAAGATTTCTAGTACAATCAAACCATTTTGAACACTCTATCAGCTCTTCATAAAACATCATTTTTTCCCTTGCAAAATTTATCTATCTTCTCTTTTGAGTGCGTCTTTGAACCCTCTCTTTTTCAATAGTATGCTTTCTAGCCATATTCTATTTTCTTACTGAGCATGCTTTCTAGCTCTCATTTCTAACGCTTTCAGAAGGATTGACCACTTTTAATATACTAAATCCATTCTTTTATTTTTTTTCTCTTTACAAAACATATTATTTAAAATCTCTTACGAGACTTTCTATCGTAAACATTGTAAATAAAAGCAATTGTTATAGACCATTTCTATGTTATTCACTAAATATAAAGAAAATAGAAATAAAAATAAAAAATAAAATGGATTGACATGGTGAAACAAATTAGTTGCCTTTTGGTATATTGATAATGTTGAAGGCCTATTAATATATATCATAATAGGTGAATCAACTCAAAATTGGTTTCCTAAATACTTCTTCTGAGCATATGAGTCACAAAAAGACCTTCATAGATTGTGTCATATTTCAAATATAGAAAAGTAGTAGAAAAGGAAATGTGAAGGATGGAAATGCGAAGGATGAGACACACCAGATTATCTCAATAGTGTCGAAAATGATGCGAGGGCCGTTCTGGAAAGCTGAGAGTTTAATAGACATGTTGTCCCGGAGCCATGGATGTTTCAACAATTTCTTCCGATTATTTTTTTAAATAAACACAAAATAATGATTAGCTTGTTCAAGTTTTAATTATGAATGATTTTTATTTTAACAATTATGTTAGAAAGCAACCATTATCAAACTCACTTTATATTTTAAGTTTTTAGATTTAATAACTCCTCGACACCAATTTATTATAATCAAATCTAATGGCAAAGTCAACTAGTCTGTTCTTGAAACACCAGTGGGAGTTATTTAAGGAGTACTTGAGACTGGCAAGTTGGGCGGAAAAAAAAAAGACAAGAATACAAATGTCAATGAACAGGTCAGGCATTCACCAGCCCTTCAAGTTTATTAAATTTGAGTAAGCAGTCCCAATTATGTTTTCTCAAGAACAACTGATAGAAAAAAGACAAGTCGTTGCCCAACACTTTGTTGGAAGGTAGCATCAAACTCTCTCTCTCTCTCTATATATATCTTTTTAATATTTAAATTTAAGCTCTTTTAAGTGAAAGTTAGATTTTAGTTATTTTGTATGAAATGAAGTTTTGAAGAGATTATTGTATTTCATATATAATTTTCTTTTATGTTTTATATAAATAAATAAATATTTATTTTTGGATAATATCTATAATATGTGGTGCATTTTATAATTTTTTTTTCTTATATTGTATTCCATCAATTTTATATGTGTCTATTTTTATTATTCTTTAATTAAATAAAAAATAATTTTGGTAAATAAAGTCATTCAACATAAAGTCATTCATTTACTGTTGATGATTTTTCTTCTATTTTTTTAATCCTTGATTTATTTAATTACATACATGTATATGTCTTTTATTTTACACCTTTTTTTTTATATATATATATATAAATGATATATAACCCTCGGTGTAGCCTGTAGTAATCTACTCATCATGATTTTGATGTTATATTTTCTCCCAATTGCAGCAAACACAGGTATTGTTGGGTTGTGTGGCTTCCTGGGCCCACTAAAATCCACCAGACAACCAAAAATTACATTTTTTAATTTTATTTTTATAAACCGTTGACGATGCAAAACCATCGGCTAACACCAATAAATTGCCTTTCGTCTACGCGTCACTTCCTTGCTATACATTTCACAAGCTGTGTATGCCACATTCTTTTCTGCTTCTCTTTTTCCTTCTGAGCTCTGATCATCGTTTGAAGATCTTGTTTGGCCAGGTAAGCTCCCCCCCCCCGGGTGTTGTTGTTTCAGGAGTTCTGACTTGATCAGGTCAAAGTTCAGGACATAGTTTCTTGGTCATTACATTCTTACGAGGTTACAAACTATGGTAAAACGTCAACTTAAATCTCCAAAAAAAGGAGAATTAAAAGTATCTTATTGAGCCTTACAAACAATATATCGGTGTCATTAATCTACAGTGTGAATGAAATATTATATAAATCTTTTTTTTACCAAAACAACACTTCACTTTAGGTTTCGGTTTTTTGTTGCATGGAGAAATTTTGTTGGTGGGCATTTCCAAAGAAGATCCTGAAAATATCCATTAGGGAACAAAGTAGACATGAACATCAATTTGATCCAACTTTACACACAATAATCACTTTCCTTGTGTTTTTATCTTTTTATTCTTCTCCTTCCTGTAATTCTTTGATCTTGTGTGTCGCTGCTCAGGACCTCGACTTTCTTTATCTCAGAGCAGGACAGGAGGTCTCCTGGTTGTCGACCACCTCGACACTGTTCCTTCTTTTGTGTGCTAATCAAAATCCTTGAAGACAATATATATATAATGGACCAGGTATGTTTTGGTTTCACTTGTGCATAATTTTGTTGGTGCTATTGTTTGGGGTTATCATAGTTCCATACTCATAAGTTTTATGAATTAATCATGTTTAATCCTGATTGATCTATCTCATTTTTTTTTTTTTAATATATCACTATCTCAGTAGTTTAAAACTTTTTCATCCAATATGCATTGAATTTTCTTCTTCTTTCTAGCATCTTAACATTTTGTTCTAGTCACAAGTTGGGTGATTCAAAGTTTGGGTTGATTGGTTGACTTGGGTCTATTAAGCTTTTTTTATTTTTTTTTTATTTTTGTCCAAAACATTGTTATTTTGGAAAAATTAAAAAAACTAAAATAATGATGTTTTGAAAAAAGAAGAAGAAATTATGGTTTTAGAAACTGTGAAGTAGTTTTACGAGAGATTATACATTGTCCTTATAATTTCACAGATGTTTATATATGGTTTCCATTGTTTATTTATTTATTTATTTGTATATAACTCTCTATAGTTCATATCTTTTAATGGAGTGATATAATTTCTCGGGAGTTTTAGTGTGGCCCTTGTTCGTTAAATTGGTTTCGAGGATAAGTAAAATAGCTTATTTTTTAAAGATATTTTTTAATGATTATGATTTTTTATGAGATATTATCATACAAATTAAAGTTTGGTTTATTTAAAAATGAATTTAATTCGTGGGAAAGAAGAAAACAAATGCAGCTTCGAAACATCCAAGGCAACAAGAGTTCATGCTAGCAGGTTAAGCTTATAGTATGGTCTCTCAAGTTTTAAAAATCAGTTAAATTAATAAATTCATGACACGTGTGACTTCAAATTGAAAGTGTAAGGGTTGACATGTTCAAATTGGAAGTAGGAGAGCTAATTTAACCAATTTACAAAACTTGAGTGACTACACCCAATGCTACTACCATGAAAACGCGTCTTTACAGTGCATCGTGCAAACTATTGCTATGTTTCTACTATCATTATTTTTTTTATTTTGTAATTTAAATTATTTTTTTTGGTGTTTTTTTTATTATTTTCATGTGTTGATGTTAAAAATAATTTTTAAAAATTAAAAAAAATATCATTTTAATATATATGAACAAAAATCACTTTAAAAAACAAGCTCAACCACACTTCCAAACATACACTGTGTTGCTCTTAAAATTTTCTGTTCTTTGTCAACTCCCTCTGTATTTATTTCTTAGATAGATTTGGTTTGATTTTTTACCGTTATACTTTCTATATTTCTGTGTTCCTTCTTTTGGGATTATTGTTTTGCATTTCCCTATGGTACTTTAAGCGAAGGTTTTGAGATTTTAAATTTGTTGATTTCACAGTATTGATGTAAAAAATATTTTTAAAATTATTGAAATATTATATTTAATCTTGAACAATATACACATCAAATAAAAAAGTAATTAGCAAGATAAAATCAAAATAATATTTTTTCCAAAACAATGTTACAAGAAACAAGAACTAACAATATATGAATCAAAGTTGTCAATACCGTTCCGATCGCCGTTCCGGTCGCCGTTCTGGTCTTTCTATTGGAAAAGAATGTTTCGGTTTTGGAGCGTTTTGGGGTTGTACTATTCATATGTAATTATATATATATATAATTAAAATATTAATTTAACAAGTATAATTTAAATTCAAGATAAATTAACTTTAAATTATACAATACAAACACAAAGTCAAACAAACATAATCTCAAAATTAAAACATCTCTAAAATTCCAAAATATTATGATAGTAAAATGTTCTAAAATAAAAGAAATATTATGATTTTGAGCCGGAACAATACCAAGGAGTTTCGGCCGGAATTTAGATGGAATTTCCAGAACAGGCCAGAATTAAAACCGAGACGAAAACGATGCCGTTTCGTTTCGATTTTTTTAATGACATGAAACGTTCTGGCCTTTCCATCCGAAATGAAATGAAATTAACAAGTCTGATATAAATCAATAACATGAATAATAGCTTGAAACTTGTTTTGTGATCCGCTACGAGTATGAATTCAAGGTGCTAGTAATGTCCTTGCAAGTTTTGTTTTTTAAAATATAACTCATAATCATAACGTACAAGTAACCCGGTAAAAACCCAATATAAATAAAAATAAATTCATAAGATAAAAACATTTAGTGACATTAAAAAAAACTCTTCGTCAATGTCATTATGGGTCTGTTTGGGACAGCTGTTGCTGTAACTTTTCAAATTGCTTTTCGTGCCTAAATATATCAAAATGATATTTTTTTTATTTTTTAAAAATTATTTTTGACATCAGCACATCAAAATAATCTAAAAACATCAAAATATATTTATTTAAAATGAAAAAAAAAGTTTTGAAATGCACTTTGAGAAGCTGTTCTAAACAACTTCTATATATGGCCTATGAACTCAACCTTAAAATTTTATTTTCTCTTGAATCTGAGGGATAATATCATACAAAAAAGGTTTAGTAAACAAAATAAAAAAAAAGAAGGGGTACTAATATGAATATATTTAAAAAAAATAAAAAAATCATTAATTCGAAGCAAAATGAGAAGAAAAGGGGACAAACATTGCTGGGCCTGACGCCAGGCTAGCTCGCTGAACAACCTACATGTTTGGGCCGTAATTGTTTTCATTGAACTTGGAACAGGAAAAAACAAAAAAAATTAGCTTAATATAGGCCACTACAAAAATAATAAACTACTCTAACCTCCCCCCAAATGAAACATGAAAAAATGTAAACTTATGACCGTAAAAACGCTTACTGCTCAATGAGAAGTTGGGGGAAGAGAGTTGGGGGCCCGGCGACTAGTTTTGATCCTTTTTCTATACTTTCTAATTGAAAAAACATCAAATTACGAACCATTGTTATTAATACTGATTTGGTGTCTGTAGGAGCGCCCACAAAAGAAGAGGGTTAAATATACCGATCCATTTCGGGTTCATTTTGAGAAGATAAATGATGATAATGGTAGTCATTTCAAGTGCAAATTTTGCAAATCTACATTTGCTGCGACTACTTCAATTACAAGGCTCAAATATCATTTGTCAGGAGAAAGTGGGAAAGGAGTTGGTATTTGTCGAAGTGTACCAGCTGATGTTCAAGCAGCAGCCTACGAAGCAACGCGCAAAAAACAAGAGGCTATCCCACCAATTGGTCATACAGTTTCAAATATTGTAGAACTAGAGCCAGAAGGGAGGGATCTCCTAGATAAGGAAATGGAGGATTGGACAGAGAGTACGGGATGGGAAGAGTTGATGTTTTTTAACGAAGCTGGCGGATCGAGAGTTTCTCAAGGGCAAGGAGGATATCTTTCAGACATGGTAGATACAGAAAATTTGACAGGGAGCAGAACCATGGAAGGGGTTGTACTTACTGGCCAAGTTAGCGTTCTTGAAGAGCAAGGGACAGATTTTTCAGAAGGTGCAATGGAGAATTTGGCAGATAGCTTCGCTAGAGGTGCGTCTATAGTTACTGCCGAAAGTAGAGTTTCTGAAGGGCTTCATGCGCATAGAGCTAAAGGAGAACCATTACTGACAAGAAAGCTTGTAGGTCAGGCTTCTGACAGAAATATGGAGATGATCTGGTCTTGGTTAATGAAGGATGACGTCTTAAGTGTTGGCATTTATGGGATGGGCGGTGTCGGTAAAACATCACTGGTGACGCATATCCATAATCAACTTCTACAAAGACCAAGTTCTTTCAATTATGTGTTTTGGGTTACTGTCACACAAAATTTCACCATCAGTAAATTGCAGTATCTTATCGCCAAAGCTATTTATTTAGACCTTTCAAATGAAGAGGATGAGAAGAAACGAGCTGCAAAGTTGTCTAAGGCATTACTTGCAAAGGGAAAATCTGTTCTCATTCTAGATGATTTATGGGATCGGTTTCCGCTAAAAACGGTGGGTATACCTGTTGAAGGTAACGCTTGCAAGTTGATTCTCACAACTCGATCGTTAGAGGTTTGTCGTCGGATGGGTTGCCAAAAGAGCATCAAAGTAGACCTTCTTACCGAAGAAGAAGCTTGGACTTTATTCGTGGAGAAACTCGGGCATTGTGCTACACTTTCTCCTGAAGTCGTACGAATAGCAGAATCTGTTGCAGCAGAGTGTTCTCGTCTACCACTTGGGATTATAGCAATGGCAGGAAGCATGAGGGGAGTGGATGACTTGCATGAATGGAGGAATGCGTTGACAGAATTGAAACAATCAGAAGTTAGGGTAGACGACATGGAACCTGAGGTCTTCCATATTTTGAGATTTAGTTATATGCGGTTGAAGGAGTCAGCATTGCAACAGTGTCTCTTGTACTGTGCATTTTTTCCAGAGGATTTCACTGTAGATAGAGAGGACTTGATAGGGTATTTGATTGACGAGGGAATAATTCAACCAATGAAGAGTAGGCAGGAAGAATTTGATGAAGGTCAGGTTATGCTTAACAAACTTGAAAATGCTTGCTTATTGGAGAGTTATTTCAGCAAATATAACTACAGATTTTTCAAGATGCACGACTTGATTCGAGATATGGCTCTTCAGAAACTGAGGGAGAACTCTCCAGTAATGGTTGAAGCTAGGGAGCAACAAAAAGAATTACCAGATGAGGGCGAGTGGACAGAAGAAGTCGTAAGAGTTTCTTTAATGGAAAATTACTACAAGGAAATTCCCTCTGGCTATTCACCAATGTGTCCCAAGCTTTCAACATTGTTTTTATCCTCGAATTTCAATCTAGAAATGATTGCGGATTCCTTTTTCAAACATTTTCAAGGGCTCAAGGTTCTTGAGCTATCAGCGAATGTTATCCGGGAATTGCCAAGTTCCTTTTCCAATTTAGTGAATCTCACTGCTTTATATCTCAGAAGGTGTGAGATGCTAAGGCATATACCATCATTAGCAAAGCTTAGGGAGCTGAGAAAATTGGATCTCCGCTATACTGCGCTTGAAGAACTGCCTCAAGGGATGGAAATGCTGTCCAATCTCAGGTATCCTTTTTCTCTCTCTCCCTCTTTATCTTCTTCTGACTGTGAAATACTTGGATCAAAATTTATTGATTTGAAATAGCAAACACCCAAAAGGATGAAAAAACTAACACCGTTTGAGCCATCTCCTGCACTATTTCAGGTATCTTAATCTTTATGGAAACAGTCTAAAGAAGATGCCTGCTGGTATATTACATCATCTCTCCCAACTACAATTCCTTAGCGTGAACAGGGCGTCGGGCATTTTCGAGACAGTACGAGTAGAGGAAGTAGCATGCTTGAAGAGGTTGGAAACTTTGAGATACCAATTCTGTGATCTTGTTGACTACAAGAAGTTCCTCAATTCTCCAGAAGTGAGACAACCTCTGACTTCATACATCTTCATAGTAGGACAGGTGGCTGAATATATAGATGATATACTTCATATGACGCCAGAGGAAGCCTTTTATAAAGAAGTTTTGCTTCATGATTGCGATATCGGTGAAAGAGGAAGGTTGCTTGAGCTCCCAGAAGATGTTTCAACTTTGACAATCGGGAAATGTCACGACGCTAGGAGCTTATGCGATGTTTCTCCATTTAAACATGCAACTTCACTGAAGTCCTTCGTGATGCGGGAATGTGATAGGATAGAGTGCTTAGTTTCGATCTCAGAATCCTCCACAGATATATTTGAAAATCTCGAAATTCTTTCCCTTAACACTTTGATGAACTTTTGTGTCTTCATTGCAAGAGAAGGTGCTGCTCCATCACCATGGCAATCTAATGGTACCTTTTCCCGTCTTAAAAGGTTGAGAATAGGTGCATGTCCAAGTATGAAGAATCTGCTCTCCCTCGACTTGTTACCAAATCTCACGAACTTGGAAGTGATTGAAGTTCATCACTGTAACCAAATGGAGGCGATAATAGCGATAGAGGATGAAGAAGAAGGCGTGATGGTTGGAGATAGCAGCAACCAGTACGCTGTCACCCATCTCCCAAATTTGAAGGCTTTGAAATTAAGCAACTTACCGGAGCTAAAAAGCATTTTCCACGGGGAACTGATTTGCGATTCTCTAGAAGAAATTCTCGTGGTTAACTGTCCTGAGCTAAGAAGAATATCACTCTCTCATCGCAACCATTCTGATGGCCTAACACCACTTCAAAAAATCCAGGCATATCCAGAAGAGTGGTGGGATGCAGTGGAGTGGGGCAATTCCAACAGTAAGAATGCCTTTCAACCCCTTTGTGTTTTTCGGCAGTCTTTATATTAGTAGTGGGAAAATCAGACAGGCCAAAATGGTATGGCTCTGAATATGTTGTTGGAAATGATGAAGTTTGCATTGAAGATAAGAAGATTACGCAAAATATTTTTAATTTTCATATTTTACTTTACACAACAGTTTTATCCAAATCTGTTCAGTAATAATCTCTCAAGTTGTTGAGAGTCCTATTTGATTTCAAATTCATGTTCCCTGTAACCCTTATATAAGGAATTTTCTAATTCAGTAAAGTCTATGTTGTTCCAGAGAATTGCTGTTTTTTCTTCATCAGAATTTTCTAGTTTTCTTCATAATTGTTATTGTTCAAATCATTGCAGACTTAACAGTGGTATTAGAGCAATTTTTCCTATGGGATTGAGGGACTTTTTGAGTGATAAACACATAGAGTTTTGAGAGATAAACATAGAGTGATTGAATGCAAATACAAGTGAGTTATTTTTCATATTTTCTTATCATCAAAACATGTCCATATCTAGCAACACTACTGCTGCCATTTCAATATTTATTGGAGAACACTATCACATTTGGAGTGTCAAGATGAGATTCTATCTAAGGTCTCAAGGGTTGTGGAATGTGATTATGTTCGATACTAATCCATCACCATTGACAACAAATCCAACACTTGCACAAATAAGAGCACATGAGGAATAAAAACTGAAGAACGACAAAGCTATCACTTGCCTACATTTAGCACTTGCAGATCACATTTTCACTAAGATTATGGATCTGAAGACACCAAAACTTGTATGGGATAAGCTTCAAGGTGAATTAGAGGGAAGCAATAGGGTCAAGACTGTTAGGCTTTTTGCATTAAAAAAAGAATTCGAATTGATGAATATGAAGGATGGTGAATTTTTAAAAAATTACTCTAGCAAATTAATGGATATTGTGAATCAAATGAAGTTGCTTGGCAATGTGTTTGAGGATCAAAAGGTAGTAAAGAAAATCATGATTTCTTTGCCACAGAAATTCGAAACCAAAATTTTTGCAATTGAAAAGTCTTGTGATTTGAACAATCTCTTAATTGCAGAACTGACAAGCAAGCTTCATGTTCAAGAACATAGAGTACAAATGAGAGATTAAGAGGTTATCAAAGGTGTTTTCCAAGCCAGCACTAAGGGAAGAAATTTTGGAAACGTGCAGAGAAAGAAGCATTTCAAATCCACTAAATGGAAAATTGAAATGACCTCAAGTAAATAAATTCACTCACCCTACTCTCATTTTAGAAGAACAAACCATGCTGAGAAGGATTGTTGGTACAAAAACAAATCTTCCTTTAAATTTTCCTTCTGCAACAATCTTGGCCACAACAAGAAGTATTGCAGAGCAATGAAGAGGCAACCTCAGTAGCTTATTCAATAACAAGCAAATGTGTCAGAAGAAGAGAAATAGGATGATGATCACTTGTTTATGGCATCACAAAATATCAGCATGCATGGGATGAATATTTGGCTGATTAATAATGGCTGTACTAGTTACATGACCAAACATTTGACCATTTTTTCTTCTATTGATGAATCTATTCAACCCAAGATCAAACTGGGAAATGGCAATATTGTGCAGGCTAAAGGGAAAGGGACAGTTGCTGTCAACACTAAAAAAGTACCAAGTTTATCAACAATGTTCTTTACATTCCAGAACTAGACCAAAACCTGCTTAGTGTTGCACAAATGTTAAAGAATGATTATGAAATCTAATTCAAAAAGAAGATTTGTCTGATTTATGATAGACATGGATCAGAAATAGAAAAACTTCAAATGGATGGTAACAATTTTTATTTAAAATTGAATGCGATTGAAGGGCATGTCTTAGTGCCATGGCTAATGAGAGTGTGATATGGCATAAAAGATATTATCACTTTAACCTTAACTAATTAAAGTTCATGCATGATAGTCGTATGATTGATGATATGCCTAAAATACATATTGACATTCCAACATGTGAGAATTGTGCACAAGGGAAGCAACATCGACAGCCATTCCCTCAAGGGATGGTCATAAGGGTAACTTTCAAGTTGGAAATAATCCACTTTAACATCTGTGGACCAATGAGTATAGCATCATTAAGCAATAATCTTTATTTCATGTTGTTTATTGATGATTTTAGCAGGATGACTTGGGTATATTTTTTGAAGAATAATTCACAAGCATTGTCCATGTTCAAAGATTTCAAAAATATGGTTGAAACTCAATGTGAATAGAAGATAAAAAAAACTAAGAACTGACAATGGGGGAGAATACACTTCGAAGGAGTTCAATGCCTTTTATCAAATGGATGGAATCATTCACCATCTAACAGTACCACACTCACCTCAGTAGAATGGGGTTGTAGAGAGAGAGAGAGAATAAGATTGTGATGGAGATGACAAGGTGTATCTTGTTTGAGAAGAAGTTACCCAAGTTTTTATGGGATGAGGCTGTAAATACCTTAGTGTATTTACTCAACAGATTGACCACAAAGGCTGTGCATAACAAGACACCACTAGAAGCTTGGACTGGTGTCAAGCCTACTGTCAAACACCTGAAAGTGTTTGATCACTATGTTACTTCCATGTGCCATCTGTGAAGAGAGGCAAACTTGATGAAAAAGTTGAGAAAGGAATTTTTGTAGGATATGTTGCAAATTCCAAAGGCTATCGAATTTACAATCTTACTTCAACAAAAATTTAAATTAGTAGGGATGTTCACTTCAATGAGAAGACTTGTTGGAATTGGGAATTGAAGGAAGTTGACCAGCAAACAACTATAGCTTATGAATTAGCAGTGGAGAAGACTGAAGATTAGCCTGACATTGATGAAACTTCAGACACAAAAGTTCTGAAGATTAAATCAGTGGCTGATGTATATGAAAGATGTAATTTGATACATGTTGAGCCTACAAATTATACTGAAGCTGTAAGTTCTCAAGCTTGGATTGATGTTATGAAAGCTGAGATTGATGCCATTGAAAGGAATGGAACTTGGTAGTTGACAGACCTTCCTCCAAACAAAAGAGAAATTGGTGTTAAATGGGTCTTTAGAACCAAATTCAACCCTGATGGCTCAATTTTCAAGCATAAGGCTAGGCTGGTTGTCAAAGGATTTGCTCAGGTTGCAGGGGTGGATTATGATGACACATTTGCACCAGTGGCAAGGCATGACACCATTCAGTTGTTGCTGACATTAGCAGGGCAAAAGGGGTGGAAAGTATTTCATCTTGATGTCAAATCTGCCTTTCTAAATGAGATCCTTGACGAGGACATTTATGTTAAGCAACTAGAAGGTTTTGAAGTTGCTGACCATGAACATAAGGTGTATAAGCTGTATAAGGCCCTCTATGGATTAAAACAAGCACCTAGGGCCTGGTATAGCAGGATTGATGCTCATATTATTAACTTGGGATTCAACATAAGTCATAATGAAGCTACCTTGTACTTAAAACAAGGTGATGATTATGTGCAGCTGGTAGTGTCACTCTATGTTGATGATATGCTTGTGACAGGCAACAATGCAGGGCTGATGGCAGAGTTTAAAAGGGAGATGCAGGAGGTGTTTGAAATGTCTGATCTAGGCATCATGAACTTCTTTCTAGGAATGGAAATTCAACAATGCAACAAAGGTATCTTTGTTTCTCAAAGAAAATATGCATTTGATGTACTCAAGAAGTTCAAGCTTGAGTCATGCAAGGCAGTAGCAGCTCCATTGGCACTAAATGAAAAGATGTCTAAGGATGATGGTGATAAACTTGAGGAACCTGCTATGTATAGAAGCTTAGTAGGTAGCTTACTGTACCTAACAACAATAAGGTCTGACTTGATGTTTCCAGATAGCTTACTATCACGGTTCATGAGCTCTCCTGCTAGTGTTTATATGGGAATTGCCAAGAGGGTGCTGAAGTACATCAGAGGGACAACTGACCTTGGAATCTGGTACATGAAAACAAGAGGAGTTAGTTTGAATGGATATGCAAACAGTGACTAGGCAGGAAGTGTAGATGATATGAAGAGTACCTCAAGATATGTTCTTGCAATAGGTACAAGAGCAATTTGCTGGAATGCAAAGAAACAAGAAGTGGTGGCACAATCAAAAGTTGAAGCAAAATATATCTCCTTAGCAGTTGCAACAAATCAAGCAGTTTGATTGAAGAAATTGTTGGAGGATCTCGACCAAGAACATAGCTCACCTATTGATCTCTTCTGCGACAACAAATCTGCCATTGGAATTGCCCAAAATCCAGTTCAACTCGGGAGGACCAAGCATATTAATGTAAAGTTTCATTCTATAAGGGAACCTAAGAAAAAAAATGCTTATTAAAGTTCATTATTGTTCTACCGAAGTGCAACTTGTAGATTTGATGACAAGGCTCTCCATCTAGCAAGATTGGAGTTCTTGAAGATGATCCTATTTGATTTAAATTCATGTTCCCTGTAATCCTTATATAAGGAATTTACTAATTCAATAAAGTCTATGTTGTTCCAAAAAATTGTTGTTTTTTCTTCATAAGAATTTTCTAGTTTTCTTCATAATTGTTACTGTTCAAATTCAACAATAACCGTTTAAAACAATCACTTTACATATGTATTGTTTTTTTTTTCACATCTTAAGAAATCTTCTTCCTCTTCTGTTTCATTTCAGTTTCAACATTGCTAATATTTCCATGTGTCCACCATCCATTGCTTTTCCCAGTTTTTCACTCCTCACTTCCACTTTCACCATTTTCTTTTTCTTGCGAGTCCAGAGAGACCGGAGGATCCATCCCCTTGAATTATTACAAGAAACCTAAGGAATTGAAATTTTTGGAGAAGGTGCAAATAAAATTGGGAAGAGATGCAGACAGTTTGGAAAATGTAAAATATCTAGAGTTCAAAAATACCAGTGAAGAATCATAAATACTATCCTGATAAGAACAGTCTGCACACAGCAAGAATAATCAATCCGAGTCCAAATGCATAAGGTCTTTATAAAACAAGTCTCTTCGTGCTTTTGTCTACTTCAAAAGATTAATACAACCTTTTGAAAAGGTTTCAAGATTGATAAATATGTTCTGCAACCTTTTTCAGAATCAAAAAGACAATTTCATGTCCTCCAGGAGTTGAACTATAGTCCAACCCTTCACGTCAGCGGACTCAAAACCAATCTATCCATCAGACAGCCTCAAACATGTAAAATCCCTCTTTTGCGGAGAAGGACCTCCTCCACTGCCATTTCCATACTGTCACCTTTTCTTTAAAATTTTAATCCCTCTGTTTTTTACTCGGTCTCTTCTCTGTTATTTAGGTTGCCATAAATCAATCAACTTTGCTCATAGTTGTGTAGAAGGCTGGTCAGGTTGGGTGGGAATCAAATATACAAAAATGCAAATGGAAATTTGAGTAAACTGTCCTAAATCTCTTTTCCCCGCTCACCATTGACCTAATTAAATGATTAATAGTTGGATAATTTCCCGTGATTTTAATATTCTATTTTTTTTTTATGTTGAAAAAGTCGAATCCCTATAATAAATCATCTCATCTCATCATAGTGCAAGGTAATAGCCAAATAATTGTTAATAAGCCACTGGTTCCAGAAGACTTGTGGTGCCTTTCAAGAAAGTGATGGACAACTAATAGAAACAAGAAAAGTCGTCGCCTAACACTTTCTTAGAAGGTGGTCTCACATTATCCCTCTGCTTTTTATTTTTATTTTTGTTTTTTTCTCAAGGAAAATTTATCGTCATGTATATTTTCAGATTTCATTCCTCCAAAAATAGTGTGATCTAGTGAGCTTTTCTTCAATTTTTGAGGTTCTTGATACGATCCATGAACATTTCCCCTATTTCTTAACTATATTCAATACAAATGTATTAAATCCCATTTCAATCATCAAATATATGCTCAGAAAAAAACTTGTTTTAAGTTGGTGAGATAGAGAGAGCTTCATCTAATCAAATTCTGGGCGACGAAAACTCACCAGACACGATAACACTTGCAATTTTTCATTTTGGCTATAAACCGTTGACGATGAAAAACCTTTGGCTCACACAAATAAATTGCTTTTGTTCTACGCCACACTGAATTCCTTTCTTAAATACGCATGCCACATTCTTTTCTCCCTTCATTACTGCTTCTCTAATTCCTTCCGAGTTCTGATTGAGTCAGATCCTCGTTCGAAGATCTTGTTGGGCCAGGTAAGCTCCATGTTCCTCTCCTCCAAAATCCTTTCTCGCAAGCTACTTATTTTTCCCTGATATTGTTCAGGAGTTCTTGACTTGATCAGATTGGAGTTCTAGACATAGTTTCTTGCTCATTGTGTTTTTACAAGGCTATACCTTACAAACTGTTGTAAAACGTGAAATAAAATTCTCTAAAAAAAAGAATTAAAATATCTGATTGAGCCTTACAAACAATTTTTTGGTGTCATTAATCTAGTGTGCTAAAGAAGATCGTTGATGGTGTTAAAATTATCCATTAGGGCACAAGGTAGACATGGCAATTATTTCCAAAGAAGATCTTTTTATTCTTCTTCTTCTGAAAAAGATGACTTTCATTTTTTTACTAGATCCAGTTGATACATGCATAGAATTGTTGATATCTCCCTTTATTGTGGTTCTCGACTTCCTGTTGTTCATCTAGTTTCTGTATGTATGACATCTTGGTATGGCCTCGTGTAGAATACCTTTTACTGATTCTGAACTTCACTTCTTTCTTTCTCTCACAGCAGGACAGGAGGTCTCCTGGTTGTCGACCAGCTTGACAGTGGTTCCTTCTACTGTGAGCTAATCAAAATCCTTGAAGACAATATATATAATGAACCAAGTATGTTGTCCTTTCACTTGCGCTTAATTTTGTTAGTGCTGTTTTCTTGTTATATTTTACTTTGAATCGAGCTTTTTGCTATCAGTCAATCCAATGGTGGCAACTTGCCACGGTACAGCTTTCCTTTCATTATAGATAGTTGAATGAGATGGCAAGTAAAAAAGAAAGGAAAAAATCAAATTACGACCATTGTTTTCCTTTCATTAATATGGATTTGGTGTCTGTAGGAGCGCCCACAAAACAAGAGGGTTAAATATATTGATCCATTTTGGGATTATGTTGACAAGACAAATATTGGTGGTCGTTTTAAGTGCAAATTTTGCGAATTTACATTTGCTGCGACTACTTCAATTTCAAGGTTCAAATATCATTTGTCAGGAGAAAGTGGGAAAGGAGCTAATATTTGTGGTGGAGTACCCGCTGATGTTCAAGCAGACGCCTACCGAGCAATGCACAAAAAACGAAAGGCCATCCCACCAATTGGTCATGCAGTTCCAAATGTAGAACCCCAGAGAATAGAGCAACAAGGGAGGGATCCCGCAGATATGGAAATGGAAAATCCGATAGAGAGTACGGGACGGGTTATTAACGAAGATGGTGGATCGAGAACTTCTCAAGGGCAAGGAGGATATCGTTCAAACATGGTAGATACAGAAAATTTGACAGGGAGCAGAACCATGGAAGTTGGAGTTCCTGAAGAGCAAGGGACAGATGTTTCAGATGGAGTAATGGAGGATTTGATAGACAACTTCGCCAGTGGTGCGTCGATAGTTACTGACGAAAGAAGAGTTTCTGAAGTGCTTGATGCACATAAAGCTGAAGGAGAACTTTTACTGACAACAAAGCTTGTAGGTCAGGTTTCTGACAAAAACATGGAGACAATCTGGTCTTGGTTAATGAACGATGACGTCTTAAGTGTTGGCATTTATGGGATAGGAGGTGTCGGTAAAACATCATTGGTGACGCTTATCCATAATCAGCTTCTAGAAAGACCAAGCTCTTTCAATTACGTGTTTTGGGTTACTGTAACACAAGATTTCAATATCACTAAATTGCAGTATCTTATTGCCAAAGCTATTAATTTAGACCTTTCAAATGAAGAGGATGAGGAGAAAAGAGCTGCAAAGTTGTCTAAAGCATTAGTTACAAAGGGAAAATCTGTTCTCATTCTAGATGATTTGTGGAATGATTTTTTTCCAGAAAAGGTTGGCATACCTCTTGAAATGAACGCGTGCAATTTGATTCTCACTACTCGATCATTAGACGTTTGTCAGAAGATGGGTTGCCAAAAGAGCATCAGAGTAGAGCTTCTTACCAAAGAAGAAGCTTGGACTTTGTTCGTGGAGAAACTCGGGCATTCTGCTACACTTTCTACTGAAGTCGTACAGATAGCAAAATCTGTCGCAGCAAAATGTGCTTGTCTGCCGCGTAAGATTATAGAAATGGCAGAAAGCATGATGGGAGTGGATGACTTGTATGAATGGAGGAATGCGTTGAGAGAATTGAATCAAACAGAAGTTAGGGTAGTAGACATGGAACCTGAGGTATTCCATATTTTGAGATTGAGTTATATGCGCTTGAATGACTCAGCATTGCAACAGTGTCTCTTATACTGTGCATTTTTTTGCAGAGGATTTCACTGTAGACAGAGAGGACTTGATAGGGTATTTGATCTATGAGGGCATACTTCAACAAACGAAGAGCAGGCTGGCAGAATTTTGCAGAGGTAAGGCTATGCTTAACAAACTTGGAAATGCTTGCGTATTGCGAAGTTTTATAGCAAAGAAAACTATATATTTTTCAAGATGCATGACTTGATTCGCTAGAGCAATTAAAGGAATTACCAGATAAGGGCGAGTGGAAAGAGGAATTCGTGAGAGTTTCTTTAATGGAAAATCACTTCAAGGAAATTCCCTCTGGCTATTCACCAATGTCTCTGAAGCTTTCAACATTGTTTTTAATCTTAAATATCAAGCTAGAAATGATTGCGGGTTACTTTTTCAAAAATTTGCAAGGGCTCTAGGTTCTTTAGCTATCAGGGAATATGTTATCAGGGAATTGCCAAGTTTCTTTTCCAATTTAGTGAATCTCACTGCGCGATATCTCAAAAGGAGTGAGATGCTAAGGCATATACCATCATTAGCAGAGTGTTGACCACGCATGATCAATAAGCATAGTTAGTTTTTATATGTTGCTATTTTTGTGGCTATGACCGGCTCTTTTGATTTGTAAGAGAAATTTAAAACTTGGTTTCTCTTGTATTTAACGAACAAATTGATATTAGAGCTTATTATCTTGAGGCATCTTCAGATTAATTGAGTCAAAACACAACCTCTATACACTTACCACCTAACACTATGCATTCAGTATGAATTAAAAAATGTCATTTACTGCAATTGCCCCTCAAGTGTTTGATGGGATAAATTATCAAGTTTTGGTTGCTAGAATGGTCGCTTATATTAATGCCAATTATTTGTGGAAGCTGTTGAACAAGCGTATGAAGTTCCACCTTGCCAACAATCCTAGTGTTGCATAATTAAAAAAAAATGTTGAATACCAATCGAACAGAACTTGAATTGAATTATTTGGACTTGCTATGGGCCTTCATCTTTTGTAAAATATTATAATGGGTATTATGTGAATGGTTTTAATTTCATACTCAAAGTTATGATTGATTTAAAAAGATAATGGATAGAGTTTGTGTGAAAAGGAAGTTGCTATGATGATAATAAATGTGATTATTATAGAATGCTTAAAGAAGGTGTTCGACTAAAGTATTTGGGGAATAAGTGCAAGTTATTCATGTTTAAATACTATTGGTAAGATACAAAACAAGGGATTAAAATGCATCGTTCAAATAGTTTCGTTGAAATCCAGCATACATCTCGACTACATGGAAATGAAGATTTTGTGTTAGCATAACAATGTCAACAAATATACTATACATATCCCCCTAATAATAAATTCTCAGAATGGTGGACGGTTATTAGGGCAAGTGCTAGAAGTTGTTACAATGTTGACATGGTGAATTTATTAAAGATGCCAACAATGTGACATCATTTGATGTTGATCAAATTAGATGATATTTCTTAGCCATATCATGTCCTTGCTACTCAAACACTTGATGATCCAAATATACTTTTTGGTTCATCTTATTTTGAAGAAATCAGTCAACATGAATTGCTTCAACTAAACGCAAATCGGGGAAAAGAATCTGAAAGGGTTTCAGACAAAGAGAGTTATGATAATGATGATGATGATAATGATAATGATGTTGGTGGAGATGATCATATGGCACTACAAGAAAAGGGTGTCATTAGCAACGGAATTTTGCAACGGCAAAATTCCGTTGCTAATTTTGCATCCGAAAATTGTTTAGCAACGGATATTCTGTTGCTAAATGAATTGCAAAAATAAAAAATAAAAAAACAAGGATTGCAACGGATATTCCGTTACAAGTTTAATTTGCAACGGATTTTTTTTGCATTTATAATAGATGTGCCGTTGCCGTAGCAACGGATTGTTCGTTGCAAGGGCAACGGAATTTCCGTTGTATTTGCAACATTTGCAACGGCTAATCTGTTGCCGTGGCAACGGCTATAAAACACACTGTTTTACCGTGAATATCCAGTGTCTTCCTCTTTCCCGTCGCTTGTTCATTTACTCACATTAACACTCCATCAACCGAACACCAGCTCAATCTCTTCTTCCCGAAAAATCAAGCATCTTACACAAAACCAGAAGACGAACACCAGCTCAATCTCTTCTTCCCGAAAAATCAAGCATCTTACACAAAACCAGAAGACCCTCAAGACCCTCTCTCTCTTTCCCTTCTTCTTTATTTTCTCTTCTTTTTCGGTTCGGTCACCTTCTCTCTCTAAAACCAGAAGACCCTCTCTCTCTCTCTCCCTCTCGGTTCAGCAAAATCAGCCATCAACTCCGACCACCTTACACCACCTCGTCGGAATCCTCCCCTCTGCACCAGAAACCCAGCTGCTGGTCTCCGTTGAAGCAAAGGCAGAATAGCCCCAGCCACTGCAACCCCACCGTGCACCTTTGGAACACCACCTCGCCGACGACGAGCTTCAGCCACCCAGCAGGCGCATCACCAGCACAACGAAGGTACGGTCACCATTTCAAAATTTAAATTTCTGCTCAGTTTGTAATACACTCGTTTTAGTGTTTAAGACCTTGATTTTGATGTGGGTTTTTGATTAAAATGGGAGCTATTTGGTCATTACCTGCATTGTCTCTGCTTTT
The DNA here is from genome assembly GCA_025169955.1 of Salix arbutifolia. NCBI lineage: Eukaryota > Viridiplantae > Streptophyta > Magnoliopsida > Malpighiales > Salicaceae > Salix > Salix arbutifolia. The sequence continues at coordinate 27,293,353 of CM045917.1, read as the reverse complement.
GTTTTGAATTGAGGTTTAGAGAGTGGAAGGCTTTTTCACAGCAGCTAGGAGATTGTTGGAATCATTGTTTCTTCTAAATTTTGTTTGAAGTTTCGATCTTTAGCATTGGCACCTAGAGAATGAGGGGGGAAATTGAAGAAAACAGGGCTGTACTAAAGAAGCACGAGGTTGATAAATTTATGGATGAAAAACAATTAGATGTCATAGTTTTATTGATTTTGAGGCTTGCGTTTTCAAGAATTAGTCAATCTAATATATACAGGGGCAAATTTTATAAGAAAATGTAAAGATACTGATTTGATAGAGAAGGGTTGGCTGGCTGTTTGTTTGTTTCAATTGGCCTTTGGTAATGTTTCTCTTTGAACTATGGTTGTATGTTTCATTGAGAGGATTCGTTGCGGTTATTGGTTGGCCTCACAGATTTTACAGTTAATAAAAAATGCATGCCTCTTGAGTTCAGTGAATTGGTTTTTCATCTGCAACAATCAGGATAGAGTTCAGTTCTGCTTTTTAGATTTTGCTTATTTGCTCTTGAATAATGTTTCCAACTCTTGTGATGCAATTTGACTTGAGGCTTTGTAATTTGCTTACTTTACGCAAGTATGTGCATGGCCATGAATAATCCATAAACTAGAGATATCGATTGAACTCAAGGGATACATGGTTGTCCCCTTTGCCTCGTAATTAATGTAGTATTGAATTGCGTCAAATATTTACATTATGCATAATACAAAATGTTTCAACATTCTAAAATGTTTCTATGTTATAATGTTTACTAGATTAATATGGATGATCGAGAGTGGATGTATCGTCGTATGAGAAGTGGTCGTATGAATCCTGAATATATTATGGGTGTTAGAAGATTTATCAATTTTGCATATTCAATTGAAAGAAATGTATCAGTGGGGAAAATTAGATGTCCTTGTGTGAAATGCAAAAATCAAAAGTTTCAGAAAGAAGATGATGTTTGTAATCACTTATTGAGAAAAGGGTTTTTACCTTATTATAAAAATTGGACTGTACACGGGGAGCCTTATGACACAGATAATATGGTCGGACCTTCATCAGGAGGGATTAGTCGTGTTGTGAATGATGAGGGAGATGCAAATCCATATAGAAATATGGTTCTAGATGCAATGAGGGATGATGATGCATACTATAATGATAGGGATTGGAGTACTGTTGTGATAGATAACCGGTCTAAAACAGTGGTGGTAAGTACTTATATTTTTTTTATATATATATGAAATATCATTCATATTCAAATTAATATATTTTGACATGGACTTATCTGTTTGCAGGAAAAATATAGAAATGAGATGGTTGCAAGATATGGACCTGATCAGGACAATCATCCCTCTTTTGATGGAGCAGCTTGGTGTGAGGCTTCAGGGGGAGTAAGCAAGGGTCGAGTATATGGTGCACCCTGTATGCCTAAATCTAAAGTTGATGTGAGTTCTTCTTCACATACCTACTCAGTAAATTCATCATATCCAAGCACAACTATTAGACGGTATCAAGAGCAATTGGATGAAATGCAAACTCAAATTTCTTCCATTCAAGATTGTCTTAAGCTCTTGGTAGGACATATAGGTCTAAGTATGCCAACACCTGTGGCTCCGTCGATGCCATCACCTACAATGGCACCAGGACCTCGACCTCGACCTCAACCTCAAATGCCATATAATGGTCCATCTTCCTCTCATCAACAACATTGTAGATCATTTCCGCCAACACTTTAAAATATGTATTTTTAAGTTTCATGTTTATTTACTTAGTCATGTAAATATAATCGAATCTGTAGTGTATTAAGGTTCCACGTTTATTTACTTAGTCATGTAAATGTAATTGAATTAGTAGTGTATTAAGAATTTTAATTTATAATAATTTTTATTTCCACCATATTTATGTTATTTTCAATATTAATAATATTTCAATATTTGCTTTTAAAAGATTTAGTTGTAATTAATTAAAATTAAAATATATTAAAAATAGATTTTAACAATATAAATATTTAAATAATATTCCATCCGTTGCCATTGCAACGATCTGTCCGTTGCAATTGCAACGGCCTCGCCGTTGCTATTGCAACGGACCTGTCGTTGCAATGGCATATCCGTTGCAAACTGTGTATTTGTAACGGGAGAAATTGCAAAGGATTATCTGTTGCAAATTATTTTGCAACGGATAATCCGTTGCAAGCTAAATTTGAAACGACTTTTTTCTAACGGATTGTGTCCGTTGCAAATGCCGTTGCTAATTAATATTAGCAACTGCTTTCCTTGTTATTTGCAACGGATCAATCCGTTGCAAATTGACCTGTTTTTTTTTGTAGTGTGGTTAGGAGTGATGATAATAATGAGTAGCATGATAATGATATTTTTTAGAACATGTAATGAATTATCTTTATTAGATGTGTGGATGATTTCATATTATTTTCTGAATACGTTCTGACAATTTTAGTTTTTCAATGTTATTTTTGTGTTTTTTTATTCAAGTGGGTGTTATGAACCAAATGTGAAAGTTGAAAAATTGAAGGATTTTCATTGGCGGAGGTTGCAAGTTCTGGTTAAAACCAAATCGGATTTGATAGCTTCTAAGACCATTGCTAAAAAACTTAAAGCTCAGGTTCCTTCTTCTTTCATATTGTTACATATATGTAAACCTAGCATATAAAACTCTTATTAACTATATCACTATTATTATCTGTAAAGGATATATGAATACCATCCCTTTCTTCTTCATCATCATCGAACTTGAAAGAAATATACACGGAAGTGATCAGAAGAGATAAGGAACTTTAGAAATCATGTATGCTAAAAAACCCATCCTCAATTATACTGTTTAAGTATAAAAACAAGTTTCTTACTCAAGTATGAATCTTTATAGTTGGGAGCCACTCAAGTTTAATTAGTAATTAACCTAGAGAATCTAACAGTATTTCAGATTTTCCTATCTTAAGAATTTTGTAGGGGGCGTCTTAATCATTCACTAAAGCAGGATCTTAGCTTGCTAAAGTGAAGATCACAGTTCAATTCTGTTTTCTTAGCGTCCTTGGGAAAGTGAAGATCACAGTTCACACCCCTAATTTTGATTTCCAACCAGGGCATGTTTTCAAGCTAAATAATTGTAGCTGTTATAGCCAAAGTTTTCATCCACCTGTACCTAATTTTGTTGTTGCTCTTTTTTTTCATTTCAGCTTTATTTTGTTTCACCAATTCATATATTACAATTCAATAACTCTTTCTTTGGAGGTCAATGAACCTTCACATTCGTTACTGTAATTTTTCATCATGTGGCTAATTAATTGATGAGCATGTTCTAATCATTACTAATGATAGTGCATATTTTTTTCAGGGTTTTAGCATGCCTCGATAAGGATCAATAATAGATTCTAGGAGTGACAAGTCCATATCATCCAAATCATATCACACTTCATCCAGGCCTAACTCACAAAAATATTATATACCTACTTTGGGTAGTACACATCCTCCTCAACATGATTATGGAAAGGTTGATGCATATCAATATTGTTAGGGCTTTTTCTTCCAAGATTTGCTTCAAACTCAAGGAGGTTTCTCTCGAGATAACCAAATTGCTTATGGAGGACATAATTTATATAGGAGTTTGAGAGAGTACATAGTGATGATGGTGACAATGACGATGATGCGAACATTAAAGATAAAGATGAGGGAGACAATAATGATGAGAGAATTATATGTGATGAGAAAGATGATAGGAATGAAAGAGGTGTAAATGATGAGGGGGTGATCATAATGTAAGAGGTATAGAAGATCAAGATGTTTGTTGACGCAGCAAAAAATCACAAAGAAATACGATCAACGTCGATATTCCGTAAATAAGTCAAAAAAACAAGAGATACTCTCAGAAAAGTTCAAAACTTTATTCAGTAATTCCAATGATAATTCAGGCAGAGGCTTACAATCATATTTAAGGCAGAAACTCTAGCCCTAACCCATGTCGGATAAGGAAACAACGCTAATTAATAAAATTATCAAAAATGACAAATTTGAGATAAATGCAAAATATGAAAAGGCTATAAATCTTGAGCAAGCTGGAATTGATGGAAGTCAATTCGGACTCGAAAATCAAGAGTTATGGCTAAAACAAAACTTTCCGAAAATGGTAAAAACGACGATTTCGGGCCCGAAACAATGGAATTCGGCCAAAAACTTGTGTGCATCAGTAGCAAAGCTTTGACTTCCTCCGCAAACGCCGAGATGCATCAATTGGGTGAGTTTCGTGTCATTCTGACTTCGGTGCTCGGGCTGCCGAAATTCAGTTGCCTTTGAATTTCGGATGCTCTCTCTTGAGCATGAACGCTTCTGCCACTTGTTTTACATCATTTGTCCCATTAAACCACGATTCGACGTCATTCATATATAATTATGATCAAAGGGTTAGAAGGAAAGGCTTGACACTAATGAATCCAATTACAAGAAAAAAGCTAGGATTGCTTTGAATCAACAATTGACACGAGCTCACAAGAAAACTATGTCAAATGAAAACACTAAAAATATTATAGATTGCCTTGATAAAGGTATTGCTTGGATAAACAATTACAACAAGAATGAAATGATAAAAGATGTTTGATCCATCCATAATTTCAAAAGAGTTCAGAATCTACAAGGAGGAATTGATTAACCAAAATGGATGGCAAAATAAGCACTCATTCTAGAGGCAATGTCATTTGCATCATATCGATCTAGCATGATAATAATTTTTATTTTATTTTTTTGTTTAAGATAATGAATTGAATTTTTTTATATATATCTTCTATAATATTTTTTAATGTTGAAAGCAAGACCAAGCTGGTGGAAAGATGATGATTTTTTAGCTTTACATTAGAGTATTAAGCAGTCTCCCATCTTCCTAGACAACAAGTCTAAGAAAGTGATTGAATGGAATGGCGTTAATGAATGCTCGTGGAGAAACGAAAGAAAGCCAACAATAACTGGCCCTCTGCTTTTTACTTGTAACCAATTAATCAATCAACTTTGCTCATCATTGACCTAATTAAATATACAAGGCTGGTGGGCACGTTGGGTGGGAATCAAATATACAAATGGAAATTTGAGTAAACAGTACCTTTTTCCCCCCCGGTCACCGTTGACCTAATTAAATGATTAATAAATGGCAAATTTCCCGCTATTTAATGCTCTATTTTTCTTTATGTTGAAAAAGTCGAATCCCTATAGCAAATCACGAACGGTATACCCGCGCGATGCGGCGAATTTTTTTTATCTATGTAGAAAATTGATTGTTTTTATATATATTGTATTTTATTATTTTAATATTTAGTTAGTATAATTATATTTAAGAATACTGATATGAATTTTTGTCTTTTAAAAAATCCAAAGTCATTTTTCCTCTCTCTCAATATATTTTTAGGCGATAATATTTAATAAATATCAGACATGTTAGAAATAAAAATATTGTAATTTGTTTTTAAAACATAAACTTAATTTTTTTTGTGCTATAATTATTTATTTTCCATCTAAAAATAACAGTCTAATAGAAACGGGAAGTGATTTGTATATTTCTTAATTTGACTTGTAGATAATGCAGGTAAATTTGTCAATTTTTTTTTTGAGATTTTTTTTCCCAGTAATATTAGATTTAAAATATTAAAAATGAAAACATTGGAAATTCTTGTAAAGAAATAAACTTAAATAAAAGAGAACAAAATTAAATTTTGAAGACAATATTTTTTTATATAAGATTTATTAATCATATTATTATATTAAATATATTTAAGAAAACATGATATGAATTTCTGTCCTTCAAAAAATCATAGGTCATTTTTCCTCTCTCTCAATATATTTTTAGGCGATAATATTCAATAAATATTCAAACATATAATTAGTTTTACATATTTTAATTTGACATAAATATACAAATATATAATTAATTTGATATAATTTCAATAATATATTAATTTAAAGGATAATCTTAGGCTATTTTGTTCTCTCTATATATATTCCTATGCGATAATATTCAATAAATATTAGAACATATAATTAATGATAGACTTAAAATATTTAAGAAACTTTAACAAAAGATAAAACAAAAAAATAAAATAAAAACTTATAATTATAATTGTTATTACTGTTAAAACAATAAAAAATATTAACTTATCCGGAGGAAAAAAAAATTGAACAAAAAAGCAAGCAAGAAAATAATTTTATTATTATTATTATTATTGTGTTAAGTACAAAATTAAAATTCGAAGACAAATTTTTTTATGTTATCCGATTTACTCATTATATTATTATATTAAATGTATTTAAGAATGTTGATATTAATTATTAATCATATTATTATATTAAATATATTTAAGAAAACATGATATGAATTTTTGTCTTTCAAAAAATCATAGGTCATTTATTCTCTCTCTCAATATATTTTTAGGCGATAATATTCAATAAATATTCAAACATATAATTAGTTTTACATATTTTAATTTGACATAAATATACAAATATATAATTAATTTGATATAATTTCAATAATATATTAATTTAAAGGATAATCTTAGGCTATTTTGTTCTCTCTATATATATTCCTATGCGATAATATTCAATAAATATTAGAACATATAATTAATGATAGACTTAAAATATTCAAGAAACTTTAACAAAAGATATAAAAAAAAATAATAAATAAACATTATAATTGCTATTACTGTCAAAACAAAAAAAATTATTAAATTATCCGGAGAAATTTTTTTTTAACAACAGAGCAAGCAAGAAAAACAATTAAATTATTATTATTATTATTATTATTATTGTGTTAAGTAAAAAATTAAAATTCGAAGACAAATTTTTTTTATGTTATCCGATTTACTCATTATATTATTATATTAAAGGTATTTAAGAATACTGATATTAATTTTTTTTATTCAAAAAATCCTAGGTCATGTTTTCTTCTCCCTATATATATTCCTATGCGATAATATTCAATAAATATTAGAACATATAATTAATGAAAGACTAAAAATATCCTAGAAACTTTAACAAAAAGAAAAAAAACAAATATCATTGCCATTACTGTCAAAACAATACAAATTATTAAATTATCTGGAGGAAAAAAATATAAATAAAAGAGCAAGCAAGAAAAACAATTAAATTATTATTATTATTCTTGTTGTTGTTGTGTTAAGTACAAAATTAAAATTCGAAGACACATTTTTTTTATGTTATCCGATTACTCATTATATTATTATATTAAATATATTTAAAAATACTGATATTAATGTTTTTTTATTCAAAAAATCCTAGGTCATGTTTTCTTCTCCCTATATATATTCCTATGCGATAATATTCAATAAATATTAGAACATATAATTAATGAAAGACTAAAAATATCCTAGAAACTTTCACAAAAAGAAAAAAACAAATATCATTGCCATTACTGTCACAACAATAAAAATTATTAAATTATCCGGAGGAAAAAAATATTAACAAAAGAGCAAGCAAGAAAAACAATTAAATTATTATTATTCTTATTACTGTGTTAAGTACAAAATTAAAATTCGAAGACAAATTTTTTTTATGTTATCCGATTTACTCATTATATTATTATATTAAATGTATTTAATAATACTGATATTAAATTTTTTTATTCAAAAAATCCTAAGTCATGTTTTCTTCTCCCTATATATATTCCTATGCGATAATATTCAATAAATATTAGAACATATAATTAATGAAAGACTAAAAATATCCTAGAAACTTTCACAAAAGGAAAAAAACAAATATCATTGCCATTACTGTCACAACAATAAAAATTATTAAATTATCCGGAGGAAAAAAATATTAACAAAAGAGTAATCAAGAAAAACAATTAAATTATTATTATTATTATTATTATTATTATAATTATTGTGTTAAGCACAAAATTAAAATTTGAAGACAAATTTTTTTATGTTATCCGATTTACTCATTATATTATTATATTAAATATATTTAAGAATACTGATATTAATGTTTTTTATTCAAAAAATCCTAGGTAATGTTTTCTCCTCCCTATATATATTCCTATGTGATAATATTCAATAAATATTAGAACATATAATTAATGAAAGACTAAAAATATCCTAGAAACTTTAACAAAAGGAAAAAAACAAATATTATTGCTATTACTGGCAAAACAATAAAAATTATTAAATTATCCGGAGGAAAAAAATATTAACAAAAGAGCAAGCAAGAAAAACAATAAAATTATTATTATTATTATTATTATTATTATTAGTGTGTTAAGCACAAAATTAAAATTCGAAGACAAATTTTTTTTATGTTATCCGATTTACTCATTATATTATTATATTAAATATATTTAAGCATACTGATATTAATTTTTTTTATTCAAAAAATCATAGGTCATGTTTTCTTCTTCCTATATATATTCTTATGCGATAATATTCAATAAATATTAGAACATATAATTAATGAAAGACTAAAAATATCCTAGAAACTTTAACAAAAGGAAAAAAAACAAATATCGTTGCCATTACTGTCAAAACAATAAAAATTATTAAATTATCTTGAAGGAAAAAAATATTAACAAAAAAGCAAGTAAGAAAAACAATTAAATTATTATTATTATTATTATTATTGTGTTATGTACAAAATTAAAATTGCTTTTCAAATAAGAGAAAAGCAACTGGATAATAAGAATAATAATAGAACAAAAAAAGAGAAAGCAACTGGAAAGTTGCTTTTAAAAAAAAAAGGAATTTCGAAAAAAAAAAAAAGGAAAGCAATTAAAACGGAATTTAGAAAAACATAAGCAACTTTCCAGTTGCTTTTCAAATAAAGCAAAAAACGGAATTTAGGAAAGAAAAAAAAAAAACCAAAGTCAAAAATTTTGGCTGAGAGGTTCGAAGCGCGCTGGCGAACCGCTCGGCCACAATTATTTATCTGTCAATTTCACCATAAAAAATACAAAACAAAGCCCTGTATAAAAATAAAAAAAGTGTATAAACTCTCGCGCAGCACTGGAGCAAACTGCACATGAATAGTGAATTTGAGTCACAATAAACAGTATCCGGCACTGTTACAAAACCTGTAATCTTTTAGGTTATTAGATAATCTCATCTCATCTCATCATAGCGCAAGGTCCGTAAGTAGCCAAATAATTCTTTATAAGCCACTGGTTCCAGAAGACTTTTGGTGCCTCTCAAGAAAGTGATGGACAACTAATTAATAGCAAACAAGAAAAGTCGTCGCCTAACACTTTCTTTCACATTATCCCTCTGGTTTTCGTTTTTGTTTTTTTCCCAAGGAAAATTTATCGTCATGTATATTTTAAGATTCTTTCCCTCCAAAAATAGTGTGATCTAGTGAACTTTTCTTCAAATTTTGAGGTTCTTGATTTGATCAAAGGGCTGCTAAACGATCCATGAACGTTTCCCCTATTTCTTAACTATATTCAATCATCAAATATATGCTCAGAAACAAACTTGTTTTAAGTTGGTGAGATACAGAGAGCTTCATCTAATAAAATTCCTGTTATAATGAATAGAAGTCAACACTTAAATTTTTTTGTCGAGCCGTCTGGGCGATCTGACACAACACCACTTGGAATTTTTCACTTAGTCTATAAACCGTTGACGGTGAAAACCATTGGCTGATACAATAAATTGCTTCTCTTCTACGCCACACTAATTTCCTTTCTTAAATGAGCATGCCACATTCTTTTCTCCCTTCATTACTGCTTCTCTAATTCCTTCCGAGTTCTGATTGAGTCAGATCATCGTTCGGAGATCTTGTTGGGCCAGGTAAGCTCCCTGTTCCTTTTCTCCAAAATCCTTTCTCGCAAGCTACGTATTTTTCCCTGATATTGTTCAGGAGTTCTTGACTTTATCAGATCAGAGTTCTGGACATAGTTTCTTGCTCTTTGTGTTCTTACATGGCTATAGTAAAACGTGAAATAAAATTCTTTAAAAAAATGAATTAAAATATCATATTGAGCTTTACAAACAATTTATTGGTGTCATTAATCTAGTGTGTTAAAGAATATCGTTGATGGTGTTAAGAATATCCATTAGGGCACAAGGTAGACATGGCAATTACTTCCAAAGATGATCTTTTTTACTAGATTCAGTCGATACATGCATAGGTTTAAATTTTGTTTTCATCCTCACCGTTTTAACACAAGCTTTCATCTATACTTATTTCAGTGTTTCCCAAAAAACAAACCCCGCTATTTTTGCCTCGATAAGCTAGCATTAATACTGCCATCATTCCAACTTACCACGTGCTCGAGGTACTAAGATATGGCAACTTCTTGTAGCTCTTTAATTTTAGTTTATTTTCATCTAGTTTTTGGCTAATTGTTGATATCTCCCTTTAATGTGGTTCTCGACTTCCTTGTGTTCATCTAGTTTCTGTATGTATGACATCTTGGTATGGCCTCGTATAGAATACCTTTTACTGGTTCTTTTTTGGTCTGAACTTCACTTGTTTCTTTCTCTCACAGCAGGACAGGAGGTCTCCTGGTTGTCGACCAGCTTGACTGTGGTTCCTTCTACTGTGAGCTAATCAAAATCCTTGAAGACAATATATATATAATGAACCAAGTATGTTTTCCTTTCACTTGCGCTTAATTTTGGTGGTGCTATATTCTTGTTATATTTTACTTTGAGTCGAGCTTTTTGCTATCAGTCAATCCAATGGTGGCAACTTGCCACTGTACAGCTTTCTGATTATCTCAAACAAGCATTATAGATAGTTGAATGAGATGGCTAGTGAAAAAGAAAGGGAAAAAACTCACTCGAAAGAGAGTGGGGGGTGTTAAATTTGCAATGATCTGAACAGTAAAAAATTACAAAGAACACTGGAAAATTCTGATGAAGAAAAGACAGTAATTCTCAGGAAAAATATCATAACCTTTATTGAATTGGAAAATTCCTTATATAAGGATTACAGGAAACATGAATTTGAAATCAAACATGACTCAACAATTTGAGAGATTATTACGGAACAGATTTGGATAAACCTGTTGTGAATAGGAAAATACGAAAAAATAAAATATTCTGCCTAATCTTCTTATCTTCGAATGCAAACTTCATCAATTCCAACAGGGGGCGAGGCGGCTCGCGTTCTTCGTTTTTTGTTTCCTTTCTAACTCAAAAACATCAAATTACGAACCATTGTTTTCCTTTCTTTAATACTGATTTGGTGTCTGTAGGAGCGCACACAAAAGAAGAGGGCTAAATATAACGATCCATTTTGGGATCATGTTGAGAAGACAGATGATGGTAGTCCTTTCAAGTGCAAATTTTGCGAATCTACATTTGCTGCGTCTACTTCAATTTCAAGGTTCAAATATCATTTGTCAGGAGAAAGTGGGAAAGGAGTTGGTGTTTGTCAAAGAGTACCAGCTGATGTTCAAGCAGCAGCCTACCAAGCAATGCAAAGAAATAAAGAGGCCATCCCACCAAATGTAGAGCCCCAGAGAAAAGAGCAAGAAGGGAGGGATCTCGCAGATATGGAAATGGAAGATCGGACAGATAGAACGCGATGGGAAGAGTTGATGGTTATTGACGAAGCTGGTGGATTGAGAGTTTCTCAAGGGCAAGGAGGATATCTTTCAGACATGCTAGATACAGAAATTTTGACAGGGAGCAGAACCATGGAAGGGTTTGAACTTAGTGACCAAGTTGGAGTTCCTGAAGAGCATGGGACAGATGTTTCAGATGGAGTAGTGGAGAATTTGACAGACAGCATCGCCAGCAGTGCGTCTATAGTTACTGGAGAAATTAGAGTTTCTGAAGGACTTGATGCGCATATAGCTAAAGGAGAACCATTACTGACAACAAAGCTTGTAGGTCAGGCTTCTGACAGAAATATGAAGATGATCTGGTCTTGGTTAATGAAGGATGACGTCTTAAGTATTGGCATTTATGGGATGGGCGGTGTCGGTAAAACATCACTGGTGACGCATATCCATAATCAACTTCTAGAAAGACCAAGTTCTTTCGATTATGTGTTTTGGGTTACCGTCACACAAAATTTCACCATCAGTAAATTGCAGTATCTTATCGCCAAAGATATTAATTTAGACCTTTCAAATGAAGAGGATGAGAAGAAAAGAGCTGCAAAGTTGTCCAGGGCATTAATTGCAAAGGGAAAATCTGTTCTCATTCTAGATGATTTATGGAATCATTTTCTGCTAGAAAAGGTGGGTATACCTGTTGAAGGTAATGCTTGCAAGTTGATTCTCACAACTCGATCGTTAGAGGTTTGTCGTCGGATGGGTTGCCAAAAGAGCATCAAAGTAGACCTTCTTACCAAAGAAGAAGCTTGGACTTTGTTCGTGGAGAAACTCGGGGATAAGACTACACTTTCTCCTGAAGTCGTGGAGAAACTCGGGGATAAGACTACACTTTCTTCTGATGTCATACAGATAGCAAAATCGGTTGCAGCAGAGTGTGCTTGTCTGCCACTTGCGATTATAGCAATGGCAGGAAGCATGAGGGGAGTGAAATTGGATGACATCGAGGAATGGAGGAATGTGTGGACAGAATTGAAAGAATCAGAAGTTAGGGTAGACGACATGGAACCTGAAGTCTTCCATATTTTGAGATTTAGTTATATGCGCTTGAGTGACTCAGCATTGCAACAGTGTCTCTTATACTGTGCATATTTTCCAGAGGATTTCACTGTGGATAGAGAGGACTTGATAGGGTATTTGATCGATGAGGGAATAGTTCAACCAATGAAGAGCAGGCAGGCAGAATATGATAAAGGTCAGGCTATGCTTAACAAACTTGAAAATGCTTGCTTATTGCAAAGTTATATAAGCAAAGAAAACTACAGATGTTTCAAGATGCATGACTTGATTCGAGATATGGCTCTTCAGAAACTGAGGGAGATATCCCCAATCTTGGTTGAAGTTGGGGAGCAACTCAAAGAAATACCAGATGAGGATGAGTGGAAAGTGGATGTCATGAGAGTTTCGTTAATGAAAAATCAACTCAAGGAAATTCCCTCTGGCTGTTCACCAAGGTGTCCCAATCTTTCGACGTTGTTTTTATTCTCAAATATCAAGCTAGAAATGATTGCGGATTCCTTTTTCATACATTTGCAAGGGCTCAAGGTTCTTGATCTATCAGCCACCGCTATCCGGGAATTGCCAAGTTCCTTCTCTGATCTGGTTAGTCTCGTTGCAGTATATCTAAAAAGGTGTGAGAAGCTAACATATATACCATCGTTATCAAAGCTTAGGGAGTTGAGGAAATTGGATCTCCGCTATACTGCACTTGAAGAGCTGCCTCAAGGGATGGAAAAACTGTCCAATCTCAGGTATTTTTTATTATTATCATTGATAAAGGATAGAATGACTGAAACCATTTGGATAGAATGAATAGAAAACATCATAAAGGATAGAATGACTGACACCATTTGGATCATCTGCTATTCCATCTCAGGTATCTTAATCTTTATGGAAATAGTTTAAAGGAGATGCCTGCTGGTATATTACCTCATCTCTCCCAACTACAATTCCTTAGCGTGAACAGGGCGTCGGGCATTTTCAAGACAGTACGAGTAAAGGATGTAGCATGCTTGAAGAGGATGGAAACTTTGAGATACCAATTCTGTGATCTTGCTGATTTCAACACGTACCTCAAGTCTTCAGAAGTGAGGCAACCTTTAACCACATACTTCTTCATAATAGGACAACTAGGTGTGGATCCAGTTATGGATTATTTACTTTATATGACACCAGAGGAAGTCTTTTATAAAGAAGTTTTGCTTCATGAATGCCCTATCGGTGAAAAAGGAATGTCTCTTGAGCTCCCAGAAGATGTTTCAGCTTTGACAATCGGGAGATGTCACGAGGCTAGGAGCTTATGCGATGTTTCTCCATTTAAACATGCAACTTCACTGAAGTCCTTTGGGATGTGGGAATGTGATGGGATAGAGTGCTTGGTTTCGATATCAGAATCCTCCACAGATGTATTTGAAAGCCTCGAATCTCTATACCTTAAAACTTTGAGGAACTTTCGTGTCTTCATTAAAAGAGAAGGAGCTGCTCCACATTCATGGCAATCTAATAGTACCTTCTCTCATCTTAAAAAATTGACAATAGGTGAATGTCCAAGTATGAAAAATCTGCTGTCCCTCGATATGTTGCCAAATCTCACAAACTTGGAAGAGATTGAAGTTGACGAATGCCATATAATGGAGGAGATAATAGTGAAAGATGATGAAGAAGAAGGCATGATGGTTGAAGATAGCATCAACGACTACGCTGTCACCCATCTCCCAAATTTGAAGGCTTTGAAATTAAGCAACTTACCGGAGCTAAAAAGCATTTTCCATGGGGAACTGATTTGCGATTCTCTAGAAGAAATTCTCGTGGTTAACTGCCCTAAGCTAAAGAGGATATCACTCTCTCATCGCAACCATTCCAATGGCCCAACACCACTTCGAAAAATCCAGGCATATCCAGAAGAATGGTGGGGATCCGTGGAGTGGGGCGCCGATTCCAACAGTAAGAATGCCCTTCAACCCCTCTGTGTTTTTCAGGAGTCATTATATTAGTAGTGGGAAAAGCAGGAAGTTCAATAAAACGCATTGCCAAAACGGTACGTGTCTGAATCTGCATCTCTTTAATTCACTTCTGTAGAAATCTTCTTCCTCGATCATCTGTTTATACGTTGTTAGTATTTTCAAGTGCCCACCCTCCATTGCCTTTTCCATTTCACCACTCCTCACTTCCATTTTCTTTCAGTTGCGAGTCTTGAGAGATTGGAGGAGCCGTCCCCTTGAATTATCACAAGAAACCAAATAACTGAAATTTGTGGAGAGGGTGCAAATAAAATAGGGAAGAGATCCTTTTAATATATATTTCTTTTTAACTTACAATGTGTATGCAAGACTCTGTACCTGCTTTCGAAGATAAACTGTAATGTGAAGCGATATGCTGAAAATTGTGTTCATGTTTTTATCAATATATTTCTGTTGTTCATGTACTTTTGAAAGTATCATAATTGGCGTTATCTAAGGAACTAATAGCAGCATTAAAGTGTTTCTGCAGAATAGGTGAAACGTGAAAGAGGGAGATGACAGAATTTGATCTAACGGTAACAGTTCATTACTATAGCTTTAACCGTGATTGTTTTTACTGTTCATTAGGTGGAAAAATTTGTTGGGTTGGATTGGAATGATATTTTATTGCAATCTCTTACACTTATTTACAGAATAAAAAATAACTAAAATGTTGATTTCTAGCAACACAAAGTGCCACATTCAACTAACATAAAGTAATAACTAACAAACCTCTAAGGACTTATTCAATCCCTTTGTTACAGCAGAATTAAATCAACAATTAATTTAAAATGGTCTTTAAGTCATGTAAGCAGCTTAAGGTAACATCTTCAACATTCCTCCTTATATTAAGGGCTGTAAACTCCAATTATCCCTGTTAGAAATTCAAATTTGTTTGCTAGGAGTGCTTTGGTAAACAAATCTGTCAATTGATCTTCAGATCAGCAATAAATTAATTTAACACACCATTCTTCTACACCTCACGAAAAAAGTATAATTTGATGTTAAAATGCTTAGTTTTCCCATGAAACACTGGATTGTGGAATTTTTTTATAGCTGCTTAGTTATCCACTGAGATTTTATTTGCTTCTTGCTCCTCTATATGCAAATCACATAGTAATTTTTGAATCCATATAGCCTGATTGATTGCTGCAGTGGCAGCGATGAACTCTGCCTCTATAGTTGATTGAGCCACAATACTCTGCTTCTTTTATGACCATAAAAACATGACTGATCCTAAATTGAAACAAAACCCCAAAGTGCTTTTCATGTCATCAACAAATCCACCCCAATCAGTGTTAGAGAAACCATGCAATTTCGGTTATTGACACTATGTAAATTTAACCCTAAAATTGCTTGTTTCTTTGATGTATCTCAAAATTCATTTGGCTGCTCTCATATGTAACTCACTTGGACAATGCATGAAATGCACTAGGAGATTTGTTGCATACAGTATGTCAGGTCTAGTTGTTGTTAAATACAATAAGCAACCAATCAAGCTTCTAAATTTCTCTTCATCTATCTTGGCAGTCCCATCTTCTTTGTTGAACTTGTCCTTCTGATTCATTGGAGTTGCAATTGGTTTGCAATTATCCATTTGGAATTTCTCCAAAATCTCCTTTGCATATTTTTCTTGACCAATGAAGATCACTCCTCTGTTTTGTTTGATCTCCATGCCTAGAAAAACAACTCATGAGCCCAAGATTACTCATTTTGAAAGCTTGCATCATGTCCTGCTTGAACTTTTCAATTTGCTGTAGATTACTTCCAGTCACAGAAGATCATCAACATAGAGTGACATAATAAGAACATCAGCTTCAATTTTCTTCACATAGAGGTTTGATTCAGAAAGACTTTTCTGAAATCCAAACCCTGTCAATTAGTCATCGATTCTGCCAAACTAGGCCCTTGGTGCTTGTTTTAATCCATAAGTGTCTTCTTCAGCATATACACCTAGTCTTCTTTGCCTTGAACAACAAATTCAGTTGGTTGTTCAACATAGATTTCTTCTTGTAAAACGCCATTTAAAAAGGCAAATTTTACGTCCAACTGGAACACTTTCCAGTTTCTATATGCAGCGATAGCAAGTAGCAATCTGATGGTGTCCATCCTTGCTACTGGAGCAAACGTATCTGAATAATCAACCCCATACACTTGATCATACCCCTTGACAACCAGCCTAACTTTGAATTTGTTAATAGAGTTGTCAGCATTCAATTTGGTCCTGAAGATCCATTTTATGCCAATAATGTTATTGTCTGCAAATCTGTCAACAAGTTCCCATGTGTTTTTTTTTTATCATAGATAATTCATCCTCCATTGTTTTCTGCCATGATGGGTTTTGTTGAGCTTCTTCATAGCTTTCTGGTTCACAATAGCCACATTACTCCTTTGATAAATGTCTTCAATCAATCAAATACCCCTAACTGGCAAATCATCAATTGATTCAGAATCAATCAATTCATCTCGCAAGGAATTAGTAATTGGATCATTAATCAGCATGACCTCTCGTGAATCAGTCCAGTCCCACTGTTCATCTTCATGAAATTTGACATCCCAAGTAATTGCAATTTTCTGGGTTTGAGGATGATAGACTTTGTAGGCTTTAGAAATTGTATTATAACCAACAAAGATTCCTTGCATTGCTTTCTTGTCAAGCTTGTCCTTCTTAATTTGTGGAACATGGACATAGCATATACATCCAAATTTTTTAAGAAAACTCAAAGAGGGTTTGTAATTATACCACATCTCAAAGGGAGTCTTCTCTGCCAACGCACTTGTTGGAAGTCGATTATGAAGAAATACTATTGTGTTTGTAGCTTCTGTCCAAAACATCTTGGGTAAATTCTTCTCATGCATCATGCTTGTCACCATCTCCATGATGTATCAATTTTGCCTTTCACTAACCCCCAATCTATTATAGGTATAAGGGGTTGTCAGCTGGTGTTCAATACCAGCATCTTCATAGTAGAGATTGAACTCAGATGAGGTGTATTCTTTGTCATTGTCTGAACTATGGCTTAAATATTGTAGCTGCTTTGATTCTCCACATTCTTCTTGAATTTCCAGAAAATTCCAGCCACCTCTAACTTGAACTTCATGAAATAAATCCAGCACATTCAGGAGAAGTCATCAATAAACAACAAATAATATCTATTGCCATTTAGTGAAGGTATGCTTAGGGGACCAGCAACATCAGTATAGATCAATTGTAATTTTTATGTTGAATGCCATGTTGAAGTTAGAAATGACTTCCTGCTTTGCTTACCAAATTGACAAGCATTACAATTTGGTAGTTTGTCAGTAAATGGAGGAATTCCCCTTACAGCACCATGATCCTTCATACTAATCATTCAATGTTGATAGCAGTGACCAAATCTTTTGTGCAACATTTCCTTTTCATTTAGCTTTGTTGGAAAAGTTGTGTACTCCTCCTCAAATGGCACAAATGAAAAGCTTTTGCCTCTCATTTTGGCTTGCAATATTTTGTGTCCAGCAGCATCAAATATACAACAAGTTTGATTTTCGAAAATAATCTTCATGTCTTTTTCTATTAATTGACCAACACTCAACAAATTCTGGTTTATATTGGGTGCATAAAGAACATTAGCAATGGTTTTTGTACCTGAATTTGTTGTGATGGAAATGGTTCCTCTTCCCTTGGCTTTTATGTAAACACCATTTCCAATTCTGACTTTAGCAATTTCAATAAGCTGTAGATTTCGAAAGAGACTTTTATCAAAAGTCATGTGGTTGGTGCAACCACTATTTAACAACCAATGGCCTGAGGAGGCTTGAACAGAGAAGCAAGTGGCCACAACCATCTTATCTTAATCATCTTGATTGACAACTTGAGTATCCTTTTCTTGTTTTTGAGTTTAGGTTCTGCAAATGATTGTCTCATGTCTAAGTTGATTGCACTTGTTGCACCTTGCATCCTGTCTCTTCTAGCATTTGAATGGTGGATGACCACTCTTGTTGTAGTGTTGGCAAGGTGGAAAATTTCTTTTAAAAAATTTTCCTTTGCTGTAACCTTGATTTGCAATAGGTTTACTACTGCCAGAAGCTGAATTCTTCCTAAAGAACTTCTTTTTATCAGAGTCTGAAAATTTTACTTGCAAAGCACCTTCAATTACATGATCCTGCCTCATAAGCCTTCTCTACTCCTGAGCTTATAAGGCATTTAAAAGTTCTGTCAATGTAATTTTTGACAGGTCTTTGGTATTCTCCAATATTGTTATTAAAGCTTCATATTTTTCTGGTACTGTGACCAGAAGTTTTTCAACAATTCTAGAATCTGCAAATGATGTTCCCAGCAACCTGACTCTGTTAGCAATCCCCAACATCTTGTCTGAGTACTCCTTTATAGTCTCAGAATCCTTCATCCTTTACAGCTCAAATTCAAGTATCAAGTTTAAGCTTTGCATTCCATGGATCCTTTCATCTCCAGCATACTCCTCTTTCAGATAATCCCATACATCTTTGGCAGATTTCAAAGACATGATTCTTGTTAAAATTGTTGTTGAAACAGCAGCAAAAAGACATGCCTTTTCTTTTGATTTCTTGGTCTTTCTCCTTATGACTCTTTATCTGAGTCATGGTTGGATTATTAGGTAGTGGTGACACTTCATAATCCTCTTCAACAGCTTCCCACAAATCTAAGGCCTTTAAGTAAGTTTCCATTCTTATTGCCCAAAGTTGAAAATTCTCTCCATTAAAGATTGGAGGAGAAATATGAGTGAAACTTGATTCAAAATCCATCACAAGCCCTTCAAGAAAATAGCTCTAATACCGATTGAAAGTATTTATGTAAAATGGGTTAAACATGAAAGAGGGAGATGACAAAATTTGATCTAAATAGTATCAGTTCATTACTATAGCTTAATGCCAAAAAGAGAGAGATAACAGTTCATTACACTTATTTATAGAATAAAAAATAACTAAAATGCTGATTTCTAGCAGCACAAAGTGCCATGTTCAGCTAACATAAAGCAACAGCTAACAAACTCCTAATGACTTGTTCAATTCCTTTATTACAACAGAATTAAATCAACAATTAATTTGAAGTGGTCTTCAAGTCACGTTAGCAACTTAAGGTAACATCTTCAATAGAAATATACGAAAATGACTACTGGGGTTTCAAAGATAAAGTAATATCTGTATAATCTCCAGTTCAATCATATAAAATGCAATGTATCTTAGATAAATAGTAAAACTTAAAATCAATATTGTTTTATGAAAGAAGAAAAGGGGGGAAATTAAGTGAGAAACAAAAAGTTTCAACTTTTGTCAATATTTGATTATGTACATGTTTGAAAGTGTGATTAATATTGCTTTTAAAAATATTTTTTTGTTTAGAAATGTATCAAAATGATTTTTTTTTAAATCATTTCTGATATCAACACATGAAAATGATCTAAAGACACTAAATGTTTTTAATTTAAGATAAAAAAATAATAGTAGTAGTAATTTTTTCAATTTTTTTCAAAAGAGTTTGTAAAACACAATGTAAAAAATTTATATATAAGTTGTACATGAATACAACTATACAAAAGCAAGGATTTTATATAGCAAACAATGTTACTAAAGAATTAAGAACATCATAACACTATCAAAATTCACTCAACTCAACTCAACTAACTGTTCTTAATTCTCTGATTGACAAATTTACATGTTTCAGGGGTAAGCAAAATTGGATGCTGAATATATTACAGTGTTTGTAGTTGAAAAGCCTATCGAACCATTACAAGTGGAAAACTATGATGACCTGGAATAGCTGGAATGCATAAACTAATCACAATTGTTGTTACTTGTGTTTTGGGGCTCATATATATATATATATATATATAAAGAGAATAAAAATGTTGAAAAAAATTCAAAAAATATATCAATGAAAAGAGTATAGCAGAATACCTAGGATAATGTCAAAAACTGCTTTAAAAGATTAAAATATACAAGATTAAAAAATTTAACAACATATTTTTGACTCATGAAGGCCCTATTTACAAGAAAAAAACTAATTGAAGGAAAAAAATGAAAAATGGATGTTTGAGGACTCAATTAGATTTTTCTAGATTTATTTGAATTTATTAAGGATTTAGTTGCAAGAAAAATTCATTATTTTGAAGTCAATACAATGCCCTTGAAACAAACATAATATTACCAAAACAAATCATGGTGAAAAGGCCAAAAAGCTTTTTTAAGAGAGTTTATTTGGTTTTATCTTAAAGGGTAATAATATATTTACCAAATTACTATTTTAATGAATAATGATTGGTTACTAGACCTCCAATGACTTCTCCTTCCTCTTCATTTTTTTTTTAATTATTAAACTGTTGCTTTCATTATATATTTACTCATGCAATTTTTCCGCGCACGATGGTGTTAATGTACATTATATTAAAAAATATTTTGTGTGAAATGTAGTTTTTATAATTTAAAACATGAAGCCTTACGTTATTGAAATTTAATGGTGGAAAAAGATGAAAAGAGAGAAGAAAAAAGATAGCATATTGATCAAGTTCCAACCATAACTAAATGATTATTTAGAAATATGATTGAAATTGTTTTTTAAAATATTTTTTATTTAAAAAGTGTATCAAAATAATATTTTTTTAATTTTTCAACAATTATTTTTGATATCAGCACATCAAAATAATCTAAAAACACCCAAAATTTTTAATTTAAAATAAAAAATAAAAATATTTTTCAAAAATACTTTTAAAATACTGCCAAAAATACATAACTTTACTAAAAAAAATGGATAATTATTGCACTGGAAAAAAAAATATTGAGTAAATTATCAAAACCACACAACTTTGTTAAATGAGAATAATAAACTCAACGAAAATGAATTTATACATTAATTGCTACGAACCCTAAACTTCAACCATCTATATACGATCATATTAAAATGATTTAAGAAAATTGAATTCTATATTTGTTTTATATTTTTTTAATGTATGTTATTTTTATTTTTATTTTTATTTAGTTTTGATTAATCTTGAATAATACTTAAATAATTTTTTATTTCTAAATATCCTCCATCTCAAAATCACATAAAAGATAGATTCCAATTTACTTAATGCATGGCTAAATAATTTTATGGATAACATTCTATGATAAAATTAAAAAGAAAAAAAGAAAGTTGTAAAATAGAAAAGGTAGCCAGAGGGTAATAAGCATAAGTATGGGGGTGTCCAGTTAATTTTAAGTTCTTACAAACCAATAAAAAGTATCCAGCTAGGATTGTCAAGATAGATGAGGCGCGCCAAAAAAAAACCTCTCTCTCTCTGTCTATGTGTCTGACTCTCACAAATCCAACCCAACCGCTTCCAAGGTCATGGCTTTGCCTTTATCCTCTTCTTCTATCATCCTCTCTTCCAAGAAGCTCTCCTTCAATGTCTCCATCTCTCAAAAATCGACTCAAAAGCACCTTTTACTCTCTGCCCATTTCGCATTTCGACTCAATGAAGCTCGTAGCCAAGTCACAGCAAGACCTGCAGTCCGTGCCTGCAACTCTACAACAAGTACTTATGCCAAGGTGTGGTTTCATGTTTTTCAAATTTCCTCTATGAAATGAAGGGTTTTCCAATGCTGATGGCATAATGTACTAATCAAGGTCATGGTATCGACATAAGATTATGACCAGGGTCTACTTTGCTTTAGTCAACAAATATTTGGATTCGAGTTTCTTTTCCCAGCTTCACTGTGGGGATTTAGGCGTCACCATGTGTTTTAATGATTCTATATTAGACAAATGGTGTTGATATACTACTGGTTAGGAATAAGGTAACTGTTGTGGTAGCTGATAGTAGTGGATTTGGTTCTGATTGGGACTGCTATACGGAGATAATTAGTCTATAGTTCTCGTGAAAAAATAAATAGTAATCTAGGAAGAATTGCAATAAAAATTTTGAAGACAGAGAAATTAAGTTTGTTTTTCCAAGTATTTTATAAGAAAATAAGATCCTTAGGGTTTTTTTTTACGTGTAATGCAAATTTCTCCAAGCATCACCAGCCTATATATGGCCTTTTTTTCATTTGAATGCTGGGCATGATTCAAGGTCTTGCTTTATATGGTTTCCATTTATGAAAAAGTCCAATACATGGATAGAGGAGTCTGATTCCTGGATGCAATTTTTTGTCGGAATATATTGATATCTATTTTTCTTTGTCGTTGTTATATTTAATTGCAATTGGCAGACAATAGTAAATAATCTGATGATAATCCTGTCTATGCACTGCAGTTTTACTGCAAGAAACTAATTTTTCCCCCCTCTTTGTATCCATAGTTATGCAATTTTTTCCCTTTGTCGCTTCTTTCCTTACACACTGATTAGACTATCTACCTTAAAAATCACTAAGGGAAATTGTATCCCTACTCTATAGTGCTTTCTAAAATGGTTTTTCGGTTATATAGGATCTGGCATGCGAGCACAATTTTCCTCCTAATTGGTACATGTCGATTTTTGGAGATGGAACGAAGAAACTTAAGAGTCTGATTGCTATGATACTTATTTTTATGCAAATTTCTGCACCAGTACCTTTGAGTGGTTGGGACTTTTGGTATGTTTCTCCAGCACAAGCAGTGCTTTATTCTCCGGACACCAAGGTCCCAAGAACTGGGGAGCTTGCATTAAGAAAGGCCATCCCAGCAAACATAAACATGAAGTCCATACAGGTTGTTATTAGCAATTAAATTACTAAATAACTTCCGTAACTTGGAAAGTAATCAGTTTGCAGACCATCTTACTTTTGCTTCTAGACTTCTCTCGAGGACATTTCATACTTGCTAAGAATTCCACAAAGAAAGCCTTATGGAACCATGGAGGGCAATGTGAAGAAAGCTCTAAAGGTACATGCTACACTCTATTGATTCAACAAGATAAAAACTCATTGTCAGAGTGGTACTATTCAAACGTATGCATCTCAGTTCAATTAATAAAAGTTATCAGATGAGATCTTTGTTTTGGAAGATGCTTTCCATTTTTTAGCTGTTCCAGGATCTCATATCATGATTTTCTCCATCAATTGTTGTCTTCTGGCTTAGACATGGGCCCAAACCATTTGTTCCTACGAAAATTACTTTTTATTTGTACAAGTTTAGTTCCATGTTATCCAATTGAGCATTTATCGAAATTGAAAACCACGTTTTTGTTGGGATTTTTTTCTTCTTCTTATTTCAGATAGCAAAGGATGAAAAGGATTCTATCCTGGCAAGTATACCAGCAGACTTGAAGGAAACGGGGTCTACACTGTATGCATCTCTGATAGATGGGAAGGTATTGGAAAGTTCATAATTTCATGAGCTCAATTTGACGAGAAAATTTGTTAGATTGAGTAAATTATACCAGCATTGGTTGACTGGAACTGATACAGACAAGATAATTCCAATATGCTACCCTTTTAAGCTGTTGAATGAATTTTAGGAGCATAACCAGAAACTTGTGCCAAGACCACATTTAAAATATAATGTTGTTCTGCAACATAATACTCTTAGTGTTGTTTGCTGCCACAGCAATATAATTATACATTGCATATATATCAACGCACAATATATCAGCAATCCATCTAAGTTACAGAATCTTTCTCTTGTTGTGGATGAGAAACTAACAATAAGCTTAATTTACATGGTATATGCTAGAACTTGTTATGATCATACTTAAGTTCCCTAACTTTTCTAGGGCGGTTTGCAAGCACTCCTTCAATGTATTAAGGATCAGGACCCGGATAGGGTTTCTGTTGGCCTTGCATCTTCACTGGATACGGTTGCAGAGCTGGAGTTGCTGCAGGTAAATGTGACTGCCAGTAATACTGAATAGTTTTTCTCATGTAAACCACATAAAAGAATAAGGTTGAGAATATTCCTTGAAATTCTCACACTTCTTATACTGGGGACTTTCTTTTTCCCAAAAATTTGATGAAATAGATAACTTCAAACTTGTGGATAAAATATAAGCACGTAGTAAATCTCAATGTAAAGCTTTTTGCAACAGGCACCTGGGCTGTCATTTTTGTTGCCTCAGCAATACTTGAAATATCCAAGGTCAGTCCTCTCCAGGAATATCCGTCTACATTTAATTCTCTATTTTAACTGAAGTTTCCATGTGCATGCCAAATAGATGTGTCTCTAACAAATGAGTGTGGTTTTAGGATACCATTCTTAAATCATTTATAGTTGAATAGAAATAGAAGCAATAAATGAAAGCTTGTGGTACATTAAAAATAACCCTTGATCAATTTAAATGTTTTATTGTCCTGCACATCCAATGAGAATATTGATTATTCAGTCTTGTATCCTGAGTTTCATGACTTGCAGCTTATGTGTGTTTGGTAGTGCGTTTTCAACGAAGATTGGGAGAGTTTCAAAAGTATGTTATCCTTGAAAAAACATCAAATTAATATGCTTTTTTTAGTGCTTTCTGATAATTTAGATTTTTTGGTATAAAAAATTAAAAAACATCTGAAAAAATATTATTTTTAATGCCTTTTCAAGCAAAAAACAGTTTTAAAAAAAAATATGCATTACAATACATAGTTAAAAAGAGTTATGTCATGAGAGAGAGTTTTGTCCATAGCATTTGAAAGTTTAAAATAGCATATAAGAGTGGGTGAATTAGGGCTTAATTGAAGTTTGCTACTTGAAATTTAATTCTCTTACACTTTAAATTTCAATAACAACAATCAATTAGGCAAGGCACAAATAAAATGATATAGAGATCAAGAAAAACAATTTTATAGTGGTTAGGATCACCAACTCTACCTCTTGAAACTTCGTTCAAGTATTCACTATCAACTCAAGGTCTTCTTAACAAATGAGACCTTATTGATACACTAATATTTATAAGATTAAGATTAGAAAACCTTTCTCTCATAGTCTTTTTCAAGGATCAAGATCTAAAACTTTCAATGGGTTACAACCAAAGATATTCTCAAGTGGTTCTAGTTACACTTATACTTTCATAATAGATTTTCTCTCACAAGAATTTTCACACCTTACAATGAGAAAAAAAATACAATAAATGGAGCCCAAGTCTTTATGAATGTAATCTAGCTCAATAAAATCCTGATTTGATAAATTTTAAGAATATTATGAAAACAATAAAAGCTTTTTAGATAAGATAATTTGTAAGCAACAAGTATTGTTAAATTATAAGGTTATTCACATGAAGTGAATAAATGGCTTTTATAGGTGATAAATCATCACTTAGCTGATATATACACTATACACTTGGAAGGATGGAGTAAAATATTTTGAACTTATGGAGTGTTCTTCCATCTATTAGGAATGACTATATCACCATTTAAAAAAAAAATTGTCACACAAGCTTGAATATAAAATAAATCAAGTACAACTTTTTAAGAAATTACAAGTTTACCACCCACTTAGTTAAAAATAGATAAAAGAAAAATTGTGATAAAAAAAAAGCAAGAACTCAATTCATAAATTTTATGTTATCCATTGAAAAAGAATCTGAGTGATAATACTAAAATATGTGATAAAATAATTTTTTATAAAGTATTTTTTACTATGTGTAAGTTTTGACAATAAAACTATTTTTGGATGATATATTCAGCAATACAAATATTTCTGTGATACCAAATTAAATTCTAATGAAGACTTGATTACATGAAATTAAGTTAAGCATCTTTAAGTTAATCTTTCATCCAAAAATCCCATGTTGCTTCAATTTAATATAGTAAAATTCCTACAACATAAAAACTTTTGACATGCATATTAAATTGACTAATTATTGTTATCATCAAAATCATTAACCCATAGACTTTGGGCTAATAGCATTTTCATAGGTTGACACAATTTCTAGAAAATTAAATATTATTAGGAAATATACGATCTGTCTGGACTTCATTTTGACTCTAGCTGTTGCCTTCTCTGTGTGGCTAATTTGTCAATTTTACTGCTCACTGATGTGGAATTGTTGTATTTGATTAGCGTACTTCAGACTTGTGTTTTGTGTCAGCATCATCTTTTCATTTATTTGTAGGCTAACAGGCAGAGGGACTGTTGAATTTACCATTGAGAAAGTAGATGGCTCAACCTTTTCCCCAGAAGCTGGTGGTGAACCGAAAAAGAATGCCAAAATCCAGGTTGGATAAACTTCTGAAAGTCTGTCCAGCAAGTTTTCACATTATTTCCATTAGATATAGAGAAACCTTTCTATTAGTTTGTGTTAACTACTTCGATACCTAAAACATGTTTCATGTATATCTCCCCCACCCTCCTGTCAAACCATCTCCATGCAAAGAAAAAAAAGAGATAATTATGATGGCCAGCCATGTAGGAGATATCTGAGCTTAGGCATATATTGGCTGATCCTCAAATATTGTGAGCTTGTGCATTATCATGTTAATAAAATGTTGTTATGGAACACATAATACCATAATATGAATTATGTTTTGCTTAGCCTGGAGTTTATGAGTAATATTTAAACAGGGTCTCCTTGGTTTATTGAACTATTCTGAAACCAGATGACTAAACTGGAGTCGCCTTTTGGCTCTTGAAAAATTATCCTATTGAGTTTAAGGGGACCCCCCCCACCCCGCCAGCAAGAGATATAATTCTGGTTTCAAATGACGTGATTTTTGCATTTTCAGTTTATCATCAGTTCCTTAAGGTACGCCAGTTTGTTGCTCTGCTGATGTTATCCACCGTTGCTCCTCCCTGCAAGCAATAAATATCAGCATCTTATATGATAAATATACCTTCACTACCTGTAACAGTCCAAATGAATGTTGATATCTTTGCCGTACCAACTGATGATTAACACTTGGATTCAGGTTGTTATAGACGGATTCTCAGCACCATTAACAGCAGGGAACTTTGTGAAACTGGTAAGGTAGTTGAACCTCACTTCAGCCTTGTGGAAATTTTATTGCATTTTATCTCTTCACTTCACTCCAACCTCAGATTTTCATTGTCCAGTTTTAGTTGACATGCCATTGCATCCTATTGTTATTTCTTTTCTTTTCTGTCTCAGAAGCTTTCATTTATGTTTAATTTTTATTTCTTACTTTTCCTGTCTAGACAGCTTTGTTTTAGATTTTACCATGTGAAAAACATGCCTCGGCACTAAAACATTGAGTTATTAAAATGTTCTGCCCTCTTTCAGTTAATGAGTTATTAGAATGTTCTGCCCTCTTTCAGGTACTTGAAGGAGCGTATAATGGGGCAAGGCTCAGCTTCACTGAGCAGGCTGTTCTCACTGACAATGGACTTGATAAGAACAGTGGTTCCAGTGTTCCCTTGGAAATAATGCCATCGGGCCAATTTGAACCTTTGTACCGAACAACATTAAGTGTCCAGGTACAGAACTCTTTTTTCTGTGTGTTCCATGCAATTGCAAATAGCAAAAGATGTTTTTTCGAAGTTATATAATTTGCACTTTCCATGTGGAAGGATGGAGAATTGCCAGTTCTTCCACTATCCGTTTACGGGGCAGTTGCAATGGCACACAGTGAGGTTTCTGAGGACTTCTCCGCACCATATCAGTTTTTCTTCTATCTCTATGATAAAAGAAATGTAAGTGTCATCCAACACTAAAAATTAAAATAAATATGAATGTCTGAATTTCTTCACACGATGTCATTTCCCCTTGGCCTTCCCTATCACCCCCTTATCTTGGTATTCCTGTGTCTTGTAGGCTGGCTTAGGAGGGCTATCGTTCGACGAAGGGCAATTTTCAGTTTTTGGGTATGTCTTTACTGAACTATTTTCATGGTGGTAGTAGTTAAGTTTTTGAATGGTATCATGATATGGGATTTCAATATGCAGATACACAACCACCGGGAGAGAAATTCTTTCACAGATAAAAAGTGGGGATATAATTCAGTCAGCAAAGCTCGTGGAAGGTCAGGATCGCCTCATATTGCCAAATGAGAACTAACATAATCTTTTCCACAGGAAGACTCGTCATTCTTTATCTTCACTGCACTTGTTATGGGATCAGCCTGATTTTCTTGGTGCAGGTTGGTGTCGTGATGGATACCTCTGTAAATCTTTCTTATTGTCTCAATTACTTGCATTTGATATTGTTAAATTTGCTTGCTCTGGTATCAATTTGTTTTATTTTTCCTTTCCAACTAAGCTGTAAATGCTTTGACATGATTGGATCTGGAGCATGCTAAATTTAATGTAATAGAGTTTGGCTTAAAAAATAGAAGAGAGATATTGGACTTTCACCGTGCACAGACTCACATCTCTCTATATTTATAGTGATATTACCAAGTTTTTTTTGGAAGAAAAACTCATTTAAACGAAGAGTAAGACAAGTGAGTTTTTTTTGCAGTTTAAATGAACAGTATAATGATTTAAATACCCTAAGGTAAAAAATATATATGTAATGTATATGTAAAACTAGAGAGGAGCTTTGTGGTATTTTTGTTATTTGAATGGATAGTGAAAGAATCATATTGCCCTTAAATTAAGAAATAATAGAACATATGTTAGGTGTCAAGAAATTATCTCATCTAAAAGATTAAGTTGTTAAGTGAGGTCTCAAGATATAATTTATATTATTCTCTTACACTCACTCTCAAATGAAAGTTCATTGGCCTTGAAACTTGCACACAGATCCACACTACTTTGTGTTTAATTTTTATTAGATAGAATGAGGGTGGTGAGATTCGAACTCGTGATCATTTGGTCAATAAAACTCTAATATCATGTCAAGGAATCATCTCACTTAAAAACTTAATTTGTTAGGTGATGCCTCAAAATATAATTTATATTATTCTCTAACATTATGGGGCACTTGGTCTTTTTAATACAATTATTTTGCAATTATCTATTAGGATGAGGCAATTAAATCTTTGACTATATATAAAAATAATTTTGAAAAATATTTGGAACGTGCAAATGGAGGTATCAGTGTTCTTTGAGCGATGAATGTTGCACTTCTAGGTAGTCAGATTTTGTCATCGTCAACGATGATGTTAGAAGTTGGGGATTGTTCTTTTCAATTTGATCCTCATTCTTTTTAATTTTAGATTTTTATTTGTTTCTTGATTTATTTGTTTTTTAATTTTATATCTTGTCATTTTATTTTATTTAATTTTTGCTTTTAATTTTGGTTAATCTTTTTACTATCTTTTATATCATTTTAGTAATTTATTTTGATTTTCAATTTGGGTTATCATTGTTTTCTGTCATTAGTTTTTATGTCAGAGTTTGACTTTATTGTTTTGATTGCTATATGTTTTTTTTTTAGATGATTAGGGATTTTGCTTAGTGATTTTCTAGTGTTTATCTTATATAAAGTGATCTCAGTCTTATGAACCGAGTCATTGATTTTGAGGATTCATCAAGTAGACTTAGTTTTTTTATATATTTGTTTTTATTTTACTTCAATCTTTTCTTGTCTTTTTTTTAAAAAAAAAATTTCAATTTTATATTGCTCTTCGTAAGTTAGTTGAGTTAATCTAAATTAACTAAGGAGGTTTTTCCAATTTTTTTTTTCTTTTTCCATGATTTGACATTAGATAATGGCTTTGAGCATTGTGATTTTTTTCACTTTTTGTTTGTGGGGTTGACTTGGGTTGCGGGTTTTAGTCAATGCTTACAACTATTCTCCCACAAAACTTTCTTTTTTTTCCAGCTTAGTTGAGCAAATTCTTGAATCTTAATGATCCCTTTCAACTAGAACTTTCTAAGGGTTTCTTTAACTATCTTGATTGAATCCAAAACATTTCAATTTAAAATTGAAACTTGAGTTTTCTAATGATAGGAATCTCAAAACCTAGATTCTTGATGATAGATTTTTTTTTTCTCTTCTTGTAACAAGGTTTGAACTTTATTTTTTTTTCATGAGAATTTCCTAATAGTGGGGTTCTTCTAAATTTTTTTTGGTTGAAGGGATACATTTCTTGGTATTTATTGATTGCAGAGTTGACTTGAAGACTCTTCTTGATGATAATATTGATCTTCTCATTTTCTTGAGAAACTATAAAGTAGGTTTTTCTACTATTTCTTTCTAATTGAAAGGTTTAACTGACATTTCCTTATCATGAGGTTTGAACTTGGATTTCTAGTTTTTATAGATCAAGAATTCTTGATTTGTCAAGTCTAAAATTGCCCATTAGCCATTATGCAATTGACCACGGAAAACCCAAATCTTTTTGCTTTTTTTCTACAATAAAGTTATTATATTGTTATTAAGAAAAAACAATAATAAGCCAACATTCAATATTATTTTCATCTTTTTTATTTGGTTAGAATAATAAAATTATGCAAATACCCTTAAAAAGCAAAAATTGATAAGCTTTCAACTAAGATAAAAAAAAATTACATGAAACTAAGGGCTAATAAATCTAATTTTTGTCTCACATAAAAGGAATAGAACATGCCTTTAGGGTGTATGCTTCCTCCGTGTTATTTTGTATCAAGACAAGACCCTCTTGAAATATCTTGAATTTAAGGGAACATAATGGTTATCACTTGAGAAATTTTTGTTGTGAGTTTAGGCAGGAATTAAAATTATTGTTCATCATGTAAGAGTTATGACCATGTGTCACCTCCTTGAAGAGCGAGTTCATCATACAAAAACACTCATACATGTAAACATGCATGCTAAAAGTTTGAAATAAAAGCCTCTAAAATCTGTTTTTCTCTTAATAGTCAAGAGTTGTTGATATTTGACAATATTTGTTGTTCTTTATAAGCTTGTAACAATAGTCTTTGCTTTACCATTAACTCAACTTGTGACTTATGTCAAGATATCATTTAAATTGACCGAATTACTCTCAATATCAAGACATCTAGTTTTCTTGGTAGGACAAAATGATAATTATCATATTATAGTAAAATGTGTGTAGATTGGTCTTTACAACTAGTTTTTCATAATTCGGAGCCCCTTTTGTTTTCATAGGAATAAGATTTTATATGTTATGCCTTAGGAGAATTATGATTTTTTGAAGTTAGGACTAAACCCATAACCCCTTTATATATCTTAATATTCAATAAACAATGTCATTTAATTTTTTGTTTTAAAAGTCAAACTATAATCTTACTAGTCATCTCATGCCAAGTTAAATAAGTCACATTAAGATAATTCTCAATCAGTTTGATTTAAAGCTCAAGCTAGGCAAGGAGTTCGGTTAAAAGATTTTAAAGTTAATTCCTTGGGGCCAAATATAATAACATTATCAAAAAAATGTCTTGTTTCCTTGACATTATTTTTTTACTTTCAAAAAAATGAATAAAGCTTTATAAAAAAAAAATGTTAAGAACATGCCTTCATAATTTATTGAGTTTGCTTTATACATGATTATCATGGCCTCAAATAAAAAAATTTGACATCCTCAATTTTTTTAGTGTCTATTTTCTTAACAATACAATTTAATAAAAAAAAGTATTTTAACAAAAAAAAAAGTTATTAAAACTAGTGGTGTCCGTGATTGGAGTTGAGGGCTTGGTGGGTTAACTTAAATCGATCCAATATATTATTGTCTCAATGTTCAGAAAAAAGATATCATATTAGAACTTTTTTTAAAAAATAAAACTATATTTTTATCAAATAATTTTCTTTAAAACCTATCGATAAACTGGGTCATATTGAGACAACTCTTAAATCATTTAACTTGAAGTCCAAGTTAGATAAAAAGTCAGGTTAGGAGGTTTCAAAGTTGATATGTTAGTCTGAGTGTAATAACACTATCAAAGATTTTCCATTGCTTGGACATTTTTTTTACATTAAAAAATATTTTAATCTGAATCATAGTGTAGCACAATCTATTTATATAGTAAATAACTAAAATTAGAAGAAAAAAATGAGAACATAATAAATTACACTGAAACAAGAATTTTTGATTAAAAAATTGTCATGAAGGCATTTATCTTCTTGAATATATATACATATATTCTTGGATTTGAAATTTGCTACCTATCTTCATTTGTTTTTCTTTTGAAAAAGAAAAATATGAATATTCTTCCTCACCTGAATGTCTTTGATACCATTGAGATGTTTTCATTGCTTTTATTCATATATAATTTGGGTTGATTATACAAGAGTAGCCATCTAGATCTGCCTCAACCTTCAATTTTATCTTGTTTATTTAATTGCAACAAAAAGAAAGGAATCCTAAAATTATATATAATATAATCACGAAATATAATAAAACATTATAGTAATAAAAAGTAACTCAATTTTCAACCATTTTAATCTCAAAACTTTTTTTTTTCAATTGCAATCTTTTGAATGAAATTATTGATTATTAAAGAAAGAAAAAACTTAAAAAAAAAAGAAGACAGAGTGTAAAACAATAAAAAAACTCATGACCAATTTCAAACTCAAGTGAAAAAGTTTGTTTTAGTCCTACTATATTACTTTGTCTACTTTTTTAGTCCATGCAATTATAATTATTTTAAAGTTTATTTTATTCAGTTTGTAGTCTTTAATTCTGAGAGAAAAAGAGAACGTCAACAAAAAACAACAAAGGAAATATTAATTTTTCAAATGACTATGCTATAACAACCAAGATGGTTGATCTCGATGACCATAAGTTCTATTCAATGAAAGAAGTTCAATGATGGTGGGCTTACACACACGTATAATCTAAAAATTATTTTAATCAAATTATATTTTTACTATTTATTTAGATTGTGTTTAAATCAACTAAATTGTCAGGGTTATAACCAGGCTTGTCAATTCCGTTCTATTCCGGCCGGAACGTTCCGTGCCGTTAAAAAAATTGAGATGAAACGGCATCATTTTTGTCTCGGTTTTAATTTCGGCCGGAACGTCTCGGTACCGTTCCAAGTGTGCCGTTCCGGCCTTAAAATCCTCATTATTTTGATTAACTTGTGATTTTTTTTTTCTAATTTTGAGATTATGTTTGTTTGACTTTGTGTTTATATTGTATAATTTAAAGTTAATTTATCTTGAATTTTAATTATGCTTGTTAAATTAATATTTTAATTATATATATATAATTAATTATATATGAACAGTACAACCCCTAAACGGCATGACGAAACGCTCTGAAACCGGAACGTTCCGTTCTAATAGAAAAACCAGAACGGCGACCGAAACGGTATTGACAACCTTGGTTATAACAAATCAAATCTCACATAATTTATAATTTATTTTATTAAAAAACATGTTAATAAAACTAGTATTTTTGGCATCAAGAAAATTCAAACCAACTTGTACGCAGATAATGATCTGGCATGTAGTCCACGCTTAATTATTTTTCAAGGGAAACAAAAATTATCTACATGTCTCCGTCATAACTTTCAAAATGTACTCCAGATTATCTAGAACCACCCACACCCAACTTATATATTTAGAAACGTAATTTTCGTATCCATTGGATGTGTGTACTGATCCAAATGGGCCCATAGACCCACAACGTGTGGACTACCTATGAACTTGGGTTATTGTTTTGGATTAAGAAAGACCCCACACATTATTGTACCCAGAAGTTGGGTTTCGTGGCCCTAGTCCAACATACCTGAGACGAAATTTGGCAGATTGAAATTTTTTGTGACTAAAAAGGATCGAATTGTATTAGCCACGTCGTTTTGGTCAAGCCGAATAGTCCATTTCAATATCTTTTTATGGATGTTACTAGTTAAATGCCCGCATTACGTTGCAGACGTAGTGCGGGTGGAACAAATAATTTTTATAAGGAATAAATAATTTTTACAATTGTTGAGATTAAAATATAATATTTTAATATGTAAAGTTTGATATAATGAAAAAGATCAATATACTCTATCATAACAACAGTAACATCGAAGTCTTAACTTCTAAAATTATCATCACTATTACTGTCGAAACAATAAACATTATTAAACAAACCTGAGAAAAAAAATTAATAAAAAAGCATGTAAGAACAAAAACTAAAATTGTTATTATTATTCTTAATATTAATATTAATATTAATATTGCTTTAATAACGTGAAGAAAATGAAATTAAATCAAAGGCTGAAAAAAAGCCTAAAAAATTAACAAAAAAGGAAATAAAAAATAAAATAAATGATAAAAAAATAAAAATCATTGAGTGAAAAAAAAAACATTTGACTTGAAAATTTAAAAAATTTATCGCATTACGTTGCGGGCTGAGTAAACAATTTTTATGATTGTTGGGATTAAAGAAATTAATAGGATTTGTTGGTCTAAAAATAAAATAAAATATTTATATATGCAAAATTTAATATAATAAAACAGATCACCACACCCTATTATAAAAATAGCAACATTGATGTCTTAACATCTAAAATTATCATTGCAATTACTGTCAAAATAATGAAAATCATCAAATTATCTCGAGAGAAAAGAACTGGAAAATATTAACAAAAGAGTAAGTAAGAAAAATAACTAAAATTCTTCTTCTCTTCTTCTTCTTCTTCTTCTTCTTCTTCTTCTTATTACTACTACTACTACTACTACTACTATTACTATTATTGTGTTAATAATAAAATAATAAATAAATAAAAGAGTAAAAATATCCTAATAACTTTAACAAAAGATCAAACAAAGAAATAAAATAAAAATTATGAGGTAAAAAAAATTGATTTGACTTGAAAATAATAATAAAAAAACAATAAAAAATAAAAGAAAGAACAAATAAAACAAATTATAAAAAAAATTATTAACTAGAAAAAAATCATTTGACTTGAAAATTAAAAAAATGGACCGCCTTACAATGCGGGCTGAGCAAACAATTTTTATAATTGTTGGGATTAAAGAAATTAATAGGATTTGCTGGTGCAAAATTCAAATATAATATCTATATATGCAAAATTTAATATAATAAAACAGATTACCACACCCTATTATAAAAACAGCAACATCGAAGTCTTAACATCTAAAATTATCATTGTTAATACTGTCAAAACAATAAAAATTATCAAATTATCCCGAGAGAGAAAAACTAAAAAACATTAACAAAAGAGTAAGTAAGAAAAATAACTGAAATTATTATTATTATTATTATTATTATTTTGTTAATAATGAAAAAAATAAAAATAAATGAAAGGCTAAAAAAATCCTAATAACTTTAACAAAAGATCAAACAAAAAAATATAATAAAAATTATAAGGTAAAAAAAATTAATCTGACTTGAAAATAATAATAAAAAACCAATAAAAAAACTAAAAGAAAGAACAAATGGAGAAAAAAAATAGCAATTTTCAAATGATCATAGATACAAAATAAAATTTAAGAGCTATTTTTTATTCAAAAAATTATCACCTCAACAAATAAGAAAACAACAAAAAATAAAAATCAAAGCTAAGAACACACCTATATATACATTGACAAAAATAGAGATTATTCTAGGAATATAAAAAATAAAAGGATAAAAATCAAAAATTAAAAATATAAGGGCCGACATGAAAATCAAATGTACAGGGATTAAAAGAAAAAATTAAAAGTATAAGGGCCGAAATGAAAATAAAATATATTATCAATTTCAATCAAAGGATAAAATTGAAAAAATCGAAACTTGTGTACCGAATTTATCGATCTATTTAAACTTAATCCGGAAATTAAAAGAAGGAGGACTGAAGTGAAACTTTAACATTGAATTAATTTCAATCGAAGGACCCAATCAAACTAAATCAAAATTTATATAACAAAAACCAGGACTATACACAAAATTAAAAGTGCAGGGACCGAAGTGAAAAAGATACAAAAACAGGGGCCTCTCCTGCACTTTTATGTGCAGGAGAGAGATAGACGAGTCCAGCAACTTTCACCGGCCACCGCCGTGTCCACGGCCACCTGTTGCTGAAATACGCGGCACCAGGAGGAAGACCACGTGGAGGCGTATCGAAGGAGATGCCGGTAGACCATCTCCGTTCACCGTATGACCCCTCACGCGCCACCTAACCGGGCGTGAGGCGGAATACCCCCGGTTGTGTGCTCCGCACGCACCGACAGTAAACCGAAATAAATAATAAAAAAATATGGTCAATTACCGGCCTGCCCCTGTGCCCAAGTCATCAATTTTGTCTTATTAGGGGGTATATCCGTATTTAGCCAATTTCAAAAAATAATAAAAACATCAGAAGTGCGGCGGACCGGACCGGGCCGGACCGAAATGTGCAATGACCGCGGAGCCCCTTAGCCCAGGCGGCTTTTTTTTTTCATTTTCGGGGGACAAATTTGTTAATACACTGTTCATTAACGGGAAAAAAAGCTCACGTACGCGTGCGAAGTACCGGAGCAAATATACAGTCCATAGTGCCAATGAGTCTGAAGCTACAGTGCAACGCTTGATCTCTTTTAGAGTATTTGATAATCTGTTTCTACATGGTTATGGACAAAAATCATATTAGTCCCCCAACTATGAATTGACTATTCAAAACAAAATTAGATTCTCAAGTTATTTAAATCTACATATGATGCATTAGTCTTCTTTTTGGAGAAACAAATTTATTTTAGTTATTTTTATTCTTTTCTATATTTATTTTATATTATGTATTGTTATGCTATTTTTTTGTTTTTTCTAGTCAAAAGGAATGGTTTTACTATTTTATTTTTTCAATATACTATTATTATGGTTTTCTAGTTTCTTTTCTATGTAAGAAGTTATAATAGTCTTTTAACAAACAAAAATATAAATTAATAAGATTAAGTATTTTGAGAATATTTCCATAATTATATTATTCTAGGTTTTTATGATTATAATAATATTGCAGGTAAATTACTATTCATAAAATATTTTATAAAATTATATGAGCTGGAAATACTTTTCAATAAATGAGCTAAATTTTAAAATTAACTGTAAAATATTTTTTATTAGCTAGTGTTCCTGTGAAATATTTTAGGAAAAACAAACACAAAATATTCTTTCTATAAATATTTCTTTGAAAACAAACATGGAAAAAATCTATAAAACATAATCTTGTAAAGCACTCTTAAAGATAAAATATCAATAGACAATGATATTAATACTTACATGTTTGAGGTGGGATTCATGAATGTCTATTACTTTAAAGATTCAATTGATCAGAATTTTAATTTAGATATTTAGTGAAAAAATGTGGATAGTTAGAGGACTAATTTAAACTTTTCCAATTACAATGCTGCTGGTGGCTGCTGACTTTTTTTATTTTATTTTTATGTGTACTACATTGATCATCTAATAATTTTAGACCAATAGTGTTTGTCTACATTCAATCACAAAATAGGATTTCATCATCTCCTCATGGGAGCCAATCAGCATCTCCTAATGCCCAACCCCCCATAACCTCATCAAATCTTTACACCAATGAAAACGCAGGTAATCCTAATCATGATATCCTAGTCCATAGCATACCAAATCAGTAACCTATGATAATAACCTCACTGCATTCACGCGCTCTTACGTGGAGAAACGAACAGCTAGATTGATAACTTGGACAAATCAACTCAGTTCCTCCCAACCTCAACTCAGTAGCAAAAATGGCTGCTTTACACGCCATTTCTCCTCACGGTCTCCTTCCGCTTTCAAAAACCAAAAGAACCACTTCAAAAAACCTGCAAAACTCTCAGTTTCCCAGCCCCAAATTGCCAAAGAGACAGACGTTCTCCAGAAACAAACAGAGATGGCATCTGAATTCTGTTGTCCGTGAAGAGCTCGATGTTATTCCAGTAAAAAGTGGTGACAGTATGGACCACCAAGAAGGGATGGTAGCGAGTCCAGTAGAGAGAGAAGGGACCGAGCTGGCTGCTCAGGTGAGTGGGTTTGGAGGGAGCGACGGGCAGTTCTCTTTTGAAGGGTTCTCTTCAGCTTCAAGTTCCGGTATTGATGATGAGAGTATAGAGAGGCAATTGGAATCCGGGAGGTTAATTGATAGGACCATCAATGCAATGATTGTTCTTGGTGCCGGTAGTTATGCTATCACCAAGTTGCTCACAATTGACCATAATTACTGGCATGTAAGTCCAATCTTATATTATGTGTATTTAGAACAATTCATACTTGTTTGCTTTGTTAATTGCTCGTGGATTTGTTTTTATTACTTTCATGCTCTCTGTGAAAATTGTTTCTGTTCAATATGGTTGGACAATGCAAAGGTCTCTCGTTTTTTTCATTCATTCTTTTAAGAATGTTCTTCATGCATAGCATTTCTTGAGAAATTTATAGTGGATTCAAATCGATTTCCTTTTTCCTGGCGTTGGAGAAAATTTGTGTTTCTTGTATCACCTTTGGCTTTGAATTTGTGTCCCCTGGCTCAGAGTTATGGAATTAAGAGCTGATTTTATGAAAGCTGAAGTTTTTATTGGGGGCCTAAGAATGCTAGAAATCTTTTTTTGTTGTGGCAATTAAAGAAGTTTGGGACTTATGACTTACTTAGATTAAAGAGTCGATACTTGTTTCTTGAAAAGAAGATTTGTTGGAACCTTTGATTCGTATTCTGGTTGTCTTAACTCATTAATCAAACCATTTTGGTGTGATCTAAATTTAAGACGTTGCTTGTTATTGATGTTAACTTTTCCTTCTTTCTCATTTCCGTAGGCATTGCTGAATGACATAATTGGATGAGTTTTTTATTTTCTTTTTATTTTTATGCATTGCTAAATTCCGTAGCTGTTTATCTAATTTTCACTTTTCTACTAGGGGTGGACTCTCTTTGAGATACTAAGATATGCTCCTCAACACAACTGGTCTGCTTATGAGGAAGCTCTAAAGAAAAACCCAGTTTTAGCAAAAATGATGATTAGTGGCATAGTCTACTCTCTAGGGGATTGGATTGCACAGGTTTGTAAAATCTGTGAAACCAATTTTGAGATATTTTATTTCTGTTCTGGATTCATCCTTTTACTCGTTTGTTTCTGTTTCATCTTCAGTGCTATGAAGGAAAACCACTCTTCGAGTATGACCGCACAAGAATGTTTAGATCAGGCCTTGTTGGCTTTACATTACATGGCTCCCTTTCACATTACTATTACCAGTTTTGTGAGGTGATTAACGAAATTCAAATTTCTTTGGCAGTTAAATAGGTTTAATGACATCTTCATTAATTAACTCAATCAATTTTCTGTTTTGGAGGAGCTTTTTCCATTCCAAGATTGGTGGGTGGTTCCTGCCAAAGTAGCCTTTGACCAAACTTTGTGGGCAGCAACTTGGAACAGCATTTATTTCACAGTCTTGGGATTCTTGCGTCTGGAGTCACCTGCCAGCATTTTCAGTGAACTGACTGCTACATTCTGGCCTATGCTCACAGTAAGAGAGCTTTCTGTCATTTCCTCTTTGTGTCTAGAACCATACTTTGATCCAGTATGTGTTTTTATCATCACCTGTAATGGAGCTGGGAAGAGTAGGATCTGGTGAAACCACATTGCTAGTTTTGAGTGTTTCCTTTCTGCATTAATAGTTGGATGTTTGAGGCCCATGAAGTTATTATGCATGTTGGTCTCTTTTGCATGGCTCTGTCTCCTATCCATAATTAAATGTTTAGTTTGCAACCATTCTAACACCTGAATGAGTGCACAAAATGTTGTCATTTACAAGCTTCAACCCAACAAGTTTCCATTTTGTTAATTTTCGGTTCAAAATGTTAGTTATTGAGGAGTTCTTCTGTTTTCAGTTAATCTAAGCTGAATTCTGTGCTTGATTTGTGTTTTTTGTTATTTCTTGGACTGTTTGACAAAAACATATGAACTGGTTTTTTCTTGTTTGCAACTTGGCTTAATTATTGAATTATTTGATGTGTTTTGCCATGCAGGCAGGATGGAAGCTCTGGCCGTTTGCGCATCTTATCACATATGGTGTGATACCTGTAGAACAAAGACTCCTCTGGGTGGACTGTGTAGAACTCATCTGGGTGACCATACTGTCTACGTGAGTTGCATAATGTTTCTTGCTGAACTGTCATGCCTTAGTAATGAAGCCTGGAAAAATATTAATGGATTCTTTTCTTGGGAAATCTGTTTAGGATAAGCATACAATCTTTTTCTAAGAAAGAGCCGATTTTGATTCGCTAAATATTTCTAGTGAAATGTGGATGAATATGTGATCTGAGTTTTTTGTTGCCTAATTCTCTCACACTTATTTTTGGTTTGAAGATCTCCAGTGGCCCCTGCTAGAGATTGCTTTAGAATCTTCCAGTTTACTTATAAATAAATAAACAAATAAGTGTTTGTCTGGTGATAACGGATTCATTTTGTTTTGACTTGAGCCTGAAGTTCTAAAACCGCGGTTTTTTCTTTCCTCTTTTCTAGTTATTCAAACGAGAAATCAGAAGCAAGAATTTCTGAGGCAGCAGTAGAAGCTTCTGTCAGCTCTCCGCCCAGCTCCCCCGAGGTATACAGTATACTGAAGAACTGTTTTATGCTGTATTATTTGGATAAACAAATGACAGCACTAGAAAGTTATGATATCCTTTGAGTGTTCTTTTTCTCTATCTAACCCATTTTGTTTGTCCTGCAACAGGAGTAGATGGAATGCAAGAAATTACGAGCTAAAATGGAAAACAGGATCGCTCAATCCAGTCATTAGAGTTTGAAAGGGAATCCACAAAGTTGCTGAACAGACTGGCCATCGTATATATCTCACCCATCTTGCATATTTATTTTTATATGGTGATTGTTGTACTCTTCTTGAGATACCATTCCATTCCTAACAACTGTAAAAATCAGGCACTGGAAAGTTTTCATGGAATATAGATTTTCTGGTGCACATATAGAAACAGAAATGCCTCATCACCTAAATGATGTGGTCAAGATTAATTGCTTGATTAGGAAAAACTAGGAATCATGGACAAGTTAGGAAAGATTTATATTTCTCCATTCTAGAATAGGAAATTTGTACATGTATAAATATAAATTCTGTGCAATAAAGAAAGAAGAACAGAATTGACACAAATTATCTCTAAGATTGACATGGTATCAGAGCCACCGATCCAAACCTAGACCCTTCTCAAAATACAAACAACTCATGGCAGAACCGAACCCACAAACTCAAACCCAAACCCAGATTGAAACTACAAATTCCAGAACTAATACCCAACACCATGAACTACCAATTGCCATCCCTGGGATCAAACTTGATGGCCAGA
Source organism: Salix arbutifolia (assembly GCA_025169955.1). NCBI lineage: Eukaryota > Viridiplantae > Streptophyta > Magnoliopsida > Malpighiales > Salicaceae > Salix > Salix arbutifolia. Next base: position 27,251,764 of record CM045917.1, on the reverse strand, counting down.
ATTATGAACTATGGTCACAGATCATGGAGATGTTCATCTCCGGCCGAGACAAACTTGGGTTAATTACTGGTGAAATCAAACAACCACCACTCACTGACCCAACATACAGTAAATGGAGAACAGAAAATGCAATCGTCAAAGGTTGGATAATCAATTCCTTAAACCCAGATTTAATTGGGAATTTTATCAGGTTTCCTACGGCGAAAGGGGTGTGGGATGCTATTGCCACAACCTACTTTGATGGAGGAGACAATGTTCAGGTATATGACCTAAAACGAAAGGTCAGCCGAACCTCCCAAGGAAGAGGTTCCTTGGAAAACTACTACACTGGCTTACAATCCCTCTGGCAAGAGATTGACTACAGACGCCCAAATCCCATGTCATGCGAAGAAGATATACATAAATACAACAAAATAATTCAAGAAGATCGAATATATACCTTCTTGGATGGTCTGGATGATCAATTTGATCAGACCCGCCAAGATATTCTTCAACAGACCCCTCTGCCATCGATTGAGCAAGCCTTCGCTCAGGTGAGAAGAGAGAACAACAGACGCACGGTGATGATGGAGAAAGACGACGGCGACGGCCTGAGTTTGCTAACAAGAGGCCGAGACAGGAAATGGGGGGAGATGAGAATAGAGCGATTAGGGCAGAAGAATGAAAAGCAAATCGGGGAGAACGACATGTCGGCTAATGAAGGCTGGAGTGAGTTTAACGGGCTCACCCTCACGGGCCCAAACAGACGGGCCGGACCTAGTGGCAGCCCATATAGACCATCCTTCAACCCATCATCCTTTAAACAGGCCCAACGGGCCAGACCTGGACCCCATGGGCTGAATCCCAGCAGACAAACTTTTTCTAGACCGAAAGCCCAGGAGATCGGGTGTACTCATTGTGGTGGAAATAAACACACCAAAGACACATGTTTTCAGCTACACGGGTATCCTGAATGGTGGTATGAACGGAAGGGGAAAAAGGATGCACATAATGGTCATGCAACATTTGTTTCTAACACCGATCCGAATACACTTGTGCCACTCGACAGTCAACCTCATTCTTTTACTCAAGACCCAGGTATTTCTGGTTCCACAAACCTAGTATCCAATGGTGAACATAAAAACGATTGGATTATTGACTCAGGAGCAACAGATCACATGACCTATGAGTATAAAGACTTTAAAACAAAGTCAATTCCCCAACGAAAGGCCATATCAAATGCTAACGGTGATACATATCCGGTAATAGAGGGAGGAACAGTGGAATTATCAACCACATTCACTCTCCCTAATACTCTTTTTGTTCCTTCACTCTCCACTAAACTACTATCAGTAGGGCAAATAACAGAAGATTTAAACTGTTGCGTACTGATGTACTCCTCATTTTGTTTGTTTCAGGATGTTCTCACGAAGAAGATTTTTGGTCGTGGTATTAAAAGAGGAGGGTTATATTATGTGGATGATTTGGACCTTGGAAAGGTTCACTCTGCTAAATCATTTGGTTCACAACGGCAAGGACAAGACATTTGGTTATGGCACTACCGGTTAGGACACCCATCATTCAACTATCTACAACATTTATTCCCTACTTTATTTAAAAATATATTGCACTCAAATTTCAAATGCAAGGATTGTATCTTGGGTAAAAGTCATCGAACAAATTACCCAATCAGTTATAATAAATGCAATACACCATTTGAGATTATTCACTCTGACTTATGGGGCCCTGCACCTGTTATGACTATTGCTGGCTTTAAATGGTTTGTCACCTTTATTGATGACTGTACAAGGGTTTCTTGGGTATATGTGGTGAAACACAAGAAAGATGTTCTATCAATTTTTCAGAAATTTGTCACCCTTATACAAACTCAGTTTTCCATGAGCATTAAAACTCTTCGATCTGATAATGGGGGAGAATATATTAGCCATGAATTTAGACAATTTTGTGATAGCAAGGGGATCATACACGAAACTACTTGTCCATATACTCCGCAGCAGAATGGAGTTTCCGAACGAAAAAATAGACACATACTAGAGACAGTACGAACCATTATGACAGCTGCACATATGCCTCAACAATATTGGCCTGATGCAGTGGGAACATCTGTGTATCTTCTCAATCGCATGCCATCCCGGGTACTTGAGTTTCAGACGCCACTTCAGACTTTGGAACGGTATGTTAAACTACCTTCAGCACTCCATATACCTCCAAAGGTATTTGGTTGTGTCGCATTTGTACATGTTCCAAAACATCAACGATCTAAGTTGGATCCATGTGCTGTTCGTTGTGTGCTTCTTGGTTATGGTTCTCATACAAAAGGATATCGGTGTTATGATCCTCTCTCTCGAAAACTCTATGTTACTATGGATGTAACCTTTCTCGAGACTGAATATTTTTTCAGTGAACCATCCCCATCTGTTCTTCAGGGGGAGAATAGACATGAACAACAAATATGGGATTGGGTTCATCCTGATCATACAACATCTGAGCAAATCATCGACCACGTCGACTTACATACTCAGGTCACATCAAATAACCCCCTCTCCAGCATACCACAAGACCAAAATCAGAATCGTGAGGACAATCCCGACACTACAACTGAGGTAAGATCTCCCAACTCTCCTACATTACCTGATTCTATGACATACAGTTTACCTCACAGGCATAATCGAGGAGTAGCCCCAAATCGGTACTCTCCAGAAATAGAAGGATGGAAGTCAAAATACTCTATTGCAAGCTTTATCTCAGCCAATGACATGTCAGATAATGCAAAAGTATTCATAGGCAAAGTATCTTCAGAACAGGTCCCACGAAATATTGAAGAAGCAATATCGAACGAGCATTGGAAGATAGCTGTCCATGATGAAATGAAGGCTCTCCAGAATAACAATACATGGAAATTAACTACATTGCCAGACGGGAAAAAAACAGTTGGATGCAAATGGGTATTTACTGTGAAATATAAAGCAGATGGGACAGTAGAAAGATACAAGGCGAGACTAGTTGCTAAAGGATACACTCAGACATACGGTATAGACTATCAGGAAACGTTCTCACCAGTAGCCAAACTGAACACTATTCGGATACTCTTGTCTCTTGCAGCTAACCTAGACTGGCCTTTACATCAATTTGATGTAAAAAATGCATTTCTTCATGGAGATCTAGATGAGGAAGTATATATGGATATTCCTCCTGGTTTTACTGGGATTAAGAAAAATATGGTGTGCAGGCTTACAAAATCACTTTATGGACTAAAACAGTCTCCTAGAGCATGGTTTGGAAAGTTCAGTCTAGCAATGCGGAAAAATGGATTCAGTCAAAGCAACTCAGATCATACACTATTTCTGAAAAGGAATGGGGGGGAAGCTGTAGCCTTGATTATTTATGTTGATGATATGATAGTCACAGGAAATGATGAAAAAGGAATTACAGAGTTACAGAAGTATCTAGCAAGTGAATTCGAAATGAAGGACCTTGGTGGGTTAAAGTATTTCTTGGGCATAGAAGTATATAGATCAAAACGAGGCATATTTCTCTCACAGAGAAAATATGTATTAGACCTATTGGCTGAGACAGGTATGTTGGAGTGCAAACCTGCAGATACACCAGTCATACAAAATCATTGTTTAGCGGATTATCCAGATCAGGTTCCTACAAATAAAGAACGATACCAGAAATTGGTGGGAAGACTCATCTGCCTTTCACATACACGTCCGGATATCGCATATGCTGTCAGTCTAGTCAGCCAATTCATGCACAACCCAAGTGAAGTACATATGGAGGCAGCATTACGAATACTAAGATACTTAAAATCTTCTCCAGGAAGAGGAATTCTTTTTTCAAAAAATAATCACCTCAACATCACTGGTTATACTGATGCAGATTGGGCAGGAAGTCTGACTGACAGAAAATCTACTTCAGGATACTTTACCTTCGTTGGAGGAAATTTGGTGACTTGGAAAAGTAAGAAACAAAATGTTGTCGCCCTATCGAGTGCTGAAGCAGAATTCAGAGGAATGACTAAAGGGCTATGTGAAATACTATGGATAAAAGGGATACTTAAAGAGCTAGGTTATCCGATGGAGACGGAGATTAAGGTGTACTGTGACAACAAAGCTGCAATTGCCATTGCTAATAATCCAGTTCAACATGATCGAACTAAGCACGTGGAAGTAGATAGACATTTCATCAAGCAGAAACTCGATGAGAAGACTGTGATCTTTCCGTTTGTTAAATCTGAAGATCAATTAGCAGATATACTTACTAAAGCAGTGTCAAGTAAAATATTTCATCTCTCTCTCAACAAGTTGGGCATACGAGATATCTTTGCACCAACTTGAGGGGGAGTGTGGTCAAGATTAATTGCTTGATTAGGAAAAACTAGGAATCATGGACAAGTTAGGAAAGATTTATATTTCTCCATTCTAGAATAGGAAATTTGTACATGTATAAATATAAATTCTGTGCAATAAAGAAAAAAGAACAGAATTGACACAAATTATCTCTAAGATTGACAAATGAAACTTACGACTCAGATTGCCACTATTTTCCATCTCTCCGATCTGATTCCCACATTTTCCCTCCATTAAAAGAGCTTCTGACAGAAACACTTTTACCAGCAGACACTTTAAACGTCTGAAAGCTCATGTATGTTCAGACTGACTGTCCCTGTAATTGTTGATACAGATACAGCAGGGTGAGATTTTGTAATCAAGTAAAGCGACGACGCATAATTGTTTTTAACGTGCATCCGAAGAGGAATGGCTTTTGTTTTTCAAACCTGCAACACAATTTCTGTTAAATTATTCGTTGCAAGTAAGAAGGTAAGCAGATATCGGGTAGTTGAGCAAAGTCTAGTGTCTCCAAAAAATTACCTTCCAAAGGATAGTTGCATTAAAACCCTAAAACGTAATTCTAAAGTTTTCAGCTTTTACTGTTCTTATTTTCTGGTGTTTCCCAAATCATTCTTCTTTTTAACACCAAGATAAGAAAAGGTCAACCTTATTAAGATTTGAAGAAGTCATCCCTCTTTCTAAAAAGAAGAATAGAACAGGTACAGTGGCTATTAGTTTGTTATTTGTTATCAATTTGTTTTTTCTGTTTTGCTTTTATATACCAGAATCTTCGACATGTGGAGATGTGGTGATTTCAATTGTATTGGCTATATAAGCCACAACTTCACTTTATACGAGTGAGAAATATACCATTGAGAAATATCAATTGGTATCAGAGCCTCTTAAAAGGCACGGGAGAGAGTGTCAGAGAGAAAAGGAGAAATTGTTTTTCTCGTGCACGAGAGAAAGAGAGAAACACATTCAGTGTTTTTGTTCACGAGAGAAACACCTTCGTCTTTGAAAGAGAGCAAGAGAGAGAAAGAGAGAAACACCTTCGTTTCTCCGAGAGAGAAAGAGAGAAAGAGAGAAATTATTGTCAATGGCAGAGGGAAACAGTAGTGGGTATGTGCCAAAATTTGTTGGGCATTACGATCACTGGGCTGAGATGATGGAAAATCTACTTCGATCCAAGGAGTATTGGATGGTTGTAGAGCAGGGCACCGAGGTGAAGATTGGAGGAGAAACACCTTTGTTATCTTCAATAGTGGCTGAAACCCATAAGCTCACAGATGCTCAGCTAAAGAAGGCGCAAGAAGACAACAATTTGAAGAATTTGAAGGCAAAGAACCTTCTGTATCAAGCGATTGAACGAGAAGTGTTGGAGACGATTCTTGACAGAAGCTCTGCAAGAGCAATTTGGAATTCCATGAAGCAGAAATTCCAAGGTTCAACAAGAGTGAAGAGAGCTCAATTGCAGTCCTTGAGATGCGATTTTGAAGTTCTTCGTATGAAAGAAGGAGAGACTGTGAATGCCTATTTTTCTAGGGTTTTGTCTATAGCTAACAGGATGAAGGCTCATGGAGAAAATTTGAATGAGACCATGATCACAGAGAAGATTCTTCGCTCGATGACTCAGAAATTTAACTATGTGGTATGTTCGATTGAGGAATCAAACAACATGACCACAATGACTATAGACGAATTGCAGAGCAGTCTACTAGTACATGAACAACGCATGAAAAATCAAGTAGAAGAAGAACAAGTTCTCAAGGTGACTTATGAAGAAAGACCTGGAAGAGGTAGGGGACGAGTGAGCTGGAGAGGTGGACGTGGCAGGGGCAGACAAAGCTTCAACAAAGCCACTGTGGAATGCTATAAATGTCACAAACTAGGACATTTTCAGTATGAATGTCCTAGTTGGCAGAAGAGTGCAAATTATGCAGAAGTAGAAGAAGAGGAGGAACTACTGTTAATGGCGTATGTGCAAGAAAAATTGACTGACCAGGATAATGGGTGGTTCCTGGACTCAGGGTGTTCCAACCACATGACGGGGAATAAGAGCTGGTTCATTGAAATGGATAAGAAATTCAGGCGCACAGTCAAACTGGGTAATGGTGAAAAGATTATGGTGATGGGAAAGGGGATTATTAGAGTGAAGATTGAAGGGTTAACACAAAGAATCAAGGATGTGTTCTTCATACCTGAACTTAAGAACAGTTTGCTGAGCATCGGACAACTGCAAGAAAGAGGATTGGCCATTGTTATTAAGGACAATTGCTGCAAAATTTATCATCCCGAGAGGGGATTGATCATGCAAACACTTATGACAGCTAATAGAATGTTCATATTGCAAGCCACCAGGATACCTCAAAGCATAATATGCTTGAAAACCAGTGAAGAAGAATCGGCAGATTTGTGGCACAGGCGCTATGGGCATGCGGGGAATAAAAGCCTTGAGGTTTTGGGGAATAAGCAACTGGTCAAGGGACTGCCTTCACTGCAAGTAACTGGTGGAATATGTACTGTGTGCCATCGTGGAAAGCAACATAGAACTAACATTCCCAAGAAGAGCCAATGGAGAGCTTCAAGGAGATTGCAACTCATACATGCAGATTTATGTGGCCCAATTACACCAACCTCAAGCAGCTACAAGAGGTATATACTGTGCTTAATAGATGATTTCAGTAGAAAAGGGTGGATTTATCTTTTAGCTGAAAAAAGTGAAGCTTTTAGCATGTTTAAGGTGTTTAAAAGTTATGTAGAAAAGGAAGTAGAGAGTGAAATATGATGTTTAAGAACAGACCGAGGAGGTGAATTTACCTCCAAAGAATTAAATGATTTTTGTGTTAAGAATGGTATTAAAAGGCAACTTACGGCTGCCTACACTCCTCAACAGAATGGAGTGGCAGAACGTAAAAATAGAACCCTATTAAACATGGTTAGATGTTTGTTAGCCGAAATGAAAATGCCAAAACTGTTTTGGCCTGAGGCTGCAAAATGGGGAATACATGTTCTAAATAGAAGCCCTACTGTGGCTTTGAAAGAAATGACTCCTGAAGAATGTTGGAGTGGAGTTAAGCTTAATGTTGACTACTTTAGGGTCTTTGGTTGTGTTGCACATGTGCATGTATCGGATAGAGGAAGAACAAAGCTAGATGAGAGAAGTCATGAATGTGTTTTTGTGGGGGTAAGTGAAGAAACCAAAGCCTATAGGCTGTATGATCCCAAAACTAATAGGGTAATTGTTAGTAGGGATGTGGTGTGTGATGAAAGTGTAGGCTGGGATTGGGAAATTAGTGATGATAATGTGAAAAATGATGTGTTTAGTTGGGTTGATGATCTTAATGGAGAAATTAGTGATTATGATGAGGAATCTGTGGAGGAAGATAGAGATGAATCTGGACTAGAAGCGAGAGATGAAACATTGGAAATTGAAGATGATGGTCAGATTCCAGAACAACCTGGGAATCTAGGTAATGCATTAGAGCAGATTGATAATGGCTCATCTGAGATGACTGGGAATGATGTTGTGGATGAAGCAAAGGGAAGATTGAGAAAAACACCTAGGTGGATGGATGATTATGTGCAAGAGGCAGTAGTTGATGAAGAAGATACATGTTTTATGGTGACTGATGATCCAGTTTACTTTGAGGAAGCTGTAACACAAAAGAAATGGAGAGATGCAATGGACTTAGAAATAGAGGCCATTGAAAAGAATAAAACCTGGGAACTAGTGAATCCACCAAATGGGGTCAAGAAAATTGGTGTTAAATGGATTTACAAAATAAAATTAAATGAGAAGGGAGAGGTGGATAAATGCAAAGCACGCCTAGTGGTAAAAGGCTATGCTCAGCGATATGGAATTGACTACAGTGAAGTGTTTGCACCTGTAGCTCGATGGGATACCATAAGACTTCTCTTGGCAGTAGCAGCTCAAAGGGGTTGGGTTGTATTTCAGCTAGACATTAAAAGTGCTTTTCTAAATGGGGAATTGACAGAGGCAGTATATGTGGAACAACCAAAAGGGTATGTTCGGAAAAAAGAAGAGCATAAAGTTTTGAAGTTGAGAAAGGCTCTCTATGGATTGAAACAGGCTCCAAGAGTATGGTACAGTAAGATTGAGAGTTTCTTCATCAGAAATGGATTTGAAAAATGCAGCCATGACCACACATTGTTTCTAAAGCATGAAGGTGAAGGTAAATGCTTAATAATCAGTCTTTATGTAGATGATTTGATTTACACAGGTAATAATGTGAAAATGTGTGACTTGGGGAAGATGAAATACTTCCTAGGAGTGGAAGTGAAACAGAGCAGTGAAGGAATATACTTGTGTCAATCAAAGTATGCTGGAGAAATTCTTGACAGATTTGGAATGGGAACATGCAATCCTGTCAAGAATCCCATAGTGCCAGGCACGAAGTTAGTCAAAAATGGAGGAGAAATCAGTGAGAACCCAACTATTTTTAAACAAATAATTGGCAGCCTCATGTATCTGTCAGTTACAAGGCCAGATATTGTGTTTGTTGTATGTCTATTAAGCAAGTTTATGACTGATCCAAAGTCATCTCATATGGCTGCAGCCAAAAGAGTTCTCAGGTATGTGATGGGAACTAAAGATTTGGGAGTATTCTACAGAAGAAATGCAGGGGGTACTGAGAATGAACTAGAAGTGTACACTGACAGTGACTATGCGGGGGATATAGAAGATAGAAGGAGTACCTCAGGGTATGTATTTCTATTGAGTGGAGGTGCTGTTGCATGGAACTCAAAGAAGCAATCAATAGTCACTCTTTCTACCACTGAAGCCGAATATGTGGCAGTTGCTGCATGTGCTTGTCATAGCATATGGATGAAGAGAATACTTCACAGCATTGGATCATTCACCTGCACAAGTGTGAAAATTCATTGTGATAACAGTTCTACTATAAAACTGTCAAAGAATCCCATTCTCCATGGAAGAACTAAACATATAGATGTAAAGTTTCACTTCTTACGAGAGTTAGTGAAGGAAGGAGCTGTAGAGTTGATTTTCTGTGGAACTAAGGAGCAGATAGCAGACATTATGACGAAACCTTTGAAGCTAGAATCATTTGTCAAGATGCGCAGCATGCTGGGAGTACAAGGTATGGAAGACTTAAACTGATTTGTTTCAGCAAGTTCAGTTTAGGGGAGGCTTTGTTAGCACTATTAATATTCTGTTACAATGGCTATTAGTTTGTTATTTGTTATCAATTTGTTTTTTCTGTTTTGCTTTTATATACCAGAATCTTCGACATGTGGAGATGTAATGATTTCAATTGTATTGGCTATATAAGCCACAACTTCACTTTATACGAGTGAGAAATATATCATTGAGAAATATCAACAGGTCGACCTTAAGAATCTCTACCAAGCAGATATATAATTACCCATAAATTTGAAAAACAGCGATGCCAAATTAACGAAATGGTAAAAAGTGAAGACAAAAGAAAAGGAATTGCAGTTTAATTGATTTACATATAGACAAAATAATTTCTTGAGATAAATACAGAGCACCCATCTGTTCAAGCCTTAAAAAAAACAAAAATATTGCAAATAACTATGCCATGGACATGTTAGAAAGCCGGCTAGGCGTTGGCTGGAAGTTAAACCACCGAAGGGTTAACCTCCGATTTGGTGGTGCTAAAGCCCTCCTCAATATCTCTCTATTTGCTTGATGTCTTCTTAACTTGTCACTGGGCACAAGATAGCCATGCTTGCTACACCGGACTGACCCCGGCCGGTTTGAGCACGTACAAGTTGACCGTGGCCCAGGAGATATGGACGCTACTTGATTATTTCTTCTAACCCTGATGGCCTCACCAGGCGACTGTCTTGCTGGAATCTGTAGCCTTCCTCTAGTCTGTTTTCGGGAGATGGTTTCCATTTTGTGTTCCAGGAAAGAGATAGAGGTGTGATTTTGACCTGGAAATGAGAGAGAATTGTTCGGACACAGTTGGCTTCTCATACGTTAAAAGCTTTTTAAATAGTAATGCAATCATGCATGTTTTGACGAGGCTTCTCTTCAGGACTTTCTCATGATCCCACACGGTTGGACTTGGCAAGAAGAACTTGAACTAGTGTGTCAATGGAGTCTTGGTGGATACAGAGCCATTGTTTTTGACTTTCAAATGTTTTGACTGCTAGTCAAACCACATCGTTTTACTCGGCATATTAGTGGCTTCGATGACATGCACCAACTCCAGCAAAGATTGAATGGAAGGTGTTTTACTAATCTTTTATTCCTTTTGCTAGCTCATTGGCAAGTTATGGAATTTCATTTTGAATGGAAGGTGTTTGATGTAGGTGGTGATTTGCGAAAAAGATTTTTGCCAATTCATTGGCATGGCCTCATCCAAGAGAAATTGCTTATAGATAGATTTTTTGATGAACTCCGAAACAACTTATAAACTTCTCCCCCCATCTCATAAAAATAATCCTTTTTTAGATGTCTCAAAATATATTTAAAAGTAAGAGATTGAACATCAAAATTTATATTTATAAAAAAATTAAATTCACATAATCTCTTACTTAATTAAACTAAAGTTGAAAGACAATATAGTAAATATAAAAGAGTGCATGAAGTAGTTTTTAAATTTCTGCTTTTATTCCAAGCCCAACACACAGCCAGCTATCTGCAACCCAAATCCTCAATTTTTATCAATGATGATTGACAAATAGGTTGCTTGATCTTTCTTTTTTCTTTCTTTTTTCCATTTTGTATGTGGGGCATGGCTAGATGTTCAATTATTAGCTACAAATTGCTGATACGGTGCCTTCCATTTACTATAACAAGCTATGATTACCGGGCGACTTGGCCCTTGTCAACAAAATCATCAATGATCCAGGGTACTTTTCTGCCTGAACCATCTGTCAATTTGTGGGTCGCAGCTAAAATTAGATGTCAATCCCTCTTGACCGTTCTTCAAGTTCAATCATGGGCCTAAAGATTGTATAGATTTTTAGTTGGCTGGACATGGCCTCATCAATGAGAACCCCATCCTTTTGGCACCTTCATTTATGAAAATGAATTCTTGAACATGGCATATCTAAGTTGACAATGGTCATCTTTTAGCAGATAAACACCTCGATACATAGAATTTATAATTCTCATTCAAGAAGTGCTTTTTTTTTATATAATTAAAATCGATTTCCAGATCAGTTTGCACGCACCTTGACTAATCCTACGAGTCCTAGAGTGAACGGCTAGTTATCAAACTTTAATAGTTTTGAGAGTTATGAAACTCGAATTAGTAATCTCTAGGGAGCAAACCTAGGACCAGATAACTGAGTGGTTAATATTCAACAACTTACCCTCTCAGATCTCATATTATATTTCATGTTAATTAACCGCTAATGATCGACCAGTTGATATTTCATGTGTGCAAGACATCGATGAATGGAAAGACATGTATGTGAGTATGATTATCACTCTACGTGCGTAAGCATGTATGTCAAAAGAGATTATAATGGAAGCTATAGTATTCATGTAATAAATCATATTTGCGAAGCTTTCAAGGTTTAATTAATGGAAAGCATCGTCCGAAAAGGAGATTGGGGTGAAACGATAATGGCACATTTTATCAAATATCAATTTACATTCCGAAATTAAGCACTAATGAATTGAATTTTTGGAGAAAGTTGTTTTGTACGCTTTCCTTAGAAAGGAATGCAATTAAAGGAGAGATTGGTTTTGTGTGGCTTTGAGATAATGATTCCTTTTGGTGATAGTGAGATGGTCCCATAGTCAGCAAGAGAAAAAAAGCCATTTGTGAGGTAGCCTCTTGTTGTCAATATAGTGTGAACCCTGCCTCTGGCTAGCTAGGTCATCCAATATATAGAATATACTTAGCTCTAGCCATGTCTAATCAATCATCACTTGGCAGATGAAATTGAGAAAAGGACACCCACCCTCAAATATCTATCATTCTTTTTGAGATTATACCAAACATACAATTTAATTTAATTAATTTATACAATGATCCAAGGTTAAATCAGCTTTCTGTAATTCGATCGATCCCTATCTATATATATTTAGCTGCTTTCTCTACAAGCTTAATTATATGTGTTAGAAACCTCTCATGTCCCCTACAATTTTTTAAAGCAAAAGGGAAATCCTTGCGAGGAACTATTCATGAGAACATATATATATATATATATATATATATAAATGATAAAGAGTTTATGATCTGCACATTAGGTAGGGTGTACACTTCTTGTAAGAGTTTGGGACAACCAGGATTTTACTCGCTCATCTGAGTCCACAAAATACATTTTTCAAGAAGTAGTGTTTCCTCACATTAAAAAACAAAGGATATATTTTTCAAAGAAGAGATGCATATATATATATATATATATATATATAAAAAATCTAAACAAGGTATTTTTTTATTTTTTTAATTTGCGAAGGATATATAACAAGGGCTGGTATTTGGTTTTTAGAAACTATAACTTCCAAGATTGTACCTTAGTGCTTAAGTTATATCCCTTTTTTGATAATTTTGCACAAGGAAAAACCACCAAGAGGTTAGTAAACTTCATTTTCGACTCATCAATCCTTTTATTTTTCCGGCTTGTTGCTCACGAGATCATCAACTGTCTCATGCGACAACCATGTGTGTCAATTTCTTCAGGTTGCTGTAGTATATCTTGAACATCCACAGATGATCCATCGCCAACATTTCGTGTTATCGTGCGCGTATATTAAATAAAAAGATAGAGAAACTATGATATCAGGAAGATAGGTAGATGAGAGCAATAATTAAGAAATAGTCAATCTCAATTAAATTGGCGATTTGACAAGTATTAATTACTCATGACTGCTTCTTCTTCTTCTTTTTGTTTTTTAGTTGAACGCCACAATTCCATCTTACGAAAGTTATCAAGCCCCTCAGGATTTATAAGCTCTAGTATGGAAGATAGTCATCACAAAGTTTCACACTTTTTTCTTGCCATTTATTGTATCTTGAGGGAAAAAATAAAGGAAAAATATTAAATCTCCTAAGAAATATGATCTTCTAGATTTGCTACAAGTTCAGTAAATATATATTATGTCATAATTAAGAAAATTAATTATGCTAATTCCATAATTACAATTCAATTATACATGCTTTTGTACATACTCTTCACATACATGAATGCGGGTGGAGAAGATAAAGTAGCAAAAAGCACCAAGATCTTTTACCTTCTAGGGTTTATGCACTCACCAAAAAATAGTTCCATAAAATCCAAAAGAGCCAAGCATGCTATCTTTAAACGTCAAGCATCATTGAAAACAACTCATACCACAATCTTATTAAATCACCGAGATGAACACAAATTAATATACACAAAGGCAAACCATGACAATAATGATATTTTTGGGGATAATTAAGCAAATTCTAGTAAATATATACTGTTGTGCATACAGGGTTTGATCTATCGTATCCTATATATATATATATAAATATATATATATATATATATATATATGCAACTATATGTATATCTTTATCTATATGATCATCAATATCTATGGCCTCGCTTCAAATTGGCAGCTAAAGGTTTCATTAATTTGGAGAAACTGGAGGCCATTAAATGACTCTCCAATCTCTTCCTAGCAATCAAAATCTTAATACCCCAATGGGAAGCTAATACAACTACTAATTAATCGCGACCGTATATACAAACAAGTATATAACATGATCGCCATTTGACTGCTTCAAATTATCCACCAGGAATATATTCATAGGCCTAAATATAATATATGCATAGACCAATGAATTAAGACTAATCTTAATTTAAGAGTACCAATTCATGTTTGGAATTTGATATGATGGCCTAAAAACTCCATCTCCCATAGATCCCAACATTGTTTGCTGGTGCAATTGAGCTGTCTGTGGAAGTTGACCGAGCAGGGTGGCTACGGAGCTATTCCCATCAGTGCTCACAGCAATTTCATCACCATTAATGCCCCCTTGAAATCTCTTACTTGATGGAGAGCCAGCCATGTCCTCGCCGGTCCAATACAGTGATGGGAGTGCTCTTTTGGGTGGAAGCATGGGTAGCTCTGGCTTGGATATTACTGGAGAAGCCATGTGAGAAATAGAAGAGCTGCTGCTTCTGATACCATCACTGCTGCTGATTATTCCTTCGAATAGATTCTGGTCATTTTCAAGCAATGCCCCAAAGTTTGTTCCTTTTGCAAGATGCAGTATTCCATTCTGATGGCTTCCAACTGATATCGAAGGCGGTATTGATCCAAGCACATCATCCATGGAATCATCTTTATCGTGATCCATTGGTCTCTGTGTGTTGTTTTTCTTGTATATCCGACACAACACCCAATCATCAAGCTGGAAAGAAAGGTAAGACAAAAAAAAAAAAAAAACAGTATCACCATTAATCCTTCTGTGGTTTTGAAAAGTGTCGAAAGTAATAGGACAACATATATGTAATTAATCAAAATCTTTGTAGAAAGCGATCACTAATTACCCTTAAAGAGTTTTTCTTGTTTCCCAAGTCACATCCTGGTGGCTTGTTATTGATTTTGTTATCAACTAGCCGGTATTCATGCATGATCCAATTGGTTTTGATCCCTTTAGGAGGTTTACCACCATAGAAGACCAGTGCTTTCTTAACCCCAACCTTCTGTGCACCGCCTGAGGATAATACTGGCTTATCAGTTCCTGTAGCCTTCCAATACCCTGAAGTTGCTGCCCTGTTTGGCCTAGCTCCGTTCGGGTACTTCCGGTCTCTCGGACTAAAAAAGTACCATTCTTGCTCACCAAACGTGGCCTTAGCTGAAAACAAGATGAACCCAAAATGTATTAGGCTTTAATTACTTATATAGTACACAATACTTACCAAGAATTGGATGTAACCTGGTAATTCCCATGGATCAAACTTGTAGAGATCAACTTCTGCAATAATCGCCACAGGGAGAGGGGCAGAAGTGGTCTTTTTCTTGAGGTAGTGAACGACGAGCTCTTCATCGGTGGGGTGGAACCGGAACCCCGGTGGGAGGATTGGTTGATGCGAGACCCGGTCTCCTCCGCCGGCACCTCCTGTGGAGGAATCGGTGCTTTCCATTGATGGAGTAGTGAAATTGAGGAGTCCTGAGATTTCGAGGGTTTATTATCAGAGAACATGCAATTTAGAGAGGTAGTTCAAATGTTGCATTGAGGTGGCATGACCTTTCTTTTAAATTAAAGGACAAGGGGGAGAGAGTTACTATATACCCTGTTGGATATTTAGGGCAAGAATCAAGTGCCACTGAGTTTGCATATACTTTACCTTAGTCGCCAATTATAATCCAGCATGTAATACAAATGAAGGGTTGATTAGTAATTGTGGTTATTGTGATGGCCTAATTAGCCATGGCTGTTTTAGCTAAATTCATGCAAAGGTTGGCAAAGGCATGCAAAGGTTAGTGAATGAGAAGGGATTAATGCAGGGGTGATGGTAGCTGATAATGACGCAAACTTGAAATAACATCATGATGGACCGACACGTGTAATTCCGAAATGTGGTAAAGATCGACACGTAGATGGAGAGTGGAGTTGTGGGGACCACAACCCACACACAAGGCAACAAAAAGATGAAAAAAGAAAATATATATATATATATATATATATATATATATATAGAGAGAGAGAGAGAGAGAGAGAGAGAGACGGTTAAGTTTATGGTGTAAATCCCATAAATTCAAGGATGATGTTTATTTTTGTATTTTAAAAAAAATAATTTTTTTTGTTGTTTTTATATTTTTTTGATGTTCTTATGATAAAAATAAAATTTAAAAAATATTAGTTTAATGTATTTTTAAGCAAATGTTTTTTTTTTAAATTAACCGCTATTACAATACTAAATATTTTTAGTATTTAGTTCAATTATACTTTAAATTACAATGGTTATTACAGTAATAAACTTTGTTATTACATTTCTTTTGTTTTGTTTGGCTGGCAGCCTCTTGTCTTTCATTTTTCAACCCCTCCCTGAGTCTTCTGCGTTAGCCTTGGTCCAAATTTCTTAGCAAACCCAAGCCTTGGTCCAAGTCACTACCTATCATATTTCAAATGTCACCATTAGATTTCAATTCGTTGAATATAAATTGAATGAAGGACTTTTTTATTTTGGATTTAAGGCAATCCACCCCTTTAATATTTTTTATGGGCTCGAGTCAAATGAATAAAATCTTGGTTATTCCAGATTCTTACAAGGTAAAAATATTATGACTCGGATCTGATACATGTAATATTAATTTTAAATTCTTTGACACTACGCCACGTCTAGCGTAGTCTACGAGGAACGAAGGATAAAAATTACAACATTTTCTTAACTTTTATTATGAATTCAAAAAATAATGATGAGTTATGGAATATAATATATCATAATTTAAAAGGATATAGGGCGATCCAAACTAAATATATAGACCTTTACATTTGTGATAGTCTACATATACTCGAGAACTTATATACACATAATTAAAAATTGATATCATCTCTGATTCAATTTTTTATATACAAACTCACTTCTGCTTTCTCATTCATTTTCAATGTAAAATACTTATCATTTATATACACATCTAACATCAATTTATATCAATTTAATTGGAATTTATTTATTTATTTAGTTAGATCTAACAAACATGATAAAAAAAATCCCATACCAAAGGACGGTATAAATTTATAAAATTAGAATTTAATTAGATAGTGATATATGCATATTGGGTTGAAAGTATAGAATTTATTTTTACAGAATCAATGAGGTCCAATCCTAAATTAGGAGGAGAAAGGAGAAAATTAAGATGATTTGGGCGAGTGAGCTTAATCACAAGATGCTAAAATCTTCGAACAGATTGGATTGATGCCTTTTACACGTTTTTCATTGTCTAGATATTGTACACAAATTTACAGACAATTATAAATTGAGAAAACAGTGGGATCTCTTAGTTTCTTGCTAGGAATAATACCATGCCAGGGAAAAAAGCGGAAAGAAGCTGGACACGTGGATGACTATGGCGCAAGCGCAAAGAGGTGAGAGGTTGAGGGGGGGGGGGGGGGGGGCGTTGACCTGCGACCCAGCTGCAATGGGTAGATATATAATAAAAGATCGAATTTTGATAAATGATAACTTAATTAAGTAAATAGATAATGTGAAATAAGCATTTTGTTTTTAATGTGAAATTCCTACCATCAAACACTATGTCATATTCGTTCATTTTAAATTTATTTACTTAATTGGATTTAACAAATATGATAGAAATAAACATAAAAATCCTCCATTGACAAAAACTAATTGAGAATGAATTGGCAGTGAAAATATTTTTCGTTATAATAATTTTTATTTTATTTTTTTTCCTCGCACCTAAAAAATTAGCATTGGTTATTCGAGGCACTGAAGATTTTTTTTATAAGACCTATCACTCGTTATTAAATCAACCAAGGATTTAGTTTTAATTGCACAATAAAATGATCAAAATACTATTAGAAGTAAAAAATCTAAATTTGGCATTAAAAGTTAAAGGACAGTTTTATAATTTCACAAATATTTTCTTATTATTAGCTCAGTTGAGGGCCAATAAGATATTGGATAAATAAGAAGAAGAAGAAGAAGAAGAAGAAGAAGAAGAATAAAGTACAATGAAACCACTAAAATGCCCCTGAAATAAGAAGAATTAAAACCTGTTGTATGAGGCTTTTTGTCTTTTCAAAAATACTATTTTTATTATTATCAAGTTAGATAAAGAGCAACTTGATATTTGATATATATAAAAAATAATTAAAAATCTAAAAGGTTAGAGAATGTGTGTGGTGCACTCTCTATTTGTGGGAGACTCCTATCAACATAAAAAAAAATAACCTTTCATTATATTGTTGGAACTGCTATTGAGTTTTTTTATGGTACAACGTGTGTTGACTTTGGTTTCTCGTTAATGAATCTTTTTTCCCCTTTTATTTCTCTCTTCTCCCTCAAAAGTCTCAACTTAGCCCTTCTAATTATTATTGATATTTAAACTTTTGTTCTTATTTTTTTATTTTTAATAATTGTTTTTAGACATTTTGTTGAAGTTTTATTTCTTTTAATTTCATCATTCCATCCTAATTTTTGATATATTTGTTTTTTCAATTTGATCCTCATTCTTTTGGTTTTTTTATCCTTTTGTTGAATTAATTTTTATTTTCAACTTCACCCTTCCCTTTTTTTTTAGGTTCTTTTGTGTGATTAATATATTTTTTCAAGTTAATCCTTTAATATTTGATTAGTTAGGAATTGAGCTTCATGATATTTCTAAATAAGATGTTTTTGGTCTAAAACCTTGGGTTATAAGTTTGAAAAGTTAACTTGGTTTGACATCTTTTTTAACTAATGTTTAACTTTGTGATTTTTTATGTTCTCTATTCTACCAAATTATCCTGATCTCATAGCTTAAGCTGCAAGTTTTACTGGTTAACTCAAATTAGCTCTTTTATTAATGTATGAGTCACAAGTTTGTCATGTTAACTTAAATTGACTCAATCTATTTTTTTGTTGTCCTTTTTTAGTTAATGGGTTGAGAATTAATTTTTCTCTTTTGTATTTAATGATCCGGTAACTAAGCTATATTGTTTTTCCATTTTTACATGTTACTATTATTATTTTTCTTAATGTGGTCCATCTATTGTCATTAATTTTTTTTGTAATCATATGATTAAGAAAAAATGGATTATTTGACCTAGTTCGGTTTATGACTCAAATCACTAATTTTCTTTCTTTTAAAAATATGTTTGCACTGCTTTAACATCATTCTTAACACAAAAAAAGCCTTGCAGCAGAAAGGATGGTGTAAAATGTTTTATAAATCAACATATTCTAATTTCCCACTTATGACAATTTTATAGAGGCATTATGAACATGTTTTCTAGCATTTATTTTTCTTATAAAATCAAAAACAAAATGCATGATATCTAGGTAGAAAAAAAAAAGAATTACTATTACAATCCATGGTTAACCAACTTGCATCTTATTGCATGTCAAATAAAAATAATAATTTAGATTGCAATTAAATATATTTTAAGAAGGTGTTAATATTTTAATGAATTTTAAGTAAAAACAAAAGTCATTAGGTTGGGTCTTTCTTGGCTTAGATTTTAAACTAGACTGGGTTAGGTAAACTTTTATATGATTCAGTTGACTATGCGAGTTAAAGCATGACCCAATTAACCTTACAAAAAACCATTTCATCTTAAAAAACAATTCACAATGATGATGTTTTAATATTTTCTTTTTTAATATTAAGACAATGACATCCTAAACTGACATATGTTAACCGACTAAACATATGATCAAGTTGGGTCTAACAAATTTATTTTTGAAATTTTTTTATCTAATGGCATGATAGTAAAAATAGGCATATGAAGGAAAATGATCGAATAAATATTTTTTTAGAAAAAAAAATTATTCTAAATAAACATTATGAAAGATTTTCGAAAGAGAAATTGCTAATATAATACAAAAGATTAAATGCTATGCAATAAAAACAATTCATAGTAGAATTAATCTATTTTAATGTACTTAAATCAAAGTTTCAAATGTGTTTTAATGAACAAAATAGGTTGTATGAGTCTAGGTGGGCTAGTGTGTTTGTCATTTAATGAAGGAGGTCAAGCCCGCGGAACAATACTTTTTATGTTAAGAGGCGAATAACATGATATTTTATTTTTGTAAAACAAAACAAACAATACATCATTTGTATTTCTATATTCCAACCATTAAAGACATAACTGAAAAATCAAGAAGTGGTTGAAACAAAAAAAAAAACAATATCAGCTTTTTTTAACCTAAAAATATCTAAGAACACCCATATAACCTTAATGAACTAATTTATTAGCCTAGAATAATGACAGGATTTTTTTTCCCCTTAACCTCAATCTACCTTTTTCAGCAACATAAGAGATAAAAAAAACTACTCGATAAAATTTGTTTCATGAAATGAATCTTATGGATACCAACAACAATCTTTTTGGTTGCCGGTACATGGAAAACTAATAATTTTATCTCTCCTCCATTGTTTTTTTAGGTTCCCTCTCACCCTTTTTTAACACAGGAATTTAAACATAAATAAATAAAGTTCTTGACCAAAACAAAAAAGAATTAGAAAATAGGGAGTAAATGTGAAAATTTGAAAAATTTGGGATCCAAAATACTTAAAAACATGCCCCCATCTATAATAAAAACAAGTTGGATTCTTTAAAAGCTTTGGTTTTCAAAATGAAAATATACACCAAAATGAAATAGAATTAGAAAACAAGGACTGTAAATGAAAACTTTGAGAACCACGCACCCTATATATAGTAAAGAAGAAGAAGAAAATGAAGCTGGATTTTTTTCGTTTCCAAAATTTTAGGTATGTTTAATTATTAAAATTGATTTTTTTTCTTCAAATCAAACATCAATTTAAAATAAATTGTGTTAAAGTTGACTTTAATATGAGCTGGTTGACTAAGCAAGTCAAACATGACCCGGTTGACCAGATAAAAACCTGATTCGACTTAAAAAACAATTGACTATGATGTCCTAGTTGGTTCTAACAATTTTATTTTTTAAAATAATTGAGTTACATGATAATAAAAATAGACATGTAGGAAAGAGATTGAATAGATATTTTTTTAGAAAAATAAAAAACATTATGAAAGATCTTCCAAGAGATAAATTGCTAATAAAATAAAATTAAATGGTATTCAATAAAAACAAATCTCAAAAAAATAATTAAGCAATCTATTTTAATGGAGTTAAATAAAAAAATCAAGAAAACAAATATAGAACAAAACAAGTTAGATGCGTAAGCCTGTGTAGTCCCGTTTATTTAACCTTTAAAGAAGTCGGTCAAGCCCGCACAATATTTTATTTAAAAAAAAAACTGATATTTTTTTTCTTTAAGAAGCTAACAACTAATATTTTTTTTTTAAAAAAAACAATACATCATTTGCATTTCTAGATTCTAACCATTGAAGACATGACAAAAAAAATCAAGTAGTGGTTGAAACAATGAAAAAACAATATGAACTATTTTTAATCTAAAAAGATCTAAAAACACCCATATAACCTCAATGAACTAATTTAATAGCCTAGAACAACCTTTTTTTTTTAAATCTATAAATACCATTGAAATCCCAATGAATTAGATACATACATATTGGGTTGAAATTATAAAATTTAAAATAGAATTTATTTTCTTACAGAATCAATGAAGTCCAATCTTAAATTAGAAGATGCTTGAGAAATTAGCATGATTAGGGTGAGTGCTTAATTATAAGATGCTTGAGAAAAAAAGTGGTTCTCTTAGTTTCTTGACAGGAATAATACTATGCCAGTAAAAAAAGCGGAAAGGGGCTGGAAACATGGATATTTTAGAGATTATTTGGAAATACATTTCAAAGTTATTTTTAAAAATATTTTTTATTTAAAAATTAATTAAAATAATTTTTTATTTTTAAGAAATTAATTTAATATCAACGCATCAAATAATCTAAAAATATTAATTTTTTTTATTTAAAATAAAAAATAAAAATATATATTTTTTAATTTTTTTCAAAAATACTTTAAAAAATGAACGATAAACATAGATATTTAAAAGGTGAGACATTGAGGGGCCCGCCAGTGCCTCTGACCAGCAACCCAGTGGGAATGGGCACAAAAGATCGAGTTTTAATAATTGATACCGTAACCGTTGGGCGTGGCAAGAACATGTTCACGGTGGAAAGTGGAGAAGATGACTCTGTGGGGTCCAATGCTGCTTGCGTATTAGACCAATGGGACCCATTAATTGGATGTCACTTCTTGCATGTCCATTTCTTATCGGCAGGAGAAAACTACACCTCCACCCTACACCTCTCCAGCCATGGTTTCCGGCGAGGGATGGTCCAGCGGCAAGAAGATAGTCATTCTAAGTAAACACGGTTCGAATTCTTGCTGATAATGAAATGGATTTTGAAGTATCTAACATCATGAAAGGGATTAGTGTCCTGGTTTTTCCCACTGAGTTCATCAATTGTTGGTTATCTTCTAATTCATCTCTAATTAATCAAATCACAAAAACAGATTCTTATGGGACAACCTATGACACATCATATTCTCTTTATGATTACGCGTCTTTTCTGATTAATTGAATGTTTGTAAGCATGGTTAATATTGTTTTTAAAATAATTTTTATTTAAAAATATATTAAAATAATATTATTTTAAAATTATTTTTTATATCAATACAGATATAAAAACATTAAAAGATTGAACTTAAAAAAAAATCAATTTTTTTTCAAAATCACTTTTAAAATATAATAACAAACACTCTCTACTGCAGAAAAAGAGGTTACTATAGTACTAATAGACTAATTAGTTGTCTATAAGAGTTTTAACCTTTTATTACATTTAAAAAATTGAAAAGTTATTTATTTATTTATTTTTAATATGTATCTTCCCTTCAAAAAAAAATGTTAAAATTAAAAAAATAAACAAAGTCTAACACTACTAGATTTCATTGGTACATCTATATTTTTATTATCTTTTGTCTTATCATTTATTTAATGTTCGAATATTCTCTCAACTTATCTATTTCTTAAAGTTTTAAAATAAATATAAATGAGATTAAAAATAAACATCAAGTATATTATAGTCACTTTACAGTTCATCCTCTCCTATTTCACAATGGATTTCAAAAGTGAAATTTTTGAAAAGAATTATTTGATCCTCAATCTTTTTTCCTGTATAATTGATCTATTTTTGAGTTCAAATTGGAGCCCAGATGCGTATTTATTTTATGGGGGTGAGGGTTGGATGAAAGAAAGAGTTTAAATGAAAAGCATAGGTGGTGACTGCATTTGTTTGAAAAGTTTATTTTAGTTTTCCATTTTTTTAAGCTATTAAGTAACTCATCCCTATAATTTTTAAATATTACATTTTGGTACCATACTTAATTTCTCATTTCTTATTCCGTTTTCAATGGAAAAAAGACGAGGGTTTGCTGGATTTCAGTATAAAAAAAAGGTTGTCATTGCTGACTATTCTCACAACTAAAATGGTCAATTTTTATGTCAAATGATGAGGAGAGTTAAGATTAAGGGTCTGTTTGGGACAACTGTTGCTATAGCTTTTCAAAGTGCTTTTCGTGTCGAAATATATCAAAATGATATTTTTTTTAAATCATTTTTGACATCAGCACATCAAAATGATCTAACAACACCAAAATATATTCATTTAAAATGAAAAAAATTTGAATTTTTTGGAAACGGCATTTCAAAAGCTGTCCCAAACAGCTTCTAAGTTTTTCTTTCTTATCTTGAAAACACCTAAAAAAAATATGAGCTCTGGAAGATACATTATTTCAGGTTGATCATAAGTTTTGGGGTGGTTTTTTTTTCTGTTTGTATTTAGAGGCCATGAATTGGTTAAACAAGATTCTAAGTGTATTTACAAGGTCAAAAGTGAATTTAAAATATATTTATTAATCGAAAAACAATAGCTTTATTTTTCTACTCACCATTGTGGTGGTAAGATTCAAGTCAATCATAGACGACAAGTCGTCTAATTGTTTTTGTCAAAAAATAGGACAAACAATAAGAGCTTCAATAATAAAACCCCTCGCACTCGAGTATTTTTTTATGGGTAAGGTGATAGGCCTTGCTTAGGAGGCTTACCATGTTTGGTCTCATTCTATCTATCTATCTATCTATCAATCTATATATATATATATATATATAGATAGATATTACTACTACTTTTATATGTATTTCCAAAAATAATTTTTTGTATTTATATTTTGATTAATATAACTTCCATGTGATTTGTTTTTGACTTATTTAGCCTTTTTAAAATAAAAATTATATTATTATTATTATTATTATTATTATTATATTGAGTGTGTTTAGTTTTTTATGAGGTTAGTGTGATTCATATATGGTTTTTTAGTGTATCTTATATGGATTAAACTTATTTTTAAAAATAATACATTTATTTTTTACAATATTTTTAATATATGTAGCCTTGCATATAATTACTTTATTTTAAATAAATTCTTTATGGGTTTCATTATTTTATATGTGTGTCATTTTTGTTAAATATTGATTTGCATAAATAAATTCATTAAACAAAACTGAATAAATAATTTATATTGTGATATTAAATAATTTCTCAATATTTTAAGTTTCTTTTTTTTTTATTGTTAACAATGTTTTTTTTTAATTTATTTATATAAATGATTATCAAGTTATTTGATTAAATGGTTGCATAAGCTTTCTGATTTATACTCTGATTAAAAAAAAAAAAAAAAAGCCTGCATACCATGGTTTTTTAAAAGAAAAATTACGATTTGCGGGGACATGGAAGTCAAATGGTTAATAGTTTCTTAAATGAAATGAGATTAATTTTATAAGGACTAAATTGTTATTTTCATTAGAACTGATATGGGGTGCTGAGCCAAATTTTCCTATCTCGCCCAATTTTTTTTAAATAGATGTACGACATGCTTCAATATACCTAAGAACTCTAAACTTTTAACTATATAATAAAATTAAAAAAAGTAATATTATGATTAAAGGATATAATTAAAAATTAACATTAATACGCTAAAAATACTTATTTTTTTAATTATTAAGTCTCAATTGATACAAAACTTCCAATCCTGGGAGAGGCCCCATATAAGATCTCTACCACCAACTATTTTTTCTTTTATCTACCTTTTGAATGATGTAGTCATTCGTCGATCAAGAATGAGCGTTGACATTTCTTCCGGTGAATAGTTTGGCACATTTTCATAGTGCCCAGTGTGATCACCTTGATAAACAACATTTGTATTTTGATATCAAATCATGTAAAGTTCTTATAAATTAATTATTAATTATGTCATTTTGTCACACAATCCATTCGTTTCTTTTGCCCCACGAGTATAAATGTCCAAATCAAAATATTGATTTATAAATCAGAAATTGAAAAGAGAGTGAGTTGACTAATACTTGTATTGACAATAATCACTCAAGTTTGTGGCATGTCGGATGTCTATATCTCGACTTCTAATTAGTGTCATTATTTTCTAATAGTAGTTTTCTTCTCTTTTTATTAAATATATATAAAGATTTCTTCTCTGTTGAGAGAAAACGTGATCATCATATGGGTATGGGAGCTCTCAGGAACATGAATGGTTATTTTTGTTACAGTCCATGTGAGTTGCGCAAGTGTTAAATCAATGGCTTATGATGATATGTTGCCGAATTATGGCATTGGTCAATTTCTTTCTCTTCTGTGGTAAGCCTAACTCCCTCTTTAATCCTTTTCTTTTGTGGATGAGTCTTAAAAGTGACCATGTGCCTATTTATGATGATTGTTTCCATAACTTGTTTCTAGAGAGCGTGACATGGTGATAAAAGACTTGAAATCTGACTTTGTAGTTCTCGGTTTGAATCAGGACAAACTCATCTTGTAAGATACTGGAACAACCGAAATTTTACTCGTTTAACCCAAACTCGTAAAGAGTGTCTAAAAAGAGCGAGATTTCCTCGAATCTATAAAAAGGTTTCCATAACTTGTATGCGATCTTTTTTTTCTACTGATGATTAGTCTGTTTTAATGCATGCTTCGGCAAGAAAAGCTTTTGAACAAAATGAAGCTCTTATAGGGTGTTAATTTTACGACAAAATCATGTTGTCTTTAATGAGTTAATATTAAATAATTCGTAGAATCTTATTTAAGAGATTAAGATACTTTTAATTATTTGTCATGATATTATATCATTAATCACAAGTTTGAATTTTCACCAGTTGTGATAGCTGATAGATGTTTGCATTGGATTTGATACAATCTTGATTGCTTTCCATGATAAGAACATCCCTTTTGCTTTACATTTGAATAAGCTTTTCTC
This sequence comes from Salix arbutifolia, assembly GCA_025169955.1. Taxonomy (NCBI): domain Eukaryota; kingdom Viridiplantae; phylum Streptophyta; class Magnoliopsida; order Malpighiales; family Salicaceae; genus Salix; species Salix arbutifolia. The sequence continues at coordinate 27,225,545 of CM045917.1, read as the reverse complement.
ACAGGCATACCAATCAATCTTTAGGTTTGGATTATAACTTTTCTCTGCGTGGATTAAGATTTGATTCAATGTTTTAGGCACAAATCTTCTTCCTTTTTACCCTGATGGATTCAATATTTTCCATGGGAATATTTCTTTATACAAAACAAGCTTAATCTCGAGGACTGAGGCAATGCTCCATGATTTACGCCATAAGAAAGGCCTAATTCCCTCCTCTCCTTCAACAGATTCGAGCGAGTCAGAATTGCATGACCCTGTAACATGTGATCGATACCTCACTAATTCTCTATCAAGCTTATTTGTTATCCAGCTACTCAGTTTGGCACAGTGCACTAAATTCTGCAAAACCAAATTCTCATGAATTTGAGCTCCAAACCACGTGGCTTGCAAAACCTTGAGCACCCATGTAAACGTCGTTTTCAGAAAACCAAAATATGAGAAGTTTATATTCTTGGATGTGGGGATTTTGCCACTGCTGATTGCTTGTCTTCCATAGTATAGCCCACAATGCAAGGTAGATATACAGTGCTTTTTCATTGCAACAAAAGCATCAATGGAAAAAGATATATACCAGTGATGTCAATAAGTCCAGTATGATCTGTGAAGCCTATTCTTGATTATCTGCTTACATCCAATAGAATAGCTGGCTTTTATTGCACGTTGTTCTTGAGGCTTAAAACCGCAAAACGTTTCTAACACGCTAATCCGGAATTGATGTTACAGATACAATACATGAATATAGGATCAGGTCTTATACATGCATCTTGCTTATCTAGAACTCAATCTCATGATGTAGCATAACTTTTTACTAATAAAATCTCCGTTCGTGTTAATTTGATTTAAAAATTCCCCAACAAGTTACAAGTTACATGAAAATGTTTGAAGAGCAGAATTCCTCAAGGGGTGTGGCGTGATAATAAATGGTTTGAGATCTGCTCAACAGGTTTCGAGTTCGAGTTAGGACATGCACTTCTTGTAAGAGCCTGGGATAGCCGGGATTTTACTTGCTCACCTATATCTAAAAAATACGTTTTACAGGGATGAGGTTTCGTTAGAATCCAAAATAAAAAAGTTTGAATAACAGAAATACTACGAGATCAAACTTGGAGTCTGTGATCATGGATATGTTTGATCAGAGGGGAGAAAAGAACATGTACATATGGATTGCCATATGGCGAAATAGTTTTATCTTCGGTTGGCTCAAGCTTTGGAAGTTTTCTCCATTTGGTGTCTCCAAACATGGCAAGTAAATGAACGAGCACAGTTTTCCTACTATAAAAATTAGACGTACTGAAATTAGAAACAGATTCATGTATACAAAAAACCAGTACAAATTAATGAAGGGAATACGTATTTGTCAATCTGCATTTCTTTCGCACTTGGAAGACTTGCTTCGCAAGTTTCACATCTACATTCTTATGTACAAAATTCAACGGATCTATCAGCAGAAAAACACAGGCCACTTTGCCCTAATAATTAAGATGCGATACCTTAATTAACAAGGCAACAATGATATCAAAACCCATGCTTGGTGTTTGATGTTAAATGCTATTTTCCTTACATGGCTATTCTTGGTGAATGCTACCTGCCGGTTAGAGCTCCGGCAACAATTAGCTTTTCAGCATATGGAAATAATAATTAGGCTGGATACAACCTTTAATTCACAAATCCCCAGGTAGTCAACCTCATCATTTTGTTTTCAAAATAAAATTATGACAAATGGAATAGCTTCCCGTGTATCAGAAGAGGGAAAAAAAGAAAAATTGAAAAACAAAAAAAGTATCTCATGGGTGATGTTTACGGATATATTGATAAGAAGTTTGAAAAATCTTTCATGGGCTTTATCTTAGATGATAGTGGATTAGACTTTTGTTTCACAGGTAGGTGAACCTGTAATAAATTCATCAATGTTTAATTAAACTTGTCTCAATCTCTTGAAGCAAACTTGCAGAGTTCATACCTGATGTGATTGTCCACTGAGATGACACCTTTGCCTTATGATTTAGTAGCGTTGAAAGTCATATTGGTGTATTGTAGGCAATAATCACACTTAATTTTCTGGTTTGTAGGATGGTTTCTTGTCGTGTTATTTTGTGTTTCAATAACCATAAAAGACATATTACTTTGTTGTAATTTATTTAAAATATATTATCAACAAGACGATTTTTTTTTATAAATGGTCTATGTGAAAATAATAGGCAAAAAAAAAAATAATGATAATTTATATAACGTAGGTGAATTGCTTAGGCTAATCCTGGGTTGCTCAGTAGGGCTGACCCAGGTTAGGTGATGGTGACCTCATCTGTGCCAACCCAGGTGAGATATTGTTGCTTGTGTGGGCTAGGCTTAGGTATATTACTAAAGAGCTAAAAGAGCTCCGGCTCCTACTGTTCCCCTTGACTCAGGCGCATTGTGGACTGGATTGGACTTTTATCATTCGTGCGTCACGCGAGTTTGTCCACTCTTTTTTTTTCTATACATAGGTCTTTTTTATGTATTTTTTATGGTGAAATTGCCTAATGAATACCTTTGGCTGAGCGGTTGTCCGCGCACTGCCAATGTAGGCGCGCGCGAGTTCGAACCGCCTAGCCACCACCAAATCTGTTTTTGTTTTTTTTTTCTATACACAGGTCTTCTTTATGTATTTTTTATGGTGAAATTGACAAATGAATACCTTTAGCCGAGCGGTTGTCTGCGCGTTGCCAACGTAGGGGCGCGCGAGTTTGAACCGCCTAGGCACCAAATCTGTTTTTTTTTTGTTAACTTTTTTTTTGTAAAAAAAAGGTTTTTTTATAAAAAAAAACAGGTTTTTTTGTTAAAAAAAAAGGGATTGTTTTTTTTTCCTAATCCGATTTGTTTGTTTTTTATAAAAAGAACTGCTTTTTTTTTAAAAAAAAAAAAACATGGTTGTTTTTTTTTTTAACAAATTTGATTTGGTTTTTTTTAGGAACTGTTTTTTTTTTAAAAAAACAGGTTTTTTTTTTAAATAATTGGTTTTTTTTTCTTTTTTACAACAAACAAGAATTGTTTTTATTACTGAAGTGTCCAGACCAACTTACGCGCACCACGACTAATCTCTGGATCCACTTTTTTTTAATATTTTTTTCTCTATTTTGTTTTGCCACTTATATATTTGTTTTTCTTAATCGAGGTGTCTGGGTCAGCTTACGCGCACCATGATTGTTTCTTCCCAAGTATATATATTTTTTTCCTGGCCAACTGAGAGCGCGACGAATAATCCCTGGGCTCATTTTTTCATACTATTTTTTCCTATTTGTTTTTCCTACTTATACATTTTTTATATATAATCAGGGTGTTCAGATTAGCTTACACGCACTATGACTATTATTATTCTCTAGAATACCTAAAGGAGATCGCAATTCCAAAAAGTTATGAATATATATATTTTAAGACGTTGATATGAAATAAATAGCAAAATATATAATTAGTCTAACATATTTATCAGAGAAAAAATTACAACTAATTATTCACCCTTTTTTTTTCTTTCTATACACAGGTCTTCTTTATGTATTTTTTATGGTGAAATTGACAAATGAGTACCTTTGGCCGAGCGGTTGTCCGCGCGCTTCCAACATAGGCGCGCGCGAGTTCAAACCGCCTAGGCACCAAATCTATTTAAAAAAAAAAAACTGTTTTTTTGTAAAAAAAAGGTTGTTTTTTGTTAAAAAAAAGGGATTTGTTTTTTTCAAATCCGATTTGTTTTTTTTTTAAAACCCGTTTTTTTAACAAAAAAAAAATTGTTGTTTTTTTTTAACAAAAAAAAAAATTGTTGTTTTTTTTTAACAAATCTGATTTGGTTTTTTTTAGGAACTTTTTTTTTATATAAAAAACGGGTGTTTTTTTTTTAAATTAATTGGTTTTTTTTTCTTTTTTACAAAAAAAAAGAATTTTTTTTTATAACTGAAGTGTCTAAGACAGCTTACGCACCCCATGAATAATCCCCGGAACCACTTTTTTTTAACATGTTTTTTCTTCCCCCCCCCCCCCCCTTATATTTTTTTAATAACTGTGGTGTACGAGTCATCTTACGGGCACCACGACTATTATTTTATAGAATGACTAAAGGAGATTACAATTTCAAACATTAATAATAAACATAAAATATTTTTTATCAATTATCATTTTACTAATTAAATATTAAAATAACAAAATACAACACGTATAAAATCAATCAGTTTCCAACATAAATAAAAAAGCCCAGCGCATCGTGCGGGCAAATTCGCTCGTATATACCTATAATATAAAGGTATGACTTTTCACTACATGTATTTTTGTTGCTCAATTGTAATAGTGATTTTATTTTAAATCTCAATTTGGTGCTTAAACATTTCATCTTCATAATTGAGCCCTTTAAAACAAAAAATAAAAACCAATTTCATATTATTTTTTTGGAGTAAAGATTAAATTGAAAGATAAAGAATTGAAGTGAAAAAAAAGAAAAACATAGCTACTTGTGTTGATATTTGCTTTAAAAGTTCATTTTTGTCCCCTGATTTGTTTAGCTATAGGTGACTAGTCCCTATAATGTTATAAAATATATTTTGGTGACAAACTTTATTTTCCTTCTTTTTAGTTTTTTTTTAAGTAGAGGAGAAAAACAGAAAGTTGTTGAAGGTTCAAGATAAATCTCATTTTATGAGTGAATCTCTATCATATTGGGTAAAAAATTAATCGTTCTAAAGCTCAAATTATATCATCATGTTTTACTCTTTTTCAATAGTTGAGGGTATGCTCTATAGAATAATTTCACACCCTGAAATATTAAAGTCTTAGGCTAAATCCTAACCCTTTAAATATAAAGTTAACCAAATAATTGGTGAAGGGTTTTTGATATTTTGGTCAAACCCTTGGTGAACAGTGCGCAACCCAGTTGGCTGGACCGGGTCCATCCCAAGTCCAAAAGACTTAAACCTTTTCAGCCCAACTTGGCTGGACCGACCAATCTAGTTGGGTTAGGCCCAGTCTAAATTTTTATTTTAAAAAAAACATATATAAAAATTGAACTTTAAAAAAAACAAAAAAAAATGTTGTTTTCGAGTATACGGCCGAATTCCAAAGTTTTTCCAAGCATATTTTTCGTAAAAAACAAATATAGCATATTTCTCATATTTTGAAACAAAAATTGGATATCATAACTACTTAACAATTATCCGTTGGAATTTGACCAAAATATCATAAAAATTAACAATTATTTTGTTTTAACTATTACAATGTAAAATTACATTGTAAAGTATACCCGTAAATAGTAAAAAGCTTTTTTTAAAAAAAGTTCTTGTAAAAACTTTCAAAGTTTAGAATTGCCAGGTTTTCAACTCTCAACAAGGTAGAGACTTTCTCACGAAGATAGATCTATTTTGAGCCTTTTTAAAGACCAAAAAATAAAAAAAATGACTTAGAAAAAAAATCAAACAACAATGCAGTTTGTCTTAGTTAGGGTGCACTAGGGGTGATGCATCTTTCCCTTGCACCACAAGTCCCCTTACTCAGACTCTCGTGGACCATTACGTTGCCTAGTGACTTTAATACTAGGTGGCGCCTCCTAAGAATTATAGTCGTAATTTTTATGACTATAAACACCCCTCCATTTCACTACGTGTCGTCTTCTCTCAGGGGATGACGGTGCGTGAAGCGTGAAAAAAAAACATCACGACACTCCTCATCCATAACCATTCTCCATTTTTCATTCTTTTTTGCTTCATGAAATATTATAGGATCATATATAATTAGGTGATAATATATGATTATATCATTATTAATAGGAGTAGTTATTTTACATAGGTCATTAAAACTTGCTATCTTTCTTGGTGGACTCGATGACAATTATTACTTGATCTTCCATTAAAGGAAAAAATAAAGGTATAGTTCAGCTGATTAGTGATTATACAGGTGTTACTATAGGTTCTTGATTATCTTCATATATCTCCTTATCTTTATCAAGAATTGGTAGAAAATCGTATTTCTCGTCATCATCTATCTCCTTATCTTTATCAAGAATTGGTAGAAAATCATATTTTTTGTCATCATCTATCTTCTTATCCCATGCTTTTTTTTTATTAAACTCAACATCTCTACTAATCACCATCTTTTTTTTTATTGAAGTTGTAAAGTTAATATCTTTTGGACTTTTGATCCTAGCCTATTAATATTATCTTCTAGCTTGGTCTTAGTCATTTACATGTACATAATTAATGTTTTAAAATACTTTTAAGTGAGTAACACTTGATTTTCTTCCACTTCATGCCTCTTATATATTAATTCCATATAATCCTTTAGTATATTACCTATTTAACAAGTAAACAACATAATTTTCAACTTCTACCTAGAATCTTTAGGTATCTTCTTACTTTTAAGCATGTTTCTAGCCATATTGAGGATGCTTCTATTTTTTATCTCCACCATTCTATTTTATTGTGGGGATCTATGCACTATTAGGATTCTTTTTATATTATAATCTTCACAAAACTTATTATAATTCACCCCCGATATGTCATGAATAATTTTATGCCTTAACCTTTTTAAGATAATTAAATGTATTAAACTTTTTTTAATAAGTATACCCAATTTTTTCTACTATAATCATCATTAAAAAGTAAAAAAAAAATACAAGTTCGTACCAAATAAACATGGTTAAATAGAACCACAGACATCTATATGTATTTTTTATAGGGGTTAAGTTGCTTTTAATATCGAATCCTTTGGAAAGGTCTTATGAAATTGTTTTCCCACTAAACATCCTTCACACAATTGATTTGGATCTTCAAAGGATGGTAGATCCACTAAAATATTTTTATGTCCTATTATCTTTAAGTCATTAAAGTTTACATGCTCAAGTCTCACATGCCAAAGTCAAGTCTCGTCCTTCACACATGCCTTTTTTGCATTTAGGCACATCTATCTCTATATTTATCAATAATATTTTATTCCTTTTCATGATTACCTTTGAAATCATAGCCCTATAATTATTAAGTAATGTCAAAGCAAAATATTACATCTTAACTTCATACCCTTTTACCAACAATCATCTCAAACTCAATATATGCCTTTTTATTGTAGGTGATGATTACCGTATTTTAATTTAATAAAATTCATATATTTGCATTTGATGATAACTTTTAAATGATTTGCAAAGGTGACATTTCATTTAATTGTTTCTTATGTTGTTCTAGTCTTTTTTATATAAAAAAATTATTATAGATAACCTTTAAATATGAGCCTCTCTATTTCCTTTTTAGATCAGAACAATGTTTTCTGTCATGTCCTTTATATTTATAGAACATACAATCGTGTTTTGGGTTTCATTTTCTTTCATGTATTTTCATTGATGGTAGGTATTAGACATAATCCTTTCCTTTAAGAGTGATTAGTATCTTAGTTTTGGTGGCATTTAAAGGAGTCATCATCTCTAAATATATTAGTTTGTTGGATATAGGATCTTAGGATTGCTCTGAAATACATTTATATCACAAGGAAAATGATGTTTTTCATTTCTTGAAGGTTTTTTTATCTATGAAATTATGGGTGTCCTTATCTACCAAACATGTTTCTTTTATGCAAATTTGATTTTCATTAGTTTGCTTCATATTAAGGAGACTCCTGTCATGTAAACCATAAAATCTTTCCTATAAAGAGTTATTATGTACCCCACTAATGAGAACCTCTATTTCCATCGATCCCAACAACTTTTTAACTTTTGACATCTCTTTATTACATCTTTTAAGATAGGCTTTGATACTTTTTTTTCTATCTATTGATTAACTTTTTGCATAACTCACCAAATTATGATACCATGCTCTAGAGAATCCTTGAAAAAATATGGGGAGTTTTTAGTATCATGAATAACCAATTTGAGACTACTTTTAACATTATAGATATGCTCCTTAGGATAAGAGAAACCATTATAATAGTTTAGGTTCATCTTTGTGACTACAAAATTTATAGGGAGACATGTATTAAATACATTTTGGCATAATGAAGAATCTTCTATACAATGAACACAAGTTTTTTTATTGTTGTCCTCCTCATCCTTACATGGCTTTTTTTAGATCTAAGCTATTAGAGTGAGATTCCAATGAAATACCGTTGTCGAGACAATGTGTTTTCGCACTTCGCGCCAAGCCATCCTTAGAAAGGGAGAAGGCGCGTGGTAAAAGGGGTTTTTATAATCGTAAAGTTTTGACTATAATTCTTAGGAGTCACCACCTAGTATTAAAGTCACTAGAAAACCTAATGGTCTGCTAGAGAGATAAGAGGACTTGTTGTGCAAAGAGAAGACGCAATACCCCTAATACACCCTACCTAAAGTTGCATTGTTGTTTTATTTGTTGGTCTTCTCTAAGGCTCAAAGTAGATCTCTCTTTGTGAGGGAGTTTCTACCTCGTTGGCAATCGAAAACTTGATTGTTTTAAAATTTGAAAAAATTTCACACTACATTTATAACTTTTTTTTACTATTTGCGGATGTACTTTAGAATATAAATTTATACCCTAATAGCTAAAACAAAATAATTATTATATTTTTTGATATTTTGGCCAAATTTCAATGGATAATCATAAATTAGTTACGATATCCAATTTTCATTTCAAAACATGATAAATAAGCTATATTTGTTTTTATGAAAAATATGCTTAGAAAAATATTGAAATTAGTTTGTATGCAGGAAAACATCATTTTTTGTTTTATTTAAAATATGATTTTTTATATTATTTTCTTAAAAAAATTCGGTCTGGTTCTAAACCAGCCAAGATGGGCCAAAAGGCCCAACTTTAATAGACTCGGCTTGGACCTGACCTAACCAATCGGGCTGGGCCGAGAACATGTCCCTCCCAATAACACAGCAAAAAAGAAAAAAAAAACATTTCATATACTGCATTAACAATGCATGGTGAATTAATTCACTCTCCATTGTTCATGTATTACGTGAACAATAACAAGGAGGTTGGCCAAGAGAGACGAGAGGTTCACCTGCCATTGCTGTCGGGTAGAGAAGGTTGAGGTGGTTGTATTGGTAGTGGTGGCGTCGGAATTGGTGGCCAAAAGAGTTGTCAAAAGAGGTTGGTTCGCACTGGAGCTTGATGTCGATGTGTCGCCGGAGTTGGGGAAGAAGGGATGGAATATTGCAGGAGCTACTGATGCTGAGGAAGAAGACAAGGTGGTGGTCGGCGACAGAAAACTCACCCACTGCTAGAGGAGGTCTGTTGGCTTGTACTAGAGCTTTGTTGCTGCATTGCCAAAAGAGAAGTCGAACCAGGCTTTTGTAGCGCAGGGAGAGGCTACAGGTAAGGTTGACAGTGAAAATGGAGAGGGTTTCAGGTGCAAGTACTGTAGGGGAGAGAGAGAGCGTTGACAATGGGTGAAGGACCTGTTTGTTTTATCATGTTTTTTTTTTCAGTGTCTCTCCTACAATTTTAATGATCATCTCTATAATTTTCTCCCCCTTTTATTTATAGACACAAGAGGTAATCATTGCGTACAGCGGTGGGTTACCTCCTATGGTAGCGTGTCTACAACAACACGCCCTACAACAGTGATGTGTTGTAGGATTTTGGGTACAAATATGTTTTGGTCCCTCAATTTATAATTATTCTAATTGCACCTTCAATTGGCTTTAAACTTTAAAATTTGTGCAATTGTGTCCCCGTAAAAATTTCAACAGCTACCTTAACTTTGAGTGTCTTTTAATTTTGTTCCTTAGTTTCAGATTTTATGCAATTTTACCCTTAATTGACCATTAAACTCTCAATTTTTTCAATTTTTCCCCTAACTTCACATAATTGGCTTGGAAAAATTCAAATCGTTCTCTGAAAATTCCAATCTTCTCAATTGAACCCGAATTAAGCTCAAGAACTTGATTTTTCATCAATTAAGTCCATAACAAAATTACCAATTTAAAGTATAATTAAGTCCTTCAGTTAATTAAATCCTTCAATTTGACCCTAAATTAATTCCTAAGCATAATTATACTTTATATTGGTGACGATTAAATCAAATTGGCCTATAAAAAAATATAATTATGTCTTTTGACTTAATTTTTACGCAGATTTATCGAATAATAAATTATTTTAATCTTGAATCTGCATTTTTTATTTATTTTTAGGCACAAAAGAAGTATGATCGGCCTATCGAAAACATCCAAAATTTCCACCTTGATTTTTCCACCAATGTCAGCCCCTATTATTTTATTTTTGTTATTTTTGTTTTATTTTGGATAAATTTTGGAAAATAATCCAGAAATGAGTTATGAAAACCATGATTTTTTTTCTTTCACTTATATAGGTTTATTCTAATGGCCATGTATGGGAATATGTCTCATTATGGCAACCTTAGTCTTACTCCTTGTAATTGTGGTGGTATAGTGTTTACTTTCTTCCATTTAATTGTGACCAATATCTTCTTATAAATTTAGCTACCTCTACACATGAGGTGCATTAACAGGTTTTTAAGCACTTGGTTCTTCTAGATGGATGGAAATAGTTTCAAGTTGTTATTGGGTAGCCAAATAGCTTCTACAAGTTCCTTCATTTGTTAGGCAAGTTGATGAAGGTCTACAATAGTTGATGAAGATGGTAAAAGATCTGTAACTCTTCCTTGAGGTGTTTTCATATTATTAGCCATGAAAGTTTTAGATAAAATAGTAGGAAAGTTTAGACAAAAACAAGATGAATAAAGCTTTTGTTCAGTTTTCCATAGACAATGACGCTGATGAAGTTGGAAAAAACTTTTTGATGATTTTGGCTTTACCTTGGTTATTAATGGATTGAGTTTTTGTTTCATAAGTTAGCAAATTTGGTTAGTATTTCAAGCGTGTTAGCAAATTTTAAGAGAAATCTATCTCTTTTTTCTTAGTTTTCTTGTTCCCTTTGACCACCTTGTTTCAATCTCTTAAAACAAACTTCTAGTGGTCATACCTGTTATGATTGACCACTACGGTGACACGTTTATCTTCCACTAGCATAAAAAGAGTATAAAAAGATATATGGTAGACAATAATAACACTTTATTTTCTGGTTTGTAGGGCGGTTCTTTATCGTGTTATTTTATCTTTCATTAATTATAAAAAGATATACCACTTTGTAGTTATTTATTTAAAAATAATATCAATGATAAGAATCTAAGTGAAAATAATAATAAAAAAACAATAGGTTATGTCGGGTGAATTGCTTTTACTATATCCGGGTTACTCACCTGGGTTGATCGAGGTGAGCTGCATCGCAACTCGCCTTGCAGCTCCAACAAGCTCACCTCGCCTAGCAGCCCAGGCAAGGTACTGTTGCTCCCCTGGAAGATTCTTTTCATGCAAGATTTAATGATTATGATAAAGCCTTCATCGTCTAGAGTAACAAGTTCCAGTTAGCGTGACGTGATGACAAAAGATTTGAGATTTAAACAGCAGGTCTCAAGTTCGAGTCATAGAGTGCATCTTTTGTAAAAAGCTGGGACATCCATAGTTCTACTCGTTCACCTAGACCCACAAAGTACATTTTTCAGGAGGTAGAGTTTCATCGCATCCAAAACAAAAAGTCTAGAGTAACAAGCAGAAAATAAAAGCCTTCATTGTCATCGATCTTTTTAATAGTCATGAAAATATATTTACATTTCACAGAGGAAAGGTACACAATAACGAAGCAAATTATGGTGATTGATGACTCAAATGAGTACAGAGCTTAACAAGGCCAGACAAACGAGTGTTAGTGGGAAAAATTTCTTTCCCTTGATATAGGATGATCGATGCTCATTATAGAGCAAGAAACCACTTTCACAAACTCTTACCTTTTTCTCCTGCAAACACGATCACTTGCCATTTTTGATCCACCCAGCAGATAAAAAGATAAAGAGGACGTGTGATCAAAAAAAATTGAAGTCCATTGAATCACCTAGAAGCGACGGGAAATGTTTTTTCATTTAATGCTATGTTGCAGCATGTCTAATTTTTATATCCAAAGGTCAAGCCATCATGGATGTGAGTTTAGGGTTCAATGGTGATTTGAGATAAATTTCAAAGGTCATTATCCAATTGGTTTTGCTCGTCCTTTTTTCATTTTAGCGTAACAGGGTGACTAGAAAAATATGCATGGGTGCATATGTTAAATGAGTTCTTGACATATGCCTTCAAAAAAAAATCCACTGCTCAAAGCATACGAATAACAACGCATATATTCATTTAGTTTGTTATCTAAATCCCATCCATGCATACTTTATTTTTAGGTTTCAGGTTGCTTGTTGATTTGATGTTGTAGATGTTAAGGAACCATCTCATCTAAAAACTTAAGCTAATAGTTGAGGTCCTAGAATATGATTTATATTCTTTTCTAATACACTCCCCCAAGTGAAAGTCTTTTGGGCTTGAAACTTGTATAGACCCGCATTACATTGTGCTTGATTTTTTTATCAAATAGAATAGGGATGGTGAAATTCGAACTTGTGACCGTTACGTCAAGAAGGCTCTGATACAATATTAAGAAACCATCTCACCTAAAAGCTTAAACTTTTAGGTGAGATAGTTCTTTAACAGTAGAGACCTAGAATTTTTTGTCTCCCTTAAGACAAGATGAACAACATTGTATCGACATCATGATATGGAAAACTCTTTTATTCGAATATCTTAATGGCATTTCTTAGTTTTATGCTGAAATTATTTTCTTGAAAATTCTCATCACATGTATAACCGAACTTGTATTTGCGGGGGGTTTTATTGGTTGTTAAAAGTTAATGTTTTAATATTTAACACTTTATTTTGAATGGTTAATATGTATCACAAACTTAAATATTATTTTGATTTTGTATATTTATGTATAAGTATCGTGGTATAGACCTTAACAATATTCTTCCTTGGGATTTAGAAAACCGACAATGGAACAACGGGCTAAAACACCAAGTGCATATTTCCAATACTGTTTTTGCTTTTGTTCCTCGGAAATAGGTTCTAAGGGCAAGTCCAACGGGACTAGCCATCATAGCAGGCAAAGGCATAATTTAAAAAATTTGACTCTTTTTGTTAAATTTGTCTCTCCAACGGGGAGAGCTAAATGAAGAGCCAAAATAGCTTTTCCTTTTTCGGGAGCCATTCCCACAAATTTCTCCTGTAGAGGCAAAACAAATAAATCTGACCGTTGTAAAAATCTTACCGTTGCCATTGTCCAAATAAAAACAGACATCAACACAGCAATACAATGAATTCAACAATTGCAAAAACACAGTATATTTTACAGTAAACTCGAACAAGAAAAATCACAGAAAATACCATGTTTGTACAGATAATCAATCAACATTTGCATTTCGATCAACATTTGCCATAAACTCAACAACATTTTCACTTCGATCAACATACGTACCATGTTTGTTCTCCAAACTTGTTCTTTGATTTAAAATCGAGTAACAGAGGGGGGGCTGGAGGGAAGGGGGGCTGGGGGCTGAGAGAGAGGGAGGGGGGCTGGAGGCAGAGGGAGGGGGCTGGAGGCTGAGAGAGAGGGGGGGTTGCTGGAGGCTGAGAGGGAGGGGGGCTAGACAGAGAGAGAAACGGGGGCTGGACGGAGAGAGAGGGGGGCGGCGCTGATAGAGAGGAAATTAGGGTTTGGGTGTGGGGGGGGAACGGGTGGGTTTATATATTATGGGGGGGGGGGTTATATATTATTATTATTATTAATTATAATAGTTAGCATAAAAAAATAGTTAATTAGCATAAAAATAGTTAGCATAAAAAATAGTTAGCACAAAAAAATAAATATGTGAAATTCGTTAAATTTATTTTAAACTTTTTCTAACACTCAAGGACAATAAGTAACATTAATTAACTTCAAATATAACAAACATAAAAAATACATTTAAATAATTAAATTCAAATATTCTAGATCTTTTAAATTATAATTAAATTCATTTTTTTATTTTTTATTTAAAAAATAATAATTTTATTGTTGGACGGTTTTTCAAAAGTAATTATTTAATTATATAACTTACTCATATTAATTGTATAATTAATTGCATAATTAAAATACATACAAAATAATTGCACTATATTTAAAATAATATCAAAAATATAGCTCTCCAAAATGGCTCTTACTATTGAAGTACACATCAACAAAAAAGCCAAATAAACACTATTTAAGAAGCCATTTTACAAATTTGGCTCTTAAAAATGGCTCTTACAATTGGACTTGCTCTAACAATTTGTTCACCTACATTTCCCGTATACAATAATTCTACGCCTTAACTTTTTTTTAATAGAAAAAGAAAAAGAAAAAGAATTCCACTACTCAAAAGCATTTGGGAAAAAAATGCATATGTATTCATCTAGTTTGATATCTAATTACCCGTCCATGTAAACTTTCTTCCTAGATTGCTAGTTGATTTCATGTTTTTCCTTTTGTGGACTATAGAGTTTTGGACGGGCTAGCTCTCGTTTAAGGATTTTATTATTTTTCTTTCATTTTCATCACTTAGTATTTATTTTTTTTATTTAAAATTTTGAAGGACTACACATAGAAGGTACTACCTAAGTACAAATATATCTGAAATTTTGTATGTCTAAATATATTTTTTAGCTTTATATTTAACATATAGATGTAATTTTAATGGCTTTAGTTACATCATTACATTCATTTTATTTTTCAAAAATTATTTTTTAAGAAAATAAAAGTTAGATGGGTATTTTAGAAAAGTTAATTGTAATATTAAATTTCTATTCTTTGGAATTGTAAATTAGAGGGATTAAACTCCGATTTATTTTTATAATATTTTTAGAGATTCAATTTCATTTGAAATTCATTTCTTAACATTAAAATCTCTCAATTAAATTCAAATTAGAGGGTTCTAAGTATTTTATAAATATTCTAGCCACAAATAAAAAAAAGATAGACCAGATGTTATGTGATCCGATACAAACTTTTTGTGATAAATCTAATAACTATATATTCCATTTTTTCCATAAGTAAAGACATTTGAGAGAAGTTACCTTTTTATATAGACTTTATACATTACATCCTTTCAATGTAAATCTCAAATTTTCAATTTGTTGTAATTATAAGATAAAGAGAGGTTTCCTCGTGTATAAACGTTTTTGTGTTTGTGTTTGTGGAGAGCCCCTATCACTAGAATATTATATACAATATGACCAAACTAGATACAGAGACAAGATATTTGTTGTGCTATTTATGAAACCAATTATACTTTAAATAGATTTGGGTTTAATTAAAAAAATTAATTATACTTTAAATAGATCAATTAATTTTATTAGAGACTTAATTGATGAGAAACTAAGTTTAGAACCTCAACTTGAACTTCATTATGAAGATTGGAATTTTATGAAATCAAATTTATTTTTTACCAAAATAATTGATTGAAATAAAAGGGGAAATTGAAGAAAATTAAAATTTTATGGTCTTCTAGGATCAAATTGAAGAAATCACATCCTAGAATTATTTTGTAAAAGATATTGAACTATACAGATCCAATTGACCAAAATCAAGAGTGAAATTGAAGACCATTGAAATTGCTATAGTCAATTAAGGTTTAAATTATATAAATCCAAGACTAAGTGCTAAAATAAAAACGGAGTCGAAATACGAGGGTGATGTTGAATTCTAACATGGGCAAAATTAAGGGTTAAAAAAACATGGTTTTTTTAAGAAAAAGAAATACTTGTTTTTTAAAATCTCAAAAAAAATATTTATTTTGAATTTTGTTTTTTTTAATCATAATTATTTTAATTATCATAAAATGAAATTAAAAAATTAAAAAGTGTATTGTATTACACAATACAACACTATCTACTTTTTTTATTAACATATGATGTTTTTTTGCTTTAAATTATTTTTTAATATTTTTAGATTATTTTTATATGCATATCGAAAAAATTGAAAAAAAAAATTAATATTTTAATAAATAAAAATCATTTTGAAAAATAACTTTATCATACTCGAAACCCCCGCAAGTAATTACTTGCGTGAAGCCATCAATATAGTAAGGCCCATTACGAAATGGGCTATAGAAATTATACAGCAAGATATCTCTATCAACTGAGCTTGATTACTAATAAAACCAGTCCTTTTCCAATACAGCTCATAGGCCTTCATCACTGTCAATTGAGTTTCTCGTTGTTATACTATTTACTAGTTCACAGGCGTCCTATTCAGCTCAAAATTTGTTTTCATCGTAAATAAATAACTATTTTGATATTATTATTTAACTGTTTGAGTTGTTAATCTTAAATTGTTTTTTATCAAATTTGTTATATAACTTGAATCTAAAATTGCATAGTATGAGAGATGACCTAACTTGATTAATTAAATGTTAAAAAAACTTGTTGACCAGTTAAAAAAACTTGAGGATGAAATTAAAAAAAAAAAAATATCGACTCAACTCCTAGATTAACTCGAGTTTATAATTAAATCGTGTGAGTTTTTCAATGTGATCTAGTTGATTTGACAATTCAAAAACTATGAACAATTGTTAAAAAACAATCTAAGGAGGAAATTGAGAAACAATTTGATCAGTGTGAAAAATACATAACATAAAACTATGCATAACTTATTGATAAAAGAGGGTGAAAATCTTAATTTATTGCATGTAAATAATTAAAAAGATGCGGTAGGTATATCCAATCCAAGAGCACGTGTACTATACACACACACATACATACATATAGAAGCATATATAACATATGTTTAACATTAAAATAAAGGTCATGTAGTGATTGACAAGCAATAAACATTTCAGCTCAAAATGATCCTGGGTTTGCAAAATTATGAATGAAAAAGGGGAAAGAATCTCATCCCAAAATGAAAAGAGGAAGGAGATGCTTTCATTCTTGGGGAAAATAATGAAACGGATGGTCATGATCTTGTTCTAAAAAGGCTCTTGCCATGCCTACTTTAAGCACATTCTTCTTCCCTTACATGTTTTTCAAAATATCACTACGTGTATGGAGTTACTGCAATGCTTACTCACTTAATTTATGCCCTAATCATAATAAGCCTTCTCGTTGGGGGGGAAAAAAACAAAAAGAAACTATTTGTTGTAATATATATTTTGAATAGAAAACGACGTCATTTTCACACACATGGTTCTCAAATTTCATGCCCAATATATGTGCAGAAAATAATAAAAAAAGATGCGGTAGGTATAATCAATCCTAGACCACATGCAATACAGAAGCATGTGTAACATATGTTAGACATGAAAAATAAGGTCATGGATTTATATATAGTTGATTAATTATAAGCGGTGGACATTTCAGCTCAAGATGGTCCTGGGTTTGCAAGAATTGTGAGTAGAAAAAGGGAATGAACCTCATCCCAAAATGCTTGCACTCTCGTGGAGAATAATGAAAAGGATGGACAATGATCTTCTTCTAAAAAGGCTCCAAAATTGTTGCCACAACTTGGCATTTTTTTCTTCCCTTGCATGTTTTTATCATTTCCAAAATATCTGTAATACTACGGATGTGGAGTAGCTGTAATGCTTACTCACTTGAACCAACAAATTTGTTTTATAATAAATCCAAGTGTCTAGATCTCCTATGCTCAAAACATAGACAGGAGTGTAGTTGCACTGATCAGATCCTAAGTTTACTCTCCAGAAATTACTAGTTTGAATCACACAAATCTCAAGGCTACTAGAGCTTTACATGGTTATTAACATAACCGTCTATAAGATTAGTTGAGGTGTATGCAAACCGACTTGGACAACCATGTTAATAATAATAATAATAAAAAAAAAGCATAAACTCACCTCTGTGTGTGTATAGTGCATATAGACTGCATGTCTTAAATAAGCTTCTTGCTTCATGATCAACACCCAGTTAATTACTACCCTAGTCAATCTTAATAAGCTTGTCAAGTGGAAGTCTTCTCGTAGGAAAAAAAAAAAAAAAAGAAACTATCTGTTAAAATAATATAATTTGATTTGAAACGACGTCGTTGTTTCCAATTTGTCATGGCGAATGTTTATATATATACATATATGTAGAAAGACAGGTAGAACATATCATAGAATCAACTTCCGCTTCACTCACTGCATGCTTTCCTTTATAGCCATCATTACCACCAGCTATTGAGAGCATTATTTTATAACTTGCGTAGAGAGAATATGTTTTAGGGAACTCAATTAGCATCAACATGGTGCGCGCTATTACAAAAGAAGAAGAAGAAGAAGGAGTGTTTTTGAAAGAATTTAAAAATTTTTCAAAATAAATTAAATTTATTTTTATATTTTAAGATTATTTTAATATGATATGCTAATATTCTAGACACCCTTTACAACTCAAAACACACCTTTATTCGTTATTTGTTCTCGACCACTTAAATATTTACGTACTGGACAAAACAACGATATGTTCAAGATGATCATGAATTCTTTTTTATTGAAACCCGATTTTTTTTTATTAATCTAACAAATAAATCATATTCTTCGTTATAATTACAAAAAAAGAAGTTATTTTCGGATGATTGGCGAGTTTTTCAACTACAACAAGCCAAGATTAATGTACAAAAACTCTCATTCTGCAGGTCCTTTTTTCAAGAAAGATTCCAATAGTAAATTTTAACTTCCCTTCGGCAATTGTTCTTAATGCCAATAACCTAAAACCCTAAAACCTTTTTTTTCAAGTAGACATGCAGCTGCCGTCATTTTTTCTTGATGGTAACAGCCTCTCGATTTTTTTTCTTATTTATTTTTTGTATATTGTGTTTGTAGATATAGATCTCGGATTTCGATTTATGTTGAGGTATGTATACACATAAAATTTTCATGTATTGAATAAAAACAATTAAAAAAATAGTGTCAGAATTACAATGATATATTTGATCACAAGAAAAGTGAAAGCTCTTTTAAAGTGTTATTTGCGTGCACAAATCATCTAATTAACAGTCAAATTTGTATCTTATTTTGAATGAAAAGATAACAATATTAGCCTTGAAGTTTTTAGCTGTGTGAGATGTTAACTTGATTTGATTTGATAAAGAACTTGATTTGACTTAATGAACATTATTCATACGAACCACAAAGTTTTAATCGTGAGATATCTTGATTTGATTTGATAAAAAAAATAACTTTGATCTTTTGTTTTCTTGGCTTTATTTGATGAAGAAAATGATTTTGATCATTTTCTTCCTTGATGGACTTGAATTTCTTTCAAAGAATTCTCAAGTATTTGAATTTAGTTTTTAGTCTCTACTTGTTATCCTTCTTTTGTTTTTTTTTGGAGGGGGGGATTGTATGATTGTTCTTGTTGTTTTTTGATTTTATGACTTTTTTTTATCTATTTATAAACAAATCAATAGCATAATAACTCAAATATCCTTCAACTAAAAGATATTTTAGGAAAATTGATATGAAAATTACTTAAAATACTCTTAACCCGATGGATATTACAATAAAAATCATAAAATATATTTATATTGAGTTTTTTATTTAATTTGAGCTCAAAACTAATAAGAACTAATCGTGGGTTCTCAACAAGAGAATACAAATCATGGAGATAATGGGTCAGTGGACCTAGTAGAAGTTAATAGGTTAGTTGTTTTGAATTTATAGCATTATTTTGTTATTGATTATTGGCTTCCTTCTATTTTAGTGTTATTTTGTTAGTGGGTAGTTGTTCCTCAACTTGTTATTTGTAAGCCTATAAAAGGCTCTTTGGAATTCAATAAAGGTTATGAAAAAGTATTATCCAGCAAACATCTCTCTCTCTAATTCTCTCCATCTTATCATTCCCATCTTCCTACTAAATTGATCATATCAATTTGGTATCAGAGCAGTTCGCTCCATGGAGACTTGTGCCAAGAGCAATATTGAGTTTCAGACTGACTTAAACGAGTTTCAAATGAAAATTAACGAAGTCCTAACTCATCATGAATCTAGCAATAACCATGTTACCACTACCATGCAATCCACTAACACCACAATGCAAGCCATCCTTTCCGAGCTCCAAGCATTATGTGTTAGCCGTAATGGTAAAACTATTGAAACTGAGTTTGATCCCTTTCCTCTGCCGAACCCTCACATTGATATCAACTCACACAAACACCCTATTCAACCAGAGATATCCCAAATGATTGCCACCACCCAACTCACCACATTGACTCTAACGGCTGGCTCTAGGCATTATCCCATCTCAAATAAAGCTTTACAGTGGTTAAGTATCAAGAAGCTTTTAAAAGGTTATCCCATCGTGTAGATGTCCTAACACAAAATTTCCTTATTGATAATTTTATTGCAAGGCTCAAGGCTGAAGTCCAACATGAGGTCCGAATTAAACAATCACGTACCCTCTCGGATGCCATTAATGTGGCCAGATTAGTTGAAGATCACAACCAATTGCAACACAGACCAACGCCTCCTTTTCAACACCAAAATTCATCAACTCTTCCACGAATTTCACTAGGCCAGTGATAGGTCTTCTTTGTCCCTCTATCATAACCCAATTTCTGGGATATTCCTCAAAATCTACCCAAAAATAAAACAAAATAGGCTGGTGTTGGTAGAAAAATCAATGTGGAAATTTTGAAAGTTTTTGTCAGCCCGATCATACCTCTTTCGTGCCTATAAATGAAGGGAAAATGTAGATTCAAGACTGAAATAATTTATTATTGAATAAATCTACGTAAAATTAAGTTGAAAGACATAACTATATTTTTTATAGGCCAAATTGATTTAATCATAGGCCAATTTAAAGTATAATTATGTTTAAGAATTAATTTGGGATCTAATTGAAAGATTTAATTAAGTGCAAGGACTTAATTATACTTTAAATTGGTCAAATTAATTTTCTTAAGGGATTAATCGATGAAAAATCAAGTTCTTGAGCTTAATTCAGACACAATTGAGAAAATTGAAATTTTCAAAGACCAAATTGAATTTTTTCCAAGCCAATTGTGCGAAAATAGGGGCAAAATTGAAGAAAAATGAGAGATTGAAGCCAATTAAGAGTGCAATTAGAACAATTACAAATTGAAACACCAAAATACATTTGCACTTCTCCCAAAACATGCAGCAGGTTGCCAACATGCCATAACTGCAGGCATGCCACTGCCAACAAGCCACCTTTGCAGGCACCCAACTGCCGACAGCCCTCCATTACAGGTACGTGGCCGCCAACAGCTACAGGAGGTTAAGCCACCACTACACGCAAGTTGCCACCATTCCCTAAAAATAGCACCGATCACAGCATGTAAAGGGAAGAGGAAGACGAGCAAAATTTTATGTAACAGAAAGGGGGAAAACCAGAAAAATCACACACGCAGAGGGAAAACCAGAAGAAAAAAAAGAACAGGACGAACATAAAAATACACAGAAAAGGCATGCATAAACACTGGAAAACAGACCCATAACAGTCCCTCATTCTCTTCTTTGGTAGCTCTCTCCATCGCCTTTTTCAGCTCCTTCTCTCTCCCGTCAGCCACAGCTAACAACCAACTCTCTCTCCTCCAGTTCTCCCTCGCAACACAGTAGCAGCTCTAGCAGTTCAGTCCCCCGCCGACCATCCCTCCATTGCAGATGCAATGGAAGCTTTCTCTCTCTCTCCCCCCCCCTTATAGAGACAATCTTATCTCTCTCCTTGCTAGCTCCAGCAGTAGATCATTATCGTCTCTCTCTGTCCTCTAACAAGCCCACCATCACCTCCAGTAGGTCCAGCTCTCCCTCCAGTGCCAGTAATGATGCACAGCAACTTCCCCAACAGCAACAAACCAGCCCTTCTGTTGCTCCTCCCGGCCACCACAGGCCGTCATTTTCGATGCCACCACCACAAGGACAACCATCTCAACCTCCTCTCCTGGCGATAGTGGCAGGTGACCCTCTCGTCGTGGTCGGCCGACCACCTGTTACTATTCATGTGAAGTGAACTGAGTGAATTAATTCACTTCACATGAATTGGTTGTTAGATTGGGCTGCTCTCGACCCAACCCAGCCCATTAGAGCTGGCCATTTGGGCCTAATTGGTCGGGCCACCCATTTGGCTGGGCCAGGCCCACCCTAAATTTTTTTAAATATTTTTTTTATTTAAAAAAAATCATTTAAAAAAAAACAAAAAAAAGTGTTGTTTTCGTTCATACGGCCGAATTCCAAGGTTTTTCATCATATGTTTCATAAAAAAAAATATAAATTGCATCTTTCTCATATTTTAAAACAAAAATATGATATCGTAACTGGTTTATGATTATACGTTGGAATGTGGCCAAAATATAAAAAAAAAATATATTTTTTTAACTATCTGGGTGTAAAACTACATTGTAAAGTACACCCGCAAATAAAAAAGATTTTTACTACGGTGTAAAATTACATTGTACAATACATTTGTAGATAAAAAAAAGATTTTTAAATACGGTATAAAATTACATTGTAAAGTACATCCGTATATAAGAAAAAAGGTTTTTAAAATATGGTGTAAAATTACATTGTAAAGTACACTCGCAGACAAAAAAATGGTTTTTGAAAATGCAGTGTAAAAAAAAATAACTTAGAAAAACAATAAAACAACAATAAAGCTTGCCTTAGGTAGGGTGCACTAGCGGTGATGTGTCATTTCCTTGCACATCAAGTCCCCTTACCCAGACTCTCGCAGACCAATAGGTTCCTTGTGTGACGACTCCTAATAATTATAGTCATAATTTTTATGGCTATAAAACAACCTCCATTTTCACTGCGCGCCTTTGTCTCCCCAAATTAAAGGGGATGACGGGGTGCGAAGCACAAAAAAAACATAATTGCGACACCCTCCACCCCACTTTAAAGAAGTCAAGCACACTAGGAGCACCAACTATCCCAATTCGATGTATTACGAGGCAAGAGGCACGAGCACGATGGGAAAAAATTATGTTATTATTGCGATGAGAAATTTGTTTCGGGCCACATTACAAGAATACTCAATTCTTTATGATGGAAGACACTGCAACCATAGTTAAGGATCCATGGGAGTCCATGGAAGATAATACACCATCAGGAATTCTCCTAGAAATTTCATTTCATGCAATGGCAGGTAAGTTCCACACGTAGACCCTACAAGTAATTGATAAAATGAAGAATAAAGACATTGTGCATTTTATTTAAAATTCCTAAAATCCAAAGTCACTTTTTTATTCTAATAATGATTTAACCACTTAACATAAAATTATCATTATTAGTTTTATGGGTTTTATCGAAGGATTTAAATCAGTTACTCCTCAAACCTAATGTTCATCATCCTTACATCCCAGCTAAGTGTTAAACCTAAATGCATGTGGGCTTGATAAAGTGTTAGACCCAATATTCTTAGGTCAAGTTATGCATTGCACTGAAAAACATGTAGGTCTAGTAAGATATCAAGCATAACATCTTTAAGGTCAACTACATATTAAGCCCAAATTAATATAGGTTTAACAAGGTATTAGACCTAACATTCTTTAGTTTACCTACGCACTTAGCCCAAGTTCAAATGTGTCTACCATGATGTTAGACACAAACTTTTTGGGTTTAATAGTAAGTTGAGCTCAAGTATTTATAGGTCTAACAAGGTGTCAAAACTAAACATCCTTAAATTAAGTGATGCATTAAGCTTAAGTGCATGTGAGTCTAGCGAGGTATTAGACTTAGCATCCTTAGATCTAACTAGGCGTTAAACCTAAATGCATATGGTTTTGACGAAGTTTCAGGCCTAACATCCTTGGGTCCAATTATGCTCTAAGTCCAAGTGCATATGATTTTGATGACGTATCATACTTAAATATCATCTTGTTTAGCTACGTGTTCAGCCCAAAAACATATGGTTCTAGTAAAGTATCAGTCCTAAATATCATTAGGTTTAGCTACATGTTGAGCTCGAATGCATCTATGTTTTTTTTTTATATGTCATACTCAATTTACTTCATTCCAACTACATATTGAGCCTAAATATATGTGTGTACAACAAGGTACCAGACTCAAACATCCTAAGATCAAGCTACGTGCTGAGCTTAAATGCATTTAGGTTTAACAAGGTGCTAGACTCAAACATTATTGGGTCAGCAATGTATTGAGCCCAGATGCATGTAGGTCTAACAATGAGCCAAACCCAACATCTTTGGGTTTATCAAAGCCCTAAGCCCAAATTGATATGTGTATAGCAAGGTGTCGGATACAACATCCTTAGGTTTAACTATATATATATATTCTCTGAATCACATAGGTAAAGGGTTTATATTTTTCAATTCTCTATTCATACTCTTATTCTTAAAAAATGAAGTCTATTTTCTCATTTCTCTATTAAAAGTCATTGACTTTATCATGAGATGATCCTTTAATCCCATTGAAATGGATTGTTTTGTAAGTGTTGTGCAATGTTTTGAAAATTTAAAAAGAAAAAGATAATAATGCCCTTAATGACTTAGAATTAGATATAAATGAATGAAGAGTATTGTAGTAGTTGTATAAACTTTATAAAAATAAATAGAAAAGGCAGAAAAAAAAGAAAGAGAAAGAGATGTGAGATTTTAAGAGAGAGAATCAGGAGGAGAGAGAAAAAAAGGAAAGAAGAAAAGAAAACATGGAGAGATAAAAGAAGGAGAAAAGAAGTAGAAGACATATATTGTTAAGGTAATGGTTATGTTTTAATATGTATAAATGTTGTTATTAGTTAAGATTTTGAATTTATTAAAGATTAGGGTTTGAAGATTTTGTTTTGGTTTTGATTGATGAATTGATGGAGATCTTAAGGATTAAATGTGTTGGGTAATGATTTAATAAATTGGATTGGAAATTATTTTGAGGTTAATTGATGTGTTAGGTGTAGAACAATATTGAGAAATTATTGAAAATCTTTGTTGGAAATCTAGACAGTAGGCTGGAGGTTGAAGATGATGAAATTTTAGTTTGATAACTCAATGTGTGAAAATTACAATTTAGTCCTTGAACTTTGGAAAAATACGTGTTGGTCTCTTGAGTGAAATTCGACTAGAAAGAATTCAGGATAAGTTATGGGCAAATTTTTACTATAATTATGAATTTATGATGTTTTCAATTTAGGCCTTTAATTTGACAAAATTACAATTTGCCCCCAAAAATATGAGAAAATTATGGAATGGTCCCTAGATGAAATATTAGTTTTTAAATTTGTTTGGTGAATAATTGAGGCTTATTTGGTGAATTATTATCAATTTTATAAATTGTTTATTTTGAGATTTCAGGAGAAACCGTTAAATTTTAAGGTTTTGAGAAAAATGGATAGTTTGATTCAAAACACATATGAGATAAACTATTGGATAAGTTTATTAGATAGATTTTACTTATTTTGAGTTGTTTTTGAGCATGTCCTTTTTTTATTCAAATGATCTCGATATTCTACTTACAGAACTTCTATAGGATAGGATTTTCTTTGGTGTCTCATTTTGAATTCTGTTCACTTTTGAGACAGGTGTAGATAGTTTTTAATATACATGAAAAATATTATAAATATTTTAATTTCTAATATTAATTGGATTATGCTTATTGATAATATATACATTGTTTACCATTTTTGTTACGATAAAACATAATCTATTGTTGAATCTAAATTCTTGATATGAGTCAAAATACACTTCTGAATTTATAGCTTCTCATTTGATTGATTTCATGAGTTGAACTTTAAGATATGATATGTTTGATTAAGATGTTAGTCTTTGTGTATATTGTATCTGAAACCCTAGTTTTTTAGGGGAGTCACCATTTGTGTGGATTAACGTCGCATAGTACAGAACCTCATGTTCATTGCATTTTGATTTTCTGACAAGCTGTACCTTATAATATTCTTGTTATGACCTATTTGAGAAACCTTCTTGTAAGAACTTAAAGTCGTATTCGTAAATATATTTTTCAATATTGTATCATCTTGTATATGTATATTGAATGTTATGTACTCACTCAGTTGTTGAACTCAATGTCTCATTATTTATCATTTTTAGGTTTGTAACTTGTTAGCAGGTGATTTTTATTGTACTATCAGAACCTGCTCTTTTGATTGTAATTGATATTTTCTTATTATGTCTTGTTAGTGCTCCATAATCATAAAAGTTTGCATTTAACTCTTGTATTAAGACAATCAAATTATACTATAAAGTTAATTTTGTTATTAATATTGCATTGAACTCTGATGAACATAATTAAATGATAGGTTTGTATGTGAATTTTGGTTTGCATAGGTATGGATCTTGAAGGGAAACCATGTCTATGTGCTGATCATGGATCTAAAAATTGGGTCGAGACATGTTGAGTCTTTTATCACCAATCATCAATTTTTTGAACTTCAAAGAAGAGAAAGATCATGTAAATATGGAACCATCCTTCATCTAAACACTAAAACACTCTCTTTCTTGAGTCTATTGGATTCTAAAACATCATTAGAAAGATACATCTAAGATATAAAAAAAATTAGGTAAAGATACTTTTATCACTTTTGGTGGGTCACATATTTTATATTCTCTCTTTTCTTTATATTTATCTAATTTTTCAAAGTGGACCTCAACAATATTAATAGGATGTACAACTTTTTTAATTTGTTTGGTATGGAGTAATCCATGTTGGCTGAGTATAGTGGAAACAGGAAGAAACATTATTCTGTGTGCTGAAACATTATTCTGTGGGCTGAGTGTGACAATGAACAAATGGATGTTATAGAGAATTGATGTTTTTTTAATATATTGTTGAGAGGATGAAAGAGTGTAACGGTGATAAACAAAAACGATGTCGGATCTTTAGTTTTTGTGGATTGCTGTGAGATACATGGATTTTACGTGTATCAAACAAACCTTCTTTTTTTTTTATCATTTACACGATGCAAAAGGCATGATTTTTTTATTTTGTTTTGTTTTTAAACTTTATATTTTTATATTTGATTTATGCTCTTTTAAAATTTATATTTTAATCATAAAACTCCACTTATTTAGAAGCTATTTGGGACAGCTTTTGAAACTGTGTTTCCAAAAAATTCAATTTTTTTTTCATTTTAAATGAATATATTTTGGTATTTTTAGATCATTTTAATGTGCTGATGTTGAAAATGATTTTTAAAAAATAAAAAAAATATCATTTTGATATATTTCGGCACGAAAAGTATTTTGAAAAGGTACAGCAACAGCTGTCCCAAACAGGCCCTTAGCATTTCAATCTTTAACTGTTGTTACATGAGAAAGGAAGTCACCCAAAAAAAAAAGGAGAATTGTTTGTTTAGGTTGTCAAATTTCATCCCCCAAGAACAAATTTTTTTCTATGCATATGAATTCATCTTCAAGACAAGAGCTTAATGGATGTGGTATCAAAGTTTGATAATTATTTTAATTTTCAGTTTTATTTTATCAAATTAAAATGCTTTTTTATAGTTAGAAACAGGGTTTTATAGGTCCAAATAATTCTTTCTAAATTTTCTTGTTAAAAAAGGTTGCAATTTGGGTTCTTAGGATTCTGAGACCTGTATCCTGATTTCTCGATCATCAAACCCACCTTTGGTAATTAAAATACATCACAAGCTAACGACATATTAACTTTTGCCTTTTCTTTTTTAATTTTGGACCAAGTTTATGAGCCACTCCTTCCAGCCCAGGTGTGCTTCGTCTTTTATTGAAATAGCTCTAAAATGTGTGGGTGTGAAAAATATTTCAAATTATTATAATTTTTTTGAGATGTTCATTTTGGTTTTTTTAGTTATTGTTTAATAAACTATTTTATTAATTAGAAAATGTTTCTGAGATAAAATCCATAAGTAAGAAAAAAATAAACTAGACTAAAAGAATACATTGTGTTATAGAATTTAAATAATGATTTTTGTTTATGAATATCAGTTTTAATTCCCATATAGTTAAATAAATAAATAAAAACTTACAAAACCAGGTCAAATATTTACATGTACAATTATCTTTTACTTATGATTCTTATAAGAAAAATCAACTTTCCACTTTAATATGTAATTGGTGCTAACTATTTTCATATGATATATATGAATTAATATATTTTTTATGTATTTTATTAAATGTATGCATCCTCTTTTTAATTATCAATTAACAAAATTTATGATACTATAAAATATATTCACAACATCCACACTTTTTTTATATTACAAACACTAGCTTAGTTGTTAACATAAATGTTAAATATATAAAATTAACAAATGAATTAACCAAAAATATACTTGTAAATTCATTCACTCTATGAATCCTTTACTTGTTGTGTTTTTTTAATGACGGTTTTTTGAATTTTTTTGATATTTTAGATGGAAAAAAACATTTTTTAAATAGATTGGTTAATATATATATATATAAAGATGTTTGAAAGATGATAACGATCATTTTAAAAAAATTATAATTTAAAAATACATCAAATAATATTTTTTTTATTTTTAACATTGATGTATTAAATAATCTAAAAATAAATAAATATTAATTTAAAATACAGAAACAAATAATTTCAATAGTTTCCTCGGACATCGATTCCTGGATCATTAAATATTTGGAAGCTTGTTTCGGTTTCAACGAAGATATCATGAGGAGGTTGACTACACGTGCAAGTAAAGAATTTCAAATAAAAATAAAAAGCAAGACAAATAAACGGTCAATGCTTATCCTGTTAAAAGACTGGACAAATTATTCGATATTGCTTGTAGAATCTTCAAGAATGATCCCATATGCTTCTTCTGTTTGCAACTAAAAACCTAGCACCATGGTGTAGTTTGGACAAAAATCAGGAAGGGCAATTTTTTTTATATAAAAAAATAAATAAATAAATATCGTAGTCGGGAAATACTATATTTCTTTTTAAAAACATTGACTAATTTCTCAAAATAATATTAAAAAAGTTTTAATTTTCAAAAAATAATATCCTGATAATCGTATACTTCATCACTAATAGCCTGTCATATACCTTTAAACGTACCTAGTCTGCTTTTAGGCATTGATTTGACCAATGAATTGGAAACTTTTATGAAGTCTGATATAATTATAAAGGATTTGAAATTTATATAAAAAAAATTTAAGTTTGAGTTATTATGTGAATTTTTTTATAAGAATATGAGATAATTAGAATTTTACTCGCTTATCTAGGTCTATAAAATATATTTTCTGAAAAATAAGATTTTTTCTTATCAAAAAAAACTTTTTCAATTTATTTATTTATTTCCTCAACAATCACCCTTTTCCCTTTTCATAGTCCAAAAGGGGATAAGATGGGCATCGACTCCTCTAATTTTTACACGCATCAATCTGTCAAATTAGTTAGCACGATGTATCCATGGCATCATCACCAACAATGCAAAACCGATGACCCTGATTATAAGCCAGGAAGAGAGCAAGCAAACTTTGCAGAACGCTGACAATGTTTTATAAGAACCTACCCTTGCCAATAATCTGATCTCCAAATGGATCAAAATTCCTACAAGTCAAGCGGGAAATCTCATGGGATTGCTTAAACTCGTAAAAATCACATTAAGAACATCTCTTTTAGGGCTTGCAGATTATGTTAAGGAGAGTTGGAGATGGTTTGAGTTGCAGATTCTTCTGTTTGAAATCGAAGACATGGATCCGTATTTTGTTCTCCCCCCTGAGTTGCATCCTTTACTCCAACGGTAACTTTTTGTTTATCAAGATCTATGAGGAGTCACATAAGGTAATAATATGCCCTATACCTTTTTTTTTCTTTTAATCAACAAAAAATACGTCTAAAAAAACTCAATAAAGTTTGCGTTTCTAGGCGAAGCAATGAGAGAGATCGATGGACGGGTGGTGGTGGCGGCGGCGGCGGCGGCCTTCAGCCTTCTAATTTATGTTTTTCTTTTATTAATTCGTGTTATTGAAGAAAATGGAATCTAGATCGACATTCACCTGTGTAGTGGAAGTGATTTCCACCCCTAATTATCCTGGTTTCGAATAATCTAGGACACGATTGCTGCCTATTTCTCTTGGTCCTGCCTAGGATACATAACTTTGGCCGCCATTAACGTTGTAATAGTTGTATAGTACTATGCTGAGTCAGCTTGTTAAGTCAATCGTAGCTTGATCTAATCTAGAAAAAAGCAGCTTCTGTCTAATACCTCCAAATCTATGGAAAAAACAAAACTTTTTAGGTTTTGTTTCAAAAATACTTTTAAAAATAATTAAAATTTTTATTTTATTTTTTATTCTAAATTTTAAAAACTTGATGTTTTTAAATAATTTTATATACTGTTATCAAAAATATTTTTTTAAAAAAATATTATTTTATATAAAATTACTCTAATCATGACTTCAAATCATGAGTGACAAGATATTATTCTAACCTAACACAAAATCACACACTTTAAGAAAATTAAGTGTTTTTATATTATATTTATATATTGATATAAAAAAACTAAAAAAAATAACAATTGAATACATTTCTAAATAATTTAAAAAAAAAAATAACTTCAACGAACACATCTATACAGTAATAAAATTAGAAAGCTTCCTAACGAGTAACGCTTAACGAGTAATGCTGTGGGAATTTAGAGTTTGGATTTGTTTTTTGTTTTTTTATTGAATTAGTGAATTTTGTCAGTATACTCATTGGAGGACGTATTAAGATCAAGGTTATATCACAATTAGTGGTGTTATCATTATTCAGTTATACACCTACCATTAATATATAATATGATATTTGTTTGTGTTCTGGATTTTTGTTTCAAATTTCAACATGAGTGAAATATATAGAAGTTGTTTGTTTTGAAGGTATAACTGCAGATCGCTCAAAAATCAATTTTTTTAGTATTTTTAAATTATTTAAATATGTTGATGTTAAAAATAATTTTTAAAAAATAAAAAAATATATCATTTGATATATTTTTAAATGAAAATCACTTTCAAAAATAACTGTAATCATCTTCCTAAACAGTTTCTATGGCATGAGATGCATTGTATTTGATGAAGTCATCGTATTATTGACCAATCCCAATAAAAAAAATAAAAAAATATTCCATCATTCTCATTCTCAGAAATCATGTTTCAATTCTACTCAACAAATTCCCGATCTAATTTTGATTTTTGATGTGATTGTTTTTTTAAAATATTTTTTATTTAGAATATAATAGAAAGATTTTTTTTAGAAATATATTTTAATATCAGCGCATAAAAATAATATAAAAACACATAAAAAATTAATTTAAAAAAAAATTAAACTCTTTTTAAAACATTTTAAAATGCATGCTAAATAAAACAAAAAGGTTGATGGATGGATGATGGGACTGCCAGACAAGCAGCGCCGTAATAATATTGAATTATGTGCCTGGCAAGGGCCCGCTGAAGCACGTTCACGTATTGAATTAACAAAACACGCCCACGCTACACTGCGAGCTAACCCAGATTTTTTCCAACGTCATGCCGAGACAATGCAAGAATTCATAAGAAAATTATTAAAAAGAATGCAACTAATAAAAAGTAAATAAATTGTTGGACTTATTAAGCTAATCTCGTGCCCTCAAAAAGGAAAAGCAATGACAGTAAACTATAAAAATATTAAAAAAAAAAACTAATCAGATAATAATTAAAATAAAAAAAGGTCGAATTAGATATAAAAAAATGACGTATTTATATTTTGATAATAAAAAAATATTTATTAAAGCTCAACCGCCACCCAATCATGCACGCATGCCCGAACACTCGAAAAATCACAATTAAATGGTTTAATGTAATTGTGAAAGGTTGTTTTTTGGTCATTAAATGACGGCTCACACTCCATCAAAAGGGTGCAAATGCTGCGCATGAGGTGCGTGTGACAATTACTTTTGTATTTAAAATAATTCTTTATATATTAAAATATTAAATATATTAATTTAATAATAATTAGAAAAACGTCTCTAGATGTCAGCTTGAGAATTTTCTTTCAAGGGTAAGTTAATTATTTCATCTTGCTTTTAAAATATAAAAAGACCAACTTTTTCTTGATTGATCATAAAAAACAACTTATATTACCTTTAATAGATAGCTGGGTGATTTATTTTTTTGAAATAGCAAAATTATATTATTTTATATAAAAAAATAAAAATAAACGAAATATCGCACGCTCAAATATTCTTTTCCCACCTTTTCTCTTCTCTTTAAAAAATCATATTCTCTCTTTGTCGGTGTACTCAGAAGAATTAAGCTAGAAACACCCATCACATGCACTATTCATTGAGATAAAAAGCAGAATATTTACAACTTTGTCCATGATGAGAACCCGGAAGTTCTTGAACACTGTAAGATTCTTGAAGCTGCTTCCACCACGTACCCAGATCTTTCTAGTCCAGAAATCTGGAGATCTATATTTTTCATACCCAAATCTTAGAATTTGTTTTTGTAATAAATACTGAAGATGGCTCGTTATTTCTCTGGATTTTTATATAAAAAAATAATTCATATTAAAATACTTTTTAATAAAAAAAAGGAGGAATTTAGATAAAAAAAAAAATGCTTTCGATGAATGGATTGCAAAATACATCAATTTGGACATGAATGGATTGCTTTCGATGCTAGACAGTGCTTATTTCCCAATGAGAAAAAAAAAACCACAATCATTCTCTTACGTTGTTCACATGGACGGCCGGTGCCAAAACATCTTAAATTGATTGTCAGTAGTTGCATCATGGTAGCATTAATCTTACATGTGCCAGATCTTAGCTGGCCACACATCGCAATTCAAAAACTTAGGGAGACCTGTAATTTAATTTGCATACCAGTTAATTACTTTCCAAGTATCGCAATGGTTGTACGTATACAAAGAAAATTGTACTGCGAAATACTAGTAAGTTTTTTCGTGTACATAACTCTAATAGGCAACCCAAAAAGGAAGGCAATTTTGCTTGCCTTTTGAATAAAGCAGCACCCCAACTTCTCTCTTTTGGAATCTAAACCCAAAAGCTAGCCCCCAAAGAATCCAAATATTTACATGTGCATCCCTGTACTTTCTTCACAGAAATGTGCTCCTAATTCTTCCCTACCATTTCCTTACTGTCTAAACCCGAACCCACTACCCGGTTGGATCGAGTACCTTAACCAATACGGGTCGAGTGAGTTGGGGAAGTTCGGTGGCATCACGCTCGAGTTTTGTTGAAAAAACCCTGGGTTGCCAGCACTTTCCAGCCGAGTTCTAACTCCACTTTGAACCTC
Organism: Salix arbutifolia; assembly: GCA_025169955.1. Classification (NCBI taxonomy): domain Eukaryota; kingdom Viridiplantae; phylum Streptophyta; class Magnoliopsida; order Malpighiales; family Salicaceae; genus Salix; species Salix arbutifolia. The sequence continues at coordinate 27,192,465 of CM045917.1, read as the reverse complement.
CTCTTCAACCGAGTTTCCCATCCTCTCCGCGGATGAATCCATGTGGCAGAGCTGGGACATTGAAGGAACATACACATCGTTAACATTACTGTTCGAGTAACTCACACCAGGCTGAGTTTGAACGAGTTGAGGCACCGAGTTGAGCCCAGCTAGAGTCGCCCAATCAAAATTCCCAGAGCCCAGATTGGCTAAGTTGATTTTCTCTTCATGTTGCATTGGCTTGAGTGAGTTGGCTCGAGGCAAATCAAGGAAGCGGCCATCCATCTCCGGCAACGGGTCAAGGACATCATCGTCTAAATGAGAAGAGAATGATGAGGATGAACTATTAGTACTAGGTTCCTTGCTTGAAACACCTGGCATGGATTTCTGTGCAGCACTCGATTTCTTCTTATAAATCCGACACAGTACCCATTCATCCAGCTGTAACAACACGGAAAATTAACAAAAACCATTAATTAATATCAAGGATTGTATCAGAACAAATTAAAATTAATCTGAGGATGGAATTTCTTTCGCTGGTACCTTCGTGCTTCCATTTTTGCGAGAGGATTCAATAAGGCGGTATTCATGCATGATCCAATTAGTTTTGGTTCCTTTTGGGGCTTTGCCAATGTAAAAGACAAGAGCTTTCTTGATACCAACTTTACGTCCTTCTGTTGTGATAACTTTATCAGTACCAGTGGCCTTCCAATACCCAGACCCGGCAACCCTGTTGGGTCGGGATCCATTCGGGTATTTACGGTCTCTAGGACTGAAGAAGTACCATTCTTTTTCACCAAATATGGCCTTGCCTGGTAACAACAGAAAATTAAGAACATTAACCCAAGAAATTTATCATTTCCATAACTAATTGATTCTTTTAAGTAAGAGAACATTCTTATAGAGCAAGAATATTAATTACTTGGTAAGAGCCATGGATCGAACTTGTACAAATCAATTTCACCAATGATTTGCAGCGAGAAATGGTGACCAGCAACTTTCCTGCACAAATATTGCACCAATAGCTCTTCATCAGTCGGGTGAAACCGGAAACCCGGTGGCAAGCTCAGCTGGGAAAGAGGATCTGTTTCTTGCACTCCCATTTTTCAGACTGCAGCTTGGTACCCAGCTGCTTGTTTGACTAGATAGAAGAACTGGAGCTAGAATTCTGTATTCGTTTTTTTTCTTCTTTTCTTTTCTTTTCTTTTTTTCTGACAAGATGAAAGGGGACTGTTATATAGGGGAGAGGGAGAGAGATAAGTACGGTCGTCCTTGTCTAAGTGTTAGGGTGAATGGGGTCCACTTTATGATTGTCACCGTTAAAGGCACGACACGTGCTCCATCAAATGGCCGACCTTATCCAATGAAACTACTAGCTATGAGGAGAGAGAGAGAGAGTTGTGCTCTCTATGGTGCATGAACCGCCTCGAAAGGACAGTGGTGAGTCATCTGAAGAATGGGCACGTGGCGAAATATACATCACATTCTAGAAACTTAACGGCAGTGCCAATCTTGCATGTCCCACCAAACAATTCCCAGTATTATATGTTCAATTCATTTATCACGTGACGACACGTGGGTGTTTTCTTGAGTGAAGTTAGGCACGGGATGAGTTTTTTTCTTTGTTTTTTTTTAAAAGAGAGGAATAAAAAAATCTCCTCACAACATTTAGCCCGAGGCTTTTATATTTAGACACGTTACCTGAGGGGGGTTTTATTTTATTTTTTTAACTTTATTTTTGGAGAATATGTGTGCGATTAGGGTTTCTTTCACTCAAAACCTTCCATGATCTGGCTTAAAAGTCTGACTTTTTTTCATCATGTGTCATTTTAACAAAAAGAGAGAAGATGGTGGGATGATTGATGGTGGGTGGGTCACAGTTTGAGCCAAATAATTAAAAAAAAAAAAAAAAACGAAACTGGGCTTAATATTCTCATGATTAAACTGCCATTTCAGAATTTTGTGGACGAGGAATAACACTGAGGTGCAGCGAAAAAGAAGAAATGTTTGGTGGGTCAAGGAGCGATGGTCATATAAACTAAGTGACACGTTTGTATTTTATCTTTTTGTTGACAATTTGACGCTCATATATATCTGTTATACAATTAAATCCACCTCAGAGTTTTCTTGTCAAACAAATAAAAAGAAAAAAAGCACATACAGATATTTTCTCGCAGAGCCTCGTGTGAAGATGAATAGTGTTTTTTGAGTCGGTCGTTCAGGCAATGAATGGTTCTATATTTGACGAAAGACTTGCAGGGTGCAGCTATCATGGAAATCTTTGTGCTGGCATCTAAGTTTCCAGACAGTTTTTGAGGTTCTGCACGTGGGTTTTGAAATCTTGCTTGTCTGGTGATGAAAAGTAAAGTCATGCATGATTGCTGCTGCCACGAACTTTCACTTCTTTTGAATTCGGCGAGTCATGTTATTTGAAATTAACGAGGACTACCTCGCTAGGGTGACGTCGGATACCCAAAATCTATCTATCTATCTATATCTAACATCAACTATATAAACTAATATTAAGGTTTTACTCTATACCCCTTTTATAAAATATTATTTATTATAATAATTATTCGCTTTTTTTAAATCATTATTTAATATTAAATTTATTTTTTTATTAAATTAGCACACACTAATAATAATGTGTTAACGGTTTAACACGGTTGACTCAAGTTTTTTATTTTTAACTATATTATTTTAATTTTAGATTGATTGATAATTAAATTTTATTATTTATTTTATGTAATTTTTATTATGTTTTTTCGGTCTCATGATCTGATCATAGTGTTTCATTGGTTAAATTGAGTTGACTCATTTTTTTTTAATTCTTTTTCTATAATTAATTTTTTATATATATAATCATTCCTCGTTGATGTATGTGAGATTAAATTTAAATATACACTAAAAGAGGATGGGTTTTTAACATACCCCTCCTTGCAAAGTAATATTCATTGTAATAGTACTTTGCTTTTTTTCCCTTTGCTTTTGTTTTCAATCAATGTTTTTTTTTAATTTTATTTTCTAATATTTTTTTTATTGAGTTAGCACATTCTCATAATAAAGATCATGGGTTAGCAAGTTAACTTGATTTGTAATTTGGTTTGACAAATTAACTCAGTTGAGTTAAAAACAATTCTCAATTAACTTTTTAATTTTTTTTTAATATTGGATTGATTAATAATTATATTTCATAACTTATTTTGTTTATTTTCTATTATGTTATTTTGGTCATAAAATATTAGAATAGTGTTTAATAAATTAAACTAAACTGACTCGGATTGTTTTTTATTTTTTTTATTTATTATTTTTTCTATTTCATCATTAAATATTAGATAGTTAGAATTATTTATAAACTAAAAGAGGATGAGGTTTTAATGCACAACTCCTTTGTTTTTTGTCTTTTCAATATATATATATATATATATATATATTATTTTATCTTCTAATATTACATTTGTTTTTTATTGAGTTAACATTCTCTTGGGGCAAAGATCTTGGGTAAGCAAGTTAACTTGGTTTGATAAGTTAACCTAGTTAACTTGGTTTGATAAGTTAACCTAGTTAACTTATTTTGTTTCAAAATTAACTTATTTTTTTCAATTTTATTCTTTAATACTGGTTTGATTGATAATTAAACTTCATGATTTATTTTGTTTATTTTTTACAAAGTTATTTTGGTCTTATGACCTGAGAATAATGTTTAACCATTAAAATTGAGTTGACTCAGAATGTTTTTTTAATTAATTTTTTTCAGATTTTATTATTCAATACTAGATAGATGAGATTAATTATAAAAAAAATATAGGGGTTTTTAATGCACCCCTCCATGGAGAGTACAATTCATTGTAATAGTGCTTTTTTTCATTGATTTTTTCTATTAGTTTTTTTATTTCATATTTTAATATTTAATTATTTTTTTAAGTTAGCACACTCTCATGAAATAGATCGTGGGTTGGCAAGTTAACCCGGTTCGACAAGTTAAGCCAGTTGACTGAGGTATTTTTTCATAATTAAGGTTTTTTTTTTAAACTCATCATTTAATATTATATTGATTGATAATTAAACTTCATGATTTGTTTTCTTTCTATTATGTTATTTTAACCTCATGATATGAAAATAATGCTTAACAAGTTAACTTAGGTTTTTTTTGTGTTTTTTTAATTGTTTCCCCCCTATTTTATCATTCAAAACTACATAGTCAAAATTAACTATAAACTAAAAAAGGAGGGGGCTTTAATACACACACCTTACAGAGCACTATTCATTATAATAATGCTTTACTCGCTTTTTTTCTTTGATTTTTTTCAATTAATGTTTTTTTTCATAATGTTAGATTTATTTTTTATTGAGTTAGAACACTCTCATGACAAAGATTGTGAGTTAGCTAGTTAACCTAATTGACTATGTTTTCTCTCTCTCTTATTTATCTTTAATTTTTCTAAGTTCGTCCTTTTAATATTGGATTGATTGATAATTAGGATTCATGACTTATACTTTCTATTATATTATTTCAGCCTGATATGAGAATAATGCTTAATGAGTTAAATCGAGTTAACTCAGGTTGTTTGTTATTTTTTTATTTAAATTTTTTTTATCTATTTTATCATTCAATACAATATAATTATGATTAACTATAAACTAAAAAGTGAGGGTTTTTTAATGTGCACCTACTTATAAAAGCATTATTCATTGTAATATTGTTTGATTGGGAATTAAGCTTCATAATTTGTTTTAATTTTTTTTATTCGCATATCTAGGTCTTATGACCTATAATTAATATTTAACGGGTTAATCTTAGTTGACCTAACTTATTTTTTGTTTTATTTTTTTTAATTATATATTTTTACAAATCTTAGCATTCAAAATTAGGTATGAAAGGGGATGATTGAAAATTAACCTTTATATTTTTAATTATATGGTGCTATCTTTATCTCTTGATCAAAATAGTGATTCGGCAGGTTGGTTTGAGTTAAATCAAGTACTTGTTTCATTTTTATTTTATAAGATTATCTTAGTCTAATGACTCGAGTCATGAGTTTGACGTATTGACTTAAATTATTTTTTATGTTATTTTTTAATTGATTTCCTTTTTCAATCTCATGCTTTGATATTACATTGATTAGAGAATGAAATTTATATTTTTTTTCAATTTTCTTTCCATGGGGTTATTTGAGTCATCTGATATGAGTTGATAGTTTGTGAGGTTAACTCAGATCACATTTTTATATAATTTTTTAATTGACTTTGTTTTTTAATTTTACATTTCAATACCAGGTTGATTGAGAATTAAATTTTATAATTTATTTTTATTTGATTTATATGCGGTTATTAAAGTCTCATAACTCGAATAACTAATTTGACATATTGACCTAGCTTGATCCAATTCAATCCAATATTTTATTATCTTAATATTAAAAAAATAACATTTTTGAAATTATTTTTTAGTCAAATTATGTTTTTATAGGTTGTATGAGTTGCTTTTGGACCTGTAAACTCTACCGAATTATATTGGATCAATACTCGTATGATTAAAATAAAAAATTGATGGAAAAAATATCAGTCATATCTGAATATTCTTTTATATTCAAGAAAATATTAACACAACATAGTGTTGATGAAAAATCTAGTATGTATGTGTTTGTATGGCATTGTTATGAAGAGAATATTAGCAATAAAATTAATCAATTTGAATTTTTTCTCATATTAGCTTCAACAATATTTTATGAGCACGACATTAAATTAAAGCAATAATTCAAAATATTAGCTTACTGTAAATAAAATTAATCACTTTGAATTTAAGCTTTTCAATGCCACGATATTTGACTTGTTGGCCAGATAGAGAAAACGATTTTCTCATTTGACTTGTGGCTTTGCTCATTGTTCAACTGCAATAGTTTCAAAGGGTAGAAAATGGATCAGATGTTGAACTGTACAAGCAGGGAGACACCACATTTCAGTTTCTAAATGTTGACTTCACCTGTTCGATTACTTGACTCTTAAGACTTCAAAATTTATTTTTTTTCACAACATAATCCGAGTTTTTCTTTTTAAATGGAATATACAAGTATTTAGAGGAATATAACTTTAATTTAGCACTTTTTTATAGCGTTTTCCTATAAAAATTTGTTGTGTAAATATATGATTTGTACATGTTAGAGTTTATTTAAAATTTTCAAAAATTATATTTGTTCATCATTTGATGAAATTGAGTTTGATTTTGTACCGATGGGTTGTCTCTTCACCTGAATCTGAAAAGACAGCGGCGTGCCTGCACTCACCTGAACAGTGCAGTCATGCATGATGATTTTGGGAGAGCATGAGAAAATACAATTTGGTCCCTCAATTTTTAATTGGTTCAATCACACCCCCAATTAGTTTAAACTTTTAATTTTGTGTAATTATATCCCCGTCAAAATTTCAACATCAACCTTAAAATTGCACGCCTTTTTTATTTTGGTCATTGACTTTCGATTTATACGATTCGACTCTTAATTGACCATTAAATTCTTGGCCCCTAACTTCGCACAATTGGATTGGAAAAAATCAATTCGGTCTCTGAAAACTCCAAACTTCTCAATTGAACCTGAATGAAGCTCAATAACTTTATTTATTTTTATCAATTAAGCCCTTAATTAATTTGATGTGACCAATTTAAAGTATAATTAAGTCCTTGCACTTAATTAAATCCTTCAATTGGACCCTAAATTAATTCCCAAACATAATTATACTTTTAAATTGGTCGATGATTAAATCAAAATGGCCCAAAAAAAATAATTACGTCTCTCGACTTAATTTTTACAAAGATTTATCCAATGATAAATTATTTTTGCCTTAAATCTATATTTTCCTCTATTTTTCAGGACAAAAGAGATACGATTAATCTTTCGAAAACAACCAAAATTTTCACATTGATTTTTCTACCAACGTCGACCCCTTTTATTTTATTTTTACTATTTTTGCGTAGATTTTGGGGAGTAACCCAGAAATTGGGTTATGACACTAAGTATGATTGAAATCAATATTCTTTCTCTTAGTTATTTTCTGGAGAATTTTTCAATGTTAATTACGGGATCTAAGAAATAAATTCTGAAATCAAAATAAAAATTATAGCCAATTTAAAATTATTTGTTTAATATTTTATTCATCTTCTTTCAGTTTTGTATTTTTACGATAATTTAAAGCCTAATGTCATCTAATTAAAAGAAACAAGAGCGTTACTGTTTATATAAATAATGACATATGTGTTTGACGCCAATTGTTTTTAGTAAATAGCTAATCTTTTATATGGAGACTAGATAATGCCCCCGCGCTTCGCCGCGATTGGAACAATATTTTTTTCAACGTAAAAAATATTAATTGTATGTATTATTTTTATTATAATATAAATTTATTGTCAAGTGCAAATTTTCTATAAAATATCTTAATTTTAAATCGAAATAAATTTATTTGTTTAGTATTTTCAAACGAAATAACCAGCATAAATGTATCATCGTCATTAAAAAAACAAGAAAACTCGGATATCTGAATTATTGAGTTAATTGTATTAAGATTAGTTCATTTTATAATTTCAATTTAAATCAAACAAAAATAAAATATAAATTGTGAAAACACCTATAATAATCAAATAAAAAAAATAAGTAGTTCATTTTCTATAAACAAATAGATGAAAACATAAATTAAAAATCCATCATGACATTATTGTCCTTATCATTGCTATAAAAGCTAAAATTATTACTAACATTACTGTTAAAACAATTAAAATAACTAAATTGCCATGAAAATAACTAAAAAAAAGGCAAAAGATTTTTATAAAAGAACAATAAAAAACCAATCACTAAAATTATCATTATTATTGCGTAAATAATAAAATCATAAAAATCATTTACTATAAAGAACAAATAAAAATAACAGAAAACAAAAAAAATGAATAAAGGGAAAAATAGAGTAATATTAATTTTAAAGTGATAATCGATATAAATTTAAATTTCAGAAAATCTTTTAAAAAAATGAAAAGATTTATATAAAAAATTAAAAAAACTAATCACTAAAATTATCATTATGATTGCGCAAATAATAAAATTATAAAAACCATCTAATCCAAAGAACAAATAAAATAATAGAAAACACAAAAAAAAATGAATAAAAAGAAAAAGGGAGCAATATTAATTTTAAAATGATTATAAACATGAATTAAAAATCCTGGATTTAACCAATTAAAAATAAAACCTCAAGAAAAAGAGAAAAAAACTAAAGTCAAAAACTAAAAGTATAAATGCATAAATACTGATAAAAAATAAACATTGTCAAAGAATAAAAAAAAACCAAATGAATTAATATCCAATAAAAAATTCAAAGAATAAGGACCGAAATGAAAAATGAAATATATAATTAATTTCAATTGAAGGATAAAATTAAAACAAATAAAAACTCTGTGACCAAAATAAATCATGGAATAATAATGATAATTGTTGTGTAATTTAATAAAAAAATTCAAAGAAGGAGGACTGAAATGAAACGTAGCATATTAACCTATGTCAATTGGAGGACCAAATTAGAACAAATAAAAACTTCCGTACCGAAACGAAAGTTGTTATTTCAGGAAGAAATATTATTTTTTAAATGACAACCAATTCAAATTGAAATCTCAGGATTGAATTGCAAAAAAAAAATCCCGGGAAAAAAAACTAAAAAAACTAAAAGTATAGATGTATAAATACGCATAAAAAATAAACATTTTCTAAGAATTAAAAAAAAAAACTAAATGAATTAATATAAAAAAAAACCTCCAATAATCAAATAACAAAAATAAATTGTTAATTTTCTATCAACAAAAACGATGAACACATAAATTGAAAATCTAATCCTTATATTATTGTCATTATCATTACTATAATAGTTAAAATTATTATCAACATTACTGTCAAAACAATTTCAATAATTAAATTGCCATGAGAAATCATTAAGAGAGAGGGAATTGCAAGGGAGAGAGAGAGGGACCTGCCGCGTCTGTGGTGGAGGCTGGCTGTCGGAGATGAGGAAGATGAAGATGGTTGCCGTTGGTTATGGTTTTTTCTCTTCGTGATTTCCCCTGGTTCACTCCCCGTTCCTCCTCTGTTTTTCCCTATTCTTCCCTCTATTGATTTTTTTCTCTCCTCTGTCCCCTGTGTAGATCCTCCCTCTTTCTGCCCCCCCAACCCTTTTGCATGTATTTTGCATGCATGTATTTATAGGTAGGAGGCAACCCTTCGGCTGCCCATTGCTTACACCGATGGGTTGCCTCTTCACCTGAACATGAAGAGGCAGCGGTGTGCCTGCAGTCACCGGAACAGTGCAGTCACGCGTGATGATTTTGGGAGAGCGTGAGAAAATACAATTTGGTCCCTCAATTTTTAATTGGTTCAATCGCACCCCCAATTAGTTTTAATATTTTAATTTTGTGTAATTGTATCCCCGACAAAATTTCAACAACAACGTTAAATTTACGCGCCTTTTTTATTTTGGTCATTGACTTCTGATTTATGCGATTCGATCCTTAATTGACCATTAAATTCTTGGCCCCTAACTTCGCACAATTGGATTGGAAAAATTGAATTTGGTCTCCGAAAACTCCAAACTTCTCAATTGAACCTAAATTAAGCTCAAACACTTGATTTTCATTTTATCAATTAACCCCTTAATTAATTTGATGTGACCAATTTAAAATATAATTAAATCCTTGCACTTAATTAAATCCTTCAATTGGACCCTAAATTAATTCCCAAACATAATTATACTTTTAAATTGGCCGAAGATTAAATGAAATTGGCTCAAAAATAATAATTATGTCTCTCCACTTAATTTTTACACAGATTTATCCAATGATAAATTATTTTTGCCTTAAATCTATATTTTCCTCTATTTTTCAGGACAAAAGAGATACGATCGATCTTTCGAAAACAATCAAAATTTCCACATTGATTTTTCTACCAACATCAACCCCTTTTATTTTATTTTTGCTATTTTTGGGTAGATTTTGGAGAGTAACCCAGAAATTGGGTTATGACACTAAATATGATTGAAATCAATTTTCTTTCTCTTAGTTATTTTCTGGAGAATTTTTCAATGTTAATTACGGGATCTAAGAAATAAATTCTGAAATCAAAATAAAAAGTATAGCCAATTTAAAATTAGTTGTTTTATATTTTATTCATCTTCTTTCAGTTTTGTATTTTTACGATAATTTAAAGCCTAATTTCATCTAATTATAGTCTAAAAGAATTAAACCGAAAGATTTTTTCTTAAAAAAGAAACAAGAGCGTTACTGTTTATATAAATAACGACATATGTGTTTGGCGCCAATTGTTTTTAGTAAATAGCTAATCTTTTGCATGGAGATATTAAAAGATACAGGCACTTAGGTGCAAGGTTGTCAATACTGTTCTGGTCGTTGTTCTGGTTTTTCTATTGGTATAGAATGTTTTGGTTTCGGAGTATTTCGGTGTGCCATTTCGGGGTTGTACTGTTCATACATAATTATATATATATATGAAAAAAATTAAAATATTAATTTAACAAGCATAATTAAAATTCAAGATAAATACACAGTCAAACAAACATAATCTCAAAATTATAAACATCTCTAAAATTCCAAAATATTATGAAAGTAAAATATTCTAAAATAAAAGAAATATAAATCAAACATCTTCTACATCATTAATATAAAAATAAGGATTTTGAGGCCGAAACGGCACACCCGAAATGATACCGAGACGTTCCGGTCAGTATTTCCAGAACGGGATGGAATTAAAACCGAGACAAAAATAATATTGTTTCATCTCGATTTTTTTAACGGCATGGAATGTTTTGATCATTTCGACTAGAATAAAACAGTATTAACAACCTTGCTTAGGTGACCTAGGCGCAGCCAGCCCCCTTTATTTCAAAAAGAAAAGAAATAAATTAAAGTCCCCATCGTATAATGTGAAAATGGCCTCCTTTCGTTCCACATTGTATTCTCTCTACATGAGCCCATAGCATTTTGCAGAATTTTCACTTTTTTGATGCCGAGATAAAAAAAAACAGCCTTTTATTAGACTTCAACATTAAAATCATGGACTCGTGAGCATATTAAAATCATGGTCAAGTGTGGAATTGAAATCTTAAAAAGATAGACTCGATGAGGATAGAATTAAAAGGCCTTAATTTATTCAAAGTGTGCGACTCGAGCATGCGTAGCAGCCCACATGCCAAAATCATGGAATTCGGACATTACTTTACAACTTGCACCTTTAGGAGGCTGAAAATGCTGCCATACAAATGGAAGGAGCAAGAGAGAGATCAATACATTATTATAAATTTGATTTCAAACTTTATTTTATTCGTTGACATTTGAGTGTTCTTCAAAGCCAATCTGATCTTCGTTCTAGCAGGCAGCACATCCATCAACGAATATAAATTCGGCGAACATAATGAGACCACACCCTTCTTTATTATTGAATTGAAATTGTGAATAAACCTGAAGCTCCGAGCTTCGATTTACGAGAAACAGTCAAAATCAAATTATATAATATGCTTTTAAGACTCCAACCTCGTTGGGAATGCCATCATGTGTTTAAGTTGTGCTCCGATACCTTTTTTAAGGAGCCCACGTTGCTAGACAACCCACCAAATTACGAGGTCAGTATGTCGTCGAAAGTCATAGATTGCATCGTGATGGGAAGATAGCATTTTTATTTTTTCTATATCATGGGGTGTTTGGAATGCGCTTCTAAAGTATTTTTTAAAAAAATGATTTTTTTTAAATTAATTTTGTTTTGATATTTTTTGATTATTTTGATATGTTAATATTAAAAATAATTTTTAAAAAATAAAAAAATATTTAATATATTTTTAAATAAAAAAACACTTTCAAAAATATCATCAATTATACTCTTAAAAAGACACATCTCAAGTGATTTTAATAATTCATTCCTAGGCAAGAATGAAGTGGGTTAAGTGTTTGTTATAGAGTTTTTCTTTTCTTTTCGTAAGCTATGATGCCATTTGGACCGATAGAATCAAGATCGGACACATCTCAACTTATCTCTAGCCAGTCCCCTCCCCTCCCCATTTTTTATTTTTTAATTTTATGATGATTTGATGAACTAGAATATAAAACCCAAATAAAGCCCATCCATCACTAAAAGTTGATGATTTACACTTGGGAAAGATGGACCTCGATGAAATCGTTATTCCCAACGTAATACAAATAATTGGGCCACATTACAGCTCGATAACCTGGCAGTGATGTATTTAAAACTAGCATTATTGGAGAAAATTTTATACCTTCATGCCTCATCCATGAAAAAAACACAAATACGGGGAAAAGACATGGATATTATGCATTGAAGTGAAGAGGAAATGTTACTTAACTATATGAAACATCCTCTTTGGTTTTTCAACTTTATAGCCAAACCTTAAAACAATAACAAAAGGAAACAGTCGCTCTACTTTTTAGTTACTCCAATCCTCATGAGAGCAAGGTAGGCGATGAGGCGATAACCCACAAGCATAAACCCTAATGCGACGGCACCAAGAACTTGGCCATCAAGCCCCACTTGTTTTATCGCAGGATAATCTCCAACTAAACAAACCCCTCCGGCACGGCTACATGCATAGGTGTCACCGGGCTTGTATTGAGACCCCAGCAACAGCTTGTAAGTGTATTGACTAATGGAGATGTACTTGACCCAGCTAATGAAGGCAGGGACACGTGTCACGTAGTATCCACCGGCGAGCAGGAACGATAACATGATGACTGATCCGGTAATGGTGGCAGATCTTTGGTTCAGCACCAGTGCACCAATAGCTAGCCCTAGACCTCCTGATACTAGCACAGAGTACAAGAGAACAAACAACGTGAGAAAGAAGTTTCCAGGAGTGGCTTTCAGCCCCGCCATCCAGTAGGTTATAGTTAAAAATATAGCAGGAAGGACTAGCTCCATTGGGAGGTCACTGACAATCCTTGACATGAAGTATGATGAGAGCCGATACATGCCGGAAGATCGTTCCTTTTCGAGCATTCTGCGTTCATGGGGGAATGTGAAAATGGCTTGGAATAAAGGGAAGAAGCCCCAGAATCCTGAGTAAAAGAACAGGAGCCCCATCTGCATTGCATTCAAAATTAAGATTATAGATACAGTTTAAAAACTAACTGCCCTGTTGGAAATGATGAATTGTTGCGAAATGTTACCTGATCTTGTATGTTGGATGCATCGGATTGCCACCACAGGAGCCCTGAGAGGAAAGCTACCGCCAAGACCTGGCCAATCTTGAGACCAGAGAAGGAGTCATACTTCCTTTCTTTCACTCCTCTTACCAACAATACATAAAATTGTTGCCACCAGGTTGTGGCCCATCGTGAAACTTGCTTATCGTCTAATCCATCTTCAGACGGGTCATCAATTTCTTGAACCTCTGACTTCAACTTGTTTGCAAGATTATTCTTGTAGGCTGAAACTAGATTCTGCTTAACAGTGCCAGGAGCCTCAGTATTTGATGATACACCTATAATTATGTGACCGGCACAAGAACACAAGGTCCTCATTAATCGTTTTACTGATTTGTAATAATTACCTGCTCAGGCCAGTCTAAGAGCAATGCCAGAAAAGAATTAAGCATTATTCTAGTCTAACAGCGAATTAAGGTCCATTGATGTTGAATGTCATAGAAACCGATTAACAAAGTATAAACATTGAGAAAGACAGTAAATCCACCTGAATTGAATTGCATGAGTTTGGAAACATTTCCTTGGTCTGCTCGACAATTTCCCATATATTTAACCAGTTTTGACATGACTTCAACTCTACCATAATTTTTCCCCAAATTTCTACACTACATGGGAACATTTTCTTATCAAACATGCCGCCAAGTGTGAGAAGCACCTCAATGCTAACAAATAGAAAGAAAACAAGAGAGGATTCAGTTCATGCAATTTGCATTTCAGTCATTAAATGTTTCTGTCTTTCTTTTTGTTTAGGATATCCACACTTTGCTTTCGAAAAGAAAGAGAGTTGGCGCTATTATCTATTTGTGGAATGCTAAATTCATCTTGAGGAAACTTAAATACGTACACGAAATCAGCTATTGACATTGCTAGTTAAGAAAAAGTATCAGCTAAAACAAGTGCCAAGTAATTGTCTATCTGGAAACTGAAATGCGTAGAAGAAATCAAATCATGTAAAGCTCAGTGCTATACACAATCAGCTAATTAACTATTTTAGTAAGCCTTTTACCAATTTCAATCACATACACGTAAAGTACTACGATTAACAACCACTAACAACGCATGCAAAACTTTTTCAGGAAATACAGAAGCAAATTAAGTATCACCACTAGAAAAGTAAATATGTAAAATTCCTGAATATACTATACCTCAAGTAGTGTCTTTATGTAAAGATTAAAATAAAGATTAGTATATTTTAGCATACCGGTTGCAAGATCCAAAAGGAAATCGGCAGGATTCATGGGAACAGCTGGAGCATATCCAATGCTGGAGAAGTAATCCATAACTTGTGATCTCTCCCCAAAGTACAAAGAGTTGCCTTCTGATAACAACAAAACCTTGTCAAACATGTAAAACAACCTGCTTGAAGGTTGATGAATGGTCATTACAATTGTTCTTCCTCCTTTTGCAAGTTCCCACAACGTTGACACAATTCTCTGAGCTGTTGTAGAATCAAGACCTGATGTTGGCTCATCCAGGAAAAGAAGGCTAGGGTTTATGAGCATTTCTTGGCCTATGCTAACCCTCTTTCTTTCACCCCCAGAAAGTCCTCTCAAAAATGGTCCCCCGATGATGCTATTCTTGCACTTGGTCAAACCCAGTTGAGTAATTACATATTCTGCATGCATGATCTTCTGTTCTTCAGTAAAAGTATTTTCCAACCTAAGAAGGGCAGTGAAAACCAATGTTTCTGCCACTGTTAAATGAGGGTAAAGAACATCATCTTGAGTAACGAATCCCATGTTCCTTTTCATTGAATTGGAGAATCTCTTTCCATTATAGGTTATGTTCCCATCAAGCAGTCCTCCAAGCTTGCCTCCTAACGCAGTTAAGAGAGTTGTTTTGGAACTGCCTGATGGACCTAGCATGGCTAACATTTCACCAGGTAGAACCTTGCCTGTGACTCCCTTCAAGATAATTTTTTCTTCTGTTTTGGTTATCTTTCCACAAAAACCTGCTGTCGTGATTTTGACCTTGTAGACTACCTCCTCAAACTGTACATTTAAATCAAGATTACCTTAAAAATGCAAGACACGGATAAAAAAAAATGAACCAGAAAACTTGAAATGAAACCATCATGTAATCAAGCCATTTATATCAAAATAAATACGGCACTGAACTAATGGAAAGAAAAAAAGAGTTCAAATTCTTATTTTTCAGTCTTACCTTCAAAGCAATAGTCCTATTGGCTTTCTTGAAAATTGCTTCAACTTCTGGCTGTTTCTCATTTTGTGCCTCTATGTCAGCCATCTCTTCTTCCATGTTGGTCCCTCAATCTATGATTTCTCTTCAATCTAAAAGAAAATGACGGAGATTAACGTCCAGCTCCTTTGTTTCAGTCAATTGTTGTTATACTTTTATGTCAAGTAGAAGCATGTATTGTATGTGACACAAAAGTAGGGAACAGAAAAGGAGAAGAGAGAAGAGGAGGCTAGAAAAGGGTTCGTGCAAGAGAAGTGATGAGACGAGTAGGGTTAACTGAATCAAAGGGAGAGATGCTTGGCTTTTCAAGACGAGGAATGCTAACTTGTTGAACTGCTTACGACTCCATGCATGTGCTTTGGCTTTTGTTGGGTTGCTTTACCAAATTTTTTATTATAGTTTCATTATTATACCCATATTTCAAGCATTTATATCTCCTTTTCTATTATGTTATACCACGACACCATAACTATCAATAGTATTTGTCTCAGCCAACTAGCTAGACTTATTCTTCTTCTTGTTTGTTCTTCAAGCCCAATCTAGTAAGTTGAGAAGTTATGGGATAAGAATTCTGTCATTTGGTGCTTCTTTTGTATACCTTCTTTCTTTCTTTCCTTATATTTATTTATTCTTGTGATTTTGCCTATTATATTGAAATTCGTTAATTTTGATCTTATTGGTAAGGTTTGTGATCATGATCAGATTAGAAAACGAAACAAAATTAAGGAGTTTATTCAAATAATATATTGATCAATTAGTGTTTCTTGACTTGATTTACATGTTAATTTGTTGGTAAAACAGGGAACACGCTAATGGGTTATGTACATTATTAATTAATCCTCTCTTGTGATTAGTGTTTAACACAGTAATAAAAACTTCAAAACATGAGAAAAAATCACTATGACCTTCTTTGTTTTTTTTTTCTTTTTACAAATACAAAAGATAAAGGAGAGAAGATGAGTGAAAACATTGAAACCCTAAAAGGAATTTTGATCCCTACACTATTCAAGGTCATAGTGATTTTTTTCTTATGTTTTAAAGTTGACGCGTCCCATTTTTTCATCATCATATATTTCAGGATTTTCAACTGTTTATTTTCCTAAAAGAGGAAGAATTAAGGGGTTTATAGGTCCTTATCGATGTAGAAGGAGATTTGGAGAGAGGAGGAGGAGTGGGCATGGGAAATCAAAGGTAAAAGAGGTTAACTTTTTTGTTTTTTCTTTGTTTCTTACATTTTTTTTCAGGGAGGAGAAGCTGTGATGATTTGTTTTAGGTAGGTCTCATTCTTAGCGTGATATTCTGTAACTACTTGACCATTTCTTAGGTTTATTCTTTCCTTCTTTATTTCATTTTAATCTTTTGTTATTCCCATCATTTGTTGTGTTTTTAGTAAAAGTTGTGACTATTTATTTTTATCGGGAATCTTTTTTTTTCAAGCAAAGGGGATGTTTCTTGTTGTTACCCAATTCTTAACCCTATTTTTGAAAATAAATAGAAAAAAATCAAAAAATATTTTTTTTATATATATTTGCGTTATATTCAGTATTTTTCAATATCATCTAAAAAAAGATTCAAATTTTAAATATCTTTTCAACAACATGTTCACCTTTTAACACGTCTTTTTCAAAATCATTGATTTTTCTCTTTGATTCGACATTTATGCTTTTTATTTCAAAAAGAACTAAAAAATAACAGAAATATTTGTACGCAGATACCGAAGTTGAAGAGAAAGAAAACAAAAAACCAAAATAATTATTTTCACCTATATAAACAACATATGTTCTCATAAGACAAAGAGGGGGGGGAATAAAAGGAGAAGACTTTAGGGACCAAAAACAATTATCACCCACTCTCCCCCACCTTAAAAAAAAAAACCTAATCAGTCCATACCAGTGTTATGAATCTCGTTCCGTTCCGGCCGGAACGGCCCGTTCCACTTCAAAATCCGGGACAAAACGGCGACGTTTTTGTCCCGGTTTGAATTCCGGTCAGATCCGGAAAATCCGGCCAAATTCCGGCCGGAACGCCCCGGTTCCGTACCGGGCGTTCCGTTCCGGGTCCAGCCAAAACGATGTCGTTTCAAGTTCTCTTACAAAACACACAAATTCAACCTGATTTCAAAAATTCCCAAATCAATTTTCATCTCTTAACCCCAGCTCGTCGATAATCCATCAAAAATCAACCCAAAAAGAGGTGAAAACGAAGCACCTTAAACAGATCAAAAACTCCAGACAACGTTAATGGGGTTAGGACGACAGAAAACTGCCTAAAAACAAAAGATTTGAAGCTGCAGAAGGCTGAAAAGATCAAATGTATAGAGTTCTGTCTGTGTGGGGCGGTGCTGCTGGCTGGGGGGGCTGCGGGCTCTGTGGGGCTGGGGGCTGGGGGAGAAGGGGGCTGGCTATGTGGTGCTGGGGGCTGCGGGCTGGGGAGAATGAGGGAGAATGTTTGACGGCGTGGGGAGAAGTGAGATGTAGGGTTTTTTTTGGAGATGAAGATGGGGGAGGGGAATTAAACGGGGGGTTTTAACTTTTAATTAGAAAGTTGGAAATTAATTAAAATATATGTTCTTTTCCATGTAATAAATACAAATTTAGAAATTAAGGCAAATAGAGGTTTTAATTTGTAATTAATTTGATTGAATTATTTGTAATGGAATGTATTTTAATTAATTATGTTTAAACTTATTGGTTGCTTGAAATATATTATTTAGTGTGTTAATTTTAGTAATTGATAATAATTTTTTTAGTTTGTGGGTTTTTTATTTTAAATTTATTTTTTTATTTAAATATAATAAAAAAATAATTTTATTGTTTGATGGTTTTTTAAAAACAATTATTTAATTATATAACCTACTCCTATTAATTGTATAATTAAACTATATACAAATAATTAAACTTTATTTAAAATAAGATAAAAAAATGGTTCTTCAAAATGGCTCTTACCATTGGAGAGCACATCAACTTAAAAACCATTTATACACTATTCAAATAGCTATTTTTATGATTTGGCTCTTAAAAATGACTTTTGCCATTGGACTTGCTCTTATAAGTTACAAGGGAAAAGATGAAGGAAAGAAAAGAAAAGAAGAGACATGTGTAAATGAGGAGAATGAGCTTGGTGGAAATGACCAACTATTGGAATGTCTTGTTGACGACTTTTCTTATGTTCCACAGCAAGATCAAGATCCTTATTTTTATATTAATGATGTAGAAGATGTTTGATGTATTTTTCTTTTATTTTAGAACATTTTACTTTCATAATATTTTGGAATTTTAAAGATGTTTCTAATTTTGAGATTATGTTTGTATTGTATAATTTAAATTATACTTGTTAAATTAATATTTTATTTTTTTCATATATATAATTAAATAAATATGAACAGTACAAAACCGGAACGGAACGCCGGAATGCACCGAAACCAGAACGTTCCGTTCCAAATAAAAAACCGGAACGGTACCCGGAACGGATTTTACAACTATGGTCCATACTCCTGAATCCCACCACCAAAGGCAGTCACTAGCCACGCAAACCTCTCTTTCACCTATTAAACCAACTTCCTTTTTTCCTGCACACACATCAACTCCTCCCAACCAGCCACCCCACTCAAAATACTCATCCTCACATTACTTAAATCTAGAGATAAAGAAAGGTATTCCTTGTATTATTGATTGATTATTTTTCTAAGTCTTGTTTCTATTTGTTTTCAATCTAGAGATAAAGAAAGGTATTCCTTAAATATTAAATGAAATAGTTGGAAAACATGTGAGGGTCTCATAAATAATTCTAAGATGGTCTTTGGATTTTTTTTCTAGAACTTTTGGAAACCATTTCAGGTTAGTTTGGAAAAAACACAAAAAAATATGTTTTAATCAAGCTATCTTAACCGTGATATGAACTTCATACAAACTATATATTCAATCACTTGAAAACTAAAAAACAAAACATGACAATAATACAAAGAAACGACTTAAACACAGACAAAGAAAAGAAAAGGTTGGGGAGATACCTATAACAAATCACTTACAACAATTCAAGAATAATTTGGTTGAAATTGAGGATAAAAAAAACAAAATAGAAAAACAATGTTAGAACAACAAGCTATAATGATTAAACAAAATAAAGAGAAACAAGAAGATGAAATCATATAAATGGATACTTCTACATTAGATCTAATTTCTGCAGTGTATTTTCAAAATAAAAAATTGGAAATTATGACAAAAAAGGTTTTAATTTGTAATTAATTTGATTGAATTATTTGTAATGGAATGTATGTTTAATTAATTATTTTTAGTTTGCTTTAAATATATTGTGTTGTGTTCTAAAATTGATATCAATTCAGTTTGTTTTTTTAAGTTCTTCTAACACTCGACGACAATAAATTTTATTAATTAACTTAAAATACAACCATAAAAAAACATACAATTATTTGAAAAATTTGTTGGCTTTGGCGGATTTTTTCAATATTTTAAATTTTCAAATTTCAAATGTTGCGGTTTTTTATTTTAAATTCAATTTTGTTAATTTAAATATAATTAAAAAATAATTTTATTGTTGAAGGGTTTTTTAAAAGCAATTATTTAATTATATAACTTACTTCTATTGATTGTAATTGATTGCATAATTAAATTATATACAAAATAATTGCATTATATTTAAAATAATATATAAATAATATCTCTTCTAAATGGTTTTTACCATTGGAATATATATAAACAAAAAAATTATATTTATACTATTCAAAAAACCAATTTAAAAATTTAGATCTCTAAAATAACTTTTAATACCGGAATTTCTCTAATCATTTTGTCCCGAATTTCACAATATTATAACACTTTTTCCAGAACACATTTTGGGGTCATGAATCAATCTTTTGAGGTGTTTAACATGTGTAGATACCGCTTGTCACTAACATTGTCAGCGAGTGGGTTCATATCTTTTAACATCTTCTATTGTTTGAAAAGAAAGAAAAACTCGAAAGACGAGAAGTATTTATCAGGACTCGTTTTATCTGTAGTGCTTTCAAAAAACGAAAAACAATGCAAGCTAAACGAATCCAGTTTCTGTTTCTTTCGTTTCTTATCCTCCTAAAATATCCGTCTCATGCTCGAAGTTCAGATGATGAAGATGTTAAAAGATCTCATTTCCCAGATGGGTTCTTCTTCGGAACAAGCACTTCTTCATATCAGGTGAGCGTTCACTAATCTTTCTCGGCAAAATCTCACCTTAAAAGCTTCAACTTTCAATCTCATTTTATGTTACAGGTTGAAGGAGCTTATATGGAAGATGGCAAGGGTCTCAACAACTGGGATGTTTTTAGTCATATCCCAGGTAATCAACATAAGCCCGTTTGTATATAAGTACACAAATTGGGTTGTTAATTTGACAATTTGTTTTTAAATTTTTTTCAGGAAACATAAAGAACAATGACAATGGAGATATAGCAGACAACCATTATTATCGTTTCTTGGTATTAGTTTGACTTTCGTTTACCTTGTCTGTTTTTCTTGTTTTTCAAATTAAGCACAAAGTGGATACTTTCTTTTTTCAAATTTTGTGGACAGGAAGATATCGAGTTAATGTGTTCACTTGGAACGAATGCATATAGGTTCTCCATATCATGGACCAGAATTCTGCCACGTATGTGTATCCGCGATTATATTTCAAAGAATTATAATATTATTTGATATAAATTTGGAAATATATGTTGATTAGTGATGTTTCTGGGGCTGTAATAGGAGGAAAGTTTGGTCAAGTCAATCCAAGAGGAATCATGTTCTATAACAAACTTATAGACAATCTACTGGAGAGGGGTAATTGTTTTCTTTTCGTGTAGATTTTTGGATATTTCAAGAAATCGATGCGAAGTCATTGAAATCTTTTCTTTTCATAATAAAATGCAGGAATCAAACCATTTGTGACGATACACCACCATGACATCCCACAAGAGCTCGTGGATAGATATGGAGGATGGCTTAGTCCTCTAATGCAGTAATTAATGCTCACTCACTTTGTGAAAAAGTTTTAGCTTTAGCTAGTGGCTCTGTTAATTTTGCAGCTGTATTCTTTGGCATCTTTTTGGTGGGTTTCCCATCTTGTGCCATTACTTTCAAAACTCTGATTTGCTCCTTGAAACTCTTACTTTCCTTAAATATATTTATTTACTCATTTTGAGGACTGTTTTTCGTTACAATATCAATTAAGTTCCTTTGGACATTAAGCAATTAAGTTATTCTGGATATTCTCGCAGGGAAGACTTTGTATATTTTGCCGAAATTTGTTTCAAGAGCTTCGGGGATAGAATTAAAAATTGGATAACCATGAATGAGCCAAACCTACTCGTTGACATGTCCTACATAAGGGGATGGTACCCTCCGGCTCACTGCTCGCCCCCTTTCGGCAACTGTTCTGCTGGAAATTCTGAAATAGAGCCTGCCATTGCGATGCATAACATGATATTGGGACATGCCAAGGCGGTAAAGCTCTACCGAGAACATTTTCAGGTGATGAAATGTGCTGTTGTAGGATACTACGCACTGCTGCATTGCTTTGATTTTCTCAGTGAAATTCTTGTTCTTGCTGCAGCTGAAACAAGGTGGTTCTATAGGGATTGTCGGATCGACAGAATATTATGAACCATTAAGAGACAATGAATTAGATCGGCAAGCTGTGAGTAGGGCCCTGGCCTTCACTAACGCCTGGTAAATGCTCTGGATTACCAATGAAGTAGATGCAGAAAAGTATTAAATTCTATGACGTGTTGAGAAAACTTTATGTTCTGTCCTTCTACCTGTGATCACATGTTCCTCCATATGGACCATATCCTTATCTCAAGTCATTGTCTTCAAACCACCCATCTGAATCATAATGGCAAATGATGTAGACAGACATGGGCGGTGGTGCAAAACCATTATTACGTAATTATTAAGCTAAAAGGGTAGGGGAAAACACTGCATCTCATGCATTCATTATCGCACTCATTAGTACCGTATAGTAACTCATTGTTTCTTTTCATGTGGTTATTAGTTGTTTTTTAAATTTAGACGGAATTGTTTTTCATATTGTTATCGTTGTATCAAAAAACATTTACACTGTCAAATTATTTATAAAAAAAACTAGGTTATGAAATTTTATGAAATCAATGAATTGATTTGTGAGTTTGACAAGGTAATATTAGTTGTCTTGGTTTGCATGTTTAGTAGGGGGGTTTCTTCTAATTATTATTATTATAGAGATAAAAGGTGTTGAGAAACCATTGTTTCTCCATATATATTTACACAGTAGATTATAATAGTAATCCATATTATTATCAATATTGTTGTTGTTGCTGCTATAATATTTTGATGCTTTTTTCTCTTTGATTATTGAGGGTGGTCGAGATCGATCTAATTTGGCATCGTCTCAATATTAAAAGAAAAATCATCATCTTAAAGTTTTTTTAAATGTTTGTGTTATATTTTTATTGATCATTCAAGTTGTGTTTGAACTAGTTAAATTAAATGGTTCACTTTGGGTTAGCTCCCATGTAGTTTAATTTGAAACTTCAGCAAGGTATGAAGCCGGTTTAGCAGGTTTCCAGATTGAATCGCTTGATATATTGTCAAAAAAAATCTTCATACTATTAATATTTTTTATCTTTATAAAAGAATAGTATGACCCGTAGCAGAACATGAGCCAATATACTAGTAAAAAATTTAAATCATGTGATATTTTTTTATTGTAGTTTGGCATTGTTTTTTAATAATATTTTTACTCACAAAACACTGTGGACTGACTTTATTTTTTAATAACTTATTTTTGTGATCAAATTTTTATTTTATGTGATTTGATCCTAATTGAATGTAATTGTTTCTGGTTTCTTAGTCAATTGTGAAATTAAAAGAAGAAAGACTGAAAAGATTTCAAACATAGGTGACATGACAGAGACTTCATGAAAAATACAATTAGATCATTGATCTTTAAAAATAATGTAATTCATTCAATTTAGGTTCTTTAGAATTTAAAATAAAAATCACTTTTGATACATAAGTTCATTTGTTAGAGAAAGGAAAGAGAGAAATGTTGTTGGATTTAAGTAGTGAGAGAGAAAGTTATTATTCAGCAAAAACAATTAGATAAATAATTTGTCTTGTGAATTAAATGTCTTGATTTGTACATATCTTATGATTTTTTCAAAAAAAAAATAGTTATTGTTAATTATTATTTTCTCATTTATTAACCTATTTAGTTTTCTATTTACTTAATCACATATATGTATGAGCTTTTTAATTTATATATTTTTCATGTATAAAAACATGTTGAAAAAATCAGTATATATGATGTTTTTTTAGAAAGAAAAAAATTTGACCACCGGCGAAATGACTAGTCAAATAGTTATATAAGATAAAACACTGATATACATATGGTGTGTATTTGATTATTATAACTCTGAAATTACAGACACCATTGACAGCACAATGATCAGAAAAAATTCCATCATGGAAATGGTATGGATTTCTGTGAAAAAAACTTTGTTTTTAGCACGAGAATCTCTAATTAATTTCCATCCAGCGGATGAAAGTCGAGAGTTTCATCACTTCATTGTAACGTGTCTTCTAGTTTGCAAGATGATTTGTATGATCACCAGAGAGATATTAGTAGTGTTATTTAAAGAAAATAGATAGGAGTTGATTTGGTTTAACCTAGATAATTCAAGTTAAAATCTGGTTTGATTACCTGACTTCAGATTGATTCTCGCGAGGCACCTGCGCAAGCTCCATTGATTTAGCATTACTCTAATTGAGATGGATCATAAGAAGTAGTTTTTTAATTTCTTTCTTATGCAGGCTGTTTGATCCTTTAGTATACGGGGATTACCCTGCTGAAATGCGGCTTTATCTTGGAAGTGCACTGCCAACATTCTCACCGGAAGAAATTAACTACGTAAAAGGAAGCTTAGATTTCATTGGTATGAACTTTTACACATCATTATATGCCAAAGATTGCATCCATTCTGCTTGCATCTCAGGCTGGGATCGCCCTATTCGAGGCTTTGTTTACAAAACTGGAGAACGGGATGGTGAACCGATCGGAGGACGAGTATGATCATAATATTACTCGTAACAATTTATGATCTTCCCAGCAGTCCCTTTCCGCTTCTTTTTTAATTTTTCGTGATCATTGCAGTGTGGAAATCCAAGGTTTTTTGTGGTCCCAGAAGGAATGGAGAAGATTGTCAACTACATGAAAGAGAGATACAGTAACATGCCTATGTTTGTGACTGAAAATGGTGAAGTATCACAGTCCTTTATTCTCTTAATTTGTTCAAAATCATTCTGTTCTGTCAGTGAAATGTTTTAAATCTTGCTGCTGTCAAGGGTTTGTTGCTAATTCTCAGATTCGTTTTGTTATGTGGTTTATTATGTGAATGAAGATGTAACTCAAGCTATATTCTGGCATTTTAGGGTTTTCTCCCCCGCAACAAAATGATGATCAAGTCCAGGCTTTGCTGCAAGACACCAACAGAGTCAACTTTCATAAATCCTATCTCGCTGCTTTGGCTAGAGCAATGAGGTGAATGGCGCACCTTTT
Organism: Salix arbutifolia; assembly: GCA_025169955.1. Classification (NCBI taxonomy): domain Eukaryota; kingdom Viridiplantae; phylum Streptophyta; class Magnoliopsida; order Malpighiales; family Salicaceae; genus Salix; species Salix arbutifolia. The sequence continues at coordinate 27,167,468 of CM045917.1, read as the reverse complement.
CTTTTATCGGAAAGTTTTCTTTCCTGTCCTGAGCATCTCGATCACATTTATAAATTGATCAAGAATGAAGCAAAGTATCTGTTCTATTAATGACAGGAATGGAGCAGATGTTCGTGGATATTTCGTGTGGAGCTTGATTGATAACTTCGAATGGATAGATGGCTACTCCCAGCGATTCGGACTCTATTATATTGATCGCCGAACACTTGAACGAGTGCCGAAGCTTTCGGCGAAGTGGTATAAGAAATTCCTTGCAAATGGCACTACTGATCACAGCAATGAAGAAGATTTTACCACGAGATCATTCGGAAATAAAAATGCCATCATATTAGGATCAGAAGCTTCAAAATCAGCAATATAATGATATGGATAGAAGCGTAGAGGGACCGGGCCGGGGGGAGGGGGGTGACCTAAAATGTATTATTATTATTATTATTATTATTATGATTATTATTATTATTATTATTATTATTATTATTATTATTATTATTATTATTATTATTATTTAGTCTACGAGTGGCTACCAAAATAAATGTTATTGATATTTATAAGATTGTTAATGATTATGCCAAGAGTTGGCATTGTTAACAAACTCAACTATTTTTCATTGAAAATAAGATTGCTGAAAATTTTATAATTTTTTTTTCTTATTTAAATTTTTTAATTCTTTCATAATAAAACAAAATTAACTAAAATAAAATAAAAGGAGCTAGTGTCTGCAAAAAAACTCAAGGTAGATATTTTCAAGAGCTCGATCGTACTTTTTTGTGCTAAAAAATGAAGGAAATGCAAATTCAAGAGTAAAATATTTTATTATTGAATAAATCTAAGTAAAAATCAAGTCGAAAGACATAATTATATTTTCATTGGCCGATTTGATTTAATCGTCGATCAATTTAAAATGTAATTATGTTTGGGAATTAATTTAAGGTCCAATTACAGGATTTAATTTAGTGTAAGGACTTAATTATACTTTAAATTGGTCAAATTAATTTTATTAAAAACTTAATTGATAAAAAAAAATCAAGCTCTTGAGTTTAATTTGAGTTTAATAGGGAAGATTGGAACTCTCGGAGATCAAATTTGTTTTTACCAAGTTAATTGGATGAAATCAGGAGTGAAATTGAAGAAAAGAACAAAGCTTTTTTCCCCGGTTTTCCATTCGAAAAACTCCTTTTGTCACAACCTATTTTTTTGTCTATTATATATTTTTGCAATGTTTTTGTATTTTTAATGTTATTTCAAATTTTTTATTTAAAAAAACTGGCCTATCGGGTCACTACCGGCATCCATGCTTACGCCCATGCCAGTAATCATGCCCTGCAACCCAAAACTGCAATATACCATCTCCTGGAAATCAATCTCATGCTTTGTAACCTACACATTTAGTCTATAAAAGTACACAAGGAAGACGAAGGTTGCAAATTTAGTTTATAAAGATGCACAAGGAAGAAGAAGACACACAGTGCAAGGATTGCAAAAAAAAAAATACACGCATAAAGTATATTATAAAGTACACCCGTAGCTAGTAAAAAAAAGTTTTTTTTTAAAATACATTGTAAACATTTTCAAACTTTAGAATGGTCAGGTTTCAACTCCCAATGAAGTAGAGAATCCAACACGAAGAGAGATATAGTTTGAGCCTTATAAAAGACCAACGAATATAAAATCTTACTTAGGAAAAACAATGAAACAACAATGCAGATACCTTAGATAGGATGCACTGGGGGTGATGTGTCTTCTCCTTGCACAACAAATCTCCTTACCCAGACTCTCACAGACCAATAGGTTCCCTACTGATCTTAATACCAGGTGGCAACTCCTAGGATTTATAATTATAATTTTACGACTATAAAACACCATTTTTATCGCGCGTTGTCTCCCCTCCGGGATTGGTAGCGTGCAAAGCGTGAAAAAAATCTCGTCGTAACATGGATATTTAATACCGCCTTCACTAATATTTATCAAATTATATAATATGTAATTAATAAAATCTTACCCTTATTAGATAATTGATTTACCCTTAAGGTTAATTTCGATACATTCATGAACAATCATCCATTACTTATATCGAACCTATATAGAATATTGATTAAAACATGTATAAATTAATTGTGTAAACTAAATAAATTAGCTAATATTGGTTTAATTAACTCAAACTTACTCAATCCATTTTAATAGTACTCTTAAATAATTATCAATTATCTATATAAATTCAAATTCCTATATATTTACCAAAAGTTTCAACTCAACAATAAAATTGACAAAAATATATAATGGGCTCATTAAATAAGTCCTTATTTCTTTCATTAAAAACCACTCATGTCATAAAATCAAAATCAATTTCATCAAATTTTAAAAAAATATATTTTTAAAAAAATCACAAACAAACCATAACATGTATAGATTATACATTCAGACAATAAATTTTTATAGAAAAAAGCTTAAAAAACAATAAACACATAAACAAACTACATATATACTATAAATATATACAATTAAAATTAACATTTTAAAATTGAATTCAGACAAAAAAATGCTAGTTTTGTTTACTTGATGTGGATAATCCAAGAAAAAAATAAATTGAAAAGGGGAAGTTGATAGATTTAGTGTTGGGGTGGTTGAATTTGTGGTGAGGTTGATTTTTGTAATAAAATAGGGGGGTTATGTGTTGTAAAGAGATAGAGGAAAAAAATAGGAGGGAGGTGGGAAGTGGTAAAAGAGGTTTACTTGTCGAGTCATAACTTAAATATTGCTAACAAATTTATTGATAAACTTTACCCACAAATTCATTTCATTTATAATTTTATCTATATAAATTACACGTCATTATAACTTTTGATTTTTTCTTAATTTATTTTTTCCCAATGTAATTCCCTTTATATATACCAAGGGAATGATTTTATTAGTGTTTACCGATAGATACAATAAGGGGCTAATTTATTGGTAAAGTTCATCGTAATCTATGTTGTTAATTATGCAATACATTTTGATAAAATCTAGAAAATATTTTGAATTATATGTTGTTAATTTTGCTCCATTAATCAAATATAAACATTAATTGCTTCATGCAAGTTTTAACTATATGTTTTCTCAAGTTTATGTTATTTTAATTTTAATGGACTCTAATTCATATGAAAAATAGAAAATGATTTTCTCATTCAAAATAAGTTAAAAGAATATGTCCCTGTTTAAAAACAATTAAGGTTTTTATGAGAAATTTGATAGATTTGGGATTTTTTTAACCATAAGTTACTTTTTTTATTATAGATATATTTAAAAAAAAACATTACCATGTAAATTATATAATTAAAATCGTCTCTAATTGTTTTACTGTTGTGGGAAATGTAGAAATGATAAGTTTATAATTGTTTTGCTTTTCTTAGAAAACAAGAGTTTTCTTATATTTTTTTCTCTTTATATTTGATTTTTTTATTATTTGACACCTGTCCTATATATCATCATTTTCTATTCTTGTCTTTATTTTTTTATAATATTTTTAAGTTTTTTACTTTTTTATATATATTTTTTTTGGAAAAAAATATTCTTTATTTTTTATTCTTTACACTTTGAGACTTTGAGTATTTATCACTATGTGTTTGGCCTAAATATAATTATTTTTTTTGTACTTATCTTTATTGTGTTTTTTTTTTATTACAATAATTGTAACATTCTAAACTCAAGAATAGAAACACTATTATACAAAAACTAAGAAAACAATATAACAATTGTAACATTGTTGTATTTTCTATTACGTTAAAAATAAGATTAAAATCTTACATGTTTTATTAACGCGATCTTCACTATATTTTATTATATGTAAGTATTGTAATTCATAATTATATTGTTTTATTCGTTGTCAAAAAACATGTTAATAACATCTATGTATTAATTCATTTTCATTAAAAAAAAAAAAAGTCAAATAGACATGTTAATATTGTTTTATATTTATTGGCATAAAATATTCTTGATTTATTTAATTAAATGTATGCATAGACTTTTAATTTATAATTAGGATTTAAAAAAAAACATTTGAAAAATTGCATTCTTTTTCAAAAAAAAAAAAAAGTTATTCAACCGGCAGCAAATTAATTATGTGAATTTAACTATAATGATATATCATGTCAGCACTAAATTGAGAGAAGTCCAATCCAGAATAGTTTTTTGTTCATATATATATGAAGTAGCTTGCTACTTCATACGATATCAAGTGTTACAATTATTTTTTGAGCTTTCAAGTTGAAATGCTCTTATTACAAAGAGATAATTAAATGAGTACAATTAACTAAAAAGAATTAAAGAAATTTGTGTTACATTTATTTTTGATAAGTGAAAAAAAATGATTTTACAATTTATTAAAACAAATTAATTGAATGATTAATAGGTTGGAAAAACTTGATGCGGGGCGATCTCTCGGTGGCGTTGAAATTCTCATCTTCAACGAATGCGACATGTACTAGGCACGCAATATTGGAGTGCTTTTATGGCGCTGCATTTGCTTTTCACTCTCGATCTCAACTAAGGTTTCAATGATAATGTCTGAAGCACTTGTTACAACTTCCGACCAGTTCCTGGAAAACAAGGGGAAGAATGTGAAAAGAAAGCCAATAAAATTTTAATTTCTGAAATCAAAACCCAGCACAGGAAAAAGAAGAAGTTATGGTGGTCTTTTACCCTTTCAAGGAGTCGAACGTGAGTCCTACAGTATACTTAGCCTCTTCAAGTGCCCAGCGAAACCTCCGGATATCCTCCATGGGACATTTTCCATCGTTCAAAACACGAAGTTCTGAGGGCTTGATGTCACAAAAGATCGGAATAACCTTCTTCTTCGACTCCATGATAAGAGCTAGTTCATGGAGGCAAAAATATGACTCGCAGTACCGAGGAGAAAACACAGTAACACCAACCTTACATTTCCTTATTGCACTATTGATATTATCGAACAGCTTATCTCCTGGCTTCATGTTCTTGTTGTCCAGGAAGGGGTGAAGGTTTAGCCGGAAAAGGTGATCATAGAGCAGAGTCACCACCGTGCGTTTTGTGTCGATCCCTCGATGGTTAATGAACACATCGCAAGGTTTGGTAACCCGACTCGCAATCGGCTGTATTGAGGGGTATTGCCGGAGAAATTGGCGTGGAAAGTTTGCAATAGCAGAGCGATGCATGGTTAATTACTGCTACGAAGAAAATAGCTGTAGAATTTCCCTTTTATATATGATCAGATAATATTTCTTTTGCTTTGTTTCTCGCCGGAGTTTGTGTTGTGGTTGTAGGAGGGTGGGTACCCTTTTCCTTATATAGAGCAAGCTGTGGGACCTTAAACAGAAAATAAAAATAAAAAACCCCATCGTGGATCAATAAAAAATGCTCTGCATTCTTGGTTGACTGTTTTACTTCTTCTGATGAATTTGAAGGAGGAATGAAAGTACATGTTAGAAGGTTGAAACATCAACGAATAACCGTGTGTTTGATTTGACAGATGATGGGAACATAAAAATCCTTGACCATCTATAAGCTTTCAATCGGGAATTCTGTTGACCCCTTCAAATAAGTTATGATCGTGGTATTTAAAATTTTAAAAGGCATATGAGCGACAAATTATTCAATTATCAGCCCTATTGTCGGCTTGACGAGTACAAGGGAATGTTTTGATTAAGAAACTGCAAAAAATAACGTAATTTATGTCCTTTGATTTCAAAGTACATGCCACTATTTGTGTTCTGTTCCTTGTTTACTGTTTTCTCTAATATTCTGACTAAGAACACGTAACACGCAGCAGCCTCAACATCCATCCACATACATTCCATGCAGTTTCTTGCCTCCTTCAAGGGTTTCCTTCTCTTGTTTTTTTTCTTTTATTAGTATTATTATACAGTTTTCAATTTCGAATCATAACATGTATTTTTTATAAAAATTTAAAATGATTGGAATTTTACTCGTTTACTTGAACCTATAAAATATGTTTTTCAGAAACAAAGTTTGCTCGCATTCAAAAAAAAAATTATTATACAATAAAACATTTTCACCGTTCATTATTATAAAATATCGAGCTCTTTTCGAATCGAAGAAGGACGAGAAAAAAAAAATCGTGTGCTCGTTTTGTCTCCCTTTCAGCTTAGGACTTTAAATGTAGGTCATGTACTTTAGTTTTTAAATATTTCAATTCCTAAGTTTTAAGAGATGATAGAAAAGGTTGTAAAAATGAGGGACAGAATGGTTGATTGGTCATATTCTAGTAGAACAAGAAAATGATCTTGGTTTCATTGAGTTTCTCATGGCATAGGGAGTGCTATCATGGTGTAATTAAACTTTCACCATGTCATAAAAAATAAATCAAGGTTCGTAAATATATTTTATAAAGTTTAATTTTGATTTTGTAATCCAATCAAGGATGTTTTGATATCATACATGGATTTATTGAGGTGCTTAATATGTTTTTTACATATTTTTAGGTCAAAATGATTGAAAATAAATTTTCGAGGTCTCAAATCTCGACTTCCTTGCCACCTCTAGGGTTGATCTTTATAGGTAGACGAAGAATTGATGATTTGTTGTCTATATTTCTTATAAAAATAAGAGGGGCAATATGAAGTTTACAACAAGGCTAGACAAACATGTCTAACCTCTGTCTAGCTTCTCTTCATACAATTCGTTAGTTTTTTTGCTTTTTTAGTTATAATTAAAGTTCATTATAAATACAATAATTTAGAATTATTTGGAAGATATTAGTCAAAATATCATTTAATTTCTATTTATTTTTAGATAAGATTATAATACATAACATTAGCAATGTTTTCATAAGTTATTATTTATCTGAAATACTTTAAGTTTTTTTATCATGAATATTTAATAAAAACAAAATATATATTTTATTATAAAATAATTTCATATTAAATTTCTTCCCTTCAATTGCATATAAAATATCAAGACATAAGTTTAATATTTTCTTTTCAGAACATAATGAGTATTTTTGTTTCAAGTAAAAAATAATGTTTATGATAAAAAAAAAAAAACATTGTTAAAAAAATATTAAAAAACAGATGTTGTTTAGGTTGAAGAGATATTTTTTCTATTTATTTTGAAGTTTTTGGAATTCTTACAAAAATCTATTTTGATTTTTATATTTTTAATTTAGAAAAACATTGCTAATAAAAAAAATATTTTGATAAAAAAATATATGAATAAAAAAAAGAATAATTTGCTTAAAGTTTAATAAAGGTTGAATACAGAAGTCACTAAGCATGATTAAACGAGACAATAAAATAAACGGTGGAAATGGGATTGGACAAATGGGAAAGGAACAAGAAAAAACATTATATTTTTATCGCAGTCCATGCCCCAAGCATCACCCCCACCTTGAAAAAGTATTTTATGAAAATACCGTCCGATTTCTCCGAATTTCGGTGCCATCACCGAAGTTTCTTTACACCTATCAAGTGATGGAAATGGTCTGCAAGATCAAGTCTTTTGACGATTTCTCTCCCCGGAAAAAGGTGGACAATTGCTAGGCATCTATCAAAAATGTTTTGCAGTTTGGGCCCGGACCATCTTGTAAACAAGGGCCCAAGAACATCACAGGCAAAACGAAAGGCACTTTGCAAGAAGGCGTGCAGAGAAGGAAAGGGACCGGTTTGGGTCCGACCACTGCCTCAAAAAGATTTGTTTTTTTATTTATTTTACCATAAAAAGTTATTCTTAAATTAGTTTGCAGCAACAGTGATTGAATCACATTTTCTATTCATTTGAAAGATATATTGAAGTATTTAAAATTATTTAAGAACCCTCATACTTGAAGATTAATACAAAAAATCTCAGTATTCAAGTTATCTGAATTAAATTTTATCTTGAATTTAGAACCACACTTGATTGATTCAAAAAGGTGATCTATAACATGATTAAACCTTGTATAAATACAGTCGAGTCAACACTAATAAATAAATTTAAAATATATACACACGAGCTATTCGCATGTGATCTGTTGGAACGTGAAAAACTTTTTGGTTTAGTTTGGATCTCTTTATTTTTTTATTTTTTTTTGAATAAACAACTGTTTGATGTCTGCATTTAGGAATAAAATAGTATTTTTATTGTGTAAAAGTACTAAGAAAAAATGAAAACACCCCTAAGCATTCTGGTAATGCCAACAGGGTCTTTTGGAAAACGCAAAAATACTCCGAGTTCAAGGCAAAAATTATACCGCAATGAAGAGTAAAATTAGTTCTTAATATATATTAGATCGAACGTGACAGGCATGAATAAGACATGAGAATGCATTTACGAGAGAGATGAGCCTGTTGGCTGCTTCAATTAGTGGGGTGTAAGCTTTGCTTTGTTTGGTAATGACGGTGGTTGCGATTTCTTGTCGGATGAATAAACTAGCTAGGTGGGATTAAAAGTGGGAATTTGGACCCGGAAATGTCACAGCTCATATGGGTGCCCGGTCATCATCATCATCATCACCATTGACAATTTGTCATCATATATACACATCCAGCTATTCATGTTTGGAATGGCATCCACGTTACTACGAGATCACCGGTGCTATTGCATGGCAGCTTTGCCTCCCTGTAAACAACCGGTCACAGGTCCTCCTGCTCGGCACAGTAGAGGAGCTGGGAAGAACATTTGCTCATGGAAGGATCTTTAATTTTGGAAACAAAAACAAACGGCGCCGTACCATGGTAATTAAACTCCAATAATTGTCCATCTAATAATACATGCATTAATATCAAATTATATAATTTCTAACACTTATGACGGCTATGGATCACCCACAACAAAGCAAATACTATGATCGCAATCCCTTATCCAATTTGAACGCTCATGGCTCTCCACTCAAATGGATTATCCTACTTTATAAGCTATGTACAATCAATGACATTTCATTTTGTTTCGTGTGTCTCTAGGTTTGTAATGAGTAATTTCTTACTTGAAAATAATTTATTTTTAATTTTTTTCTAATTAGTTTCTTACTATATAAAAAACAAACATTGTGCCTTTTTAACTATGATATCACACCTCGTCTAGAATTTGACGTGGTTTTGAATATAGGCTATTCAAGTCAAATCGATTAGAGGATCACTAACTAGAATTAATCATGTTTCATTTGAGTTTAATGTCATGCGTTTTCAATATATATTTTATTTTTTATTTTAAATTATTTTTTTATATTTTTAGTATGTTGTATCAATATTAAGTTTTTAAAAATATCATTTTAATTCATTTTAAACGAAAAATAATTTCGTTCATTTATCTTTACTACACTCCTAAACAGTTATTAAATAGATGCATTTAATTCATTTTGACGGCTAGGTTGCTTGTTAATTTAAGTTTTTTAGCTTGATTTTGGATATTTTTTTCAAACATATTATTTTAAAAATGCAATAAAAATCTAAAGTATTGTTGATATTAGAAAGGTTTTTGCTTTCTAAATAATTTATTGCCAAAGTTATTCTTTGCTGCATCCTCACTCCACATCGATCGAACACTGCCAGTTTCAAAGTCTCAAACTTTCTGTTCACTTCAATAGCAAGTTTATCCATAAAATCAACACCACCACTCACCTGCCTATTCTACTCCACTCTTTCATCATTATTCATCACCCCTCCAAGAATCAGGCTTTTGGGATTTAAAAATATATATATTATAATTATAATAAAGTTTATACATAGAGGTTTGTCGAGTTAAATAATATATAAATTGTTAAGGAACTATCTCACCTAAAAGCTTAAGCTGATAGATGAGGTCCCAGAATATGATTATATTAGTTTCTAACACACCCCTCAAGTGAAAGCCCTTTGGGCTTGAAACTTGCACAGACCCACATTACCTTGTGCTTGATTTTTTTTATCAAATAAAATGGGGGTGGTGAGATTCGAACTCGTGACCGCTGGGTCAACAAGGTTCTGATACCACGTTAAGGAACCATCTCACCTAAAAGCTTAAGCTGATAAATGAGGCCCTAGAATATGATTATATTAATCTCTAACATAGATCTATAGAGTATTTTTTTTACTATTTTTTATCTTTATTTACTTGTATAGAAACAAAAGTTCTTTCATTCAGAGAAACTAAGAACAGGAGATCAACTTACCATTCCAAGCATGAATTCGTTATGAACAAACACCAACATCAACACACACCTTGAAGAAAACTCTTAAATATATATTTTTTTTATTTCATCTATTTCAAGAGAGAGAAAATAAATTTAAATGAATGATGATGATTTTTTTAGTGATTGAATATTGACTTTCTCATTTTTTTTACAATTATTTGATGGGTTTTTTTCATTTCTCGAATTTAGAGACTGAATTTTTAGATCAAATTTAATTTTTTGAGATTAATCATAAATTTTCTATATTTTTATTCTTTTACTTAAAATTTTATTTCTCTAGTTTAATTAAAAGACTTTATCTGAATTATACATAAGAGATAAGATAAAAAAACGTTTAATAACTAAATTAAAAAAAAAAAAAAGGTCCTGTTTTTTTAGTTGTGGAGGAGGTAGTTCTTTGTACAGTTGTATGTCAGTTCATGTGGTAAAGATCAGATCAGAGAGTCTGTCAGTATTTCACGAGGGGCCCGAGTTCAAATGGGACCGACATTCTTGGAACCGCAAGAAGAAGTAAACAATGTCTCCCTCTCACAGCCTCGCACCACAAGCCAGCATCTGTCCGTCCCTCCCTCCCCCAAAAATCTTGCCATGTGATTTTAGCTCCCATCAATTCTTGCTTGTAGTGTTTTATATACAAGAATCCAAACATGAAACTATGCAGCGACAAATCCAACTGTAAATCCAGCCACCCTCAGTTTTAACACCCTTTTTTGACAAATCCCTCCCTCGCTCTTCCTCTCTCTCTCTCTCTGTCTAAGATTATTTCTGATAATGGATTCAAGAACTTTTCTTGATCATGCCCTCTTTCAACTCACGCCCACTAGAACCAGGTACGTTAGTAGTCAGCACCTCAATGCATAAACACTGCTGCTAATGTTCCTCAAATGTTTTTCATTCTGTGTTTATTAATGGGCTTTTTTTGTGTTTTTGGTTCTTGTTGCATGAAGGTGTGATCTGGTGATTTATGCCGGTGGTGTGAATGAGAGATTGGCATCTGGGCTTTTAGAACCGTTCCTTCGACACTTGAAAACTGCTAAAGATCAGATATCAAAAGGAGGGTATTCCATTTCTCTTCGTCCTCAGTCTCCTAATGCCTTCTGGTTCACTAAAGCCACTCTCCAAAGGTAATTACTTTCACATCAGAATGTTGTTATTCTTGTTTATTACTACTGCATAATTTGATTGCGTGGCAAATATTTTGTTGCATTGAGGTATGGTCCTAGCAATTGATAAAGTGTTAGTCACGGAAAAAATTAGCTGGCATTTAATTATGTGACAAACACCTTCCCCTGTAATCTTGCTCAATTTGACAAGATTTGGCTGTCAACTTATGGTAAAGTTTGTGAGGGATCTTTTTTTATCCTGGTTTTTATAGTCATAGAAAAACTTGATATTTTAGGTGGTCGGTGACGAGTAGATTCGAGTTCGAGATTAGTATTCGAGTCAAATAGTGTGGTTTATTTCTCATTATTAATGAAGATCAATGGCTATCATGATTGGATAGGTTGAAAGTTGATAAGTTAGTACAGATCAAAGTTGACATGAAGTATTTCAATCTTAGAGAATAAAAAATGTGATGTCTTTACGTGATCCCTGTGAATTTGGTCATGTTTTTATTAGCCTGAAAAGGGCTATTGGTCATAATTCACTGAGCCTGAGTTTGGGATCTAAATTACGACAAATTGGTGGCTTAAAAGTTGTGATCTCATAACAATGACCTTTTAGCTGGTTACTGTTTGTGGATTTGTTATTTTATGATTTGTTTTTGTCATTGCAGATTTGTGAGGTTTGTCAGCTCACCAGAAGTTCTTGAGAGATTTGTGACAATACAGACAGAAATAGAGCAGATTGAGAGTTCAGTTCAATCAAATGAGCTATTAAATGGAGATGCAGAAGGTATGCTTGGAGCTATATTTTTGTTCAGCGTTATAGTATGGATTACTCACCATGCTCATGTTTGAAGCTCAATCTTAGAACTTTCGGTTACATCTCATTTAGCAGTTGATGTAAATCTAAATCTGCTTTTTGTTTGTGGTTCGTTTGGAAAGTAGGGTTGCACATAACTTGTAGTTATCTTGACAAAGTTTCTGTGATCATAAGACATCACATTTACTGAACTAACCTGGATTTGAGAGAAATCTTTCAGGTGCTGCTGGGAATTACAAGAAGTCAACTGTCTCATCTAAGGTACGCCACTTAGTTGAAACTCCATGTATAAGACCTTGTTTGGTTTTTTTTTCCTTCCAAATCCACAAATCATAATTCTACCTGTATTTGATGCCTTGTTTTCTTAGTCGAGAGGAGATCAAAATGGAAGCAGTGATGGTGTACGAGAAGAAAATTCCAAGTAATTTTTTATCTTACAAAGCACTATATCTGATGATATAATAAACTTTATTGAAATGCCATCAAATTATTATGCATCGACTGAAAATTCAACCCATGGTCTTGAACAGGGTTCATCTTCAACGTGCTTTGGAGACTAGGAAAACTGTTCTTCACAAAGAGCAAGCAATGGCATATGCCCGTGCCTTGGTCACTGGATTTGAACCAGACTTTATAAATGATCTTATCTGCTTTGCTGATGCTTTTGGAGCTTCACGTTTAAGGTACACAACTTATACTTATATAAGACAAAATCAATGGCCATTCAGCATGTTTGTTTTCTGTAACACATTGTGGAATGCCCACACATTTAATCATCTTTTTTTATGGTCACTTTGTATTTCAAAAATACAATCTTGTTTTATGAATTTTATCTTATCTTCAAGATTCTGGATGTTATTTTTTTGGCCTGAACAACTTGCGGTTGAATTACCAAAAGCCAGCCTCGTTATATTCAAAGCCTGCTCCCTGCTTTAAATTTTAGTCAAGGTTTGAAACCTATATCTGATTTCTCTTAGGGAAGCGTGCATAAATTTCATGGAACTATGCAAGAAGAAGAATCAAGATCGACTTTGGATGGATGAAATAGCAGCAATGCAGGCATCTCAGCTGGAATTGCCTTATCTGGGAACTTCTGGTATTGTACTTTCTGGCGAGGAAACTTACCCTGGTCAAATCGGTGGTCTCTCTGGTGGGAAGCAGAATAGTTCAATGGATGCATCAGACTCAACTACGAGTCCTGGAAGTTTAGACCAAAACCCAGGTATGGTTTAGTCAATCATGAGATGAACCTGTGGTAGTTTATATTAACCTCTCTCTGCAAGAGCATTCAGTATGTAAGTGCCATCAAATGTGCCTTGCCATTATTGTTGCCACAATCGCATGGAATTTAGAAAGTAAATGGTGATTTCTGTTTTACTTTTCTATAGGATTGTCAATTCATTATTATTCCTGAATTATCTGTGCTCCCTTTTATTCCCATAGCTGATGAAGATAAGTAGAGAACTAGCAATAGTTTGAGATCTAAACATTGTACTATTGGCCAGTCTTTGATGTAGCTGAATATCTTTACAGATAGTGGTTTTCCACCATCAGCTCGGATACAATCAACTGATGGGAAAGCTCATATGCCATGGCCAAACCATCATCCTCAATTCATGCAGAATTTTCAAGGTCCTGTATTTCAGCAAATGCCCCCGTATCAAGGCTACCTTTTTCCTGGTATGCGGGTTGGGTCTCCATATTTTCCAGGGAACATGCAATGGCCTCCAAATGTTGATGATTCAAGCCTTGGTCGAGACTGGGAACCTGATGATCGTGAAAATCATAAATCCTCCAGGAGCAAGAATAAGTCTTCTCATCGAAAAGAACAGCAATCTTCAATTGAAGATCAATCCACTGAGCCCAGTGATTCCAGCTCAGAGACTGGATCAGATGAACATCTGCAAAGTGACAAAAAGAGGTCTTTGGTGGATAAGATGCACAGGAAAAGGCATGGAAAGAAGTCCTCAAGAAAGGTTGTCATTCGCAACATCAATTACATTACTTCAATGAAGGATGGAGAAAAGGGCAGCATATCTGACTGCACATCTGATGAGGATGAATTTATTGATGGAGAAACTCTCAAGCAGCAAGTACAGGAAGCTGTTGGTTCATTGGAGAGGCAGCATAAATCAACCTCTCGGCAACACAAGAAATCACAGCGCAGCACTTTAAATGGTTCAAATGATGCTACTGGTCAGGAAGGCAAGAATAGAAATGCAAATAATCTTGATGGAGAAAAAGGAAAGGACCACTGGGGTGCCTTTCAGAGCCTTCTCATGCAAGAAAGAGAGCCAAACTCTTTTGGAATTGAACCTCATCCTCCACAGATTCAGAGAGATGACATTACAGCTAGGAGCTATGAGGAGGGAAGGTCATTGGATTTTAACCTGGGATCTGAGGGAATAAGGAAGCAACGAGCATTACCAGATGATTCATTCATCGCAACAAAGAGGGAGTCTGGTAATGGAGGTGAATCTCGTATTGAAAACTTTGAAGCTGGTGCAAATGCCCACCCAATGATACAGAAAAGGAACAACACATACGAGGAGTTGTTATTTTCTCAAAAAGCTGGAGAATCAGGGAACTATCCTATTGTTGCTGATTACTCCATCGAATCTCCAATGCTCAAAAGTCAAAAAGAAGGGGATTGGTTTATTAGTAGCCAGCTGGAAAAGTCAGTAAACACGGATCATCACATGGACTGTAAAGCATTCAGTAGTGATTATGATTTATCATTAACTGGTGAGCATATCCGATCTGAGAAAAATAAGAAAGATGTTTTCACGGATGACTCATTCATGATCCAAGCTCGACCGGTAGTAGATGATCAGTCTGATTCACAATTACGGACGGACATGAGCATTGCTCCGGATGTACTTGAAGCTACTCAATATGAGAATGGTAGAACAGAGATTTTGCATGATAAATCCAAGGCATTTGATGTCCATGAACCAGATGACCTTTACATGGTGCGTGAGCGGGATTCAGCTGCTGAGCATGCTCTATCATCTTGGACTCCAGAAATGGATTATGAAACAAATGCTGCTCAGGTTAAGCTTCCTTCTAACAGTATGGACACTAATGGCAAAAAAAGTGGAAATCCTGGTAAAAAAGTTGCTGGTAAAGATGCCAGGTCAAAAGTTCCTAATGGATCTAACATCAAGTCAAGGACGAAGAAACCAACTTCAGCAAGCAGAACCACACTTCTGAAGAGCAAATCTGAGAAGGTATTGAACAAGGATTTAAGCTAGCATTAAAGCATTTCTCTTTTGTTTCATTCCCTTAATGGAAACTGGAGCAAGAGTTTCATTGTGTCTGAAATTGCTCGATGCTGTTCGGTTAAACAAGATTTCCTGACTTAGATTGTTCACTTTACCATTACTTGACCTCCCTTTTATGGTTGACACTTAATTTTATCACTTGAAAACAGGAAGAAGAAATCAGGAAGAGAATGGAGGAGTTATCAATTGAACGTCAGAAGAGAATTGCAGAAAGGAGTGCTGGTGGCAGTGGTCCATTGACATCTAAGAGAATTCCTGCAGGGAAAGTACCTGCTGCAATTTCTATAAAGAATGAGAAGCCCAAGACCCAATCTCCAAGCCAAGATACAAAGAAACCAGCCATTAGGAGTTCCACTATTGATCGCCTTGCTACTGCTCGGGCAACCCCAAAGTTGCCATCAACTGAATCAAAAGCTGCCCAACCCAAAAAGGCAACCTTGAAGGCAAATGTTTTATCACAGAAGGCTGCTGGCGCTGGAAATACTAGTCCAGGCACGGTCAAATCTGACATCGACCGAAAGAAGGATGGAGCAATAGCCACAGAAGAGAAGCCTGTGGATTTAATACCAAAACAAGCATCTCCATCTTCAGAAGGAATTAATGATTTCAAAGATATCAAGGAGATGCACAGTATTTCTTCCACAAAAAATAATGCAGGAAATATGATTTCAGGAGATAGCTTAGATGATAAAGGCTGCAATGGTGATTCTCTCCACATAGACTCATCTGCCCTACCTGATCACTCAAAAACAGGCGACGAGGGGTTCTCTAAATTAGCTCCAGTTGTTTGTGGATACGTAGAAACATTTAATGATCATGGCGAGTACATATCTGAAACAACAATGCATCACGTGCCAGAGTCACCAAATAAGGCTCTGAACCTCTGCGCCGTTGATATCAGAGAAAATGGTGGATTCAGTGAAATTTTGGAGTCATCTGAAATAGAAATATCGACCCCACCACCTGATGAAATAAACCCTGAACCAATCCACTCCAGGAAGAAATGGAACAGTGAAGAGAACTCTCCTAAAGCTGCAAAAGGTTTCAGAAAGCTTCTTTTGTTTGGAAGGAAAGACCGAGCCACTGCCGCTAACTGATCTCACAGGACAAATGACTGGACCCGCGAGCAAGTGCTGGGTGATGCATGCATAATATGGCCTTTGGTGTTGCTGCCATGTGAGTATATTTTGTAATTTATCAGGTTTGAGAATTGCTAGGTTGAGGGTGTAAAGAGTTATTCTTTTATTTGGTGTGTATTTTGGGTCTGAAAATCATTCCAAAAAAATAGGTAATTGTATCTCTTGTAATATTCATTAGAATTTCTGCTTGCATGTAAAACCCAGAACTCCATGGTGCTTTAATACCTGTTGCAAAGCCTTCTTCTTTTTTCTCGAGGACTCGTTACTTTCCATGAGGCATTGTTAGTTTATTTATCCATGGAGATTTGTAAGCACAGAAAAACTTGAAATTCTTTCCATCCCATTCACACTAAGAACTTAGGATCTGTAATATCTTCTGACAATGAACACAGAGCAGCATGAACCCACATAACCTGCCTTGAAATCTGTAATTTCAGATACTGCATCTTCATGGTTTGGGAGCTGCGGATGGGCATGGCTTGAGCTCGACGAGCCTCCATTTTGCTTTCTCAATTCGTCGATTGAGCTCTCTAACGAGCGTCGATCTTTGACTGGATCATTGCTCGAGGTAGGAGGTACAGATCTCTTGCCTGGCGTGGCTGGCCTTTTCTGTCACTTATCGAGCTTTCTTACTATTACATATCTATCGATAAATTTAATAGAAATCTCCATTTTTAAATGTTAACAAAATAGTGAAGCTATCATCAATGGAAAAGTCTGTTTGTTGATGGGGGTAGTCATGGCTCTCAAAGCATGCATGTCATTATTGGAGCTTATTTATTTGGTTTTAAAAAAAAAACAATATTTGAAAATTTTATTATCAGTATCATTATATCAAAATAATTTAGAAACATTAAAAAATTAAATTTAAAATAAATAAAAATATAAATCAGTTTTTTTCGAAACCTCTTTTGAAAGAAAAAAAACTTTTTCTTTGTGACCGTTTGGCATGACGGTTGTACTGCCGGTTGCTCAAAAGTCAAATTTTTTTTCATTTTAAATGAAATTTTTTTGTTGTTTTTATATCATTTTAATATGCTGATGTCAAAAATAATTTTTAAAAAATAAAAAAAATATCATTTTGATGTGTTTCTAAATAAAAAATACTTTCAAAAACAACAACAACTATACTCCCAAACAGGCCCTACCGGCGGTAAATTTAGCTATATATATTATGAAATTTGTTGAGATCAGGTGTTAAAAGTGTGATAGTGGTGGTTTTTTATTTAGAAATACAATAAAATAATATATTTTTTATTTTTTAAAATTTATTTTTAACAATATAAAAAATTAATAAAATATTAATTTAAAAGAAAATAGATTCAATAAATTTCAAACAAATATTACACCCCCATGTCCCTATCTATTTGAAAGAAATAGAAAACTTTTAATTTCAGGTAGCCTTTACTTCACGGAAGCATAGATTCAGATCTCCTCTAGTTTATCTTCTTCAATCTCCAATTCATTGCTTCACCGACAATCAGTCACTTTCCATTTTCTGCATTTATTTTCTTTATCCTGTTTTTTTTAATTAAAAACATATTATTAGAATAATATTTTTTTACTATTTTTTATATTAAAGTGCTAAAATCTTGAAAAAATAACTGAAAATATGTTAATTTAAAAGCAATAAGTTATTTTCCTTCTTTTTTTTTGGTTTTGCCCTTTTTTAAAATAATACCCAAACAACTCACTCTTCTAACTAACTTTTCGTTCATAGCAAGAAACCTCTGCTTGCTGGCGTCTGTTTATCATTATTTTTATATAAAAAAAATTATTTAATTTTTATTTTAATTAATTTTTTTATATTTTTATATCATTTCTATATACTAATATCAAAAATATTTTTAAATTTAAAAAAATATTATTTTAATATATTTTTTTAAAAGAAAAAAGACAAACTGAATCGGTTTTCTGTGCTCATTCTTTAGCATATGCTCCAAGTGACCAATCCAATTCCTCCACCTATTCGCCTCGTGCTTCATCTTTTGTCCGATTCCGGCACCTCCTTTTTGCTCAGTGGAAAACCCCCCATCCACAGGCACTTCTTTATTTTTTTTCACACTTTTTCTGCGGTGCATGCCGTGCTTGCTACATTTTGTGTCTTTTTTAAAAGTGTGTTTGATGCTTTTAAATATCTTTTTAATGTATTTAGATAGTTTTAATATGCTAATATTAAAAAATTATTTAATTTCATTGTTTTAAATTAGATTTATGAAAAACTAACTCTGCGCATTTATTTTTTATATTAGAATATTAATCAATCAGAAATAACATTTAAATTTTATTAATTTAATATTTTTTCAACTAAATAGAACAATCATTTTAGAAATCCTAATGATTTGAACTCCAACCAATAAAACACTCTATTTTAATCCCCATCATCATGTTTTATTATAACTAATTTCTACTTTTATCCTTTAAAAAAATCTATATATAATGCTCACGATTCTAATTTATATATATATATATATTTATATATATATTTATAGATGGTGGATACAAAAATTATTTTAGTGGTGTTTTTTTAAAGCAAAAAAAAAAACAATAGTAATCATCTCTTTCACTTTGTTGGTAAACTTAAGTTTTCAAATACATTATTACAATCTACCAAAACCAGAAATTCTTTATCAACATACAATTCCCAAAACACCCTTTCATCTACCTCACTACACGACCAAAGATTGGCAGGTGACATCCCCATTTTCAATGAACTGAATTGGGTATACTGTCTTTTTCTTTTTAGGTGATTTTAATTTTTTTTACTAACTGTAGTTTCTCTGTTCCTTGTATGCTTGCATTGGTTGGTCTTTTTGCATATTTAGAGAAGAGGGACTGAGGGAGGCAGGGAGGAAGCTAGAGAGAAGTAAAGAGAAAGTGGCAAGATCTGTGAAGAGGGTAGTAAAGTTGCATTGCAATGGCTTCGAAACTGCTGTTGGTTACTGTCTTTATCTTCGATCTCATAGCATTTGGCTTGGCTGTTGCAGCTGAGCAGAGAAGAAGCACTGTAAGTATATGTTTATAGTCCCTTCGTTAATTTTCTTGGTTAATCTTTTGGTTATGTGTACCGAGCTTGTGCAATCTTTTTGTTGTTTACGTGGTTTCTGGTTTTCTTGAAGGTATAAATGTGAGGTTTGGGGGCTTTGCTAGAGGGGTCTGTTGCTTTTCTAGAAAAAAATGAAATAATAAGAGAGGAGTACTAAATCTTGGATTTTGCTAAGTTAAATGCCTATTTGTATGGTTTCTGTCTTTCTGGGTTCGTGAGTTATGTGTGTTTCTTCTAATATCTTTTCTTATAGCAGAAATTTTGTGAAGAAAATGAAGAGATACTGGATCTTGATTGACTATGAACCAACTGACATGGATTTTCAGTTTCTTATCTGAAAATGTCTAATACGTTGAATTGAGCAAAAATAAGTTATGTTATTTTTGTTAGTTACTGTGCTTTTTTTAATGGGATGGCTGTGAGTGACACCGCATCCTTTTCTGTTTCTTTTCTCTCAAATTTTCCTGGAAATCATATGGTTAGGGGTATTGGTAGTGTTTTTGGGATTCATACTTGCAGATCTAGATGCAATAATATTTTTGACTTGATGAAGCAAAATCTTTGATGCTGTAGTATTGAAAGTATATTAGCAAACAAATTACCAGATCTGTTGGTATGAATAGTGTTTTAGGCTTTTAAGTGATGCAAACAGCTGATCCATGAACCTACCAAGAATAAATTGAAGCTTGAATGAGATGGGAAGGAAAAAGAATTTCCCAGGCAGATTTTGTTTGCAAAATTCATTTATAACCTGGAGCATATTTAGAACTTTTTCTCAAAGTAGCTGTGAGATAGTATTTTGGTATCTATTTCACCCTGTTACTGATCGACACTTACAGGCCACCAATTTCACAAGGAGAGAGATGGATCTAGATTGATTCTTACATTTCACCCAGCACACATCACTTCCCTGGCCATCACGTAGTTTAGTTGCTAATAGCTGTACTTGTCTAAGTTGAAGAGAGATCGGCTTTCTTTTTCTGGGGCTCTTGATGATGTAAAAAATCACTTTCTTTAAGCAATGAGTCATTATAGACAACATGGAGATGAACATTAAAAAAACTATATCTTGAAAATCAACATGTGACTTTTCAATGGATTTTAATACTGCTTGGAGGTGCGATCGATATGAGAACTACTCATAATACTCCCCGAGATTGTAACATGTCTAGTAGACCGCTTATTGCAGCTGAGTGGTTGATTTTTAGTGACAGTTAATTTACAATATCTTGTTTTGCAGGCCACTGTCAAACCAGATTCTGAAAAAAATTACAATTACTGCATCTATGATTCAGACATTGCATCTGGCTATGGTGTTGGCGCATTTCTGTTCCTATTGGCCAGCCAAGTCCTTATTATGTTTGCCAGTAAATGTTTCTGCTGTGGCAAGCCTTTGAGTCCTGGAGGTTCAAGGGCTTGCGCTGTTATCCTGTTTATAACCTGCTGGTAGGTGATGCTAATCCAAAGCTGAACTATGAAAAGTATCCATTATTGAACATGTTTTTGTGAGCAACCTAAAATTAGTAGGTCTATTTCTTTCAATGTATCTTAAAGAACCCATGTTGTCTTTTTCTAAACTTTCCCAATTGTCCCCCCCAGGGTGTTTTTCTTCATTGCTGAGATATGCTTGTTTGCGGGTTCGATAAGGAATGCCTACCACACCAGGTACAGGAATTTTTTCACTGAAAGCCTGGATTGCCCATCATTGAGGAAGGGAGTTTTTGCAGCAGGAGCTTCTTTTACTCTGTTCACTGCCATAGTTTCCGAGTTCTACTATGTTTGCTATTCCAAGGCCAGGGACAGCTTCCATTCATACAGTGGAGACGTCGGTGTGGGTATGGGAACCTACAAGTGAGCTGGGTTAGTCTGATGAAAGCATCCTCTAAATCTGGTTGCCTCCTTCATGGCCTGTGTTTTTAGATTGCGTTTCATGTTAAAGGTTCAATTCAGTTTGTGATAGTTTGTATCTTAGATCATGTTCATGATTTTTTTACCTCCTTTCAACATGATGTGAATTTTTTTGTTTTTCCCATACCTATCAATAATAGAAGACTCCAGTTTGTGTAGCGTATAAGAATTGGTGGTGTTTCCTTTTTTTAACATGAACCTGCAATTTCTATCGACCAAGAAACAATTTGCATGATCTTCACTGGTGTTGCCGAGCATTTGAGTGGACCCTTTTTTTTCCTTCTGGTCTCTGCATGGAGGAATTGCAGATTCTTTTCATTTTCTCTTACCTTCTATCTCTTCAACTCTTCTTTGTTTTCATTAAAGGACAGAAGATTGTTTCAAACAAAGACAAATTTGTGTCCAGTCCTAGCAAGCTCGAGCACTTGATGTACCTGGCTGAATATATAATGCTTGTTTGGGAGTGTTGCTGAGGTTATTTTTTAAAGTATTTTTTGTTTAGAAATAAATTAAAATAAACTTGATTACAATAAGATCATCTTTTAAATATGGCTAACCGGTGATTTTCTCTTGTAACCCAATTGCTTCCTTTCTCCTCTCTACGTTAATAGGTTGAAAAATAAATAAAATAAGCTTTTAGATAAAAAAAAAATTGAAATTCTAAAAACTATAGGAGCTGAAAATGAAGAAAATGGAAAATAGATGGACTAAAAAGGTATATTTTTCACATGAATTTGAGTTTGGATATGGAGTTTTTCCTTGTTTTACCCTTTGATCTTCATGTTGTTGTTTTTTTGGAATATTCATTTCCTTAACATTAATTAGAAATTAATCATTAATTTGGACACGGAAAGATATAATTAAAAAAAAATAAAGAACAAAATTGGGATAAAATCTTTTGTGTCATCATAGATTGTTATAGTGAAAAGACTTTTTCTTTTAACAGATGTTGTAATTTGTATTTTATATAACAAAGCACTATCTATAGATTTTTCTTTTATTTTGTCTAGATAGCCTCTTTTGAATGATGATGATTTTTTTTTGTTATATGTTTAGTTTCTGAAGATATTTTTTTGATTCGTCTATAATTTTTTTTATCTCTTTGTATAAATAAACTATATTTTAAAAAAAAATCATATAATATTTCTAATATGTATATCCTTGCATGATATTTTTTATTTTTATTTTATGTTATTCAATTAATTGAATGTATTTGTCTATTTTTTTATTATCATTTGAATGGATAAAATAAATAGTAAAAAATATAGAAAATTGTCTATAATATAAATGATGCGGCTATTTTATTGTAGATCCTTCTACTAGTCACTGTGTCATAATTAATTATTGATTGTAATAATTTTTTTAACAAATTTTTATTTTGATCCTTAAACTTTTATTTGCACAATTGAGTCATTTTAAGAACCCAATTGCATGTTTTTTCATTGGGAGGGTTGAATTGAAAGACATGGGATTAGAGTGAGAAATTTGGGTAACATTGGTAGTTCTTTAAAAAAAATTGAAAAATATATTTTAGTTCCTCAATTTTTTAATCTATGAGTTGATTTGTTTTTTTAAGTTCAATATTGGATTTCATTTTTATCATTTTTTAATCCTTTTTGGATGTGAAAAAAAAAAAGATTCACCAGATTCCAACCTAGAAAGAGAAAGTTGTTGGTGGAACAATTATAAGCATCAAAGCGTTTGATTTTTATACCAAAACGACTACATTTGATGAAGGGAGTTTAAATCAAGTGTTCTTGGACCTTGAAAATGCATGGAAAAAAAGGATTGAGCTCAGAAAGATTTTTTCAGGTTGATTTTTGTTTTTGAAAGTTATAGATTTGTTTGACAAGGTTTCTATGATATTTTAGGTCAAATAGGTTTCTAAAAAAAACCAACAACCTTGTTTCTATGGTTACCTTAGTGGTGGATTATGGAGACTTCTAACGGTGTGTCATCTAATTTTTTTATCAAAAAATAAAATGGACGACTCCGCTCCATTAATTTAAAAAAGAAACCGCAAGTGGGGGCTTAGACTTGAAGGCCTACACACAAGCACTTTCTTTGTGTGCCATATGTCAAGGCTAACTTATTAGACACATAGCTCTTGACCTCATTCTTTTCATATATTTTTTTTTGTAAAATACTATATTTTATTTATTTTTAAAAAAGTTTTTTTCATTTATCTTTTATTATTATCCCTTCTTTGTAATTGTTTTGGCTTATTTAGTCTTTTTTAAATATTGGTTATTATTATTATATTGAGTATGTTTAATTTTCTTACTAGGTTATGTTAAAGTTTATTTATTTAATTCATTGTTTTATTTAATTATTTATTTTATGTTGATTTAGTCATAATGGACCTAGTCTTTAGGAATGTGTTTAGGTGGCTAAGAGAGTGGTGATTGTGTTGTTAGAATCATGGGTTAGTGGGTTAATGGTGATGTGGATTAGTGGGTTCATTATGTACTATATAATGCCTATTTATAGGCTCTTTATCATTAATTGAATTATTCAGCCAAGCATTTATTTTCTACTATCAGTGGTATCAGAGTCTGACCCAATATCCCTAATATCCCTACCTGTGAGCAACCTGCGAAAAGAGCCAAAAACACCCAAAATCCCTAAATCCCTCACTTCATTTTTTAAGCAGAAGAGAGAGAGAGAGCCAAAATAATCCAACTTTGACAAACGAGAGAACAAACCAAAATCCCTAAAATTCACAAACCCAATTCTAATTCCTGCAATCTCCATCATGTGCAGCCGAGAGTAACGAGAGAATCAAAATTTCAGTCATTTTCTTCTCCAATTTCCATCGTGAGCAGCCGAGAGAAACCCACCCAAATTCCTGACTTTCCCAAATAGAGACTTCCCATATCGTGATCACCCGAAAGACAAAATCCCTAACTTCCAATTTTTCAGCCATTTTCTTCACCAAAATTCACAGCAGCTCAAGAACGACGATGACAACAGAATCCTCTTTTGTTCAAGCAGCCATTCCACGTTTTGGTCACTATGACCATTGGAGCATGCTAATGGAGAATTTCTTTCGGTCAAAGGAGTATTGGCCGATTGTTGAAGTTGGCATTGAAGCACCAGCACCGAACGCAATTGTGACAAAAGCTCAGAAGACAGAGCTGGAAGGGAGAAGGCTGAAGGATTTGAAGGTGAAAAATTACTTGTTCCAAGCCATCGATCGTCCCATCTTGGAAACAATTCTTAGCAAAGAAACTTCCAAAGACATATGGGACTCCATGAAGCTGAAATATCAAGGATCGACAAGGGTGAAGCGTGCACAACTTCAAGCCTTGCGAAGGGATTTTGAAACTTTACAGATGCAAATTGGAGAGCCAGTAACCAATTATTGTGCTAGGACGATGGAAATATGCAACAAGATGAGGTTCCATGGTGAGAACATGGATGATAATGTGATTGTTAAAAAAAATTTGCGTTCACTAGCACCCAAATTTGATTATGTGGCTTGTTCAATTGAAGAGTCCCGGGATGTTGAAAAACTCTCCATTGATGAGTTGCAGAGCTCCCTACTTGTTCATGAGCAGAAAATGCTTCGGGGCTCACATACAAATGAGCAGGCCCTGAAAGCTACAAATTATTCTCATTCCTTAAATTTACGAGGAAGAGGCAGAGGGAGAGGCAGAGATGGGAACTGAGACAGGGGAGATGGTTACAAAAACCAGTTTAGGGCTATTGATAATTTTGGCAGAGGTAGGGGACATTTAGGGGTGTTGAGGGGAACAAAGGCAATTTTAGGGGTGTTGAGGGACAAAATAGAGGCAAAGGTGATAAGTCCAAGGTTGAATGCTTTAGATGTCACAAATTTGGTCATTACCATTCTGAGTGTTATGCCAGGATAAACAATGACAAAGTTGAGATGTCACATTTTACCTAGAGAAGGGAAGAGGAAACTCTGCTAATAGCTGTGGAGACAACCCAGAAATTGAAGCAGGGGTCTCGGGAGACAACCCAGAAGCTGAAACAGGGGTCTCGGGAGCAGCAGCAGGGTCTGAAATTTGGTTTGTGGATACGGGTTGTAGCAATCACATGTGTGGGTGTAAGTCTTCCTTTATTTACTTAAATGAAGATTTTAATTCGACAGTAAGTTTTGGTGATAACTCTACTGTGAATGCTTTAGGAAAGAGTGATATTGAGATTAGGACCAAGAATGGTTTTATAGAAACAATTTCTGATGTGCTTTATGTGCCCGATTTAAAAAGCAATTTATTGAGTGCTGGTCAATTGCAAGAGAAGGGGTATGAGATAACTATAAAGAATGGTGTTTGTGAAATTTATGATCCTTTGAGAGGGTCAATTGCAGTAGTGAAAATGAGCTCAAATAGGCTGTTTCCTTTAGAAATTGTGATATCACAGCCCTATTTCATTGCTGAAATTGAGAACCCAACATGGCTTTGGCATTTCTGTTATGACCATTTGAATTTTAGTAGCCTAAAAACTCTTCAGCAGAAGAATATGGTGAAAGGTCTTCCTGAAATTGATATTCCTTCACAAATATATGAAGATTGTGTTGTTAGCAAACAACATCGTTCTCCATTCCCTCAAGGCAAATCGTGGAGAGCAAAGCATGCTCTTGAACTTGTGCACTCTGATATTTGTGGACCGATTAGTCCATCTTCAAATGGAGGTAAAAAGTATTTAATCACCTTCATTGATAATTTTACTTGAAAAACTTGGGTTTATTTTTTACAGCACAAGGCAGAAGCCTTTTATGTGTTTCAAAGCCTTAAAGCTAAAGCTAAAAATGAGGCAGAGAAGCTCATTAAGACTCTCCAAACAGACCATGGTGGTGAATTTTGTTCAACTGAATTTGATGTTTTTTGTGGAGAGCATGGCATTCGCAAGGAATTAACAGCTAGCTATACACCACAGCAGAATGGTGTATCCGAAAGAAAAAACATAACAATCCTCAACATGGTGAGGAGCCTGCTAGCTAGAGGAAAAATCCCAAAGGAATTTTGGCAGAAAGTAGTAAATTGGAGTATTCATGTGCTGAACAGAAGCCCTACTTTTTCTGTCTAGAACATGACACCTGAAGAAGCTTGGAGTGGGAGGAAACCCAATGTTGATTATTTCAGAATTTTTGGGTGCATAGCCTATGCACATGTCCCAGATGAGAAGAGAAAGAAGCTAGATGATAAGGGTGAAAAGTGTGTGTTTCTCGGCATGAGTGAGTGTTCCAAGGCCTATAAATTGTACAATCCACTTACAAAAAGGATTGTGACCAGCCATGATGTTGTGTTTGATGAAGTAAAAACTTGGGATTGGGATAGACAGCAGCCTATGCATGCTAATTTTGAAATAGATACAGATTTAGGGCCATCAGTAGCAGCCATTTTGCCGCAGCCTTGCTCAGAAATAGCTGTTGAAACTCATTCAACAACTGGAGCAGCTGCTGGAAATTTCCCACCCACGGCAGAAGCTCCTGTTGCAGCAGCTCCACCTTGTCCTCGTATCCGTAAAAGGCCTACTTGGATGGAAGATTATGAGGTAACTGGAATTGAAAATCCAATTACCTATTTTGCTTTGTTTGCAGATTGTGATCCCATGACCTTTGAAAGTGCTGTTAAAGAAGAAAAATGGAGAAAAGCAATGGATGATGAGATCGATGCTATCGAAAGAAATGATACTTGGGAGTTGACTGATCTTCCACCAGGACAAAAATCCATTGGCATAAAATGGGTTTTCAAAACCAAATTAAAAGGCAAATGGTGAAGTTGATAAGTATAAGGCAAGACTGGTAGTCAAGGGGTATAAGCAAGAGTATAGAATTGATTATACGGAGGTCTTTGCTCTTGTCGCAAGACATGATACAATTCGGTTGATAATTGCATTGGCTGCACAGAATTCATGGCCTATTTTCCAGCTGGATGTCAAATCGGCATTCTTGCATGGAAACTTGGAGGAGCAGGTATTTGTTGATCAACCTCTTGGTCATATTACGATTGGATATGAGCATAAAGTATATCGTTTGAAAAAAGCTCTTTATGGTTTAAAACAAGCTCCACGAGCTTGGTATAGTCGTATTGAGTCTTATTTCTTAAGAGAAGGATTTCATAAGTGTCCATATGAGCATTCATTATTTGTTAAAATTAGAGATGGGGGGAAATTACTTATTGTTTGCTTATATGTTGATGATCTTCTATTTACTAGAAATGATGCTGATATGTTTAACGATTTCAAGAGTTCTATGATGGTTGAATTTGAAATGTTCGATCTTGGGTTGATGCATTACTTTCTTGGCATAGAGGTGATGCAAACTGTAAATGGCATTTTTATTTCTCAAAAGAAATATGTGCATGATATTCTGGAAAGATTTCAGATGAAGGATTGCAATCCTATTAGCACTCCAACTGAATTCGGTCTGAAGCTCAACAAAGATCATGAAGGGAAGAAAGTGAACAGCACACTTTACAAACAAATTGTTGGCAGTCTAATGTATTTAACTGTAACAAGACCTGATATTATGTATTCTGTAAGCCTAATCAGCAGGTATATGGAAAATCCCACGAAAATGCACTTGCTTACAGCCAAGAGAATCCTTCGTTACTTGCAAGGAACTAAGGATTTTGGGTTGTTCTACAAGAAAGGAGAAAAGATGGAGTTGGTTGGGTTTACTGACAGTGATTATGCAGGTGATCAAGATGACAGGAGAAGCACCTCGGGATTTGTTTTTATGTTTGGCACAGGTGCTGTTTCGTGGTCTTCGAAAAAGCAACAAATTGTTACTTTATCCACCACCGAAGCCGAATTTATTGCTGCCACAGCTTGTGCTTGTCAAGCTATTTGGATAAGAAGAATCCTTGAAGAATTACAGGTTCAGCAAATTGGAGCTACAATGGTATTTTGTGATAACAACTCAGCTATCAAACTCTCCAAAAATCCGGTGTTACATGGGAGAAGCAAACACATTGATGTGAGATACTACTTCTTGCGAGATCTCAGTAATGATGGCATGATCAACCTAGTTTATTGCAGAAGTGAATATCAAGTTGCAGATATACAAACCAAACCTCTTAAACTTGCTGCATTTGTGAAATTGCGTGGTTTACTTGGAATGTGTTCGCGATCAGCAGTAATTAAGAATACTGAAGAAGGATGATTTCTCTTAAACTGTTATCTGCAGATTTCAGTTTAAGGGAGGGTGTTAAAGTTTATTTATTTAATTCATTGTTTTATTTAATTATTTATTTTATGTTGATGTAGTCATAATGGACCTGGTCTTTAGGAATGTGTTTAGGTGGCTAAGAGAGTGGTGATTGTGTTGTTAGAATCATGGGTTAGTGGGTTAATGGTGATGTGGGTTAGTGGGTTCATTATGCACTATGTAATGCCTATTTATAGGCTCTTTATCATTAATTGAATTATTCAGTCAAGCATTATTTTCTACTATCAGGTTAGTGTTATTTATCTATAATTGTTTTATATTTTATATACATTAAATTTATTTTTAAAGTTAAAAAAAATTATTTTTTTTGAAATTTTTTTAATATGTACCGAGTTATAAATTTTATTTTAAGCAATAAATTTTTAAGTGAAATATTAAATATTTTTCCCTACATACATATCTCAGTTTTCCAATTTCTTTTATTATTATCTAACTATTTATTGATTCATATAAATAATTGTTAATTTATTTAATTAGATATTTACTTTAGATTTTTTATTTATACTTTAATTGTGCTTTATAAAATAATCGGTTTTAAAAAAGATAAATTTAAGATTTGCGGGCGCGCGGGTAAAATAGGTAGTATAAAACTCAAACCGAAAGTGACATGGCCACTGCTTTCGCAAGCGATAACATGAAATGACTAAAATAGCCTCTTATAAAATAAAATCTCAGCACATGAGAAATCTCAGAATATCCTTTCTTCCTTTCGCTGTGTCTCCCTCAACCGAAAAAACAAATCAAAACCCTAAAAGGATTTTATCGGATCGATTGCTCGTTCTCAAGGAAATAATTTGGTTAGTTGTATCCTAAACCCAAATATTTTATGATTTTTCCTTTGATATTCTGAATTAACCTTAGATTTTTGTGTTTAATCAATTGTGTTTCAAAACCGCTAATTTTATTTCGAATATTTTGATGCTGTTTGTCAAACCCCAAAGCGAAAACCTAGCTGATTTGATTGATTTCATTGCTTGAGAGAGGTGGGTAGGGATTGCAATGGCATCAACACTTGTGTTCATGGCGATCTTTGCCACTGATTTCATTGCTTTTGTCCTTGCCCTTGAAGCAGAATATATGAGAAGCACTGTAAGTATTGCTTCTTACCTCTTCATTCCACTCCTTGCAATGATGTTATCTCGTCTATTATGAGCCAAATTGAAGATCAGGACAGCGTTTAAATTTGATCCTATATTAAAAAAAAAAAAAAAAAAAAGAGATAATCAATACATCCAGGGCAAAACCCAAACTATTTCAGAACCCATTTAACAGCAAACACAATGAGATTTTCTCTGAGATATTTTTGTATATTGCTCTAACAACAACTGAGTGTTTAATAATTAAAACCCAGAAGATACTCATTGCATTGTAATTTATTTGCTTTCTGTTTTCAGGCCAAGGTTGCTACTGGCAGTAACTATAGCTACTGCGTCTACAGCTCAGACATTGCAACAAAGTTGGGAATTATTGCATTTGTTTTACTTTTGGCAAGTCAAGTTTTTTCAATGGGTGCTAGCTCCTACTTTCGAAAGGGTATGAACTATGGAGGTAGTAGGACATCTGCTGTCATCCCGTCCATAATAAGCTGGTAAGGAAGTGATCATAACAAGTCAAGTTATCAGAATCTTTTAATCCTATCTTTTAAGCCGTTAATAGATTTTAATTATGAGAGCAACAATGTTTCCAAGCTACTATTAGTACTTCAAAAAACATTTATGCAACATGATATGATAAATCAGGATTACATTCTTCATTGCTGAGGCATGCTTACTGGGTGGTTCAATCAAGAATGCTCAACAGACCAAATTCAGGACCATTTTAGTCACTAATGAGCTTCATTGCCAGACATTAAGCGCAGGAGTTTTCGAGGCAGGAGCAGTTTTCATATTAATCACCAGCATAGTTTCCAAGATGAGCTATGTCTGCTCTTTCAACTCCGACGGAGGATTTGAGACAGGCAGTAGCAGCAGCTTTGAATTGGGAACCTACACTTCACTTGATCAAGGTGATCAACATGATTAAATCCAGATATAGATGTATCATTGTGTTTTTTTTTTTTAATGAATTGATGGATTGGCTTTCTGAGTGGTTTAAATTGTTAAGGTGAATGCATAACACCAGATAAGAAATTCAATTAGCAATATCCATCGATTCCTGATATTGTGAAATACTGTCATTGTATTTAGAAATTATAGCCCTTCCTCGCGTTGTAATCTCTTGTAACTATAAATGCATTATAATCTTATAGTAGCATAGAAAACTTTCTTGCTCCCTCTCGGATTGAGATCCTCTCCCACTCCCACTCAAACATTTCTCCTCTTCAAACACTTGCAACGATTTATACGAGTGATCCCTAAACATCGAAAATTTCTTTCATGCTATCGAGATAGGCCGAAAACAAAGCTTTTATTCATTGCGGTAACCCCCTTTTCACTACAAAGAACACGAGGAGTTAGTTTATAGTGGCTGATCATCGATTATAAGAAATAAAAGGCCCGGGTCCTAACAGGAATAGGAATTTGTTTCTTCTTTTCCATTAACATAGAGATTTGCATAGATAAAAGGAAAGTAATCATACAAGAGGAGGAATGGATAGTTATCTTATAATGAAAAGAATTCTGAGTTAAATCTCAATCATTAAATTGATTACAAAATGTTCCATTTCAGTCATAAAAGACTTTCAGAGCTTCCATAGACAAAGCATATATATATATATTGTTACATAGAAGGCGGCACATGACCATGGTGATCGGGATTTTTGGATTAGACCTTTGGACTCGAGATCATGGATCTCTTGTTGGCAATGTTGTTCTAACTCAACATTCATTTGTATAGGTCTAGCCTTGGTAGGTATTTATTTTTCTAAAAAAGTATCTTCATAAAAGAGATCAACAACATGTATGTTTTCTGTGATTGAGGAGAATGTTAGAGACGTTGGAGGTGATGATTGTTCAATGTTGGTATACATTGGTTTTGGAATATTTGTAGTGTAATCTACATGTTGGAAACTTGTAAAAGTATATCTAATATAGAGTGTCGAAGAGGGTTTGTATGATATGGACATAAGGTATTCTGGAAATTCTTCCAGGATCTATATATATATATATATATATATATGTTGACTTGAAAGATAAAATACGAGGATCCCCAACAAAGGCAAGTAAATGGCAAGTTTATCAAAGCACGATCTCTAATTCGACTGCTTGGGTTTTGAATTGAGGCTAACCCATTAGTCAAGGGTCCATGGTGCAACGGCTAAAGCCCGTGTCGTTGGTTTATAGTCACAAACAGCCATCGTAATGCTGCCCCCTTCAAAAATAATCACCCCGACTGTCTTTTCTTTTTTTTCTTTTTTTTTTTAGAAAAAAGGTTTATTAGAGAACATGCACCCAATAATAAACTAGGACCAACTTGCTAAATTGAAAGCTTAATTATTATGTCCAGCATATTATTGAGCCACTGCACATTAAGATCTTAAGTGGAAAGCATGTTATGTCACCACTGCACATTTCCTTCCTCTTTTCTACCCGTTTTTTATGTTTAAACAACGACTCCATTCCAACTCAGCACAGGCTGTGGGGAATCAAGCCACGTGGTGTGTTCCTCCTTGCCAAATCTAACCTCCTTTTATCTTCAAATTTCATTTTCCATAATACTATTATTATTAATTACGTGCTCTGTATCTGATGAGCACAGCACGTGTAGGTGATCGGCAGGAGGTTTCCTTCCTGAATTATCAACTTCATTAATAATTTATAACAAATATTGCCAGAAATTATAAGCCTTGTAGAGTTCAAGTACGGCTTTGTATTTCCACCGCCACAGGTAGTTTCCACTGTCGCCGCTGAAGGAAATTGTAACATTAAATGATGTGTTTTTTTTCTAGACAAGTTTGTTTGTTTATTATACTAATTTCTTTATTATAAACAACTATAAAATATGTGAATTTTATTGGATTTGTGGGGACCAGTTGGGTTCCAAATTTAAGATGTATTTGAGGGAGTTTCTATTTCTATTTCTGGATGCCATTTAAAAATGATTTTAATATCATAATATCAAAATAAAATAAAAAAATAATAATAATTAAAAATTTATTGTAAGAACCTTTTTGCACCACAATTAATATCACACCATATTTTATAAAATTGTGGACCCATTTTATCCCAATAGTAATAAAATAACTCTAACAATTTGAAAGCTGCTTTGGCATACTGATTTCCTTTTCCATTAAAAGAACAAACGAAGTTGCTGGAACTGGCTCTTCAGCAACCACATCATGCATAGCATATGATTTTATTTTATTTTATTTTTTCAGAGGAAAATAAAAATAAAATTTCCATAAATGAAATTATTAAATTATTTGAGTTATAGTGGCACTTCCAGAACATCATGTTGGACCCAACTACTCCTAAAACTTCATCACTAGCTACTTTTATTTATTTATTTATTTATTTATTTATGATGATGATAAACAGCAGCAACTAGGCATCCAAGTTTGAATGCAAAGAATAATTATTTTTTAAGAAATATAAGCCAAGGAAGCAGGAACACATCTCACTATGATTATACTAAGCCAAGGTAGAGGTTTTTTTTAACATATTTTTTTTATTTAGAAACATATCAAAATAATATTCGTATATATTTTTTAAAAATTATTTTTAATATCATCAAATTAAAACGATCTAAAAACACCAATAAATAAATAATTTCAAGTAAAAAAATCATTTTTTTCAAAAATATTTTCCAAATGCATTCTCAAACATATCTTTAATTTATTTCGTAGTCTATATGTATTTAGCATGCATTTTGTAAAATCGAATACTAAGAAGACCCATTAAGGGAAGAATTATTCAGTTGACGAATTGAGAAGCTATGATATTAGTTAGAATATTATTAAAATTGTTTTTTAAAGTGTTTTTTATTAGAAATATATCAAAATAATATTTTTTTATTTTAAACATATTTTTGACATTATCAAAATGATTTAAGAGCACCCCAAAAACAGTTTAAAAATAAAAATAAAAATAAAAATGTTTTTGATTTGATGAAAATACTCAAACTTGGTGTTAGAGTGATCCTCTTAACCAAATGAGTGTCATTAGGGATTTTTTTCGGTTTCATGTCGCCTGAAAAAGATTTTTTTTTCTTCATGTGAATGAGGATGGATTTTGTCATTTGTGGATGATAATTATGTTGATAGCTTAATAAGTTATAAAATATTGTTTTTGACTTTGACCAAGTGCAATTATCAATAATTTATTATTGGAATATATATATATATTAATCTAATTTAGAAAACGAGTTTGAAATATATTTTTAAATTATTTTTTACAGTTTCAAGCTAAATAAATATGTTTTCAAGCATTGTTCCTCTTATTCGTATCTATACAGATCAAATCAGAAAAATTTGCCCCTCAAGACGGCACGGCAAATGTATTACACGAGTTGATGGGTGGGGGCATGTCTTGACGTGTTTCGAAGATGCTACGTCGTATAATTCCTTGACAAAATATGTATAATTATTGATATTTGATTTGATGTTCAGGTGGGGCCGCAAGTTGTTTCCAGCCAAAAATTGAGATCAAACAACGACATCCACTAGTTTTCTCCTGCTTGGAAGGAGGTGACATCTGTCAACGTGTGGTTGGCAAATTTATCACTCTGTAACAAAATTATTATATATGGAAAGCAGTGTAGTAATTTCACCAAAATCATCCTTCAATATACAATGCTCGTGGCCTTTTTTCGAAGCAAAAATGAGAAGAAGAAGAAGAAAAATGTGTTTTTTATATTTGAAATTTAATTTTAACATCAGGATATCAAAATCATTTAAAATAAATAAAATTAGTTTAGAATAAAAAAATCATTTTTTTTTCTAAAATATTTTTAAGAAATTACCATGTCAAACAGTCAACAGATCTTATTGGTTTATAATTGGAGGGTTTTTCTTTATTTACATGAGACCTTAAAAAAACCAAACCAAACCAAGTATAGCCTATACAAGTTAAATAATTATTTATTTATTTATGATCAAAATGATTTTATTTATTTGTTCTGAATTTATTTATGTTCAAGTTGAATTTATTTTAATACCACGGTAAACAAAAAAATTTCTCAGCCTCAATTTTCTCTCTTTTATGAAGAAAAAGAAATGACGGACAACACCCATCCTGCTGCTGCTGCTGTTGGCTTTATGAAAGTCTTGTCAGTTTGGTATAAAAAGAATGAATTCGTAGGACGTCAGCAAACTGACTTGCTTGACTTTGGGGTGTTTGGAAATACTGGTTTTTGAAGGGGAAAAAAAGAATTGTTTTTTGTTTTAAATGAAAAATAAATATTATTTTTAAATGATTTTGATATTCTATATCAAAAATAATTTATTTTTTAAAATATTTTAATTTTTTTAAATAAAATTACTTCAACATGTTTTTAACAAAAGATTATAATTTAATACAAAATATTTTTTAATTATTTAATAAATAAGATTTCAACAATTATTATTTTTGGACATTGGAAGGCATTTTTTTCTCTGTATACCTACATAAAGAGATTTTCTTTAATTTTATTCTTGCTTTTAATAAAAATCATTATTATTGTTTTATGAAATAAAGTAATAGTTCTGAAAAGTAAAGTTATTATATCTGCTATTTTGTTGCTGACTTTAAATTTGTAGATCCAATGTAAATTTACGAGAAATCACATATTTAAGTCATGTTTGGTATGCATTTCAAAAACATTTTAAAAATAAAATTGATTTTTTTTATTTTAAATTAATTCTTTAGTATTTTAGATTATTTTAATATGTTAATATCAAAAATAATTTAAAAAAATATATATATTATTTTGATATATTTATTAACATAAATTACTTTTAAAAATAGCTACAACTACTCTGTCAAACAGAACACAATACAACAAAGATCATTGATACATGGTATAGATATTTCTCGAAAACAAATCCTTGCTTATAATCTCCAACATTATCCAATCAACACAGCCAGAATATCATATCATCTCTATGCAATCCCTTGCAATTGGCATAAAACGACACTCAATTATCCAATCATCCATCTCATCTTCCATGATTGACTTGCAATAATTCACCTCTTATTTCTACATTTGAGCCTCTCATGATTATGAAATTATACACCCCTTTTTCCGTTGTTATTTTTTATAAATTCAGATTAAATAATTAAAATTTTAATTATTTCAAAATATAAATTGACTTATACTCGAAAACTGCAATATATATATATATATAGGGGTGAGCATTTTCGGTTCGGTTCGGTTTTTATCAAAAAAAGTAACCAAACCGAAAGTTACAATTTTTTTTAAAAAAAAACCGAAACCGAACCGAACCTATTAAAAACCGACCATTTTCGGTTCGGTTTGGTTCGGTTTTTTTTATTAAATAACCGAAAAAACCGAATTTGATTCTGGGCCATTTGATGGGCTTTCTAATGGGCCATTTTATGGGCTTTCTAATAGGCTTACAATTAAAATAAAATAAAAGGTATTTTTAATTTTTTTACCACTACAATAAATATTATTATATTAAATTGTTAATGTTAATATGATGTTTATTAATTTTTTTACCTTTCTAATTCTTTTGTTTTGTTTAATTTAGCATGAGATGAAATAATTAAAATTTAAATTACAGAATATTGCCTTCAAAGGGCTTCAAAATAAACAACAAGCAACATCAAGAAAAAACTTCAAAAAATACATCCGGTTGCTAAATTTAACTTTCCACCAAATTCTACACAAAAAAAAAATAGAAATGTTAGATTAAAAATAAGTTGATTAATAAATCATAAAATAAAAGTTCAAGTGTATAAGAAAAATAACCTTATTCAAGATTTTGTTGAAATGTTGGGGTAGTGTCGGTGGATTAAACATTTTGGATTTGAAAGTTTACCATCTGTAATTACAAATAAAAAAGATCAAAACATGTTAATAATATATATTTTTAGAATTAATAAATTCACCATATATTTGCAGCATATATTGATAATAAATTTACAAGTATATATATTGTTTTTATACTGATTTTTCACCTCATATTCTTAACCATATCAAACATGCTCTTCTATTTCCACATGGATCAAACAAGCTAACAACCTAATAGCATACTGGACAATGGACATCCACACCCGGAAACATATCATATTTGTCATCTATTTTCATCAACATTAAAATATGTTCTACAAAGCTAACATTAAAACATATCAAACATGCTCCTGTTTCCACAGAGATCAACACAAGCTAACATAACATGACATCCACACACTGAAATATATCAAATTTGTCATCCATTTTCATCAACAACATTAAAACATGCTCTACAAAGCTAACATTAAAACATATCAAACATGCTCTTCTGTTTCCACAGAGATCAACACAAGCTAACATAGCAAAGGGTTAGTTTAATGAGGGCGACAAATATGAAAATTCACGTGTCTTCTGTTCAATGCTTTGATTTCCAAAGAGACCAAGTACCCATGAACATTAACTAAAACATAGAAATAAAACAGAGAAAATTATTTACTTACTCTTTGTAAACAAAGGTTCCAATAAAACGGAGGTTGAGAGGCGAGAGGGAGGGAGAGAGGCAAGAAAGGGGCTAAGCCGAGAGGCGAGAGCGAGGGAGAGGGAGAAAGGCGAGAGGGGGGCTGGCGGCTAGGGTTTTTTATCAAAGCAAGGGAGAGGGAGAGAGGCGAGAGGGGGCTGGAGGCTAGGGTTTTTTATCAGAGCAAGGGAGAGGGAGAGAGGAGAGGGGGGGGCTGGCGGCTAGGGTTGAAGAAATGAGAGATTGTAATTTGTAACTTTGTATTTATATGGAATGTTTTAACCGAACCGGACCGGTTCGGTTCGGGTTAATCGGTTTTTTTTTACAAAACCGATACCGAACCGAACCGGATATTTTTTTTAAAAAATATAATCGGTTTAATCGGTTTTTTTTTTCGGTTCGGTTTTTTCGGGTTTTTTTTTCCGGTTTTCTCGGTTAAATCGGTTATTCGGTTCGGTTTGCTCACCCCTATATATATATATATATATATATATATATATTTTAAAGCTTTTATCGTTACGATACCCAACATGGAAACATTATTATCATCATTCTTTTGTCATTTAACTCCAAAGTAGTCCAAAATCATAGGTAATAAAAACACAATAAAGTACCTTGTCTGACATTTTCCTTGCTCCAGCTAGCCTCCTGTACATGTGAGAGAGAAGGTGATCTAGCCAGGCCACCGACGCTAGGGAAAGTACCTGTTTTGGTGGGAGAAAGTGGGGAAAAGGGTATATTTTCTCTTGTTTAGATAAATAATACCAATGGAACCTCGACATGCTTAGTTGGTTTTCAGTTCCATTATTGTTTATTATTATTATTTTGGGTGACGAGGTGGGGGAGATCGTGGTATATTTTAATGTGTTGGTTGGTAATTAGGTTGAAAAATCATCACCCTTTCTTTAAATAACATGCTTACAATGATGGGTTAAAATTTCAATTTATGTGATTCTACAAATGAAAAGGAGAAGTTATTAAGAGCTTATAGTTAAATTGACAAGCAAATTCTCAATTTTTTTTTAAAAAAAAACAATCCAAGTTGTTTCTTTATAATTAAAGAAAAGAGAGAGAAAACCCTGCATTGCAAAAAAAAAAAAATGCTTGTAATGTGCAATTTTAGAGCTTATATATATTGTTATAAAATAATATAAATTATATTATAAAGTATTATTTAACAGCTTAATTTTTTAGGTGAGATTAATTATAATAGTTTTATCTAACATATTAATTCTCGTAGATATTTGTAATATCCATAAAAAAGTAGTTCAATATTATATTTAATTATAATTTTTATAAATTTGATTGGTATAACTTTTGAAAAATAAATAAAGGATGTTAAAATTACAAATAATCTCTATTATCTACTCGCTCCTTTAATTTTTACCAACCAAAGCACAAACCTACAGCAGGCGTGGGATTGGACATCAAGGGAAGTTCCAAATAGCACGTGACAAGGGCATGCGATGACTGGTGAGTACAATAAACACAAATAAAATAATTGCTTTTAGAGAGAGAGAGAGAAAAAAGGAGGAGGCGAGACTTGAGAGCACTGCTAACTGCTAAGCCGTCCTTCGTTGACTTTTTTCTGGTCTCTGTCTCTCGGTATGCTTTTCCAGTCCCCTATGCGTTGACCTTCATCGCAGTGAAATCTTCCAGCCTACAGCCCTAACATTGAGGATTAGCACCTGCTTTTATGAAATTTGAAGTGGCGTTTTAAAAAACTCTTAAAAATATTTTATTTTTATTTTTTATTTTAAATGTTTTTAGATTATTATAATATGTTAATGTTAAAAATAATTTAAAAAAAATAAAAAATATTATTTAGATATATTTCTAAACAATTTTGTTTTTTAAAAAATACAACATCAACTATAGTTTACCTAGTTTGATGCAATTAAAATTTTAGAGAGGTGGGAAAAAAAAGAACCTCATTATACAGACATGTTTTATTCTAAAATCTCTTCTGGTCATGATTTTTCTATAACAAATAATAATTAAAATAACTATAAAAAATAACCTTTAAATACAAGAAAATAAATATAAAAAGCTCTTGAAATATATACCTTTTCGTCTGAATTTCTTTAACAAGTAAAAAAGAAAACTATTTAATTTGTTGTTACATTATACGTAATCCAGTGTACTTTATTTAGTTTACGAGCATGCTTCGTTAATTATTTTTATTCTACTATTAGTTTTATTAATTATTTTCAATATTCTAATGATTAAAACTCTTTAATAGAAACAAAAGATCAAAAATTGTTCATGGAACGACAACTACACGAGACGGGGTCCATAATTAAAAGAAAAGTGGGTCCTGTCATTAGCTAGGTAGCTTGGATCCTGACCCTTCATCTTTCTTGAAATTTGGACCAAATGCAATGTGAATTGTTTTTAATTTAAAAGTGTATTAAAATTATTATTTTTTTACTTGTTAAAACCTATTTTTCTTCAATAATTTTAAATGTACATAACGTATAAATATTATATTTATATAAGATAGTGTTGCGTTGAAAAATGCTTTTTAATATGTTTTTGTTTTGAAATATATAAAAATAATGTTTTTTTAAAAATATTTTTTGCCCTAATTTAAATAAAAAAATTTTATTTATTTATTTTAGAACCATCGATTTAATCACCTTCAAGGTTGCTTATCGGTGAGAATTATAAATGTTTATGTATTAATCTTTTTGATATGAAATGTAGAAAAGGGAGAAAGGATAAAAAATACAATCCTTATTTTTCATTATATTACCTAAATTAACACAATATAAGTACAAACTTTATATCGACACACATCCTCCTCGGACCACTACCCTCCCCTTGTTTTTAATTTCTACCTCACCATGTCTTATTTGACATGATTTTTCAAAAGTATTTTTGATTTTTTTTTATTTTAAATTATTTTTATTTGGTGTTTTTAAATCATTTTCATGCGTTTATGTCAAAAATAATTTTTTTTTAAAATATCATCTTAATGCATTTCTAAATAAAAAAAACTTTCAAAAATAATATTAACCACTTTCAAACATTAACTAAAAAGAAGAAAACACAAATTCCCATTACAATTATTTGTTTTTTCAGCGAAAAATATTTTTTAATTTTTAAATATATTAATATATTTTTTAATTTTCAATATTAATATATTAAATTATTGCAAAGCATTAAAATATATCAAATTATTTTTTAGAATAAAATATACTTTTCTGAAACACGTAAAAAATAAAAACATTTAAGCACGAATGTCTTAGAAATTATTTGGAAATGTGGTTAAAATTATTTTTAAAAGTATTTTTTATTTAAAAATATATTAAAAAAATATTTTTTTATTTTAAAAAAATTATTTTTGATACTAACACCCGAAAAGAATTAAAAATACTATTTTTTTAAAAGTACGTTTATTCTAAGACCCGATTGTTTTGTGTTTACGTTTTGATAATATGTTTTTTATTTTAAATTATTTTTTAGTAATTTTAGATTATTTTAATATATGATATTAAAAAAATATAATTTTCAAAATTAAAAAACACAATATAATTATACCCTAACTAACAGCACAAAACAAACTACTAAAAAACACGCACAAAAAAGGGCATCCACCAACGCTTGCACAACCGCGCACGCATCCCCTCCCCCTCCCACCACACTACATAGGGCTTCGTTCCCTCTCTTTTCTCTCCCACCGGATCTCCGATCCTCCGTCGCATTATCATCCATCATCTTTCCACGTAACATCAGCATTCACAACGCCCCCCAGTGAAAACTGTTTTTGTTTTTATTGGTTGGAAATCCATTTCATAAGGGGCATTTCCATTTCCATTTCCATTTCTATTTCTATGAGAATGTGAAACGAAATGAAATGCCCCCTCCCTTTTCCCTCGACACTAGCTCAACAATGCCCCCTCCGCAACCCCTAAAAAAATGAGCAGAAACGACACCATTGCTGGCAAAAACGACAACAGTAACGGTGAAGAACAACTAGTTGAAGGAGAAGAAGAAGAACATTTCTACGAGTCATTGGATCGCATTGCTTGCTCTTCCTGTTCTTGCTCCACTTCCAACTCCGACTCCGATCCTGACCCGACCCATTCCAGTTCCCCTCGTCTTCATGCCAGTAATTATCATGTTTGGATTTCTCAACCCGAATCCATTTCCGAACGCCGCCAACGCCTTCTTCTCCAGATGGGTCTCTGCTCCGATCCATCTCTTTCTCGCTCCAAACCCGAAACAGCCCACAGCGGAGATTTTTATTTTAACCGCTCCCTGTCATCGGATCGTTTGATCGGAGAGAAACTGCATGGTCCGTGTCCGAGTGATTCCACTGCTATCGCCCAATCGAGATCAGACAGTGGCGGTTCGGTAGATCATGACAATGATGATGATGATGCCGTTAAGTTTGATGATGATGAATTTAATTCGTGTTGCTCTTCCTCTGTTTATTGCTCGCCTTCCATTTTTTTGCAAGATTCAATTAATGTAAATAGTAATGACAGTGATTGTAGCTGTAGTGATAATAATATTAATAACAGGCACAGCAATGATGGGCCTTTCGTTGCTGGTTGCGGTAAAAAATGCAAAAGCAAAAACGGGTCTTCTCCGAAAGAGGGTAGTGGTAGTTTTAATGTTGTTGTT
Source organism: Salix arbutifolia (assembly GCA_025169955.1). Lineage (NCBI taxonomy): Eukaryota > Viridiplantae > Streptophyta > Magnoliopsida > Malpighiales > Salicaceae > Salix > Salix arbutifolia. The sequence goes on along the minus strand of CM045917.1, from coordinate 27,125,649 downwards.
TCGCCCAATAAGCCGCCTTCGGGGAAACAACATTGTAGGAAAATGGAAATGAATCGATCAGATTCGGCGAATTCTAATGGGAATTTGAATGGCAGTTTGTCGGTTGGGAGTTCGGTGGAGTTTGCGGAGGAGTTGGAATACGATGGGGCAGATACCGATGGGTCAGTGGTGGGCGAGGGAGGTTCGCGGGTTTGTACTATCAAGAATCTTGATAATGGGAAAGAGTTTGTTGTTAATGAGATACGAGAAGATGGGATGTGGAATCAGCTGAAGGAAGTTGGGACCGGGAGGCAATTGACTATGGAGGAGTTTGAAATGTCTGTTGGGCATTCGCCGATCGTGCAAGAATTGATGAGGAGGCAAATTGTAGAGGACAGGACGAGAGAAAATCTCGATGCCGATGCTAATGGAAGGATTGGAGGTGGGGTTTCAAAGTTTAAAAAGAAGGGCAGTTGGTTTAGGAGTATAAAGAGTGTGGCGAATAGTGTGACAGGCAATAAGGAGAGGAGAAGTAGTGATGAGAGGGATACTGGATCGGAGAAGGGAGGGAGGAGGTCAAGTTCTGCTACGGATGATAGCCAGGATGTGTCATTTCATGGGCCGGAGAGAGTGAGGGCGAGACAATATGGGAGGCCGTCTAAAGAGTTGAGTGCACTTTATAAGAGTCAGGAGATACAGGCTCATAACGGGTCGATTTGGTGTATTAAGTTCAGTTTGGACGGAAGGTATCTAGCAAGTGCAGGTGAGGATTGTGTCATTAACATTTGGCAGGTTGTGAAGTCGGAGAGGAAAGGAGAATTATTGATGGAGAAACCGTATGACGGGGGTTTGAATTTGTTGTTGATGGCAAATGGATCTCCAGAACCTAATTTGTTGTCACCACTTGTGGATACTCATCACGAGAAGAAGAGGAGAGGGAGGTCATCTGTAAACAGAAAATCTTTGAGCCTGGACCATATCATCATGCCAGAGACCGTGTTTGCTCTCACGGATAAACCCTTTTGTTCATTCAAAGGGCATCTTGATGACGTGCTCGACCTTTCATGGTCCAAGTCTCAGGTCAGTTAATTTACAACCCTGTTATTCTTTACCTGTTAATTTTGTTCTAAAAGCAACACACACATTCATCAATCATAATTAAGGTCCAAAGTCTCAGGTCAGTTATATGCATTTGTTATAGTTGATTGCGTTTTGAAATTCTCTCCCTTTAGCCATTACCATCTGGCTATTAACTTTTCTTGCTCATTAATGTGGAATATAGTGCAAATGCAAAACTGATTTAGTTATTTACACGCCATCTTGTTATGATGTGGTTCAAGTAATTCTTCTCTGAATTGCATTGAGCAATTTAAAAGTCACCTTGCCATTACATGGAAAGTTCTTTCTTTCCAATTTGTTTTTCACTTTCAGGTCGTCTCTTAAGGAGAGATTTTACACTCCTGTTTTGATAGAAGGTTAAACCAGATAGAGTTGTAACACTTGCCAGTGTTGGACTTGTGCCAGTTCTTTTTCTTTATGCGTATCTTATTTGAGTTTCTTAGTATTTCATTGTTGGTTATGCTGGACAGTTTAGAGTGCAAATGAAACTACTGTTGTCTTGTATCTGGGTGATTATCAAGTTCTTCCATTGCAGCGCTCCCCCGCCCACATAAAGTGGGACCCATAGGTAGTTATCATGGAGGGCTGAACTCTCATTTGAGTGATAACGGGAGTACCTAATAATTTCTCATAGCTTTTCACTTATGAACACCCTCAAATCATAGGATCTGAAATGTCTAGCAATGAAATTTCACGAGGAATGACTAAATCCTTTGGTATTCTTTCTGTCACCATGGTGTATTGTTAAAAGTTAGATGAATGGCAACTGCGTGGGAATTTGTGATATCACTACAGTAGAAATTCATGGCTTTTGGACAGCTTTTCAAGTTGGAAAAGTTCTGAAGACTCGTCTTCAGATTCTGCTTATTCTGATCTCATCTCATTCTTTTATCTTAGTTTTAGAGTTCTGATATTGTCTACTTATATCTGTTGGCATGTTCCTTTTCTTCTCTTTCTTTCTTTTTTGTTGTCCAGATTTTATGAACTGCATGGCTACAGGAGGATTGCTGTTGTTTGTTCTCAAAAGCAGTGATGCTACCACAGATTTTGTTGTCTGCTTATATTTTGATGAGCTTTAACAGACTTATTGATCATAAGCAGTATGTTAAACATATTTTTGAAGTGTACAAAAGCTGATATTTAACCATGAATTAAGTTTATTTAACATCTTGCTGTGAGGATTTTGAAAGGGGAGGGAGATGATGAGTTCTTGGTTTTAACCTCATCTGGATGGTGTTTCCGAAGCCCCAAGGAGGCTTGTTGCCATTTAAGTTTACTTTGCTCTATCGTGAACTGAGATGTGCACACAATGTCTTCGATAAGAATTACGAACTACTAGTTTATTCTGTTGCCTATCCTAATGTAATTTATTTTTTTCTTTTCCCAGAACCTGCTTTCTTCTTCTATGGACAAAACTGTACGTCTATGGCACTTGTCTAGCAATACTTGTTTGAAAATCTTTACTCACAGTGATTATGGTAAGTATGTTACACCATACCTTTTTATGCTTATTCGTGGCGTTGCTTATAACTTCGCAGCCTACTACTTAAAAGATACTGTTATAATTGGCCCTTCTCTCAGTAGAAGATCTGATCTTTGATAAGCATAGAAGACTAGTTCAATGCGTTCTAGATTTTCTTAACATTTGATGTGACCTTTTGTAGACTGGCTTGACATTTTCTTTTATGAGATGGTCAAAATTAGCAAAGATCTTTTCCTCCTTTCCTTGAACTTTGCTAATTGCATTATTTTATGGATTTCTATGATGCAGTAACATGCATCCAGTTTAATCCTGTTGATGATAGATACTTCATTAGTGGGTCCTTAGATGCAAAGGTTCGCATTTGGAGTATTCCTGATCGTCAAGTTGTTGATTGGAATGATCTGCATGAGATGGTCACTGCGGCTTGCTATACTCCAGATGGCCAGGTAGACCACTGTTTGCCTTCTTTTTATAATATTCAAGGTTTTAAAATTTTTGCTTAACAATTTTTATTGGTTTTCTGAAGGGTGCACTTGTTGGTTCTTACAAGGGAAGCTGCTGTTTGTACAACACATCTGGTACGAGTTGATTCTTACCCATCATTCTCAAATCTCACCCACTCACTGACTACTAATCATTCTTTTGTATTTGTCTTTGCTTTTCAGGGAATAAGTTGCAACATAAATGTCAAATTAACCTGCAAAATAAGAAGAAGAAAGCTCATCTAAGAAAAATCACTGGATTCCAGGTAAATTGGTGGATCTAGTATGATGTTGAACTCCAGACATAGCGTGTTTGGTTTAGCTTTGAAAAATACTTGAATCAATTTCGTGTACATTTTTTTTGCTCTAAGGAACAACCTGCTGTGCATTTTTGCACTAGTACCTTTTACGGTGCTTTCAGTCTGATCAGTTTTATTAAACAGTTTGCTCCAGGAAGTTCATCAGAAGTGATTGTCACGTCAGCTGATTCTCGAATTCGAGTTATTGATGGTGTTGATCTGGTTCACAAGTTCAAAGGTAAGAATGTTGGCTTATCATTTCTTTTGGTCTTTTATGGCCACTTTGTAATGAAATCATGCATGAAAAAAATTATTTTGAAACCTGACTAGGATGATTAATTTGATAATACCAAAGCAATTAGGTAGCAAAAATACTTTGAGCCAAGACTTTTTGGCTCTGAAATAGTAAACCCCAGTCCATCAGGTCTTTGTTTCAATGATTAAGAAAAAACACTAGCATTGAATACACCTTTGAACATTATGCCTATCAGTGTGACTTAAAGCAATGATTTCAGTTCTTTTCCACACATCAGTGTTGAAATAAAAGTTCTCCCATGTCCAAACCTCAGGAGACCTTATCAAACTTCCCAATCTCTGTTTTGGGGCGTGCCTTGAGGCACAGTGGTCTCAGTTTGCCTTAAAGATTAACTTTTGAGTGAAATATCCATTGTGTGAGTGACCTTGGTAGGTGAGGCATATGCTCGACCACATATGCTTTATGCTTGTTGGTATGGGGCCTGAAGTCACGCTACTGAGTTCCATTTGGTACTTTTGGCTATTTGTGATCGAGTTAAAATGGTTGCTACTCTGTGTTGGTTAGTTGATTCCAATATAAGCCTGTAGCCTTCCTTTGGTTTAATCTTTCCTTTTCTTTTTTATCATGCCTTATTTTGGTTTGTCTTTCTGAAACAATTTTGCATATTTGTTTTTTGAAAAACTTTATTGATAATATTTACTTCCATGGAATATTGATTTATCATTAAGCATTTCTTCATTTGCCAATATTTTCTTTGGTTCAGTTAGTAACATATATTGGTCCTATACTTTGTGTACTTATGTTCTTTTACATTTATACTTAATAAACTTTTGTTTATTTGATATAGCACCTAGTTACATGCTTAGCGTGTGTGTAGAATCCATAAGGCTTATCATTTTACTCTTGCCTTTTAAATTGTTACCCTAAAGAACTGAATCCTTCAATTTCCCGTGCTCACTTTTGAGTGCCTTTTGAAGTGAGATATATGAAAATTGGATGTAAAATTAAGAGGACAAGAAAATCATGTTTATTTAATTCTCCATGATAGCAGCCTTTTCTTTTCCTTTCCTGCTTACCCAATAGCAGCCTATGTAGTCAGGCTTTTTTATGCAACTTCTTGTTTTAAGATATCCAGGCTTATCTTAAAAAGGTGATTTTGCCCCATCATATCACGTATGCTTTAAGCAGCATATATTTCACAGATTACACTATTCTGGATATTAACATTATGTTTGAATTTTGGGTTATTCTGGGTGCCGGAGGAGAATTTCTGTATGACAGTTGTGCTGTTGGCGTACATAGATTTCTAACTAAATTATGCTATTCTAGTTCAAGTTTTCATAATGCCTCAACTTATTTGGTTTGCCTAGTGCTTGAATATGAGCTGGTAATGCGGTGTCAAAAAAATATTGGTGAAAAGAGGATGAATTGCTTTTAGATCATAATTTTCTTGAATAAATATACGGTAGATTTGTCTTCACAAATGAAATCTTGAAAAACCTGAATATCTGCCTGGATTTCTCAAGTGCACCCTGTATGATAGGTTTCATCTACCATCCTCCTCCCCACTTCTCAGTAAAATGCTTGCAATCAGGTATTAGTTAATAAGATTGATATTAATAGAACAGGGGAAAGAATCAGTTCAAAAGAATTAACATGCCGTCATATGAGGTGGAATATGAAATGTTTGATCTTAGTGTTATTCTTTTTTTGGAAATTGATTGCGTGTAGCTTGTTTTTTTCTTTTTTTGTACATTTGAACCCATATTCTGAAGGCTAAAACTTGTATCAAAGGCGTAAAATCTGGTGCTCTTGCTACTCCATTTTAGACTTAGTAACAGTATTTAAACTATCCATATCCATTTAAGGTTTTGCCAAGCGATGGGATCTTGTTTTAGATTCCTAGGTCTGTAATACTGCTCTTCAACTTTGAAGGTGAAAATCTTCTGGAGTAATAATTTGATAGTGTAGGTCTTGATCAGAAACAAATTGATCTCTTCATCTGCTTCAATGGTTGTTTCAATCAGCAAGAGCTGAAAGGTTTTTCATGACCCTCCATTTTAATGCTTGTCATAGAAAATCATATATTTAGCAGTGCTTGTTCCTTTGCTCCTTCCCCCCTCTTTCCTATGCGTGCATTTTTAGGATTGTAGGATTGTACCATTATCAAAGATTAACTTGATGATTCTGTGATAGGGTTTCGTAACACCAACAGCCAAATCTCCGCTTCTCTCACAGCAAATGGAAAATATGTGGTCTCTGCTAGTGAGGATTCATATGTTTATGTCTGGAAGCATGATGCCAATTCCCGACTTAGCAGAAGCAAAGGTGTCACTGTCACACACTCCTATGAGCATTTCCATTGTCAAGATGCATCAGTGGCAATCCCATGGCCTGGTATGGGAGACACTTGGGGACTACAAGATGCTTTATCTGGAGAACAGAGTGGCCTTGATAACCTCGTTGATGAGGTTTCCATTGTCAATCACCCCCCAACTCCTGTTGAGGAAGCAAGTATTGAGGGTTTGGAATCTTTATCCAGGTGCACAAATAGTCCTCTAAATGGAATTATTTCCAGTGCAACCAATGGTTACTTCTTTGACAGAATATCAGCAACATGGCCAGAGGAAAAACTTAATTTGGCGACTAGAACAAGGAGTCCTAATGCCAGTTTGGATATCTCCAATGGGTTAGGCGAAAGTGTGTCTGCCTATGGTATGGTGATTGTAACTGCTGGCTTTCGAGGGGAAATCAAAACTTTCCAAAATTTTGGATTGCCAGTTCGGATTTAAGGGTCTGAAAAGAGTGGCAGCCTGAGAAGGGGGTAAATGATCTGGCAAATCAATGCAGTTTATTTTCGCCACTGGTTAAATTGTGTACAGAGATACTTTGGTGAGATGTGTAATATTAGCGAGTTACAATTCTTCTTTCCCTGTGCTTCAGCTCATTGGATATCGAGTGCCGATGGATGGCATTCTGATGAGCACTGGGAAGAATATAGATTTGTTAAACAAAACAAAAGGAGGGGGGGAAATGTAGATACCATGAATCTAGGTAATTGATGTATTTGTCAAGTCGGGAAATGTAGAGTTATAAGCATGGCAAAATCTTATTCAATTAAAATGAAATTCTTTCATATTCTTTAATGATCATGTCTATCTAGTCTTGTAGGTTCTAACTTTGAATCCATTGCTGGCTATGCGATTGATGGCGATCATAGCACTGTTTTTATCTGTTCTTGAAGATCTCTCAGCAGCAGTTTTTTTTTTATATTTTCAGAACCAAATGAGTTGTGCCAATTTCTTTGTATGGAGCTAATTTAGAAATGTACAATGAAGCAAATTGGCTTATCATTTTGCCCATTATTCCTATGCTGTGATTGTTTTTAAAGTGATTTTTGTTCAAAAGGGTTTTTTAAACAGATGAAAATGATATGAAAATGCTAAATTTTTTTAATCTAAAAAAATAAAAAATAAATCAACTTTTGGCTCAATTGGTACAATCTACCTCTTGATATCCGTGATCCAAGAATATGCCCCCACAATTCCCTTAGTCATTTTCAACACCTTCATCTCTCCCGGCCCATCCCTAGGAGGAGTTGAACATTTTGGGAAACGGACCCAAATATCCCATACTATTAATGTCAATTATTCAAAGGGACAAAAAACACACTGCCATTATATCAAGGGAAATCCAAAACTCAAAATCTCATTGGTTGCTTGGAAGTGATGTGGAAGATACATTTGCTGCTAATTATCTTATCCTGTCGGCCAAACATACCCTACCCTCCTAATATATATACACATCTCATAATATATATTTCCAAACACACTCCTTTTTACACTTCTAAGCTGAGCTTTCACTTCAGTCATAACAAAATCTACAGTCCTTGAAACCGAGGATTTCGAAACCCCATTTAACAGAGGTACAGAGTTTGCTTTGCAAGAGGGAATGGCTCTCCAGGCTGCTTCTTTGGTTTCCTCTGCTTTTGTTGTCCCCAAAGAGGTCAGATTCTAGTAGTACTTTTTTTCTTTCTTACTTGTTGAATTATAGGAACATTTAGTGTTGATTTTGGCAGTGGTTTTGTCTGTGCAGGGAAAATCTAGCGCATCTTTGAAGGAGTCAAGCTTGCTGGGAGTTTCACTCTCAGACCATGTCAAAGCTGACTTCAGCTCTTCTGCATTGAGGTGCAAGGTAGCTACCATGCCGGTTCATTTTTTCTTTTATTTTTTCGGCCGGAAACTGCATTTATTCAAACTCGCAAACAAAAGGGATTTTTCTGATGAACTCATTTGTATAATATTATTCGCTGCAGAGGGAATTCAACCAAAGAGTTGGGACTGTAAGAGCCCAATCAATGGCCACTGCCACTCCAGCAGTCAACAGGGCTTCTTCAGAAGGCAAGAAAACTCTTACACAGGGATGTTGCGTTGTCACTGGCGCCTCCTCTGGATTAGGTCTAGCAGCAGCTAAGGCTTTAGCTGAAACTGGAAAATGGCACGTAATTATGGCCTGCAGAGATTTTCTTAAGGCAGAAAGGGCTGCTAAATCGGCTGGCATTGCCAAGGAAAACTACACCATTATGCATCTGGACCTTGCTTCACTAGACAGTGTCCGCCAATTTGTGGATACCTTCAGGCAATCAGGAAGGACACTTGATGTGCTAGTTTGCAATGCTGCTGTTTATCTGCCAACTGCAAAAGAGCCTACATTCACCGCTGAAGGATTTGAACTCAGTGTTGGGACTAACCATCTGGGCCATTTCCTCCTTTCAAGATTGTTGCTCGAGGACATGAAGAAGTCTGATTACCCATCGAAACGTCTCATAATTGTTGGCTCAATTACAGGTATATATATAAACTATTGCACATTTAAGGTTCACTTTCTTGTGAATATGGTTTGATCGTTTACACTAAATTTGGTGGTGTTTCTGTGAAATGTTTTAGGGAACACAAATACACTGGCTGGCAATGTTCCTCCTAAGGCCAATCTTGGTGACTTGAGGGGACTTGCAGGGGGCTTGAACGGGCTAAACAGCTCAGCTATGATTGATGGTGGTGAATTTGATGGTGCCAAAGCCTATAAGGACAGCAAAGTCTGCAACATGCTCACCATGCAAGAGCTCCACAGGCGTTTCCATGAAGAAACTGGCATTACATTTGCTTCCCTTTACCCAGGTTGCATCGCCACAACAGGCTTGTTCAGGGAGCACATTCCTTTGTTCAGGCTTCTATTCCCACCATTCCAAAAGTACATCACCAAGGGCTTCGTCTCCGAGGAAGATGCTGGAAAAAGACTTGCTCAGGTAATCAAAACAGGGGAAACTATAGAAATAAAAATGCCCTGCTATGGGTCTGTATAACGTGCAATAACATTTTCTGTTCTTTCTTGTTCAGGTTGTGAGTGATCCGAGCTTGACAAAATCAGGGGTGTACTGGAGTTGGAACAAGAACTCGGCTTCTTTTGAGAACCAGCTATCTCAAGAAGCTAGTGATGCAGAAAAGGCCCGTAAAGTATGGGAGGTTAGCGAGAAACTCGTTGGTTTGGCTTAATTGCGAAAGGCTGGAGAGAGTTTCTTGTGTACCAATCTTTGCCATGGGAGAGGATGATGGAAGTGCAAAATAATAAAATGAAAAAAACACCGCGTCCTTCTGTGAGTTCGGAGTTTAGATTCGGATGATTCGCTTCTGTAAACAATTTTCTCTTGGTAGGAGTAGATGACTCTGTATCAATCAATTGACAATAAAATCACTCGCCCACACTGCAAGGTTCAGATTTCTCTGATTAATGTGGCAGTTTCGACACTTTTAAATCAGAAAATAAACAAACCATTGCCTATTTAAAAGCTAAAATGACCATTTTGCAATGAACAAGTGGCGTCTAATTGTCTGCTCGTTGTTTTGCACTTGCAGAAGGCTAATGGCTGAAACAGAACCTCCCATATCTACAATAGCAAGAACACCGTAACTTTTGACTATATTAGGGACCAGCGGCTTGAAAAATGTTGTTGCTTCCCATCATTTTCACTTTTCCAGATCAGACTTGGTAGAGTTTTCCTGGTCTTTACCAACTAATCATGCCATTAACCCTCAGGGTCGAGGAGGGGAAGAGACAGCAAGTGTTAGCCAAATAATGAATTCATGTAGAGAGAGAGAGAGAGAGAGAGAGAGAGAGTACTGAAATAAAAGTTCATCTACAATGCCTATTCTAGTTAAAGCCATATAATCAAGTAGGTAAATCCTTTCAAATATATACAGACTGTATTAAGGTTTGCAAGCAAACATGACATGATACATCTAGTAACAGTCGAAATATCACATGGCGATCTAAAGTTCATACGCAGGGAACCTGGCTTCCGATGGTTCAAGGATGTCAAGGAAGAGATGAGCCATTCCCCCAAAACCCTCAAACAGGGAATAGGGGCGATCACCGCCATGCATCTTCCCTTCTGATACAAGTTCTTGTGCTCTATCATGTAGAAAGCAAGCAAAAGCTTTGGCCCTGTATAAGTACTCCGCATTACCTGTTAATCGGTAGAGTGAAAGAAAAACATAGGTATTTCCACTGATGCCGTGACATATGCCAACTCGCTTTAGCAAACCCCGGTTCCAAACCACCTCCCCTGCCTCTATTGCTGCCTGCAGAAACTCCTTATCTCCAAAAACCTGAATAATTCAAACATTGCAAGGAAGTTCATAATGAGGTCCTAGTAGCATTTCTATATTACAAATAAGACAACAGGTTATGGTCTTTAACCGAAGAACAAAAAGGTGGATGCAGGCATCTGGAAAGTGGTAGCAACGACTTGTTAAATCTCATATTTTGAACTTTTAGCACTAGAAAAAGATAGGTGATTGTTCCACTTCGGAAGAAAGGTTCTTCCTCTATGAGACTGAAATTCTTTCTTTATTTCTTAACATGGACGAGATCAGAAATGTCATCAAACAATGGGATATTTATCTGTCCATTTATATAAAAAATTAGCATCAAATCTTCAACTATGAGGTGTTTTCACCAATTTTTATTGGCAGGTAGGCAAACCAAACTGCACATAGTAAATGACGACCCACACATGTGTACATGCCTACACAAATTCCATTAGCACCCAGGCTACCTTATGCAGCTTGTATCACTGTACAAGGATTACCTCAGCTGCTTTCGCAAGGGTAAGAGCAATCCCAGGAGCCCCATGACACCAATGCACAAGACAATCCGATTCATTTCCTTCACTTGAAGGATAATTGCCACTGGGAAAATGGTTCTTAATCATGTAGCGTAAAGTACCCTTAACATCCTCCACCTCATCCGGTGTCAGCTCCAAGTCCATCAAAACAAGCATGATTCCAGACATTCCATGGGCAGCACCCCAGTACCTTTTACCATGCCATTCATACAGCAGCGGACATTTTCCCTTGCGTGCCAATCTTCCAGCCTTAATTATTTCATCCACAACTGCTCTCTGCAGAAGTTTCAAAGCCAACTTAGCAGAGGGTTCATCTAATCAGCAATTAATGCTGAATTGAAAAGAAACGCCTTACTTTGTGGCTTGTAGATATGGTTTCTTTACCGATATGCTTGTTTAGAAATGAACAGGCCCATAAGAACCCAGCTCTCCCATATAATAACTCATGTGGCAAATCAACAGGAAGTTTGATCTGCTCTCGAGTAAAAAACAAAAACCATATTAATTAGGTTTATAAAAAGATGGAAAAATATCACTTAAGATATATAAAAGCAACCAACTTTTGGTGGAAAAAAATGCATAGAAGGGGAAGAAATGCAACAGGCACCTCCTTGAACTGAGCCAAGTAATGATCTAATAACCTTCCATCCCCAGAATGCTTTGCTGCAACAGCACCAAGAGCACAAACACCAGCCCGTCCACATATAAATGTCACACGTCTGCAGCGCCAATGGATCACATAAGCAACCTAAATCAAGTTGACTTATCTGTTTTCCCCTAGGATTGGGAAGTTTCACCTAAAATTTAACCTGGACTTGGTAAATAAAATCAAATGCCGACTTCTAATATATTGAAGAATTTAAACATTTACAGTGACCTGCCATGCCAGGATGAAATTCACAATTGAGCATTTCCACAAACCAAATACTAATAGAAGGAGAGACAACCCATAACTAAGTGTGTGATTCCCGTAACAATAGATTAATCAAACGCAACACAACACATCGACGAGCTTCAATATGAGTTTATCCCCATTTAACCTCAGATAAAGCAACAACTGAATCCATAGTTGTTCAGAATCTCAATTCCCACACAACTAAAGCAACCTCCAAATTAAAATATCCAAAAGTAGTAACACCTACTCTTGGATGAGCCAGCACCAAAACGGACATGAGAAAAAAAGAAAAAAGAGAGAGTGATTACCCAGAATCTCTAGAAACAGAATCGCAAGCCTTGATAATGTCAGAGCACAGGTTAAGATCATTCTGATTCTTTGTAACTTGGTATGCTTTAAAAAGCAAGTATGCAGTCCCTAATGCCCCGGTGTACAAACTATAATCTTTCACTCTCTTCCCACTCATTCCCCATGTCTCTCTCACCACCTGAAGTTAAAACAAAACCAAAAAGAAAAAGAAAAAAAAACCCTTCAATATCTAACATTAAAAAAATTTGGATTAACATGTTGGCTTGCGTCTGAAAGTTGGAACAAATGGAAGCCAGAAGTCAAAAGGATAGAATTGAGTGGAAGGGGAAACTTAACTGTATCTTTGAGTTCCAAGGCTGATGCTTTAAGTCTTTGAGAGAGAATGTTGTACGGCAAAGACAGGAGCTTTGTAAGTGAGTCTTTGTTGTTTCTTTCAGTGATTGTCTCGTCCACTGCTGTTGTCGCCGTTTCTTGTATGTAGTCTGGCATTTCATTTGGGAAGTAGCGGTCTCCCATCTCTCTCTTTACAGTCACAGTGTCTCTGAAATTCAACTTCCTCTTCATTTCCCAATTTCATGAAAAAGAAGACAGAACCTTCGAGCTGGGTTGCGAATATCTGGTGGAGGGTATGTCGTTGGTTCTTGAAAAGACATGCTGCCTGGTTTCAATAAAACGAAAATAAGTCTCCGTTCTATTTAGTATTAATCAATTTTGTCCCTTATTTCTTCATTGTACAATCTACTAAAAGATATCATTTTTTTTGTTTACCGTTCACTCTCGTAAAATACTATGAATTGGAGTTTGTGGGTATATATATAAAATTTTTAATTTTATTATTTTATTTATTTTATTTTATGTGATTCAACGTTTTTGAGCTTGTTTTAGATCAACAATTAATCAATGATGTAGCTTATTATAGGTAAGATATACTAGGGCGATGCATCTTTTTGTTTCCATAACTAATTCATTTATTCAGACTTTTGCAAACTATTAAATTTTGTAGTGACCATAATACTATATGATGACTTTAAATCTTGTAATCATAATTTTATAATTAAATCCAAAACCCCTTTAATTCTAGCAGATCCACCATTCAATGTCCTGCATTTCACTACAATGATGTTGAATATCCAATTAATAAAGAAGCTTCGATGATCAGAAGAACACTTAATGTTTAGATTAAAGATAATGATTTAGAGAGATATTTTCATATTAAATGCCATACAAATAATAATGTATGAAGTATGATTATTAATAATATGAGTTGCTTTAGCACTACACTTTGTTAGAAAATTAAATATGAATAATATAACATATGAAAAGCCTTATATACTTTATAGACAAGTAAGGGTTACCAATTAGATTTCTTTTTTGGTTAGAAAATATAAAGATGAGATTTTATGTGATAATGCGTCCATGCATGCTACTTATTTATAGTTAGAGACCTTGACAATTTGATATAAAATCCAAGCATGATGAGTTTCAGATAGATATGAGAAAATAAAGATGAAGAAAAACCACCTTTAAACCTAGTACTTTCATGACATTAATGAACCATATTTTGTGAAGTTTCACAGGTGAGTTAATTGTGTTTTATTTTGATGATATTTTGATTTATAACAAGAATTTGTATGAGCATGTTGAACATTTAAGAAATGTATTGGCTGTTTTGCAAAAAGAATTTTTACATGCTAATTTGAAAAAACAATTGACTTTGCATGTAAAAGATTGTATTTCTTGGATTTTTTGTTTTAAAAAAGATTGTTTGACAAATTGTTCAATGCATGAATTGCTAGTTCGTGAAGCTCAAAAGGGTGGATTAATATGATATTCTGGGTTTCTAATACTTTAGATGTGTTGCATTAACATTTTTGTTGGTCTAAGTCTAAGACAAAAGGAGATGTGTAAAGAGTTTATGATAGATACATAATATGTTGACAAACAAATTCTAAAATTTTACCTTATAGTTTATGTACTTTCTTACTAGTTCCTAAGGAACTTTGAGTTGTTATATCTATAGATTTTATGCTAGGCTTGCTTTTGAAAAAAGAGTATGGATTTTAATTTTATAGTTTGTGGAAAAGTTTTCTAAGATGATATATTTTATATTTTCATTATAAAACTGATGATGCAATTAACATAACAAACTTATTTTTTATGAAGATAGTTTGACTTTATAGGGTGTCTTGGAGCATTTTGTCTAACTGTAATGCTAAATTTCTAAGTTATTTTTGAAAGATTTTTTAAGAAAATTTAGGAATAAAATTGTTATTTTCTATTGGTTGTTATCCACAATCAGATGGGCAAACTAATACAGTTAATAAGAATTTAACTATATTATTAAAAATTATCATTTAAAAGAATTTGAAAAAATAAAAAGATTGCCTGCTCTTTATTGATTTTGCTTATAATATAAGTATGGATTCTGATATTAAATCTTTTGACTCTTATGGTTTTGATTATCTTATCCATTGATAAAATGATTAGTCTTAATGGAAATAAAATACATAGGTAGTAAAGGGATCTCTATGAGAATGTGAGGCGATATATACATAAAAAAAGACGAACAATATGTATTTAAAGCTAATAAAAGGTGAAAAATGATTATTTTGTACCAAGTGATTAGATATAAGTGCATATATAAAAGAAGAAAATTTCTAAACAAAGGAGATCTAGGTTTATGTTAAGAGGAGATGAGTCATTCCAAATCCTTAAAAGAATTAATGATAATATCTATAAAATGCATTTAATGAGCTTATTTTGATTAGTTGAGCCAATGTCAATTTTAAGAAGACTATATCTTTAACAAGTGATGATTAGGCTTTAGTCCAAAAAAAAATTGTACAAAAAAAAGCCTTATCCATATACTTTATAGGTTAATTAATTCTAACATTTACAGACTTATTTTCCTAACATATAGTTTTTTTTTTTGTCTAAAATGCATATTTTTTTTATCCAATCATTGGATCGAGCTGAAGTATTATCAGAAAATTTTGAAAGCTTTGTTTTATATTGGGTTAAAAGTTTAGATAAATCAAACATTGATAAAGCCTTGTGATAAAGTTCATAATCTACTATGAAAGAATTATATTAGTTACTAGTTAATTTATGCTTATTTTTTCTATTTTATTTAGAGCTCTTTTATTATTATTTTTGCATTATTTAGAATGGTTTTACCTATGATAAATAGGTTATTTATCTTGTATTTTTTTTTTTTGTAGATTTTGATTTCAACAATTATTATTTTGTGTGAGAGAGATTTTTCTCACTTTAGTTCTTTAAAGAACTTTTTTTGAATTATCAAAGAATTAACTAATCTTTATGGAGCCTTGCATACTTCTCATTTGCAACTCTCTTTAATTATTGGGTAATGGTTCAATTATTATAATTTTGATGTTTTCTTGCAGGTTATCATTGTATCAAACTCAATTTAAAAACCTGAATTTAATATTTTTGAAATTTGTGTCAATCTTTACTTTTTTTATTTACATGATTTTATATTAGAATCAGTACTTTGATTTATGTTTTTTTTTGTGAAGCTGTGTTTTAGCCGTCAAATAAATAACCAATGGTCACTAAAACAACTACGTTTTTTTTGTTATCTTTGTAAGACACACACACACACACACACATAACCCGTTTAGATGTTTAATTAAAATAAAAAGCATTCTGCGTTTTTACTATGTGAGTGTTTGGCTATGCGGTGCGGCTTGCAGTTGAGGCTCGTTGCAAAGCCAAACGTGTTTTTAACCAAACGGGTGCATAAAATTTAGCTATGGGTCTCACCTAAAATTGTGTTCCAACCGCAGATAACGAAAAGCATTACTGAGATGCTTTTTGAAAAACTCAGCCACAGATCATGCATGAGATTAACACAGAGGAAGTGCAATTTTCATGAATTTTTCTGAGCATTAACACATATCATATTTTTTAAAAAATTAAAAATTGTATAGATAAAGATCAACCCTGATGAAAGTGATGTAGAGCAAGTGGTAGAGGCTTACATGCTCAAGAAAGAGCATCCAAAATTCAAAGACAACTGAATTTCCGTAGTCCGGGCGCTGAAGTCGGAATGACACGAAACTCACCCAGTTGACGCGTCTTGGCGTTTCCTGAGGAAAATAGTAGCTTTGCTACTAATGCATACCATTTTTTAGTTGAATTCCATCGTTTAGGCCCCGAAATCGTCGTGTTTGCCATTTTAGAAAAGTTTTGTTTTAGCCGTAACTCTTGATTTCCAAGTCCGAATCGACTTCCATCAATTCCGGCTTGCTGAGGATTTATAGCCTTTTCAATTTCCGTATTTATCTCAAATTTGCCATTTTTGATAGTTTTATTAATTAGCATTGTTTCCTTATCCAACATGGTTAGAGCTAGGGTTTCTGCTTTAAATATGGTTGTAAGCCTCTGGCTAAATCATCAAAATTATTGAATAAAGTTTGAACTTTTCTGAGAGTTCCTCTCATCCTAGATTTATTTACAAAATATTGACGTTGGTTGTATTCCTTGTGATTTTCTATTGCGTGAGAAAGGGAAATATGTGTAACTTCATTTTACTCCACAACCCCGTTGCGTTTCGATTGATTATGGATCAGAAACTTGCAACTGGATTTTGCCTTGGAATTATATCTCTACAACATGTAAATAGAGATTTTGAAACAACACTTTTTATGGATCGCAAATGTTGTTCCTGATGATATTTTATCAAATGTTGTTCATCGATCAAATAGCAAGGGATCGCAGAGGCCTTGGCGTATGAATTTAATTCGTGATGGAATTGCAAGTAGTTTGATGGGAGAATAAAAATAAGTGTCTAATTTACTTGAATTATTAATTACATTTTATTATTATGATAATTATATATATATATATGTATGTGTGTGCGTGTGTTTTAAATTAATTTCACAAGTTGACAGCAATATGAAAAACATGGTAACCAAATGCTCGAAACTGTTTTTCATTAAACCTCAAACTCAACCACAGTTTTAACCAAACACTTTAATTTCAGTTATGAACCGCAACTAGAAATAGTTTTTATAAAATTATTTTTTTCAATCTTAATCACAACAATAACAACTGTGCCAAATACATTCTATAGATGAATAGAAAGAGTTTCGCGGTTGTTAGCATAAGAAAAGGTTGAACACTACACTTTTCTCCTTAAAAATCCACCCATCTGGGATTACTCGGCTTGAGCTCATCATTTACTGGGCCTGATCCATCTAAGTATAAGTGTCCAATCTTCTAGTTTGGGCCCTAAGCCCTTTCAATGCCTTTTTTTTAAAAACTTTTAGGTTTTTATCAGGGTTTTGCTCGTCTTTGGAGAAACTCGTTCTCTCTCTGTTTCTTCCTCTCTACAGGTCACTTTCTCCTCTTTAGGTACCAACCCTTCTCTTGCTTGGTTCCATTAACAACTATACATAAGCTTTGTATTGTTTTCATGGTTTCTAAGCTTAAGATTTCATGTTTTTCAGCTATCTGTACGTAACCAAACAAAACCATGGGAAAAAAAAGAAAGCACAACGAGAGACAGGTCATTGAACCTGCAAAGAAAGATGAAGATGCACCAGAGAGACCCAAAAGGACGCTCTTGGGTTGGAAAGATAAACCTGAAGCGAAAGAGACTGAATTTCCTGAAGTGAAAGAGACTGAACATATACCCCCTCAACAGGGTGGTTTTAGAAATAAAGAGAAAGTCTTGGTTACTTGTTCTAGGCGTATCAATTACAGGTTCCATAAAGATCCAATTCTTTTATCTTAGTGTTTATATATATATATATATATATATTTGATTTCGGGTTTTTTTTTTTTTTTTTTTTTTTGGGGGGGGGGGGGTTGCTGGATTTTTTTGGTGTTTGAAAGAATTGTTGGTGTTGCAGGTATAGGCACTTGATGTTGAATTTGGTGTCACTTTTGCCTCATTGTAAGAAGGATAGTAAGGTTGAGTCTACAAGTACTAAAGGCGCGACATTGAATGAGCTTGTTGAGTTGAAGAATGGCTCTTCCTCTTTGTTCTTTGAGGTGAATTTCAAATTTAGTTGTTCTCTTCCTTGAAGAAACAATTTGACCTGGTTAATTCCATATTATTTGTGCTAGTGGTTGAAGGTTCAATACCTATGATAACTCATCAAATGAATTTTTGATATTGATAGCTGTTCCATTTGATTGCGTGGTTTAGTATTTTGAAGGAAAACAACTTGGTAACTTTGAGAGGAGGGTGGTAATTATATAACTATGAGCTTTGAAGCTAGGAAAAAAGGATGAACTTTAGTTGCCATATTTTAGATTGTTTTTTGTTGATGACTTTTGTTCTCCTTTCTCTATCTATTTCAGTGCAGGAAACATAAAGATTTGTATCTATGGATGGCCAAGAGCCCTAGTGGTCCGTCTGTGAAATTCTTAGTCAATGCTGGTATGTTATTTTTTTGTGATATTTTTTATAATCATGTTTTCTAATAGGCTTGCACTTATTGTGTTCAAATGCTAATGTTTGTAGCATCACAATTTTTACATTTGCATTTAATGGTGCTGGGAGGTGGAAGATAGCAAAATCTTCTTAGAGATGCACCTTGTTTGCTATGAATTTGAGTATTTGTGCGGAGTAAAATTTGAAAATCTCTAAAACTTTCTATTTTTAAGCAGTTGTTATGGTCTAGAATAGTCCTTTTGATTTCTCATAGTATTTTGGGTTGGGCATTTGAACATTTGCCTTCCATTAGCATTCAGTGGCACTGGAGAGCCATTTCCTGATTTTCCTTGATCCAATTTCTTGCACTCTGCTATGGAGGATACCCTGCAGTCCTTTTTGTAATTTTCTCCTGTTCCCATTCTGATAGTATAGTCTCTTTGACCAAAAAAAAAGAAAGAAAAAGAAAAAGAAAAAGGAAGCTACTGTTGTGATTAATCTAATAAATTTGTTTGTTCACTTGGTTAGCTCTTTTCTTGTACTATGACTAATTAGCCTAACCATTGCAACTTGTCTTTTTCATTGTAGTGCACACAATGGAAGAATTGAAGCTTACAGGAAATCATCTGAAAGGGTCACGACCCCTCTTGACTTTCACAGCTAATTTTGATAAAGATACCCACTGGAAACTCCTAAAGGAGATGATCATTCAGGTATTTTGATTTTTGTTTCCCACCTTAGAAGCAACATTTATCTGTGGTCTAATAATACATGACTAAACCACCAGATTCTTCATTCTCTAAAAGACAATTATGAAATACTTTCCAAAATATCTTCAAATGGAAAATTCTGCAAGGAAATATGGTAAATATGATTGATATTATAGTATCTATAATTTTTGCAATATTACAAGCTTCTCCTCTCACATCTTATGGCCTTGTTCATAACAGTATGGTGAGAGAGAGGACCATTTTGGACTGTATTGTTTTTGGTGTTGTGTAGAGTCGGATACATTCATGAAGCAACTTTTTTAGCTCAAAATCTACTCATGTTTTTGCCTTTTAAGATCAGTTGAGGACCTACTGATATGTTAATTGCACTAATCCCAACACTCAAGCTTTTCTTTCAAGGTTGCAAAATGTAACTTCTGATTCCTTCTCATATGCACCAATCGCTGATGATGAACTCTGTATGTTAACTTCAAAATTCTTTTATATGATACTTGGACATTGACTTTTTCATCTTTTTTGTCAGATATTTGGAACTCCAAAAGATCACAGGAAATCTAAGCCTTTTTATGACCATGTCTTTGTTTTCTCCATTGTTGATGACCATATATGGTTTCGGAATTACCAGGTAAATTAGATTGTATTTGGAAGTCAAGTTTTTTTTAAGCATTTATACAATTTCTGCCTTTAAAAACGAAATATTTTGCCACTTTGCCCCATAACATGTTACTGTGCATTGAGGTATTTAATGTTTTTCATAGCTTTATGTTTCTAACTTGGAAATTATAAAAAAAATGAACTACCACTTCCACAAGGCGTTCAAGCTAGAAACTTACATATGAAGTGGTATGGGCTTTGCTATTTTGTAGATTGGCACATATCAGTGAAGTCCTTATTGTCTTGGAATCCTAAAAAATGTGTTACTTTATTCTCTTGGAAATCCATAGTCAGAAACCCACATATATTAAAAAATTATTTCCTTTTCCTCTTCTCCCTTTCTGCGAATTTCCTAGGCTGGGATTTCTACTAATTATCAAAGTAGCTTAATTGACTGTACCCTTCCAGATAGATGTTGCATGTCCCAGGCTAACCTTTCATATATGAGATGTTTAGTTTGTCATATTTGATCCTTCTTTCAGTTTGGAACCTTAAGCACAGCTACCAATCAAATAGTCTGTTTATTGGACTTGCAGAATGGCCACTTTCATCATTGGACAAATCCAAGTAGTGTAGTTCACGATACTGTAGCAGCTTCATATAATTATGGTTTTTCCTTCCCTTGTTTATTATGCCCTGTTTATGAGGGAGGTTTGGAAAACTAACAGGTCAGGGCTGCTACTGCTGTCATAAATCACATTTTTTTATATTTTCATAAATTTATATAAGAAAGATTTATTACTTTTTTGGCCATACAGCCCAGATAGCCCTTTGGCTGCATTTTGTATCTTTTGCCTTGTCTTCCTACATTTTTCTTCATGCATGATTGATGTTCATTCCTCTGTTTTATCCCTTGTTTTCACATATATTCTTAAATTGTTATGCCATGTTACTTACAGCCTGCTTTAGGAATGAAAGGGATACTCTACCTGAATATTAGAGGCTGGTTCAGCCATCCAAATTCTACTACAGATGATTCTTTAGTTGCAGTTATAGAGATACTATACTTCTGGTGCTCTTGCAGATGCAGTGACTGAAATTACTTTAATATCATATTTATTTAAAGGTGTTGGCTGTCATAGTAAAGCCTGTATTGACGAGCATATAATGTTGTCTTCCATTATTCTGTGGAATAACTTTCTCAGATGGAGCTATCAGCATCTGTAATCACCAATTAGAACCATGTTATTGCAATTACCGATACTCAGTCCCAGTTCTTTTATTCTAATGTGAGCACTCAGAAATCTTCTTTGCTTGAAGTGCTGAGTCCCTTTTAATAGTGCAAAAGCAATATGATGTAGAGAACAACTCTAGACCCATAAAGTGGTTGCTCAAAATCAGCCGATGCACTGCTCTCAAACTATAAAAAAAATACCTGAATTTTTATGCATATATGTGTGTGTGTGTGTGTGTGTGTGTGTGTGTGTGTGTGTATACCTTAACTTTTATGCACAATGCTTGTTACAATTGCATATTAGTGTCATAGTAGTGTGATTTTGAATGCTCTCTACCGTTTTGAAAACGATTTGATACCCCTTGTTTTTATCTGCTATGAAGGTTTTTTCATCCTGTTTTCATTATTTTTTTAAACTAACTCATAACCATCTCCATTTCTTCTTTAAAATACAGATATCTGTTCCTCATAACGAAACGGATAAAATAGCTCGAGGAGGCCTGGATAAGATGACCCTTATTGAGGTTTGCTCTGATGTATTTTTGAATTTATGCACACAGTGAAACACCTATGGTAGTTATTTAATTTCAAAAGAATGATTTTTTGCAGGTTGGTCCAAGATTTTGCTTGAATCCTATCAAGATTTTTGGTGGCAGCTTTGGAGGCCCAACATTGTATGAAAATCCATTTTTTGTTTCACCTAACCAGGTCAGAGTTTTCTACACGATAGTTTTACATTTTGGCATCACAAGTATGAATAACTTCTCTTTAGTTAGAGAAGAGTTCCTCATTTGATGAGCTGTATAAAAATATCCACCATTTTGATGGTTTTCCATAGTGATAAGTTCCTTTTTTAAATGAAACCGTCAAGCATCTTCTCACTGATTCATCGTCGAGTTTTCCTCCCTTAATTGGTTCGACTAATAACTGAGTTCAACAAATGTTCAAGCCAATGTGACCACGCACTGTCTGTTCATTCACTGACCTTATTGTTCAGAGGTTATTAGGTGTTTTTCATCATCAATTGCTGTGATTAAACATAATCCTTTTTTCTCTCTCTCTAGTATTCTGGCATCAATGGCATGATATTCATTTCAATCTTGCAGATTCGAGCACTGGAGAAAAAGCAGAAGGCTGGGAAGTTCGCCAAGAAAGTCAAAGCCAAGACGAGGAGGAAGATGCACGAGCTATCAAATCCATTGGAGCCTGATGAATTTGCTGACATGTGGAAGGAATG
Source organism: Salix arbutifolia (assembly GCA_025169955.1). NCBI lineage: Eukaryota > Viridiplantae > Streptophyta > Magnoliopsida > Malpighiales > Salicaceae > Salix > Salix arbutifolia. The sequence goes on along the minus strand of CM045917.1, from coordinate 27,103,442 downwards.
ATCTCCTCCTACCATTGTTGTTGATTTTATCGTATCTCCTTGTATCCTGCATGAAAAATACGACCATTTTGGTTTATTGCCTTCATTGGCATTACAAGTTTTTGTCCCTGCCTTGGATTAGCTTATCACGCGCTGTAATCAAGTTGGTATTTTATGGCACACCTTTCCTTTTCCGAACCCCAGAGCTTCAATTTCTTCAATACACAATCATGCGGCAAGTAAATATCAGATGTTGAACTTTTTCCGTGGTTTTTATCCTGAAACTCCCTGAAAGCTTTGGATATTTTTCTGCTGAAGCAGATTCTGGAATGAGGATTTGTTGAGCAGCATTGCCTATGCCTTTTCCTCAGGATCAACAAGTTTGAAGTTTGCAAAACTGCAAATTCAGATTGATTCTCTAATTATGTGACTGGAAGAAAGGATTTTACCCGAGGTTTGATTGGAGGTAGTTTATAATTTCTTAAAAATAATAATATATATATTTTTTTACATATATTTCCATATAAAATAAAACATTCCGGGCAACGTTTATTGATAGCTGTACAGACTACAGAGTGAAGGGAAAACAGAGTAAAACGAACAAAAATAGAAATGAAAACAAAACAAAAAGTTCAGAAATTAGAAATATTTTTGATCCGGTTATGAATTGAAGCGCATCATGTTCTTAGCTGTGTGATTCCCACCCTGTCCAATTAGCTTCACTTCCTCTGCGGGGCATGCTATTGATCCTTGTGTAGACATCGACCTTGAAATTTGCCCCGCAGAGAAATCCTTCACTGTCGGTCCTTGGCATTGCTCTAACTTTGTTCATCGGATGCTCAAAGCTCATCAAACCTCCTTCACTGTGGAACATAAACCCTGCACATCGACCACCACCACCACCATTTTGATGAGCAAATCAACCATTATGTATGACACACAGCAACATTTTCTCATGTAAAAGAGAAGATTATAATGCAAAAATCCAGATTGTGCTGTAATGCCGCTCCAAAAACATAGATTTTGTTCGTCATCTATGATTAGCCCTTGCTCTGATAATACAAATTACCTGTTGGGAAGGGAGCAAACGATTTGGCACAGCCTTCTTTTATGGCTTCCAAATCATCAGATATCACCACAGAGCCATCTGCTGCAATTCCCCAGTACAGCTTAACTCCACCATCAGAACCCTGCGATCATACAGTAAACTTGGAAGCAGGGCCAAGAAAATAAAACATGCTTGGAAATGATTTGAACATAGCTCATTAGATGGTATTAACTGATAGAAAAAAGGAGTGAAAAGGAAGGATTAAACAACATACAAGTGCAGCAAAAACACTTCCAGCCGTACTATCGTAGATAACGAAAGCAAAGCTCCCATCAAGATCCTTAACAACTTGATCGGCTGGATAAGGACCTCGATCACGAAGAGTCCTATAAGCTTCTATCACAAACATGGCCTCATTAGTCCCCTTTGTCAATCCATACTGCCTATTGAGCGTGCATAAGTTGTTCAAGCTTCCAGAAAAGAGGCAGTATATACCATCAAAACCACAGAACAGCCTGCCGAACATTTACCGTCAACAAGACAGTAATTTAACAATTTTTGAACGAATCAATAAGCACATATCTAACAATGGAAAGGAAATTCAATCAAGATGCAGGTACCTTTGCTGAGGAGGGAAAGGGTTGTCTTGGGGAACATAGGCAAGCACAGCAGCTTGACCAAAGTTCATGGAGAAAGTCTTCTGAGGATGGTGCGAAAGGAAATCATTGAGTGTTTCCGCAGGAAGCTTAGGCTTCTTAGTACCATTTTGAGACGGTGGACTGTTGAGCTCCTCAGGTGGGTGAGCAAAAGCCTTGTGAAAAATTGCCAACATCTTCTAACACTTGCAAAATAAACCTGCAAAATTGCCTAAAATTTATGACTTTGCTTTTTGTTCAAAGAGTTGATATATGATCGATCACAGACGGGGAGAGCTCATAATCAAGGTCTTGAGTAGTATTTATAGGGTTGTTATGTTTTTCCAAGGTGGGCATGGGTAACATTATCCACATATGGGGGCGTGGAGCCTAGTGTGAAGGTGGATAAGGATTCTCGTACTTCGATGGAGTCTTATCTAAATTTGAGTTTGTTTCTTCTCCTTGTTTGTTTATTCAGTATTTTCTTTCCCCACACCTAATGTATAAGATGCTGTCTGCCACTTTCTTCGCTCTGATTTGACAATGCTATCTTGAATTTGTTCTAATTATTGAGTCTTTTCTTTCCCCACACTTTTTTTGGTGGATGGATTTCAGAAATATTTTTGAAAATATTTAAAAATTTTATTTTATATTTTAAATTAATTTTATGTATTAATATTAAAAAATAATTTTAAAATATAAAAAATATATTATTTTAATATATTTCTAAATAAAAAATATTTTTAAAAACTATCTCACATTTCTAAAAAGTACACACACGTCAAAACTTAACTTTAAACATCGTTGGGAATCTAATTTTCAAATGGTAATTTTCTTGGAGTACAGAAAATGAGGAATCTTGCTAAAAGGGGAGTGTTTTGGGATCTGTATGGGAGCAAGCATGGCCGAAGATAAATGAAAAGAAAGAAAGAAAAATGCAAATCTTTTTATAAAAGTAAACATTTTATACTTTTTTTTAATATTAAGGGTGTTTGGAATTGTATTTTAAGTTGTTTTTTTTACTTAAAAATGGATCAAAATATTTTTTTAAATTTTTTTATTGACATCAATATATCAAAATAATATAAAAATATAATTTTTTTTTATTTAGAACATACAAAAAAAAATCTCAATTTTTTTGAAAAACATTTTTATATGCTTCCCAAACACCCCATTATACCTTACTTTGAGGGTGTTTGGCTTCAAACTCCGGTTTGTAGCTTTTTGTTTGTTTTTTTTTTATTTTAAATGAATATGATTTGGTTTTTTAGATCATTTTGATGTGCTGATATCAAAAATAATTTTTAAAAAATAAAAAAAACATCATTTTGATATATTTCGGCACGAAAAGCACTTTGAAAAAGTTACAACAACAACTCTCCCAAACACCCTCTTTCTCAAGTTTTAGCATTTACTATTTGCTGCACAAGATTTTTTAAGAAAAAAAATAATCTAGAAAATGGTAACATATATTCTAAAAAAACATTTTCATATGAAATGAGCAATGTTTTTTTTTTTTTTAATATTGAGATATTAAAACATTTCATTTACCATAACTATTCTATGAAACTTGCGATGATAATATAAAAAAATATATTGAAAAGATGGATTTTGAATCAACTTAATGTTGATGACTAAATTAATAAAAAATATCACTTAGTTTAAAATAAAATCTAAGTAAACCCGAGTCAACAAAGTAAACTTGCAACCAAGTCTTGCAAGTCATCCTATTTAATAGATTTTTTTTAACATAAATATATTTTTTTATTTAATTATACAACAATAAAGTGCATGATAATCTTTTAATACCAATTTTTAAAAGGAAAAAAAATCATGTTAGGCATGTAGGGTCGAGATAGAAAAACTAGATTAATAATAACATATGACGAAGTTGCATTGTTTTAGGTTTGAGTCAAATAATAAAAAAAGAAGATCATCAATAACAAATGATGCACCTTTTTCTTTAATAAATAATAACCTAAATGCTGCAAATTAACTCGTTAAACACACGATTTGGTTCATAAACCTTTTTTTTTTATCATAATTCTTTAACCCAAATATAAAATAGCAAAAAAAATAAAAAAATAAAACAATCCTAGTTGCCTAACTCGGTTTAAAAGAAGAACAAAGCAAACATGTGGGCTTGCCTTCTAGCCTAGGTCGTGTGGCCGAACCATCTAGTCTAACCTGCAAGCAACCTATTGTTTGCCCCATTCTTCTTTTTTCTTAAAAGAAAACATATGAAAATGTAAAGTCGAACGACCAAAGTCACTAGAAAAATGAAGTCTCAAGTTTATTTTTGTTAAAAAAACCCATTTTAATTCAAAACAATTTAATAAACGTATACATGGTCTAAGAAGAGCTAAAAAGCAGCTACAAAGCTAAAATTAATTTGGAACCAAACATATTCTCACGATCCTATTTGCCTCTTATGCCACTAGCCAGAGAAAAAAAGAAAAATTAACAATCTTACGTGGAAGCATGCAGTCAAATTAAGCAGCCTCAACATTTTTTTTCCTTTATATTAATTTGTAATTTCTTGAACAAATTGGACACGTTTGGTAAGGTGATGGAAGGGCTTGTAAAAAAAGTGGTAACCGTGGCAGGGCTAAATCATTCAGCGTGCTTTTTTAGGTATTCTGTGGGTGGTTTGGCTTAGCATACTGTATTTTACTTTAACGCCTTGAAGATGTAGTGTCTGTTTGACTGTGCGTTTTAATTGGTATTTTATTGAAATTTGAATTTTTTATTTTATTTTAAATGAATATGGTTTGATATTTTTAGATTATTTTGATGTATTGATGTCAAAAATGATTTTTAAAAAATAAAAAAAAACATCATTTTGATGTATTTCGGTACGAAAAACACTTTGAAAAGCTACCGCAATCGCACTCCCAAACAGGTCCGTACATCTTTCACAGAGAATAGAAAAATGAAACATGAAAAATAAAAAATGAAAAATGAAAAAAATATCTAAAATTTATTTATAACTTAACCGCTTTTATCAATTTACTTTTTTCTTACAGATAGAAACGAGCGAATTGCTCGCACGATGCGCTGGGCTTTTTTATCTATGTAGAAAACTGATTGATTTTATATGTGTTGTATTTTGTTATTTTAATATTTAATTAGTAAAATTGTAATTGATAAAATCTGTTAAAAACGGTTTTTTTCCACCAAAAAGTAATTGAATGTTGCTATTGCTAATTGTTTTTGATAAAATCTGTTAGAAATTTTGCTAAGAAGATGAAATTATTTATTAGAAATTTGTTGTTCGGATACCCTAGTTAAAAAAAAAACACAAAGAAGAAACCCAGTTAAAAAAAAAAGGCTGACTTAGACGCCCCGATTATAAAAAAATTAAAAAATATAAAAAAGGTTCTTGTTTATTAAAAGAACAGAAAAAATGAAGCCAGTCATAAAAAGAATTTGCAAGGGAAAGCACCTTTTTAAACAGTAATGAGAAAAAAATTATGGTGCGCGTAAACTAACCTGGAAACCTCGGTCATGGAAAAAAAATGTATAAGTGGGAAAAGAAACAGGGAAGAAAAATGTTCAAAAAAAAAAAAAGGATCTGGAGATTAGTCGTGGTGTACATAAGTTGCTACCGATACCTCAGTTAAAAAAAACAAATAAAAAGCCCGGTTAAAAGAATAAAACATAAAACACCTTTTCAAATAGTGAAAATTATTGTTAAAAAATAAAAAAGGAAGCTGGTTATAAAAAAAAGTGTCAGGGGAAAGTATCTTTTTAAACAGTAATGAGAAGAAAAATCATGGTGCACGTAAACTAACCCGGGCACCCCGGTCATTAAAAAAAATATATAAATGAAAAAAAAACTGGGAAAAAATGTTTTAAAAAAATAGATCTGAAGATTAGTCATGGTGCGCGTAAGCTGACACATATACCCTATTTAAAAAAAACAAAAGAGAAGTCTGAAAAAAGAAAAGAAAAAAACAAATGGAAAGGACCTTTCTAAACAGTAATGAACAGTGAAATCACTGTTCATTACTGTTTTAAAAATATTTGCAGCTGGAGAGATTTAAACTCTCACTCCCGTGATTTGGCCCCCACACTTAACCACTCGGCCAAATGATTTTGTTGTTCATCCTAGCATTCAAATAATACTTATCTTAGTATATAGTGTTTGCTATTCCAATCTACAATGTATATAAGTCTGAGTTAATAGTTCAATGAACAGTGAAAAATACCCATTCTGTTTTAACTTATAGCGAGTGAACTTGCCCACGCGTTGCGCTAAGCTTCTATTTATGGGGAAAACTGATTGATTTTATGCCTGTTATATTCTGTTATTTATTTCATATTAGCACCTTAAAATATATATACTAAGCACTTTTTGGAATTGCAATCTCCTTTAGGTATTCTATAAAATAATAATAGTCATGGTTCGTGTAAGCTGATCCAAACACCCTAATTATATAAAAAAAATATATAAAGGGGAAAAAACAAAAAAAATGTTAAAAAAAAATTAGTCCAGCGATTATTCGTGATGCACCACGTTGACCCGGAACAAAAGAAATATATACTTGGGAAGAAAAAATCATGGTGCGTGTAAGTTGACGCGGACACCTCGGTTATAAAAAAAACAGAATAAAAATGTATAAGTGGAAAAAAAACAGGGAAAAAAATGTCAAAAAAAGTGGATTTGGAAATTAGTCGTGGTGCGCGTAACTTGGCCCGTACACCTCAGTCATTAAAAAACAAATTGTAAAAAAACAACAACAATCAGTTATTGAAAAAAAAAACCATTTTTTTTAAACCCGGTTTTTAGAAAGAAAGAAAAAATCAATTTTGTTGGCTGAGTGGTTCGAACTCCTACGCGCAACATTTTTCAACGTGCAAAGAAACACTCGGCCACAGCCATTCATTTGACATTTCTACACTACAAATCCTAAAAAAGCAGCCCTGTATAAAAAAAAAGACCACCGAGCTCATGTAGGCACGAAGCAGTGGATCAAATGTCCAATACACAGTGTTTTGTGTGTGTGTGAACAATGTTGCTAAAGTAAAAGGGCGAGTTGTTTTAGCTTATATATATATATATATATATATATAAAACAAAAATATAAGAAAAACACATTAGAAAAAAAAAAGGGTCCGAGGATTAGTCTTGGTACACATAAATTGGTCTGGACACCCTGGTTATAACAAAAAAATTGGATCCAGAGATTAATTGTGGCGCGCTATAGCTAGCCCCAATCATAAAAAACAAAAAAATATATATAAGTAGAAAAAGAAATAAATTTAAAAAATATAACCAGAAAAAAAATATTTCATGGAAAAAAATTAGGAAAAAACAAAAATAAACTATAAAAAAATTGGATCCGAGAATTAATCGTGGTGCATTTAAGCTAGCCCGGTCACCTTGATCATATATATATAAGTGGAAAAAGGGAAAAAATATAACCAGAAAAAAAAATTTCATGAAAAAAAAATATAATTAGGAAAAAAAACGCTATAAAAAACATTGAATCCGAGGATTAATCATGGTACGTTTAAGCTTGTCAAACACTTTGATTATACAAAATAAATATATATAAGTTGAAAAAAAAAGTATAACCAGAAAAAAAATATTTCATGGGAAAATAATTAGAAAAAAATAGGAAAAAAAATAATAACAGAAACAAAAAAGGCAAGAAAAAAAATAATTAGAAAAAAAAAGTAATAAAAAAGCAAGAAAGAAAAGCAAGAAACAAATAAAATGAAAAAAGAAAAAGAAAAACGTAATCCGGAAAAAAAAAGCAAAAGCAAAAGCAAAAAAAAAAAAAAAAGCTAAACCAAATCAGTTTTGCGTTTTGAGCGCCTCGAGCTCGCGCGCGCGCCGATGCAGCGCGCGGACAACAGCTCGGCCATAACCACTTCTTTTTCATTTCCACTGTAAATATGAGAAAAAGTAGTCCTGTTAAAAAAAAAGAGAGCACATGCTCGCGCGAAGCACTAGAGCAAATTGCCAGTGAATAGTGACAATGAGTCTAGTGCTACAGTAACCGATCATTCTGTTTTAGATACTAGTTAAATGCCCGCACTACGTTGCGGGCGGAACAAATAATTTTACAACTGTTCAGATTAAAATATAATATTTCTACATGTAAAGTTTGATATAATAAAACAGATCAAAATATCATATCATAAAAACAGTAACATCGAAGTCTTAACTTCTAAAATTATCATCACTATTACTGTCAAAATAATAAAAATTATTAGACTACCCCGAGAAAAAAACACAAAAATTAACAAAAAAGCAAGTAAGAACAAAAACTGAAATTATTATTATTATTCTTAATATTAATTTTATTATTGCGTTAATAAAAAAACAAAATTACATCAAAGATTAAAAACAGTTTAAAAATATTAACAAAAGAGCAAATAAAAAAATAAAATAAATGATAAAACAAAAGTAAAAATTATTACCTGAAAAAAAATCATTTGACTTGAAAATTAAAAAATTGACCGCACTACGTTGGGGGCTGAGCAAACAATTTTTATGATTGCTGGGATTAAAGAAATTAAAAGGATTTGTTGGTCCAAAATGAAAATATAATATTTATATATGCAAAATTTAATATAATAAAACAGATTATCACACCATATTATAAAAATAGCAACATCGAAGTCTTAACATCTAAAATTATAATTGCTATTACTGCCAAAATAAATAAAATTATCAAATTATCCTGAGAGAAAAAGCACTCAAAAACATTAACAAAAGAGTAAGCAAGAAAAATAACTAAATTTATTATTGTTGTTGTTGTTGTTGTTGTTGTTGTTATTGTGTTGATAATGAAAAAAAAAAGAAATAAATGAAAGACTAAAAAAATCCTAATAACTTTAACAAAAGATTAAACAAAAAAATAAAATAAAAATTATAAGGTAAAAAAAATTCATCTGACTTGAAAATAATAAAAAAAAACCAATAAAAAAACTAAAAGAAAGAGAAAATAAAAATTAAAATAAATGATAAAACAAAAATAAAAATTAATAGCTTAAAAAATAATCATTTGACTTGAAAATTAAAAAAATTGACCACACTACGTTGCGGGCTGAGCAGGCAATTTTTATAATTGCTGGGATTAAAGAAATTAAAAGGATTTGTTGGTCCACAATTAAAATATAATATTTATATATACAAAATTTAATATAATAAAATAGATCATCACATCCTATTATAAAAATAGCAACATCGAAGTCTTGACATCTGAAATTATCATTCCAATTACTGTGAAAACAATAAAAATTATCAAATTATCCTGAGAGGAAAAAACTTAAAAATATTAACAAAAGAGTAAGTAAGAAAAATAATTGAAATTATTATTATTATTATTATTATTGTTATGGTTGTTGTTATTATTATTATTGTGTTAATAATGAAAAAAATAAAATAAATGAAAGACTAAAAAAATCCTAAAATTTTAACAAAAGATCAAGCAAAAAATAAAATAAAAATAAAAATTATTATGCAAAAAAAAATCATTTGACTTGAAAATAATAAAAAAAAACCAATAAAAAAACTAAAAAAAAAAGAACAAAGGGAGAAAAAAGAAAAAATATCAATTTTCAAATGATCATAGATACAAAATAAAATTTAAGAGCTAATTTTTTTCAAAAAAATATCACCTCAACAAATAAAAAAACTAACAAAAATTAAAAATCAAAGCTAAGAGCACACTTATTCCAGAAAAAAAAAAGGGATTAAAATAAAAAATTAGAAGTATAAGGGCCGAAATGAAAATCAAATAGATTATTAATTTCAATCAGAGGACAAAATTGAAAACATTGAAACTTCTGTACCGAATAGATTAAGCTATTTCAACCCAATCCGGAAATTAAAAGGAGGACCGAAGTGAAACATTAACATTTAATTGATTTAAATCGTAGGAACCAATCAAACTAAATCAAAACTTATATAACATAAATCAGGACCATACATAAAATTCAAAGTATAGGGACTGGAGTGCAAAAGCAACAAAACCGGGGGCCTCTCCTGTACTTTTACGTGCAGGACAGAGAGAAAACCGGGCAAGCAGCTTTAACCGGCCACCGCCACGTCCACGACCACCATGTGACAATACGCGCCCCCCGTGAGGAAGACCACGCGGAGGCACTTCGACAGAGACTCTGGTAGCCCATCTCCGTCTACACGATCACACCTCACGCGCCACCTTAACAGGGCGTGAGGCGACATAGTGTCGGTTGTGTGTCCTGCACGCGCCGACAGTATTTCGAGAAAAATAATAAAAAATGATGGCCAATTACCAGTATACCCCTGTGCTTAATTCATCAATTTTGTCTTATTAAGGGCTATATCTGTATTTAGCCATTTAAAAAAATAAAAAAAATGCGGCGAACCGGACCGGGCTGTACACGTGCAATTACCTCCGTGACCCTAAGCCCAGAAGCCGTTTCTTGTCCTATTCAAGGGGCAAAGGCGTTCATCCACTGTTCATCGAAGGAAACAAAATAATGATTATTTTTTTTTGCTATTTTGGGCAAATTCCAACGGATAATTGTAAATTGGTTACGATATCCAATTTTCATTTTAAAATATGAGAAAGATGCAACATAATTTTTTACGAAAAATATACATGGAAAAATCTTGGAATTCGGCCGTATGCACAAAAAACACATTTTTATATTTTTTGAAAATTTTGTTTTTTATATATTTTTGTCTTTTAAAAAAAAATTATGGGCTAGACTGTCCAGCCCTGATGGGCCCATTCCCATCCCCTTTGAGCTGGGCTGGGAACTGAACCCGGCCCAAACGGCCCAACGGGGGAGTGAATTAATTCACTCCCCCAGCACTGAAGAAGACGATGCACAGTAAACGGTGGTCGACCGACCACGAAGAGAGGCTTAGCTGCTACTTCAACCGGGTAGAGGAGGTCGATGTGGTTCTGCCTGCAGTGGTTTCGTTAATGCCGGTGCAACTACTGTGGCTTTGCTGCCTAGCCGGAGGTCACGTCTGGGTGGCTTGTGTGAAGGAGGGGATAACGGTGGAGAGGACGGTGGTGATAGGTAAGTTTCTGGTTGCCGGTTGCCGTTGGAGGAGAGGAGGAGCTGCTGCATGTTACTGTTTTTTTAGAGAGAGAAACGTCGACTGGAGGAGAGAGAGAGCTGGAGGAGAGGGAAAAAAAGAAGCTCACGTGAGGAGGAGATGACAGTGGAGAGGATGGTGGTTCTAGGTGTTGCCGGTTGCCGTTGGAGGAGAGGAGGTGCTGCTGCATGTAATTGTTTTTTTAGAGAGAAACGTCGACTGGAGGAGAGAGAGAGAGATGGAGGAGAGAGAAAAAAAACGCTCACGTACGCGCGCGAAGCATCGATAGAAAATATTCACGCTATAGTGTTTTTACTCACATTGTACAGTAAGCGTCTGATCTGTTTTAGTATATAGGATAAAGGATAATAACGAGCGAATTTGCCCGCTCCGCTGGGCTTTTTTATCTATGTAGAAAATTGATTGATTTTATAAATGTTGTATTTTGTTATTTTAATATTTAATTAGTAAAATTGTAATTGATAAAATCTGTTAAGAATGGTTTTTTTCAACCAAAAAGTGATTGAATATTGCTATTGCTAAAAATCTTTTGATAAAATTTGTTAGAAAATTTGCTAAGAAGGTGACATGATTTGTTAGAAACTTGTTGTCACGGATACTCTGGTTATTGATAAAATCTGTTAAGAATGGTTTTTTTCAACCAAAAAGTGATTGAATATTGCTATTGCTAAAAAACTTTTGATAAAATTTGTTAGAAAATTTGCTAAGAAGGTGACATGATTTGTTAGAAACTTGTTGTCACGGATACTCTGGTTAAAAAAAACACAAAAAAAAAAACTCGATTAAAAAAAAAACTTGGACACGGTATTTTTAGGCCATAATATTCAATAAATATTAAAACATATAATTAGTCTCACATACTTTATAGTGTAATCGAAATGGGAGGTGATCCGTAGATGTTTTAATTGTAGATAATCCAGGTAAATTTGTCAAAAAAAATTTATGAGTTGTCTTTTTCCTCTTGTAATATTAGATCTGACACATTATAAATAAAAATATGTAATTTGTTTTTAGAAATAAACCTAAATTTTTTACGTGCTATAATTACTTATCTGCCGTGTAAAAAAAACAGTGTAATCGAAACGGGAAGTGACTCGAATTTTTTTTAATTTTAGACAATCTAGGCAAATTTGTTATTTTTTTTTAGTTGTATTTTTTGCCCAGTAATATTAGATATGAAATATTAAAAACCAAAATATTATAAATATTTTTTAAGAAATAAACTTTAAAAAACAGAGCACAAAATTAAAATTCGAATACAATTTTTATCTTTATTTTTTATAAGATTTATTCTTTGTATTATTTTATAGCCAATTCATTAATGGGTGAACTTGCCTAAATATTTTATCGATTTATGGACTTTGCATATTGAAAAACTATAATCGACTAATTGTTGGGCGTGTTTTAATTGTTTTGACGGTTATTTAATTGGTGAATCGTAAATTTGCAATTAATAAAATGAATGAAAGATGAATTAATTGTTTCTTGTACCGAACTTATTGATGGTTAGGTTTGTTTTATTGGCAACGAATTATTTTACCGGTAGATAGTAAAATTGCAACCGCTAAAATCTATTAAAGATGGATTATCTCTTGTCTGCATCGATCTGGTTGATTGATTGTTTGGTGTGTTTTAATTGTTTTGACAATTATATAATCGGTGGATGAAAAAAATACAATCGATGAAATCAATTAGAGATGAATTATGATGATTTTTGTAGTCAATTAGGAATTCGTTGGTGGTTGGCTGTGTTGTAATTGTTCGTCTTATTATTTAATTGGTCACTATTTAGATGCGTTGTTTAGTTGTTGTATTTTTTTATATAGTGAATTAATTGATTGTCTAACGTGTATTTTTTTTCCAGTTAATTGATCAATGGGTGAATATGTGTTAATTGGTTGTCTATAAATTTAATTTGCCGAGAGTGAAACTATAATTGTTAACCGTTATTGATCAATGGGGTGTGCTCTATTTTTTCGACAATCATTTAATGACGAAGCAAAGTTTTAATGTGGAAAATTTGACATCCCACCTCACACTTGTTATAGCGTCCACCTCATTTCTTTATTTTTGCTTATTATATCGTGACTGAAGTTATTTAAAACCACTTGTTACTAATGATGTTCTGTGGAATTTGACGATTGTTATGGTAGTTGTTGGTGTTCAATGATTAAGCTGGAAGGAGAAATTAAGGGTGCCTGGCAGAGCAATATATTGGTTCCTTTGAAGAAGAAAATGAAATTAACGTATCACCAAGCATTTTGAAGGAGCAGTTGATTTAGCAATTTTTATTCTGCATCTATCTAGTGTCTTCACTAGACCTTCACGAAAAGCATGAAAAAAAAAGTTGTGTTCGATAGATATGTGTTAATACACTAATAAGGGAGATATCCCATACATTTAATAAATCTGAACATGCAACCTACATCACACATTTAATAAGGCATGTGGATGAACACCAAACTGCAGGAGGAATGGTCTCTCATTATCATGGGCATGTCAGTGATTGTGTCTTAAAATTGTTATGCCAAGAAATTGTCTTCACCAGAAACTGTCTTCACCATCTATCCGAGAGAAGATTCAAATCTAATTAAAGTTAGCCAACTGGATCATCATTTTTCTCTTTCTGATCAAGTACAGGCTATTATAAGCTATTTGTTAATCATGTGATGTCAAGGTGGTTTGGTGGCGCAACATTTCTCATTCCTGATTCTAAAATGATTATAAAAAGGAGCTTCACATAGACGAATTAATTAATCATCGTATACTTTTAGTGACATGACATTTTATTTATGATACTCCCACACTATGAATTTGATATGTGAATTGAATGTGTAAACAATCATTATGCTTTGACACTTCGAAGATTGTTTGTTTAGTGAACCAAGTTCACTAATTCAATCGGCCTGAATTGGGCAGAAGACATTCTAACCTGCAAAACACTATTTGAAATGAACTAAACTGAAGATGGGCATGCAAAGGAATCAAATTACATCTTGCATGTACATGTTGACAAACAAAAATATCATCTTTCTGGAAACCAAATTTCCTTCATTTATAAAGAATTGGAATGGAAGGATATGAATATGTCTGGAAACAATTACATAGGAAATTCCCAATTGTTGTCGAATGCAGGCTTAATTGATCGGCGGCCACACAAAGAAAAAATCCATTAATTGAATGCAAGCACAAATTTATGAGATGCTGAATGAAGAGAATCACCCAAGTGATGCATTAACCATGGCACGTCGAGAGAAGCCCCGCCCAAGAGATGCATTCCTATGGGCTTTCCGATTAAGAGGAAAAACCATCAATATAAGTAGAGTTCTAATTTAATTAAAAACTTAATCATGGCGGCTCAAACAAAACATGAACACAACAATCAAGACCAACGGATTCATAGTTTTTTTGTTGTCCAAATAAAATGTAATTGTGAAAACTGAAAGGAACTGACTAATCATCATTTTACACTTTAATGTCAGGAGTTATTTTTGCAATGACATGAGTTATATTTGCAATGAACCAACAATGATATGAGTTATTAAAGCAAGAACTGGTGCACACCAGTGCTGAATGTTTTCTTGTAACAATGAGCGACATCCACATAAGTCGAGGCAGCTCATGTTTGCTATCCGACTATGATTATCTTTCAATAATAACATCAGGAAAAGAAGTGAGATTTGAAAAAATTAAGTATCTAATTCAATCATACACGGGCACCTTCAAATGACACTGTCCCAGTTTTACATACGTCGATCCAGCTTTTTCCCCAGAAACATAATAACCGAAGAAGAATGAACAACCGATTGTAGAAGCTTACCACGAATAAAACTAATTGAGGATATAACACAACTTTACATGCTTATTAAGTGAGTATTTAATTGATAAACTTTGAATACAATCTAATCAAAACAATAAAAAATGCAAGTCCATGTCCCATTCCAACCAAACCTTGCGAATTAAGATACAAAAAATCCAAATAAATTTAATCCAATATAACTCCTCAAATGAAAGAAAAAAAAATTATTTCAATCACGAAAGCAACAAATGATCAGAAATACGAAAGGAAATGAATAAAATCATAAGTTGGGATGATATACCAAGATCCTAAATAAATAAAGGAAAATAAATTATAAACTATACAGTTGAAAAGAAAAAAAAGGCGAGGGGATGAAATGATACAGGATTTAGCGAGCTTGAAACTATTGGCAGCTTTGTCGAAGAGATCAGCGGCGTCTTCATATTTGGAGCCGAAAAAACCCGAACAGTTCAATTTCTTCCCTGCTGTCTTCTCGAAATCGTCTCCTTTTGCTACCAAGTCCATTCCTCGACTTCCTCAAGGATCTCTCTCTTTTGCTTTTTATATATATATATATATATATATATAATTGGTATTTATAGTTATTATGAAACGAAAAAAATGTCAATCGCAATGTACACTCGACAATAAACGGAAAGAAAAACAAAAAGCAAGAACTGGTGCATACCAGTGATGGATGTTATCTTGTAACAATGAGCGGCATCCACATAAGCTGAGGCAACTTTATGTTTGCTATCCGACTACAATTTTTTTTTTAATAACAACGTCAGGAAAAGAAGTGAGATTTGAAAAAATTTAGTGCCTAATTCAATTATACATGGGCACCTTCAAATGACAGTGTCCCAGCTTGACATACGTCGATCCAGCTTTTCCACCTGAAACATAATAATAAGAGAAGAATGAACAATCAATTGTAGAAGCTCACCACAAACGAAACTAATTGAGGATATAACACAACTTTACATGCTTATTGAGTGAGCATTTAATTGATAAACTTTGAATACAATCGAATCAAAACAATAAAAAATGCAAGTCCCTGTCCCATTTTAACCAAACCTTTCGAATTAAGATACTAAAAATCCAATATAACTGCTCAAACTAAAGAAAAGAAATCGATTCAATCGCGAAAGCAACAAATGATCAGAAATAGAAAAGCAAATGAACAAAACCAACAACGAAACAGCAAAAGCATCAACTGACACAATAGCAGCCATTATTGAACCTAGCAATTCACAAAAAAAACACTACATATATACCTTGAGAATCAACGAAGCCAACAAAATCCTAGGACCACAACACTCTAAACCCCCTGCAAAAAAACAGAAAAACAAAATGAAGAACGAAAAATCAAAATTAGCTTAATAAACAAAGCATGAGACAACACAATGCAAAACAGGGAAAAAAACAATGAAAGGGCAAGCAAGCTGAATAAAACACATGAATAGCAATCAAAACTTGCACCGTGTAAGCAAAAAAACACAAATATGCATAAAAATCAATAAAAAACCAAACATTAGCAGCAACTGCACGCATAAAATCCAATGATTTTGTCAACTGAAACGACAAAACATTAGCAGCAACCTTGCACATAAAAATCAACTCTTTTAATAAAAGGAACCTTGCACTGCAAACAAATTCAATTGAAGTTAACAAACACATAAAAATGAATAATAAATCTGCATAAAAATCAAAACAAACAATAACCCACAAAACATTGGCACTAACCTGCATATAAAAATCAACTCTCTAATCAAAGGAACTCTGCACTACCAACAAACCCAATTGAAGTTAACAAATACATAAAATCAATAATAAACTTGCATAAAAACCAAATTAAAATCAAAACCAACAATAAACCAAATGAACAACACATCAGCAGAAACTTTCACTTACACCCAACCCAACGATTGTGTCAAAACACAAATAATAAATCCTTTACTCGCATCAACCCCCCACTGCCAACACAACAAAGCCACACACTCACAAAATTGAAATCAACAAACACGCTAAAATTAAAATCAACAACAACCAAACCCACAAAACATTGGTACCCAACGATTGAGGCAAAACATAAATAAACTCTTTTATCCAAAGAAACCCTCTATTGGCAACACACCCATAAAATCGAGATCAACAACCACACAACCCATACTCCATTGATACAAACAAACCGACCAAGAGACCCAACAAACAAATCAGCCCCCTCGCTCATCATCCAGTGATGCCAAAAGAAAAACCCAGTCACCCAAAGAGGCAAGAAACAAATCAAGGACCAGGCAAAAAAACCATACTTTTATAGTTTTTTTATTGTTTTTATATGTCGATGACACACACGCGCTCGCGCACACACGCGCATACACAAACATACATATATGCACATTTAATTACACCTATTTTTGAAAATAATATAGAGAAAATATCAGAAAATCACATAAATTGCCAAACAAAACATTAAAAAATGCATAAATTCAAAAAAATCCTTCATAATAAACGCAAAGTTAATTACAAATAAATTCAAAAAAATAAATAATAAAATAAGCAGAAAATTACATAAATTAAATATTAAAAAGACGAAATAAAAACCTCACTCATTGCTACGCTCAAGGTCAACGGGCGATACACAGCATGAAGTAACCGGTGCTTGTCCCTCTTCGTCCATTCTAGCAAATCCGCGTTAGGCTCCATAGCTTTTGCTACTTCCTCAGCCATAACGTAATTCTTGAAATTAAAAATTCAACTTTGTCTCTGTTAACAGATTACAGAAAATCAGCATAAAAATTTGGGTTTCGAAACCCTAATTTTAGAAATAATTAGAGAGGGAGAGAAGTTAGCAGAGAGAGGGAGAGAAGTTAATTACACCTAAATTTGAGAAGAAGATAAAAAAATATCAGAAAATCAGACCTTGCTTTTGATCTTTCACGTTGGCTCTGCTATGACCCTTTGCAATCTCTTTGCCCGACTTTATCTTTACCCGAATCCTTCCCGATGAACTTGCCCATTATGAAGGGAAAAAGCTCTTGAAAGGGCGCCGATTGAACTCTTATTTTTTATCTTCCGAATTTGAAAGATTGAAGGAAAGCTATTAGTTGAGGAAAAGGGGGTGGGAGGCGGCTAGGTTTAGAATTTTAGAATACGAGGGAAGGGGGGCGGCTAGGTTTAGGTTTAGTCAAAAAAAAGAAAGAAAAATGAGTTTTGCTGCCTACACAGCTCGAACCCTCGCGCGTCGTATAGGCCAACACACAGACGACCGCTTGGCCACAACCATTCCTTTGTCATTTCCACCACACAAAGTATAAAAAGCATCTCTGTGTAAAAAAAAAAAGGATCACAAACTCGCGCGAATCAGCGAGACAAATATCCAGTGCACAGTTTTTTCAGTCTGCGTGAACAGTAAATTTCCGAGCTGTTTTAGCTCTTTAGTTAATATGTAATATTGATGAGGAAAAATATGTTTTGAAATAAAGTAATATTAACTTATAGAAAACATTTTATTTATTTTAAAAACTTAGATAAATTCCCATTTCAAGCACTACGGGTACTATTTCCTTTTTTTTATTTTAAATTTCAATACAACTATAAAATTCAGATTTTAATTTTCGGGAGGCAGAGCATTCATTGGATAGAGGCCCCCGTTAGCTTTATATTTACTAAGGCCATGGCCTGATGCCCTAAAAAGCCCATTACATAAATACGATGAATGACGTTGTTGATGTACTTCGAAGATTGGACTTTCGTATCCTTTGTCATTAGATGGGCTTACGTTTGCCAAATCCAAAATATTGCCCGACACTATTTTTCTGAGAAATACAGCTCATATTTTCCAAATCTTTTTTTACTATTATTGAGTGAATAATTTGGATTTTTAGCTATAGTGGTTAAACCCGACCCGGGGACTGGTATGAAAAAGTTATGGGGTCAACTCATAAGTTGCCAGATCAATTTATTGGGTCAATGAACAATGCCAATTCTAGCTATTTGAAGGGTCGAGCATTGGATTTTCTCATCAATTTTGGTTATTTGATGATTTAATAAAAAATAGTTTTAATAAGTTAGGTTTGGTTTAAGTTTTTGATTAAATCATAGTAGACATAAAAAAAACTCACTCAAATTCTTGGTTGGCTCAACTAGCAATGTGACTTGGATTAACCTTTGAGTTCTATTTTTTTTTAAATCCGTATAAATTTTATAATCATATTTTTGTTTTTAAAATTTTATAATGAAAAGTTTTAATTATAATTGCTATGAGAGATTTTGTTGAAAATCAAAACTTTTTTGACACAAAGAATATAATTCTTAAGATATCTCAACTGATATGATACCTTAAAGTGTTATTTATTTATTTATAAATAAATAAAATAATATATATTTTTTTAATTTTTACAAATTATTTTTATATTAGCTCATCAAAATGATGAGAAAAACATATATATATATATATATATATATATATATATATATTTTAAAAAAAACACCTTTGAATAAAACATATAGAAATTCAGTGACGATGCAAGTCACAAATTGTAGAGTTATTGGTTAAAAATGAGGTGTTACCAGAGTTTCCAAATAAGTCATGGTTTTAATGTTTGGTAAATAAAAAAAAACAAATGATTTTCGGTGAATCCCACCTTTAAAAATTAACAAAACACCAGTCGATAAAAAGCTGGAAAGAGCTACTTCTTCTTAACCTGCTTTTCATTCCACTCTTCTCTCTCGGTGCGGTGGCATCAACAATTCAATCAGTTCTTGGTTCTGTGGATGAAATTCCAAAACAGAGGGGAGGGGTGGGGAGAGGGGATCATTCATTCCACTCTTCTTTGAATTCCATCAGTTCTTGGTTCTGTGGATGAAATTCCAAAATAGAGGGGAGGGGAATAATATAAAAATTTAAAAAGTTAATTAAAATATAAATGAATATATTAAAAGATATCACAATATAACTTTTGCTTCACAATTCTAATTTTGTTTTAGATAATATTTTACCAGATGTTGTTTCTCGATCAAATAGTCAAGGATCGCAGAGACCTTCACGTATGGATTTAATTCGTGATAGAATTATAAATAGTTTGATAGGAGAAGAAAAATAAGTGTCCAATTTACTTAAATTATTCATTACATTATGAAATTATGATTATTAATACAATATATATGTGTGTGTGTGTGCTTATACTCTTTAAAGTAATTTTACAAGTTGAAAGCAATATGAAAAGTTTGGTAACCAAACACATGAAATTATTTTTTATTAATCTCAAACTCAGCCACAGTTTTAACCAGATACTTCAAAAATTATTATGAAATGCAGCTAAAAGTGCTTTTCATGAAACTGTATTTTCAAAACCTTAACAACACAAACAAAAACAATATCAAACACATCCTAAATAAAAAATATATGGCTTAGAGCAGTCGTGGTGCCGGCCTATAATGGGAGTCCAGCTGGCTTAGAAAAGAATATGATAAGCTGCGTCGCATTTCACCCATCACTTGGGCTGTCGTCGGATGTGGAATATGAATATTTGAATCATATGGTTTAATTAACTTGTTGACTTTTCAACGGGGAGAGCACCAAACAAATTTTAGGTGCTTATCTTGTCGCATATGAAAAGTACGGGTCCTGGCAGCTAATAAATTTCTAGCAATGGATCAAGCGAATCCATCTCCTGATCATGTCTCTTTTACTTTCTGTACTTTGACGGCAACGTGTCTTCTTCTTCTTGTTGTTTTTATTATTTTTGGGATGGACAACTGGATTCCATCTCCTTTCATGGCGTAGCCTGGCAGATTCTGGGCTAAAATGATTACCCAATTTATTAGTCCTGCGAGTTTCAACCCATGCACGTCAGGTTTAGTTGCATCCCAATGGGATTATCGCCTTTTTATATGTTTGTTTATTTATTTATTTATGAATAATGAGTAGCTTACTGGCTTGGGGACAATTAATTAGCTTGCCAAACTCGAAGAAATCAGGAGTTGAAGTTCTGAGTTAAATAACCTTTTTTCTTTTCAAGTCGTAGAAGAATAATTTTGGTTTTAATTTAGGTGCTGTGTATATATTTATAAGTTGGTGCTTAAATTGCACCAACTCTAATTTATACAAACAAATCATGCACAATAGTTGATAAATTATATTGCGCATTTGCTCCATTGGTTGCAAAACTAATCGTGCTCTTCTCATCTTAAGATCCATTTTTTTTTTTTTATATATATATATATATATAAATTATTGGGTTTGTTTATTAACATAGTTGGCCATCTTAATAGACACATTAGGTCATGTTTGATATTAAATTTTAACATGTTTTTAATTTAAAAAGTAGTTTAAAACTCAATATCAAATAAACTATTAATCTTGATAAACAAAATTTGATAAAACAATCAGATGATGCATACACAGACAAGTCATTTACTAGACTTGTGATAAAAAAGGAAAGAAATAATTACTAGATTATTAAAAAAAAAATGCAACTTTACCTTATAATATTATAATACAACTTTGCTTTATAAAATTAGTCCATGCATATGCATTGTGTGTGTGTAAAATTAAATCACTTTCATTATCAATATTATTGCAAAAACAACTCAAGAATCTCATACTAATTGGCAAATAAGGAAATATAGAAAAACAAAAACAATCAATCACATAATAACACACAAAGAGTTTATTTACTTGGGTAACTTAGCCTTTCCCACATGTAAAACAAAAAAAAATCACAATGAAAAAAAAAATACAAGGAGTTGTATGAAATTGATTTCTCATTCAAGATTCCGAAGTAACCATAAATTCATTGTTTCTCTCTTTTCTAACCACCCAAGATGTAGATAATGGAGACTTACAAATAATATTTAACACTAAAATAAGATGAATTTAAGCTTTTATATATGGACAAAGTACATAAATATTTACTTTCTCACTTGAACCTATAATTTAATACAAACCCAACAAATTTCTATATTAACTTAAATTGAGCTAACTTACAAAACTTGAACTCCTTCTGTAATTGCTTCCATCAAGCATTTTTCAAGTATTACACAAACCAATCAAGTTCAAGCAATGCTTCAACCTGACTATAGAGATAAGCTTCATTAACATATTTATAGGGTTTTCAGTTGTAATAATCTTATTCAATAATATAATACTATGTGAGAACAAGATTGTAGAGATAAGTTTCATTAACATATTTACGAGGTTCTCAATTATAATATCTTATTCACTGATGTAACACCATGTGATATTTATCTATAATGAAGTGCTACCCAACATTAATATGTTTGGTTTTTTAGGGTACATCCAGTTCTTGGTTAGATAAAAAGCACACTAGCTATCATAATATATAACAATCAACTCATGTGGCAAACCAAACCTATCAACCATAAATATTTTTTTTACTACCTTTATCAATGTCATATAATCAATCTTTATTATAAATAATGCAGTAATGAATTTTAAAATTGTTTTCCAACTAATGGAATACATAACCTATTAATGATATCGTCTTGTATAACTTGCCAACATAATCTAAATAAACAAATCTCTCAACATTAACTACAACTTGTTAGTGAACTTACAAGGATTTTCTATAAACATGATGACCACACTAATAACATGTGAAATATTTAGATGAGTGTAGACCATATCATATATAATATTTCCAATTGCACTAATATATGGAACACTTAACATTTTCTCCCTCTTCTCATTTTCAGGTGACAAACTTGAAAATAATGTTAAATGAGTACTCACTAACTTACAATCTTACATACCAAAATATTTAAGTACCTTATCAAGATACTTCCTTTATGACAAATATAACTTGCCACTATTTTAATTACTTCATATCTCTATACCTAAAATATTTTATACCCAAATCCTTCATCTCAAACTCGCCATTCAACTGTATTTATAAATTGTTGATCCTCGACATATTCTTAAAGACAATCAATATATAATCAATATACGATAATAACTACATAAATAAGTCATCTAAAAGTTTCTTGAAATACTTGTAACTATCATAGTCACTTTTAAAGTAACCTTGCACAAACATATAAGTTTTAAAACTTTAATACTACTACCCTGGTGACTATTTCAAGTCATACAATGACTTTTTCAATAAGCATATAAGGTATTCTTTATCTTGAGTGATGAAATTATCTAGTTCATGTATATAGATCCTCTCCTTTATCTCACCATGTAGAAAAGTCGTTTGACATCCAACTGCTCAAACTCTAAATGTCTGTTTGGGAGTGCGATTGCGGTAGCTTTTCAAAGTGCTTTTCGTGCCGAAATACATCAAAATGATGTTTTTTTATTTTTTAAAAATTATTTTTGACATCAGCACATCAAATGATTTAAAAACATCAAAACATATTCATTTAAAATGAAAAAAAAAATTCAAATTTTCAGCAAACGCTGGTTGCAACGCACTCCCAAATGAGGGCCAAGTCAAACACAATTAATAACATGCAAATGTCAACTAATAACTAGGCAAACTTTTATACAATTTACAACAATCCTAGGATCTCACTTCAATTGTCAAGTAAGTATAAACACAATTAATCACAGAAGAACACACAAGAAATTTACATAGTTCAACGATTTAGGCCCACTTCATATGCAAGAAGTTCATGGAAATTCACTATAAAAAAGTAGAAGAATACAAAGTATTGCACAAAATCATTCTCGCACCAAGATATCGAAGTTACCTTAAACTCATATTCTCTCTTCTCTCTAGTCAACCAAGTGTCAACCAAGTGCAGAGAATAAAAACGCTTACAAATAAGATTTAACCCTAAATATGACAGTTTGAAATTTTTATATATGGACTAAATATATAGATATTAATTTTCTTACCCAAACCTATATAATTTAAGACAAACCCAGAAATTATCAAGGAAAAAAAATCACTTTCAATTTCACAGCAGAACCTTGGATCCTTCACTATATATACTTGTGGCAAATTGTCTGGTTGAATGCAACTTCATTTCGGTGCGTCTAGAACAGGAAAAAAAGAGTTCAATCTTTCTTTTCAAACGACCAAAAGACGGCCAGTTCATCATGTTTCGATCTAACAATGCTGTGTTTACAGACAGCATTTTTTATTTGAAACTTTTGATAGAACAACTTTCATGATCGTGACAAAGACACCAGCGTATGACCGTAATAGATCACATGAATTTGAAGTTTGATCTGATTTTCAGACTTAACATTCTTAATTCATGAGAACGTGAGCCATGCCAGAATATATTAATAACCTTATTCATGTTCTTGTTTTTTTTCTCAAGTTGCCGATTGGTTGGTATCTTTCCTTTTCAAATCTCTACTGATAGAAGAAAGCTAAGCATCAGCGATTCCAATCATGCAGAAAAACACCGCGAGGAAAAGACAAATCACTTCATAATGCAAACCTTTTATTTTCCAGCACTGCCACCCTTTTTATATTAATTAATTAATTTCTCAGCGTTGAGCAAGAACAGAACTAGATGAGAATATTCGTCTGCGTGAGAATTTCTATTTGGAATTTATATGCTATGGTGATTGATCAAATTAAGTTATTGAGTTGCTTGATCAGGTGTCATGAGATTTTTCAACGGCAAGGCAGTTTCATGTCAAAATCTACGTTCCAATCACGTGGGCACGATCGCAAACAATTATTTCCATGTGATTGTTTTATTTTTTATTTAAAAATATATTAAAAAAAAATATTTTTTTAAATTATTTTCAAAAATATTTTTGAAACGCAATTAAAAACAGGGTACAAGAAATGATGTTATCAGCTTTTATGTTATTATGATAGATGTTGTTTTTTGTTTTAAAGTTATATTTTTAAAATTTTATTTTTGATATTAACATATCAATATAATTTAAAAACATCAAAAGAAATCAATTTGAAAAACAATAAAATAATGAGTTGTACTAGAATTATACTCGTGTTTCTAATTTATTACGTCTTGATCCAATCTCAAATATTCCTAAAACACAAGGAATTTCTTTAATGTCAGTCAAGTTGTGTCTGGAGTAGGCATTTTTGAAATTGTCTTTAGCATTTTCCTACTTTTTTGCCAAATTTAAATCAATTTTGACCTTTAATATTAACTTTCAATAGAATTATTTGATTTAGTTATTTTTAATGGTGAGACATTTTGTATTTTTTCAAACTAGAAATTTATTCGTAGCGTTGTCGAAACTCAATTTACATCAAAATATGATTTTGAAAGCGATTTATATATATAAGTAAAAATAGATACAAACAAAAAAACAAACTCAATTTAAATTCATAGAGATTGAATTTGACTCGTGCATCTGGACTTACAATGGGCCATGCATTGATAGGTTCATGCTGATTATCGTCTACAAGAAACCACGACGTTCATAAGGGTTTTTGCTCATGTCGATAGGTCTGCTGATAATTTGACACGGAAGCACAATCACACGGACGCTATCTTTGATGAGGGCTAACTCTTTAATTAACTAAAGGTTTTTAACATGGGGAGAAATAGTTAATGGTGGAGCTTTCAGCTAAATCCATTTATTTCCGTAAATTATATCTTAAAGAAACCACTTTCACTGTAGAAAAACACTTTCCATAGATATAGTCTTTAATTACCTTTGAACTTCTTTTATTCTTGTGTTTGAACCCTCTTTACAAGCCACTCGAAATGCCGCCGCCGCCGCCGTCAACAAAGATAGCTCAAAATGCCGTCGTCACACATATTTCTTGCACGCAAGCGTACAAATTCTGATCCTAATTTTTTTAGTATTTCCCCCCTAAGATTTACATATCTCTTGATTTAAAAAATAAACATTCATATCACTATTTATTCAGACTAAAAAGTGCACGTTACTTTTTTTCAAATACCTAAAGCCTTGACTATTCCGCCCTGCATTTGAATTCTACCATTCCATTCTATTTTCTAAATTGTAGAAAAAATAAAATCTTAACATGGATCTTTGAGTTTGTACGAGTTTGAAAATTAATAGTCAACGTAAGGTATTTTGGGAGTTGTTGTTTAAGAAAGATAAACGCCAATCATTATTCCGACGAAGGATAAAGGAATTGAAGAGCTAACGATAGCAAATCAAGAGGGAGAAATAAGAGAGGGAGAGGGAGAGGGAGAGGGAGAAGCTTTCCCAACGCCAATTTCTTCCTCAAAGTGATTGTGAGAGAGATACACAGCTCGTGTGAGGAGAGAAAAAAGGATATGAAGCCTTCTCGGTCCAGTTAAAGACACGCTATAGCAGTGGCGGTGCATGGCTACACTTTCCAATAGTGTTTAGAGCGATTGGGTCCAAGCATCGCCATTGATTAGTCTAATTTTGATAGTTTCTCAATCATTTTAGCAATTTCTAATTGATTCGTCACTAACGAGGAATGTGTTGTGATGATAAAAGGTTTGAGATCTGTACAACATGTTTTAAATTCGAGTTAGATCGTGCATTTTTTGTAAGAGTCTGAGACTACTGGAATTTTATTCACTCTCCTAGACACACAAAATAGACACACAAAGTACATTTTCCGGAGATGTAGTTTCCTCAAAAAAAAAAAAAAAAACTTCTAATTGATTCCCACCACTTTAAAAAGGTTCAATTATTGGATTTGTTTGGACAAAATCTTAGAAGTTAATTAAGGGTCTCTAATTGATTGCATACCATTATGATTATTGTGAGATATTTGAAGTTTTGGGATCAATACCAGCATGTGGCAACCCTGGGGATATAATGCTGCCGAGCTGTTCTTTTTTATAGGTGAAATAAGGTTAGATTTAATACCTTGCAATGTGGTTGACAGAATTGCATTGCAAAATGTAAAATCCCTATTTATTAGAGAATACTCTCCGAAATTTACACACATACTATCATGAATCCTTTCACCTAACAAGGTTGACTAGTTCTCATTAGTTGGTAGACCAATTTGATCAATCAAATTAGATAATAGCTAGTTTTATTGTTCATCAGTTGACCATTTCATTTGAAAAACCTAAATTATGAACCGATTTACTTATCTGAATTTGACAATAGTTTAAGTAATTAGTCGGTTCATCTAGTAAATCCAAACGATCAATTGATTTACATATATCAATTTAAACCCATTTTATTTCTTTACCATACTATTTCCCCCATTTTATCATATATTAACGCATACATCTTAACCTTCCAACACTTGATCAATTTACCATAGATCTCAACCACTCACTCATAGACAATATATATTTCTTCTTGAAACATGATTCTACACATACATATAAAGATTTCAAGTCCAGCAATCTTAATGATATACAATAACACAAGAAAACTTATACTTATTTCATGGATTGACTGCTCCTCTAAAATCAAGGAATCCACTAACTTTTATTAATAAATTTCATGCATCAGGAATTCTAAAAAATTACAAATTACCTATTATATTTATGAGTGTATTATTATTTAGTCCCATGTTCTTGTTAATCACTTTGTGTTTTTTAAGACCATTCCTTGTTAAAATTCTCCAAGTCAACCTTTTCAAATGTATTTTTAATGTTGTTTGTAGTAGATAAGATTGCAAATTTTGATTGCAAATGAAGGCTATATTAGTTTAATAAAACAAAATTAGTTCATTGCGACGAGTTTACAATAATAAGGATCAAGCTACAATCAAAGACAAAATATAGGGATTTATTAATAACTTTTTGTATTTTAAAGGATTAATTAACTATATAATTAAAAACATATGGATCAAATAATAATCACCCTCATTAGTTCTCCTAAAAAAACGGATCTCCATGAAAAACCTAGCTTGGATGAATTCTATACTCTTAACGAATCTTGTCCTCCATTTTCACATTATTTATAGATACAAGTACACCTGTAACTATAGATTTTTTTTAGAGGAATCCCATTAAAAGCTAACAACAACGTGCGTGCCTTCTTTAATTTGGTAAGACAAAGACTCCACTGTATTTTATTTTCTTACCTTCCATGGATGGTTGAGTTGGAGTTGATAGAAGGAGAGGGTCGAAGAAAATTGATCCCAGCTCCGCTGAAGACCAAGTAAACGTGACTGCATTAATATTGTAACCTGGGATTCTCAAATATGATCAAGTTGGTGTCATAAATTCGAGGGATCTTGCTAAAATTGGCGTCAAAGTTTTATACTTTATAGTTTTTTGTTGCTCGTGCATCATTCGAGTGTGAAAATGATTCTGGTTTAGCAAGACGAGAGTGATTCAACGCCGTATTTTTTATTTTTCTAATCTTTCACTGTCACGGTTGTTTGACCAGAAGATAATTATTAGCACTTTTTCTTCAAGTAATTAAAAAGAAAGGGAAGAAGAAAAGTTGTATGGTGATCTAGTATTCAAGTGGTTGGTTATTTGCAAAAACAAGTTTTAAATGATTTCGTGGTTGCATGATGGTGGGTTCTGGAGGAGTTGGTGGCTTAAGTGATATTAGGATGAATTATACGATACCCATTTTTAAAATTAAGTAAATGAACAAGCAAGCTAAGAACAATCACCTTGTTTATATATATATATAAACAAGGTGATTATATATATATAGCTTGCTTGTTCATTTATGCTATCCTTTATCTATCTATCTATCTATAGATAGATAGATAGATAAAGGATAGCATAAATGAACAAGCAAGCTAAGAACAACCGCATTGTTTATCTTTTCCCTGCTTAGGTCTAAAAACAAGATAGTTTAAAAGAAGTCATAAGCTGTGTAGTTACTCTCATGTGTTCAGTATTATAGTGTAGGGTGCTTTTCATAAATGTTTTTTTATTTGAAAATATATTAAAATTATTATTTTTCAGATTTTTTATATCAAAACATCGAAATCATAGAAAAAACACTACAAAAACATGGATTTAATGTTTTCTCAAGTAAAATACACCAAAAAAATAAGCTATTAAGGCAAGTCCAACAGGACTAGCCACCAGAGCAGACAAAAGTATATTTTAAAAAAAATAGCTTTTTTTGTTAAATTTGTCTCTCCAACGTGGAGAGTTAAATGAAGAGGCAAAATACTTTTTCTTTTTTCGGGAGCCATTCCTACAGTTTTCTGTAGCAGAGTCAAAATAAAAAAATTCGGCCGTTGTAAAAATGTTACCATTGTCATTGTAGAGAAGGGAGGTTAATGACTGTGAGAGTGAGCTGGGTTTGGTTGGCCCGGAGGAAACTTAGAGAAAAGGTGCTCACAGAGCTTAAACAAAATCAACAATGGCAACGACCATAGCCTGTATTTCTACATCATCTTCCTTCATGCTAACGTGCGCCATCTCCATAGTGCTCACCCCTTCTCTCCCTTCTCTTAAAGCCCAAAAATCTTCTCTGTAGGATCAACTTTCATGGCCAAACAGAGGCAAAATCTAGAATTTGCGGTGATTGTTAATGGACGGGTGTGGGTGTGGGTGTGGGTGTGGGTGTGGGATGGCAGCAGGGAGAAGATAAGAATGGGGTAGGGATTTTAGGTTTGAGATTGAGGGGAACAGGTGGGGTGGGGTGGGGTTTTATCTTAATTATTAATATATTATAATAATTATTATTAATTATAATAATAATGATTATTATTAATAATAATTATAATAATAGTTAGCACAAAATAATAGGGGTATCAATTTGTAATTAATTTGTTTGAATTATTTGTAATGGAATATATTTTAATTAATTATGTTTGAATTTATTGGTTATTTGTTGATGTGTTCATTTTATTTTTTTAAGTTTTTCTAACACTCAAAGACAATATTACGGGTCTTTTAATTATATTTAAATTTAAAAATATAATTAAAAAATAATTTTATTATTGGACGTTTTTTCAAAAGTAATTATTTAATTATATAACTTACTCCTATTAATTGTATAATTAATTGCATAATTAAACTACATACAAAATAATTGCACTATATTTAAAATAATATAAAAAAAATGGCTCTCCAAAATGGCTCTTACCATTGGAGCACACATTAACAAAAAAACCATATAAACACTATTCAATGAGTTATTTTACAGATTTGGCTCTTAAAAATGGCTCTTACCATTGGACGTGCTCTTACACTCTTAAACCTCAAAAAAACACATTTTATATGTTTTTGGTCCAAAGGTATTCTTAAAGTTGAGAAAAACAGTTGATTGACAAATAAATCATTAACTAATATAGAAGACACATCTATGATTGTTTAAAAAATGGATGGTGATGTTTCAAAAAACTTAAATAGCATAGGAGCAAGATTTATGCATTGCATAATCAATATATATCTTAGTCCTAATAATTTAATCAATTCTCCCTAGCCAAGGTGCATGGTAGCTAGTTCCTATTACATGATAAGCTAAGGCAACTAGTACATGTAAAATATCATATTTTGTAAGTAAGTATCTTTGTAGAGAGAGAGGATAATGATTCTAAAAAGAGAAGTTATGAAAATATATATACGATAGATAATGAAAATTGTCATCCCTTTATATGGGTGGTTCAAGGAGTATTAATTGCTCATGAACCTTATTGTTTTTAATGGAGTACAGGGAATGAATAATTATTTCCTTGTAATGATATTAGTAAGGGATAAATATATCTTATACAATATTAAATGAGGAACAAATATCCCTTACACAATAATAATGGTAATGGAAAAGATTGTAGGCTCTAAGGAGATTTTTATACACCTAAAGGTAGAGGGAGATGAGTATCACTGACATTAGCAGTTCATGTTAAAAGTCATAAAAATAAACAAACTACGTTTTATACCTCATCATGACCCTTATATCAATCATTAAACTTTTATTGTGCTGGCACACTGCCAAGCCCTTGGATAATTAGGCTTGGCACACAGCCAGACCCAGGGATGTTGGATAATTACATCTTGTTGAGGAGTATAACCTTAATGTTTAAGCCTAATCTCCTTAATTTCTCTTGGTTTTATATACAACCCTGGTTATATAGGGGAAGGAGTTTCACATTCTATAGTGGATATTAAGATTTTTATAAAATTTGATATTTTATTCATTTCTATGATGTTTTTATTAAAAAAAAATGTTTTGCTAAACTCATAATAAAGTTCTCATACTAGATCCAATACTTGTACTAAGAAAAACATTTATGATGGAATTATTTAAGCAATCTATAAAGATCCAACACCTATAAAAAAAATTTAGGATTCTATCAATATGGTTATTTGATGAGAGTATCTCAAACGAATTGGTAAGAAACCATTGGACATTACTAAGAAAATATGTTAGTTTAAGACTGTACTTGGGAATAGGGAATCCTAAATCAACCCCTAAAAAATTGATGAAAACATAATTTATAGATTGTGTGTTCCAATAAGCCAGTAAAGAGTGAGAGATCCAAACCGTGGAGTCCATTTTTATTGTAACACTAAAGATAATTTGTTCAAGATTTATTTGTTGAATTTATTTTTTACATGTATATTTAAGTGCTTTATGTGTTTTATAAAGATAATTTTCTTGTATTAATGTATGATTTTTATTTTAGAGTTTGTTTGTTTAAAGTTAATAACTTTGGCATTGAAAAATAAAGATGGAGTCTTCATTATATGTTGATAGAATATTTAATCTTCATTTTCTAATTTTCTGGTAGTGTTAGGTATCTCCATATAGTTATTGTATTTTTAGTATTTAAGGATTTTATCTTGCAACAAACCCTATTATTTATTATTTATTATTTTTCATTCTTTGTTTTTTGTTGAGCTTTTTAATTGTCTTGGTTAAAGGTCACAAAATACATGATTGTGGTGGAAAAGGACAATTTTCAACCGATGATCGAACTCGAGAATCACTCTTTCTGACTAGAAAATACCGATAAAGGAACCTCTTAGAAAAAACTAAATATATTTTCTAATTATTTTATTTTTTCTAAGTTTATAAATTTTTATTATTAGAATATTCTATTTTTCTACATAAACAATTGTAATGGTTTTACGTATTTTAAAATTTTCATTGTATTATGATATTATTCACCTTTGATAATTTTTGTTTAAGAAAAGAATCTCATTTTCTTGAATTGTGGCAAGAACATTCCAATTCTGTCCGATAGCTTTGACCAGGTGACCACAAGCCTATGTTAATCTGATATTTGTTGTGTATTTTCCGGTTAGAAATTGAATAATAAATTAGGTCTCGCAAACCCTAAAAACCCTTTCTACAGTAGAAGTTCCCAAACCTGCAATAAATATCAAGATAGAGACAAGCCTTGAAACATCCTGCGGTTGTTGTTTTTACTGTGTACGATGATTTTAAAGCACTATTTTTCATATATTAATATTAAAACTAATGAAATATTGTTTTTAAAATAAAAAAAAAACATTTTAAAAAACAGCTACATACTGTTCAAAGTTAAAAATTAAAAACTAACCATCTCGTAAGTGATCCAATAATACTATTTCATAGGTGATCTAGTAGTACGAGTTTGGAACTAAAAAATTTGCTCTTCCTATAATTTTAAATTTGAGTTTTATGATTGCTAATATGAAAGACACGGGAGACTTACCTAACCACTAACTTTATAACCCATAAAATTAATCAAGATATACACCAATCAAATAAAATTTAAACATTAATAATAATAAAAAAAAATCAAAACGCACATGCAATCCATTAACCCAAACTGAACACACCAGCATAGGGTCTGTACAGCCTGCAACGCCAAGAAGCAAACAAAAATCATAGACCCCACAGCTTTTTGTACCTTACACCGTACCTATAATATCATCATCATCAACCTCACCCACCTATAACTCCAGTTTCGCTATAAATATACCCCTCTCATAAAACTCCACCAGCAACCCTCAATCAGTAGTTTTGCTCACTAGATTTTTGCTCTGTTATTCACTTTGTTAGGGGTTTTTATATTTGATTTGCTAAAACTTGCATGGCAGTGAGTTTACTTGAACATGAGGTATCTGACCTCTGCTTAGGCAAGCCTGCTTTGAGGTCTCTCGCACTCACCACCACAGTAGCTGAAGCTCTATTTGCTCTTAAAAACTGTGATGATAACTTTTTAAGTGTATGGAATTGTGATCACACAGGAAATATTAACAAAGATTACAAAGGCAATTGTGAAGAGGAAGGTTGTGGTGTTGGTGAATGTAAATGTGTTGGGAAGGTTTCTATGGTGGATGTGATATGCTATCTTTGCAAAGATGAGAACTTGCTGTTCCCTTCTGATGCTTTGAAAGCACCTGTTTCTGTTCTCTTACCTGAAATTCCTGGAATGGTTGTTCATGTGGAACCAACTTCTAGGTATTGAGAATTGTGTTTTTTGGAGTTTTGCTATATCTTTTGAAGTTTTGTGCTTTTGTAAATTCTTGAAATCTGCAGCTCTTCTTATTCTGTTTTTATTGCTGTTCTTATCTGGGTTTTTATTGATTTTTCAGTTTTATTTTCGTTATGGGAGTTCCCAAGCTATTTTTCCTCCCTCAAAGTCAAGCTTGGTAGCAATCCCTTTAGTACAAAATTTATGATGCTCTGCCGTTAGTTATGCGGCACTTACCTCCTTAATCCAGACCAATTCTTGATCAAATTTATGTAAAAATTTTACATTTGTTCTTAACCGTAATTATAAATCTCAATTTGATATACAAATCAGGATGCTTTGGTATCAAATCTAATTATATATGTGTGTGTGTGTGTGTGTTCAATAGACAGCAATTTGAACACCAATAGTTTGGTTTGTACACAAATTTGAGTTTTTGTTCTGTTTCTTTCAATTCCATTAATAATCACTATACATTTTTCTTCCTTCAGCTTATTGGAAGCAATTGATCTCATCCTTCAAGGAGCCAAGAATTTAGTGGTGCCGATAAAGACAAGGTATAGTTCAAGAAGAAAACAGCACCAAAAACTCTCAATCACCAGCCCCACCATCCACAATGGCCGGGAATTCTGCTGGCTAACACAGGAAGACATAATCAGATTCTTCCTCAACTCAATTGGCCTCTTTGCTCCACTTCCAGCTCTCTCCGTTGATACACTTGGCATTATAAGCACTGAGTTTCTTACAATCGATTATCACTCCCCTGCCATCTCAAAACTTGAAGCCATTTCTCGCTCTCTGGCAGACGAGACTTCAGTTGCTGTCATTGACAGTGATGGCATATTGATTGGGGAGCTCTCTCCATTCACTATAGCCTGCTGTGATTACAGTGTCGCCGCTGCAATAGCTACCCTTTCCTCCGGGGACTTGATGGCCTACATCGATTGCGGAGGACCCCCAGAGGACCTTGTCAAGGTGGTCATGGCAAGACTTAAAGAGAGAGGCCTAGAAGGAATGCTTCAAGAATTCACTAATTCTAGCTGCTACTCAACTACTAGTTCATGTCAATCACAATCTTCGTCATCATCTGATGAAGAGTCCGCGACCAGCACCCCAGTCAGTACACTGCATAGATCAGGAGGAAAGTATAGTAGGTCCATGAGTTATTCAGCCAGGATGGTGAGAAGGTCAGAGGCAATAGTTTGCCATCCCAAGAGTTCACTTGTTGCAGTGATGATTCAAGCAATTGCTCACAGAGTAAATTACGTGTGGGTCATAGAGGATGACTGTAGCTTGGTTGGCATTGTCAGATTTTATGATATGCTAAGAGTTTTCAGGGAAAGTTTGGAGGACATGGCCTAAAAAGACGACGAACTTTCTGTGTTTTTTTTATGGCTTATCATCCGGCTAATGCTGATCATGGTGAGATTAGATTAAGGAAATAAGTGGTAGGAAAATTTAGTGAATCTGAAACATTTTCTTGAGATGAGGACAGTTGGCCGTCGGTTGTATGATAATTTGTATGTGTTTTTCTTTTTCTTGGTCTTTTTGTTTGTATCTTGTCTTTTCTACTTTTAATTATTGATGCTGAAGAGCAGGTATAGGCAGATTTGAAGCTCTGTCCATTGTTTTTAAAATGTGTCGATGACTTTGGTGAAAATTATGTCATGTGTATGGATATTAAATCATAGTTTAAGTGAAGTGAAATACTTGCAGCATTGAGGGTGTGAATCAGCCCACATGTGGGCGGATTGGTCTTTCCGATGCTAATTTATTCTTATCGGCAACTTGTCAGAGTTTCTAGTCTACATGATGACAGCTCATGATCATGTGAACCCGATTCTGTAATCTTCTGTTTTGGACAGGGGGTGAGATTCAGGCAGCATTGAAGTGGCATTCCTGCAGAAATATGAAAACTCTGCAGGAAGAAAGACACTAATTCTTAATTATACTTGAACTTCACATGGTAGCATGGCACTAACAAAAGCAGCAGCCTTCGATGATTCAGCTGTTTCAGCCATAGTAGTTTCTGTTTGGATCGAAACGCCAAAACATTTCATACCAATTAAAAAAACGAGATAAAATAGTATTATTTTTACCTCGGTTTAAATTTCAGTAGATTTGACAACTTTGGTTTCAGCACCAATGTTGTCAAACTCGCGAGTCAACTCCCAAACTTGTACGAGTTTGCGAGTTGACTCAACAAGACGTGTCAACTCGGGGTTGAAAATCGTTTCGGGTCAAACTCGGTCAAACCCGGTCTAACTCGTACGGAATCGTAAAATCGGACCGGATCGGTCCAATTTTACGATCCTAAGTGTTTTGGAATTTCAGACTTCGGGGTGAATTAACTCTTCTCATTTTCATTTTCATTTGCCCTGAATCTTCTCTTCTCAGTTCTCATCACGCATCAGTCGTCCCCAAATCTTCTCTTCTCTTCTCAGTTCTCATCACTCATCACTGATAAGGAGATGAAGAGGATGAGGAGATGAAGACTTGAAGAGGAAGAGAGTAGCCGGAGAGGGAGGGAGGGAGAATGGGTGGGCGGCGACGTGGGACTGTGGGAGAACTGGAGAAGGGAATTAGAGATTAGGGTTATCGGGGGGGCTTTTATAGTAATAATAATAATAATAATAATAATAATAATAATAAAAGTAGGTTTCTACGGGGGTTGTAAATTTATAATAATAATAATAATAATAATAATAATAGGTTTCTAAGGGAGTATAATAATAATAATAATTTATTATTATTATTATTATTATTATTATTAATTAGCATAAAAA
The DNA here is from genome assembly GCA_025169955.1 of Salix arbutifolia. NCBI lineage: Eukaryota > Viridiplantae > Streptophyta > Magnoliopsida > Malpighiales > Salicaceae > Salix > Salix arbutifolia. The sequence continues at coordinate 27,067,862 of CM045917.1, read as the reverse complement.
TAGTTAGCATACAAAATAATTTTAAAAAAATCCTATTAATTTAAGACAATAAATAACATTAATTAACTTCAAATACATCAACCATAAAAAAACATACAATTACTTGAAAAACATACAATAAGTAGCTTAAATTTCAAATCTCAAATATTGTGGGTCTTTTAATTATATTTAAATTCATTTTTTAATTTAAATATAATTAAAAATAATAATTTTATTGTTGGAGGGTTTTTCAAAAGCAATTATTTAATTATAAAACTTACTCCTATTAATTATATAATTAATTGCATAATTAAACTATATATAAAATAATTGAACTTTATTTAAAATAATTAATTATATAACTAATTGTTTTGTAATGTATTTTTAAGTTATTTTGAATCATGTATGAACCTTAACTAATGAAGTTTTATGGCCATAATTATGTTATATTGTATTTGAAAATATTTTATTTACGATTTTACGATTTTTCTACCTATACAATTTTAGCTGTGATTTTACGATTTTTATACGAAAAAATTCAGGTACAATTTTACGATCTGATCTTACGATCCGAGTTTTCGAATCCCTTTTCGTGTCGATTTTGACAACCTTGTTCAGCACGCAAGCTACAGGCAAAAACAGATGGTGTAATTGGGTTAATTGCAGGTCATCATGCCTGGTTCTCTTTTCCTAGGGAAATGTCACCTGTCAAAAGTCCACACTGCTGTGAGGAAATGGGAACACCAGATGCCCTCATCGTTACACATTCTAAATTCTAATACAGATGGACCCCTGTGAGGATCGTTCAGATTTTTACTACTTTTGTCATCATTTCCCTCGAACAAAAAAACAGCTTATTTCGGTGCATGTATTCGGAAAAAGTGAAATGCTTTTAATATTCCAGTCTATGCTGGTGGGTTCAATTGAGTGTGGTCTATAAAGCTGGAAGGTATTTCAACTCGTGATAAAAACGTTGTCGAAAAAGATAGGGAGCTGAAATTTCCACTCGGTTTCCTTCACTGCCCTCTTACTTTTCTTTCATTAAATTGAATTTTCACCAACTTCTGGTAGCTTGTACGGTTTCCAATAAATGAGAGGAGTTTTCCCCCAGTTCATACCACCAGATGAGGACTCTCGGTTGCTGTTATAGATGCGTCTACACTGCACTTGTGCACGCATCCACTTCTGATCCAAGAAATAATGTAAGAGTCCCAGACATAATTTTGCAATAACACCCCCAACAACACAGAAAGGAAACAGCGTCTTTTGTGTTTGCCCTAGTAAACATAACTAAAACAGTTTTGTATCAAAAGGTTTGTTCTCTGTGGTCTCCGGTTCGAGCGCTGTAGTTGCTAATACGATGACCATTGAAGAGTTATATAGTCGGTAATTTCAAGACCCGTAAGATTAGTCAAGATATACCCAAGTTTTTCCGAAGACCCACGTTAATAAAAAAAAAAATTATCTGAGATTATGTGAAGTACCATGGAATTTACCACCACTTAGCTTTATATAAAATGATTTATACAGGTCCTTCAAGCTGGGACCAAGAACAATCGATCCATACTAGTGTCGTCGAACATGACAAGCTTTTGCTCTATTACTAAAGCAGCGCAGCATCTCTACCCAACGGCTCGTTTGCTAGGGCAACAAGTAGACTATTCGGTAGCGTTTGTAGGATGTCCCGAGACGAGAAAGTTAACAAAACATGATGGAGAGCAAGGGATTAGTAATTTAATAACTGATAATTACTTCTAACCACTGTTTATTTAAACACCCCAACAACACAGAAAGGAAACAGCCCTAGTAAACATAACCAAAACTGTCTGAGTTTTGCGTCAAGAGGTTTGCCCTAGTAAACATAACCAAAATAACCAAAACTGTCTGAGTTTTGCATCAAAAAGTTTGCCCTAGTAAACATAACCAAAACTGTCTGAGTTTTGCATCAAAAGGTTTGCTCCCTTAGTCTCAGTTTCGAGTCTTGTAGTTACTGATATGATGACCAATAGAGTATTACATGTAAAATAGGTTTGGTCTGAATACCTTCCCTCTTGCTCTACTGCTCTTATTTATAATCTAGATTACATTCAATTACAGTTGTCAAGCTATATCTAGGGTGCTAATTATAGTAAGTAAATCTGTCTATTGTAATCCTACTTTAATGCTGTATATATATATGCTTTCTTTTTCTGTGTTTATTGTCAGTCCTAACATGCTTTTTCTTTTTTATGTTAAGTCTATTGTTTTCCTTTTTGTTGTCACAACCTATCTTTCCTTTCTTGTCTTTACTGTCAACATAATCGATAACTTCAGGACTCGTGAGATTAGTTAAGATGCGCATAAATTGACCGGAAACCTACATTAATAAAAACAGATGTTTAATAACTGATAATTACTTATAAGTAATTTAATAACTGATAAGAGAAAGTTAAGCGAATTGCAAACCATCCGAATTGCAAACATGATGAAGAGCAACGAATTAGTAATTTAATAACTGATAAGAGAAAGTTAAGCGAATTGCAAACCATCCGAATTGCAAACATGATGAAGAGCAACGAATTAGTAATTTAATAACTGATAATTACTTCTAACCAATGTTTATTTAAACACCCCAGAACTTCACAAACAATTACCATAAATTACTCATACGCTAAACAAGATAGCTGCTGCTTTTAATTAACATAAGTTAAATTATTTGAGGCCTTGAGCAAATATCTATGATCAAATTCGAGCATTGAGACCAGACAAGTTTAAACTTGACAAAAATAATAAAGTGACAATGAAATTTAAAAAAAAAGAAGAGTAGAAGAGAGGTCAAACGGTCAAATTCATAAAAACCAATCATTGAATGAGGGTCCTTCATACTTTAATGGAAACTAAATGTCTTCACGAGTAAAATGTTACTGAAATCAATAGAAAGAACATTGCGACGAGTTCCAATTGTTTCACAAGAGAAATATTTCATGAATTGCATTTCATAGTTACAATTAAAGCAATCTAACTCCAATTTTCAAAAATACGTGACGACTCAATCTGGTATGAGAATATTAACTCAGTTAAACAGTTGTGTTGAATGGCGGTTTACACTTCTGATAGAACAGTGGCATCCACAAAGCAGAGAAGAGTTGCTAGACTCATTTGCTTTCCGAGGCAAGCCCTGTATCATCTTCTGTTTCTCGAACATATATTTCAGTTGGTTGCAGGCATCCCCTCAATGTATCATGCCCAAGTTGTGCTCTTTCATTATCTCCAAATCCAAACATTTGGCCCTGGTTAGTAACCACGACAGTGTGGTAGAGGCCTGTGCTGATCTGAGAAACACGATGAGCTCTTAAGCTATCGAGGACTCGAGGTCTCATCACTTTATCAGCTATACCCCTATCTGGAAAGCCAAGGCTACCAAATCCCATCCACCCAAAGCCATAAACAGAACCATCATCGACCAGAACAAATGTTTTCCTTTTTCTTGCACAAACCTATAAATAACAATCATTATCACTGATTGGGTCTCAGATAAAATTGACTGGAAAAACAATACACACAGCATGCAAACAGACATGAGATGCATGATTTAAGCCATCTCGCAGTTGTCATCGAAGGATGGTTTTGCTTGAAAAAATATGTTTTTTGCAGTATCAAAAGGTTCTGTTTGCCATTTTACATAATAAACTTGCAGAAAGGAGAGATGAAGCAGCCATATGTTTAGAGGAGTAAGGCAGAGAACTAGAAGGAAAGAGAACACGAGGACACAGCAAACAACCAGCAGGCACAGTGCATGTTGCCAAGGTTATGGAGGTGTTCTAGTACAATTCATAAGCTAAGGCTGCTGACATAATCAATGATAGAGAGATTAGAAATTATTTTTTATTTAATCTTTGATCTTATATATATATATATATATATATATATAGTATTAGTGTTTCAAATAGACCTAGTCTACTTAGTAATCCTGTTTTACTTGGAAGTTTTAATACTATATAAGAATCCAAGTCTTTGTGGGAATTATGGTCTAGTTATGAGTTTTATTTTACTTGTTATAAATGCCTATATGAATACTTTTTTCATTGAGTGGAATGATGGAATAAAATTGAGCTACTAGAGTTTTTTGGAAGCTTGGTGCCTAGAGTTTTGTTCCTCTCATTCTTCTATTTTTCTCTTGTTCTTCTTTTATGTTATAAAATCTGTGCTACTGTTCACAAATTATTGCTATCAGGTTTATTCTTACTGAAAAGTCTTCTAAACAAGTCCAGAAACAACATTTAACCGCTTTTGCAAGCGCATCCTGGGATTACAGTTCTACCCTCAGTTACCAAGTACCATTCATGGTCTAGAAACTAAATACACAGTGTGCATACATTCTATGTGGAGATCAACGAAAATCAATGAATATAATCAATTTACTTAAAGGTACAATAGTAAAAGTTGACCAAACCTGCACAGCAAGGTGGCTCATAAGGCAGTTCACAAGAGCAGGAAGAGTCTTATCGTTCTCATCCCCATGGCCTAATGCTCCACAGTAACCTTTTCCCCAACTATATACCTACAACCACCAGAACAAGGTAAGAGAGGATCTTTGAAGAGTTTAGATCACAAAAACAAAGCAATTATCAATGAAACACAAATTCATATTGTGCACAGAAACTAACAAATCCACTTGAATCAAGTGTCACTGCATGCTCATCCCCAGCAGACACATGGACCACATGAATATCCTTTCTTCTAAATGTCTGGATTGCACGTGGCTGGAACTCATCATGTTGCTCTCCATGACCAAGACAAAAATTAGAACCAGAACCAAAAGAGTAAACTACACCATTGTCAGTTACAGCTAAAACATAGCTGGGACCAGCAGCTATTTGAACCACAGGACCAATTCCCTCAAGCAGTTCAATGATTTTGGGCGTCGGTCTGTCTAGTGTGTCACCATGACCAAGTTGCCCATGTGTGTTTGTCCCACATGTATAGAGCTGACCATGTCTTGTAAGGAACACTGTAAAATTAAGGCCCACAGCAACCTGAAACAATTCCCGTTTTTTTCTGGAAATTTTAATAAAAATTCACAAGAAACAAAAGCAGCTGGGCAAAGTCAAATGGTCCAAAACCACTGACAGTATTTTGTGTTGAAGAAAGAACCATGTAATTGATAGGAAGAAGAAAGTACTACTCCCATGCATAAGCTAGATGCTTTTTTCCTTATTTAATCATGTCTTCAGAAAAGTAACATGTGATTTAAAAGAAATATCACCAATGCTAGGGGGTCCGGATCTTCTTTCAAAATATACTCATAGATGCTGCCCTTAAAATATAAAACGGTAGTTTGACATATCAGAAAATTAACTTGGCATTGAAGACATGGCACAATGCATTATCCAGGCAGCTGGACAAAAAGCTTAATACTTCACAGGCAACTGACTCTAAATCAAACAAAGCATCTGGTATTCAACCTCAATATAATGGTTGGATATAGGGGGGGTAAGCTAAATAAGATACGTATTTTTAAGAAACAATAACACTTGAATGTGGATATGAATTATCATGTGCATACATGCCCTCAATCATATTACTTTGAACATGCAACACCAACTAAAATACATGTTTGTTGCTTAGGAACCGATAAAACAATGTACGAACAATCTTAAGAAACAACATCAATTATAATATAGTATAGTGAAATGTATGTTACCTGCTTGCATGAAACTGCCTTTAGTGCCTCAACAAGCCTGGGCCTAAATATGGGGCGATTTGTATCTTTGTGACCACAGCAAAATGATGAATTATCACCACATGTGAAAACCTGCATCATTAATTAGCATCATCTGATGATTATGACAACCACTTCTCAAAACCAAACACATGATTATAAAACCATACATGTCAGCTGCCAATAAGAATAGAGTGTCTAAAAGTTCATTGATATAGTATGCTTATCATGCATAAAAAAACATCTACATCAGCGAATCACAGGCATCATTTGAAAACAGAAGGAGATGAATGTCACAGAGTTGAGGCTTCACAAAAGCAATACATGTCCAAGGTTACCACAATTATATAGCATATTCATTATTAATATGCCAAATGGTATCAGCATAGACAGTACAATTTTGTGGTTGGAAATCTTGAACTCCTAACTTCTCTAAACAAAAAGTTCCTGAGTGCCCATACCAAGGCATCAGACATGGGCATAGGAATAAAATATTACAAAATAGATTATGAAAATGAGAAAAGGCAGTGTTCTAAATTACTTGCACCAACACAACTTTCTTCTAGGTATCCAATTTTATGTAGCAATAGCATCCCTAAAACAGCACCAGCACAAATCACACTTAATGTTTACTAACCACCAAAATCTAAGAGCCTAACCATGAAGCAACTTGTTCAATATTATTATCTTAACTTTATCATGACCACAATGGACCCCTAAGGTCTACCCTTAAGCCCATTCATTCTAGCAACTAGTTCAGAGAAAAAGATATGACTGATGAAATATGAAGTATGAATGATTACAAACCTCTCCAGACTGCAGAACAAAAGCAGCATGATTATGGGAGGCTGAGACTTGGAACACATTAGCCAAAGATGGGAATCTAATCCGTGTGAATGCTACACATTGTGTTGTTTCAGCACCATGTCCAAGAACACCACACAAACTGGAACCACAAGAATATACAGATGAATCTCTGATAAGCAATGTGTGATATCTTCCAGTTGTAACCTGCATCTGTTGATTTATCTGGTGCATCAGCCTAAATACTTGAAGGAAAAGAAAGAGAAAACATAGGCAAGGCTTGGCACAAACCACATAAGGAATACCATGTGAAATTAAAGGCAATCCTTCTTAAAAATCAATTGCAATTTCCTTTCATTAAGAAAAGGGGAAATTAAATACTTTCCTAGTATTTCCTTTCTAGGAACCTGGCACTTCTTGTGATGTATACCAATTGAGGTAACTACCCACAATAACAAACAGTAATGATCATTAGAACTTTAGATTCCCATTGTAATATTGATTATTCCTTGTCTTAGTTCATAATGAAAAAGTCACGCAATATTCTAAGCCATGATACACGCATTTATGATGAACCATGAGGAGAATAAAAGCAACAAAGCCTTGATGTGATAATCACACTTTATGATGAGCCCTAATGCCTAGTAACATTTGCATCATTGAGAATTGTTTGCTGGGTGGCGCAAGAAAATTTGACACAACTGCGAAATAAATGTTGAGTGCATGTGAAAACAGTACAATTACTTCTGCACATGTGTAGTTCTTCATTCTTTTATTTGAATGCAAGAGCAAGTATATGAAAGGAAAGCATACATTGCATGCTGAGGTCTTGACCATGCCTGATGATTCCTCCACAGCCTGCAAGAACCTCAAAACCCGTTTCCAATTTCCTCCACAACGATCAAACAACTCTTTCTGAGCATTCCACCCCATCCCGCCATACACTCTATGAGACACACACAGCTGATGTGCAGCAAAATCCACCAACGACCTGAATTTCTGAGGGTACAACCCACGACTCCCTCCAAATGTTCTAGAAGTCAACTCTAAGCACACGAGGTCAACCGCACTAAGCCTACCGATAGTCAGGATTTCAAAAATCAAATGCGAAGGAAAATCCTCGATAGATGCCAGCATATACCTATCCGCCATTTATATCAACTTCCTCACTTATCACCTCCACGCTAACAGCCCACCAATCTTTAACCCTCAAAATCCAACTCTAGTTCTCCAAAAACAATAGCAATTGAACTCAATTTGACAAGGCCAAGCTCAAACAGGGACGGTAAATAAGCAAACAGATCAAATTTTTAGGCGAAATTTATTACAATTAAAGCAACATATGAAGAAAACAACATCAGAGGGAAGAAAAATATAGGGAATACAATACAAGAAAGGGGGTCTAAGAGAAAAAATCAAATTGGGTTTTTGATACAATGATTGGAAACAAAACATCAGAAGTGACAAAATTCTCACACAAACTCCCAAAATTTAATCAGTCAAATTCTACAAAACCAACAGCTTTACCTGCAAAAATGAGTACAATTCAACAATAAGTTAGACCAAAGTACATTATTTTCACACAACTGAAACGCAAGATTCCGAGACTAAAAATTGATTCAAAAACCATAAAAAAAAAAGGGGTTCAGTAAAGTTGTCAATTTTGACACAACAGTGAATGAATTGTGAGATTTTTAGATAAAAAAAAAATGGATTCAAAATCAATAAACAAGAAAAGGGTTTTGATGACTCATGATCACTTACCAAACAAACGAAGAAAGCAATAGAATTTAACTTTTTTTGAGTTGATCTCAACTTTATGAACCGAAATGTAGGTAAACTGAACGCATAAAGTGCAAAAGAAGAGAGAATTAAAGAAAGCTAGGGTTTTGGAGGTGTCTTTAAGACCACATTTTTCTTAGTTGTCAGTCATGGTTTCTCTCTCTAGACTCTAATTTTTGTTATATGAATTAATTCAAGGTTGGATTTAAGAGGGATGGTTGCATTGGAGCGAATTAGGGCACAGAAAGAAGGGAAGAAGAAAAAGTATCTTGGCTTCTTTTGTGGATTCGACTTTTTGTGGTTGACACGTGGAGTTCGGTGGAATTGCCATGTGGGAGGAATGAAGTGATTTTTGCGTCAGGTTTGCGCCATTGGAAAGTAGGGGGGTGTTTTTGCTAGTAGATGCTTGGGCCTTCAGCATAATCGCCCCCCACTAAGCTTCTGGTTTTATTTTTATATTTTAATTCAAATATAATGTAGAAATACGAAGAATAATTTTACTTGCGATTTATTTTAATTAACACATAACACATTAATTAGTTTTACATGAATTTACCTCAGATATTTATTTCGTTTCTTATTTTTCCCACTCATTATTTGTAAGAAAATTCAATTTTAAAAACAATATTAGCTATGAAAATGGTAATGGATTTCTATATATATATATTTTTTTTTGGTCTGAATATTAGGTTTTTCAGTTTTGGTTCAATTGAAGTTTTGGAAATGTTGATGCCAGTTGTGCTAGTACTGGCTCTTTGTAGGAGTTTTTCAACATGGGTGAGTTGTTTGTCTAAAGTGCCAAGACTTGTGTTTGTAAAGTTGTTTTGGAGGATAATGTGTTTGGTGTTTGTAAGTGTATTTTCACTGGATATTTTGTAAGGTGTTGCTTCAACAGGTTGGTTTTAATGCTTTATTTGGATGTTTCTCAAGGGTGGATGCTCAGATTCAACTGTCTGTCCACTGGTGAGGTTCCATGTAGGGGTTTTGGACCTTGTTATAACGGGACATGCATGTTTGATGGATGTGAATGGGTATGCAATGTTATGAACAGATGCATAATTTAATTCAAACCAATCAAAAAATAATATGCGAGATTCATGTAAAGTAATATAAGCATTAAACTCAGTTTGTATTTTACTCCGTTCAGAAGTAAAGGTCTTAAAAAACCAATTTCTTTTCTTGGTATTTTGAGAACTAAAGAAATCTGTTTTGAAAAAGGTTTTGTCTAAAACAAAATTCTCTGAAGTCAAAACATTTAGCTCATTTGGTCCTGTCTGGATACTTTGGGTGACTGTAGAGAAAGTTGGAGATGTAGGAGGTGATTGTTGTTCTTCAGTATTGGTGTATACTGGTTATATATATACACACACACACACTTTATCTATACAACAATTAAATATTCATACCATATCTATAAAATTTCATTTCAAGTATCCATACGATATCTATTATTCTAAAATTATCTATTATTTAACCTAAAGTAAAATATTAATATATAATTTGAAATATATGTATTAAATGATGAAATTATAAATATTATAATATTAAGTGGGTGTGGGTGTGGGTGTGTGTTGGATTTAAAAATATTAATGTTTTGCTTATATAATTATATAATATAGATTAGATTAGATTAGATTAGATTTTGATTCAGGTTTAATAATATTTATACCATATTTATTATTTATCAAATAAAATAAATATGCAACAAAATATCATACTTAGTCTTACATATTTTTCATAGCATATATTTACAAAGATTTTTTATTAACTTTTCCATGTAAAATATTTATATATTAAAAAATAAGCTAAATCGGGTAGTATTTTTATTATACAATAAACATGGATTACTGTGAATTGGAATAATATAATTATCATTTTATCCCTTGGTGTGCCTCAATTTTAATCTTGGACTCAGGGGTATTTTGGATTTTTTCAAAGGACCGGTTGATATTATCAAAATGTTTGGGGACGTTTTAGTTTTTTTCAAGTATTTTTGCACAATAAAAATTATTTTACCCCTACCAGCAGACAACAAACAGTTGTCTACCCAAGGGCAATAAACATATATCCTCAAATAATACAAAAACCAAGAGTTACTAGTGGGGTGTTTCTGGAATTTCATATTTTTTAAAACGATATAAATACGGATATATCCTCATAAAAGACAAAATTCAAGAGTTAGTTGTAGGAGTGTTTAGGTTATTTTATTTTATTTTAATTTTTTTCTGAAGAATATTGTTGTCGCGTTTGAATGACACGCCGATGGTTTTCTTTCTCACACTCCCTTCATGTGGTGGTGTGCGGTGGTCAAAAATATTCATTCGACGTCTCACGTAATGCACCGTCATGTTCTCTTCCTCATGATGATGCGAGTGGCATTCCAAGGTGGCTGAAAGGTGATGGTGGTTGGTTGATCCTTTTTTTTCTCTTTTCTCTCTCTTGCATGCTAAATTACACATAAGTCCTCTTTGTTTATGGAGTTTTCATTTCAATCCTTTATCTTTTGATTATTTTGTATGTTCATGATTTCTGTGATATAAGTTTTGATTTATTTTAATTTTATCTTTCAATTGAAATTGATTATATATTTCAGTTTCATTTCGGTCCTTATTCTTTTAATTTTGAAATCGATTTTAAATCCTTTAATATTTTTGGTATAGAAGTTTAGAATTTTTTTCAATTTTATCCTTTGATTGAAATTGATCATATGTTTTGTTTTTATTTTGCCCCTTATAATTTTAATTTTTTATTTGATTTTAATTCCTTTATTTTTTTAAATATATTTATGAAATAGTCCTTATCTTTGTTCATGTTTATATGTATATGCTCCGAGTTTTTTTTTTAATTTTGATTATTTTCTCTTTTGTTAAGGTTGTATTTTTTTAATTTATTCCTTAAATTTTAATTTGTATTGGTGATCATTTCAAAATTGAAATTACTTATTTTTTCCCTTTGTTATTTTTTATTATTATTTTCCAAGCAAATGATTTTTTTGAACTAATAATATTTATTTTTGTTTTTTTCATTTATTTAATTTTTTTGTTTTCTCTTTTGTTAAAATTTTTATGTTTTTTTATTCTTCAAGGTAATTTTATTTTTTCCATTATTTATATAATAATAATAATAATAATAATCTTAGTTTTTTTTCCTTACTTGCTCTTTTGTGAAAGTTTTTGAGTTTTTTTTATTTCTCGAGATAATTTTGTTTTTTCCATCATTTACGCAATAATTATAATGATTTTAGTTTTTGTTTTATTTGCTCTTTTGTTAAAATTTTTGAGTTTTCTTATTCCTCGGGATAATTTTATTTTTTTCATTATTTATGCAATAATTATAATGATTTTAGTTTTTTTTTTCTTAAGTGGTCTTTTGTTAAAGTTTTTGAGTGTTTTTTATTCATCGGAGTAATTTAATATTTTTATTATTTTATCAGTAATAGTAATAATAATTTTAGATGTTATAATAATCATCATAATAATAATAATAATAGTGACATTATTAATCATAATGATAATAACAATTGTAAAAATGGGTTATTCCCCAAATCTGCCCAAATAAAAAAAAAAAAAGAGGCTAGCGTTAGTAGAAAAAATTAAGGTGGAAATATAGACATTTTTGAGAGCTTGATTGTACGTCTTTTGTGCCAAAAATAAAGAAATATGCAAATTCAAGGCTAAAATAATTTATTGTTGGACAAATCTATGTAAAAATTAAGATGAAAATCATAATTATATTTTTTATATGCCAATTTGATTTAATCATGGGCCAATTTAGAGTATCATTATGTTTAGAAATTAATTAGGGTCTAATTGAAGGATTTAATTAAGTGTAAGGAATTAATTATACTTTAAATTAATTAAATTAATTGTATTAAGGGTTTATTCAATGAAAAATCAAGTTCTTGAGCTTAATTCTGGTTCAATTAAGAAGATTGGAAGTTTCGGAAATCGAATTGAATTTTTCCAAACCAATTGTGCGAAGTTAGAGGTCAAATTGTAAACAATTGAGAGTTTAATGGTTAATTGAGGGTTAAATCGCATAAATTTCAAATCAAGGACCAAACTAAAAAAGGTGCGCAATGCTAAGATTGCCATTAAAATTTTGATGGGGATACAATTGTACAAAATTAAAAGTTTAAAGCCAATTAGGGGTGCAATTAGAATAATTCCAAATTAAGGGACCAAATCACATTTTCACTTCTTCCAAATCCTTGGTACACTGTTCAGTCACCTAACTAGTGTAGTCACGCTGCTGCAGGTGAGGAGACAACTCATCGCTACATACAATGAGCAGTTAAAGGGTTGCCTCCTTCATCCATAAATAATATGCATGCACAGACGAACGAGAAGGGGGGAAGAACAATTAAGAAGAGCATGAAATAATAATAATAAAATGAACACAGTGAGGGAAGAACATATACATAAAGGAGACGACTAATCACAGGCAACCACAAAAAAACCAACAACCCCTAGTCCTCTTCCTCAACACTAGCAATATTGTCACTCCATCACCGGCTGAACCCTCACCTCGCTGGCAGCCCCTTCCTTTACCACAACTGCAGCAACAACAACCATAGTTTTTTTTAAGACAATCGGCTTTCTCCCTCCCTCAACAACTTTGGCAGGTTTCTGGCAAACACAAGCAGTTTGGCACTCACAGTTACTCTCTCTGTGACCTCCAACAACGTCGACATGACACCAGCACCACCAACAACAACAAGCCACACATCAGTCGGCCCTCTCTCTCTCCTTCCTTCACAGCAGTTCCCTCTCTCTCTTCTTCCTCCCACAGCAACTCCAACCGGCGAGCACCAACATCACCCCTTCAGAACTGTCGACCTCTCCTCCACGCCAGCATCTCCGTCGTGACCTCCAGAAGCAGCAGCAAGCTCTGTCGAAGAAGCAACAATAGCAGCAGCAGCAGCGAAGACCAACCAAGCTTCCAACATTCTTCTTAACCACCACAGGCCATCATTTTTGACGCCACCACCACAGGAAGAACCACCTCAGTCTCTTCTACCCAACAGAGTGACAGATGAGCCTCTCATCACCATCGGTTAACCTCCTTATTACTGTTCACGTAACATGTGAACACTGTTGTTTATTCTTTTTCTTTTCTGCTTTGGCTTTAGGTTGGATCTATTCTCGGCCCAGCCCAAGCCCAGCAGAGATGGGCCTTTTGGCCCACCTTGGCTAGGGCGACCCATTTAGTTGGGTCAGACTCGATCCAATTTTTTCTTATTTTTATAATATATATAATATAAAAAATCATATTTTTTTACACAAACAAAAAATGTGTTGTTTTCATGCATACGGTCGAATTCCAAGGTTTTCCAAGCATATGTTTCGTAAAAAAATACATGTTGCATATTTCTCATGTTTTGAAGCAAAAATTGGATATTGTAACCAATTTACGATTATTCATTAGAATTTGGCCAAAATATAAAAATAAAAATAATAATTATTATTATTTTTTATTTTGTTTTAGATATCGGGATGTAAAATTATACTGCAAAGTACACCCGTGGATAGTAAAAAAAAAGAAGTTTTTTTTTTGTACTGTAAAAATCTCCAAACTATAGAATGGTTAGGTTTTCAACTTCCAACTTCCAATGAGGTAGAAACTCTCTCACGAAGAGAGATCTACTTCAAGCCTTAGAAAATACCAAGGAATAAAAAAATGACAGAAAAAACAATCAAACAACAATGCAGTTTACCTTAAATATGGTGCATTGGGGTGATGCGTCTTTCTCTTGCATAACAAGTCCCTTTACCTAGACTCTCACAGACCATTAGATTTCCTAGTGACCTTAGTACTAGGTGGTGACTCCTAAGAATTATAATAGTGATTTTCTTACTATAAACACCCCTCCCTTTCACTGCGCGTTGTCTCCCTCTCCAGGGATGGCGGGGCTCTAAGCGCGGAAAAAACATTGTTGATAGTTATAGTGCTTATGGTGTTAATAATTATGGTTTTGATGGTAATAATAACAATAACTCATAAAATAATATCAATAATGATAAAAATATAATAATGATAATAATACTAATTATAATTTCACTGATATTAATAAAAATAATAGTGTTGCTTATCGTAATGATTGTCGTAATAATAAAAATGATTATAACAATAATTATGGTGACAACAATAATACTGTCAATAATAGTTATAATGATAGTTGTAATTATTGTAATAATTCACCACGTAAACAAAAAATATACAAAGTCACAAGTAGACAAAATGAGTGGAAAAATTGGAGTAAATTATCTACAATGAAAAAATATATGAGTCACTTGCCCTGTGTTTCGCCATTGCCAAAAATAATTTTTTTAACATGTAAAAAATGTTAATGGTCCTAGATTTTTTTATGATGTTATACATCTAAGCGAAATAATCAACCCACAAAACTTTCAATTATTTAATATTTTTATATATTCATTTTATTATGGATAAGGTGTTTAAAATAATGATAACGATTGTTTTAAAGGTTTTTTCCTTAAAAATATGTGAGGCTATTTATATATTTTGATATTTATTTAATATTAACGCCTTAAATTATATATAAAAATGAACTATATTTTTTTTAAAAAAAATCTCAAATTAATTTAATCTCATTGCTCTGAATTACTTTTAATATAATAATATGAAGAATAAATCTTTAAAAAATAAAATAAAAATTATTTTTTAATAAAAATAATGATGGTGGAAGCGATAGTATTGTCAATAATAATAAGAATATTAATTGTTTATAATAATGGTTATAATAACAACTATAATAATTATGACAATTTAACAATCATTAGAATAAAAATGAGAATAATAATTGAAATAATTCATTAATTGATATTGTTTTCGTTAAAAAATTACTTTTGTGGCCTTTTATGTATGATATTTCAAATTTAATCATGTAAACAGAATATATACAAAGACATATATAAACGAAACGGGTGTAAAAATTGTGTCAAATTATCTAGAATGAAAAAATATATGATACACTTGCCCTGCGCTTCGCCGCAGCCAGAACCAAATTTTTTAGCATGTTAAAAAATGCTAATGGTTCTAGATTGTTTTTATGATGTTTACATTTGAGCAAAGTAATCTACCAACAAAACTTTTGATTATTTAGTTTTTTTATTTATTCATTTTATTATACATAAGGCATCTAAAATACTTATAACAATTATTTTTAAGGTATTTTTTCTTAAATATATGTGAGGCTAATTATATATTTTGATATTTGTTTAATATTAATGTCTTAAAATATATATAAAAAATAAATTAAGATTTTTCAGAAAAAAAAATATTAAATTAATTTAATCTCATTGTTCTGAAATACTTTTAATATAATAATATGAAGAATAAATCTTAAAAAATAATTTAATTTTTTTATATAATTATAATGATGGTGGCAACGATAGTATTGCCAATAATAATTGGAATATTTATTATTTACAATAATGGTTATAATGGTATCTATACTAATTGTGAGAATTTAACAATCATAATAATAATAATAATAATAATGAGATAATAATCAAAATAATTCATTAGTTAATGTAGTTTTTGTTTAAAATTGACTTTTATATTTTTTTTTATGTATGATATTTCAGATCTAATATGACGTAAACAAAAAATATACGTAGCCACACGTAGACAAAATAAGATGGTCCTAGATTTTTTTATTATGTTATACATCTGAGCGAAATAATCAACCTACAAAACTTTCAATTATTTAGTATTTTTATATATTCATTTTATTATGGATAAGGTGTTTAAAATAATAATAATAACAACAACGATTATTTTAAAGGTTTTTTTTTATTAAAAATATGTGAGGCTAATTATATATTTTGATATTTATTTAATATTAACTTCTTAAAATATATATAAAAAATTAACTAAGTTTTTTTTTTTGAAAAAATCTCAAATTAATTTAATCTCATTATTCTAAAATACTTTTAATATAATAATATGAAGAACAAATCCTAGAAAATAAAAAATAATAATTTAATTTCTATTAAATAAAAATCCCTTTAAACTAAAAATATATTAAGTCATACATAGACAAAACAGATAAAAAAACACAAAGATAACAAATTATTAACAACAAAATATTCACTATACCTACATACGAGAGAATTTGACTTTCATCTCTAGCCACCAAAGCTAAATTTACTCTTTTTTTCTTTCACAAACTGCATTTAATACAAAGATAATAACAATAAAAATTAAAAGTCAAAACTAAGAATATAGCTACATAAATACAAATAAAAAATTAAAAACTATACTAGAAGGATTGAAAAAATAAAAAAATTGAAACTAAATAAAAAAAAAGAACTAAAATACATATATTAAAACAAGATAAAAAAAATTCTCATTATTGCAGAGCGCAGGCCGATGACTTGTATAGCCTAAATCTAAATAAATTCTTTCTTAACTTTGTGTGTTTGTGTGTGTGTGTATACAAGGTAATCACAAGTTCTTTCATCAAAATTGATAGATAGATCCAGTGGTTATTTAGAAATTGAATTACAATTTCTTTCAATATGAGGTGTTCTTAAACTAATTTATTAATTGAATCCCTGTTTTTATAGCATACATTCATATTGATTGTTTCTTCACTTTTTCATAGGGGATAACTCTACACTTCGTGTTTTTTTTATTGCTACACTCACATGCATTGTTTCAAAAAAATCATGTGATATTAAAATCTCAATTATACATTAAAAAAAAAAGAGTTAGCGAGATGAGACCCTTTAACTGGGTCAACTCGTATGCCAAACTTAACAACTCTAATCTTTAGACATTCATTATCCATGCCCACTTTTTTCTTTTTTCACCATCTATGTTCGGAGATCATTCTCCTCACCTAAAAACTAGGTTTTAATGATGTGCTTAAAAAGCCTTCTTTCAACACTCTTAATTTAAAAGTTGGTGAAGTTAATTGTTTGTATTTTAAATTTAAAATTAATATTTGGTTGTGTAAATTATGATTTGAAGTTATTACACTACTATAATTTTATAAATTACCAATGAAATAATCCTTTGATAATCAAAACCTGATTCTATCAACATAACTTTTATCGATGGATTAATAAACATTTACTATTTATTTAACTTTATTGTGGGTGATATTTTTGTTCATCAATCATGCTATTGTTAATTTAATTGCCAATAAATTTACAGGTGATAAAAGTTGACCTGGTGCAGACTAATCTGAAAAAGATGACAGTTTCTGTTGATTCTCGAATTCTACATCTCGAAAATTTGTGTGCTGAAATCCAACAAAGGATCTCCACCATTCATGAGTATCTACTCCTTCAAGCTTCTACTGGCAGACATATAGACCCTCAGAAAGAACAAGAAATCCAGTCTCTCAAAATACAACTCAAGTCTCTTCAGACCGAATTAGCCAAATCCAAATCTAAGCCTTTACCATTCCCTGAACCTTCACAGCCCAGGACGACCTCCTATTATCCAGACCCTTATTGGGCTAAACACTCCTCTTCTTTCAATCCACAACCTCTACCTCCTACACCTCAATTATTTGGAAACCCAGACTCTGAAAAACTTTTCAAACCTCTCTCCAAACGTGATAAAGGGAAAACTCAAGTACCACTTATTTCCAAAAAACCCAGATCACCAGCCCCTATCATCTCCTCATCCTCTGATTCTTTTGAATCTAAAAAGTATGAACCATATGACCCTTTCCAAGACTCCTAGGACCCTTATCAACTTATGATTCAGTCCCACCAATATTCCAACCCTATTCAGTCTTTACTTACTACCTATTCCCACCAAACTATCCATAAAATCCTCACTCATGAACCACTTGTCAATACATCTGAAGAAGAGACTCCTGATGATGTTAGCACTCTTGTGACTTCTGAAGCATCTTTTACAGAAGATGATTCTTCTGACACTTGTTCCATGCCCCATTACTAATGGCTGATCCTCCTTCAGCACACTCATCAGATCCTCAATCTTCCCGGACTTGGCAAGAGCCTCCTCCGACCTCTACCACAAGAGTTAGTGTGGATTAACCAGTCAGCAGTGATGATGAAGTAAATCTTAATCCTCACCATTATCAACCTCATATCCATTCTCCAAACACCAGTGGATATTTTACTTTGGATGATATTCCACGAGTAAAATGGCGAGATAGAATGCTTGAATTCCATTCATGGCTGACTAGTTATATGCTCAAGGACGGAGCAACCCTTCGGGATGCATTACAACAATTCTCTGCAAAGTTCTTTGGCACCTTATGGGATTGGTTCCATGCCCTAGGTGATTATCGACAAATACAATTTGTGAACAGTGCGTCTCTTTCTGAAGCCTTGGGCTGGCTCCATTATGAATTTCTTGGAGAAGCTTTAAATGACAAAGAAATAGCAAGGTATGAGTACTTCAAAATGAAGTGTTGTTTCTATTTGAGATATGATCTTGAAAGACATTTTAAAGAGATGTGCCGACGATACCATATTCTCTCTGGTCCTGATGATCCAAGCCTCAAGCATGCCTTTTTGGCCTCCATACCTAGGGATCTGGCTGATGAAACGTTCAGACTATTCAAAATCCGAAAAGAAGTTATTGACAACCAATCTCTTGGCACGATCTTTCATCAGGTGTTGGAAGCCCTCAACAAAATGTGTGATCAACACAAATATTTCACCAAGATATTACAGCCTGATAAAACTATGCTCCGTGCTTGCAAACGACCAGATCTGATGATTAAATGCTCAGACAATGCAGATTGCAATTGTTCCATGAAAAAGAAAAGGCATTTCAAGAAAATCCACAGATCTTCTTTTAATGGTCGCCGGAAGAAATGGAAGTTCCTCAAAAAACGCCATACTAGACGCCCCAAGCACTTCACTCCTAGCTCCAATAGATGCTTCATTTGTGAGCGCAAAGGTCACTTTGCAAAAACCTGTCCAAAGAAGCAGGCCCAGTCACTAAAGTTAATTGATTTTCTGGCCCAAAATACAAAGTTCAACCCTGATGCTGATGAAGTTGAATCCTTATTCTCCCTCACGAATGAGCTCACTCCTGACACCATAGCTGCTGTTGCAGATGAAAGTTCTGATGATGAGATCTATGAACTTTACCAGGCCCAACCTACCAGCTCCCCTTCACACCCAATACCTCTAGCCCCTGTTACTATTCTTACATCCACATATGCCAAGCCCATCAAAGCCATAGCCTTATTTGATACAGGAGCCCATAGAACCATTCTTAACTCGAAAGTTCTTCCTCCTCATTGTTGGGTCACTCATAAAGAATATTTCCGAGCCGCTGACATTCAAGTTTTCTGCACCCAATTCAAAACCAAAAAGCCTATTACCATACAAATCTTTCCACAATGTTCTATCAAAACCCATGTTCTTGGTTCTCCTCTACCTGGAAAAGATTTAGTTATTGAGTTTGATGTTTATTTCAAATCCAAGTTCAGAATCCTTCCTCATGGTATTCAGTATAAAACCCATTTTCTTCCATATACAATTACCCCTTCGCTCTATGAACTCCAACCTTCACTCACAGACCAAATTGCCCTCATCAAAGCCCAAATAATCCAACACTCATGTTCAAACTCTCACTAGGAATTTCTTGCTAAATGTTCTCATCCCTTATGGCAAAATCCACAGTTTTTTATTAGGCTTCCTTTCAAGCTTAATGAAGACATCAATCCCACAAAAGCTAGTCACACCGGAATGAACCTTGAGCACAAGATGCTAGCTCAAGAAGAATGTGCTCAATTATAGGCCCAAGGATTAATTGAACCTACAGACTCCTCATGGTCTTGTGAAGCCTTTTATGTTAATAAAAGGTCTGAACAAAAACGAGGCAAGCTCGGGTTGGTAATCAATTATCAGCCCTTGAATCATTTTTTACAAGATGATAAGTTCCTCTTGCCAATACCATGACATTATTTTCATGCTTCCACAATGCCAAAGTGTTCTCCAAGTTTGATCTTAAAGCTGGCTTTTGGCAACTTAGCATTCATCCTGATGATAGATACAAAACAGGTTTCTGCATACCAGACCATCATTATCAATGGCGAGTCATGCCCTTTGGTCTCAAAGTAGCTCCTTCCTTATTTCAAAAGGCCATGATTAAAGTATTTGAACCCATGCTTCAATTAGTTTTAGTCTACATCGATGACGTACTACTTTTCTTAAAAGACGAGGAATCACATGCTATGCTATTAAAGCAATTTGCAGAGCTTGTTCACCATCATGGTATCATGATTTCTGAAACCAAGATGCTTATCTGCCAAAAGAAAATCAAATTTCTTGGTATGATTTTTACAGATGGTGCTTACACACCTGGCACACACATAGCTGAGGAACTCAAAAAATTTCCTGATAGCCCTCTCACTAAAAAACAAGTCCAACAGTTCTTGGGTATTGTCCAATATCTCAGAAATGTTATTCCCCGAGTTGCACAGATGACAAGGCCACTCCAGCTCATGTTAAAAAAAGATGTAGACCCCTGGACAGAAAAGCAGACACAAGCAGTCAAACAATTAAAGATGGCCACACAACACTTACCTGCTTTAGTCATTCCATCAACAGGACAACGCATACTCCAAACTGATGCTAGTGACAAATATTGGAGTGCTGTGCTACTTGAAGATAAAGAAGGCCACCGACACATATGTGGCTACAAAAGCGGGTTTTTCAAGGAGTCGGAAACCCACTACCACTCCACTTTCAAAGAGATCTTAGCTGTAAAGTATGGCATCCAAAAATTCGAGTTCCACTTGGCAGCCTATCACTTTAAAGTAATCATGGACTGTTCCTCTTTTCCAAAAATGTTACAGTTCAAACGCAAGATGCTTCCTCATCCACAACTTCTGAGACTAGTAGAGTGGTTTTCCAGGTACACCTTCACCGTCGAGCATATAAAGGGACATAAGAATCTAATCCCAGATATGCTCACCAGACCACCTAAATCATAAACCCTACTCTTTCCCTTGATTCTTATGGCTTCCTCTTCCAATCCACCTCCACCTACGCAACACTTCCCCACAAATGATTTACCTCCCTTTGCTCAAGAAATTATCCTTCACCACACTCTTAACCAGTAGGCTAAAGACAAACTATTTAGCCTCCAAGATCACCTTCTTCTCAACTATGATGTGTCCTCCCTTTGTTTCTAAAGCCTAGGCATCCATCCCAAATATCCTTTTATCCACCTATTTACCTTCAAACCATCTGGCCTGTTCCCTAAAGAACTCTACTTTTTCTTATGGTACCTCTGTCACCTGTACCATATTGCTATAGAGTTCCCCATTAATTACTTTCTTTCCAGCTTTCTCAGAACTTCTTAGCCAGCGGACTCTTGGTACTATACCTTCAAATTCCTCACTTGGTTTCACAACCCCACACAATGGATCTCCATTCTCCAACATGAAAAATCCCAATGGCCTCATCCACATCCTTGTTGGATTGAAGTATATCAAAACACATCCCAAACTAAGTCTGTTAAGCAAGCTTTTGCCCATTTGTTCTCTATTTTCATATTCCACAGGCCTTTCAAGGCTTCAACAGACAATCTAGTTATGAGTTTTCCACAAGCTACCTTCTACACAACACATCCCTACTCCTTGTATGAACTACCCCTTACAAATCTCCCGGAGCTCAGGACCATGCAAAAAACAGTGTGCCTCAAGAACAACATTATTCCTGATGAATTATGGCCTAAAGGCACAAATCCTGATGAAGAACCTGGCTATGATTTTTATGACCCTCAATATTCTGACCATCTCCATAACCTGGGAATGAAGTACAAAAACAAAAAAATCAAACAAATAATTTTGGGATTCCCAATGCTCCTGAAACCACATGAGATAGAAATGATGGCAGAAGATGACTATGTGTTGGCCCTACAAGTCCAGGATAACCTACCATGAACCTATTGTCGGTTGATACTTGTTTGTATTATAAGGATGTATTATTAAGTGTGTGCTTTCTTATGTAATAAGTGATGTAAGCAACTTGTCGTTTGTATCTTGTCATTTAGGGGTGTATTATTAAGTGTGTGTTTTCTTATGTAATCAGTGATGTAAGCAAAAGCCTCAAAACCTGTATAAATAGAGACTGTGTGTAATGTTATAAGGCAGAACCTCAAGGGAGTTATCCTCAAAGGTGAAGCCTCTTCAATAAAAAAACCTTGTTTATCTAATTCTCTACTCTTCCTTATAACTATCTAATTCTCTGATCTTCAAGCTCTTCCTTGTAACTAGAAGCTTTGGTTATCATCCAATAGACATGACTCCAGTGAGTAACTTTTGAGTACCCATAAGCTTGGCCGTGTTAAGCCACTCTGTCAGAGCATTTGTCTATCACTAACAAAAAAAATTGTGTATAATTTCATTGATGATTTTTTTAATATTATCGATGCAACTAAATCATTAGTGATTAAACAGTGGCAATGATATTATCTGGAAGCTTGCAAACTTTGTGCTCTTGTCCTTTAATCTCGAATCTTAAATGTTGATCCATATAGATCTTCTCATTTAGTTATGCATTGAGAAATACAATTATAATGTCTATTCAATATAACTCTAGGTTTATATATACGACTATAGCTATAATGAGGTGAACTAAAATAATTCTCATAACTAGTGATAAAGTATCTTTATAATTAATTATATCTTTTAAGTGAAGTTTGCTACTAATAGAGCTTTATAATGTTTTATTGAATCATCTATCTTATATTTAATTTTAAAAAATCATTTATTTTCAATAAAAAAATTTCTTGGTGATAAATTGACCAAGTCCTAGACTTGATTAGTTTTCATTGACTCAATTTCTTCTTCTATAACTTGAATCCATTCTCTTTGTTTAGGACCATACATAACATGATTGAATAATTTAGACTATTCATCATTTTATACAACAATCATGAGTGTTTCTCCTTTAATCTCAAATTGATGACTATGAATTGGTTCTTGAATTACAAGGTTGAATTTGCTCACGATCTAACTCTATAAGGGTAGGAATAGACAAACTCCCACTATTTTTAAAAGGATTAAAAGTTTCATCTAAATCTTTCTTTTATTGAATGGATTGTTTCACTATGGTCTAGATTTTTTAATAATTAAAAAGCTTTATTAACCTCACTTGTCGTTAGAAAATCCTTTTCTAAAAATACAACATCATGTGATTTAGTCTCTTTTATTTTCCCATTAGATTTTTCAGTGATAAATACAAATCGTTTAGAATGTTCAGAATATTTTATAAAAATATATATTTTTCTTTTAGGACCAAGTTTCTTATATTCATAAGAATTATCGTTCAAATAAGTTGCACACTTTTATGGATGCAAATGACCTCAATTAGGTTTTTATTATTCCATAGTTCATACGAGATGGATGAGATTGATATAGAGGGCACACGATGTATCTCCCAAAATATATAATATTCAATATTTAATTATGACATGTATAATTATTATTATCATTATTATTATTATTATTATTATCACCACCACGTCAATTTGTTTTATCCCTAGCAACACCATATTAGCAATATGTGTAAAATAAAAACGTGGCATTTCCATCAAAGAAAAGATAATTAAACGCCTTTCCAATTCAACATAATTAATTGGCCTATAAGTACAGACAAATAATAATAAATAAAAAAACACTTCTACCACACATAATTAACTGGTACCCCACAATTTTTTATTCATTCGTAAAAGCCAATGTTCTGGAATAGTGACTACAACAAAAATGGCAGTTACTCTATTGATTAAAAACTAAACCACGTGTTAAAACATAAACCGTAAGAACCTGACACTTTTTTTAATTGTGTTTTGCAATATAAATATTTAGGAAAAAGAAATTTAAAAGGGTAAGATAATAGACAAGCCGTGGGCCCACCCACTAGCACAGGTCATTTTCTCCTTTTAATTTATTTTCAAGAACACGTTTAATTTAATTTTTAAATTCATTTACCCTATTTAAATTAAAATCACCTATTTGACATGCAATTTATTGAGATTGGATGATTTTAGTTTTAATAAAAAATATATATATGTTTTTCAATGTATTTTTAGTGATGAAAAATAAAAAACTATACATTTATATAATTATATAAATTAAAAATCATTCATACCAATATATATATATATATATATATATATATGATAACAATAAACTAGAAAAATTGTATACTAAGATATTTGACTTTGCAATATGGGTCATGTATTTAGTTGTATTTAATAACTATGTTTCTTTGAATAATTTTTTTTATTTCATTAAACTATTATCCATTACAATAAAACAATGTTTACATAATAAATTTTATTTTGTTTTTAAAAATGTCATGAATTGAGAATATCATGTTTATTTTAACCAATTATTTTAATTTAATTAAAAAAATCTATTTTAAAAAATAAATTAAAAAAAGGCAAGTAAAATGATTTTACAAAGTAGAGTCATTTTTAAAATCAATTAAAAGTTATATAGAAATAAAATGGATCCCAATATTTGATTAAATAAATTATGAATGATTAAACTAAAAGAACATGAGTTAAAAAAAAAAAAACTCAAGCAAAATTGGGTTAATGCCTCAAACATGTAATTCATGAAATTCTAGACACTGATTTAATTAAGAAGCTAATTATTTTTATGTTGGAGGATAAAATCTAGAGAAAAAAAAGATGAGATTTGATAAAAATTAAATAATAAAAAAAATCCAATCATAATTTTTTTTATTCAAATAAAACATATAGTAATAAAAGAATAAAGATGTAATCCAATATAAAAAAATTGAAGGAGGTTTGAACAATAATAAAAAAAAATCAATTATATAAATTAATCTAAATAAATCAACAAAAGAACATAGAACAAATCTAAAAATAAATAAATTGAAAGATTGCTTTAAGAATTTTAGTTAAAATGAAAACCAATGAGGAGAAAGGGAAAAAGAGAGAGTTGTAGGTCCTCCTAAACTAGGTTTTTGTTCACTACTTAAGTTGTCCATTAATGGAGGCCCACCAAACAATTTGAATGTCACTCTTTCAGTTGATGTTTACTCATTGGACATTGCTGGGAGCGCATCCACCACCCACGCGGTAAAGTGAACAATAAACACAGTAACTATTTGTTTTTTTATGGCCCAGCTATAATGCATACAGACAAATCATCATTTGTTTAGATGATTTGTGTCCCCGAATGAAATCAAGCAGTCCGATTTGACTCAATGATGCGATTTGTTCCTCTATTTAGTAATTGTCGGTAAGAATTATTAGTAATTGTCGGTAACAATATTTGTGATTAAAAATAAAGTAGAATGATATTTTTTTATTTTTATAATTATTTTTTATATTAGTATATTAAAATAATTTAAAAATATTAAAAAAATTAATTTAAAATAAAAAAAAATCAATTTTTTTTCTAAACTCGTTCCCAAACACTTTAGAAGCTGTTTGAGACAGCTTTTGAAACGTCGTTTCCAAAAAATTCAATTTTTTTTATTTTAAATGAATATATTTTGATTTTTTTAGATCATTTTGATGTGCTAATGTCAAAAATGATTTTTAAAAAATAAAAAAAATATCATTTTGATATATTTCAGCACGAAAAGCACTTTGAAAAGCTACAACAACAGCTGTCCCAAACAGGCCCTTAATATGCTATAGCACAAAGAGAGTTTTGACTGTTTGGAGTATGATTGTGATTGTTTTTTAAAATGTTTTTTTATTTGAAAATATATTAAAATAATGTTTTTTAAAATATATTTTTAAAATCAACATAAAAATGATCTAAAAATACTAAGAAAATAATTTAAAATAAAAAATAAAAATAAAATAATTTTAAATATTTTTAAAAGCAGTTTTAAAACGAACCCTCCATCCCTTTTATGGATGCAAATTGTTCGTTGTCGCTAAATCATGAAAGTAAGCAATTTATGTTTCGTCCTAATGACTAAAGTAATCCTGTTCTTTTCCGAATGACTTTGTAATGTCTCTCGACTTATTAGGTTTTTAATTATAATAAAATATTCCAATGTAAAAGTGAATTAAATGATATATTTGATACTTACAGCCATGTTTCCTTATTAACAAAAAATCTGGAGAAACTTCAATTTAGTGTAAAATTTCTATACTTCTATTACTTCTCAAATTTATAAATTTTATTAGTCGATGATAATATAATATTTTGAATTATATTATTTAAAAATAATCATAATAAACACAATTGTTAATAATAATTGAAATTATTTATTAGTCGATTTTTTTTTTTAAATAACTTTTACAACTTTTTATGTATGATATTTCATATATAATATCACGTAAACAAAAAATATACGAAGTCACATATAGACCAAACAGGTGAAAAAATAGGATCAAATTACCTGCAATGAAAAAATATCTAAGTCATTTACCCTGCGTTTCACCGCAACCAGAACCAAATTTTTTAACATGTAAAAAAATATTAATGATCCTAGATTTTTTTATAGTGCTATATATTTGAGCAAAATAATCAGCCTACAACACATTTGATTATTTAGTTTTTTTTATATATTTATTTTATTATAGATAAGGTGTTTAAAATAATAATGATTTTTTTAAGGTATTGTTTCATAAAAATATTTGAGGCTAATTATATATTTTAATATTTATTTAATATTAATACCTTAATATTTAAAATTATATTTATTTTAATATTAATATATCAAAAAAATAATAAATAAATATTTTCAAAGAAATTTTCAAAATGCAAAATCAAAGTGGCCTGAAAGTACTGGACTCTTGAATCGGACATGATTTTGGCATTTGGAAATAGCTTATATGCCACGTCTGCTTTCCGGATAAGGCTGTGCTTTCCATATAAGCCTCTGCTTTTCATATAAAGCTTTGTTGTTCTATTTTTAAAAATATATAAAAAAAAATCTATTTTTTTAATTTTATTTTTATTTTTTGTATTAAATTTAATATTTTGATGTTTTTATATTATTTTCATGTGATAATGTCAAAAATAATTTTAAAATAAAAAAAATATTTTAATACAATTCTGAATAAAAAACACTTTAAAAAATAACTTCAATCATACTTTGAAACAATAACTAATAGTCATTGCCCTTAGTCATTGTCTGTTTGAAAGTATGATTGATGTTATTTTTTAAAATATTTTTCATTTAGAAATACATCAAAATGATATTTTTTTTTATTTTTTAAAAATTATTTTGACATCAACACATGAAAATAATATAAAAACATATATATATATATATATATATATATTAATTTAAAGTATACAATAAAAATTTCAAAATTACTTTTGAAACAACAATCTCAAACACACCTTCAATGGTTAACCATCAACCTTGATGTATAGTTTATAAATAGAAGGAAACATCTCTTTAATTTCTCACAACCATCCACCTTCATTTCCCATCCCCTCTGCATTAGGTATGGTCTCTTTCCTTTCTTGGTTTTGAATTGTAATTATGGTTCGGCACTCCTATTTTTAGCTTTTGTTTATATGCTATTTCAATTATATATACTTCCCTTGCTATATATATATATATATATATATATATATATATATTTATTTATTTATTTATTTATTTATTTATTTATACTCTTGACATTATATGAATGCCAATTACTTTATCTATATATTGTTTTTGATTATATATAGTAATTG
Organism: Salix arbutifolia; assembly: GCA_025169955.1. Classification (NCBI taxonomy): domain Eukaryota; kingdom Viridiplantae; phylum Streptophyta; class Magnoliopsida; order Malpighiales; family Salicaceae; genus Salix; species Salix arbutifolia. The sequence continues at coordinate 27,039,930 of CM045917.1, read as the reverse complement.
CTCAAAAGTCACGTGATCCACACAAATGGCATCCATGGATTTCGATTTATCTCCAAAGTCAGCCCAAAAATTATTTGAAGGGGAAGGTGGATCATACTACAGCTGGTCAAGTTCTGGATTTCCGATGTTAGGAGAGCAGAAGGTCGGTGCAGGAAAGGCTGTCCTTCCGCCTCGTGGTTTTGCTCTTCCCCATTATGCCGATTCCTCTAAAATTGGATATGTTCTGCAAGGTAATCCATTAATTCTATTATTTCCTCTTCTTCTTCTTTTATAAATTAAAAAAGAGATTGAATTCCACGCTTTTTAAAATAAAAGAAGATAATAGTTTTTTGTTATGTTGCGTTTCACTTTTAATGTGATGGTTAAAGTGGTCTACTGCAAGTTGTTCCGGCACTCGTACGTTGTTTTGGTTGAAAAAGACTGTACCATTCAATTATTTGATCTTTTTATTTATTTATTTATTTATATTACAATAACAAATCTAGTCATTGAAAAAAAAAGAGTCGAATCATTTTAAAATATATATAATCTTGGTCTCTCGTAGGTAGTGATGGAATAGTGGGAATGGTGCTCCCGAACTCGTCAGAAGAGGTGGTGTTAAGACTTAAGAAAGGAGACGTGATACCGGTGCCTCTCGGAGCACTGTCTTGGTGGTACAATAATGGAGATCACTCCGAAGAAGTTGTTATAGTTTTCTTAGGGGAAACTTCCAAGTCCTTCATTCCCGGCGAATTCACCTACTTCTTTTTAAGCGGAGGCCAAGGAATCATGGGAGGGTTCTCACCGGAATTCATCGGCAGAGCTTATAAGATGAACGAAAAGGAAGCGAGCAAGCTTGCTAAAAGCCAGACTGGGATTTTGCTCATCAAGCTAGAACCAGGAGTGAGCATGCCCCAGCCTAACAGCAAAACTGCTGAAAAAATGGTGTACAACATCGACGCTGCTCCGGCCGACGTTGATGTCAACGGTGGTGGTGTGTTTAAGACATTGACAGCAGCTAAATTTCCTTTTCTTGAAGAGGCAGGCTTGAGTGTTAACCATGTGAGGCTGGAAGCGAATGCCATGCACTCGCCGTCCTACACTGCCGACGGCACATTTCAAGCTTTTTACGTTGCTAGCGGCGCTGGCCGCGTCCAGGTTGTGGGGATCGATGGCAAGCGTGCCCTAGACACCAGAATACAGGCCGGTCAATTGCTTGTTGTCCCGAGATTCTTCGTGGTTGCTCAGATTGCTGACAGTGAAGGGATGGAGTTTGTTTCTATTCTCCCTACTACAAGGTAATCACAATTTCTTTCATGAACTTTAAATATATTTTTCAAAGCAAGTTCTCTTCCATTATTTTACATTTGTTAATTAATTAATTTGTTTTTTTTCCTCTTGGCAGCCCCGCTGTTGAAGAGTTTGCGAGCAAGAGATCAGTGTGGAATGCTTTATCACCAATAGTTTCACAAGTTGCTCTAGGCGTGACTCCAGAGTTTGAAGAGTTTTTCAAGTCCAACATGCAGAAGACCACTATTCTTATCCCTCCCACCAATTAAATCTGAAAAATTAATAATAATGTTTGTGTATGCGGTCGATCGTATTGTTATAAATAATATGCTGAGGTGTCACGTGGCACCATCAGCAAGGGTGGGATCCTATCTATGAGAAGAATATTGTTGATAATTGAGAGTATTAATTATGGTGCTATGTAACATAAATTCAAAGTTTAATTGCTTTCTAATGTATCGTTATGTTAAGAGACCACGTCGTTTGAAAAGGAGTATAAGGCCAAATTCCAAATATTTGAGTTAAAGTGCAGTTGTGGCAAGCAAGGTGGGTGTGATATGAACCTCTACAGACGTGAGCAAGTGGAGGATGAGAAGATCGCAAAACCGACTGGGTCGTGTGAAGTGGAAGCTTTACGTGTGCATGTTATTTCTTTTTATTTCATATTCCATGTTATTTTCCTTTACTATATATTCCAGTTGATAGCTTAAATTTCAGCATATATGTATTCCAGTTGATAGCTTAAATTTCAGCATATTTGTACGTGGTCTTGCTTATTTAAAGCAACCAGAATTGATCAATGCAAGGGAAAATATTCATCTAAGTTGTGGTTCATTTCTCACCCAAGAGAAATAGTTACGTCAATATTGTTTGGGACCTATCATTGGTATCAGAGCCTGGTTTAATGGGAATTAACAAGGAGCGTATTTAGCATTTAGAGTCTAGACTAGGTATAGTCAGGATGGGATTCAACAAATGGAGATTGGGATAAACGACAAACTCCACCATCTGGAGGAAGCTCAATCGACTTTCAAATACGTTACTTGCAGATCAGGAGAATCTCAATCACAGCAACCATCAACACGAGGGAAACAATGGGGGTTGACAAATCATCTCCTCCAAAACAGCAACATTGGAATTCCCATGATTTGCAAGGGATGACCCCACTAAATGATTCAATCGTGTGGAGCAATACTTCGATTATCAAGGGACGATAAAGAACGAGAAAGTACTCATGGCTACCTACCACCTGGAAGGGGAGGCCAACCAGTGGTGGTAGTGGCTTCGCAGGACCTACAAGTGGAAGGACATATAGCTTCATGGGAGAGGTTTCAAGAAGAATTATGGGCGCGCTTCGAGCCATCAGCCTGTAAAGATTTTGATGAGGTGTTGTCACGAATTAAGCAACTGGGGACATTGACGGACTATCAACGAGAATTTGAGGCTCGACAACAAGGTGAATGGATGGACGAAAAAGGCATTGATGGAGACATTCATGGGTGGCTTAAAGGCTAAGATAGCAAACAAGATTCGTATGTTTAAACAACATTCCCATAAAGAGGTCATCAACTTGGCAAAGATGAGAGATTACCAACTCACACGATAGAAAAGGTTCTTTAGGCTACCACCTGTAAGTGCTCCATTAGCTCTCCCACCAGCCAATTGTGTAGCTTCTGTTGCACCAGCAGGATCCATCAAGTGCTTGTCTTGAGATGAAATGCAAAAAAGGAGGGCAAAAGGTCATTGTTTCAACTGTAATGAATGTTTTACAGCAGACCATAAATGTCAAAGACCACAACTAATACTCTTGAAGGGGCATATGGGTAACGTGCGATGTGCAGAAAACAGTGACCAACAATTACAGGAAATTGATCATGTTAAGAAGTGCAGGCAGATGAATTTTAACCTAAAATCACACTACACGCATTGACGGGGTGGAATACTCCTAGAATAATACATATGATAGATGTAATGGGTTCACTCAAAATTGTGGTGTTGATCGATAATGGATCAACACATAACTTCACCAGTGATCACCTGACTAGTATACTGCGACAACCAGTGGTACCAATAGAAGCATTTACTATTCGGGTTGCAAATGGCGAGCATTTGAAGTGTCAAGGATGATTTGATGAGGTATTGGTGAATTTGCAAGGAATTGAGTTTCATCTTACCCTTTTTTCACTACCATTATCAGGACTGGATCTTGTGTTGGGCATTCAATGGCTTGAAATGCTAGAATTGATGGTTTGTAATTGGAAGCAGTCAACCATGGAATTTGTCGCGATGATATTTTTTTTCGCGCCCCGCTATCCTCGGATTGGGGAGACAACGGCGCGCGGTGAAAGGGTGGTATGTTTTATAGTCGTAAAAATTACAACTATAATTATCAGGAGTCGCCACCTAGTATTATGGTTAATAAGAAACCTATTGGTCTGCGAGAGTCTGGGTAAGAGACTTGTTGTGCTAGGGGAAGATGCATCACCCTTAGTGCACCCTACATAAGACAAGCTGAATTGTTGTTTGATTGTTTTTCTAAGTGTAAATTTTTTTTGGTCTTTTCTAAAGTTTGACGTAGATCTCTCTACATGAGAGAATCTCTACCTCGTTAGGAGTTGAAAGACTAACCAAAAGAATTTTACACTGCATTTTAAAAAAAACATTTTTTTAATTATCTATGAGTGTACTTTACAATGTAATTTTACATTGCGATAGCTAAAACAAAATAATTATTAAATTATTTTGATATTTGGACAAATCCCAACAGATAATCATAAACCGGTGACGATATCCAAATTTTGTTCAAAATATAGGAAAAATACAACATATATTTTTTACAAAAAATATGCTTGTAAAAACCTTGGAATTCAACCATATGCATGAAAACAACATTTTTTAAATGCAATTGTTTTTAAAAAATCAAGCTGGGCCGGCCTAGCCAAAATAGGCCAAGGGTCCAACAATGTTAGACTTGGGCTAGGCCAAGAGCAGACGACCCAAAAACACAAAGGAAATACACACACACACGCACACACACACTGTTACAATTGAATTAATTCACCGCGTTCACGTTACGAGAACAGTAAAATAGAGGGTGACCAAAGATGACGAGATCGCTGACACTACAAGAAGGGAGGGGGAGAGAGAGGGACGCTGGCGATGGTTGAGGTCCTGCCAGTGCAAAAGAAGAGGATGGTTGGTTGGTAGTGTATATTTTTTCTACAATTGTGTCCATCGTTCCTCTGTCAAAATTTATCCCTAATGTAATCATCATCCCCGTTTATGAATCACTCTGTTCTTTGCAAATTTCCCTTGTTGCCACCGTTAAAATTTCCCCGGTTTCACGATCGTTCCCCTAGTGTTATTTCATCCTCCTCCCTTTTCTCTGTAAATTTGCTCCCTTTTTATAGACAATTTGCAGCATGGTAGTGATGTCTAGGGATGGTGTCTTGTGCGAAGTAGGTTAAAGGCATGATTGCCGGCAAGGTCTGCAATTTTATTTTTTTTCAAAAATATAAAATAGACAAACAAAAAATGGGTTGTGACAAAAGGATTTTTTCGACGGGGAAAACCAGGAAGAACGATGTTTTTTGGTTCAATTTTGGGTTCCGATTTCACCCAAAAAGTTTCGTCTCTGAAAATTCTGATCTTCTTAATTTAACACAAATTAGGCTTCCAAACTTAATTTCTCACCAATTAAGCCCTTAATAAAATTAATTTGACCCATGTAAAGTATAATTAAGCCCTTGCGCTTAATTAAATCCTTCAATTGGACTCTCAATTAATCCCTAAACATAATTACACTTTAAATTGACCAATGATTAATCAATTTGGCTCATAAAAATATAATTATGTCTTTTGACTTAATTTTTATGCAAATTTATCGAATAATAAATTACTTTAGCCTTGAATCCATATTTTTCTTTATTTATGGGCAAAAGAGAGATACGGCCAGGCTCTAGGAAACATCCACAATTTCCACCTTGATTTTCTGCCCATACCAGCCCTTTTTATTTTATTTTTGTTATTTTTAGGTAGATTTTGAGGAATAACCCAGAAATTGGGTTATGACAGTTGTCTCCTCTTTACAATGCTTACGACTAAAGTTTTGTAAAAGACTTTAGATAGTAAGCGTTGTAAAGAAAAAAAAGAGTGGATTTACCAAACCAAAAAATGGTTGATCCATCCAGAAATGAGAATGAAGGCTATAAAGCACACTCAGAAGAAAACGATAAGATAAGGCTATAAAGCGAACTATGTAAGAATTGAGGCTTAAATAAGAGACTTAAAGGATGAAAAGATGACGATGCTTATGAAAGACACAAGAAAATGACTTCATTGTAATGGGTGACTTACCCAGGTGAGAATGGTGAAGATGGTCTCATTGTAATGGGTGACCTACCCAGGTCAAATTGGTGAAAATGGTCTTATTATAGTGGGTGACCTACCCAAATGAGAAAGGTGAAGATGGTCTCATTATAATGGGTGACCTACCCAGGTAAGAATGATGACGATGGTCTCATTGTAATGGGCAACCCAAGTTGAGAATGAAGATGTTAAAAGGCACAAAAATGATCTTATTGTAATGGGCGACTTTTGCAAGTGAGAATGGTGAAAATGGTCTCATTATAATGGGTGACCTACCCAAGAAATATGATGGAGATGGTCTCATTGTAATAGGTGGCCTACCTAGATGGAAGCAAAAGATGGTGATGAAGATTTCATAGGATGGAAGATAGGGCTAGAAAACGCGCTGTCTTAATTCATGGTCAAGGGTTGGAAAACATACTTGAAGATTAAAGGAAAATAAGGTTGGAAAACATGCTATTTTAATTGATGGTCGAGGGTTAGAAAACGCACTCGAATGAAGGGAAAATAGGGATTGAAAGCGCATTATTTTAGTTGATGGTCGAGGGTTGGAAAATGTATTTGAAGATGAAGGGAAAATAGGGCTAGAAAACACATTATTTTAGTTGATAGCCGAGGGTTGGAAAACACACTCGAAGATGAGGGGAAAATAGGTCTAGAAAGCACATTATTTTAGTTGATGGCCGAGGGTTGGAAAACGCATTCGAAGATTAGGGGGAAATAGGGCTAGAAAGCACACTATTTTAGTTGATGGTTGAGGGTTGGAAAATGCACTCGACGAGTGGAAAATAGGTCTGGAAAGCACACTATTTAACTTGATGCTTAAGGGTTAAAAACGCACTAAAAATGAGGGAAATAATGTTGGAAGACACACTATATTAATTGATAATTGAGGACTGGAAAGCGCACTTGAATATAAAAAAGCGATAAGGTTGAAAAGCACGCTACCTATGATGATGAAGGGCTCACAGGCGCACTTAAGGAAGTGAAAGTGATAAGGGCTAAAAGACGCATACTAAAACGATGAGTGGAGATTTGTAAATTACAATCCCTCCTAAACATTTCTTAGATTCCTAGTGGGGATGCAATGCATGATGACACCCAAATTTAGGAAGGAGATAAGGATGAAAAACATGCTCAAAGAAATGAAAAAGGTGAGAACTCAAAGGCGTACACAAAAATGGTGAATGAAGGTTCATAAATTACGATCCCTCCAAAACATTTCCTAGATTCTCAAAAGGGATGCAATGCATGATAATGCATGTATACTTACCTGAGAAATATAGGTCCCCTTTCTTCTTCATGGTCTTTTCTTCTTGGGGTTTGAACCTCTGGATTTAACGGCTTTTTTCTTCTTCTTACTCGAGCCGCAACTTATGATTTTGACCACTAGAGGTGACAAATCTTCCATGTCCATATTCCCCCTTGTTCAATATTCTTTGAAAAGGAATGATGAAGCCAACTTCAATTGCATTTTATATTGCCCTCCAGTCGAGTCATGCCACACAAGTGTTTTAGGCTTCATGTGTTTGTAGAAAAATGGTTGGTTATTTGTAAAGATTGTTTTCATGTAAGATATTTGGAATTTCAAAGTCATTGTAAGCACAAAAATCATTTTGATGTTTGTTTAAACAAACTTGTTCTCAAAAAAATTCAAGTGATCTCATTGTCAAGTTTTATGTTGCTTTTGACGGGAATGTGAAATGACATTTGTTTTATGTCTCGCATGTCAAAAGGCTTTGATCAAACTGTAAAGCATTTTTAGCACTTGTTTCAAATGGAAAAGCATTACCTACCGATCCAAATTACCTGTATTTGATCAGAAAGGGCTTAATCAGGCTTGTAATGTAGGCTTAAGTTGTTGGCTACGAAAAAAAAAAGATATTTGAAGGCTCAAAAGGTGTTTAAGGGTTTTCTAGACTAAGAATCAAGAGTGCTTACTCTTAAAACTCTTTTTGATTCTCATAATTGATTTGCATAACGACCTGACATGCCCCCCAACATTTTGTTTGGACTTTTATCTTGACATGCCCCCTAGTATTTTGTTTGGGCTTTCTATCATGAGTTTTTAGCACTAATATCATGTTGACTTGACATGCCCCCCTAGCTTTTTATCATTAGCACTAATAATATCATCATGTTAACTTCACATGATATAAGGTGTGCTTGTGTTATTTAGACAAAAAACAAGAACACAACATAAACACAAGAAAATATATGATCACTGAAAAGGAAGGTTTGCTTAACAACAAAAAGATCTTGTGGTGTTACCAGTAAAATTGTCGACAAATCAAAGCCAAAACACCATGTGAGGACATGATCAAAATAGTAAGCAATTATGAAGTAGACTTCATTTTCCAATGTTGGCGTACTCCCTTTTCCAAAAGCTTTTATTGGGATCACTTTAATGGTGCGAACACTTGGTACCATATTTTCGTGAAGCTTAATTGGTCGTATGACCTGAATTTTCTTCAAATGTTATCCACCCCGCTTTAATCAATTGCATGAGCCTCTTCTTGAAGGCACCACAAATGTGAATGCTATACCCCACAACACCAGCATGGTATTCGCAGGTGAGGTCGGGTTTGTACCAATCGAGATAAGGCGGCTGCAAAGGTATTTGAGGTTCAAGAGCTACTTGCCCAATGCTTACCAACTTTTGATACATCTCATTTAAAGGCAATGGTAGCGAAGGTAGCTGTTCTTGGGTTTTCTGGTAAAAAAAATTTGGGAAATTTTTAGGTGGATCTTTTGCTTGAAGATTGATGTTAGCAATTTGAGATGAAGGGTTATGGTAATTTTGGAATTATTTTTCCCTACCCTTATAGTCATCTTCAAAATGCTCGACATCTGATTCTCTAAAGGTGCATAAATTATATCACTTCTGATTTCTTGCTCTATTTGCTCCGCCACGACTGCAACATCCGTGAATTGTTGTGCTGAACTACCCATTACATGTTTGTATTAGGGCACTCTCAACATATTGGCGAATAATGTCACCATCTCTTTATCTAGAAGTGAGGTATGTACATATTGTACTTATATTGCAACAAGATCTCTCTATCTCTAAGCATATTCCCTTATGCTTTCTTTGTCATTCTTTTCCAGGGTTGACAAACTTGTTCTGTCAGGAGCAATGTCCATATTGTACTTATATTGCTTGATGAAAGCATCTACCAAATCTTTCCATCTATGGATCCTGATGTTATCTAGTCTCATGTACCAATTCAAAGCTGCCCCACTCAAACTATCTTGGAAAAAATACATCAATAATTTTTCATCATATATTACTTTTGTCATTTTGTTACAATATAATTTTAGGTGAGTAAGGGGGTATTGTGTCCCAGTGTACTTGATAAAGTCTGGAACATGAAACTTTTTTGGTATCACAACATTTGGAACTAGACACATTTCTATAGCCTGTATTGGGTCATATAAATTCACCCCTTCAATAGCCTTTATCCTGGCCTCCAACATCGCCATCTTATTTTGGTTGATATCCTCTGATGCTTCTATAATTGTTAGGGTTGCCACAGGAGTCGGCGCTGCTAATTGTATGAAAGCTGGATTTTGTTGTGGATCCTGAACCCTTTCTCCTAGCACCTCTTCATGGTGGTTCATTGCCTGTACTTGAACATCCACTGCAAATCTAGTTAAAGGATCCTCACCAGAGACATTTCTTAGTACTTACTTAAGTAGGCTGGTAAGACGAGTCACACTAGCTTTCAGAGAATTAAGTTCTTCTTGGAAAAGAGCATCACGGTGTGCACGCTCTTCGTCTCCCATATTTCTCTAACAAAGTCAAATGTTGTAAATTTTGGGAGGTGAAGCTCTTCGGGGACCTATATTTTGACTTGCGGATAATATGTTATGTACAGTGATGGAGGAACGGTGATGCAAATGTATGTACATAAACATCGGGTGAATTATCGGGGAGTTTGTACCCAAAGATAAATTTTAAACCATTACATGAGAGGTAAGCTTTCTACCTGGTCTCAAAGATCTATGAACTGCCTAGTGACTGCCATACGTGAAGGTGGTGTAGGGGTTTACAAGAAATGGTTGGGGCACGATGTGACCTCCATTATCGAGTAAACTCTAAGCTCATAGTTGGACATTTTACGAATCTGAACCTTGACTGAAAGTCATGTGGCACACCATTACTCCCTACCAAACTTAGAATTAGGTTTATTCAGGAAATTAAAATGCATGATGACATTAATTCAAGAATGATGTTATGCATGAATTTAAAGTCAAATACATGCTAAAACAGTAAAAATGCATGTAAAAAATGAACTAAATAATAAACAATCAAACAAACAAAGCTCAATCCAGCAATGTCCCCAGCAGAGTCACCATCTGTCGTGATGACGTTTTTTTTACGCTTCGCACCTGCCATCCTCGGTTTGGGGAGACAACGACGTGCAGTGAAAGGGTGGTGTGTTTTTTTATAACTCAATTCCTGGTTTACTCCCCAAAATCTACCAAAAAATAACAAAAATAAAATAATTAGGGTTGGCGTTGGTAGAAAAAAATCTATGTGGAAATTTTAGTGTTTTTGAGAGTCCAAAATTTCCCTAGTTTCACGATCGTTCCCCTAGTGTTATTTCATCCTCCTCTTTTTTCTCTGTCAATTTGCTCCCCTTTTATAGACAATTTGGAGCATGAAACTGATGTCCAGGGATGGTGTCTTGTTCGGATAGGTTAAAGGCATGGCTGCCAGTAAGGTCTATAATTTTATTTTATTTCATTTCAAATATATAAAATAGACAGATAAAAAATAGGTTGTGACAAAAGGATTTTTTCGACAGGGAAAACCAGGAAGAACGATGTTTTTTTGTTCAATTTTGGCTTTCAATTTCACCCAAAAAGTTTCATCTCCGAAAATTTCGATCTTCTCAATTTAACACAAATTAGGCTTCCAAACTTAATTTCTCACCAATTAAGCCCTTAATAAAATTAATTTGACTCATTTAAAGTATAATTAAATCCTTGCACGTAATTAAATCCTTCAATTGTACTCTCAATTAATCCTTAAACATAATTACACTTTAAATTGACCGAAGATTAAATCGAATTGGCCCATAAAAATGTAATTATGTCTTTCAACTTAATTTTTACACAGATTTAGCCTTGAATCCATATTTTCCTTCATTTCTGGGCATAAAGAGATACAACCGGTCTCTCGGAAACATAAAAAATTTCCACCTTGATTTTATGCTGACACCAGCCCCTTTTATTTTAGTTTTATTATTTTTGAGTAGATTTTATGGAATAACCCATAAATTATATTATGACAGAATTCATCTGGAATAATCGAGTTTGAAAGCTGCAAGGGATAAAAGAACAAACTATTGAGGATTCTACCTCACAAGAAATCTCAAAGGACTACCGAAGGGACCATGCAGTGTTTGCTGTAAGCTTTATTTCAAACATGGAAGGTACAGAACAAGTGGCAACTGATGGACAAAAACAATAAGAGTTTACGAGGTTCATGCATCAATATGAGGACGTGCTCAAGGAACCTTCGTGTATACCACCTACACACGAGGTAGACCACTGTATTATTCTAAAAACAGATACAAAACTGATTAATGTACGTCCCTACCAATCCAACAATTTTTAGAAAGAAGAAATCAAGAAGCAAGTTCAAGACATGTTGAATTGCAGGCTCATTCATGCTAGCACCATACATTTTCATCGCTAGTTTTGCTAGTAAAAAAAGATGGAAGTTGACGATTTTGCACAAACTATCGTGCACTTAATATGGCCACCATCAATGTAACACCCCTACTCTTGGGGACAGCCATGTAATCTTATTAATACCCATTCGCCAAAAAGCGTAATAAATTTTTTTTTATTTCAATAACAAGCGAGCAGTAACATAACTCTAAACAGTAACAGGTCTCAAAACAGTAGCTAGATCCAAAACAGTAACAGGTCTCAAAACAATAACTAGTCTAAAAACAGTAACAGGTGGGCAATAGCATAACCCTTAATTCAATCTTGACCCATTCATCTTGAGTCTACAAACCCATAAACATCATCCTCGTCACAACCATAGTTAATAAACCATACATTTAACAACAATCAACCATTTACACTAGAGTTGATATAAATCCAGTCACATTTAATAAAATACGACAAAACGAGTAAATTTTTCTTACAATCCAATATTTTTCCAAAAATAGTGATCATACATATCAGTTTGCCTGAAATAAAAAAAAACTAAGAAACAATAGCTTTACTCCTAACGTGAAGATGATGGACCTGAAATAGAAATACAAGATAATCTCATAAAGAAAATTCTAATTAAAAAAAATCATATTAAAGTTATTAAACTCACGGTATGCAATCATAGATAATTGAAATAATCAACATAGTTATTTGAAACCCAAACTATCTTCACCACTTACGCATTGTCGATGCTACGTATAACCGATACTAAATATTGTCAATACTAAGTATTTTCGATACCCTTATCACCCTACCGATTTTAGAAATCGAAGAAGACCCCTTCCCGAGTCCGTAACATACCTCATACACTTTTATTATATTCTTGAAAGTTCAACATACTTGAATGTGTGTTTAAACACTGCACCACAATCCCTTTATCCGGAATTCTAGCATACATTAAATGTATATTAGCTTGTGCATAGTGATCCCTATCTCCGGGATCCTGACATACACTGAATGTATGACAGTTATTCATGATGATCCCCTTATCCGGGATCCTAACATACACTAAAATGTATGTTAGCCATTTTTTTGGTAATCCCTTTATCCAGGATCCTGGCATACACTGAATGTATGATAGTTATTCATGATGATCCCCTTATCCGGGATCCTAACATACACTATATGTTAGCCTTTTTTTGTGATCCCTTTATCCAGGATCCTGGCATACACTGAATGTATGACAGTTATTCATGATGATCCCCTTATCCGGGATCCTGACATATACTAAAATGTATGTTAGCCATTTTTGTCAGTCCCTTTATCCGAGATCCTAGCATACACTAAATGTATGCTAGCCACCGCCATGTTTTATCCATGACATTTCCAAACTTCCCTAACACACATGCCTTAAATATTTTTATTGATACATCATTTCTCAAACTTCCACCAAAACCTTAAGCATAAATCACACATTTTTACTATGAAAATTAAATTAGAAACATAGGCATGAATCACCTACTTGTTGTGGATGCTCTGCTCATGGTCCCTTGTTGCTGCTGTTGCATCACACTTGTGTTCCCTCCTACAGTTACAAGAAATTCTCATAATCATTTCCAACCACCGATACTCTCTATAACAACCACACCGAATAATTCCAATATGCCTTTAAATTTGTTATTCTTTTATTTTTATTCTTTATAACTTTTGTCAATCAAAATACCATTATAAACAGCCATTTTCAAACAAATTTGTTTCTTTTCCTTTAATGCATCTAACTTCATCATTTCTCAACCTCCCACTTCTTTTCCCTTTTTTTTCTTTCTCAAAGCTGCCAGAAGAGGTCAGATTCTGACCTCTTCCTAGATTTTTCACTATAATAGGAGTTGTAGAACTCCGTTTTGTATAACATTTATCTTGTTAGAAAGCTAACATATAGGGTTGCAACTCTTAAGAAGGTAAGAAAACCCAGTTTTGCCCCAAAAATTCACGAAACACATCACAAACATGATAGACCTATTGTTTTACAGAGTTTGCTCTGCACAGTCATGTTAGGTGGTCCTTAACTAGAGTTATAAAATTTAAAATTAAATGAAACAAGTTTCCTTAGATAGTATACATCCATAAATGCAACTCCTACGAACGAAACCAATCCTAATTCCCTTGTTTTCCCACTCAAATTCTCTCTAAAAGTCAAGAGATGAATTTGTCAAGTTGTAACTTCTGCAACATATGCATTTGGCCGAAAGTTGGCCTTGGAAAAACAAGACTTCCCTCATTCTTTCATGTCACATTCATCAATTACACACAATTCCACATTTCCCCAAAAAAAATTCAAGAACCCTAACCCAAAATTCATAAAGAAAATCATGCAATTTAACCATAAAGTCAAGAATCTTTTAGATGCATATGAGAAACACCATACCAAGAGAGATTTAAGATCCTAATAGCTTGTGAAATCACAATCTCCTCCTCTCCTCTTTCTCTTCCTATCGCTTCCAGCCCAAATACTCCTTTTCTTCCACTTTTTTCTTCCAATAATGCTCCAAAATCCTTGGGTTTTTTATGTTTGAATGTTTTGGTAACCCTTAATCTCACTTTCACTTTGAAATTCTTCTTCAATTGGGTAAGAGAATATCAAAATCTCCCTCCCTTTCTTCTCCTCATTCTGCTGGAAATGAGAGAAAAGAGGGGTATTTATACTCCTCAATTTCTCTTATTACACTAACCCCCCCCCCCCTTTCCTTTAAATGTTTTCTTTTTACCCCCACATCTTCTCTTCTTATAATTTCAATCATAATCTTTACGTTTATTTCAATTCCACCCTCCCCTCAACTTATTTTATTTATCTTTTAATTTATTTCTTTAATTTTAACATTTATATTTATTTTTCGGGGTTTACAATTAAAGACCGTTTCCTATTCCAATGGTGGATGACATGCTCGATGAATTATATGGGGCCTCATATTTTACCACATTGGATCTACGGGTTGGATATCACCAAGTAATAGTTATTTCTATCGATATATCAAAGACTGCTTTTCGTACTCATAATGGCCATTACGAATATCTTGTCAAAATCTAACCATTATGAGGCCAAATTTCAGCATTGCTTTTATTCTTTGTATATTTTATACCTGAAGATGTACTCTTTAGTGTAGATTTACATCCCCTCCCCTCAAATATTAAAGTCTATAGTTAAATCTTAACAATTAAAATGTAAATTGAGCAAAATTATTACTAAAGAGTTTTTAATATTTTGGTCAAACCTTAATAATTAAGCATAAACTGGTTATGATATCTATTTTTTTGCATTTTTAAAACATAAGAAAAATATAAAAACAATTATGAAAATATGCTCTGAAAAGTTTTTAGGATTTGCTCGTATGCAAGAAAACAAAATATTTTTATGCTTTTCAAAACAGGTATTTTATTTATTGGAAATTTAGAGAAAATGGGGTAATTTAATATCGGGTTTGTATCTTACAGTGTAAGTCGACAATCCAGTATTAAAATTTAATGATAAAAAAGCATTTGATAAAATCAAAAATATTTAAAATTATCTTATACAGAATTATAAATGTCGGAATAAATAAGTAATAATGGACTACTGGTTTTTTTAGTTTTGTCAAATGGTAATGTAGTTTCTTTTCCATCATGTCAATACTCATTAATGAGCAATTCTTCTTTGGTAAGTGTTCCTAAAAGGCGAACTTTTGTCAATTTATATAATTGTTCTTGCCCAATATGTCCTAATCTAGCATGCCAAATTATGATATCACTATTATTAGTAGTGCTAAAAATTTGAACAATATAAATAGAAGCATCATCCTTAATAAATACATTGATGGTGTCTAATACCATAAAACCATTTAATAAAAAAAATAACTATAAAAAATATTATCCAGATATATTTTCACACAACAACCAACAAACACAATATAAAACTCTAATTATAGTAAAACAAGAAAAAAATATAAGATTTTGTTTAACTTCTGAAGTGTAAAGTGCATCATAATGAAAACATCAAGACATCTAATGTTCAACACCTCTTAATTCAGTAATCATGTTAGACATGATTGTGAGATGTTGCCTCGTCGTCTAATATTGATGCTTCTCGCAACCCTCATGTTTTAGGATTAACTGATGAAGTCTAGTAGTGAAGGTTTTACCATATTGAACCTTTATTGTGTCCTAAAATGCTTGGGTAGAACTATTTCTTTCAAAACATAGCATTATATCATTTCTTATGTTACACAACATTAGGCAGAGAATCGAGAATGATTAGTATTTGATGTTCCATGTAAAACTCGTAAACATCACTCATTGTCAGTCTACTTATCCAACGATACAAATAATTAATATGCTCTAGAATTTTGTGATCATGATTCATGTTATAACCCAATAAATGATCAATATGTTATTGTCTATCCATTACAAAAAAAAATCCAAAAGTGCGCGCACTCACACATAATATCCAATATTTAATTATGGCATGTAAAAAAAAATTATTATTATTATCACCACATCAATTTGTTATATCCTTAGCAGCAACAAATTAGCAATACTTGCCACTTAACAGTCTCGTCATGGCAGCACTCATTCTTTTTAAACACAAAACAATATTAATTCTGTGAGATTTTTTATTATTATAATATAAATTTGGGCAAAATAATAAGTCTGTGTAAAATTTCTATGAAGTGCAAGTTTCCTATAAAATATATGAACTTTAAATCGATATAAATTTATCTATTTAGTAGGTTTCAACGAAATCACCAGCATAAAATTATCATCATTATTAAAAAAACAAGAAGATTTGGATACCTAAATTATCGAATTCGCTATATTATGATTAGTTCATTTTATAATCCAATTTAAATTAAACACAATCAACAAAATATAAATTGTGAAAACACCTGTAATAACCAAATAACAAAAATAAATAGTTAATTTTCTATCTACAAAAAGATAAAAACATCATTGAAAATTCATCTCTACGTTACCGTCATTATCATGACTATAACAGTTAAAATTATTATCAACATTACTTCTCAAACAATTAAAATCATTAAATTGCCCCAAAGAGTAAAAAAAGCAAAACATTTTTACAAAAAACAATAAAAAAAATAATCACTAAAATTATCATTATTATTGCGCAAATAA
The DNA here is from genome assembly GCA_025169955.1 of Salix arbutifolia. Lineage (NCBI taxonomy): Eukaryota > Viridiplantae > Streptophyta > Magnoliopsida > Malpighiales > Salicaceae > Salix > Salix arbutifolia. Next base: position 27,023,454 of record CM045917.1, on the reverse strand, counting down.
TGAAACCATAAAATCATCTGATCCGAAGAACAAATAAAAATAACAAAGGGAAAAAAGAAGAAATATTAATTTTAGAATGATCATCAACGTAAATTAAACTTTCAGGACTTAACCGAATAAAAAAAACGCCAATAAAAAATAAAATGACAAAATTAAAATAAAATAAAATAAAATAAAGGCAAGGATGCATAAATAAAGGTAAAAAAATAAACATTATCCAAGAAGGACCGAAAAAACCAAAGGAATTAATACAAAATAAAAAATTCAAAGAATAAGGGATGAAATGAAAAATAAAATATATAATTAATTTCAATCGAATTACAAAATTGAAACAAATAAAAACTTTGGGACGTAAACAAATAAAAGGATTTTTTAAAAAATTGCTTTGTAATTTAGTTAAAAAAATAAAATAAAAATAAGGATCAAAATCAAAAGCAGCATATATGATCAATTTCAATCGGAAGACAAAATTAAAACAAATTAAAACCTACATACCGAAAAAATTAAAGGATCAAAAATCAAAAGAATAAGGACTAAAATGAAAATCAACATATATAATCAGTTCAATTGAAGGGCACAATTGAAAACAATCAAAATTTTGATTGAAGAAATCAGGAATAAAACCAAAATCAAAAGAATAGAGACTAAAATAAAACAATCACAAACATGAAGGATTGTCATGTATTTTCCATCGGCAGGAGAGAGAAAAGAGAGAAGAAACTAAAAACTTGCATACCAAAAAAATTAAAGGATCCAAAAACAAACTAATAATCAAAAGAATAAGGTCTGGAATAAAAACCAACATATGTAATCAATATTAATTGAAGGATACAATTGAAAACAATCAAAATTTTCATTGAAGAAATCAGGAATAAAACCATAATCAATAGAACATGGACTAAAATAAAACAATCACAAACATGAAGGACTGCTATGTATTTTCCATCGACAGGAGAGAGAAAAGGGAGAAGAAAATAAAAAAACTGTCCATCTGCAATGTACTGACCACTGTCACACAACACACCATGAACTAGGAGTTAGAGGACATGGCGGCGCACGACGACCGGACAGTTTTGATATATTGCATAAAATCTAACAAAAATCACTTCTTAAAGCCATTGCTATGATATTAATGTAAATGTTTTAGGAAACAAGGAAATATCCAATAAAATAATAGATTAGAAAGCAATTAAACTTGCAAGGATTTATTAAAGACTAAATTTGAAATATAATGATAGATTAGAAAGCAATTAAACTTTCAATTTATGTTACATGGAACCATAATTAATATTCTCAAATATCAACAATATTCTCCTCATATGATCCCACTCTTGCTGATGGTGCTACGTAGCACCTCAGGATATTATTTATTACAATACGATCGACCGAATACACAAACATTATTATTATTTTTTCATATTTAATTGGTGGGCGGGATAAGAATAGTGGTCTTCTGCATGTTGGACTTGAAAAACTCTTCAAACTCTGGAGTCACGCCTAGAGCAACTTGTGAAACTATTGGTGATAAAGCATTCCACACTGATTTCTTGCTCGCAAACTCTTCAACAGCGGGGCTGCCAAAAGGAAAAAAAAAACAATTAATTAATTAACAAATGCAAAATAATGGAAGAGAACTTGCTTTGAAAAATATATTTAAAGTTCATGAAAGAAATTGTGATTACCTTGTAGTAGGGAGAATAGAAACGAACTCCATCCCTTCGCTGTCAGCAATCTGAGCAACCACGAAGAATCTCGGGACAACAAGCAATTGACCGGCCTGTATTCTGGTGTCCAGGGCACGCTTGCCACCGATCCCCACAACCTGGACGCGGCCAGCGCCGCTAGCAACGTAAAAAGCTTGAAATGTGCCGTCGGCAGTGTAGGACGGCGAGTGCATGGCATTCGCTTCCAGCCTCACATGGTTAACACTCAAGCCTGCCTCTTCAAGAAAAGGAAATTTAGCTGCTGTCAATGTCTTAAACACACCACCACCGTTGACTTCAACGTCGGCCGGAGCAGCGTCGATGTTGTACACCATTTTTTCAGCAGTTTTGCTGTTAGGCTGGGGCATGCTCACTCCTGGTTCTAGCTTGATGAGCAAAATCCCAGTCTGGCTTTTAGCAAGCTTGCTCGCTTCCTTTTCGTTCATCTTATAAGCTCTGCCGATGAATTCCGGTGAGAACCCTCCCATGATTCCTTGGCCTCCACTTAAAAAGAAGTAGGTGAATTCGCTGGGAATGAAGGACTTGGAAGTTTCCCCTAAGAAAACTATAACAACTTCTTCGGAGTGATCTCCATTATTGTACCACCAAGACAGTGCTCCGAGAGGCACCGGTATCACGTCTCCTTTCTTAAGTCTTAACACCACCTCTTCTGACGAGTTCGGGAGCACAATTCCCACTATTCCATCACTACCTACGAGAGACCAAGATTATATATATTTTAAAATGATTTGACTCTCTTTTTTTCAATGACTAGATTTGTTATTGTAATATAAATAAATAAATAAATAAAAAGATCAAATAATTGAATGGTACAGTCTTTTTCAACCAAAACAACGTACGAGTGCCGGAACAACTTGCAGTAGACCACTTTAACCATCACATTAAAAGTGACACGCAACATAACAAAAAACTATTATCTTCTTTTATTTTAAAAAGCGTGGAATTCAATCTCTTTTTTAATTTATAAAAGAAGAAGAAGAGGAAATAATAGAATTAATGGATTACCTTGCAGAACATATCCAATTTTAGAGGAATCGGCATAATGGGGAAGAGCAAAACCACGAGGCCGAAGGACAAGCTTTCCTGCACCGACCTTCTGCTCTCCTAACATCGGAAATCCAGAACTTGACCAGCTGTAGTATGATCCACCTTCTCCTTCAAATAATTTTTGGGCTGACTTTGGAGATAATTCGAAATCCATGGATGCCATTTGTGTTGATCACGTGACTTTTGAACAATTACTATATATAATCAAAAACAATATATAGATAAAGTAATTAGCATTCATGTAATGTCAAGAGTATAAATAAATAAATATACATATAGTTTAAGAGGGTGGTCTAATAATTGACGAGTATCTTCTCTTTCCGGTCACTGTTAAATTCGAAGCTCAATTTTAGCTATGAAATGCAAGGAATGAATGCATTTCCTAATAATACTTCTCTATGACTTTTTATTTATTATTTTATGTTCACATTTATCATTAAAAAATTTAGGGTATATGGAATACAATGGTAGTTGATTTTAAATATAAATTCTCAAAAATACATTAAAATAATATTTTCAAAAAATATTTTTAATATCCATATATTAAAACGATCTAAATATATATATATATATATAAAAATAAATAATTTGAACAAAACACACCACTCAATCAAATATATATAGATTTAATGGTTTAACGACGGCTCCATACCGCAATATAACATAAAAAAGGGATACATATACTTACATAAATACATACATTTATATATATATATATATATCATATAAACATATACACATATATTTATATATACTTGATATAGCATATAAACAAAATTAAGCTAAAAAGTTAAAACCAAGAAAGGAAAGAGGTCATACCGAATGCAGAGGATGGGAAATGAAAGTGTATGGTTGTGGGAAATGAAAGAGATGATTCCTTCTATTTATAACCGAACATGAAGGTTGATGGTTAACCATTGTGTAACGGCAACGGCTCTTATGTGGAAAGCGACGTGGCAGGACTATAAGCTATTTCCAAATGCCAAAATCATGGCCGTTAGAATTCTTGACTCCAGTACTTTCTATCTCTACTGGGCCTCTTTGATTCTGCATTTTAAAAATTTCTTTGAAATTTTTAAAATATTATTATTTTGATATATTAATGTTAAAAATAAATATAATTTAATAAAAATCATTTTAAAAAACAATTATATAATTCTTTTCAAAGTTGTCAGAAAAAAAACGATGTGTGGTCGAGGATTAGCCCAGTATAAACGAAAACATAACACGTGCTCGTGGATGATGAGGGCTTGTCTATTGAGCGGCGCCTGTCTGTTGAGCTGGCACTGACACGTTTTACGAGAGCAGAGAAAGTGAAAATAATTTTTGGTTTCTGAGATGTAAAGGATATGGTTGATGGGGCCCTCCAAAAATAACTCTTTGATATAAATAAATATTTTTTTATATTTGTTTCACATTTTCAATCAACGTTTTCCTTTTTTAAAAAAAACTTGTTAAGGCTTCTAATATAACACGTCATCAGCTTAACCATATGAACTTGATTGTTAATATAATAATTAATAGAGGGATTTGAATAGTAGAATGAGTTTTTTTTTTGGATTTGAGAAAATCTTACCTTTAAAAAATGTATTTTATGAATTAAGGTGAGCGAGTAAAAACTCTAGTTATCCCAAATTTTTATAATAAAATACACATCTTGATTCGAACTCGAGATTTAAAAATATAATTAACCTAAGAAAATGCAAGATCTTAATCTGAAAGTTTGCACCATAAGATTTAAATACGAGGAGTTAAGAATTTTGGATTGTATCTCCTAATATGTTGCTAATATGACAGTTATTGAAAGTTTACATGATTATTAATTTTATAATCTATGAGATTAGTTAAGGTATATATAAACTGGTCATATTAATTAAAAAAAATAGATGATATCAAGGTTGTAATTGATTGTTGCAAAACTGAGAAATTTTGGTACTTTTTTTTAAATTTTTTTAGCAAGGTGTAAAGTCTTTTGACATAATAAAATGAATATTTAATCATTAGATTCAAAAACTTTTAAAGCTAGAGTACATGGGCATTTTTATATTTTTAAGCATAAATAAAATTATTTAAATATTCTTAAAAGTATAGTTTTCCTTAGCTTACATCCAAGAGCATTTTGTAATTTTATTTGAGTTTTTGTTTGTTATTATAAGGTCAGTTATGGAGTGATTTCATTATTTTATGAATATAAATATTATATAAAAAATAGTTAACTTGTTTATTGTCCATACAATGTCCAATGACCAGACATCACATCAGCCTCAAGAGCATTCAAATTATCTGGTGTGGGCCATAATTAATGCACAACTCAATTTGATTTTCATTTTAACACAAATTCAAAGCAGCCTTTTAATTTCTTTCTTTCTAGATTTGGTCTATGTAATTTTTTGATTTATTTAAAATAATTTATAAAATTGATTTTTTTATTAATATCATCCAATCCTCCAATATAAACTTGATAACCATATAAATAGCAAATTATCAATTTGTCCTTCAAATAATAGCACGTATATTATTTCAATGTAGTTTTAAAAATTTATCCAATCAAGTCTTTATTTGATTTTTCTAAGTCTAGAATTATAATTCTTGTATTAATTGCATTTTACTCTTAAATATTTAAAACTTAATTACAATCAGGTCGCACTGAAATTTAATTTTTGACTCATGGTTCTTAATATATGTGACTAATTAGACTTATAATATGTTGACTCAAATATAAAATATAACCCTAATCAAAACAAAATTAAATAAATTAATTAATCTAATTTATTATCTATTTAATAATTGATTATTTATATTTTAAGATCAAGTGCATAATTTAGTAGCATATAATGTATTAGAAAAATTATAAGTGATTTGATTTGATCTTTCATAGATCAATTTCTCAGTAAAAAATTGAATCTCAATGTTTATAATTATTATCCAATTTTAACATAGTATTGACAACGAACATACATGAATAATATTTTAATATAACAGAAATCTCATATTTATAATAATTTTATAGTTTTCTTTGTAAAATATTTTTTTCTAAAAAAATTTGTTTTTATTCTAAATTTATATATTAAATATAAATAAATATTAAAAATAAAATAAAAAAACATATTAATAATAAATATATTTTGTAGGGAGAAAATCAATGTTAGGTGTCATATTCCTCGAGCACAGCACATGATATGTGATGTTGACGTATACATTCCTTATCATTGACATTTTCTTTCCTTTTTCTGTATATTTGAAACACATACATGTTTCTGCCGTCTAGGAATTAGTTTACTTACGTGATTATTTTGGGTTTTTGGAGTGTAATTATGGTTATTTTTAAAAATAATTTTTATTTATAAATATATCAAAATAATATTTAAAAAAAACTCATTTTTGATACTATCTAATAAAATAATTTAAAAACATAAAAAAATCATTTAAAGTAAATAAAAAAAAACTATTATTATTCAAAAATATTTTTGAAATATAATGTTATTCGTCAAAGTAAAAAAACTAGATAAAAATTATCTTTGTCTCTATCCGTTCATGCTACCAGGTCATTGCTTTTTTCTTTTCTATTTTTCTGAAGGTCATAGCATGTTTCGAGTGAATTTCATATTATAGTTGTTATTTTTTAAAGTTTTTTATTTAAAAATATATTAAAATAATATATTTTTATTTTTGAAAATTATTTTTTACATTAGTACATTAATATCATTTTTTTCATTTAAAACAGAAACAAAAATTCATTTTTTTCACAAAAAATACTTTTTAAATTCTTCCCAAACACATACTTTTCATATTGTTGCCTTCATTCAACAAAATAATTATAAGTCGGGTCATAATTGGCCAAGAATACAACAAACATAATATTTCTAATGAAATTAAATGTAGTGAAGAGTTTAATATAACCATAAAAGATAGTTATGATTGATTAATATCTTTAAATTTTTATTTAATTCTCATATATTTTATTTATTTTTCTTATAAAGAGCACTGTTTTTACTACTAAACCTCTTTGATAATTGGAATCTTTCTACTTACAACTAATAAAGTGAAAAGTTATTGAGGTTTCTTATTTAGTTTCTAATTCTATTTAGATTTTATGTTTTTAAAATAAATTACCAATCTACTCGATATGAAAGATTATAATTAAACACATATTTAATGTCAATATTCAATTAATAGTAATGCATTATGCAACTTCATATGTTTTAAACATTATATTTGTACAATTATTTATATTATATAGTTTTTATATTTTATTCTTTTATTGATTTGATATACATTATCTTTTTGTGAGAGTGGACTTTATTTGGTTTCGCCATCTCTTAAAAATTACTTAAGATTCGTCAATTCATATCCATTAATCCACTCATTAACATGTACTATAAAGCTTTGTCATTGCAGTTGTGATAATACAAGTGCAATATCAAAATCTTTTTTCGGTTCATTCCTCAAAGTTTTGAGGATTTTTTTTAATTTCGTTATTTAAAATTAGGTTTAATAACTATTGAATTTTATATATATTTTTATAAAAAAATATCTTGGTTTTATGATTTGAATTTTGAGTTTAACGTGTAGACAATATTCACTCGGGTTATTTTTTAATCAATTTTTTCCCTCTAATTTCATCATTTAAGGTTAGTAGATTAGAAATTAAAACTTATATTTTTTTTATTTGCTTTATATAAGTTATCAAAATCTTATGACCTGTGTTATATATTTTACGAATTAACCAGGTTGACTTACAATTGTTTTATTGTTTTTTTTAATTTAATCGTTTAACACTGTGTTGATTGGTAAATAAAATTTGTATTTTTTATTTACTTTATATGAAGTTGTCATGATATCTTAACTAGAGTTTAACATGTTAACCGAGTTATTTTTTATATATTTTTTAATTTAATCATTCAAAATTGGATTTTTTTAAGGAATTGAGTTTCATTTTTTTTTATTTTTTTCTATGAAATTATCACAAGTCTTATGACTAAAGTCATGGGCTAGGCCAATTGATGCATTTTTTTTAATGTTTTTATAGTTGTTTTGTTTTCTCAATTTCATCTTTAATATTATCTTAATCTTATGATCCAAGTCATAAGGTATTTTGGTTGATATTAGTGGATTTTTATGTTATTTTTTTAATTTTATCTTTTAATATTGGATTGATTGATAATTGAGTTTCATAGTTCATTTTGGTTTATCTTCTAGAAGGTTATCTTAGTATCATGACCATAAGTTTGACAAGTTAACCCGAGTTGATTTATCTTAATTTTAAATTGAATTATATTTTTAGTTTTATCCTTCAATATTAGGTTGATTAGAATTGAGTTTAATATTTTTTATTTATTTTTATAGGGTTATCAGGGTCTCGTGACCTGAACATATTTGTTTTTTTTTAGTTTTAATTTCAGTTAATCCAAGATAATCTTATATGCTGTCATTCTAATATTTAAAAAAAAATGTCATCTTGGATTTTTCTAGTCAAACTATATTTTTATTGATCGTTCTAATTATTTTTGGACTTGTTAAATTGGCCATATTAAATTGAATCAATATATTTTTTTTCTTTTTGTTAAAAAACACATCAACAAGTTCTAATTTTTTTTACAGCAATAAATTAATATAACTAGTAATATAATGTAAAAACAATTGTTGTATTGTCTATTATAAGATAATGGAGTATGGATTACATAAAAGCCTATATAAAATCTAAATGGATCACTAACAAAAATGATAAGAGAGAGAATTATCAGCCTTGTGCAATGAATTAAAATCATTAGTTATAAGAAAAATATCATCAAAATGTAAAACAGAAAAAATATAAACTTACTCTCAGTAACCTTTATCTTTATATATATATATATATATATATATATATATATATGATTAACATTGTTTTCTTTAAATTAAGAAGAAGAAAAAAACAATAGTATTAAACTTGAGATACCATTGTCTATAAACTTGTTTAAGTTTATATATTAATTCTCAAGCTTACACATCATGTGTTCCATTTCTTCAACTGAAAACACTTTAGTTGATCTACATATATTTCATCTTAATTTTTATTTATAAAGATAATTTCACATCTATTTGATGGCTTTTATAGCTACCCTAAAAAGTTTCTTTATCTTTGAATAAATCTAGCTAGATTTTGCCTAAATTTAAAAAATCAAAACAAAGCTAATCATAATAGAAACTACAAGAGTTTCTTTTATGAAAAAACTCTAATTAAGAAAAAATAAATTTGGAAAAAGTAATTTTACACATAAACGATTTTCACAAAGTATGAGACATTATTTTCACAAAATATTTTTTGAGCATAAACAATTTTCACAAAGTATGAGACATGTGTTCTACATCTTATTTATTATTAAAAGAAACTTGAAATAAAATCTAACTATTTTAAGGCCTAAATTTCAGCATTGCTTTTATTCTTTGTGTATTTTATACATGGGGATGTACTCTACAATGTAGATTTACAAACCCTCTCAAATATTAAAGTTTATAGCTAAATCTTAACACATAAAATGTAAAGTGAACAAAATGATTACTAAAAACCGATCCTGATATTTTTCATATCAGGTTTGTAACTTACAAGATAAGTCTACAACTTGATTTTATACAAAATTATTAAAAAAATATACGGGGAAAAATGAAATACCTATTTGGATTTTAGGATTTTTTAATTTTTTAAATATTATTTGAATATTAATATTATTATATTATTATACTATAATATTATACATACAAACGGTGCGGGGAAAATACTGTAACTCTCCATACATTTCACAATGGATTGCTTTAGTGCTCTCTCCCTTGGACTTTTTTTTTTGTTTTTTTTTTTACCTATACAATTTTTTTTCACTTATACACTATCTTTTTCTTTAACCGAGGTCTCCGAGCCAGCTTATTCGCACCAAGACTAATTACCAAACCGAATTTTGTTTTAAACACTGTGGATTGCTACATTGGTTTCTCGCTTAAACTTTTTTTTTGTTTTTTACACAGTGCTTTCCCGCTTATACTTTGTTTTTTTGTTTTTTTTCACCTATACAATTGTTTTTTATAATCGGGGTCTCCAGCCTAACTTAAGTACACCACGACTAATCCCCGGACTGATTTTTTTAAAACACTACGGATTGCTTTTGTTTTTTTTCACTTATATAATTTTTTTATAACTAAGGTCTTCGGGCCAATTTAAGCACACCATGACTATTTTTTTTTTACCTATACAATTTGTTTTTCACTTATACAATTTTCTTTTTAATTGGGGTCTCCGAACCAACTTAAGCATACCACAACTAATTTCTAGGCTGAATTTTTGTTTTAAACACTATGGATTGCTTTTGTTTTTTTTTCACTTATACAATTTTTTTTATAATCGAGGTCTGCTTAAGCACACAATAACTATTTTCCGGACTGAATTGTTTTTTTAAAAAACTATGGATTGCTACAATGTTTTCCCGTTTATATTTTTTTATTTTTTTTCATTTATTCTTTTTTATAACCGGGGTCCACGTGGCCACTAAAGCTTTATTTTTGTTTCTTTCACTTATATATATTTTTTTATAACCGGAGTCTCCGGGCTAGCTTAAGCACACCACTATTAATCCCCTGACTGATTTTTTTAAACACTGTGGATGCTACAGTGTTTTCCCGCTTATATTTTTTTTGGTTTTTTTTCATTTATACATTTTTTTATAACTGGGTCTTCGGGCCAGCTTAAGCGTATCATGACTAATCCTCGAAATAAATTTGTATTTTTTATAACTAGGGTGTCTGGGTCGGCTGACACGCACCACGAGTTGTATAAGTACATATATACCCCCTTATAAGACAAAATCCAAGAGTTGGCTATGAGGTGTATTGGTAATTTACCATTTTTTAATTATATTTTCTACCGCGGTACTGTTGGGCGCATCTTTGGGTGCGCCATCAATTTCCAAGCTTACACACATTTTAGATGACGCGTACAACGTTGTAGAACATCTAAAAATATATATTAGTTTTTTATATATTCATTTTATTATATAAAATGCATGAAAATAATGTCATGGTATTAGAGGTATTTTCAATTTTTTCATTTTTGTGCACAATACAATAACCATAATACCCTCAAATAAGACAAAAATAAAAAATTGTCAGTGGGGTGTCTTGGTAATTTCATATTTTCAATGCATAATAAAATAACATTTGTAGCCTCAGATAAGACAAAATGGAAGAGTTACCCGTGAGGGTGTTTCAAACATTTCACGTTTAACTATACATGCATAAGAGAGAGTTTCACTCTCAATTTACACCACTAAAGTTAAACTTACTATGTTTTTTAACGTAAGCTGTATTTAATACAAATAAAAATAACAATAAAAATTAAAAATCTTAACTAGGAGCAGAGGTGTATAGATACAAATTAAAAATTAAAAACAATCTCAAAATGACTGAAAAAACAAGGGATCGAAACTAAACCAAAAAATAAAAGAAAGTAAAATTAAAATACAAAACAAGAAATTATATATATATATATATATTAAAAATAGACAAAAAAATTTAATTCCAGTGGCAAAGCGCGGGTTTATGGCTCGTTAATTATATTATAGGTCATGCCTGACCTAGCCAAATAGCCCATTCTAGGCGAGTTGACCAACACTGTAAATCCATTGGTGGCCCAACATACTTGACCTTTTTTTTGGATGGTCTGGACTCGACCCGAACATCTAAGCTTAACTAAAAACGAGCCCAACACTTTAAATATATTAAATCTTTTGTTATTGCGTGGAGGGGCTGATGACAAGGGGGTTTGGGGCAAAAGGGAAAAAGCATGCTTGGACTTGAATTACGTTGGTGGTGGTGTCACCGAAGATAGAGAAAAAAAATAGGGTTGTTGGCCACAAAACAGAGGCTAAGACAAGTCCAATGACAAGAGGTATTTTGAAGAGCCAAATCATAAAAATGGTTCTTTGAATAGTGCGTAAATGGTTTTTGAGTTGATGTGCTCTCCAATGGTAAGAGCCATTTTGGAGAGCTATTTTTTTAATAAAAAAATTCAATTATTTTGTATATAGTTTAATTATATAATTAATAGGAGTAAGTTATATAATTAAATATTTGCTTTTGAAAAACCCTCCAACAATAAAATTATTATTTTTAATTATATTTAAATTAAAAAAATGAATTTAAATATAATTAAAAGACCCACAATATTTGAGATTTGAAATTTAAACTACTTATTGTATATTTTTCAAGTAATTGTATGTTTTTTTATGGTTGTTGTATTTGAAATTAATTAATGTTATTTATTGTCTTAAATTAATAGAATTTTTTTTTAAATTTTATGCTAATTAATACTAATAATAATAATTATTATTATTATAAAACCCCCCGATTATTATTATTATTATTATAACCCCCCAAAAAACCTACTTTATTATTATTATTATTAATAGTAGTAGTAGTAGTAGTAATATAAAAGCTCCCCTATAGTAACCCTAATTCCCCCCCCCCCACCCACCTCCCTCCCTTCGCTTGTGCTGCCACCCACCCATCTCCCTCTCCTTGTGTCGTTACTCTCTTCCTCCTTATCTCCTCATCCTCTTGTTCATTTCTTCTTCTTCGCTGCCTCCCTCTATCTCCCTCTGTTGTGTCCTTCCTCTTTTCCCTCTTTCTCCACCATCATCCCCTACCACTACCAGCAGCCTCGACTCCATTTACAAACCCATCAATGGTGGCAAGAGAAGGAACAAGTGCAAATGTTGCTATTTTTGGCTGCCAAGAGATTTTTGATTATTTGTGTATTTTTGAACTGTGGTTTTGTTGATTGTGATTATTTGTGTATTTTTGAACTGTGATTTTATGGTTTTCATTGTTGATTGTTGTTGCAATGCAACAATATAATTTCTTGAATCCCAACGTCTCTTTTTCAATTTGGCTCTTCATCTTTCCATCTGTACGAATGCCTTCCCAGTTGAATAAAAGGCAAAATGTCTCTCGGGATGCCTCTCCCGTTGGAGACGTTAAATTGAACAACAAGAGCTAAAATTTAAAAAATTTGCCTTTGCTCTCGGGATACCTCTCCCGTTGGACTTGCCCTAATGTTTTGTCAACTTCTAGGCAGGTAAAAAAGTAGATCAACTCTCGAGAAATTAGAAACCTAAGTCATAAGTCCCTCATAAATATCTAGAAAGTAAATAAAAAAATTTAAATATAATTCTAGATCAATTCAATATTGAATTATAAAACTAAAAATAAAATTTAACTAAAAAAATAACTCAAGGAGTCTCATTTTAACCTGTCAAACATAAGTCATAAGACTGAAATACCCTTATAAAAATACAATTCAAACAAGTCATGGAACTCATTTTTATTCAACCCAATATTGAAAGGTGAAATTAAAAAGAATCAATTAAAAAATGAAATAAAAAACCACTTGAGTCAATCGACCAAACCCGTTATTATGAGACTATGATAATCTAGAATGCAAATCAAAACAAATTATGAATCTTAATTCTCAAACAATTTAATATTGAAGGATGAGATTCAAAACAACTCAATTAATAATATGTCAAAAAAACCCATGTCAATTGGCCTAATCACCAATCGAGTCATAAAATTGTGATAACACTATAGAAAGTCAATAATAAAAAATATTATTAACTAAAATTCTCAATAAACCCAATTTCAAATGATTAGATTGAAAATAAAATAAAATAAATAAATACATCATTAAAAAATTTAAGAATAAAAGGGAAAAAACCATTCTTTTTGTAGATGTTAAAATAAAATATCCTTAAAAAATTTAAGAATAAAAGTGAAAAAACCATTCTTTTTGTAGATGTTAAAATAAAATGTCTCCTATAATTAATGTGATCTAGTGTCTTTTTTTATAATTCAACAGAAAAAACAAAAAGGATGATAGTAATTTTAAATATAATAGAATATTTAGTCTCTTTACTTATAATATTTTTCTCAGTTTTTTGTGGTCCTTCAACTCCAAACGTTTTTTTTAATATATTTTCCTCAAATTGTTTATTAAATGTAAATACATTTAAGAAATTATACAATTATGGAATTTGAAAAATATATAATTTCCTCAAACTCTTTATTAAATGTAAACACATTTGAAAAATAAAAAATAAATTGAAAAAAGGAAGACATATTAGAAAAAAAAAACCAAAATCACAAATTTGCAAATTACTAAGTAATTTTAATCAAAATAGTAGATTGAAAAATGGAAAGAGGAAGTTGAAAAACCCTCATAAAAAAATGTATCATTTTAAATATTTAAAAAGATTAAAAAATGAAAATATTTTAAACCAATGGATTAAACTTTTTTATTTGAAAAAGACATCTGGGCATAGATTAATGGAAGAAATATTTACTTTTGCTAGAACTTTAATGAATTTTAGTGAGCCAGGCCTCTGGGCTTGATGGGGCCGGAATCCAACCGACTCGAAAATGCGGTCCAATGAGATATAAACCCCCGAATTCTCCACTGCAAAGTTCTTTTGCAAACCCTAGCTATCTCTTCTACAATCTGCTAGCTCCGCCAACCTCACAAATGGCAAAGATGAAAGAGAGGAAATCAAACATCTCCGGCAAGCCGAAACACTCACTAGACACAAATCGCAGCAATGGAACAACCAAAAACACCAATTCCCGCAGCGCCGCCACCGTGCGCCGACTCCAGATGTACGGCGTCAGGCCCAAACGTGACAGCAAAGGAAAAATCCTAAAGCATGATTTTCAATCTAATGAACTTCCCAACACTCGCATTCAACCTGACCGCCGTTGGTTCGGTATGTATTTCTACAATGTAATTTACAAACAGACAGTAACTAACTTTTGCTGTGTTTTAATTTTATAATTATTTATATCTTAGCTAATTTTATTTATTTATTTTAGGGAACACACGAGTTGTGAATCAGAAAGAGCTTGAATTTTTTCGTGAGGAGTTACAAAGTCGGATGTCTAGTAGTTATAATGTTATTCTGAAGGAGAGGAAGTTGCCTCTGTCGCTTTTGAATGATCACCAGAAGGTAGTGTTTTTTTAACTTATTTAAAACTTATGAAATATGGGAACCAGTGCTTCTTCTTCTTCTTCTTTGGATAAAAATGGAGAAATTTTACTATTATAAGATCGCAATATTGACTGACATGCTTATTTCTATTGGATGATTTCGATTGTTTTTTTTTTTTTGTAGTGAATGATTGTATATGCCTTTCTTTTAAAAGTTTAAATAATGTGTAATGAGTTCCGATTTGGTAAATTTGTAATTTTTCAATTTATCTCCTTGGTAATTTTCTTGAATCAGTTGTCTGATGCTAACGATTGTTATGCAATGCATGGGAGTGAAGTTTCGGTTTGTGATTATAATTTTTTTTAAAATTTTGTATTAATTAAATTTTGTTTTAAATTTGTGAAGCAAGCAAGAGTTCATCTTCTTGATACACAGCCTTTTGAAGATGCATTTGGTCCGAAGACGAAGAGGAAACGCCCGAGGCTTTTGGCAGCAGATTATGAATCTTTAGTTAAGAAAGCTGATGGTTCTCAGGGTAAATGAGTTGATTTTTAGTTTGAATACCTTGTTTTGGGGGGTTCATTAAATCTGTTCTTCAATACATAGGCTTTGCCTTGTATAGATGTAACTGGTGGTTTTTGTTTTTGTATGTTTCTTAGAATAATAAATGAATGTGATCTCTAAGTGAGGTAACGAGATGATGAATGAATGTGCTCAATAATTATGTTGGCAACTTGGCAGATGATTTTGTGCAGAAGTATGGTGATGAGGTACCTGGAGAAGGAACTGAAGCTGATGGGTTTAGAGATCTGGTCCGTCATACAATGTTTGAGAAGGGCCAAAGTAAGCGTATATGGGGTGAACTATACAAAGTTATAGATTCGTCAGATGTTGTTGTTCAGGTTAGTGTAATTTTCTGTGGTTAAATCAAAAGACACGGAGTTCTACTACTGTAGAATTATGCTATGTTCAACAACCATGAAATTTTATAAATGATAAATTATATCATAAATTCACTGATTATCCAAAAAAAATGCATAGTTTAAACCCAGACCGTGATTTAGTGATTAGTATGATGTCCTTTGCATGTTGACGATTCCTTCTTATACTCAGGATGTCTAAATATTTCTTGAAAATTTTCAAGTCTATTTTAGATTCACTAATATTAGCCATGAATCTTGATGCCAAATGCTGAATATCAACCTCCCACTACAGGTTTTGGATGCTAGGGACCCCCAAGGCACAAGATGTTATCATTTAGAGAGGCATCTGAAAGAACATTGTAAACACAAACACATGATTCTTCTGTTAAACAAGGTTAGTTGTGTTTTTTCTATATGTGGCTCCAGTAACATTTATGTGAGGAAGATATCCCTTGTTCAATTGAAGCTGCTTGTAAATATTGGTAATTTGGTACTCTCTCTCACACACACACTTGATTTTCATACAGTGTGATCTTATTCCTGCTTGGGCAACAAAGGGATGGCTTCGTGTTTTATCCAAGGAATATCCAACTCTAGCATTCCATGCAAGCATCAACAAGTCATTTGGAAAGGTATTTTAATATGTTCAGATGCAATAAAGTCTACATGCTGTTTTTTTATCTCTTTGAATTCTATGTTTTCTATAATGTTCTAGTTGTTGCCATGCACCTAGCAACCTTCTCATGAGTGATTGAACTGTTACTTTTTGTATGTTCTTGTTTTTTGATAAATTTTTTCCAGTATAAATCAGTATTCATTCCGATGTCTTTCTCAGCCTTTTATTTAATCTTCAAACAAACCATCTTATTTGCAACCTACATATGAAAAGAATTATAGTAAAAGGAAAATTTAGATAAAAAAACTCAAGTTTTCTACCTTGAGAATTATAAAAATTATGTCTTGCTCCCCGTTTACATTTTATTTTTGCTCTATTGTGCTCTTATTTTAGCATTCAACCATTTTTTTAATCTTGATGTTAATCTGTATCCTGAGTTTTTGAACTCGTTTTTCTTGAACTCAGGGTTCTCTTCTGTCAGTATTGAGACAGTTTGCCCGCTTAAAAAGTGACAAGCAAGCAATATCAGTGGGTTTTGTTGGCTACCCCAATGTTGGAAAATCATCAGTTATCAACACATTACGTACCAAGAATGTAAACATTCCATTCTCCTTGTTCTACTGGTTATGTGCTGTAACAATTTTTCAGTTGCAATTTAATTGATAATTAAATTTCCCCGTCCTTTTAGGTTTGCAAGGTTGCTCCTATCCCAGGAGAGACTAAGGTCTGGCAGTATATAACACTCACAAAGAGGATTTTCTTGATTGACTGCCCTGGGGTTGTTTACCAGAACCATGACTCAGAAACAGATATTGTATTGAAGGGCGTGGTATGTTGTTTGTTCAGTTGCCAGTAGAATTTACCTATATACAAGATGTGGTAGTCAATCTTCATGTCTTTTCTTTATTGGCTCTCCTACTATTTTACTGAGTTTGCTAGTCTAGCAATGACACATAGACATGACCTTTTTTGCCATGGAATTCAATTTGAGCATAGGTGTCTGCTTGTTTGTTCTCAATAACTGTTAGGCATTCCAAAAGCAGAAAATCATAATTTCTGCAATACTTTTCTGGTCTTCGTATTTTTACAGTCCTATTATCAAGAACAGGAAATTTTTTTATTGAGTGCTTTCAGAAAATTAATACAATAGAAGAAATTTCTTTCAGAAACCAAAAAAAAAGGGAACAGAATTTGTTCTGTTGCTTGTTTTCCTTTCTCATTTTTTGGAACATGCTACGTGAGTTGGCTGCAAAGTAAGTCATGCATGGTCATGGATTTCTGTTTCTTGATTGCTTATTTTGGTAGTGATATTTCAGTCATGCATATTCTAGAGAATGCTATAGCTTTCATGTCTGTAACTCTAATTTACCTTTTAATTGTTTATGAATGGGCCCTTTCTAGGTACGTGTCACAAACTTGCATGATGCTTCTGAACACATAGGAGAGGTTTTGAAACGTGTTAAGAAGGAGCACCTACGAAGAGCATATAAGATCAAAGATTGGTGAGCTACTTATTGTCTATGATTTTCTTTTTAAGGAGCTCATGGAATGAGCATTTGTAACTAATTTTTACTTATTGGAAGGAGTCCCAATTGAAAGAAAAATTAATTTGTGCTTGGTTCATTCATCATTTGCCCCTGCACTTCATGCATAATCCACCACTATGACTGGGCTAATTGTGATCCTGGCTCATATCATAATTTCTCCTATTTAAATTATAAGCCTTCTTGCTCCAGATGGGTTTCATAGGTTTTATGCCCATGTCCCTTCCAGATTGCTACTTAACAAGTGTTCTTCCCTTGCCCTGAATCCTTGTTAGATCTGAAGCACGGGCTGGCCTGTGGCCAGTCATACTGCATTAAATGTGGACTTTTGAGATTCCTATACATGCATTTCTTATCACCAAAGTCTTTATTTTGATATAAAACATGCAAGAGCTACAATTAACTATATACCTCATTGTTGTCAGGGAGGATGATAATGACTTTCTGCTTCAGCTATGCAAATCAACGGGCAAACTTTTGAAGGTATGTTTTGTTTGTTGGCGAGAGCAGAACATGTGTTTTAACCTGTAAGTGCTTGATATCAAGTACTGACAGGCTGTTGGGAGTGCCGAGTTTCCAATTTCCAAAACTTAAATATCAGGAGAGGAATAAAAAGCGAAGGAAAAGAAATCAGTTAAATGCTTGTCATGATTGCATATTTATCTCAGTGCTATTGAAATAGTGGAATGCCAGTAGATTCATCAAGGTCTTTAAAATGGAGAATGTCTATCCAAGTGCATAGGAGAAGAATGCTTCTCACACCTCCTGATTAATCTTAACACCCAGAGAAAATGAATGGCACAAGAAGCAAACCAAAACGAGAGCATCAATTTTACATTGTGATAAATAACTTGGCATTGCATAATGCAGTGGAAAATTTCTCTAGATGGAGCTAAAAGCATATTTTGACTTGGGAGATATTGGGTTAGATTTGGGTAACAGCATGTTTGATGTATGAACTGCCAGCACTTTGCTTGTACCATTTAAATACACTTCTCAAGCACGTAAATACCAAGTTTCATTCAATGTTGCGCCTGAATTGTGCTTATAACTCCATAACTTGTGTTCAGGGTGGTGAACCTGACTATAAGACTGCAGCAAAGATGGTTCTTCATGACTGGCAGAGGGGTAAGATACCTTTCTTTGTCCCCCCACCGCGCCTAGTAGATGAGTCCACCACCGAGGAGCCTAATGTTAATGGTATTGACACGGAGGATGCCGGGGATAGTAACAAGGCATCTGCTGCTCTGAAAGCTATTGCAAATGTCATGTCATCCCAGCAACAAAAATCTGTCCCTGTTCAAAGGGACCTATTTAGTGAGAATGAGTTGAAGGGTAATGATGATGAACAGGCTGTAGCAACTGAGGATGAGATCCCCGAGGACCCTTCCGGGACAGAAGGTGATATGGCTGACGATCTTCCAGCCGACGACTAAGTTAAGTTCCAATATTTGAATCAGAGGTAGTTATTGTGATATTAATTTTGTTTTTCTTAAGATTTTGCAAGAAACATTGTGCCAATATACGTAGCCGTTTGTCTTGTTTTTAGCCCCCCTACTGTGTAATAAAGGTGAAGCTCTGTCTCCCTTTTCTCCTTTCCGGCTAGGCGACGAGGGCTGGTTTCAACCAATCTTCACGTGGTATGCCGCCAGCCTTTTTATCGTCTTGGCATAGCAATTTATTTGTCCTGGCCGGACAAATCTCGCAAGTTCTTGATGGTTAGCTGGCAAAAGTAAGGACTTTTGTTGCCATTCGATCCACGAGTAAAATATTTTATTGGGATACCCAGTCCTTGAAAAAGAAAATCTCCGTTAGATCCATGATGGGGGAATAGGACAGTGACTCCACGTGTTCATGGGTTCATAACATTTAAAAAGTGTTTCACTGATTTTCAAACTGAAAAATGATTTTTTTATGTTGGTATTGAAGTACAGCTATGTTTTTAAAAATACTTTTTATGGGGAAATCTAAGGAAGTAATATATTTTTTATTTTTTTAAATTTATTTTTAGCATCATCAAATTCATTTAATAAAAAACACGTGGTTAAAGCTAATTCTTTTTCAGGGAGGGATTTAGCGAATTAAAAGTTACAAAAGAGGGATGCGCTGACTAATAATCTTGAGTTGAATAATCATGCTGGTCTCACACGATAAGCAATTAGCGGTTTGGCAGTCCTAGAGGGTAGTACTGGGTTAGAACTAATGCATCAGGTGTTCATAGTTTTGTGATCCCCTGCCCCTGGGGTCTTCGTGGTCTTTTGTTCCATGTTGTTGTCGAGGCTCCCTGGCGTATGCGATACAGTGAAACTGTTTTCATTTCCAACCAATAAGACATCAAAATAACATTATTAATTCCGTCGAGTATTTGAATTCTCAGATGTGATAAACTCATTTTTAACGTCTAAAAAACCCCCCAGGCCTATCCTCCTTTAGGCATGTCCTAAGTGTGGGCTTAGATTTCACATGGCGAGGAATGTTTTAGCTAAATAAAATTAATGGAATACAGCTAACATTGCAACTTAAAATATTATACACAGAAAGTTATTTTTTAATCATTTTTCTCCACAAAAAGACAAAATTCATGAGTTAAGACATTCAAAACAAAAACTCAGAATTTTTATTCTTTATTACATATATATTTTTAGAGTATCTATCTCTATAAATATTATTGTATTTTTTCTCTCGAAAATATATTTATTTAAGCATTAGAGAGTCCTCACTTCCATCTCTCTAAAAAAATATTTATTTAAGCATCAAATAGTTTTTACCTCCACTAAAAAAAACCTTTCGCAAGTATTAACCATAAATCATTTTGGCCTACCAAACACTAAGTATAAGTTATCAACCACTTTGTCGATGAAGAATGGATGAGATTGAAAAGACCAGTTGATTAACTGATTACCCAACTCGAGAGCTTGTTTATAGATTGCTTAGATTTTTTACTTTTTCATCAGTGATACTATTTTTGGGGACCGATAAAAAAGTCATTGGTTTTTTTTTCCTGAGGCTTGCTTTGAAATTACTAGGTTATTGCATAACATATAACCACTCGTTGCCTGATCGAGGACGAGAGAAAAATCCACTTATTACCTCAAACACTCCCCACCTAACAAAAGGCTTCAACAACTTAATAATCAGGCAATAACTAAAATCCTCTCAACACAAATCTTAGGAATGATTATTCTCCAATGCTTTTATGATATTGACTTGGTCTTCTCAATGCTATATGCATTGCTATTACCTAATTTTTTAAAGTGTTTTTGAAAAAAACTAAAAAAAATTAGCAAAAAAAAACCAAAAATATGTTTTTGATACGCATACATTGTTTTCAGTATTTTCAACATCTTCTCAAAAGGATTCAGATTTTAAATATTTTTTCAATGTGTTTGGTTTTTAATATGTTATTTTTAAAATCATTGTTTTTTCTCTTCGAGTTAAAATTGATGTTACTTTGTATAAAAAAACATCATTTTTTACCCAAAGCAGTCGCTAACCAACCTCTCAACCTCTAATCCTTAGCCTATTTTTAACACTGCATTAGCTATCTCCTTTCTCTCTCATGCCAACACACCTCTTTCCTACACCATTAACAACATGAACTCCAACACACCTCTTTCCTACACCATTAACAACATGAACTCCTTCACCCACTTTTGACAAAACCAAAATTGTCATTTCTAATAATAAGCCTTTACCTTATCTTTAACCTCAACCTTCTTCAACAACGGATACGAAAACACCAGTTTTAGAAACATTGTTTTTATGAATATCATAACAACCAAGCAACCTCGTCTCTCCTATTCCAGGTGAGAGCAATAAAGAACCCAACCCAAACTGAGAAAAGTAGTTTGAAGTAGTCTACATCTTTACAACAAATCACTGCTATCTTTTAGTGGAAAAAACTCATTTTTAATGCTCTTCTTCTTTACAGAAATGCTAACAACAATAGCAACCATCAAAAAATATCTTTTTTTTTGTTAAATTAATGCACTCTTGTAAGTATTTATTTAGGTTATTATCAACACAAGTAGGAAGAGGGGGAATTGCTTCAGATCCACCTTTTTTTTTGTTCCACATGTGGTGGCGCATGCCACACTTTGTTAGTAGTAGTGGCGCATTGACACATACACCGTAGCTGTTCCAACACTGTTCCCAAGTCCCAACAATTTGGTCTAGATAAAAAAAAAATTACCTTTGTAAGGTTCATTTTGTGTTTTTTATATTAATATGTGTTTAAATTATGAATAGCGTTTTTTTTATATTTGGAAACATGTATTTTGTAGATGTTCAAGTAAAAATATAATAAAAAAGAGTGTGTGTGTGTGTATGTTGTTTTTCCTTTTATTGATTGTTATTTCATTTCAAATAGATGAGAAAAAAAAAACAAATATATAAAGTCTTAATTCACACAAAAATATTTTATTTGCATACGACCAAATCTCTCAAAAAAATACAAAAAAAAATCATGCTGTTTAGTATTTCCATTCAAAAATTTAAAAATATATATTTTCATGCATTTTAGTATTTAATAACTAGCTTACTAAATCCATGAGAATCTAACCAATATTTCAATAATTTATAATTTTAGTTCATGATAATCAATGATAAAAACTATGATATAAATATTAGACCTACAAGTAGGATGATATTTAAATATCTAGAACTGACAAAAAAAATTCCAGAATTATTCCAAGTTTTCACAAATTTTTAATTGGAATATTTCAACTCGATGCACGAGTTGCAGAAAACCTACAAGCCTTTCACGATAAATGAACCTTGTTAGAGCATCTACATGGATCATTTTCTCTAAAATTTATTTTTGGCACCTATACCTATAATAAAACTCAAAAAGTCATATTTATTTGCACGAATAAATCATATCAATCAAAATATTTAAACCACATTCAAAACAACACAATGCAATTTACGTCAAGTAAAGTGTTCTAATATATTTCCTTCATGCAACCGTCTTTTCTGCTTGAATATCTAATAAAACTAGTGCTTTTGGATTTTTCTAGGAACCATGAACCATACAACGATTTGGTGATTCCATCGACCTATTGACATCGTGCGTTCATGTGTGACATGCACAACTCTCAAAGGGATAAACTTGGCCTCCTTATTACAAATAAAAACGTCATATAATTATCACTCTTTAGTGGAAGACTTTTAAGCCCCATAACAATGTTGGGAAAACTATAGGCTTCTACTCTAAAAAAAACCATAACCACTTAGAAATTCTCTAAGTATGGGTTTCATGTTCGATGAGTTGTGGAGATAAGAGTTCCTTCAAAATGAGTTGATTTCCTCTAATGGGTTCCTTTCAACCATTTAGAAATATTTTTAAGTACAAGCTCTTTTCCTCTATTTTTCTCTTACTCTTTAGGGAAAGTTTTGTAATATGATTTCTTTCATGTTCTATATATAACTAGAAATTCTTTTCTTAACCATGATATATGCCCCTCCATACTGGCTCTCCGATATATCACCCAAGCTTTCCACCTTTTTTTCTCATATGATGAAAATTCAATGAACTCATCATGGTAATCGAGTATTTTACAAGACTTTGCATATCAATACCAGAAAGAATTGAGGGGTTATTGATAAACCTAATTTAACAAGTCTAAAAAAATCTTATAACCTATCCTTCCTTGGGCATGCCTAAAGAAATGAGCATGCCTCGAGTGGGGGCTTGATAATGTGTCAAACCCAGCTAGACGAGGGCTTATATCTCTTATGGTTTGTAATAATTTAGTTGGATAAAATAAGTGGAATACATCTCACAATGCAATTCAAAATATTACAAATAGGAGGTTACCCTTAACTTTCTTTTCTCTATAAAAAGACAAAACTCGTGAGTTATAAATGCACAATGAGACCTTGAGAACAAAGATTTGAAATATTCATTCTTTATTATATATATATATATATATATTCAGAATATCTCATTTTATAATATTATTGTATTTTTTTCTCTATCTAAAAGATTCTGATTTAAGCATCAAAGACTCACCACCTCCACCAAAGAGGATTTTTTACTCATATTAACCATAAGTTGTATTAGTTTATCAGGCATCAAGTATAAATTATCAATCACCTTGTCTAGCGAGAATGGATGATTGCAATGACCAATTAATTAACCAATTATCCAACTCTAAATCCTATTTATAGTTTGCTTGGATTTTTAGGTTTTCATATATATATATATATATATATTATCATAAGTATTGTTTATTAAAAATAGCATATCATAATTTTCAAAGCAAGTTTTAATAAAAAATATAATTAATAATTTTGACGCTAATATATTAGAGAATATAGGAATAATAAACTTGAGAAAAATAAATAAAATATATCCTTTTTAGCTATTTTGTTTGTAGCATAAAAAACTCTTAAGTAATTAAAATTAATATAAAAAACAATGTAATTGTTTCAAAACA
The DNA here is from genome assembly GCA_025169955.1 of Salix arbutifolia. Taxonomy (NCBI): domain Eukaryota; kingdom Viridiplantae; phylum Streptophyta; class Magnoliopsida; order Malpighiales; family Salicaceae; genus Salix; species Salix arbutifolia. Next base: position 26,999,155 of record CM045917.1, on the reverse strand, counting down.
AGGACAAAAATGTATCTCTTTAATCAAATCCCCTTTCTTTTATTGTCACATTTCTTTTATATATGTATTTTTTTATTACATTCATTGTTTTTTTAAAAAAAAATTATTATCATAATTGTAAAAGCAAGTTTTAATTGAAAAAACAAAGAACTTGAGAAAAACAAGTTTTAATTTTGATTCCAATATATTAAAACACAATAAGACTAATAAACTTGAGAAAAATTATATAAAAATAAAAAAAGTATATTTTTAATTGTCAAAATTGATTTTTGAAAATTTTCATGTTGATGAATTTTTGAAAATTACAACGTTCACCATCATAACTTTCTATTTTTCATGTCAATACCTTCATGACAACCACCACTACTAAAGCTTCCATAATCGAAGACAACCTCCTCACAATCACCATCAATGTCGAAACCATCATTCCTTATCTTCTTTAGCCTCTAGATTTATTTCTAACTCACGATAGCAACCACCATCTCCTAACATCAAAGCCATAACTCTACGAAATCATAGTGACCTTGACTTGGAAACAAAACCTAGTAGATAGAACATGGAAAGAAAAAAAGAATAGAAAAGATAAAAAAAAAGACAAATTTATAGACATTAAAATCGAAGCGACTGGTGATTAAAATCCAATCATTTAAGAGCTTTTTCTCTCCTAAAATTCTTCAGTGCCTTTTTATTTCCTCTCTAAAGATCTATTGATTGAAAAGTAAAAAAACACTTTAATAACAAAATGAAGAATCCATAAACAAAAGGGACCAAATATATATATAAAAAGCACAAATATACAAGTTAGAATGTAGTTTTACACACCTATTGAAGAATATACACGAGAAAAATTATTTTTATATATTTTATTTCCAAATTATTTTATTTGGTATTTTTATATGGGTTTAATTTGCTGATTTCATGAATAAATTTAAAAAAAAAAAATATTATTTCAATACATTCTCAAACAAAAAACTCTTTAAAAATTATCATTAATACAATACCAACTATATATATATATATAAATAGATTTTTTTAAAATTAAAAATAATATTTTTAGATTATTTTCATGTATTGATATGAAAAATAAAATTATTTTAAAAAATAACCTCAACTATATTCACAAACAATCACAGAATCTTAAATTAAGTCATCGGTTCAAACCATCATCGCCTTAATTTGTATGGATGGGGCAAATTTACGTCATCCGGAGATAGGAACAGTCGATTTCGTAATGTTTTTGCATGGCATGTGTAGTGGTCGAGATTAGAAAGTGATTGAAATCCTGACATACGGTGACGGTGCTCTTTGAAGTTTGAATATATATATATATAAACACATACACATGTGTGAGAAGGACATGAGCGGCGACCATCCGGCAATCCCTCCTTAATAGGCGAATAGAATGCGGGGAATGTGATCCCAGCTTGTCATTTTCACTTTGATTTAGTCAAATAATAAGATCTTCTCATGCAACCCATGACCAGGATGGTCCATGCCAGAAGCTTTTCCTTGCATCACCTCTCCTCTCCTGTATGGAAACCCTTTTCTATGTTTACATCACATCTTTCAGCAGCGGCATGGATTCTTATGATATTTTCGTAAATGTTATAATGGTTTCTTGCCAAACTCTATAATTTCAATATACCTATGTTGAATATTATCAGACTTGTTACTAAAATTATAAAAATCAACTTATTAGCAAATAATAGGTGACCCAGTAGTAAAAATTTGAGAATAAAGAGTTTGTTCTTTCTGTTGTTGCTAGTATCATAATTACTAAAGGATTACATAGTCATTAATTTTAGAACCCGTAAAATTAGTCGAGGTGCGTGCAATTTAGTTTGGACACCTACTGATATTAATATAAAAAAAATCGAATGGGGATACGAAGAGTGTTTCAGGTGCAAGGTTCATGAATCATGATGATGCAAATTCGGTCCTCAAGTCCATATGTTTGGTAGCTCGATACCGTATTCTGAGATGACTTGGTGGCTAATAGAATGTGAGCCGTGACCTCCGCCCTGATCAATGCATAGGGTTGAAAAAACTTTGACTGTCATTTTGACGCTCGCACATATGTCTACATACATAAATTATTTATTCTGTAATATTACTTGCATCATTTCAGTGGAAACTTAATTAGTAAATAATGATATAATATGGTTTTTTTATATATAAAAAATTGTAGCGTGATTATTAATTTGTTGTCGGTTGGGCATGTAGCCCACGCGACGATAATCTTTTGTCCATGTTTGGACCATGCCACCCAAACGTCAACATTTTGACCTAAAAAAAGATTGCTACACCCATGCTAGCGTAAACGGACCGCACCCCATTTCTTTTTTATTTTTTCTCCAATAAGTCCCTATGCATTTTATTTTTTTAGTTTTGATGAATAAAAATACAGCATTGTTCACTGCTCATGCATTAAATAAAGTTCCTATGTGTGTTTTTTTAGCTAATGAATAACAATGCAGACACAAACTATTTTTTATGCAACTCGATTATCATTCATGAAAAATGTATTTTATAGGTCTAGATAAGGGATTAAAACTCCGATTATCAATCTTTTTAAGGGGTGCACTCCTAACCTAAACTTGAGACTTGTTATACAGATCGCAAGTTCTTTGTCATCACATTACACTCCTTGAAGACGGACTCTTAACTAATAACAATGTTAGATGCTACTTGATAATAAATACCGATATTTTTACCGATCTCCCGTATCATATCTTTTTATATTTAAATATTTAAGGGGAGTCAAAATGACTAAAAGCTATAATAATTTTAATTTAATAAAATTAATTTTTGGGTCGTGAATTGCTGCCCTACATTTCTTTGTATTCTCTCTCAAACTTTGTCCCACACCATGAGACTTGAGTCTTTTTTCTTTACATAACACCTACTCTTATATTTTCTTCACAATATATCTCTTCTAATATTACTAACTTAATTCTTCACAAAAAAATGTGAAACCCAAATCACGCGTTCAAGTGAGTTTTTTGCCGACTTCATCAAATAAAAACATAAATTGATTGAGCAGCTACATGGATTTTCCTGTTTGATAATGATTTTTAAAAGTATTTTTTTAAATAATTTTTTTAGTGTTTTTATGTTATTTTCATATGTGATGTCCAAATTGATTTATTAAAAATAATAAAAATATTATTTTAATAATTTCTGAAAAAAACTATTATAAAAAACTCCCAAATAGTAATTTAAACATTTTATGGTTAATGATTGTTTAGAGAGGAGATGGGATTTTTTTCACTTGGGGAAGCAGAAGGGGATGTGATAGATAGTGTACAAGTCAACTATAGAGCAGGAAAAACAGGGCCAGAAGTCGAGTCTAGAGGGATTATTATTATTTTCTTATAAGCAAATCATGTGGCATTTTATTATTCAAAGAGAAAAAGCACGTATTTCCTAGCATCCAAGATTAGCGGGGGGCTTTAAAATTAAAATTAAAAAAGTTGACATGGAATACAAGACGTCATTCATGACACTAAAAGATATTTTTATGTTGTTTTTAAAAATATTTTTTTTTATGAAAATAATCTAAAAATTTAAAAGAATTTAAATTTAATAAAAATAAATAAATTATTTAAATATTGATATTATATAATTCAGTCAATCCAAATTAACCTGTAAAATCATTGACTGGAGTAATTAAACCAAAATAACATATATAAATAAATAATAATGGTAAAATCTAATCCAAATGAATTAAATATTAAATGAATATTTAAAAGAAAAAAAATAAATTAAATAAAGAACAATAAAATTTATGCTAGTCTATCAAAGTCATGGCAAATAGCTGGTGTATTTCCACAATTCAGTTTTTGTTATTGATTTTGATAGGTGATTAGGTGATACAAAAATTGCAAAACAAACTCGAAACTCTACTTATGTTATTAATTACACTCGATTTAAAATTTAAAATTTAAAATCCATTTATACTATATTTATGTTCTTAATTATATTAGATATGTGTTCATATAATAAATATCGAAATTAAAAGAAACTTCATGGTTATTGATATTATTGTAGCTATTTTTTACTTTTACTCTTAATATTTTATATCATCCTCTTAATTGAGTTATTTTTTCAATTGCCTTTCTTGATCTATTTGTTTATTTTATTTTACATATTTATCCCTCATTTATTTGATTGTTATTTTTTTTTATACTTCAATATTTTATTTACTAAAATTTTGTTAATCTTTCAAGTTATAGGTTTGAAAAATTGAACTAATTAGCTTATAGTTTTTTTCCAAGTTCTTTTTGATAATTTTTTAATATATAACATTATCTTAATTTCATCTTTAGGTCATGAGTTTCATGTATCAACTTAACCTGACCTACTTGAAATCTGTTTATATCAAAGTTGTCAATTCTATTTTATTCTATCCGGAATAGCTAGTAAATCTCGTTCCAGTTCAAAAACGAAACAAATTAGAATAAATTTTAACTTGCTCAGAATCTCGGTTTGTTCCATAAATATTGCTCTCAATGTTCCGGTTTTGTTCTGCCCGTTCTATTCCGGCAAAATATTTTATTTTAAATAATGTTAAGTTTTACAATATTAATCATATCTCTTAAACAAATCATTAGATTAAGATAAATTTTTAAGAATAATCTCCTAACATATTGATATATATAAGGCTGAAATTTAAGAGTAAATACATAATAATAATAATAATAATAATAATAATAACAATAACAAATATAAACTTCTTCTCGTTTTTTTTTTCTTTTTATATTATCAAATTAATTGAAATTACCTGAATTTCGAATTCTTTTATTCGAGAATCTGACTGGACTGAGTTCAGATATTCAAAAGATGTATGTAGCTAAACTAAAACAGCAACGTTCTTACCTGGCATTAAAGGGCGCTGTCAATAAAATCTGAGCTGTCATTTTGTTAATATGATCACAGCCAGAGGACAAGACAGATATCTAGGGCCTGTTTGGTATTGCGGTTGCTGTTGCGGTTGAGGTTGGAAAAAAGCAGTTTCAAAAAAAACGCTTTTTACTGTGGTTCAAAAAAAGCAGTTAAGTGTTTGGTTAAAACTGTGGTTGAGTTGAAGGTTGAAGAAAAAGCAGTTTTGGGTGTTTGGTTTCCAAACTTTACAAACTGCTTTTAACTTGTAAAATTACTTAAAAGGGCATGGAAATATACACACACATTGATCCATACATCCATCCATACATCCATACATACATACATACATATATATATATATATATGTATGTAACTTGTACAAATAAATTTAAAAATAAATAACAATTTATATTAATGTGAATACTTCAAAGAAAATGGAAACATCAGTTCATTCTCCCATCAAACTATTTGCAATGCTCTCGCGCACAATATTCATACGGGAATTTCTGCCTGAACTCTGACTAGTTTCACATGCTACAACATCTGGTAATAAGTCATCTGGGATATAATCGGGATTACGATCATATTCAACAAAAACATCATCATGTTGCGATCTCCTTCTAATATAGTTATTGAGTGCCATCGATGCAACAATAATCGCAACCTGTGTGTTGTAAGGATAAGGTGGCATGCACTGCAAAATTTTCCACCTTTGCTTCCATACTCCAAATGTCCGTTCTATCACATTACGTAGTGATGAATGTGCACGATTAAAAACTTCGCGTCGTCCACTTGGTTCACCCCGACGTCGAAAATCTTCTAAATGATACCTCTCCCCTCTATATGGACCTAAATATCCATACTCATTCGGATAACCGGCATCAACCAAATAGTATTTTCCTGCAAATAGAAACAAAATGCAACTTTTATATTAATGCAATAACAAAAGATGAATAGTAATTTATTTAAATTATCATATCTGTAAGAAATAAAAATTGACAACCTTCAGGCGGTTTAGGAAATTTGATACTCGTACTGTCTATAGCCTCGAGAAAAATACGTGTATCGTGCGCAGTACCTTCCCATCCTGCCCATACAAATGTGAATTGCATGTCAAAACTACAGGCCGCCATGATGTTTTGTGTTGGGACACCTTTCCTACCAATAAAAGGAATTTGAAGTTCTGGTGAAATCGTTGCACGAACATGTGTCCCATCAATTGCACCAATACAGTTCTACAGGTATGAAAAAAAAGTATTATGATATAAATATTCAAACAAAATATACAATGTTGGTGCAAACTACCTTAAATGTAAACTTAAAAAGTTACCTTGAAATGGGGCATAAATCTTCGATTCATCGCAATTTGTATCGGTGTGTTGGTAAAGTCTGGATCAGTTGGTTTGATGATATCTATAGCAAACAGACATAATGCTTTAAGGACTTGTTTCATACATCTACTTACAGTTTCGCCAGAATGCTGAAATCTTTCTTGCACATGTCGATTTGATGCCCCAACTGCAAGAGTAAATAGAAACATTCCTACCTTCTCGAGTACGCACATCCTCCTTGAAGGGTTTAAACCATAACGCGTTTCCAATTCATAACATAGGCTCAGCAAAGTGTCTCTGTCCATCCTAAACATGTTAACAGAGCGTTTCCAATTACCTCTTAAAATGTCATTCAACCAACGCATCCCTGTATGATATGAAACCATACATGGTTCTTTATGAATATAAGTAATATAATATAGGGTTACTGCGCCAGCCGTGCATAAAATTAGTTTTTTATCATCATATTTTCTTTGTATAAAAGTTGCCTCATCTTCATCGTCATCGTCTTCGTCATCGTCTTCGCTACTGTCGTCATCGTCATCGTTGTCCGTCCCAGCAGTTCCATCATCAGCGTACGCGTTGTTGTTTCCGTCATCGGCATCATAGTTAATGTGCTCAATAACACGATCCATAACATTGTCATACTCACCTTCAAAATCCCCGTTTAATAGAGCATTAAAATGTGCATCATCCATATCTAGAAAATAAGTCCACACCTGTTGACATTACAAACTTTGAGTCACGATAGACATTTTGATATTTGGTTATTGAAAACAAGGATGGTTAAACAATATGATGTTAAGAATATTTTTAAAATATTTGGTTATGCTATGTTTTTCAAATATTCAAAACAAACATTCATAAAAAAAATGTCACAATAATTTCACAGTAGTAAGAGGAAAACATGCGATCAACATATTACTTATGACGTTAGAATCCAATACAAACACAAATATGAAAAACAAATATTCAAACAAAGTACTAGAAGTGCATTTAAGAATTAGGTGAATGTGCGATGGTAGTTGTAAGCCAGCGGTATTTTTGTTGTATATCTTTGAGGCTAGCCCACATTTCTCTATTTCTTCGCACTTGTAGAAATTGCATGGCGCGGAATAGAAAATTATCGTCAGCTGTCGAACCAGGTATTGATTGGAGCTCAGACATAACTTCCGGAATACTACAGCCTGGCAAGTCTTTATTTGCAGAAGTTGAATCACTCCTACTAGACATGCTGTCGAGAAGCTGTTGCTGAATTGATACTAGCTGAGCACCAATTCCAGATGACTTTTTCTTTCTAGATCTTGGCTCCGGAACCTCTCTTTGTTTTCGTTTACCACTGCTCCTGGTGTTGCTACTAGAAGATATATGCTCCCCCCCAACGCCTCGAGAATTTTGATAATTTTCAAAATTTATATCCTCATGCTCATCTGAGTCCCCGCTTCCTTCCTCCAAATCCTCGTCAATGGCAGGTACTGTGCCCGACGATGGTGCCCATGCATGTTGTCCGGTAGCGGTGACTCCAGAGAACATTCTATCAAATTTGAACTTCAATGAAGGCTCGATTCCGGCAGTTCTAAATTTTCTAACTCCTCTATCTTCCTACATAACAAAATTAATGCTCTTGTCATTGTCTTCAAAGAACATAATAACATTTTAGAAAAGGAAGGAATAACAAATACTGACCTGAATTCGTGTTTGCCACCACTCATCACTAGCAGCAATCGTTCCTAATTCATTACTCCAGCCCACACCAGTTTCACCAATCAACTTATTCCACAACCGCCAGTTTTTTTTACAAGAATCCCATTTATTTTTAAGTTGGTCTTTTAGCAACGCTATACCCGTTTTCTCTCTAAATGATGTTGCAACGTACTTCCATCCATTTTTATCAAAATGCGAACTCGGTCGCATACCCATACCAATTGCCGTAATGCATACATCACAAAATATATGCAAGTGCTCTGTACTCCAACTAGCTTTCGTAACTGGCTGAGAATCAGCCATGATATGTTGTGAAACTTTGCAAAACACAACAAATAAACATTACAAACCGGCACTACATAATATGAACGAACGATTACTATCATGCAAAAAATTAAAGTAATAACTGACATACAACAACTTTCCGGATTTGTAAAACACTCAATGTGTCATACAACAAGAACACCGTAAATACTAAAATTGCAAATACTTCAAATGCACTTCTGATCAAACAATGAAATAAAATCAGTCAAATAATTTTTTTCTAAATTTGTGTAGTTATTTCTTTGGAAAAAACACTTAAGTCTAAATTTATCTATGATTTAATTTTACATTTATGCTAGATAAGTATATGGGTTGAAATTTTAATTCTTCAAGTCAATTTCATAAAACAAAAAATTGAGGATTGCTTCCACGAAGTGATTTTACTAAATTAACTAAACACACCCTAAAGTAATGGTTCTCCTTAGCCTACCAAATTGATTTGATTATGTGAAGAAGTTATTGGATTGTATTACTATATATTTATTTTAAAATAATTACTATATAGTTATTTTAAAATAATTACCAAATTTAAATTTATTTTGAATTTACTAAATGAATGGTTCTCCTTAGACTACCAAATTGATTTGATTATATAAAAAGGTTATTGGATTTTATGTATTAAAATAATTTCTTAAAGTTAACCCTCCACATCAGATTTAATAAATATATTAAATAATTTATATATAATATCTAGAAAAAAAAGTTTTAATTTAGCGGGAGGATGTAAGCTAGCAATTACGGTTCTCACATCCATGTCCGTGTGTGCCTGCATCCATGTTCGTGTGTCTCAAACAATGACAATGATAATTTATTAGGAAAAAATCCACAATTCAATGCACAAATAATTTCGCTTTCACGTTCATAATAATATCCCACAATCTTCAAAGTCTCCATAAAATTCAAATGTAAATTTGTGCTACAGAACACAACACCGCATTCAGTAACTGGAATTCGTAAAAACAGGCATTCATAGCGTATTCGCAAATTCATATGCAACTGCTCCACGCTAATCTTAACCAATCAACTTTCAGATGAGAAAGCAGACCTGATCAATCACAGTAATACAAATTATCAAACAAAGAACATTAATTAATTTCTTTAACATCATCAATGATAAAACAAGAAAAACAAACTAACATCGATACCAACCAACATCACATCAACAATTTCACAGGAAACACTCATTAAAATGTCAACTATATCACAGCAAAAATTCACAACAATTTCATCAACATACTCACTGCAACTCCACCAATTTCACAGAATATAATAACATCAATTTAATCAAAAAACTCACAGCAATTCCAACAATGTTCAAAAAAAAATAACAGCAATTTCATTAAAAAAACCACGGCAATTCCAACAATTTCAACAAACAAAACCACGGTGATTCCAACAATTTCAACAAACAAAAGTAACGGCAATTTCAACATTATTTACTCACGCCAATTCCAACAATTTTCACAGGGTAAATTTCTGAAAATTTTCAACAAGTTCACAGAAAATCAACACCAAGAATTCTCAGTAATTTCAACAATTTAACAGCAATTTCACAGAAAAATATCACACCACTTTCACAGAATTTACACAGAATAATTTATCAACAATTTGAACAAGTTCACAGAAAATTAACAAAAATAATTCTTAGCAATTTAACCCATTTCACAGCAATTTAACCGAGAAAAATCAAACCAATTCCAACAATTTCACAGCAATCTTCACAGAACAAACTCAACAATTAAACAGAAAAAAATGCAAGTAGAGAAGGGGAGAAGTGAGGCAAGTACCTGGATTTGTGCAGAGAAGGAGCTGAGGTTGACTGAGTGCTGGATTTACTTCGGGGCTATGGGATAATTTTGTGCAGATTTTTGGGTTGAAGAAGATGGGTTTTTTGGAGAGAGGGCTGTGCAGAGAAGACAAGGGTGAAGGGATTGACGAGAGCTGGATTTAAGAAGGGGCTGTGGGATAAGGTTTTGTGCAGAAGAAGATCAGAATTTTGGGTTGAAGATAAGGTTTTGTGGGATTTCTGGAGAGAGGGATGTGCAGAGGAGATGCCCGTGAAGCGGCTTTTGGCAGAGAATCACTTTTTTGGGTGAATGACAGAGACTCGTGAGTGCAGATGAGGGATTTTTGAGAGATTGATTTGCAGAGCAGAGCGGGGTGAATGGCAGAGAAGATGCCCGTGAAGAGGCTTTTGGCAGAGATTCGTGTTTTTTAGGGTGAATGGCAGAGACCCGTGCAGATTTTTTGGGAGAAAATTTTGCAGAGACGATTTGATGGTGAATGGCAGAGAAGATGCCCCTCGATCAGTTGGCTTTTGGCAGAGATTCCATGGTGAATGGCAGAAACCTGTGAGCTGTGAGGGATTTTTGAGAGAGGGATGTGCAGAAGTGAGAAGATGAGGAGAAAGGGAGAAGATGATGGAGAAGGGTGCAGAGAAGAGAAAGGGAGAAGATGAGTTTTTGAACAAATTTCGTGAATGTGCAGAGATGAGAGGTGCAAGGGAGAAGATGAGACGAGTGCAGGGAAGACAATGGGTCATTAATTGGTTTTGGGTGAATTTCGACCCCGAAACGTGATTCTCAGTTCCAGTGGAACGGCGTTTCAAAAGCACCTCCAAGGTGCTTTTTTTGAAACGCCGTTCTGAGCTTAAAATGAGGTGGGACCCATTAAAAAAAGTTGTGTTTGGTTTTTACCAAACACTAAAGTTGCGTCCCGTTTGGCAAACGTGGAACGCACCACGTTGCCAAACGGGTGCCTAAGCAGTTTATGGAAGGTTGTTTTTGTCTCTATATACCACCTTGTGCTGTGATATAGTAATGAAGAATATATATATATATATATATATTAAATATTTTTAATATTAATATATTAAAATAATAAAAGAAACATAAAAAAATTATTTGTGATTGAAATTACTGAACTGTATTTTAAAAATTTATTTTAGCTATAAATCTTTCTCTTTTATGTTTTTAGATCAATGCTTATATTATAAATAAATTTTAAAAATTAAAAAAAATATTATTTTAAAATATTTTAAAATTAAAAATATTTTAAAAAATAACTTATATACTACAGTTTCAAACAAACATCACCCCCTTTTTTTCTGCTCTATAATTTTAGGGACCATAATATAGAAAAACTAACTTAAACCTTCTACAGTTGTCTCTGAGCTGGATCTGCTTCTTGTTTGTTTTTAATTGGTAGCTTTAATTATTTATTTTTCTCCCTCTTTTGCTGTATGGTCAAAATGTAGGAACCCAAACAATAAATTAGCCAGCCCCATTTACATATATTACATAAAAAAGTGAGCTTTTCCATGACCATCCTTTTTTTTGAGAGAGAAAAACACAAACTCTGTGGAGAGAGGTTCCGGGTACCTGGATCAACTGTGATAATCAACTGAGAAAACGTCACTCGCTATTGGTGGAGTTATGACGTTTTCTCTAGGCAAACTGGTAAGGGAAGGAACTTTATTTTTTTCATGATTCTGTGGAGAATTGGAAGTCTGGAGTGTAAGAGAGATTTCAGGGTTCAGGACATTACCCATTTCCGCATTTAAGATATTTCTATAGGTGTGTTTTCTTTATACAGCTAAAGATGTGAACTTGGCCCTGATACATGAATGTTTCTGGAGTTGGAAAACTAAGGGGATCAAAATTGAGGATTTCATGTTCGTGTTTGTACAATATGTATCTGTATGAATAATTGATTATAGGAGGCATCTGGAGTTGAAGTGTTTTTTGTGGTTTTGAAGAAAGGTTTTGCTTTCTAGGCAACAAATTTGGTTGCCTGCAGTTGTTGGTTTTAATTTGAGAGAGAGAGAGAGAGAGAGAGAGAGAGAGAGAGAGACTTTAGGGGTTTAAAGATTTAAAACAAAGGTTCGTGTGTCTTTGAGTAGGATTGCTTAGAATGGAAGGAGATACCAAAGAAATGAGATCCTTGGCGTTAACTCCAACATGGTCAGTAGCAACTGTGCTGACAATCTTTGTAGTTGTTTCTTTGATTGTGGAGCGCTCAATTCACAGACTAAGTAATGTAAGTGGCATCGTTTACCTACTGTAAAGTAATTTTCTTATTTTCTCATCTTTTGTTCCAGAAGTTGTATTTTCTCATTGTTATGATTTAGCAGACTCACTTTGATATGTGATGTACTATTCTGTGTTTGTACAGATTTTGATTGGTGTTCTTTTCTTTCATTCTATTTAAAGTTCAAGGTCTAGATTGAATTCTCTTGAAATTTTATTTATACATTTGAGCCCTTTAAAATTTCAAGGGACTTTACTTGGTGATTGATTTCTGCCACTACTTCTTTTCTCATGTTTTGATGAATTTGATTTGCGAAATAGCTTTTTATTTCTTTTTTGAGGGCTTTTAGCTGATACTTCTAGTTTTCTGTTTGTATCATGGTCATAGTTGTAGGCTGAGATCTCATTGAATGTTTCAATTGCATCAGATTTGAAAATTACGTTTTGGATGACTGTTATGGAAGCGTTAACTTTGTAAATTATTTCAACAGCTTTATGATAAATTTAATCTGTTTGCTTTAGGAGAACTGTATTTTGACAGATGAATTGAAACAGAATCTGTCAGATCATTTCTGTAATTTTAGCTCATATCTTGTCTATTTTCCTTTCTGGGATGTCTGTACTGTGTTAGTTTCAAGAGCTTTGGTGACTGCTCTGAAACTTGATGCTCTGTATGTTCGTATTTCAGTGGCTGCGAAAAACCAATAGGAAACCTTTGCTTGCAGCTGTGGAGAAAATGAAAGAAGGTATTTTCCAAGTTCTAAATGCAACATTTGATACTGCAGAAAGTCATTTATGTACTTGTGGTTACAGGTGATTCTTAGTTCCCCTTCATATATCTTTGCAATTTTCATTCACAAATATTGTTTTGTACTTGTGTTCAGAGTTGATGCTGCTCGGATTCATATCACTTCTTCTAACAGCTACCTCAAGCACCATAGCCAATATTTGCATTCCTTCTAAGTTCTACAATGGTAATTTTGCTCCTTGCACTAGGTCTGAGATTGATGAGGAAGTCGAAGATAATTCTTCTCAGGGACGTAAACTGCTGGTGCTTCCTGTTCTTCCTCATCCACTTCGAAGAATTTTGAATGTCTTGGATCAGAATACCTGCAAAAATGTATGCCATTTATTTTATATAAACGTTGCTGATGATCTTGGTAGAATTTTATCTATGGTGTCTGCCGTGTTTGATTTTTCAACACTGTATTGATAACATTGATTTATCATGGCTTTTGTTTTGTCAATGATAATTATGTAGAAAGGGGATTTTCTTTTTGGGTCACTCTTATAAGGCAAATTACTATTCTAAAAACTGTTTGATGTGCAGGGATATGAGCCGTTCGTGTCATATCAAGGTCTCGAGCAGTTGCATCGCTTCATTTTTGTCATGGCAATCACACATATATCTTACAGTTGTTTAACAATGTTGCTGGCAATTGTCAAGGTTAAGCATTTTTTTTTTGTTTTTCATTTATAGTTGTTGCTTTTCTTAATGGTGGAGTGATTTTAGGAATGATTAGGTTCTCATACTAAATAAATTACACAACATAATGAAAGGGAAAAGGATAAATTATGTATAGAGCAAGATCCACTATGCAATTGATTCTCGTGTTTGAAGAGATTCAATGTTCTGGTTTATTGTTAGATTGAAAGGAGTTTGTAAATTTTGTTCCTGGTATGCATTCCCTATTGGTTGAATGATTTCAATTTGGTTTAAATTTGACTTGCTCTCATGTTTTATACGGGCCTCTCCTCCTTTAGGTTTAACTCCTAGGTGTTTAACTTCAAGTTATTTTGAGTCCATTTTGATATCTGTTGTTGCTGTTGCCCCTTGTGCTGGGCCCATGGTTGCTGCTATCAAGTATGCCAAATGCTCTCTGTCAAGCTTGGACATCAGAGGGGTTGTTGAGCAATGTTTTACTGGATAAGTATGAAGTTTGGTATAACTATGAAAAGAGTATACAGTTTGATCTTGTTGAATTGCCTTATATAATTCGTGATATGTGCCTCTCATCTGACAAGCATTAGCTTTTTGGTTGGAAGCTTTAAAATATGACTGTTTGTTCTGTGATAAGAATATATGTGCCGACCTATCTAGTATCTGCAAGACAAACCTGTGATATCTTATGTCAAGACGACTCAAGGAGAGGAAACATACCATATAAACCAAGTTCTTCCCTCAACTGTAGTTGCATTCAAGACAAGATCTTATTTTGAATCGTGAAACTAAAGAACCATAATGTTGTTATCACTGTGGCCAACTGTCTAACTTTGTAATTGTTTCACCAGATTCACAGTTGGAGGTTATGGGAGGATGTGGCTCATATGGACCGACATGATGTATTAACAGGTAAGCTTTAAGCAGGAAAGCGGTTTTGGATGGATTTAAAATTTTAAACAGTAGCCGTATTGCCTAATTCTTTTTGCCTATTTCAGCTTTATAGAAGATCGCTGATCTATAATATACTTGCCCGATCTCTCTCTCTCTCTCTCTCTCTCTTCAATATAGTTTGTTCTTATATACACATATATGTCTAGATGCTAGAACTTTAAGGAGATTGAGATTTGATCATATGTATCCTGATGGTCAAAGGTGGAATTGAGATATTTAGGAAAGAACAGGAACTTGCTTTTTTTTTTTTGTTAGTAAAAAAATGATTTGGACAAGATAAAGGGTTTATTTGGTTATGAAAACTAGAGACCTAACATGAAGTCAGTAAGGAACCTGAAGGAAGGTAGAATGGAAGACAATAATTGGAAAAGATACTACTTTGGCTCCTGGGTTTTCATTTGAGCATTCATCCTTATAGCAGAAACATGACCAATCTCTGCAGGCCTGGGCCTATCGTTGCGTCTGATGCAGTTCAGCATATTTATGATATGCTTTCCATAATTAGTGTGATAAAAAAGCACTGGTTTGCAAGTGATACCTTCACATTCCAATCAATTCAATTGAAAATATGTGTTTAAGAAATATTTTTATGACAGAAATAACGACTTGGTAATTTATTCTGTAACAGAAATCAATAGAGAGAAGACATTCCGAAGGCAAACAACCTTTGTAAGACATCACACATCAGGTCCTTTGGTAAAGAATAGTTTTCTTATCTGGGTGGTAGGTACAAAACTCTCTTTCTTGCTCTTTTAATGCTTTCTATGCTGGTAGTCCATGCTTGCATGTTATTCACACTAATTCTGTGATAACTTTGGAGCTGTGCCACCAGGCCTTGTTTTGATCTAATCATTGTTTGATGTGTTCAATACTAGAGAGACAATATTGCAATTTTACATCGACAACATTCACCATATGATCTTTGTGTTACACACCTGATCCAAAACAATCTTTGTGTCGATGCTCCATTTTGTAAACAATCTCATAACACACCAAAAAGATAAATAAATATGGATTACTGAAATTGAAGCATTGGAATTTACATCTGGAGCTTCTTTGTTATGGGTTTTTGAGATGCTAGTGTTTCTTATTTCATGAAGGTTTAGGAAGGGGCATTAGGCAATTTCCTCTTTTTCATGTCTGTTGATAATGTACATTTTAACCTTGTTGGTTTTCTCCTTTCCTTCTTCACTTTGTTGTCATTTTAAATCTCTTATTTGAAAGAGCATCTGTTTATATTTGCTTGCCACCTTTTTTTGTTTTGTCCGGATGATAATTTCTGCTGAGGTCACTCGTATTATCAACTTGCAGACATGTTTCTTCCGGCAATTTGGGCGTTCAGTGGTTCGCACAGACTACCTTACTCTTCGGAAGGGCTTCATCATGGTATACTTTGTTGTTATTTTTAGCCCATACTTTAAGTTTTAATTTTCAAATAGCATTTACAACATTAAAGGTGCATAAAGGAAATATTAATTTAATAGCATGTAGGATGTACTACAAATGTAAGATGACATTCTCCTCCAGGAGAAATACGGAAGTAGAGAATTATCATCCCAGAACCAGGTGAGGAATTCAATGGAATGGAAGGCAGGGCTTGTACTCGGGTTTATAAAAAAAGAAGATATCAGAGTATATATATACATAGTAAAGTCATGCAGTAAAAAAAACATGATATAAGATAGACCATAACAAATGGGTATTATATTGTGATGGAACATTTTGAAACCAACCTCAAATTATGGTAGATGGATTTTTTTTTTGACACCATATTAGTTCTTGTGATATTTAAAATGAGATGTTGAATCGGAGTCAGACCCAAATCCATGTTTGAGGCATCTTGCAATTGGAATGTCTTTGCTGATAGACTGGTACTACTATTACTGATTGCTTTATTAACACCCATCCCTTTTATTTTCTTATTCATGGCAGAATCACAACCTCTCATTGAAATATGATTTTCACAGCTACATGATTCGCTCTATGGAAGAAGAATTCCAAAGAATTGTTGGTGTGAGGTAACATCAATGTACTTTGGATGTTTATTCTATTTTAAGGCCATTCATTTGCATGATTGATCTTTAGGAGAGAATGAACCTGCTAAATGCCTTTTGTTCAATGCCTTGCAGCGGTCTATTGTGGGGATTTGTTGTTGCATTCATGCTGTTTAATATAAAAGGTACAGTTATGTAGGTGAAAAATGATGGTATAAATTCTTTTATTTTGCACTTGCTTTTGGATAACAATACACAAGTTTTGATAATTTTTGCATTTTCTTTTGAATTATTTGTGACTCTTTTCAATTTACCATGACAATTACCAGCCTAAGTTTTCATACATTGGACTTCACTGTATATCTATGTCATATGTTGTCTAGTGTATGATAGAGCTATCCTAATTCTCAAACTTACTAAATTATGGTTTGTTCGTTTTGTAACCTTCTACAGGATCTAATCTCTATTTCTGGATAGCAATCATTCCAATCACTGTGAGTACCTGTTCTTTTGAGTTTTGGTTTTATCAATCACTTGGATGCTGCAAAAGGCATTTTCTTAGGCAGTAACACGGGTATGCTGTGAGAAACAGACACTTGAACAGGCAACTGATTGAACTTAACAAATTTTGTATATAGAGTGAATAAAGCTTTATGTACCCTTGCAATTGTATTGGGTTTCTCTGATGTTTCACATCATGGGCAGCTTGTTCTTCTTGTGGGTGCAAAGCTACAGCATGTAATTGCAACCTTGGCATTGGAGACTGCTGGTCTAACTGGACATTCTGTGGGAGCAAAAATGAAGCCTCGAGATGATCTTTTCTGGTTCAAGAAGCCAGAATTAATGCTGTCATTGATTCATTTTGTTCTGTTTCAGGTAAGCAAAGCTCACTGTGATCAGTTGCTCAAATTAAAATGTTAACACAAACCATCCTTACAGTTCATTCTTTCCTAGAAAATGGTTTTATGGCGGAGAACTGACATCACAATGTTTTCCTTTGAAATTTCGCTGCAGAATGCATTTGAATTGGCTTCATTCTTTTGGTTTTGGGTAACTCCTTTTCCCTCACTTGATTGGTATTCACTGGACTGTGAGAGTTCACTTTTGTCCTTTCCTTCCTGACATCAACCAAATTTATCAAATTCATTTGATAATTTATTATAATCAACTCAAATTTATTATAATTTCTGTGATTTGGTTGAACAAAAGCCACTTTTTCCTCGGTTCTGTTGCCTATGTTTACTAAATTCATTTGAGAAACATTTGGAAATCACTTGAATGATATTGCAGACCAGAGAAATCACAAAGGAGGAAATACAAAAATCTTCTTTTCCTTGCTTCATGATATTTTGAATCTATACATTGAACTAATGTCTTTTGATGATTAATATACAGTGGCAATTTGGGTACAAATCCTGCTTTATTAGGAACCATTTACTGGTGTACATACGACTTATTTTGGGGTATGCATACATCTGAGATAGTTGAGATTTTCTTGAGGATGTATCAGCTTTATTACAGCCACTACATCATTGTATTATCTTGTAGGTTTGCTGGGCAGTTCCTCTGCAGCTACAGCACCTTGCCACTATATGCACTAGTTACTCAGGTATCATATTCATTGGGAAGTGCTTTTCCCCAAGGAAAATTACTGGTCACTTTTATTTATAGGGGCCAAGATACTAATGCAAATATCATGAGCAATAAATTAATTAGAAATGCATAATCTACTGTAAGCCAGTTTTATTAGATGCATTGATATGTCCAAGTAGGGTGTGTAAAGTTCCTTCCTTGTGACTATATGTTTATGCAGTATTGCACAATTACTCAGTTTATGGGTGTACCTTAGTGGACTGATTAGTTAGCTATCGAGTTTTTTTTTTTTTTTATCTTTTTTTTTTAAAAAACTTCCCCGCTCTTTCCTTTCTGGGAGCAATGCTGTGGTGTTGTATCACAATCCATCACCGAGCAAGGGTTGTGGAGCAAACCTCATATTTTATTAGACATGAAAACAAGTCATGAAGTTGAGTCCTCTAGATTGCCCTGTGGCATTAAATCAATCTTTATCATCCTGTGAGTAGGATGCCCCCCCCCCCCCGCCCCCCCCAACATGAATCATGGTTGAGCAGGTTTCCATTGTGTTAAGGTGGTAGGATTGTTCACATCTTATTTTCAATGATTTCCTATTGTTAGCATCATGTAATGCTCCCTCTGTTTTTCAGATGGGAACAAACTACAAGGCAGCATTAATTCCGCAAAGAATAAGGGAGACAATCCATGGGTTGGCGAAGGCAGCTAGGAGGAAGAGAAGGCATGGGAATTTCGCAGATGATTCTACCATACACACAGACACAAGCACAGTAATGTCACTTGAGGAAGATGATCATCTGTTGCTTGATATTCCCGAGATTGGTGACGGTCCAGTCACTCAAATTGAGTTGCAGCCTGCTTTTATCTCAGTTAGTCCTGGCCCAGATGCCAATGAAACTTCAAGTAGGGCTGGCACTCCTCTTCTTCGTCCCTCAGCTTCTGTTTCATCATCAGAAACACCAAATTTTCACGTCGAAGGTATCCCTAGGTCATCTTCTATGCCACTTCGAAGGTAATAAATTGGAGGTATTATGTAGTCAAATTTAGGCTTTGCAGGGATCTTGCAAGTACAAGGGAAAGAAATAGAGTTTTCGTGCAAGAATAAGGTAACCTCGTATTTGGAGCAATTCCCCTTTCCCTCGTGCTTTTCAGGATCCAGCTAAAGTACGTACCCTTTTCTTGATCATATGGGGTATTTGCCAAAATCGAACCAAGGTTCATACTATACTCTTAGGATTTGAGTCGTAGCATGAGTACATAGAAGGAAATCAATACATTAGCTTACCGTAATAGAATCGTGCTCGTTGTAATATTAACTTACAGTTAATAGAAGTGATGCAACTTGTTATGAAATGATCCTCTGTGTGTATTATGCTTCCTATGGAACCAAACCGACTTCTTGCTTGAAGTAACGATGGACCCACTAGAAGAGGGTTTTATTTTTCTTCAAGGCAACAAGATTTGACGAGGATGTTTTCTTCCTTTCTGTGATTAATGTGTTTGTGTCAACATGATTCAGTCTTAACTTGCATCTTTCTCATTTTAGCATGTAATGTGTCATCTCACGCAATGTTTAGTGTGTGCATGTGTTGCATGCAATCACAAATATACTTTTTTTAGTGTAATATTGGAGTTTAAAGAGTTTCTCAATTGAAAATATATTAAAATAATATATTTTTTATATTAATAAATTAAATTTAGAAATGACAAGTTGAATCTAAAAAATAAACCCTTTCTAGACTCCATCTCCCTTTTGCTCGGGGAATGTAGAGCCTGATGCTCACTTATTGGTCTCTGCACTGTGCGTGGCTTTGCAACTGTTTCGCAGCTCCATTCTCATGGACGCCGTGGCTCCTCCATCATGAGCCTCACGTGGAGTCCATGGCTTTATAGCTGCAACGAAGGGTTAGTGACAGACTCGTGAGCTTCATAAGGAATCCATGGCACTGAGACCTTGTGGATGGACCCTGGACTCCACGGCTCTGAGGCAACAACACCCTCG
The DNA here is from genome assembly GCA_025169955.1 of Salix arbutifolia. Taxonomy (NCBI): domain Eukaryota; kingdom Viridiplantae; phylum Streptophyta; class Magnoliopsida; order Malpighiales; family Salicaceae; genus Salix; species Salix arbutifolia. The sequence goes on along the minus strand of CM045917.1, from coordinate 26,978,903 downwards.
TGCGCTTCATCTTTGTTGACCTCGTTTTGGGTTTCACTGTCAGGCTCATCGTTTTCATCTTTTCCAGGGCGATACCCGCCAGATACTGACCTAACTCCATATTCATTTTCACCAGAGCCAGACCCAGCTCCAACGACCACTCCACTCAGATCCGCTACCAGCCTACCTCTACCAGACCCAATAATTCATGATCTGGCATGTACAGAGTGAAAACTTCATTCTCGATTCTATGAGAGTTTTTAAGAAAGCCTTTCATTTGTTTCTCTTTGATGGAAGTTTTATTTTCCTAGAATGGATCCTAATTTTTGGTCTAATTCTTCTTCTGCTGCTCGATTCAACCTTTGATAAAAAAGATATGACTTGGTTATATTTCATCTCTTCAACAAGTTTAGTAATGAGTATAACAACCCCATTGTTCTGATGGAGAGAAGAGCTATGATTAGCTTTTAGGAAATTTCCAAATGAATAAGTTCAATGGAAAAATCAATAAGTAGAAACTATAAAATCCCTCCACAACATCCAAAATCCAAGAACATCCAAACAAAACAACACACCAAAAAATTGATATAAAAAACAAACAGAAAAGAAGAGGCAACAGAGTAAACACAGAAGATCAAATCGATGATGCAACAACGATAGATAAAAAGTCATGCACAAACACTAAAGCCAATGAGAAAACTAATAAAGAACAAACTCAACACCTGAAAGCCCACACTCAAATAAAATCGATGCACTAAAAGCTCAGAAGACTAAATCAATGATGCAACAACGATAGATAAAAAGTCATGCACAAACACTAAAGCTAATGAGAAAACTAATAAAGAACAAACTCAACATCTGAAAGCCCACATCCAAACAAAATTGATGCACTAAAAACTCAGAAGACTAAATTGATGATGTAGTAACGATGGATGAAAAGTCATGCATAAACGCTAAAGCCGGTAGGAAAACAAATAAATTACAAACTCAACACTTGAATGCCCACATCCAAACAAAATTGATGCACCAAGAACTCTAATGGCTAGTCAATGGATTATAGAAAAAGATGGAAGGGCATATTTTTTCGGGGTTGGCCCATTGTCATGGCAACGGGTTACCTTGGTTTTTTAAAGCCTTCTTCCCTGTCCAGATCTGATTGAAAGCAAGGAATTACACAACATCAATACTCTTGTCCAAGGTAGTGCAATGTCAATTTCATCACTGCACAACACCAAAAGGGGTTGCCTCATCTCTCTTATGGTTTCCTTCAACAAACGTGTGTCAAGGGAAAAAATTGATGCTGAGGAATTTTTCAACTCTGTTGCCGAATTCACCCTCTATGGATTTGATGTCTCAGCGTCATTGCAAATGACTACTTCAATTTTTGCAGTTCAATTTTTTTTCCGTAGGCATGAAAAGATGCATTAATTAACTATTTAATTGATGCATTAACTGCTATCTCAAGACATAATCAATGACAATGGATGCATTAAACAACGACAACAACTAAGCATTAATGAGCAACTGCAAGGCAGCAACAAGATTGCATTAATTGATTGCTAAACCGCAACTATCCCAAAACATAATCAACGACAAAGAATGCACTAAAAATTGCTGAAAATGATAACAAAAGATGACTGCAAGATCAATTAACTGGTTACTGCAAGATGATAACAAAACAACTGTTGAAAAATGATAACAACAGGTGACTGTAAGATTAATTAACTAATGATTCCAAGATGACAACAAAAGTCACAAAGCACCCATAATCATGAACAACGAGAAACAATTTTGCAATGAAAAAGTGTGTCAATTAATTGTTGCCCCCAAAAGATAATGATACCCATTACCATGATGAAAGGTGAGCGAAAAACAAAAAAAAAATGACAATGAAAAAGTGTGTTAATTAATTGTTACCCGCAACAACAACAATAGATATCAAGAATTGTTCCAATCCACAGTTCAATGAATCTGGATGAACAGCGTTCGCCTGAGCGTTATTGCAACGAGCTATCTTGATTTCTTGCAGCTCTCTGTGTTGCCCGAGATGTGCACTCTAGCTTACAATTGTGGCTACCCAAAGGCAAAATCCATTAATTAACTACAAGTATGCATTAATTAGCTACTAAACCGTGGCCATCCCAAGAGACAATCAAGGATAACAAATGCATTAAATAATTGTCAACAAATGACAATAAAAAGGTGGATTAATTAACCACTGAAAGGTGGCTGAAGTTTGCATTAATTAATCGGTGACCCGCAGCTATCCCAAGACAAAATCAACGATAAAGGATTTAAAAGACAACAATAAAAGTGAATATAACAACCCCTGCTAATTAACTAACATTAACAGTGGAAAGGATTAAAAGACAATGTAAACATAACAATCCCTGCCGATTAATTAACGTGAATAGTGCAAAGAATTTAAAAGACCAATAAAAGTAAATATAGCAACCTCCAATTAATTAACATGAACAATGCAAATGATTTAAAAGACAACAATAAAAGTGAACATAGCCAACTTTATTTGCTATGTTCAGACTTATGTAAGTGTGAATTCAAACAATATTAGAAATATTGTAAAAACTTCCATAACCTTAAAAGTAAAAAAAATTAAAGCTAGCAATCATTTTTAGGGTTTTTTTTTATATATAATTAAAAGGTTGCTTGAAGTAGATTTGGTCTTTTTAATATTTTTGAATAATAATGTAAAGACATCTGTTCCCTTGCCAGCCAAGGGTATTTGTGTATTCTCAAGCTCTTTTTTATGATTTGATATTTTAATAATTTAAATATTAATTTAAAAGAAAGTTGTTAGCACGTGTCATGAAGTTGACAATGACCACATCCTTGAAGTGCAGTCTCTCTTTCTGTCTAAACACTACCTTCTAATGGGGTGTTTGAGAGTGCTTTTCAAAAGTACTTTTCAAAAAAAATAATTTTTTATTTATTTTTAAGTTTAAATTAATAAAATTTAATGTTTTTAGATCATTTTGATATGCTAATGTCAAAAATAATTTTAAAAAAATAAAAAAACATAATTTTAATATATTTTTGAATAAAAAACACTTTAAAAAACAACCGCAACCATACTCTCAAACAGATACTAAAATGGTATTCAAATGCCGTGTGTGTAGCCATCAAAGTATCATATTTTTATAGAATTACCCTGATTTTATATATCAAGCCACTCACATGTTAACACAACTTTGCCTGCAGTATTACTGTTTTAACAATCTATTTATTGTTGATATTGTCTTTTTATCATATTATAAATTAATTAAGATTTAAGAGTTTCTCGGAAAAACATGATATTTTCTTGAATTTGTTTTTGGGTTAAATAAAGTTTGACGCCGCAGGCCACCAATGCAGTATCACCTAAAATGGGTCATCCATGAACGGCATGGCTTTTGCATGCTGATGACACAACCAAAAGATTTTAACCAGAGTATAGCAAAAGTAAAAGGCAACTCTGATCTATGAAACCCTAACATCCATCTGAAGTAAATGAATTATTGCCAGAGCCGAACCCTCAAGCTCCAAATGCAAAACAAAACAAGAGGAAATCTTCATCTTTTTACATTAACAGGGGGCTCAACTTAGCACAATGAGAAAGATCATCAAAAGAAAATACATCGGAGTTCATCGGCATGTTTAAACATTGTCACCAGCGCCTGATTCCGCATCAATATTCTTTAAACCTTCAGCTATCATTCGTTCCCTGTTCTGTAATTGTCTTTCAACAACAACCATATACAGGCCTAGAAAAGAGAGAACCAGAAACTATCAGAAAGAGGGTAACCTAGAGGGAAAACAAAGCTCGTGATGCAACAATTCCAGTAGAACAATTGGTTGCCAGTCTAACAATATTTTTAGCAATAAATCAAGAATTGAGTCAAGAAAACATACTGACTACACTTCCAATAGCACAGGCCCAAAGAACCCTCGACGACCATTTATCACCAATAACTCCTCGCCCTCCCATCCTTCGCTGCGAAAAGCCAATGAAATATTGCTGAGCATATACCATTCTACACTAAAACTTAATGCCAAAGTTGATTTCTTGGATGGCTATTTTCTTTTCATTATTTTTCTCATAAGCACCATTATAAATGCAGGATGGGGAACTGAGAAGGAAGATTCATAAGAAAAGTAACAGATGGAAAATTATGAGCAGAGAAAGCTATGGGCAGTTAATCAACTAACAGTTGAATAGAAATCATGGACTAACATGAAAAAGGGCAGTGCAAAGGAGTTTTACAATGGCTAACAACGAAAACCATCTGCTCACAGAAAGAAATCCCGAAGTGGATATCTAATATTCATAAGAAAAAAAGATTCCCAGAAAAAAATTTGGACTTCCACCTTGAAGCATTTGCTAACAGTACCATGATCAACAAATAGCACTCTAAAAAGGATCAAAGAATTAATCAACTAAAACAAAAAATCCTTTTCTCCTAACTTCCCAAATTCAACCTCCTATAACAAAAGAAGCACGATTCTGGAAAAATGTGTGGACTATATAACATCGAAGGTGTAATGAGCTCGAAATTCCCATTTACTCATGAGACAACCAGTGAATTATATTCAGCAAAGCAAATTAATGTTGCTAGTCCTTGGTAAGTTACCTACACTACACTTTCCCTTAACGAAAATAAATAAATTTACAATAAAGAACAAGAATCCTATATGAGACTTGGGACTTGCTAGCCAACACTTTCTAATGCACAGTTAAAGGGTTTAAATCATACAATATCTTTATCTAAATGCAAGAATACACCCGCCCAAAATCAATAACATCTTGGCTATATTTTCTTTGATCCAGATTCCTAAAGTAAATTCAAAAAATTGAAATCGAACTGATGAAGAGCTAAGTAACTACAACTTGGGCTAAACAACAAATAGATATCATCATGATACACACCCACCCAAAAGGAAAGGATTAAGAGAAAATGCTATCAAATCACAAGCAAATTGTAGAACCCCCATCTGAATTTTTTAGCATTTCTTGATTTAAGATTAAAAATAACATGGAGCATAGAGAGTACAGCACCTTGGTTTGTGACTTGAATCAGATTCTTCAAAGAAGAAGATTGCTAACAGGAGTGTGGTTTTAGCTAGATCCAGGGATTTTACTTTTTATTGTGAGATCGAGGATTGGTATTCGCAGAGCTTCATTACCTATCCGCACACCAATTTCGAATTAATGGACTTAACTGTCCTTATGGTAATCTAACAATTACAACCCTACATCAATTGAGACCTTTTTTAGGAAAGGGAAAGCCAAAAGAGCTACTGGCAGTGCCGCTATCGTGGCGGTGAAGAGTTGAAGTGGGACTGTAAATAATTAATTAAATTGAAAAATGTTATTGTGTGCTCCACCAAAAGCATATGCTGGAAGTTATTCTAGAGTTAAAGGGACAAATTTGTCCATCAGCATATAATAGCTGTGCGAATAGACATCGTGGTGTGCGAATAGCTCTTTCCGGTAAGGTCTACACCTGTCATTAAGTTTGGATATCGGTGTAACATGGATGTGCTCACTTATCAGTTTGCCGCGTGTGTAGAGCTGTTCATGGTCCAGGCCTAGCCTAGGCCAGGCCCGGTTAAGTTTTATCTAGCTCAGGGGCCTGGCCCGGTTAAGTTTTATCTAGCTCAGGGGCCTGGCCCTTGAAAATGTAATAAGAAAATTAAAGAATCGTCCTTATTTTTTTTTTTGGAAATTAAAATTTACGTACTGATATAAATTTATGCCCAAACACAACAAGCATCACTGAGCTGGAGCTAGTCCATCCAAGTATCATCGGGCTTAGCCATCCCATCAAAGCAGCCTAGTCTATAAATAGGCCTATTAATAATGAACATTTCTTAGATATTTACTAGACAATGCCCCCGCGCTTCCCCGCGGGCGGCATAATATTTTTTTCAATATAAAAAAGATTAATTATGTATATTTTTTATTATAATATAAATTTAGCTAAAATAATAAATCTGTGCAGACTTCATGTTAAGTACAAGTTTTTTATAAAATATATGAATTTAAAATCGATATAAATTTATCTGTTTAGTAGTTTCAAACGAAATAACCAGCATAAATTTATCATCATCATTAAAAAAGCAAGAAAACTCGGATATCTGAATTATTAAGTTCACTGTATTAAGATTAGTTCATTTTATAATTCAATTTAATAAAAAAACAATAACTAAAATTATCATTATTATTGCATAAATAATAAAATCATATAATCTAAAGAACAAATAAAGAAACAGAAAACAAAAAAAACGAATAAAGAGAAAAATAGAGTAATATTACTTTTAAAATGATCACCGATATAAATTAAAATTTCAGGAAAATCTTTAAAAAAAATAAAAAGATTTCTATAAAAAAAATAATCATTAAAATTATCATTATTATTGGTTCGGAGATTAGTGAACAAAAAAACGTATAAGGAAAAAAAAAATAATAAATTGGTTCGGAGATTAGTCATGGTGTGTCCACGCTGGCCTGGACACCCCGATTATCAAAAAACAGATTTGGTCCGAGGAGTAGTGGTGGTGCACTTGAGCTGGCCCGGAAATCGTGGTTATAAAAAAAATATATAAGTGAAAAAAAGAGCTTAAGCTGGCTGAGAGACCATGGCTACAAAAACATGTATAAGTGAAAGAAAACAAAAAAAAAAGTATAAGCGTGAAAGCACTGTAGCAATCCATATTGTTTTTTAAAAAATTCAGCCTAAGAATTAGTCGTGGTGTGCTTAAGCTGGTCGGAGATCCCGGTTATAAAAAAAATATATAAGTGAATAAAAAAATTATAAAAAAAGAAAAAAAATGTATCAGCAAGAAAGCATTTTAGAAAAAAAATGTGGGTCCGGGGATTGTCGTGGTATGCATAAGTTGGCTTGGACACCCTGGTTATCAAAAAAAATTGGATATGGAGATTAATCGTGGTGCATTTAAGCGAGCTCGGACACCTCGATTATTAAAAAACAAAAAACCAAAAAAATATATAAGTAGAAAAAAAATGTAATAAGAAAAAATGAAAAAAAAATAATAAGTAAAAAATAAAAAAAAGGCAAAAAAAGAAGAAGCAAAGAACGGAGGAAAAAAAGAAGAAAAAGAATAATTAGGAAAAAAAAAGAAACGAAAAAAAAAAACGAAAAAAGTAGAAAAAAGAGAAAAAAAACGTAAGTAGAAAAAAAAAAGTAAAAAAAGCAAAAAAAAAAAAAAAAAAAACCCTACTATTGCAATCCACAGTGCACTGCGTCTGTGTGCACAGTGCACAGTAAAAACCCCACGTCATTTAGATATTAGTTAATAACTTGATCAAAATCTTAACTATAGCAAATTATAAAAATTATCCTAATATTTATTATAAAGCTATTCTAGGAAAGTTAACTTTCGAGAAAAAGTTTGTTTAAACAAACATCAAAATGGTTTTTTTATGCTTGCAATGACTTTGAAATTCCAAAAATCTTACATGAAAATAATGTTTGCAAATGATCATCCCTTTCTTGCAAACACTTGAGCCTAAAACACTGGTGTGGTATGACCTGACTAGGGCAATCAAAATGATTTTGTGCTTGGAATGACTTTGAAATTCCAAAAATCCCACATGAAAACAATTTTTGCAAATAACCAACTATTTTCTGCAAACACCTGAAGCCCGAAACACTTGTGGGGCATGACCAAACTGGGGGACAATCTAAAATGCAATTGAAGTTGACTCCATCATTCCTTTCCAAAGAATCTAGATCAAACTCAAAGGGGCATGTTGATATGAAAGATCTACCATCCTCTGTCGCACATCATCCGCGCGCCGTTGTCTCTCGCAATCCAGCAGGAGATGGCGGGCGCGTAGCGCGTGAAAAAATCATCGTCGCGACAATTTAATCAAAATTTTTGTAGGTATATTTTTTTTTTAGTTTAACTCTAATTTTTTTATTTTTTAAAGATATTTTTTAATTCAATTTAACCCTCCAACTAATGTTTTTTTCACCCTCCATTGTTTTAAATTCCCCCCCTAATTTCATTTTTTGACATTTGATTTGTCAAGGATTTAGCTTTGTGCGATCTTATCTTTCTACATTAGTTTTTATAATAATTTAAATATGTGTATCCTTACATAATATTATTTTTTAAAATCTTATTAAATAAATATTAGATGTGTGTTAATCTTTATTATAAATTGATTTTTTAAAATGAAATCAGTAAACACAATTTAGATAAATGACTTATGTTATAATATTAAATATATTAACCACATCGGTCTCCACTTTGGAAAGTAAATTATAAATTAACTCATTTAGTTATGAAAAAAAATGAATTTATTAATTCTCCTTATTTGAAAAAATAATTATTTAGCCTTCTTTTCATCCATTTTATGTTCTTTTCAAAAATAAATTAAATAGATATTATAGAAAGATTGCTGAGAAAACAAATAATTTTTAATTTGTATAGATATTATAGACTAATTAATTCATCCTAAAACTACACTAATTTGTAATTTACAAAAAGTTTTCATGAAACGTGTGTTTTATGATCGGTTGCTAAATGACTTCTCTTTTCCCTATACTATATTCGTAGTTTTAATTCACACGTGTCACTCGTTAATGAAAGGAGCAGTTGGTAGGTTAATTAGTTAGTTAGTTACGGAAACGGTAGAACCAGCCTCTTAATATACACGAAACGAAAGGAGAGCTGTTGTGATTCCCTTCTCTCTCTTTTTTAATCTTCTTTTACTCAAGGAAAACTCTTCCTGTGATTAATAGCTTAGCTTGAGTACCGCCGCCGCCTCCGCCTCCGCCACCACCACCATGCACCACCATTCTCTCCTCTCTTCCTTGTCTCCATAAATTCTTCACTTGAATGATGTAATCTCATCTCATCTCGGTATGATTGTGATCTCTCTCATAATTCTTATAGTCCAAGGTTCTCTTCCTCATTTCTTGAACTACTTAAATGCATTTCTTTTTGGGTTTTATCTTCAACAACTCTTCTTGTTATTCTTGAATTCTGCAGCTAGCATGTTCTTGATATGTTAAAGATTGGCCAGATTTAGTTCTTTTTGAAGTTGATTTTCGCGGTGCAGTTTCAGATTTTATATATCTTTCAAACCCTTCAAGTAAAATGACAGAAGTTAACAGGCGGAAAAGATGCAAGATAGCCAATGAAGATATATTCGAGAGGTTGCCTGATGAAGTTCTTCACTGCATACTCTCACTTCTTCCTACAAAATATGCTGCGTGTACCAGCGTTTTGTCCAGAAGATGGAGAGATGAACACCGCTGGACATCAGCACTTACCAATTTAGATCTCGATGATACCGTCATGCTATATGGCAATAACAAGCCACGTCGCGATGGAAAACTTCGTACACCTGCAGAATGTAAGGCCATGTTTACGAAATTCGTGGACAGGTGTTTTAACCTACGTCGTACTGTTCCACATCCTATGCAAAAGTTTCGGCTCAGGCTATCTGGAAGATATCGTTCTTCCAGAGTAAATGAATGGATTTTTTCAGCACTTAGGGCTAGAGTTGAGGAGATGATTATACTCGCGGAAGACACCGAGCTTCGTCTTTTTAGCTGTGAGACATTAGTGGTTTTCAAAGTTAGCTGTCATCAAATTTATTTCCAGGTTTATCCAAGAACTGCAAGCTTTCCACGTCTGAAGATCCTTCATCTCGATTGTCTTTCCTCAGCGGGCGATAATGCTTTCATAGAGAGGGTATTATCAGCTTCCCCTGTCCTTGAAGAACTGAAAATTGAAATGGAAGAATGTAAACCCCGGGACTCTTTAAATGTTCGCTCAAGGTCACTGAAACGTCTGACGATGCAATTCCTGCCTGATTATGACTACCTTGATGAAGATGATCTTCTAGCATATAGAATACTTACTCTCGACACCCCGAGCCTCGAGCTTCTTAAACTCGCTGATTCTGCATCGGAGGAGCTGAACATATTGCACAAGAGGTTCTCACTAGAAGAGGCAGCTGTCAGTCTTGGTCATCCACCTGTTTTAACCACTTTTTTTGATGATTATGCAGAAACGGTGGTTGGGTTTTTCAGAATGATCTCTGATGTTAGGATTCTAGCTTTGTCTGATCTTACTATGGAAGTAATGATTCCCACCCCCATTTTCTTTTATGCTTATATTCCTAATTGTGGTTTGGATGATCACTAACTCGCATTTCCCTCATCAGAATTTAAAAGATGCACGTGAACTGGACTTGCCTTGTATTGCAAAATTTCCTACTTTTTGGTATTTGACTCGTTTGGAGGTTGAAGCTGGTGTAGATAAGTGGTTGACTTTGCTTCATATACTCGAACACTGCGCTAGTTTGGAGGCTTTGATCTTTAAGAAGGTTAGTTCAATTTATATAAATTAATACTCTTAATTAACCCATGCATGCATTAATTGGGTGTTTCTAACTTTAATATTCATTCAGGACAATCAGGATAGTACGGATCGTCAACGGCGAGGTCTTCATGGAAATCCGGTGCTGTCCCATTGCTTGTCGTCATGCCTTGAGGTGATTGAGTTTAAAAATTTTGAGGGGCAGTTAGCAGAGATAGAGATTGTGGAATTTTGCTTAAGGAATTCTCGGGTCTTGAAGAAGATGACTGTCAGATACGAAAGAGAGATTGATAATTCAAAAGAAGATGTAATCCAGAGGCTGTTAAATTGTCCAAAGGGCTCTGCATATGCTTATCATATCGAGTTTTTGCCTTGAATTGTTCGTTCCCAACAGCCGTTTCTGTTGAAGGTGTGTTCTACCACTTCAAGGTAGAGAGAATGCTAACTTTTCGTAATGACATATTGTTCATGGAAGAATTCGTTTACTGGTTCTGAATTGCTAATTGCTTTGATTTGTAAGCTTTTTGCTGGTATTGTGGTTGTTTTCCTCTTCAATTTGCTGATTTGATTCTAAAAACTAAAATCATTAAGCTGATTTCCAATAAATTTGATCTGCTGTTGTAATATATATATATATATATATATATATGATTTGAATTGAAAGACCTCGCGTCACTTAATTACTTTGCAAGAACACAATTGTCTAAGACAATATTGAAACATTCGTGCAACACAATTGTCTAAGAATAATTTGTGCTTATTCTAATCATTTCAAAGATCTCTTGAAGACCCGTTTGAAATTTAGGAACTTTCTTAGTTCAAATTCCAACAGGAAGCCATTAATTCCTGTTGATTAACAATTTACATAACAAACACACTGGTAACTGCCCTCTTTCAAATTGGCCAAACACACACCATTCCCGTTCTTCTGCTGAAGACAACGTTGTTTGCAAGATGAAAGAACGCATCCCTTAGGGTCCATCACTGCAGCACACCTTCCATTATTATCTCTCATCACTTCCACCATTTCCGCTGTTCTTACCAAGAAAATTGAGAAGCAAAAACTTTGTAATCAATAAACTACTATTTTATTGCATGCGTGCATGCAGGTTCCTAGCTCAATTGGTAAAATACATTATTCTAAAACATATTACAGTTCTTACCCCAAAGGCAAGAAAGCTTTAAATTAACAGAGAGAGAATTAGCAATAATACCTGAGGAGGTCAAGAAAAGCAAAGCTAAGAGAAAGCAACTCAAGTGAAAAGGCTTCATGGCTCTGATCGATTCTCTCACAACTTGTGTTAGCAGCTCATATATATATATATATAGGACAAGACTGAAATGCCCTCATATATGGTGCAAATAGCAAGTGGGATTTTGTGCCCATAGAATCAAATATAGCAACTTGAATTTGTTAAAGCTGTTTGAGTGGGAGCATGCATGCACAGGATAATTAGTTGAAGTCCCACTATCTATGGCTGCACTCCATCGAACACTTGAGTGACTAAGGCTATACCTGCATGAGATACAAGTTTTTTAATATGCTACTTGTCGTGATACTAGAGAAATATGAACACGAACTAACAAGTTGTTTGTCTTGACTATCCAGACAAATGTTTTTATTTTATTTTATTTTTAAAAAAAGTTGACAAACGACAATGGAGCAACAAAATCCACAATGTATTTCAAACACATTTTTTTTAAAAATCAAATCACAAAGCTAGTAAAAGAAAGAAAAGAAAGAAGCGAGCATTTATTTATTTTGGAAATTATATCTAAAGGAATAGGTCAGGCCGGAGTGGAAGTCGGGCTGCACGCACAATATGGCTACCTCCTCTATGCATAGATTGCCAATTTTTCCTCATGACTCCAAGGAAATTAGATGCGTAACGTTACCCAAGTTGAACAAAATCCCACTTTTGCCGATACCTACTTAGAAATCCTTTTTTAATTGTCGGTGCCACCGATTAACAAATACTCTAAATATATTTTACACTGCATTTCAAAAATATTTATTTGTTTTAAATTAAATTTTTAAATTATTTTTATATGTTAATATCAAAATAATTTTTTAAAAATAAAATAATATTATTTTGATATATTTCTGAATAAAAAATACTCTTACAAACAATCTCGTTCAAACTCTCAAATATAACTAAAGCATGATGGGGAAAAGGGATTATAGACATGCTTTGTGTTTTTTAGTAGTTATTGCTATGCAAGAAATAATTGTGGTCTAGAGATACTTTAGTCTTTTCGATATGTTTTAATTTTATTATCATCACGGTAGTTTGATTTTTTATCTTGATTAATTAAAATTTTATATTCTTGCTTAGAGTCGGTATGTGGGCGACATCCATTCCCATTGAGATAACGTGTGCGCCACCTCCCAATAGTTTATAATATTTTTTTATTTTATCCTTATTTTTTATTGTTCAACGTCTAATTTACTCATTTTATCTACGAAATTTATCACTCTCTAATTTAATTCTTATTTTCATATTTAATCACATTTTTTATATTATTTTGTTTCATTAATTATTTTTTTCAGTTTCATCCTTCAACGTCTAATTTGCTATGAATTGGACTTCATTGTTTTTATGGGATCATTGGTTTGGAGAGGTACCACATGTTGACATTTGTTTTTACTTATTTTCTTTTCTAACTTTGTCTTTTTATTTGGAGAGTTAGTCTCAATCTCATGACCAAGTCACAAGTTTGAAATGTTTAACTTTAATTTTCTATAGAATTGATTTGTTTTTAAATTTCATCATTGAAATTTAACTTTTTTTTTAGTGGTCTTTGTGTTTAATATTTTTTTTGTTGGGTTATCTCAATTCTTTTTTTGTAGGTTTTTTCGTGGAGTTAGCAAGTTAGCTTAGGTTAACTCATTTTTTTTTTTACTTTTATTTTTTCTTTTATTTTCATCAACCAATTGCTTTGTTTTTTTTTTAGATTTATCTTTTATACGGTCAGCAAAGGTCTCATGACCACATTCATGAGTTCATATGGTTGACTTTATTCTTTTTATCTCTTTTTTATTTTTGAAGTTATTTCATCATTTAATTTTTATTTTTAAAATTTATATTCTTGCTTTCTGTGTTTAGCTTTTCTTCACATTTCATCTTGTGGCATTTTCGTCACTGAAGTGCTTTAATCTTAGCTACCTCTTCATTCAATATTAATTTAATTTATTTAATTCGATGTGTGTTTATGAAAGAAAAAGAATGTTTATTAGAAGCACACACCTCCTCGTTATTTGACATAAATCACATAGGCTTGAAAGATGCAAAAACGGGTATCTTTCATTCTCTCTCTATAATAATAATAATAATAATAATAATTTATTGCAATTTTCCTTTTATTGCTATATCAGTAATCTTCAATTTAGGTCACATAATAATAATAGCACTGCTCTTGAATATCGAGCTTCGCAAAAGTAAATCACCAGGCAACAAAAACTTGTTAAACATAATTTTTTAATCCACGAAATATAATATATATGCCGTTCATAAGTGGCATCCCCCCCAAAAGAAGTTTTACTTGAAAAGGAAATAATCGCATCTTCATGTTCTTGAACCATCGAAAAATGTCGGATCAAGACATGTAAAAATAGGGGAGAAAATCTCTAAGAGAACTGGTTTCGAGAAGAAAATGTCTGTCCAAACCTCCAAGTTGAAGGAACAACATTAAAAAATTCCATTGTTTTTCCATCAACTAAAGTGAGCTTAAACGACAGCTTTTGGTTTCGAAGATCGAAACTGCTTTGCCAGTTCGCACCCCAATTCCTGTTCAATGGCGCCCACGATCTTGCCCTCGCGCCTCTAACCCATGCAGCCCTAATATCACCACTACCGCCAACGTTAGAGATCATGACCAGGTTGAAGTTTGATTGTCCCCTCAAAGTGAAACGAACTCCTCCTCTTCTTGTGCACGATACCCTTCAATTCATACATTTTCAAAATCATATTTGAAAAATACCATAAAGAAATATGAATTTGCATGGATTTTGTGTGCGTGTTGTATAATTTTATTACCTCCTGTAGAGCACAGGAACTATGCCTTCATTGCCTCGCCGTGCAATGCGAAAGAAAGCAGGCATGGACATGTCAAAATGGTGGTGAGGAGGATCGCACCACCCTCCATTATTATTTGGTGGGCAGAAATTGGTGGCAGTTACCGTGATAACTGAACGGCGGAGGCACCACTTGGGATCTGCCCTATAGTTGCACGTTAACTGGTAGCAAGCACCACATGCCTCTCCACCTCTATACAGCGCACCGCTCACGGCCGCTGTGTTAACTCCAAATCCGGCATGGAAGGTGTTATCATATCCACAAGCTCCTCCTGCCATATAGAAATCACACCAATATTGTAATTCCTGAGCAGTTAAAATTCTCTGTGCACAAAGTAGTTTACATGGAACTTTTTAAAGAAAAAAAGAAGATAAATTGTAGGCCATTTTCATTGATTAATTACTTGCTAGTAGTATTATAGGTACTTGAAAATCAGAATCATTAATAAGAGATAAGCAAACTAAAATTACAACTTCAACTGTAATTTACGTAATCATAAATACATGAATTGATATATATATATATATATATATATATATACACACACACACAGACACACCTCACATTACAATCTTGAGTTCTTGTTTTCTAAGAACTTTAGACTTACCGAGAGTGGCGGGGCTCTGATTGGCACCATAGAAGGTTGCATGAGCATTGAGCCAACCACCATTAATTCCCTTCAAATTAAGCAAGCTAACAAAGGAAAAAATTTGGCAAACCAAAACAGAAAGAGTGGCAAAAGATCCCATTTTCCTTTGTAAATAATCTCAAAAAGCTTAGCACACAAAATTCTTGAAGAAAGTGTCTCTATTTTATAGGCAGCCACATGCCCATATACGCGGTTGTCGGTGTTTATTTTACAATCTGGATCCATGCATTGATTTCTTCCTGGGAAATGTCGATTTTATTTTTGATTGAGGATATAATTAATGATTTTTAATAAAAACGCGTTTTTTCACTTCCTTTAGAGTACGGAATATATGTGGAAGATGAAGAAAGCAAGTAAGCAAATGCATGTGATGCTTAGTGTGCCATCTGCTTGATAGTCAGTACCTGTCGGTGTTTCTATGTCTTGCTAAATATATCATCACAATAGTGATTTATTATAAGGCTTATTATACACAATTTTATTTATTTATTGGAGAGTGTTTCTTTTCTTTCCCTCCAGATGAATGAATGAGAATAGAATTAATTAATTATGAGCAATTTATGAGCGTCCTCTTGTACTACTACCAATTATGTCTACTACAAATGGTCGGGAAACAGATATTACTAATTAATAATTCTTGAATCAAAGTGAGATTATATATATATATATATATTTGGGATCCAACAGTTGAAATGTGTAGAATTGTTAGAGTATGAAAATCATATTTCTCTCTTATTGATGCATTCGTACAGTATGTATATATACAGGTATAGGATTAATTTAAATCCCTAGAATCAAGCTATAATTGAATGCATATAAATCAGCCCTGTACCTGACAGCTCTATAGTTGATTTACTCTATTTAGAACAATAATCAATTCTATAATTGATTTACTATATTTACAACAAAATGCATAAATATTTTGTTAGTAAATTGCTTGGGATGGAAACAAGAGTATAATTAATTATTTTAAAGGTGAGGAAACATTGTCTTTAAAGTCTTTATTTGTTATATACAAGGATAACATCTCCATGATACAACTAAACTCTCTAAACCTCTAAAAAAAGAGAAGAAAATGCAAAGGAAGGCAAAACATTTTGTTTTTATATATATTTGTTTTATGTATTAACAAGTTTATATAGACATGAAATGTTTTAATGAAATTGTATGACTATTAATAAGACAATTATATTTTGAATTAAAATGAATAGTTATTATTTATTTTTATCTCAACAGTTACAAATATTAAGATTAATTATATGTGAAAGTTAAAAGATATTAACTCCATGAAGAATTCATCTCATTGATAAATTAAATTTCAAGTGTCAAGTGTCATCTTTTTTATAATATAAATATTCATATAATAGTATTAGAAAGTCTACTACAAGAGTTCATTCATCATAGCCTTCATTTAATTTACAACAATAAAAATCACACTTATAAGCACTTAGGCAAAAGAGTTTCTTTTCAATGTGGGATAAAATGTTTTTCTTCTTTATTCATTTACAAATTATACCAACATATTTTTTTTATATTTTGCAATCAAGGTGTCAATATTAAAGGGGGGGATTCATATAGGATGAATTTCAAAATTAAATAGAAAGAGAAGGGGAAATTAGATATTTTAGAGCACAAATAAAAAAACAACAAAAAAAGGGATTTCCTATAACCATTACACAATTAACTTTCACTACAATAGTGAAATGGCATCTATGACCTTCCCAAAAACATAAAAAATTTGCCTCGGAACTAGGAGTGTTTTTTGTATTTCATATGGTGCATTAATCATTATAGATTTGTTTGGGGATATTTCATTCTATTTAAAATTATATGAGTATTAACACAATAAAAATCCCCCCCAAGAACAAAAAAAATCAACACAGTCAGGGCAAGACTATTTCAATATTTCATCTTTATAAACAATAAAATTATATGTGTTCCGTTTAAGACTGCTAAAAAATTGGCAAATACAATTGAGAAATATTGATGGAAACAATTCTATTAGTAAATTGTGATGAAATCTACTAGCAGTATATTTCTTTGTTATGTCTCTTGGTACAGTGTATATAGAGGGCTTTATAGTGGGAAAATAAGGGGAAAAATAAAGTGTTATTGTTACAGATAATATTATTGATAAGATATATCCATCAGTAATCCATTGGTAGTTTTCAAGTTATAACTAGCAATCAACTCCCCCTTCTCCTCCTTTTCTATTATTTTTTTCTTTCATTTTTTACTACAAAAGAATTACAGGAGAAAAAAAACTAGTTACTTGCTCAGTTTATGTGATCCAAAGAAGACAAATAAAGTTAAAAAGTTTCTCCTACTAGCTAGCCTAGTTATTTAGTTGGAAATTAAACAAATTTTTTGATAGTACAAATCTTAGATTTCAATATAGATGAATAAATAAATCTTAGATTAAGTTATTCTAAAACAATATTGGTTATTGGTGTATCTTAGCACTGAATTTGGAATATATTTTTTTTCCTCACATAGTTGAAAAGAATCTTATATTTTTTATAAATAAAAAAATAGATTTAGTTATCATAAAAAATAAATCTTAGATTTAGTCATGGTTTAGAGCCAACAATGAGCATTTAATGTGATATAAAGATGACAACCTTATATTCATCATATTTATTTTGAAAAATAAAGAATTAACTTTGATGCTTAATAGTGTATGAGAATGCAAATTTCAAAGATAATTATTAGTTGGTAAACAATATAATTACATTAGCATCTTGATATCTTATTATTTTATAATTTGTGTTTTTTTTTTTCATTGAGCTAAAAAGTTAGAGTTTTTTTTACTGTTTTTATTGGTTCTCTATAGGGCAGAGATGTAGAATCCCTAATCTTTTCTATTAAAAATGAAAGGAAGGCCAAACTATAGGAACAAATTAGGAGGGAAGCACCATAACTAAAAAAATAGGAAATGTAAGGACTAAAAAAAGGTTAAATTGTTTCCCCAACAATAAAGGGAGAGGGTATATATAAAGAATAGAGGCAAGAATCTCCTAAATATTTTTAAACTATAATTTATATTGAATTGGAAAATTAGTGTGTATTTTGGCACACTAGTTATGTCAGTCTGTAGAGAACTTGAGTTAGATAGACTATAAGATGAAAAACATAAATAATTGAAGAAAAATCCTTAGAATTTCACGGGTAGGGAATTCTACCAAAAAGCAAAATTTATGAGGGGAAGTGTTTTTTGGGAATCTTAATAAATGAATTATGCTTATACAACTTAAATGATATAGGGGAAAATAATTTCAACTCAATAAAACATATACAAAAAAACCTAATTTTTAATCTCTAGGGTTCATGTTGAGGATTTGGAGGAATTGAAACTAACTGAGGAAGTTGGTTAATAAATATAAAAAGGATGTAGGATTGAGAAACAAGTTGTTAAATTAAAGAAAACTCCAAGTAAAAAAGATAGAGATGGAGATTAGATCAACTTGGAAATTTATAAGTGAGGGTTTTTTTTCATGGAATCTTATATGATTAGGAATCACATAAAATAAAACAAGGTAAATTATTGGTTTGAAAAAAAAATCCCTAAATCTTGAAAATTTGGGTGCTTAAAGAAAAATTAGGGAAACTAGGCTTATTGTGAAAATATGTCTAGATTACATTAGTATAAGGTTTAATGATGAAAAATGGAAAGAATTGTTGAAAGAAAAACCCTGGCACCGTAAGGATATAGGTCCAACCAAAATAAAGGTATATTGGTGTGTATTCCTTGTTACAATATATACACGAATAATGATACAAGAACATTTTAGATGAAATATATGTAGTTATTTGCATGAAGTCTTGATTAAAGACTATGTCCCCTAAATTCTTGATTCCTAATGAAATTTAATGAATACGGAATACAAAGTGTGATTTTTATAGGATTTGAAAAGAAACCCTAGTAAGGATGAAAGATCTTTGAGGAGGATGACAATTGATTATTATTTTAATGATTAAATCATGTATAAAACATACAATGACACTTTGCTAAAGTGTTTGACTAAGAAAAACAAGGTAAACAAGCACTATAAGAGGTCAAAGAGGGAATTTGTGCACCTCATGCTAGTAGGCATACAATGACAAGACAAATATAACTATTTGGATACTTAGAGCAACTGCAGCGGAGAAGGTAAACGCAGAGGCCAATTCATAATAATGTACTTTTTGACATTTCTTTGTTACTGTATCTACTACAACAGAATAACTATACTCCCAGCTAAAAATACATATTCCTGATCGACCTGCTATATATGGCAGGAGATGAAAGAGAAGACATTGTACAATATTACTGTTGGAATCACTATTCAGCCATACAATATATATCTCACCCGACGCTAGAATTTCTCTCATTTGAAACTGAAGAGAAACCAGAGAGAACAACCATTTTTTCCCCGAAGGATTTGTTGATCAAGAGAAACAGAAGAAGAACAATAGCAACAAAAAGGTTAGTTTTCAAAATCTTTTCTAATTTTTTATTCTTGTTCTTGCATGTGCTCTCCCGCATGTTTCTTGCAACTGTTATAAAATTGATTTTTGATTTTCATGGATTGCTTGAGTGTTTCATGTAGGCATGTGTTTATGGATTTGGTTTCTAATACAGATTTTAAGCCTGATAATTTTACTTTCCCTTATGTGATCAAGGCTTGTGGTGGGATTTTAGATGTTAGATTAGGAGATGTTATTCATGGGATGGTGATTAAGCTGGGTTAGATTTTGGATGTGTTTGTGGGCAATGCTTTGGTGGGAATGTATGGGAAATGTGGGGTTGTGGATGAGGCAATGAAAGTGTTTGATTTTATGTCTGAGACGAATTTGGTTTCATGGAATTCCATGATTTGTGTATTTTCTGAAGAAAAAAAATAGAGAGGGATAAGGAAACACAGTTGATTATGACAAACATTGTGTACAAACTCAAGAAGGAAGTCTTAGCTATAATAATATAGCTATAATATTATAGTTGATCAAGTAGTGTTATTTTCTTTTACTAGTCTTGAAAGACATATGATATATTCATGTAATTCAATATTTTAATTTTAAATTCTTTTTTTATTTAAATATAATTAAAAAAATTAATAATTATATTGTTAGAGGGTTTTTTAAAAGTAATTATTCAATTATATACCTTACTTCTATTAATTGTATAATTAACTGCATAATTAAATTATATACAAAATAATTGCACTATATTTAAAATAATATAAAAAAATAGCTTTTCAAAATGGCTTTTACCATTAAAGTGAACATCAACAAAAAAGCCATATATGCACTATTCATCAAGGCATTTTAGAGATTTGGCTCTTTAATATGGCTCTTGCCATTAAAGTTGCTCTTATGGTTTACTATGAAAAGGAATTATGATAACCATGTGAGGGAATGTCACAAATATCAAATAAATGCACTTCTAACATCCCCTATTAAATATGGCATCGTCCAGACCTTTTGATTTATGGGAATTAGATGTCATAAAACCAATCAACCTAAAAGCCAGTAACCAATATGTATTTATATTGATGGTCATTGAATACCTAACTAAATAGGTAGAAGCCCATTTTTATGCACATATGACACACACAAAAAAGAGCAAAAGATTCAATGAGAAGGATCTAATTTATTATTTGAGTGGTTGAATTTCATCATGAAGAATAAACAATTAACAATTTATCACCACCAATTGTATTGAAGATGCTCTTCCCCATATTTAAAAAAGAAGATCTTGTATTGAAGATGCTATTTCCAATATTGAAAAAGATTAGAGCAAATAGACATTGAAATATAAAGGACTATATATTGTAAAGAAAACCTTTGCCGGAATAGCCTTGATTTTGACTAAGATAGACAAAAATGATTGACATACACCTTTAGACTGTAATTGTAAAAAATAGGTATTATGCATAATGTACTTTGTCAATAAATCAATAAATATCAAGGTTGGGCTAAAACATTTTGGTGTACTTCTTTTTATTACACTAAAAACTAAATGAGATCATTTTTTTACTGTAGATTACTGTAGCTCTAGAGTCTGTTTATTGTGGATTGTAATAGCGAAATAATAATTTTGGTTAATTATTTAAATATCCTCAAACTGAATGTCAGCGGGGAAGTAGCTCAATTGGTAGGGCAGGCGCTATGCATGTGAGAGGTACAGGTTCGATCACTTGCTTCTCCACGGATCCATGTGGTTTTTTATTTTATTTTTATCATTTTGCTACTTTTCAACAAATATCTTTAGGATGGTGTATATACGGGTGTTTGACATTTCGTTTTAATTTTATAAAAAAATGGTATTTTTATTTTTTACTTTAAATTAAAAAATGGTGTTTTTAGATCATTTTCATGTGCTCATGTTAAAAATAATTTTTTAAAAATTAAAAAAAATTCTCTTAAAAATAATTATATATTATGATATTTATTTAATATTAACTCCTTAAAAAATATAACAAATAACTAACAACAGAAGATTCACTATACATGTAAAAGAGAGGGTTTCACTTTCATTTTACACTATCAAAGTTGAACTTACTCTGTTTTTTAACCGAAGTTGTATTTAATATAAAGATAAATTACAATAAAAATTAAAAGTCAAAACTAAGAGTAAAGATATATAAATACAAACAATTTTTTTAGAATTATATCAAAATTTCTGAAAAAATAAAGGAATTGAAACTAAATAAAGAAATAAAATAATAATAACCGAAATACAAAACAAAAAATTATATATGTTGAAACGAGGTAAAAACAATTCTCACTATGGTGGAGCGTAGGTTAAATGTCTCATATATTTGTCTTAAAATATATAAAAATTAATATATATTTTTTTGGGTTCTTTTTTCTTCAAGTCAAATATGTTTTAAAGCTAATAATTTTTTTTTGTCATTTATTTTATTTTTTTGCTTACTATTTTGTTATAATTTTAAGTTTTTTTTATTCTTTGAGGTAATGTTTTTTCATTATTTATGCAAAAATAGTAATAATAATTTTATATGTTTTTTTCAAATGATTTTGTTAAGGTTAATAATATTTATTTTTCTTTTGTCATTTATTTTATTTTTTGTTTACTCTTTTGTTATAATTTTTAGTATTTTTTATTCTTCAAGATAATTTTGTTTTTATTTTTTCATTACATATGCAATAATAATAATAATTTGAGTTGTTTTTTTGTCTTGTTTACTGTTTTGTTAAAAAAATTGAGTGTTTTTATTCCTCAAGGTAAGTTAATAATTTTTATTATTTTAATAGTATTAATGATAATAATTTAAGGTGTTATGATCTTAATGATAATATGATATTATAAATTATCATGATAATAACATTAGAATTTATTATAACAGTTATAGTGCTTATGATGTAACTAATTATGGCTTTGATGATAATAATAACAATAACTCATGAAATAATATAAAAATATCAATAATGATAATAATACTAATTATGATTGGAATAATGTTAATAAAAACAGAGATGTTAGTTATCGTAATGATTATTGTCGTAATAATGACAATGATTATAACAATATTGTCAATAATAATTAAAATATTAATTATTTATAATAATGATTATAATAACAGCTATAATAATTTAAGAATCATGATGATTGAAATATAATAATAATCGAAATAATTCATTAGTCGATGTTTTTTTTTTTGAAATGGACTTTCACGGCATTTTCATGTATGATATTTCAAATTTAATATCATGTAAAAAAAAATATACGAAACCACAGATAGACAAAACAGGTGAAAAAATAGGGCCAAATTATTTATAATGAAAAAATATATAAGTCAATTACCCTGCGCTTCGATGCACATAAACAATCTACCGATTAAATAATTATTCAAACATTTCGAATAATAGCAACATTCAATCACTTCGATGCACAAAATAAATAACCTATTTGAAACGGATTTTATCGATGATAATTTAACAAATTAAATTTTTAGTTAATCAATTAAAATACATACAACAATCAATCAATTTTCTACATCAATAAAGCCCAGCGCAGCGCGGGCAAGGAAACTCGTAATCTCTAAAAGATTTCATATGATCTTTAAGGGCTCAAAAAACCTTGTTTTCAAAAATAATTCAACTAACAGCATAGCACAAACAATAATATAAGTACATAACTATTATGAAAAACTAAAATACTCAATAGTAAAATTGATAATTTTCGAAAACCTAATGCCAGCCCTGATTATAAAACCATGACGGGATCAATTTAAAATGTAGGGTGTTGTGAGAATTTAAATTTTAAATACAAATCTTTATCGTTAACACATTTGGAAGTAAACTTGAACAGTGATACTTGCAGGATGAATCCACTCTACTATAAAACAAAAATAATAATTATTATTTTAATAATAATCAATTTTAATTTTAATTTATAAAGAGAAAAAAGAAATGAAAGTACAGCTTACACCATTTGATCTCGAGATCTACAATTGAAATTCAAGAAATGCATTTCTCTCTGCACTTCTATTATAATCCCATCTTTCCGTTGTGCTACTGAATCTATTTCAATATCTAACTATATGGAAACCTATCTAGAAATCTATGGAAGAAAATAAAAGAATGTACATCGATTTAAAGAGCACATTATTAAAAACAGAAAAAGAAAATGAGCCGCGTTTATATGTTTTAATCAAGATAACTAACAGTTACAATGAGCAAATCCAAGGAAGGAATGACAACAATAAAATGCAAAACTGTCGAGGAAAATCTATTAAAAGTGAGTTTCCAGAAAAGAAAAAAAATAGTAAAGACGATTGTCCCTGCAATGTGTATGTCATCACCTATTTACAAAAGCTGAAACATAACCTAGTCAAAATAAGAGGAGGCACAAAATGATGCAGCAAAGAAAAAAGATGGACACCCTGTTTAGAGCCTTGTCGAGCCGCATTTCCTGCCTCCTTATCCTAGGATTGTTACTTCCCATGAGAGGATTTGTGTAAGGGTGAGAAAACATATTCGTGATTGACATCCCAAAAATCCTTGTGAACACCATCTCATTGAACATCCCCATCATTGGATTAAAAAAACCTGTCATCACGGTACCCCCAAGGTTTGAAGAGGTCAAGGCAGCATAACCTCCATGAGGATCATGGAAGTATTGTTGGTGTTGAAATGACTGAGGCTGTGGATTGAAAAAACTTGGATGAAGTTGCTGGTTTTGCACTGGAGTACTAGTATTCACAGTATGATTCAGCTCAGAAGGGATTGGTCTACGGGGTATGACTACACCCACCGGGTCTTTCTGGGATTTTGATTCAGATGAAGATGGACCCCGGCCATACAGAGGGACCAATGAATTTGGAGAAATGTCAGCCTTGCAGACAGGGCAGCTCTGCTGCTGCTGACTGGTATCAGGGGAGGAGGTTTTAACATGGAGCCATTTGTAAATGCATGGCCAGCAATATAGATGACCACAGAGGGTGACAACAGGGTCATGTGCAGAGTCTAAGCATATGTTGCATTCAAGATAGCCTCTGTCATTTTCTGAGACTGCTGCTGGGGGGTCTGGGATCGATTTATGTTTCTGCTTAAGTCCAACATCTTCCTCAGATTCAAAATGTGCCTCGTGATCGAAGAAGTGTTGCTCCATATCTACAAGTTCTGCATTAAAAGTAAGGTTCAATGATAAATATTCAAAAAGAGACCATTGTGTGCATAAATTGCGTGCCCGTGCCTGTGTGACAATGCATAAGAGACACAGAAAAAAGCCATTTATTTGCAATAACAAAAGATAAACGAATTTTTCCATGGAAAAAAAATAGCTGCTATATGCAATAGAGTTCAACTGCCAAAAAATCTCCTTCCCAGAGATCAGATATTTAAAGTTTCAAACACAGATAAGTTAAGCATCCAAGTAAGCACAAACAAATAAGACCGGAGGTGCTGAAGTTCTATACAGAAGAAGATTAGAATTTTGAAGTTAACGACAAGAAAATGACAAAGAACAGGCTTGCAATTGGTCAAATGAAGAGCCACGTACAAAGATTGCTCAACCCATCAACGATATATGTGACGAACAGAGCGATGGGTTACTATCAGTCTCCCAAACAAATAAAGAGATCTAGAGGTTGATGACAAGAACGGCTGCATAATAATTTATGTTAGAGTTCACCAATCTTACATATTTAGCACCTTAAGATTAGTGGGCCAGTTAGAGCTATCATAACTTAATGTGCTCCCAACTACCAAATTTCTAGTCTGAAAAAAAAAAAAAAAACACAATTGTTGGGTCTTTTTACAACGAATTGATTTCTAAAAAATTGAGATTTTGTCACATTGAGAAGTGCCAAAAGGGTACTAACTAAATTGGTTTCAAAGAACTAGTTTTTTCCACTCTTAACATATAAAATCAAGAAAGTAACACAGATTTTCACACCCCAAAAGAACCCATCATCCTTTAAGAAAACATAGAAACTCATTAACCTTCTCTACCTTTGATAACTTTTTAAGTCACGAAAAATCAAACAAAACGTTGAAGGATACACACAAGTAATTCTAAGACAAACAATTATACATCAACAGCTTGACAAATTGAATCAAATAACAACGCATATCCCACCTTTCCCATTATTTTTTATGAGTACATGGAATTATTAAAGAAAGAAAATATCAAACCCGATGAATCTAAAACTTTTCTGACCATTCCAAAACACCCATGAAAAAGAAACAGCCTTCAATTAAATCACGATAGTAAAAAAATCAAAACCCTTATATTAAAACATACTCAGAATCCAATCAAAATCTAAACAGTCCCAGAATGTTTGTTGTATAAAAACTCGAAACAAGAAAACAAAACCCACAGAAAGAACAAAGAGAAGGAGATGATACCTCTTACTAAAAAGGCTGGGTCAGAAGAAACAGAAAAAATCAAAAACCAGGCAGAAACTTTAACGCGGAAAGGCCGGATCTCTTTATTTTCTTCAGGTGAGAGGTGAAATTGTGAACAGAGAGGAGAGAGAGATTTGACGAAGTAGAGGACAAACAATAAATATAAAAACAAGGAAGGATCTTAACTCTTAAGGATAAATAAAATTAATAAAAAAAAGGGGGGGAAATACAATGGGCCTTTCCTTTTGACTGGACCGTCTGTCTGTGGGTTGTAAGTACTTAGATTTGCTAAGTTATTCATTGAAGCTTCCCTACAGAATTATACAAGACGGGATTATTTTTTTTGCATAACTTTTATTATTAAAAAACCATCTAGTAGTTGATGTATAGGTGACTTAGTGGTATGAATTTAGAATTAAAGATTTTTTTTTGTTGTTTATATGATAATCACTAAAAAAATTTATGATCATTAATTTCAGGATCTATAGAATTAGTAAATGTGCGCGCAAGCTAATCTGAACGCTCACATTACTAAAAACAATAACCCTAGCAACTATTTGTTGTGTTTTTGTATCAAATTTTAAAAAATTATAGTTTATATCTTAAATTTTAGTGAGTTAACATTAAAAAATAAAAAATGTATGATTATTTATAGATTTACAATTATTTTTTATTTAATGATAATATATATATATGTATTAAATATTATAAATATATCATTGAGTCAAAAACACCTCCTAATAATAAAAAAAAAATCCTCACTTTGCAATACTAATATTAAAATCATAGTTATAAATTACTAGTCACCACATATCAACTCCAATATAGAGTTTTAGTTATAATACATTCAAAAAAACATTAACAGTATCACTTGCCAAAAAAAATAGAATCTAGCATTATTTTTACAATGTGCCTCCAAATACTTTGTTAAACATGAATTGGAGTGTCAAAACACAAAAATAAATCCTTTAAATTTACATAAAATAAGTGAACAAACATACAGAAAAATATTAAAATGAACTGGAATATACACCAATTCACCCTCGTCAAAGTATCTCTCACTTTTTTTTTTATTAGCCAATTGCATCATTATATGTTAAGATGTTAAGAAATTACCCCTAATTACTTTAAACATTTTCTCTTTTCTTGATAATATTTTATCCATTGCCTCTATTGTAGAGTCCTTAGAAAAATAAGAAATGTGAATTGGATAGTGATGATAATGAGTACTCATTGGTCAGATTTACTGATATTCATACCCTACTTTTTATTCATCGGATAAGAAATTTAGATATTCATAAACTATCCATCGGGTTTCAGATATTTATTTTCTATTATTATTTATTAATCAATAAAAAAATAAAATAGTTAATATATATATATGTATGAAATATGTATATTAAATAATAAATTGTATTCGTATAAGTGTGTGTGTGTGTGTATGTTTTATATCAATATCAAGATATGTATATATCATATTATATGAAAAATATCTAAATATTATATAAATATATTTCTGTAATATAAATATATATTACAAGTTAGTTCATGTGAGTTTTTGGTAGGGTTTGACAATATTCATAACTCACTTATTATCCATCAAGTCCAAAAAATTTCTATCCATTCAGTTCATGTCGGTATCTATGTGGCTTGGATCTAATCTCCATCCTTACAAAGTTGTTTTGGTGTTATACTATTATTCATAAAGAGAGTCATTTCACCCATTGATTAGAAGAGTGTACATTCATTCATCATACATAGTTTTCCAAGCATTTATTGGCCATCTTTGTTTGACTATCAGATTAAGGGTGATAGAATATAAAATGGTGGGGGCTAACTCTTTGATAAAAGAAGAGGTGTTTCAAAAATTGACTAAAAAAGACTAGGTTTTTATCATAGACTATGGTTGTCGGCATACCATATATTTTGTAAATATTATCCATGAAAACTCTAGTTATAACAAATGCAATATAAAGTGTGATCGTGTCAGGGAAAAAACATATTTACCAAAATGATCTACCACTACAAACACAATTTCCTTGTCATTGGACTTCAGTAATATTTTTTATGAAATGGATGCTTCTATTAGTAAAAAAGTCATAATAATTGGTAATGGCTACAACAACCATGGTGAAATAACATTCTTAGATTTATTTATTTTATAGATTGACCATTCATACATAAATTGCATGATATGCTTTTTTTGTTATTCTAGTGTAATAGACTATTAACCCTTTTAGGAATAAAAAGTAATACCTAAATGGCATTCACTATTAATTTGTTTTATAATAGTGGATCATGTCCAATCACTATTTTTACTTTCTTATTTAAATAATTGTTCACCTATTTATAATGTAAATGAGATTTAAGGACTTTGATTAGGTTCTGAATAATTGCTTGAAAGACAACTAATTGCTTGAAAGACAACATCTTACTTTTAATAGGTTTTAATTTTATCCATTAATCTAGTATAAACATATGACATCGTTAAAAAATATGATTGACCACTGATAACACTTAATAGGACATCAATAAAATTATTTTCTTTCTTTTTTATACCCAATATCATGATTAAATCTAAACAACTTAGTTAACCATAAATGTTGAGAGTGATCATTTATATTTTAATCCAGTAAATAATAGTAGATAATTGAGGTTGATATGATCTATCTTGATTTTAAAATATCTTTTCCATTAGTAATTTCTCTATTTAGTCATTGCATGTAACATTGTTATTCATTTTCATAAGTAGAAAGATCATGATGTTTAGGACCCAAAGTTTTGCTAATAAGGGCAATTGAATGACTTTTTGCATCAACACAACACTTATACCTACGCTAGAGACATTTGTCTCTATAACAAATAACTTATTAAAGTTAGGCATTACTAGTACTAACAGTTATGACATTGTTTCCTTAAGATGGTTGAAAGCTAATATAGATACTTCATTCCACTTATAAGCATTTTTTTAACCAACTAAGTCAACAATCTACAAATTAAACCATATCCCTTAACAAATTATTTGTAGTATCCAATTAGACAAGAAAACCTCTTAGTTATTTAATGTTTTTAGGAACATGCCATTCAATTATAGCCTTGATATTTTATAGGTCGGTAGCTAGTCTCTTTTTAAAAATGATGTAACCTAAGTATTTCACCTTGTTATCACATGAAACACACTTATTAGCATTAATAACCAAATGGTTAGTTATCAATAATTAGAATATTGTATTGAGATGTTTCAAATGCTCATTTAGTGACTCGTTGAATATTATCATATCATTAAAGAAGACCAATATAATTTTTCTAACATGTACTTTGAAAACTTCATTCAATAGATTTTGGAATATGAGTGGTGTATTAGTAAGGCCAAATGGCATCACTATAAACTCATAATGCGAGTTCTGAAGATTATTTTGTAACTGTCCTCTAATGCCATTCTAATTTGATTGTAGTTTGACCTCAAATCAATATTTTAAAAAATAATGCCATTATCTAGCTCTTTCAATATTTCATCTATTAAAGTTATGAGGTACTTATCTTTAATAATGAACTTTTTAAGTTCCTTATAGTCCATATAAAGTATTCATAAGTGATCTTTCTTCTTTATTAGAACCACTAGTGATGAAAAAGGTTTGTGTTATTCTAAATAATACTTGTTTCTATCATTTTTTTAGATTACTTTCTCCATGACATATTTTCTGTAGCCCTAAATAATTGTAAGGTTTTAAACTCACAAGTTATACTCTCTTCTTTAATGGAATATGATAATCATGCAATTTGGCTAAGGATACTAATTTTAGCTCTTAAAAACTTTAATGTATGTTTCAAGTAGCTTCTTTAGTACATGGTTGCCTTCTGCCGTAAATTTCATTGTTGTGATCATAAAATAAAAACTATAGGTTCCCTCATTTATTATCCTCATATTGCACAGGCTAGCAACTATAATATTAGTGACACTATCCAATAAGCTATTAAATTGCTCAAACCTAATAATTTGTAGTTAAGCATAATTATCTCATTTGAGTTAAACCTGTTGCCTTTGCCAATTAATTGACATATATATATATTTATTTATTTATTTATTTATTTATTTGTGTATCATATATTGCCAAGTAAGGCTAACCATTGTATCCCTTAAACTATATCACAGTTAGTTAATTTTACAATGAATACATCATCTATAAATTTAACACCATGCATTTTTCACTGAAAGCTCTTTCATATAATCATGTAGGTAATTTTTCAATAATTAGTATCCTTCCACAAAAATTGATTCACTGTTAGTGAATTGACATTGTAATATATCAACCATTTAAAAAAAATAAAATTATGTGTGTAGCTTGAATCCACTATGATGTATAGACATTGATTGTTTATCCATTTTACCAATCACCCTTAAAGTATGACAACAATTCTTTCAATGACATTAATATATATATAATGATAATTTTATAATTACATTTTTTTTCTTTTGTTACAGTCATTATCCCTTTCACCTTCTATGATGCATAAAGAATATACTTTTTTTTTTTGCAATTATGACCATGCATAAATTTCTTATTGCACCAAAAACATAATCATTTTGCTTTTCTATCATAAAAATCATTATTTTTAAATGTCTTAGAAGTTTGGGTAGGTATCTTATTAGTGTTGTTTTATTTAATGAAAATGATCAAGTCTTTTTAAAGAGATTTTAGGGTATAGGTGTTTTGATTTGTGATATTTATAATGTAAAAGAATTGGGATGCGTATTTTAGTTGAGTGATTTAAGTGGTTAAATGTGTTAAATATTTCAAATAGGAGAGATGATTATGTTTATAAGATAAGGTGTGTTCATATAGTGTAACTAAATTATAGGCTTATTTTAGTTGTTTTTGTTGATAAATTTTGACAAGATTTCTAATATTTACCTCCAAATCACCTATTGATCATTAGTGCTTGTTTCTCTCTCACTTCATTCATATTCCATAAAATAAAAAGTCCTTTATATAAGATTCTAAATCTTTTTTTTTTAATATCGCTTCATAACCCTTTTGATGGTTATGAAAGGAACCTGATCCCCCATATTAATATGTAACTTCTATTGCTTTAGACTTTATTAGCACATAATCTCTCTCAGTATCTCTTGTAGTTTCTCAAGTATAAGATCAATTTTCTCAAATATGATTTCATTGCTAATCTTAAATTCTTCCAATTATCCATATATACCTCTAAAAGTTTCACTACCTTATCATACTTCTGGTCATGATCCTTAGTACCAACCGCAAGAGATTCACCAATTTTATCTCCAATCTTTTTCAAATCTTGAGAACGAGTATTTGGTGGCATGCTTCAATTATGAAGTTTTATGGCTCTCATACTAGTTATTATAAAATTAATTTGAAAGCTTCTCACATAAAAAGGCAAAGATTATAAAGCATAATTCTAGGATGTAAGAGCAAAAGGTTAGTTAGTAGATGAACATCTTAGAGTAATAAAATACATAATGGGCATCTTTCATAGCCACCTCATCATTAACATTCATTATCAATCCATGCTAATTTTATTACAATCCAAAACTAAATACTAGAAGAGTATTCTTCTAAATAATAATGTTTTATTGTTACTTATTTCTCATATGAAAAATAATCTTCAAGCAATAATAGTGTTATGATTAATGAAACAGTATACAATGACTAATTAGAAGAAACACATCATTTCATAACCTTTATTTTCACTTAAATCTTAAAATATTCCAATAGTAGTCTTCTGCATAATCGTATTCATCCTTAGTAAGGTTAGATTGTAACAGCACCACAATCCTAAATAACTTAAAAAAGAGTTATAAGACCTAAGAACGAACAACACGTGGTTGAAATTGTTGTGTGCATTTCATATCAAATAACTCCTATTTGATGTTAAAAATGAGATAAATCAATTAGAAACTATAATTTTTAGGTTCAATTTAGAATTTTGGAAGAGAAAAAAATCTCGGGATGAGAGAGAAGTTATCGGTCAGAGAGAGACAAAGAGAGGTTAATCTATAGTTTACTAGGGTTTTTTGTTTGTTATATATGATGATAATATGTTCATTTTATTATATTTAATTTTTTTTATAATCAATGATGCAAACTATGAATTTTCAAAACTTAAGAAGTATGATTTTGATTAATTTATAGGATGTTAGGAGAAATATTTCCTTATTATTATCATAAATATATTTATAGACACTACCACATTAGAAGACTTTATTGATGAAACATCTTAGCAATCCAAAATTGATAAAAGTCTCCATCTTTTTTAGTTATAGATATAACCTATATTATTAAACAAAAGATAGCAAAATTGTATTTGAAACACTACCCAACGAGATTTTTTACAAAGTTAGAACTTCTAAAACAGATCAAATTTAAATTTTAGTTGTTAATACCTTAAAATCAAAACAAATTATAAAAAGAGGAAAAAAGAGAGATGAAAACACTATTGTAAGTAAAAACAATAGTCAATGATGACTAGGGTTTGTTTTCCAAACAAAACAATGGAGAGGGAGTCATTTATTATCCTTCATAAGTAAATAGATTTTTTTTAATTCTTAAGAAGTTAATTGCAAAGGATTTTACAATAGATATAAGATTGGAGGGTTGCATAGAGAATTACTAAGATTATACTAATAAAATAAACTCTTTTAAAATGATATTACTTTGATTCTTTAAGCTAGAGCTATGTCGAGGATGAATTATTTTTCTTCTCAATTTGTTTTAAAAATGATTTAGGTGTTGTCAATGTTTTTTTATCAGTAATTGTTTTTAATTATAACAAAATAATGAAGAAGTCGTTCAATAAAATAAATTAAAAATTATATGTTCTAATATAATTTCTTATGTTGATTCCAACCAAAAAACAAGTCGAAAAGCTAAGATACAAATTTTATATTTTAGAAAAAAACATTAAATATTTGTTTAAAATGGACCCTTGGAATTTTAATTGAATAAAATAAGATTTTATTTTATTAAATTAAGCGTTAGTTTGTTTTTCTCTAACAATAAAGAGATATCTTATGGGAAAAATTGTCAACAAGTCTTAGCTTGGGATTAAAAAAATAGCAGAATTAAAGTTAAGTTTAATGACCATCTAGAAAAGCTGACTATATTTAAGGATGGTGAATGTATTTGACTTATTCAACCATCCATCTTGGCTTGCACACCTACCTGGAGACCCAGGAAAGCAGGGGACCGCCCACTGGATTACAGTCTCGAGGGAAAGTGCAGAAAAAGGGGCGATGTTTCACTTTATTACGGATTTAGCCCATTTTAAAATGCGTTTCAAAATCCTTTTTTAAAAAAATTATTATTTTTATTTTTTACATGAAATTAATATTTTTTGATATTTTTAAATTATTTTCATATGTTAATATAAAAATTTATTTTAAATAAATAAATAAGTATCATTTTGATATATTTCTAATTAAAAAATATTTTAAAAAACTACTTCAATCATACTTCCAAACAGACACTTAAAATTGAAATTAGTAGCTATAACACATTATAGGAAATAAACTCAATTATTTGATATTGTTGTAGTGTCCGGTTAGTATCAATATAAAAAACAGTTTATTGAAAATATTAGGATTAAAATATAAACTAAATTTATCTTTTAAATAGTTTATAAATAAATTTAAATACTTATAAAATAGAAAATACAGAAAAATATGTTCTCTCTTTCAAAACCTCGTAATAAAACGATACTTAAAGCAAGAAATATTATCGTGGGATTAAGAAAGTTTGTTTAGAAGTGTAATAAACTAATAATAGTAATTTTGTTTTTAAAGTGTTTCTCACTCAAAAATATATTAAAATAATATTTTTGATATCACCACATTAAAATAGTTTAAAAAATATAATATGAAACAAAAAATATTAAATATAAGTTTCGACAGCAATAACAAACAAAGACTTAAATATTCTTAGCAACTACAATACAAATGATATATGTATGAATTGTTTCTATTTTTTTTTATTAATATGGGTGTCCGGATTAGTTTATGCGCACCGCAACTAATCTTACAGATCATGAAATTAATAATCATGTAAAACTGTAATGACCCCGGGATTTGTGAAACTTGAACTAATAACATCTAGAGAATAAACCTAGGATTTGACCAGTGGAGCTACACCTGTCCGTTAGGGTTATTTATCTTTCCATTTCCTAGTATAATATTTTTAATCATAGAATCGTTATCTTAGATGTTCAACTCTGTATTTTAAATAAGTGTATCGATCGAGGACGCCCTTGTTAACTACTACTACTAATATTTTCCTTGCCTACGCAGCAAGTAGAGATTAATGTTTTCAATTTATAATGGTTTTAAAAGTCAAATGTGGATTTTCCCCACCTTGCACCCTATACAATTCATTAATCCAATCTCTACAGAGGAAGTGTCTGTTTGATATATTCAAGAATTTTTTAATTTTTATTTTTTTTATATTTTTAGATTATTTTAATCTGATGATGTCAAAAATAGTTTTTCAAAAAATAATATTTATGAATAAAAAATATTTTGAAAAACAGCATCAACCAGACTTTTAAACATGCTTAAAGTGTAAGTTATGTAAAACTTGAATAACCCAATTACATCACTCAAATCATTGTATTTATCCACAAAATTATTATAAATTGCTTGTTTTTACATAATAAAATTTTATTTTATCTTGTTATTAGTTTTAAATTATTATTTTTATATTTTCAAATCGTTTTGATATTTTGAAGTTAATTATAGTTTTTTTTTTAAAACATTTCTTGTGTCTTTCTTTGATTTTCATGTGATCTCCTACAAATTTGGTTAATTTGATTTGCTGAGTATACATGCTAGTGATAACTATCTTGTATAAAAAAAAAGGGAAAATGAAAGGGGCTTCGGATTGCTATAAACTATCTAAATTACAAAAAAAAAAAACCCAATAATGAATCGAAGTACAAAGACGAATCATAATCCAATGATGGGCCTAGAGATGAACAAGCTGTAACAAAGTTTTCTACTGTCTCTATCCAGTTTCATTTTGTATGTGTTCGGCAAATTCGTAATTTTTACAGCTTATGATTTTTTAAAAATAATAAGAAAAATATATTTTTAGTTGTAGTTTAAGAAAAACAAGCATAGAAAAAATATATTTGGTAATAAGAGAATATAAAATAAATATTTTCATAAATAACGTTATTTTAATTTTTATAAAATTAATATTTGAAACCCAATAACTAAGCTCCTGGCATGGTATCACAGGAAATCAGCAACTGCGATAGGAAAAAAGGAGATGGAGTGACAGCTTGTAGTGTTATTGATTTTGAATTTTTATTTTATTTAGAAAGACATCAAAATGATTTTTTTTAATTTTTCAAAAATCATTTTTGACATTGGTATATGAAAATAATATGAAAACACTAATTTTTTTTAATTTAAAATAAAAAAATTCAAATCTTTTAAAAACACTTTTAAGATGTCAACCACTGGGGGCTCGCATGAAAATAGAAAATGCGCTAGGAAAAAATACCAGATTTGAAGTATGGCCTTCAAGAAAAAAGATAATTCTGAAGCTGGAGGCCACCATCCATACTTGAGGTAACCATCAACAGGCATTTCCAATCCTTTGTTCTCTCCAACCACAACCTCAAGGCGTTTGTCTTCACTAGGATTGGATATGCTACAGAAATTCCCTGTAATGATTTAACCCCTCCACAAGAGGCTACTGGATGCTCATCCGTTGTTTTCTCTACTAAAAGCTTCTATCCAGAAAATGCTGGTCCAATCCCAAGTGGGAGACCAAAAAAACTGTCCACCCAAAACATTGATGTGTACTCTGTCCTATCAGACCCTCATTGAATGACCAATTACTAGACAAAGGAGAGAAAAGGTCTAGTTTTGTCATGACAGAGTATACATGAACCCTTGTTAGAACATGCTAGGTGGCTACATTTTCATGCCCAAGAAAATCATGTGAAAACAGATTGTTTCTCCATTCTCATTCACCTCACTAAAGCACAGCGTAAAACAATTTCACATGGTGGTCGTAAAAAAGATCCAAGGAAATCTGCAGATAGAGCACCTTGGAGACATGATTCTGCTACAAGCCACTTGTGCTGCAACCAGAATTCCTCAAAAGTTTAATTCATTTCATTCCAGATGGGTGGGCAAAAAAATGGCTTCTAAATGAACCAACACTTCAATACTAACCATCCAGGAAGTGCATAAAAGGAATGAAGTCTTAAACCAAAAGCTAATAAAAGCCATCTGAATCTAAGCTTAGAGTTAAACAAATTATAGATGACACAATTGCTAATTCACAGACCAGAACAAATTTCAGATACTGAAACTGGAAGTCGCGGAGTACTTACACTAAAAAATTGCAACTTAGAATCCAATGAACTGATGGTCTTGAGTGGTGGACTTAAATAGACATGTTCTAGCTTTCTTTCTCAGAAAGATGGTACTCATAGCTACTCCCAGGATGCACATTATCCATCTTTGAGAAAGATACAGATCTAAAGCCTCCAAACAAAGCCAACAAGTGGTAGCAACTGGGTAAGAGTGCAGCTACTAGGACTAAGTCCAAACTAAGATCTAAGCACCAACCCCACTTTATTACCGAAACATAGAACATTCCGAATCATGGATTACCAGTTGCCTAGTGTAGCTGAGAAACTCTGCTTAATTTCTCACATATTTTTTTCAGAGCATCCAAGACCAAATATTCCCACCAATATTTGGTGGGAATATATTTTTCAGTTTCCTAGACAGTAGAAGGCACAAGGACTCAACAAATCCCATACCATATATTTTTCTGTATGTGGATCATGTGAAATAATTAAAAAAAATAAAAATCAATTTGGTCACCTAGATTTCCTTAGCTTAAGAAAATCAAACCATATGCATCGTCAGTTTTCAGTTCCCAACGCATTCGCACATAACAACCACCATACTTCAGGAAGGATGTAAAGGAGGATAAGCCAGTACTTCTCATATTAATCTACATTAAGCAAGAACAAGCTACCAAACATGCATTCAGCTAAGTAAGGCAAGATACATATAGTTATTAATATTTTCTAAAGGTAGCATAAAAATAGAGCCGCATCCGTTCGCTATACAAGGCAGATAAGTATTTATTAATCACAGCATCTGCAGATGAAGTAGGGGCAGCCAAATAGTTCATTGGCAACAAATGCTTGTTTCACTCACAAGAATTTCTCAATGGAGGTGGTTAAAGTAGTCTTGGGAACAGCACCGATAATCGCCTCTTTCTTCTCACCATTTTTAAAGATGATAACAGTGGGAATGCTTCGAACCCCATACTGGGTTGCAATGGAAGGGCAATCATCAGTATTAACTTTGTAACATTTGAGCTTACCAGTATAGTCCGCGGCCAGTTCATCGATTACAGGGTGAATCATCCGGCAAGGACCACACCATGGAGCCCAGAATTCAACCAGCACAGGGGAATCCGATTCGAGCACCACTGACTTCCATGTTGCATCGCTTACAGCAGCCACTGCAGTTACGTTTTCAAATCAATTATTTCAGTAACAAACCCTTGAATTATAACCTTTTCAATTTCTATATCTACAATTTTATTTATCCAAGAGAAAAACAGTTTTTTTTTTTAAATTCATTTTCTTTTCCCGGCTAAAAATTAACAAAATAAACCCATAAAAAAAAGTCGATAAAAAAATGCTACGATCCAGATGACCTTCGACAGCAGTCTCCTGCGCCTCACAGACAATCCTTGCACAGCGAGAGAGTCTGGAACTGGTGAGAGTCAAGAACGATCCAGGAGAGCGATTTAGAGTCGACGAATTAAAGGAGAGCTTCAGGCCTTTGACGTGCGGTAAACGAAGGGATCTCCGGTGAACAGGTGAAGCAAGAGCGGAGAGAGGTGTATTAGTAATAGGTTTACGTTTAGGGAAGGTGGGAGCAAGAACAGTAAGGGATTCAAGAAGAGTAGCCATGAGGAGAATCGGCTAATTGGCTTTGCTGAGACAAGGAGAGAGCGATGGAGAGAGATGGGGGATTGATGATATTTGGAGTTTACCTAAGAACTGGAGATCACGCTTTTCACTCACTTGTTGTGTTCGGTCGACGGGTCGAGCTGCGCTTTAGGCTTATTTAGCAAATTTTGGACCAAATTGAAAAGTTTTAGAAAGTCATGGACAAAACTGAACCCACCAGAAAACACGTTATTAAAGAATTAGAGTTTAAATTGAGTATGGTTTAATTAAATAAAAAACAAAATCATCCGCAAGAAAGGCTGCTTATTGTGGTGGCACGTGCAACTTATGAGCTCCAACAGTGGCCATCCTTTACAATGGCGCGTGGTGAAAGAAATGACTTCGGCAACCACATTTTTTTTTTACCTCAGTTTCCACACTTGATCTTTTAAGAATATCAAATATTTATTTTTTTAATTGTTATTTTTACCAACAATTATAGTTTAATTTTACAAAATCAATATTCAATAAATAATGAAACAATGTACAAAACTATAAACATGCTAGGAACTACAAAATGAAAGAAGTTTTTTAATTAAAAAATTAAAACCTTTTCTTTTAAATAAATAAATGAAAAAATAGCGAAATATCTCACTACAGCAGAAAAACGAAGTTAAATATATTTATAATTCTTAATTTAAATAAATTTATTTTAATATTTATTCTATTATAAATTATGATTTTAATTTTCTTATAAAAAACAGCTGTGGTTTTTTCTATTATTATTGGTGAAAAGATTCATGTTTATTTATAATAAATGAATATATATTGGCTAGAAAATTGAAGTAACGATGCAAGAGTCGTCGCATATTGACAGCCAGAACATTATTTTGCAGTTTCTTCGAAGCTGTTTGGGACAACTTTTGAAATTATATTTTCAAAAAAATTATTTTTTTTTTCATTTTAAATGAATATATTTTGGTGTTTTTACATCATTTTGATGTGCTGATGTCAAAAATGATTTTAAAAAAATTAAAAAATATCATTTTGATATATTTTAGCATAAAAAACTCTTTGAAAAGCTACAGTAACAGCTGTACCAAATAGACCAGAAGGTGAAGCAAAACAACCACCAGCTTCGTGATTTGGACCACCCTAGTGGGAACAAGTAACACCACCTCTTCCATGGCCTGAGCTGCGACCTCCATGAGTAAACGGAGATAATCTGGATTAGCCAAGTTGTTGCAGCTGAATTGGGTTGCCAAGCTCCATCAACATCAATGATGGTTAGTTCAGGACAAGGAACATTTTCAGCCCCATAGCCAAAGACACCATGCATGACCTCTCAACAATGGTACAACTTGAGCTTTCCATAAATGGATTATTCAAATAATCTTGATATTTTACTTGCAGAATGTTAATAAAATTTCTTTTGATATCTGTTTTTGAATCTAGTTTATTTTTTAGACAGGTGAATAAATAATATTTAATATACATCAGAAATATTATAAATATTGGATTGTTAATATGAATTGTATTATGCTTATTGATAATATATATATATTAGTTACTTTTTTTTTGTTAAGAAAAAATATAATTAATTGTTGAATTTATATTCTTGATATGAGTTAATATATACTTGTAAATCGATAATTTTTTATTTTATTTTATAAGAAATATTCTTTAAATCGGTATGGATTTAAGATTATTTTTTTGACATTATAAAAAATCAATTGAGAAATCATTAACCTCACGGTGCCTGATGAATTATTAGGCCACTTGGATATCTTATAGAAAGATTCGTGATTAATATGATTGATTTTGTTCAACGTTGGTCAAAAAAGAATTTCAAACCTATCATCATTCCATTTCCATGCTTTCTTTATGTCGGTATGCATACCCGGGCTAGTACAGTGACCTTGACTACAACCACGCCCTGTGACTCTCATGGAAGAACTGTCCAACCACACGACACAACTCACCTAAACTTGAACACATGTACAGCTGCTATTGGACAATGCTTAGCTAAACTCTGCTGATGACATTCACAATCAATCAAAAATAATAATAATAAAAGTCTCTCTCTCTCTCTCTCTCTCTCTCTCTCTCTCTAAAATACTACAAGCTAGCTAGCAAAGCGTCTTCTTCTCTCTGCGGAGCTGATCTATTCTTCGTCTTCATCACATATATTCTCTGTTTATTTTTCATGGATATCATTACCTCCCAAAGACAGAAAGAAGAGGAAGCTTCTGGCTTGAAACGACATTTTTTCACTGCTCAAAACAGACAAGATGAAGCAGCGACATTAACAATGGCCCGAGCTAGGTCTCCGACAGGGGAAGTCATGACGCTAGCTGCCATTGCATTAAGCTTAAATGTAAGGCTGAGATCTTCCGACATGCCAGTCGACATGCAAGAACGTGCCCTTCGCTATGCAAGATCATTTCTCGACGACTCATCCATACCATCAGCTCCCAAACACCGCCCCAATCCTACCCTCCTTGCTCGCGCCCTCAAAAAGGTGTATCTCATCTCTCCATCTCCTAATAGCATGTATATGTGTTTGGCTCAGCCTTTCCTTGATTAATAAAGTGATTCAATCATCAATTGCTAATTAATAGCTAATAAGTACTGATAGCAGGAGTAGTATTTATTTACAAACTGGTTTTTGCATGTTGTAGTGATGAGTAATGAGATGGGTTGATTTGGACAGGAATTTGACTCGGTATATGGGGTGGCCTGGCACTGTGTGGCGGGGAAGAGTTTTGGGTCGTTTGTGACTCACTCACCAGGTGGGTTCATGTACTTCTCTATCGACTCGCTGTTTATCGTTCTCTTCAAAACAGAGGTGAAGTTGGTCACGGAATTGGAATCTTCTTCCCAAATCAGTTGACTGGCTCGCTTTGAAGGTTTCGCAAATGCTGTGTAGTTGCTGCCTTTGACTGCCACAGCCCACCTATTGGGAAACGATATACCTATCTTGAATTTTCATCTGTTTTTGCCACCTTATTAAGAAGGAACAAGAATACAATTAACTTGTGATTTACGGACATTTTCATCCAATCATTGCTGATTTTGTCTTGCAGAAACAGATCAAAATAGTGTGTAGACCTTGCATAGATACAAAATTATGTTGAAAATAATCATTTAGGAGATTAACTAGTAGTAAAAGCTTTAATTAAAATATTATGTTGAAAATAATCATCTCCTTGTGTTTTTAGGTTTAAATTTTGTAATTTTTAATATGATAATTATTGAAAGTTAATTTCGGAGCACGTGGAATCAATCGCAAACTAAACTTGACATCCAAATTAATAAAAACAATGTTGGAATCCATTGAAAAGCATCATCGAACAAGTTTTCCTTGGCATTGACTTCTTATTTGTTCCATCCATGGTGTGTAAACATATATGGACATCACGGCATTGATGAACACACATGGTTTTGTATCTCGGCTTTCTTCGTTGTTGCTGCCCAAAGCAGGTATAGGCGAGTTATAGTGAGCAGGTTCTAGGCCCTTTCAAAATCATTTTGTTAATTTCTCTTCAAAGCTCGCATATGTGAGCAATGGAGGATACGCAATGGGGCTCTTGTCTCTACATTTAAATTGTTATTAACCCCGGCTTCATCCTAAGAAACTGATCTCGTGGCACGGTAATGGACTTAAATTAGGTTTTATTTTGAACCATTTTTTATATTAATGTGGCTTAATTTTTTAAATGAGTTATAACCCGGTTGATATGATAGAACTGGTTAAATCAAAATCAATGATTTAAAAATAAATAAATAAAGTAACTCGTATATTAGAAGGTATACGAGAGTATTATTTTTGAAAGTGCGTTTTTGCTTGGAAATACAAAAAAAATATAAAAATGAATATTAAATAAAAAAATATTTTCTTGAATACAATTTTAATATATATATATATATATATATATGATCCAATAACCTAAAATTGTAGTAGGTTATAACGATGTCCTCAAGGAACGTGGCGTGATAGCAAATGGTTTGCAATTTGTATAACAGGTCTCGAGTTCGAGTTATGGCATATATTCCTTGTAAAAATCTAAAATAACTAGGATTTTACTCGCTCACTTAGACCTACAAAGTATATTTTTTTGAGAATAGGATTTCATCTCATAAAAAGAAGAAGAGTAGAAGGTTATGACCGTAAACTCGAAAAGGAAAACTGCGTGAATTACAAAGCAGACTTAGAGACCTAGAGGGGACATATTTTTGTTAATAAATATATTAAAAAAATTTATTTTTAATATAAATATTAAAAACTCAAAACCATACAAAAGTTCGGCCCAGTCACAAAGCGAGAGCCCAAGAACAATCTAAGCACAGAAAACTTGTAAGAGTCGGCCTAGAACAGATGGCCGAAACACACTATGAAAGAAATCGATATATTCTCATGGATGCAAAAACCTTTTGAAACTATTTGGCGGTGTCCTATTACTATTAGCACATTATTTTTATCATAACCAAAGTTATTGATGCCGTTTTGTTTCGGCCGAAACGGCCCGAAACGTTTCGTACCAGGCAAAAAAAGAGACAAAACGATGTCGTTCTTGTCTCGTTTTAAATACCGGTCGGTACCGGAAATACCGGCTGAAACACTCCAAAATCACCCCGGGTGTTCCGTTTCGGCTGACATATGCACTCTCGCCCACCCATATATATATATATATCTCCCCCCCCCCCCACATATATAGTGTGAACCGAATATTATATATATATATATATATATAATATTCGGTTCACACTATTATATACACTACTGTTCATAAGATGTATTGAAAATGCAAAAATAAAAACAATAAAAAATATATATTATAAAAAATAAAATTGTGTCAATTTTGATTTTATAAAAAATAAAAATTATATATATTTTTTTTTAAGTTTTTTCACATATATAATTAATTAATTATTTATAAATAGTACAACCCCGAAACGGCTCGCCGAAATGCTTCGAAACCGAAATGTTTCGTACCAATAGAAAAAACGAAACGGCAACCGAAACGGTATTGATAACCTTGATCATAACAGATAGCTGTTTCATTGCTTGAAACCACTGGTCATGGAGTGGATACACTGGTTTTTAACAGTGACCTCTTTCTTTTATTTCTTTTTTATTTTTTTATCATTATTTTCACCATTGAGATGGTTTGGTAATAGGCTTCTATTTTTTTATTTTTTTTATGGAATAAACTCAATCTCCTTACTCAAGAGTTTCATAAATTAACTTGATTTGACATAAATATTTTCATCAAATATTATTATTTTACTTCATTCTTCAAAGTGTTTTTTTTAATGAGATTAGGTTGGTATCATGACGTATATCAAAGTTTAGTGCGCTCATTCGAGTCTTTTTTTAGGTCATTCTTTTTATTTATTTATTTTATCCTTAAATTTTGAAATAGGTGGAAATCCTGCTTCATTTTTTCTTTATCTCCACGGGATTATTTCATTCTTATAACTCGAGTCATGAGTTAATAAGTTTATTGAGGTTGACTCCGACCTTTTTATTATCCCATTAATTATATTTTTTTATATTATTTTTATCTTTTAATATTTGAGTTATTTAGATTTGTGGTGCATAATTTGTTTTTTCTTTCTTTCTATAAGGTTATAATGGTTTTATAACTTGTATTGTGAATTTTACATATTATTCCAAGTTGATTCAAGATGATTCAATATGTCACCATCCTAATTATCTTAAACAAAAATAACATCCAACATATCGCCATATGAATATTTTAAAAAATATATCATCCAATGTGCATCAAAATTTAGAGAGTGTTTGAGATTGTGGTGCAACTGGAGGTTACGAAAAGGCATCCTAATCTAGTGTTTGGTTAATTGTAAAAAGCAAAAATATAGCATGGTCCCACATAAAATTTTGCACCCAAGCAAAAAAAGCAGCTATTAGCTGCTTTTCTTGCTTTTCGATCTAGAGAGAGGGAGACAAGGCTTGAGGGGCTGCTGGGGGGTGTTTGGGGTGTATATATATTTATTAATATAAAAAATATATTTTTAATATTAAAATAATCTAAAAATTAATTAAAATATAAATAAATATATTAGAAGGAGATCACAATATAATTTTTGCCTTGCAATCCTAATTTTTCAGATGATATTTTACCATATATTATTCCGGAATCGCAGAGACCTTCACATATAGATTTAGTCCGTGATGAAATTATAAGTTGTTTGATGGGAGAATAAAAAAAAATTAATTTACTTGAATTA
Source organism: Salix arbutifolia (assembly GCA_025169955.1). NCBI lineage: Eukaryota > Viridiplantae > Streptophyta > Magnoliopsida > Malpighiales > Salicaceae > Salix > Salix arbutifolia. Next base: position 26,934,779 of record CM045917.1, on the reverse strand, counting down.
TTAATTATATTTTAATATTATGGTTATTAAATAGTTAAAAAACAATACACACACACACACACTTTTAAATAATTTCACAAGTTGAAAGCAATATAAAAAGGTTGGTAACCAAATACTTGAAACTGTTTTTTATTAACCTTAAACTCAACCACAGTTTTAACCAAACACTTTAAAAATCATTTTGAATCGCAGCTAAAGTATTTTTCATGAAACTGTTTGTTTTTAAAACATCAATCACAAAAGCAAAAGCAATACCAAACATATTCTTATACTATTGAATATAATTTTTTAAAAATATATCATCCAACATAGTTAGCCCTTGTTCTATCAATTTATCGCTTATATAAATAACTTGCTCAATTCAGCACCATGTTTTCCAATTATAATCAATCGAGTACAATGTATAATTTCCTTCCAATTACTATGTGAAATGAGCCACACTTGGGATTTTTTTTAAATATATTTTGTTTTAAAATATATTGAAACAATAATTTTTATTTATTTATTTCCAGAGAACATTTGTCAGGGTAGTGATGGTTTCAACCACCGCAGCTCCAACAGAAGTTTATTTTTATTGGATATTTCATAATTGCTTTTGAGAATGTTGGGATGCATCCATCATTGATTGTCTACAGTTGACATCGATAATCTTACCAAGAAAAAAATTAAATTGAAAATTTAATATTTTCTCTTAATTACGTTTTAAGATTGTTTTCACTTTATTGTATCAAAATTAATATAAATATCATTTTTTTCAGTTTAAATACATTATCAAATATAGCTGCAATATACGTTTACAAAGGCTGTGTAGATTATGAGAGGTGATCATTGTGGCAAGAAAATATATAAAAAAATTATGACCCAAATAATTTAACATAATCCTGAAAATAAATAATATGTTTATTATCATAATAATAATTATTCTCTTAAATATTTTTCACTCCTATATAACGTTAGAAATTTTCCAGAATGCCTAACCACATCCACATGATTTGTCTCATACTACATTTTAAAACTATTTTTAAAAATTAATTTAGTACATTTAGATTATTTTCATGTTTGGAAAATGATTTTTGAAAATAAAAAATATATAATTTAAATATATTTTTAAACATAAAATATTTTAAAAAACTATCCTGCAAATACTCGAATATTTGTTTGCGCAAACACTTGCATGTAAAGAAGAGAGAGAGAGACAGACAGAAAAGCGTAGTAGGTGCAACGATAGGCTCGATCTATGCCCCCGTCAAAATCAAACATCAAATCTAGAACTTGTGTCGGAATTATATTTATATATTCCCATGGTAGTTAGCATGTTGTTGCCATGTTTGCTTGAGATAAAATTGCTTCGGGTGCGGTCTCCCTACGACTCATCTGTGGCCTGGACTTCATCAAACACATCTAACCTGATAGATGTTAGCTTTGCCAACAAGCACTGCGCTGTTGGCTAAGATTGTTCTTTCAAAAATTGCTTGCAATTAGTAATTCGACCAACTGAGAGCACTATCTCAAGCTTCGACGATAGTGGGAGCCTGGTAATCAATGCATTGCTGTTATGGTGCTTAGCAGTTAGCAGCATTAATACGCGACAGAGAGGCTAAGCATACTGTCATTTAACAGCATCCCTAAATGTTTTGAAATATGTTCACCCTAGAAGTGTTTGACCTCCATTGACTAACCCTAATCAAAGCATAAAAAGCTAGTAATTAAAACCATGCCTGATGCGAGCCATTGATTTTTGGTGCTAGCTGTTTCTGTTACTCCAGTGTTACTTACCATGGCTGTTGCTGAGAATGGAAGTCTTTTTTCACCGAAGAGAGAAAACGCATGCAAGAAATCTGGACAATGCCATGCAAGTAAAATTGGGATATTATTAATTGAGTAGAGAATACAGGTTATTTAACTTCAAAATGAAGGACGCAAAGGCTTTGACTGCACTCTAAAGTTGGCAATAAACTGAAAACTATGCATACACATTCATGTAGCTGGTTCTAGTTTTCCTGTCAATTCTAAACTATGCAATTTCTATCACCTAATCAACGAAGCGCCCTGCCTTCAACTCTCTCTCTCTATATATACTGGTTTCTAAGCTTCGATGTACATACAGAGTCCCAAGAGAGCAGCTTCTCTCGAAAAGAAGAAACAGATGAAAATGGGTGTCTATCTTCTTCCATCACCAGCATTTCTTGCAGTTTTTTTCATCTCATTTGTCACTTTGTCTGTCCATCCAGAGCCTGCACTTGCCATCACCAGGCACTACAAATTTGATGTACGTGTGTGCTGCTACATGCATGTCATTGTCGAAGTTCCTAAAACGGTTCAATTTTTTTTAATCCTTTTTCTAAACTTGGTTCCTAACAGTCTAAGAAAATGAAATTTTGCAGGTCGTTTTACAAAATGTGACACGCCTTTGCAGGACCAGGAGCACGGTAACAGTCAACGGCAAGTTCCCGGGGCCTCGCATCGTTGCTAGGGAGGGAGATCGTCTTCTTATTAAAGTGGTTAACCATGTCCAAAACAATATCTCTATTCACTGGTACATATATAAACATATGGCCTGGCCTCCTTCGATTCTCTCCAAATATAGAGAACCTTTAACATAAATTTCTGAGTACGTTTTCACTGATACAGGCATGGAATTCGGCAGCTTCGAAGTGGGTGGGCCGATGGACCGGCATACATAACCCAGTGCCCGATACAAACCGGACAGAGCTATGTGTACAACTACACCATCGTAGGACAAAGAGGCACTCTTTGGTGGCATGCTCACATATCATGGTTAAGATCAACTATCTACGGTCCACTTATCATTCTTCCCAAACTCGGAACTCCCTATCCATTTTCTAAACCTTACAAGGAAGTTCCAGTCATCTTTGGTAATCTACTCTAAGAATTTAATTAAGCTACTTTGAATAAAAGCTCGTTAAAATTCACATAAACTCCCCCCCTGTTGATGGAGTCCAATGTCTGCTAACACAAACAAGAATGCAAAATAAATTGCAGGAGAGTGGTTCAATGCAGATCCAGAGGCTATCATTAACCAGGCAATGCAAACGGGTGGAGGCCCAAATGTCTCCGATGCCTACACTATCAACGGATTTCCAGGGCCATTGTATAACTGCTCTGCCCAAGGTATGAAATGTTATACCGCACTTTTAATGAACAATTTATTTTGCAGAGCTTTGTTGTTTTTCGTCTCTCATTCACCTCTTGTGCATGGTGCTTAGCAGATACTTTTAAGTTGAAGGTAAAGGCAGGAAAGACTTACCTTCTTCGCATGATCAACGCCGCACTCAATGACGAGCTCTTCTTCAGCATAGCAAACCATACACTCACAGTAGTCGATGTGGATGCTGTTTATGTGAAACCATTTGATACCGACACAATTCTCATTGCCCCTGGACAAACCACAAATGTTCTTCTAAAGACCAAGCCCCGCCACCCCAACGCCAAATTTTTCATGTCTGCTAGACCTTACGTCACTGGTCAAGGAGCTTTTGATAATTCAACGGTTGCTGGAATCTTAGAATATGACGAATCACCCAAAACCATTCAATCAAGCCACTCCCCAAAGAAACTGCCGCTGTATAAACCAAATCTACCACCTCTAAATGACACTTCATTTGCTACCAATTTCACTAGCAAACTCCGCAGCCTAGCAAGTGCAGAATTCCCTGCCAATGTGCCGCTAAAGGTCGACAGACAGTTTTTCTTCACCGTAGGCCTCGGAACAAATCCATGCTCTAAAAACCAAACCTGCCAGGGACCGAATGGAACAAAGTTTGCAGCTTCAGTTAGTAATGTATCATTTGTGATGCCAACCAAAGCTCTACTCCAAGCCCATCATTTCGGTCAATCGAAGGGAGTTTACAGTCCTAACTTTCCAACCAGTCCACTAATCCCTTTTAATTATACCGGCACCCCACCAAACAATACTATGGTGAGCAATGGAACGAAGCTGGTTGTGCTACCTTTTAACACCAGCGTGGAGCTCATTATGCAGGACACCAGCATAGTTGGTGCTGAGAGCCACCCTCTTCATTTGCATGGCTTCAATTTCTTTGTTGTTGGTCAAGGATTTGGGAACTTTGACCCCAAAAAGGATCCGGGAAATTTCAATCTTGTCGACCCCGTTGAAAGGAACACTGTGGGAGTGCCCTCTGGAGGCTGGGTTGCTATACGTTTTCTAGCCGACAACCCAGGTTGGTATTCAATATCCTGGATTAGATAATTATATTTATGCATGTACGTAAAACTATGTTTTACTGAGTTGTATCATTTGTGGATGATTGCATCATCAGGTGTATGGTTCATGCATTGCCATCTAGAAGTGCACACAAGCTGGGGCTTGAAGATGGCTTGGGTTGTCCTGGATGGAAAGCTTCCCAATCAGAAGCTGCTTCCTCCACCAGCTGATCTTCCTAAGTGTTGACATTCAAGGCTTCGAGCTACTTCTTCACTACATTGAGACCAGAAACTGCCCTGATGGTTTTTTTTTCTTCGGATTTTCTTTGCAACCACCCAATTTATTGCCTTTGAGCAATTTGTTTTTTACGAGCATTAGTCTTCCGAGATCGTTTTTACTACCCATGTTGGAGTTGAGGAAGGAATCGAGTGTACTATGTTTTTTTCAACCATTAATCATTTAGTTTGCAAGGAAGATTTTGCTATTATTTACTCTCTTTTTGTGTCGCTAATTAACGCGTGCAAGTAGTTCAAACGTTTATAGCAGTATCACAATGGAGGATGCATAGAAAAAACCCTGAGACAAAAGATTAGCAAAATGAATTTCTTATTGTAGTAAAAAGAACGAAATGAAATATTGAGATAGCATGATAAGTTTACAATCAAGAATTCCCAATTATCCCCGTGCCCTGTTTCTGTGTTTTGATCCCCCCAACGCCCTTATAAAAATATCAGCTAGTTACATAGACAAGGAAACGAACATAGGAGTTATATCACCTGCGATAATGACATCATGAATAAAATGACAATCGACCTCAATATGTTTAGTGTGCTTGTAAAAGACAGGATTTTGAGAATGTGGAGGGTCACCTGACTATCACAATGAAGAGACATAGAACGAGTATGAGACATTCTGAGACTTGATAAAAGAGCTTTGAGCCATGTCAACTCACATTTAGTCATAGTCATAGATCGATATTCCGTCTCGGCAGAAGAGTAGGAAACAATATGTTGTTTCTTTATTTTTTAAGATACTAGAGAATCCCCTAAAAAAATAATTCATCCAGTAAGGGAACACCGAGTCAGAAGGCACCCAGCCCAATCAGTGTTACACCAGCCATGGAGTTGTAAATCACTTTGGTGACTGAGATGTATTCCTTGAACGGGATTACTTTTAAGATATCAGACTACACGTAAAGCGGCTGCAATGTGTTCATCTCGTGAACAATGTTTAAATTGCGATAAGACATGAACACTATAAGACAATTCGGGTCGAGTAAAACACAAATAAATCAATCACCACACTAGGCGACGATACTATTCCGGGTCCTTGAGTTCTGCATTCGTAGATAAGGCAATACGGTGATTAGGTTCCAATGGAATTATAGTGGGTCAAGCTCCAAGTAACCTGACCTCAGAAAAAATATCAAGTGTGTATTTATGTTGATAGAGCAGAAATCCTTTAGGCCCGTGTGCCACTTCTATACCCAAGAAATATTTTAAAGAGACAAGATCTTTCATGTGAAAGCATGCAGTTAGATATTCCTTGAATGTCTTTATGTCAGCTGAGTGGCTGCCATTAATAATTAGATCATCAACATAAATAAGAACGCTAAGTTGAATCACTTCTCGTCGCAGGGTAAACAAGGAATAATCAGAGTAAGATTGCCTAAAACTATATTTCTTCAAAGCTGTTGAAAGTTTAGCAAACCAACATCTGGGTGCCTACTTTAACCCATACAATGATTTCTGAAGCTTGCATACTTTCCTGGATGTCTCTACACGAAAGTCGGGTGAAAATTTCATGAAGACTTCCTCAAAGAGATCACCATGTAGGAATGCATTGTGGATGTCCATTTGATGGATTGGCCAATTCATGGCAGCAGTCAGGGCAAGAAAGACTCGTACGATAACCATTCTGGCAACGAGAGCAAATGTTTCTGTATAGTCAAGGCCTTCAGTTTGATTATTCCTAAAGACAATCAGGCGAGCCTTTAGTCTCTCAGTAGTACCATTAGATTTATATTTTATTTGCATCCTATTGCCTTTTTGCCTTCTAGTAAACTTTGAACAACTCATTTGTTATTATTTTCAATAGCTATAATTTCTTGTTACAGGACATCTCGCCAACCCTTGTGTTTCATTGCTTCAGTGTAGAACATAGGTTCCTATGTAGCTGTTAATGCTGCAAGAAAGTGCCCATATGGCACTGAAAATTTATCATAGTTTGCATAGTTCAAAAGTGGATAGGGTGTACCTGAGGAATGTTGTGATATAGGTGGTGAAGCGACAAATGGACTCATTTTCTGGATGGTGTGAGTAATATAATCACGATGTCAGACTAAGGATCGTCGTTGACGATGACCCTTATCCAACATTTCTTTGTGATCGGCTTATGGGCTTACAGATGCTGACTGTGTAATATCTGTATTCAGCTTATATGTTGAGTGGTCAATATCTGTGACAATTCTTGATATAAGGGTATTTGAATCTGTGAAGTGATCATGAATTTCTTTGTTAATGGAGAGCCCATCAAGCATGTTGTCTTTGGCAAATCAAAAAATGCCTTTTGAGAATACAACATCCCGAGAGACAAAAAAACTTGTTTCTCTAAGTCATATAGATGCCACCCCTTTTTCCCATAAGGATAACCAATAAATACACATCGATGACTTCTACTGGCCAATTTATCTCCTATTTTTGTATGCGCATAACATAAAAAGCCCAAAATACACAAGTGTTTGTAATTGGGCTCGATGCCTAGAGTACATGGCAAAGAGTTTTCCCATTCAGGATTAAAGAGGGAGTTCTGTTTATTAGGTAACCTGCCGTTAATATACATTCTCTCCAAAATTTAATTGGAAGTGATCCCTTAAACTGTAGTGCTCGAGCGAAGTTTAAAATATGTAAATTCAGAATTTAATTATGGTGTGCCTATACATGAGGTTTGAAAATAATCCCTTGATCAAGGAAGTATCGTTTCAAACATGTTAATTCAGTTCTGTTATTGCTCTGTAAAATTTTAACTCGCTGATTAAATAGTCTTTCAACCATCGAGAAAAACCTCGTAATCATATTAGGAGCTTCTTTCTTGTCAACAAACAAATAAATCCATACAACACGAGAAAAATCATCGACTATTGTAAAAAAAATATGAAGCACCACAAGAAGATACTGTTCTGTATGGTCCCCATAAATCACAATGAATGAATAGCTGCAGTTTTATCGTTACTGATAGAAAACTTATATCTTCTTTGTTTTGTCTTTTGACAAACATCACAAATTTTATTCAAGTTGTCACTATGATTTTCAACTTCAGGGACCAACTATGTTATTCGCATAGATGGATGACTCAGTCGCTTATGCAAGAGATCAAGAGATATTACACTACTGTCTTGTAATGACCATGCTCGTGGTATCCCTTTAAAGTAGTAGAGTCCATGTTGTCTTTCACCCACACCAATCAACATCCTCAAAGTGTGGTCCTGTATAACACATAAACCTTTAGTGAATTGGATAATACAATCATGATAGTCAATCAATTATGACACAATTTAAATTGCAAGTGAGTTTTGGCATGTAAAAGACATTTTTAAGGCTCAAATTTGTTTCAAGGGGAATTGTTCCCTCTTTGATTGCTACGGTATTGCTCCCATCTGGCAATCCCACGGGACACTTAGAAATTTCCCTTAATTCTTCAAGCTCCCTAACAATACCGGTCATGTAATTTGAGGCTCTGGTATCTAAAATCCACTACTTACCCGTCATTGTTGCAATTAATTGCTTACCCGTCATTGTTTCATTTAATTGTTTTGGTTCCAGCAATTTGAGCAGCGTCTCCCACTGCTCGGTGCTCAACCCAAGCAATGACGGTGACTCCTTCTTTGTTGACCCACCCCGAGCTGTGTTGCTCTTGTAACTCCAACCACCTCTCCTTCCACTCGTCAGTCCCCTTCTATGTCCAAACCCATTTCACCCATCACTCCTGGGTTAGCCTTAAATGTTGGTTTAATGGTGTTTTGAATCCATAACACTAATAGTGAGTTAATTGTCCACTAATCTTCCAAATCTTCTGAACTGTTGTCGGGTCAATTAATGGTTCCATCAATGAACCTTAATTTCTTTCGGGCTCTTAGGGTTGCTCTGATCGACCGTGCCCATTCTTCATAGTTATCTCCTTTCATTTGTACCTGAGTCATTGTAAACCCAGGGTTGTCAAGGGAGGTTATGTTGTAAGGTGAGATTATTTTTCTTTATTCTCCACTAGCAGTGTTGCTTCTGGTCATGGTTCTTTGATAGATATTGGTTTGTCAATTTCAGGTTGGTGTGTTATGGCTCTGATACCATATTATGATATTAGGATAGCATGATAAGTTTACAATCAAGGATTCTTGATTATCCTCGTGCCCTGTTTCTGTGTTTTGATCCCTTTATTTACATTATAGTCCCCTATTGATTTACATGATAATTCTATATTTAGAAGTCTATTCCTAATTTTTTTCTACTTTCCATAACTAACTATAACTCATTGTTTTCCTATTCTAATACTTGAACTTGTTTCAGAATTTCCAGATTCAAATGGCTTCAAGTTGAGGACAATTTGTTGGCTACTCGAAGATTTCTTTCATATTACTACCATTTCCTTTTCTTGTGCTAAGGGTTAAGAACAAAGAACAAAACAATAAAAGTGAACCAGTGAAGTGATCAAAACTAACAAAGCGTAAGACAAAGTGATGATTAAGCCTGTCCAGAACCAACACAAAAGACTTAATGCATTTTCAGACAAACTTTGCTTCTTATTGAAATAGCTTGTGAGGGAGAAAACGTAAACTAATAATCAATGTAGGCAATCAGCAAGACATTATGAACTCTACTAATCAATTCATACAATTAGAAGAAAAACACTGTCGCATCGCTCGTGCTCAATTCAAACTTCTACTTCAAGTTCATTTCTATCTACATCGTCTCTCCCCTTCTCTTCTTTGTCCACCATTAGTTTTCTTACAGCTCTCTCTATCTTCCTTATATTCATTTCAGGCTCAAACTCAAACCTGTTTTCCATACATTACTCACTTATATTGCATTTACCCTGTGATCCCTACAGAATGTTTTGCATATCGTTGGAAATCCTTTGGATAAACTTTCCATTGTGTGATTCTAGCCACCATGGTTCCAAGACCCTCCAACTGCATTGTGTGTTAACACTTCCATTTGTGTTGTTCATTTCATAATGCTCTCCATCTCCAACAGATTATTTCTCTTTTAAAAAATAATAGCATCAGGAAAACCATTAAGAAAGTCAGTCCTTGAAATGCAAGCAAACACAAGAAACATTGCTTGCTGTTGGCTGGGCCCCAAGCTATTTCTACTAGTTTTTCCTGCTGCATGAAAACTTGACTCTCACTCTTAGATAGATAACTAATTTAGGAGTTTGTTTGTCAAGACATGCTATGCATCTATTGTCCTTCTCGTGTAGGCTACTAGAGGAGGTCACAAATGTTGGTAATAATTATACAATAAACAAAATGTATAATTTTTTTATAGAATTATTATAAGCACGAGACATTCAAACTACATACAAAAAAATTAGAACAATGTATTGTTAGTAAATATATCATGTATTCAATTGGTTGGTTGCATGTAAATTGATTTTATTTCATGTAAAGTATATTAATTTATTATTAATAAAAAAATTCTTTATCTTTAATATTTATTTATATTTTATTAATAAATTTAAGGTTTAATTAATAAATCTAGAGTAAAATAAAATCTACGAGAACAAAATATTTTAGAAGAAAAATTATAAATTTATTATGATTATAAGATTTTTATTGTCTCAAAACATTGTTTCTAACCAATGTTTTATTAAGACTAGACACTAATTAGAGTTGTTAAGACTGATACATATTATGTTCATTCTTTTATGACAGAAAACAATTTCTCTCATAAACCAAGATATGCATCACACTTGAAACTAATATTTGTCTAACAACATGTACGCCTAACTAACTCACATGAAAAAACAAAGAAAAACACAAGACAACAAAAGAGAACAAAACTAGGAAGAGAGGAGTAGATAACATATAACTTCTGTAAGTTTGTAGTGCTCCTAAACAACTCTCATCCTCTATATAAATAGATTATATAGTAATAAAACTCCTGCAAGAATTAATTATGTTAATTAAAATTAATTCACACCGTTTTTGTAGTGTTTTGAAAAAAAAACTGAAGGGTATTGTAGTAAATGTGATGTAGAACAGGTTGCGGAAGCATTCATGCTGAAGAGAGATCACCCGAAATTCAAACGCAACTGAATTTCGGCAGCCGGGTCGTCAGAGTCGGAATAACGCGAAACTCACCTACTCAATGCGTTTCTTCATTTGCGGAGGAAGTCAGCGGCTTAGCCCCTGTTGTCCACCGGTTTTTGGCCAAATTCCATTGTTTCGGCCCCGAAATCGTCAATTTTGCCATTTTAGGAAAGTTCTGTTTTAGCCATAACTCTTGATTCGGGAGTCCGAATTGACTTTCGTCAATTGCTGCTTGCTCAGGGTTTATAGGCCTTTCATATTCTGCATTTATCTCAAATTTTCCATTTATGTTAAATTTAATGTTTTATGTCGTTTCCTTATCTGACATGAATTAGGCTAGGGTTTTTACTTTAAGTATCATTGTAAAGCCGCCGGCCAATCCAGCTATCATTTTATAAAAAAATAAACATTGAGTTTGATTCAGATTTATTCTCGTTATCTTTGATTCTCGGAATATCGACGTTGATCATATTCCCTTGTGATTTTCTGCTGCGTCAATTGCTCTTTATTCTCGTTATCTTTGATTCTCAGAATATCGACGTTGATCATATTCCCTTGTGATTTTCTGCTGCGTCAAATTGTATAAACTTAGTAGATATATAAAGAGAGAGAGAGAAATAGAGAGATAATTGAGAGGAGAGGAAGAAAGGAGTAGAAGAAAACGAAGAGAAAGAGGAAATGAGAAAAAAAAAGAGAAAAGAAGTAGAAGAAATAAGTTGTTAAGGTAATGTTTATGTTTCAATATGTATAAATGTTGTTATTAGTTAAGATTTGAATTTATTGAAGATTAGGTTTTAAGAATTTAATTTGGGTTGATTGATGAATTGATTGAGATGCTAAGGATTAAACGTGTTGGATAATGATTTAATTGATTAGATAGTAGATGATTTTAAGGTTAATTGATATGTTAGGTGTAAAAACATATGAGGAATTTATTAAAAACCTTTGCTTGAAATTTGGAAAGTAGGCAGGAGGTGAAGATGAGGAAATTTCAATTTGGTCCCTCAATTTGTGAAAATTATAGTTTAGTCCCCAAACTTTGGAAAAATCACAATTTGGTCCCTAGAGTGCATTTCGAGATTCTGGAAATAATTGAAGATGAATTCTGGAAATAATTTATTTCGATTTGTTTTCTATGAAACTATCTTTATCCCATGACTCAAGATTTGGTTGGTAACTCGAGTATACTCAAATTATTTTTATATGCTTTTTATCAATTTTTTTATATTTTATCTTTCAGCATTAGATTGATTAAGAATTCAACTACATAATTTATTTTAATTTGCTTTCTATTGAATTATTATAGTCTCATGACTCAAGTTGCAGGATGACAAATTAACCCAAGTTGAACCGGGTCAAAGAAATTGTCCTTTTTTTAATTGTTGTTTGATTTTATTTTCCAACATTGAATTTATTGAAAATGAGCTTTATTATTTGTTTTGATTTACTTTCTATAGTGTTATTATGCTTTTATGTCCTGAAATATGGACGGATAGTTAACCTAGGCTAATTCAAATCGATCTAATAGGTTGATGTCTTTTATATTTATATATATAAGAAAAACTCATCTTGAATATTTGTTTTCATTCAAACTATATTTTTACCGGTTATTTGGTTGTCTTTGAAGTCTTCAAGTTAAACAAGTTTCATCATATTAATTCTCATATAGTTTAATTTTTTTTCTTCTTAAAAGAAAATTAGAAATATCTAGATATTTTTTATATTAAAAACAATTATTGATGTAACAAGTACTAAACATCTAGTAGAGCTTCTAAAGCACCCATGTAACTAATTCAAAGCATGTTTAACAAAACAAAATAACAACAATAATGCTTTCTTAAAAAATAAAATAAAATAATGCTTAGCAAGTATGATAAATCATGATCTAAGTTTGTTGTGATTGGAGATGCAAGTTCCTAAAGTAAGTACCTGATGCAACCATATTATTTGATAGTTTCACCCATATTTATCTATTTTTTTGCATATGTTTTGTGTATAAAATGCCTTGATATTCTTTGTTTTATGTTTTGAATGCATTTTTGGATGAAAGCTGCAAAAAGGAGGTAATTGGAGTTGATTAACATATTTGACGTTCAGTTGATGCTTTGTGCAAAGAAGAAGCTTTAGAGATTGAAATGAAGTGATTCCAGTGGAATTCTAAGGTAAAATATAAAATAAGAAAGATCATGGATATTGCAACCTTCAAAGTCAAATCTTACAATCTGCCTATGCTAACCTTTGTCCATTCCAACTTAAATATCTGAAACTATAGAAATCCGGTTTATGCAAACCTCATTTTGTTGGATTCAAGACTCAAAGACCTATCACTGATCTAAATTTAAGCTCAAAAGATGTCTTATTAATGAGATATGATTTTTACAAGATGACAACTAAATTTTCCCAACTTAAGGAGGGACTATTTTGTAAAATAGAAACTAGGGTTTCAAAGCATATATAAAGGAGGAGAGGTAACAAGGAAGATTCGGCCAGCAGAAAAGAAAAACAAATCTTCCTCCTCCAAACCGTAAATCATGTTTTCTTCCATCTAATTAGTTGTTCAACAGACATGCAAGGCTAAACTCTTTTGCTTGGTTACAAGGACAGAGAAACCTTCAGATTTCAAGAAATGTGAGATCTATTTTACCTTTGTTTTTTTAGTTTATATGATAAATATGCTTGTTCTCCTATGCTTATTTTTCCTATGATTGTTTATTTAATTGCTAAAGGCGGACTCTAAGTTATTGTTGTAGACAATCTATTGCAAAGTTTAATATCAAAATTGGAGTTTGTGGTATTTGAACTTGTGAAGCAACTGAGTTGATAATTATGGTGGATCTATGTTATTAATCTTAGAGAGAATATTGAATCAAATCAAACATAGATTGTTGATAATTATGTTTCTTGATTAATCAATTTATCTAGTTTTTAAGACTGCCATTGAATTAAATTACAACTGCGGACACTGTGGTTGTTTGATGGTTAGGATAAGTTATGCGGTGGATCCGTTTACAAATCAATATTAAGATGAGATAAATATTCAGAATATAAATTGATGTTTCATTTCCATAATCAGTTTTGATTTCTGTAGCTGGATGTTGACTATTATTTATCTATAAATCGAACTCCCTCTTCTATTCTAGGTTACGAGTCTCCATACTTCAAACTGTTTTCTCAAAACCCAAATTATTTTTTTTACGATCCTTTGGTTGCGCTTGCTTTTCCCTTTTAAGATCGTACACAAATCATAAACTATATTTTCGTAGCAAACAATGTCTATTTCTTGGATATTCATCTCAACATAATGGATATCGCTGCCTAGATCCAGTGTCTAACAAAATTTACATCTCTTATAATGTTGCCTTTGATGAACTCAATTTTCCAGCAAAAGAATGCTCCACCTCCACAACTCCAATTGCCACGAGCATCTCCAAGATAGTTATGTCATTTATCTACCTCCTATCTGCTCACAGCTTACATTGGATCACGTCCCTACTCCCTCAAATGACAATCTTACAAATTTAGTTATCATTTCCTCTAGTCCCATTCGAGCATCTCCAAATCCATTACCTCATACCACATAGAGTCCCTCAAGTGAGCTACCCCAATGTCCTCAATATCAATCATCTCTCAATCCTCCACAACCTCCATATAATCCACTTATTATTCCATCCTCCACTCGAAACTCTTCTTTGCCTCCTCTTATGCATCATATGGTGACACGCTCATGGATTGGCACTCGTCGATCAAAAGAATTTTCAAATTTGATACTTTTCTATGCTTCTAAACATCCATTGCATGTATTCACTAACATGCTTACCTATGTAGAACCGACAACCTTCTCTCAATATATTTTATCACAAGATTGGCAACAAGTTATGAAGTTAGAATATGATGCCCTTCTAGTCAACAACACATGGGAACTAGTACCAAAAAACCCAGATCAATATGTGATTCGTACCAAATAGGTATATAAAATCAAACAGAAAGCAGATGAGAGTGTACATCATTATAAAGCAATACTTGTGGCACTAGGATTTCAGCAAGTGAGTGGTGTGGATTTTGCCAAGCATTCAGTCCAGTGATCAAACCTCCAACTATAAGAGTAGTGCTACCACTCTATGTGTTCTTTAATTGGCAAGTATGGCAATTTAATGTCTCCAAATGCCTTCCTGAATGGAACACTTCAGGAAGGGGTCTTTATTGAGCACCCTAGAGGTTTCATTGATCCTGTATATCCCGAGCATTTGTGCCATCTTAAGAAGGCTCTCTATGATCTTAAACAAGCACCACGAGTATGGTTTCTACGGCTCTCAACCTCTCTATTCAATCTTGTGTTTGTGGGTTCCTCAATTGACACTTCATTGTTTACCTATCACTGTGGCTTAATTTATGCCATTGTTCTCATCTATGTGGATGATCTCCTTATCATAGGGTCTTGTCCTGGTTTTATTGCAACCCTTACTGCACAGATCAATAAGGAATTTGCTCTCAAAGATCTTGGTGCTCTCCGGTATTTTTTGGGCATTGAAGCATCTCGAGATACTCATGGATTATATCTTAGACAAAGCAGGTACATCTTTGATATTCTTCATCATGCATGAATGGTGGGTGCAAAACCATATTCATCACCTTGTGTTTCAGGCAACAAAAAGATTGCAGTGAGTGATGAACCTATTCACGATGTTACAGCTTATCAGCAAGTCATTAGGGCTCTTCAATATTGTACTCTAACATGACCTGAAATCTCATATTAAGTGAATAAGCTTTGTTAACATCTTTACTCACCTACCACTACTCATTGGAAGGTTGTGAAACATATTTTATGTTATCTTAAGGGCACCGTGGGTCATGGTCTATACTTTACTAAAGGGTTCTTAGTCTCCATGCTTATTATGATTCTGATTTGGTAGGAGATCCTATTGATCGACGATCCTCTACAGGGTATGGTGTTTTCTAGTACCATGCTTAGTCTCTTGGTGTGCAAAGAAATAAAAGGTAGTCTCTCGGTCAAGCATAGAGACAGAATATCGAGATTTGGCTATGGTTGTTACTGAGTTGTATTGGATTCGAATGTTACTTAAAGACCTCTGTGACATCTTCTTTATCCTTCTATAATTTCATATGATAACCAAAATGCAATTGGTCTTGGAACCAATCCAGTTTACCATGCTCGCACCAAACACATTGAGATAGATTTCCATTTTATTCATGACAAGATACAAAATAGAGATGTCCAAATTCAATATATCTTTGCCTTCAACCAAGTTGCTAACATTTTTACTAAAGGCTTGACATCCCCTTGGTTTCATTTTTTGAACGACAAACTCATGGTTCATGATCTCCCTATTCGTTTACGAGGGGGTGCTAAATAAAAGATGATAACACCATGATCTGTCTTTCCTTAAACAAGAGTCAAAGATATTGGACATGAAGGCAGAAGATATTAGATATGAAGGTAGAAGAAATCAACCATAAATAAATCAAGTTACCTTGTATAGGTCTTTTGTAAACCGTCTATAAAATAGTGAAACATATATAGGCAACACACATTGTCAGCCTTTGCTGTTTTAATTTAAAATTTCTTTCAACTTTTTCAAATTTTTTGTGCAAGGATAAAATGAACAGAATAGTGAGAACCAAAGTAAATTTTTAGATAAGGAATTATACAAGTACTATTGTTTTGATTTACAGACTAAACAAAATTTGTTCAAGACATCACGCTCACCATTTAGCAGAGACGAGCTGGATGCCCGCGCGATGCGTCGGGTTTTTTTTATCTATATAGAAAATTGATTGTTTTTATATATATTGTATTTAATTATTTTAATATTTAATAATTATAATTATAATTGATAAAATCTGTATAATTAAAATGGAAAGTAGTTTATATATTTTGTAATTGCAGATAACGTAGGTATTTTTTTTTTATGAGTTTTTTTTGCTCAATAATATTAGATTTGACACATTATAAAAATTATTTTTTTTTTCACAAATAAACTTATATTTTATGTGTGGTATAATTAGTTATTTTAATGTTGAATTAGTAAAATTGCAATAGATCAAATATGTTAGAAATGAGTTTTTTGCGTGGTATAATTAGCATGCTTGCCCGCGCATTATGTCAGGGTTTTTTCTATGTAGAAAAATAATTGATTTTTTACATGCTGTAATTAGCTGTTTAAATATTTAATCACCAACATTATAATAGATAAAATATGCAACAAATTAATTTTTTTACCCGCCTAAAAGGAATAGTGTAATCGAAATGGGAAGTGGTTTGTATATTTTTTAATTGTAGATAACCTAGGTAAATTTGTCAAAAAAAAATAGTTTTTTTTTCCTGAGTAATATTACATCTGACACATTAAAAATAAAAACATTGTAAATTTTTGAAGAAATAAACTAAATTTTTTTGCGTGCTATAATGACTTATTTGCCGTATAAAAGGAATAGTGTAATCAAAACGGGAAGTGATTCGCATAATTTTTGACAGGAATAGCGTAATCGAAATGGAAAATGGTCTGTATATTTTTTTCATTGTAGATCAGCTAAGTAAACTTGTTAAAAAAAAATTGAGTTGTTTATCTATCCTAGTAATATTAGATTTAAAATATTAAAAATGAAAATATTGGAATTTTTTTTTTAAATAAACTTAAACAAAAGAGTATTAAATTTAAATTGTAAGTCACAATTTTTTTATATAAGGTTTATTAATCATATGATTATATTAAATATATTTAAGAATATTGATATTAATTTAAAAAAAAATGCTAGGTCATTTTATTCTTTTTATCTATATTTTTCGGCGATAATATTAAATAAATATTAAAATATATAATTAGTCTCACATACTTTATAGAGTAATTGAAATGAAAAGTGGTTCGTATATTTTTTAATTGTAGATAACCTAGGTAAATTTGTCAATATTTATTTTCATGAGTTGCTTTTGTTCCTCAGTAATATTCGATCAGACATATTAAAAATAAAACTATTATAATTTGTTTTTAAATATGAACTTAATTTTTTTGCGTGCTATAATTATTTATTTGCCATCTAAAAAGATAGTTTAATGGAAACGAGAAGTGAGTTGTATATATTTTAATTTTAGATAATGTAGGTAAATTTGTCCAAAAAAAAAATTTCGAGATGTTTTTTTTTCCAGTAATATCAGATTTACAATATTAAAAATCCAAAAACTGAAAATGTTTGTAAAGAAATAAACTTAAATAAAAGAGCACAAAATTAAATTTTGAAGCCAAATTTTTTTTTATATAAGATTTATTCATCATATTATTATATTAAATGTATTTAAGAATACTGATATGAATTTATACCCTTCAAAAAATCCTAGATCATTTTTTCTCTCTCTTTATATATTTTAAGGCGATAATATCCAATAAATATTTAAACATATAATTAGTTTTACATATTTTAATTTGACATAAATATGCAAATATATAATTAATTTGACATACTTTCAATAATATATTTAATTTAAAGGACAATCTTAGGCCATTTTTTCTCTCTTAATATATATTTTTAGGCGATAATATTCAATAAATATTAGAACATATAATTGGTTTTATATATTTTAATTTGACATAAATATACAAATATATAATTAAAAAATCAAAACACTGAAAATGTTTTTCAAGTAATAAACTTAAACAAAAAAGCACAAAATTGAATTTTGCAGCCATTTTTTTATATTTTATAAGATTTATTCATCATATGATTATTATATTAAATGTATTTAAGAATACTGATATGAATTTTTGTTCATCAAAAAATTCTAGGTCATTTTTTCTCTCTCTTTATATATTTTAAGGCGATAATATCCAATAAATATATAAACATATAATTAGTTTTACATATTTTAATTTGACATAAATATGCAAATATATAATTAATTTGACATACTTTCAATAATTTGACATAAATTGCAGATAATGGAGATAAATTTGTCTGCCTTTTGTTTTTTTGAGTTGTATATTTTTCTCAATAATATTAGATCTGCAATGTTAGAAATCAAAATACTGTAAAAAATTTTCAAAAAATAAACTTGAACAAAAGATAAAAAAAATAAAATTTTGAGCCAATTTATTTTAATTTTATAAGATTTATTCATCATATTATTATACTAAATATATTTAAGAATATTGATATAAAATTTTTCCCTTGAAAAAAGCTGTGGTATTTTTTTTTCCTATCTGTATATATTTTTAGACGATAATATTAAATAAATATTTAAACATATAAGCAGTTTAACATATTTTAATTTGACATAAATAAACAAATATATAATTAATTTCACACACTTTGAATAATTTTTTTTATTATTATTATTAAGCAATAATATTCAATAAATATTCAAACAATTAAATTATTATTATTAAAATTTTGTTAATTATTATTATTATTATTATTATTATTATTATTATCATCATCATCATCATCATCATCATCATCATCATCATTATTATTATTATTATTATTATTATTATTATTATTATGTCAATAATGGAAAATAAAACACAAATATCAATTTATCAAAGGATTAAAATCAAAAATTAAAACTATAAGGGCCAAATTATTATTATCATTATTATCATTATTATTATTATTATTATTATTATTATTATTATTATTATTATTATTATTATTATTATTATGTCAATCATGGAAAATAAAACACAAATACCAATCCATCAAGGGATTAAAATCAAAAATTAAAAATATAAGGGTCAAAATGAAAATTCAATATATTATCAATTTCAATAAAAGGATCCAATTGAAGAAATCGAAACTTTTGTACTGTATTTATTGAATAATTTACACTGAATCCGAAAATTGAAAGAAGGAGGACCGAACTGAAACATTGACATCCAATCAATTCCAATCGGAGGACCCAATTGAACTAAATCAAAACTTATCCACCCAAAATCAGGACAAAAAACAAAATCAAAAGTCAAAGGACTAAAGTAAAACGTATCAAAACATGAGGGACTCTCCTGCACTTTTACGTGCAGGAGAGAGAGAGAAACGTGGCCGGCGGCTTTAACCGGTCCCCGACGCGTATATGGACTTTTTCATAGGACACGCGCCACCGCGGGAGGTAGACCATGATCCGGCGCATCGTCCTAGACGTCGGTAGCTCGATTCCGGACACCGTATGACGCCACACGCGCCACCTAAACAGGGCGTGGGGCGTTAAACAGATTGGCGCGTGTGACACACGCACTGACAATAACTGCAAAAAAAAAATGGTCAATTACCGGAAAGCCCCTGGACCAAATTAAATGTTTTTGTCTTATTCGGGGCTAGACCCGTAATTAGCCGTTTTAAATATATTTAAAAAAAAAAACTGCGGCGGACCGGACCGGTCCGGTCCGTACGTGTGCAATTACAGGTATAACCCTCACTCTCAACCCGTTTTACCGTCAGACCGAGCGATATTTTGTCTTATTATTGGGGCTAATTTCGTTATTACATTGTTTAAAATCGAAAAAAAAAAAAAAAAAAGGGACCAACACCCTCAAAGCACCGAGACTTATTGCCAATGAACAGTGGCAATGAGTCACGGTGCACAATAATGAACAGGAAAACAACGATCTCATTTAGTGTTTTTGTTAATAATCCAATAGTATTCATTAACTTTAGATTTCACCTTTACAAACCAGTAAAAAATACTCGAATAGTTATTAATTAACGCAAACACTTTGCATGTAAAGAAGAGAGAGAGAGACAGACAGAGAAGCGTAGTAGGTGCAACGATAGGCCCCCATCAAAATCAAACATCAAATCAAGAACTTGTGTGGGAATTATATTTATATATTCCCATGGTAGTTAGTATGTTGTTGCTTGGGATAAAATTGCTTCGGGTGCGGTCTCCCTACGACTCATCTGTGGCCTGTACTTCATCAAACACATCTAACCTGATAGAAACCTCAATATCTGTTAGCTTTGCCAACAAGCACTGCGCTGTTGGCGAAGATTGTTCTTTCAAAAATTGCTTGCAATTAGTAATTCGACCAACTGACAGCACTAACTCAAGCTTCAACGATAGTGGGAGCCTGGTAATCAATGCATTAATTGCTGTTATGGTGCATAGCAGAATTGATACGCGACAGAGAAGCTGAGCATTTTCTCAAGTGACTGTCATTTTACAGCATCCCTAAGTGTTTTGAAATATATTAACCCTAGATGAAGGTTTAACCTAGCTCCATTCTGTTGCTGAGAATGGAAGTCTTTTTTCACCGAAGAGAGAAAACGCATGCAAGAAATCTGGACAATGCCATGCAAGTAAAATTGGGATATTATTAATTGAGTAGAGAATACAGGTTATTTAACTTCAAAATGAAGGACGCAAAGGCTTTGACTGCACTCTAAAGTTGGCAATAAACTGAAAACTATGCATACATTCATGTAGCTTGTTCTAGTTTTCCTGTCAATTCTAAACTAATCAACGAAGCGCCCTGCCTTCAACTCTCTCTCTATATATACTGGTTTCTAAGCTTCGATGTACATACAGAGTCCCAAGAGAGCAGCTTCTCTCGAAAAGAAGAAACAGATGAAAATGGGTGTCTATCTTCTTCCATCACCAGCATTTCTTGCAGTTTTTTTCATCTCATTTGTCACTTTGTCTGTCCATCCAGAGCCTGCACTTGCCATCACCAGGCACTACAAATTTGATGTACGTGTGTGCTGCTACATGCATGTCATTGTCGAAGTTCCTAAAACGGTTCAATTTTTTTTAATCCTTTTTCTAAACTTGGTTCCTAACAGTCTAAGAAAATGAAATTTTGCAGGTCGTTTTACAAAATGTGACACGCCTTTGCAGGACCAGGAGCACGGTAACAGTCAACGGCAAGTTCCCGGGGCCTCGCATCGTTGCTAGGGAGGGAGATCGTCTTCTTATTAAAGTGGTTAACCATGTCCAAAACAATATCTCTATTCACTGGTACATATATAAACATATGGCCTGGCCTCCTTCGATTCTCTCCAAATATAGAGAACCTTTAACATAAATTTCTGAGTACGTTTTCACTGATACAGGCATGGAATTCGGCAGCTTCGAAGTGGGTGGGCCGATGGACCGGCATACATAACCCAGTGCCCGATACAAACCGGACAGAGCTATGTGTACAACTACACCATCGTAGGACAAAGAGGCACTCTTTGGTGGCATGCTCACATATCATGGTTAAGATCAACTATCTACGGTCCACTTATCATTCTTCCCAAACTCGGAACTCCCTATCCATTTTCTAAACCTTACAAGGAAGTTCCAGTCATCTTTGGTAATCTACTCTAAGAATTTAATTAAGCTACTTTGAATAAAAGCTCGTTAAAATTCACATAAACTCCCCCCCTGTTGATGGAGTCCAATGTCTGCTAACACAAACAAGAATGCAAAATAAATTGCAGGAGAGTGGTTCAATGCAGATCCAGAGGCTATCATTAACCAGGCAATGCAAACGGGTGGAGGCCCAAATGTCTCCGATGCCTACACTATCAACGGATTTCCAGGGCCATTGTATAACTGCTCTGCCCAAGGTATGAAATGTTATACCGCACTTTTAATGAACAATTTATTTTGCAGAGCTTTGTTGTTTTTCGTCTCTCATTCACCTCTTGTGCATGGTGCTTAGCAGATACTTTTAAGTTGAAGGTAAAGGCAGGAAAGACTTACCTTCTTCGCATGATCAACGCCGCACTCAATGACGAGCTCTTCTTCAGCATAGCAAACCATACACTCACAGTAGTCGATGTGGATGCTGTTTATGTGAAACCATTTGATACCGACACAATTCTCATTGCCCCTGGACAAACCACAAATGTTCTTCTAAAGACCAAGCCCCGCCACCCCAACGCCAAATTTTTCATGTCTGCTAGACCTTACGTCACTGGTCAAGGAGCTTTTGATAATTCAACGGTTGCTGGAATCTTAGAATATGACGAATCACCCAAAACCATTCAATCAAGCCACTCCCCAAAGAAACTGCCGCTGTATAAACCAAATCTACCACTTCTAAATGACACTTCATTTGCTACCAATTTCACTAGCAAACTCCGCAGCCTAGCAAGTGCAGAATTCCCTGCCAATGTGCCTCTAAAGGTCGACAGACAGTTTTTCTTCACCGTAGGCCTCGGAACAAATCCATGCTCTAAAAACCAAACCTGCCAGGGACCGAATGGAACAAAGTTTGCAGCTTCAGTTAGTAATGTATCATTTGTGATGCCAACCAAAGCTCTACTCCAAGCCCATCATTTCGGTCAATCGAAGGGAGTTTACAGTCCTAACTTTCCAACCAGTCCACTAATCCCTTTTAATTATACCGGCACCCCACCAAACAATACTATGGTGAGCAATGGAACGAAGCTGGTTGTGCTTCCTTTTAACACCAGCGTGGAGCTCATTATGCAGGACACCAGCATAGTTGGTGCTGAGAGCCACCCTCTTCATTTGCATGGCTTCAATTTCTTTGTTGTTGGTCAAGGATTTGGGAACTTTGACCCCAAAAAGGATCCGGGAAATTTCAATCTTGTCGACCCCGTTGAAAGGAACACTGTGGGAGTGCCCTCTGGAGGCTGGGTTGCTATACGTTTTCTAGCCGACAACCCAGGTTGGTATTCAATATCCTGGATTAGATAATTATATTTATGCATGTAAGTAGCGCCATGTTTTACTGAGTTGTTGGATGATTGCATCATCAGGTGTATGGTTCATGCATTGCCATCTAGAAGTGCACACAAGCTGGGGCTTGAAGATGGCTTGGGTTGTCCTGGATGGAAAGCTTCCCAATCAGAAGCTGCTTCCTCCACCAGCTGATCTTCCTAAGTGTTGACATTCAAGGCTTCGAGCTACTTCTTCACTACATTGAGACCAGAAGCTGCCCAGATGGTTTTTTTTCTTCGGATTTTCTTTGCGACCACCCAATTTATTGTCTTTGAGCAATTTGTTTTTTACGAGCATTAGTCTTCCGAGATCGTTTTTACTACCCATGTTGGAGTTGAGGAAGGAATCGAGTGTACTATGTTTTTTTCAACCTATTAATCATTTAGTTTGCAAGGAAGATTTTGTTATTATTTACTCTCTTGTTTTGTGTCGTTAATTAACGCGTGCAAGTAGTTCAAATGTTTATAGCAGTATCACAATGGAGGATGCATAAAAAAAACCCTGAGAGACTAAAGATTAGCAAAATGTATTTCTTATTGTAGAAAAAAGAACGAAATGAAAAGCTTGAACTTCTTTAAGAACTTCCAGATTCAAATGGCTTCAAGCTGGGGACAATTCGCTGGCTACTCGAAGATTTCTTTCATATGACTGCCATTTCCTTTTCTTGTGCTAAGGGTTAAGAACAAAGAACAAAACAATAAAAGTGATCAAAACTAACATAGCGTAAGTCAAAGTGATGATTGAGCCTGTCCACAACCAACGCAAAAGACTAGCCTCAGATATCAATATATTTTTGTAAGAACTTAAATTAGTATTTGTAAATATATTTTTCATTGTTGTATTATCTTGCAAATATATATTGCATGTTATCTACTCACTGAGTTGTTAAACTCACCCTCTCATTATTTATCATTTTCAAGCTTGCGGTTTATTAGCAGGTCATTTTTGTTGTACTTCCAGAACCTGCTATTTTTGTTTTAATCGATGTTTTTTTATCCTTATGTTTAGTTAGTACTTCACAATTATAAAAGGATATATTTAACTCTTGTATTAAGATAATAAAATTATATTATAAAAATAATTTTTTTTATTAACATTGCTTTGAACTCTGATTAACTTATTTAATAGATAAGTTTGTATGTAAGTTTGAGTTCACATAGGTATGAATACTTGGAGGGGAACCACACATATGTGTTGGTCATGGATCCGGAAATCACATCGTGACAATTTTTAACCCATAAATACTTGTAATTTATAGAATCTTAATACTAACATGTAATTATTTTTAAGATGTTAATATTAAAATAATATCAAAATATATAATTATTTTTAAGAGAAAAAAACCTTAAAATAATTTAAAAACGCCTTATCTATAATGAAATGAATATATAAAAAAATTAATTATCGAAAGTTTTGTAGGCTAATTATTTCGTTTAGATGTACAGTATCATAAAAAAATCTAAAACCATTAATATTTTTTTACATGCTTAAAAATTTGATTTTGGTTGCGGCGAAAAGCACATGACAAGTGACTCGTATATTTTTTTATTATAGATAATTTGGCCCAATTTTTCTACTTGTTTTGTCTATGTGTGGCTTCGTATATTTTATGTTTGCGTGATATTAGATATGACATATCATATTTAAAAAAGATGCAAAATTCAATTTTTAACAAAAACAATATTGACTGACGAATTATTTTGATTATTATTCTTATTGTTATTATCATGATTGTTAAATTATTATAATTATTATAGTTGTTATAATAACCATTATTGTAAATAATTAATATTTTAATTTTTACTAGAAATACTATCTCTACGACCATTATTATGGTTATAAAAAGAATTTCAATTATGTTTTTATTTTTTTAATATTTATTCTTCATCTTATTATATTAAAATATTTGAGAGCACTAAGATTAAATTAATTTGAGATTTTTTTCTGAAAAAAACTTATTTCATTTTTTATTTTATTTTAAAGAATTAATATTAAATCAAAATCAAAATATATAATTAGGCTCACATATTTTTAAGAGAAAAAACCTTAAAAATAATCATTCTCATTATTTTAAATGCCTTATATATAATAAAATGAATATATAAAAAAACTAAATAATCAAAAAATTTATGGGCTAATTATTTCACTCACATGTATAGCATTATAAAAAAAATATATAACCATTAAATATTTCTTACATGTTAACAAATTTAGTTCTGGCTGCGGCAAAGCATAGAGCAAGTGGCTCGTATATTTTTTCATTGTAGATAATTTGACCCAATTTCTCCACCCGTTTTGTTTACCCATGGCTTCATATATATTTTGTTCACATGATATTAAATCTGAAATATCATACATAAAAAAGTCTCAAAAGTCAATTTTGAATAAAAACAACATCGACTATTATTCTGATTATTAGTGGGGGTGTTATCACTAATATAGGAATTAAAATAAAATAAAATAAAAAATTTAAAGTATAAGGATCGAAATGAAAACAAAATATATGATTGAAATTGAAAAAATGTAAACTTTTATACCTAAAATATTAAGGGATTTCAAACCAATCCAAAAAATAAAACAACAAGGACTGAAATGATATCGAAATAAATAATCAATTTCAATTCAAGGACATAATTGAAACCCATCAAAACTTATATAACAGAAATGGGGAGCGATCAAAACAATTAAAATATTAGGGAGTGCAATGAAAACACCATAAACAAAGTGGTCTGCCGTGTAATTTAACATGCAGGAGAGAAAGAAGGGGGGGAACTTTCAAACGACCATCATCATGTCTCCGGCTACCAGGTGACGCCATGCGTCACACCATGAGGAAGAGGACATGGAGGCGCATCTGAAGAGACTCCTAAAGGATTTTTTTTTTTACCACCGTGAGACTCCACACGCACCACTTGAAGTGTCCGTGAGGCCGAATACCATTAGCGCGTTTGTCCGACGCGCCAACAATATTTGGTAGAAAATAATAAAATAATTAGTAAATTACCTAAACATCCTTTCATCCAACTCTTGAATTTTGTCTTTTATGAGGGTATTATGGTTATTTTACTGTGCACTAAAAATGTGACATGTCGGTAATACTCTTAGCGGCAACTCTTTATTTTTGTCTTATTTGGGGGTATTATGATTATTTTATCATGCACAAAAATATAAAAATTTGATAATACCCCTGATACTAAGGCTAAAATTATTGTGCATGGAGGAGTAAAATAATAATTTCACTATTACAATCCATAATAATCTATGGCTATTTAGTTTGTTTTACGTGAATAATCCATAATAATTCAATCTAATAATAAATTCTCATATAATTTAGTTTGTTTTCTACTTAAAGAAAATTAGAAATATCTAGATATTTTTTATGTTAAAACAAATATTGATGTAACACGTACAGAAAATCTAGTAGAGCTTCTAAAGCACCCAAGTAACTAATTCAACAAAATAACAACAATAATGCTCTCTTAATAAAATAAAATAAAATAATGCAATGCTTAGCAAGTGCGATATATCATGATCTCAGTTTATCTTCCAAATTTATCAAATTTCGGCCCTGCATTGCATTTTAAAAACTTTTTTGAAAAAAAAATAAAAAATTTATTTTTATTTTTTTTATATATTTTAAACTCAACCAGACTACTCTCGTAACACTTAGACTTGGAATGATTTAACTTGTAATAAATCTTATTTTATGACCACGGCAATAAATCCCTTTTATCCTCTCATTTTAAGGAATCATCTCACCTAAAAACTTAAAATGACAGGTGATGCCTTAGAATATGATTTATATTATTCTCTAACAATAAATCCCTTTTATCCTCTCATTTCTGATTGCGCCATTGCTTGTTAGATTGAAGCAAAACATATTTAACCAAATCCACCAACAGCTCATTGTAGAAGAGGGTATTATTGGAGAATCTATCTCAAGGAGAAGGTTACCATCTTTGCAGCAAGATTGGTGATTCTTGAAGTAAATGTCATCAAGTATGAATTTAATGGCTTCCGGCAAGTGTTGATTTGTGATTCAAAATTTCAACAACACAATCTGATCTCTTAATATAATAATACTACTCTCCAAGACTCGATGATCATATAGCAAAAACTGGAGCATCATCTAGCCTTGCTGGAAAGTAAAAACAGAAAAAGCAAAGATGGGTGTCTATCTTCTTCCATCACCACCATCTCTGGCGGTTGTATCCATCTCCTTCGTCAATTAAAATAATGTATATATAGGTCTGTGGGTATAAATCTGAGTTTTACTTCTAGAGTTTATGTATCTTGGTACATCTCGCTCCTTTGTTGGACCTCCTCTTGTCCATATGATCATGTTTCTATGTTATGATTCTTCATGTTACCTTGCAAGCCCGTGTAAAGTCCTAGATGGCCTCCACTTCTTTATTGCATGGTGGGAAGATGTTACCAACATCTCTGTCCATCGAACTAGTCAACTGATCTAATTCCATTAGATGCAACTTATAACGAAAGATAGAAAGTTAGGGTTTCTTGAAAAGTTCTAAATAACATCTTAATAATATGAAATTAAGCTACAAATTGTTTAAATTAATTGAACTAAGCTAAATGAAAATAGAATTAGGAAAACTAATTAGGAAAGGAATCCAAAAACAACTAGAAAAATAAAGAAAATGGTAAAACAATATATTTTATACTTAATGAGCTAATTAAAATCAAATCTATATAAAGTATTGATAAAATTTTAACCGAATCCAACCAACTAATTAAAAGTTATGTAGATTACATGTCAGGGTTAAGGAAAAGAAAACAAGGTGTGAAGTCTATCTCAAATATTTTATAACAATTGAACCGAAGAGGACTCGCATTCAAGATTTCATCTCAAAATACTGAGGCTGAATGTAATAAAAACTTCAATGTTTGTTACATGATGGGTGCTGCTAGCATATCAACTACTCCTTTTCTTACCTTTTCCTTTTTCTGATTTCTAAACACAAAAGCATGAAATACAAACAGAAGTTGTTGTTCAACCAGTATCAACTTCGATCCGGTTATCTGGGTTTTTTTTTTTTTTTTTTTGAACATGAACATCAGAGATTCCACTGTAGCAAAGCAGTGTAAAAGATGGGCAACCAGAGGCCCTATTTCTACTGAACACAACGTTTTGGTCCACCAAAACTGATAACTTTCAGAGAAAAAATGGTTTGAATAACACAGAGGATGAGTTGAAAACCCACCACTCATCTCTAATGCAAACTAGTAATCTCAACTTGGTGTTCTTCACGGCAACACAAGATATTGATAAGGATCATTGGGCCATTAATTCTATTTATTTATAAGGCTCAGAAAAACAATGTTAATAAATTGAGAGGGTTTATATTTAGAAAAAAAGAAGAAGAACAAAATACAGTTTACAAAAACAAAGACTTCAGTTATCCCCACTTCTGTGATCACTACAGGCACTCATTGCTGCACAATAATAGTTCACTGAACTTGGTAACCAAAAAGTAAAAAATTCAATAGAGTAAATGAACCTATAAAGAATAGCATTGTACTATTAACTATAATATTAAAAACTGGCTTGTGAAATCAATAGCCAGCATCCTATTGACATCCCTTTCCCTTGGACCTGTACATTTAGCACGCATACAATCCAATACATATTAAGAACTAACCTTCGGCATAGTTATTATTGAACTAAGAAATGCTTCGCTCACGCATCAAAGTTTCTATCTTTTCAACATCTTCCAGAATGTCGACACCATGTGCGTCATGGTCAACTTTTATCACCTGGAAAAATTGTGTACATTTCTAAATTTTGATATTTCAGCAAGCACAATATAATTCATTCATATGGAAAGGGAAAACAAAATCCTAATTTTTAGATAATAACATTTGAAAATACATGCAGAATTCTTAGGAAGTGAATAATACAGTGGTCCTGATAAAAAGAGAAAGGCGAAGAGAAGAGGAAAAGGCATATAACATGAGATAATGGATATGTAGAATAGCAAAAAGATTAGAGAAAATTAATTGACTGTTTTATTTCAAAATTGTCTTCCTATTAGCCTGTTTGCCTTTGAAAATAATGCTCAATAGGATTTAAAAATAAAACTAGCTTCAATTTTCTATCCAAACAAAAAATTTACAGGAGAAGAAAACAAAAAAAGGGGAAAGACTCTTCCATTTTGAAGTGTAACACCCAAAAGAAATAACTTGCTTTCATTACCAAAACAGCCTAATCTAGGGCCTAGATCATATTGTAAGATAAACAAATGACAGCTTTGAGAAAGCCTTGCAATGTTAAAACTATTATGCATGAAGTTTCAAATAGGACAAGCCATTCAAAGGGCCAGAGTAACAGTAGTTCTTTATAATACCTTCATTTTGTAACCATTTTCAAGGACCTTCAGCTGTTCCAAATCCTCTTCTAGTTGCAGTGGAGTGGGTTGAAGCTCAGGATATATCTTCAGAAACTTTGAATCATAACTCTGATCAAACATCAGATGATATGCAGAGTTATTAAAGTGAAGGATGGAAAACAACATGGCTGAAAAACAGAACCCAAACAGACAACCGAGCAATCACGCAAACATGGAGATAACTTCCAAAAAAGATGGCATCTTCATACCTGAATTCCTAGATGAAGCATATAAGGAAATTGTGGATTGACCTTTCCTGTTCTGTATCAAGTGGGTAAATATATTTATTAACAGTCCGAAATGAAGAGTTGTGTGGAAAATTAGGACAGCCAACTAAAACTTGATAAACTCACTTGTTGTAAGGAATTAATCCCCTTGAAAAATAGATAGCATAGCCACGATTATCCACCACACATTTCACTCGATTGGGATCGAATGCATCTTCAGGCTTCAAAGCAGTTACAGCAGTGCTAAAAACCGCATCAGGGGCTGCCTGCATCCATATGAATAAAGATAAACTTCAATCAAAGGTATTAAATAATGACAAGTCCTGCAATACAATCAAACCAATGCAGTAAAACTTTTGACATGATTTTAAAGCTGCACAGCTCACTCATTTTCTTCACTTCACAGGATTTTTCATGTTGCTTAAAACATACCTTGTAAAATATAAAAAATTATAAAGATAAACATGAACCTTTTGTTCATCAGCTGTCATCATGATTCAAGAGATGTTCATTACGAAGATAAAAAAAATTCACCTGCAATGCTTTAACAATTCCATCTATTATCTCAGGTTCAATGAGAGGCTCATCACCCTGAATATTGACAACAACATCATATTTCTTATCTAGCTTTTGAAGTGCTTCGTTGCATCGTTCAGTACCTGCACAACAACGAAAGATTGTTAACCAGCCTTTGCAAAAACAAAAACAAAAAAAAAAAAAAAAACCTTAGGATTTACAATGAACAATAACTAAGATACCTACCATTTCGACAGGACTCTGAAGTCATTACCACATCAGCGCCAAATCCTCGACAACATTCTGCGATTTTTTCATCATCTGTAGCCACAACTACATTGGCAAAGTTTATAAATGAGATTGTTAAAAACATCAATGAAACACGTTAGACCATTCAGGTCACAGAAAAGAATCTATTGTTGATCCTGTTCACATCACCGGTACAATTATTGTAGTGTGCATTTTTTTCCCCTTCTATGGGTCAAAGTTGAAAAAAAATGAAAGACTACTAACAGCAAGCAATTATCGAACAAGTCCAGCACATATAGATAACTTTTGATGGCAACCACAACATCAAAGCCAGACTTTAGGCATCTAAATGCATTAACAGTGTAACCAAGTGAAACAAACATAGAAATTCTCAATGCACTTTAGTTTTGATCCATAAATTAATCCAGGAACACCTCTATAGAGATATTCTCAATGACAGTATTACATGAAACAGAAAGGCTCCCCATCAAACTAAGGTGAAGCTAGGGATATTTACTTACCTATATGATCCAGTGTACTTGCTAGTTTGGCCCTTTCCCAAGTTCTCTGTAGATGATCAACTAAAAGTGTGAGCATAAACCACCCCCCTTTCGAGGTAAATTAAATATAAATTAAAAGAACAATTTCTTTCTCCATATCAAACAGTACACCATAATTCAAAAGGTATTGTACAAGATAAACACGCCACCAGATATCAAGTAAATGATCTCCCTTCAAAAGATTTAGTACAAGATAAACACGATAATTCTAACGATAAAAAACTGAGTACAAAAGATCAATTAATGAAAACACCTTTCTTTGCTAATCTTCACTCCTTGTTTCAGTACTAGATCAATTTAACATGTTGTGCACCAATAACTACGTTGTTGTATCTAACCATATCACACATTAGACCATGCAAAGGATAACACTAATTCAAAATAATCTCACACAAACTCGATTCCGCACAAAACAGCCCTTGAAAAAGTATTTAGTTGTAAGAAGTTGCATAATTTCAGCTACATTACACAATTAAAGAACATTTAAGAAAATGTACAAGAAAGTTGACCAAAAAAAGGTTAGATGGGCAATTTAGTAAGCTTTTGCTGCAAAAACAAATTACCAGTCACTGAAGGAATCCAAATATACAAAACCCATATCAGATCTCATATCAAATCACTGAATAAAACCTCAAAAAAAAAATCACATGCAAAACTAAAAATGAAAAAAAAAAAAACTTTAAAAGAAGTAATGAATGAAATAAGAGAAACGGAGGCAAAAGGTTACCTGGATCATGGGTTTGCCAAGGATATTAACAAGTGGTTTGCCTTCAAACCGAGAAGAAGCATAACGGGCGGGTATGATACCAACAACTCGGCTCCTAAACTTTCTGTATCGATCCAGATAAGCACCAGCGCCAATGGCCGCAGCAATTGCAGCCCCAGCTACAATGCTGTGCACGATCCATGATTTGGTCGATAAAGACACGGAAGAAGAAGAACACATCGACATTTCTGGCTTTTGTTGTCGTGACTGTGCCGGTCTTCTCTAGCACTTGTTATTACTAGATCATTGGCCAGGTCGGATCAATTCTTCTTTGAATATAAAATAAAATAAATAAAAGTGTTGTAAACATGCTTTTTGTAAAATTAATTATTTAATTAAATTCAAAATATGATAAATAACGGGGACATATTTTGTAAAGATTGAGACATCAATTGATGAATAATTTATTTTAAAAAAAAAATTACTGAGATAACATTGATTGACATGGGTTAATATAGGTTAACCTATATAGTTAGTAAATTAAATTACAAAGTTCAATTTCCAATTAATTTAATATTAAATAATAAAAATTAAAAAAAAATATTTATTTATAAAAAGAAAAAAAATATTTGAATCAACTCATGTAAAGTTATCAAATTTATAATTTGAGTAATGAAAATTGATTAACCTAATAAAAATAAAGTGAATAAATTATGAAATTTAGTTTTTAACCAACTCAATGTTGAAAAATAAATTTAAAAGAAATGACAAATAAAATTCATATCAAATTATGTTAACCTAACAAACTCGCCACCAAATCATGAGATTAGGATAAACTTATAAAAACAAAATCAAGAAAAACATTATAAAGCTCAATTCTCGAGCAATCGAATATTTTTTAAAGAAAAACAACTCTATTAAAAAAAAAGACAAAAAAAACTCAACTCAACTTGGATTAACTGAGATTACTCCATCGAAGGTAATAAATAAAATATAAAATTCAATTCTTAATCAATCTAATGTTAAAGAAAAACATTGAGAAAAATCAATTTAAGAAAACGATTCAATACAAAATAAATAATAATTAAAATAATGTTGATCAAATTTTAAAAAAAAAACAATTGATTAAGAATTGAATAGTGAGGTATGGACATCGATGAGAAAAGAGAGAGAAATAAAAGGGAAAAAGATAAGAATAATGACTCGTAAGAACTACATTAGAGTTCCTTTGGTAACAATTGTAGGCAAATATTATCAAGATGATTTATTTTTTTGATGACCGGGGTGTCCGGGCCAGCTTACGCGCACCTCGACTATTTCCCGGGGCCACTGAACATCCTGCAAACTCAGTGAACATGTAAGGCATCGCGGGGGTGACAAGCGTACCACGCAAAGAAGGACCCAGGGGGACATGAGGGGAAGAGCCCTCCAGCCCCACTCCCACTGGGACTCGAACTGACGTTCGAATGGAAGAGGGCTCTCCCCAACAACCACTGAGCCACGACCTTGCAGGTATTATCAAGATGATTTTAGTAGTACCGGTGATGACCCCTTTTGAAGCTCAGGGCATGGCACATGTGCCATCCTTGCATGATGGCCTACCCTTCACTCGTTTGCTCATTTGTTACCTACACCGACTAATTTTTCCCTTTAGTTCCTAGTGAGTCTAAAATGTAGCCTCAAATTTAATTAAGTTTTAATTATGTTTCTAAAGTTTAGATTTTTTTAATTAACAAAAAAAAATGATTTTGAATTTCTCAAATCGAGCATCACCAAGCATTAGGTTTGTTTCATGATATTGTGAGGACCAATACCAAGAAAACCAAAACAAATCACTTAGGCTAACCCTAAAACAATCTAAAATAGAAAGATTAGGTTAAAAACAAAAATCTTCAATAACAAAAAAGAAGAAGAAGAAGTGAGTTTACAATAAAACCTTATGATGTTTCAGTTTCTTTTAATTAATTATGCGCTAAAATAAAGTTACAAGGTGTAAGAAGGTTTACTAGTAGAATACTACTTTTATTTTATTTTTTATGAAAAAACACTTATATTGGATGATTAATTGTATTTTTAGGATTATCAAATATTGTTCTTTTATCAATTACATTCCTAACATTTAATTCGTTCATCTTTTTTTTGTTTTAGCTAAAATAACAGAAAATATCTTTATATTATATAAATTTTGGTTTTTCCTTAAGAAGTTTATTAATTTGTCACTCATGTTTGAGTTATTCCTCAAATTCATCATTTTTCTTTCTAAATAAAATAATAGAGATAAAATAATAATGGCAAAGAGACTAGGTTTATGGAAAAACTAAGCTGAAAATTCTAAAAAAGATTAGAAACCTTATCTGACTTGAATATTTAATCACACCCTAGAGCATGGTATGGTTCTCTGTTGTTTATTGACACACAACCGCTTGTTGCCCTAAAAATGCCAGGTTAGACAACCTTTGATTGTCAAATTTTGACAGTTAATGATGATCACTTTGAATCAATTGTTGAGATTCTTTCAAAAGATAAATCAAGGGGAAAAATTTGTCCCCAATAAAAACAATATGTCATTCTTTCAAACCCCCCTATAAATAGAGATGACTTATATGCATTAAGCATCAAGAAATTAGTATGCATTCTTGGCAAAAAAAAAATCATTTCCTTTTATTATTTTAAGCCATTATCACTTCTTTTTTCTCTCCTCTACCACTACCTCAGCTACCATAACCTCCCTCATGTTATGACCGATGACATTTAACACCCTTGAAAACCCATCTCCTCACAAACAATAGGAATGATCATTATGATCTTCTTTCTTTCTACCACAAGCTTTCTCTTCCTCCTGCACACAACCACTACTATTTTTCTCTATCATGAGTCACTAACACCTTCATCCTTTTCACGACAACTACAATACCTATATTAAGTGATCATCTTATTATTATTTTTCCCAATTATAATTCATATTTTGCATATTGACAATGCAACTTAATCAGTGGGTTGGGTTGGTGATTAAGTTATGTTGATTGGACCTGTTTAAGCCTAACCTCTATGGTTTGACCAAGTCCTACTTGTTTTTTTTAATGTTGATGAGTCTTGGTCGACCCACTCATATCAGGCATGGCCCCAGGTCATGTCAACATGGGTGGGTTGCCTAGCCCAACTCACTCTAAAAAAAAGAAAAGAGAAGGTTTGTTGGGTCATATAGTTGTCTAAAACCTACTCAATTGGGTCGGGCCTGGTCCATATAATAATAATATGATATTATATAACATTAAATAATTGTATATATAAAAATGAAAAGTTTCCAAAGGCTATTTGTGATTTTCTCGCATGTTTTTTTACCAATTTTGTTCAATGTCAGGTTGAAAACTTACACTATAAGATATGAACCCAATATTAAATATCTGACTCTGTCTAAAATTTTCAAAAAAGAAAAATAAAAAAACTATTCCTTATTTCAAAAACACAAAAAAAATATTTTGTGTTTCGTGTATATGACCAAATCTTAAAAGTTTTTCCGATCCTATTTTTTTTTAAATATAATATAAAACATTCTTCATCAATTATTTTGTTTTTAACTGTAGACTTTAATATTTGGAGGGTGTAAAACTACATCATCGAATATATCCTCAAATATTAAAGATAAAAAAATAAACATGATGCTAAAATTCAAGATTTAGGGGGTGTTTGACATTATATTTCAAAAGTGTTTTTGAAAAAATTTGAAATTTTTTTATTTTTAGTTTTTTACTTTAAATTGAATTTTTTTTTGTGTTTTCAAATCATTTTCATGTGCCGGTATCAAAAATGATTTTAAAAAAATAAAAAAGCATTATTTTTATTGCATTTCTAAATAAAAAGCATTTTTAAAAACAACCACAACTACACTATCAAACAATCACTTATAATGGTTAGGTTTTGACTTGATAAGATAGAGATTTATTTACAGAAAGATATATACTTTAAATCTTAAATGAGACCAACAAATAGAAAAATTAACCTGAAAAAAAAAAGCAAACAACAATACAATTTATCTAAGGTTAGGTGGGGTGCATTGGGGTAATGCATCATTTCCTTTCACAGCTAATCTCCTTATCTAAACTCTTCTCAAATCATTAGGTTTTCTAATGAACATAATAATAAGTGGTGACTTCTAAACTTTATAATCATAACTATATGATTAAATCTAAAACCTATTTTTCACACTTAGGAGGGTGACCTGTCAATTTTATACTGTGCATGTCATGTCATAATTAACTCTTTAAAAAATATTCCATGTGAAACATTTAAAAGATTTATATGTAGTTTGGTTTTCAAAGCAAATTCGCTTAAAATAAACATAAAATATAATAACTATGGAATTCAATAAAAAAGTTTCAAAAGAAAAAAAATCCATTAAGAAATAATTATTTACTATCTCCCTCAAATAACCTATCACAATACTTATTTTAAGGATTTAAATAAAAAGTTTTGAGTTAGAAATCAATTTTCTTGAAAAAGAAAAATATATAATTAATATAAATGTTGATTAATAACATTTATAACAAAAGGTGCAAGAAATTGAGTTAGGATTTATAAGAAGTTTGAGGAATATAAGTAACCGATTAATATAATAAAGTATTGTTTGAATTTTTCTTAGGATTTTCGAAATCAAAGTTGATTTTAATGTATTAATAAACATAAAATTTATAAATAGAACTAATAAAGATTTCTCCTAATTATAATAGACATTTAAGAGTTAATAATTTATTAAATATTCCCGCAATAAGATATAAATAATAAGAGAAAAACTTTAGACTTGTATGAATAAAATATTATAATCCATGCATAAAAAGTGACCTTATCATATATCTGTTGTCAATTTGATTTTTCATTGCAAAATATATAAGGCCAATATGTACATTCCGTAAAATAAATTAAAAAATTTACGTGATAAAAATGCTAATAATTTTATTGATTTAAATCAAAAATTAAGTTAGAAAGCTGAAATAAATATGCTTATTAACATATCTAGTCTTGCGTTGCATGTAGCTTTTTAATTTTATTTTATCTAATTATAGAAAAAAAATCATTTAAATAATAATAAAATGTATATTTCAGTATAAATCAATTATCTTATTAATGCCTCTCTTTGTTATCCTGGTGAGCCCAAGGATTTAAATTGAAATAATTGTGTTAAAAAAATATTAAAACATGTTAAAAAAGAAAGCCAACATTATTTTTATATTTTAATTGTGATTGAAAGCTAAAAAAATATTATAAATACTTAAAATCATGCTCAAAATCTATATAAAAATAAATAAGATTTAATTTTAATTAATAATTTATTGTTAGTATTATTACTTTCATATTAGATATATAATAATTGAAAAACATTTAACATTCAAATATAAATTTATGTTATTATTCAAGAACCATGTCAAAACAAAAAAATAAAACCACTCATCATAGTAATTTTAGTTTTTTGCATGAAAAAAAAAAGAAAAAAAAAAGGCATCAAAAGTACAAGTCTAACTCCCCTAGGGTGAGGGCCGAGGCCAAACATACCCAAAGCCACACGCATAGTTTTCTCTGTTTTTTTTTATTATTATTATTAAGAAAGCAAATAATATATTGTCTACTTATTAACTTGTTTTTATTAAAAATAAAGTGAACATGTCATTTCTTGAGACGATATTAAGAATTTATTTAGCATTCTATTTCAAAAATATTTTTGAATTTAAAAAAAAAATATTTTATTTTTTATTTACTGATATCAAATATAATTTTTAAAAATTAAAAAATATTATTTTAATATAATTCTAAATAAAAAAAATACTTAAAAAAACAACCTTAACATAAATAACACAGTTCAGCTGCCTAGTTTTTGGCAACTTAACTGGCCATAAATTGATCGTTTGTTATTTGAACCAAATAATTCAATTCAACCATTTTTTTACCTGAAATCAAAAGTGTGGAAATGCACCGATAAACTCACTTGTGCCAATAAAATTTTCAAAAAAAGTTAAAAAATAAAAAAATCAATTTGATATATTTTTTATCACACTTTTAAAATGCTTTCAAAGGCGAAAAGAAACTGCCTCTCAATCAACCTCTCTTCTGTTACTGATGTAGAAATAGTCGTGTAAGAGAAGGTTTTATAGGCAAGGAGATGTTACCTTTGCATTTCATAGCCGATAGCGAGCAGCCAACCTGGTATCGCTGCTTGCAGAGTTTGCATTTGAACCAGGGAATCATGGGCCACCATGCGGGAATGTAGCAGAAAACAAAGCTGGAACTCATAAATTAATCAATCAATAGGATACAATTAACCACTGACCGGTTAAATAAAAACAAAAATAAAAAATACAAGCAGCCCTATTGTCATTTATCACACGGCATGAGTGCTTGGCATTCAAACTTAATGCCACAAGCAGCTCTTCCCTTCAAGGCAAACATGGAGGATCCAAACGGTTACAAAATCATTGGATCCATCTGGCCTGTTTTCAAGTTCTGACTTTGATGTAGTACGACTCAGGAAATTGGATTCAATTACACATCCACTATTCCTGTTTGTTGAACTTTGCTCTGTACTTCTGTATTAGTATAGTATAGAAGCCAAATACTGGCCAATCAAAGGACAACATTTCAGAGATGGGAGGAGCCGGAACCACCTTAAAGCCAGTAATTTGCTTCAGATGTTAATTTCAATCGGACAGCATGCCATCCCATAGCAGTCTTGAGGCAGAATGTTTGATGATTGTTGCATTTGCCATAAACTGCTCAGAGGCGAGAATGAACTGCATCAGCCATGCCTGGCTTATTCATCCAGCATGCCAAAGGTATGCCTATGTTTTTAACAAATCTATGTAGACCCAGCAGCATGACTGGCAAAACCCTTGGATCTTTCAGTTTTTCTCCATCGCTGTTTCTTCTTTGTTGACTTCTCTTTCTGTGAGCCACTTTCATCATGTTTCACCTTCTTCCCAATGTCACCATTTTCTTTCAATTTTTTCTTCCCTGACTTCTCTTTAGAAGAAGCTTTCCTCTTCTTTCCAGAGGAATGTGCACTACCATCTCCAGCAATCCCGCCTCCTCGTGGTAATGCTTCTTCTTCATCATCCAACTGCCAATTGCACAAAATCTCCTGTTGTCCATAATTTGACTGCAATGGTTCCCCAGCTCCAGGCAGCAAGCTGCTAAAAGTTACCTCTCCATTTTTCCCTCCTTTGCGTTCCAGCAGAACTGGGTCGGGTCTAATTATGGTACCAAGAATGCTCCTGTTGGGTCCTAAGCTTAGTATGGTCTTTGGATTTGTCAAGGTCGTAAAAGCCATAGCAAAAGCAGATCTAATCTGCAATATGGATGGTAAAAGGACTTTAGAGTAGCAAAATAAATTCAAAGCTTTTTATATTATCATTTTGATTCATTTGATGGAAGCAAAAGGATGGTATAAGTCACACAAGTTGAAACTTGCTAAAAGAGGTGAAGTGCTAAGACCTATCCTGATGCTAACACGCCAAGCATAACTCCAAGCTAAAGGATACAAAAAATAGATAAGTTCTAATGTTATGAAATAAATTACATACAAACAAGATTTTGGAATGCTGCCCCCCACATCTAAACTAAAATGAATCTTTCTGTCAAAAACTTTTAATCCAAATGCAGTGAAAGTGATGAAAAGCAAGCAAAAATAATATTGCAACACTGAACAAACCTGGAAATAATTGAACGAATTCTTGCCAATGTCATTCTCTGGTGCCTATTCATCATAAATAAACAATCTTAGTTCATCAAACAGTAACAAAATAATGACCACTTTTACGATAAGGTCTCCAATTTTTAAAAAATTGTACAGTCTGGTCCCAATATCAATATTCTGCGACAGGGTTCAGAAATGCATGCCCATAAACCAGAATACAAAGGCAAAACCAAGTGTGAACTTGTAATAGCTAAGAAAGGACCAGGTCTTTCCTGGGGAATGCTTGGGGATCCTATATTTAACTCTAGAGATGCATCCAACACCCGCAGAAAGCGGGAAAAGATGTAATTAAAAAATCATATCAATAATTCTTTGAGGCAACAAATTAATCCCACTCTTTGATTTGCTAAATAGTCAATGGATATATTGAAATGTCATATCTTAGCACAGAAAGTAAACCTGAGGGTCTTCAATTGCAATGAGAAATGGCCGTCCATTGTTCATAAACCTAAAACAGAAAATGAGGTGAGATCAAACATAATATGTTTATAACTGCAAGCTATAAAGAGGGGGGAAATTCAATCCTAAAAGCCTTGCTTTTCCTTTACCCTTTGGAACGCTTTGAAAAGAATGTCTCAGTCCCTTTGCAAGATACACCAACATTTGTGGTGTTCAATTTGCGTCCATAAAAATCAAAAAAGTGTATCTGCTTTCCAAAAACAGACTAGTAAGAATATAGAAGTCTACAAATTGATAAACAAAAAAATTAAAAGGGCCATATTCTCCAATTAAGTTTACAAGAATAAAAAAAAAACACAGAATATATCAACAGCATCATGAATGCCATGCTATCTTGAAGTTACGTTATGCTGAATAAGGGCATGAGAACACGTACCAAGAGAAGCCCCAAATTACGTTCTAGAGAAGCCTGGCACTCCCTAAGATTCTGTAGGATCAAATGTGTCATGAGGCAGAGGCAATATTGTTTGATGAGAAAAAGATGGTAACATGCCAAGGGAAACATCGAGATACTCTAAATTGTTTAAAAGAAGCATGATTCTATTATCATCAATAAACCATATAAACACTCAAATGTCTTCATACAAGTAGAATGCTCTCTAGAGGTCAAATGCAAGAAAGCTCTAACAAAGAGGAAGAAAAGTCCGATCTTATCTTAAATAAACTTAAGAAAGTGGTTTGTCAAGCACCCAAACCTCAGCTGATATAAAACATGGTACCATTTGAGATATAGTTCTGTCTTATTAGCAATACAATATGTAATCTCTTCATTTTACATTCATAGCTTGACCAAATACAAAATCTTCCTAGTCACCATCATTTAAATAACTTTGATAAGCTCACTATTGTTCTGGCATCTTACAGCATACGAATAGTAGGGAATTAACAGATTAAACAGCAATAATGTGCGCAAGCATGCAAGCTAGAATGCAGATGAAGAATTCATTCAATGGTTTAATTCATTACCCGCAACAATGCCATAAGCATGGCAAGCAGAGCATAAGAACCTATGCCACCAGAGTATACCTGCATATTTTAAAGAAGACTTGTATCAGGCAAACAAAAAAGAGCAATGATTTAGAATATACTGTTGACATCTATGAGAATGCTATTAGATGGCTGGTATACAGATGTATACCTCATTGAGTTCTCTTTGCTGTAGAAATACTTTCAATATCAAACATAATGGTCGTAGTTCAGGCCACTTGGATATTGCATTCTGAAAGAAACATTTAGCTTTGACTTCAAACTACTTTTATACATACAAGCAATTAAAAAGAGTGTGCATGTGTACATGTTAAGAGAAAGTGAGATGATTGTTATACTTTGTTACTCACATAAACATCGAAATATCAGAAAGGAAGAACACATACAACAAACCTTAATAAACTCAGCAGCTATGGGTCCACCACTCACATCAAAACTGAGATCCACATAAAAAACATTGATCAGTTTCCAAAACAAGCAATGCACAATGTAGTCAGAAATTTAGTTGTCAAGGAGACAAAACCGACAGATTGCATATACAGCTCCCGAACCATAATATATAAGAGACACAAAAAACAAAGATTTTACATATTGATATGTCAAGTAAAAAGTTAGAGCAAAAAAGAAAGGCATCTTTGCTTAATTAAGTGGTATGAAATATTTCTTAAATAATTTATTAGCTACAGTATGTTGAATCTCTTTATGACAATCTCTATATGCACTTACCCAGGGATACAAATTAAGCATCTTAGAATGATCAGGCTTCAGAGAGTGTCTCATAATTTCAGTTACTCATTATGAAAATGCATTTAGACAATTATTCAGAGGAATCAATTAAATAAAGAATGAAATGTACTAAAATCCTTGAGAGAAAAAATATCAAAACATTGCAAGGAGAAATCTGACAAGGAAATGAAAATACAAATGATAAATAGGCAGACCTTATATCAAAGGAAACACCACTTCTCTTTTCAACGAATTTAATAATGGGCACACGAGCCCTTGCTATCACCTAAGACAATAAAAGAGAGCACATTACACCATTGTATTTTCAGCAGCAGTAGCACTCCAACTGTTGATGGAGACATACCTGTATCTTCTTTGCAACCCCCTTCTGAGATAAGGCCCTGGAAAGAGCGTTTAAACCAATCTGTGGGATTTTTAGTCCTGAACCCAGAATCACAACCTACAATGAATAGCATTTTGCAAAAGTTTTGTTTCAGTTGATTAGTCTGCAGTATTCCACAGTAAATTCTAATGAAACATATTATGCTTACATCAATGTCACTGGTTGGAAGATAAAGTCCTGTACTAAACGATCCAAAAACTTCCACCTACAATGCAAACAAAGAAACACAATTTTACTTAGCTTTTATGATTCTATGAAAAAATTGTGTGGGTGAGTGAGAAAGAGAGAGGAACACTAAGAATTACCTTACAATTGGGCCATATATATTTAATAACATCAAAAACACATCGTACAGCTTCAGCACGTGAAGCTTGTTCCTCCTGAGTTGGTGACAGAAAATCACAGAAATCCACTATCTCTGCATCACCCAGCATCGGATATGAGTTCACTAAACGTTCGTTGACAAGAATTTCTCAAAAAAAAAAAAAAAAAAAACATATTCCAAACATCACATGAAAAGTTCACAAATTTAAACATTCCAAGTAAGCTACACATAAAAACTTAGCATACCCACATTGTCACCCACACTGGACCTCCATAATTAAGGACAACAAATTCTTGATGAGATTACAGTTTTCGCTCTGTTTTATTTTTGCTCAAGAGGGAATCGATATTAACCAATATTGTGGTACCATCCAGATTTTCAGATACTACTCGAGTCAAACTAAATCAATGAATGTGGAAAGTACTGATATTTCCTCCATAACCATAATATATCTAAGGAATTAATGTGCAAGAAATCAACTTTCACACACAAAAACAAAAATTAGTAAGAAGAACCCACAAATTAAATCAACAAAAAGGATAAAGAAAAACTAAAAAGCACTCTTATGTCATCGAGGTATACCTTTATGTAACTGTAACATAGGACTCCTAAATTTACTCTCCCCCCTAAACCATACGCTCTCCAGCATTGGTTTCGGAAAGTCCTCCGTCTCCACCTCCACCTTCCTCTTCCCCTTAACCTCTCCATTAACAGGCGTCTTCATCTCCAACTCCTCCTCATCACCGCCTCCAACATCAAGAGAGAAAAAATCAGATGCGGCAGATTCCGAA
Organism: Salix arbutifolia; assembly: GCA_025169955.1. Classification (NCBI taxonomy): domain Eukaryota; kingdom Viridiplantae; phylum Streptophyta; class Magnoliopsida; order Malpighiales; family Salicaceae; genus Salix; species Salix arbutifolia. The sequence continues at coordinate 26,891,510 of CM045917.1, read as the reverse complement.
GCAGCAGCATAATTGAAGGCGGAGAGAGAAATTTCATTGCGGAATACAGAGTAGGGTTGGAGAGGATCCGACAGCGGCGATGAAATTGGAGTGCCAGTAGGTGAAGGAGAAAGTGGAGTTAGGGTTAGGGTTTCGTAAAGAGGAATAGCTTGGGCATGAACTGGGGATTCCATTACTGGGAATAATTTAATTGAAAAATAAAAAAGAGGGGAGAAGAGCTCTGGAGTCGGGTCTTCTTGTGGCAGTGAAAGAGAAAACACCGATAGGTTTTTGTTTGTTGGGGTTTTGAATAGTTTGGTGGGGTTTTATTAAGGGAAGGTTGAAGGAAGTGGACAGCCACATAGGCAGTTAACTAGGGTTTTACTATGTATTACACAAATTGTTGTTTTTAAAATTTTTTTATTTTAAAAATATATTAAATTATTATTTTTTTATTTTAAAAAAAGTTATTTTTAATATTAGTAAATCTAAATTATCTAATAACACCAAGAAAAAATTCAAAAAGATTTTAAGTTTTTGAGTGTTTCCAAGATTAAAAAAAAAAATATATATATATATATATATGGCACAAAATAATATGCATCAATTCTCTAACATGCTTTTAGAATTATAAATTAAAACATTGATAGATATATCTAACAAAATAAATAAAGAGTTGTATGTATTGATAAATATTAAAAACAAATATAAATGTTACCTAAAGACCGAGCCAAAAAGCTAAAAGACATGTGCATATTAAGATAATTGATCTTGTTCTATGAATAACTCTTTGGTTTTTTTTATTTAATTATATGATAATATGATTTTTTTTGTAAGAAAAATAATAATTTAAATTTCATTGAAACAAAATAATTTTATAGTATAATTCGTAATTTTATTAATAATATATTTCTTAACAAAAAATAATAATTTTGAGCTAAGTTGTTTATTCATTAAAAACTAGAAGCAATTAAAATTAAAAAAAAAATGATTTGAAATAAAGGTGAGAAATTTATCTTGTGTCCGATGTTTAGGGAAACGTTTTGGAATTTTTTTTAATTAATTATAAAAATAATTTTAAAAAAATAAAAAATATCAATTTAATATATTTTTAAATAAAAAAATATTTTAAAAAACAATATCAACTACACTACCATGCAAACCCTTAATAAATGAGTTTCTCCCATCAAAACTCCCCTAAATATGACAATTTAACAAAATAAATTTATTAATAAGGCTTATATACTTTTTTTGAGTGCATGAAAACCCAAAAACATCTTATTTGCACTCCTCTAATTAAAAAAAAAAACACATTAAAATGAGATTTGTTTTTTATTCTCGTGATTTAGTCAACCAACCACGTTTTCTTTCCTCCATCATTTCTAACATTCTTGTCTCTCCTCGTAAGATTCTAGGTACAAAACAAATGAACTTTAGGATGAAAATGCTAAAACCTTAATAAATAGGAATAAAAAAGGAACTTTAGGGATCAAAATTTCAAATACATACGCCTCATGGATAGTGAAAAAAATGATTTTTTTGCTATAGTGTCAAATTTGGTCCTTGAAGTTGCAATATATTTTAGGAAATAAAATTTGATTTGATTTTCCAAATCAATAGCTAACTTAATATAAGGGTGTGTTTTTGGTAGCAAGAGAATCCCATGACAAGCCAATTGAAAAAAATACATCGGTCTTAGGCCTGTTTGGAAGTGCGACTGCGATAGCTTTTCAAAGTGTTTTTCGTGCCGAAATACATCAAATGATATTTTTTATTTTTTAAAAATCATTTTTGACATCAACACATCAAAATGATCTAAAAACACCAAAACATATTCATTTAAAAAAAAATTCAATTTTTTAGCAAACGCCGGTTGCAATGCACTCCCAAACGGGGTCTTAATAACATTAAAAAAAAAAGAGTTCAATTACAATGTCATCACTTGTGTTTGACTCCTTGTTTTCATTATATTATAAGAAAATGAAAAACAATATTAAAAAATATCAACAATTCATTTTTGACATGATTTGGTATTTTAAATTTCTTTTATCATTTTACATAAATCCCAAATACGGCGTTTGCAATGTGTTTTTTTTTTAAAAAAAAATATTTTATTATTATTTTAAATTAAAAAAATTAATATTTTTAAATGATTTTTATGTGATATAATGAAGTCAAAAATAATTTTTTTTTAAATATTATTTTAATATATATTACAAAACATATAATAGGCGTCGGGTTTTGCACTGTGTACCCTCTCACATTGCACTGTGGATTGCGACAGTGCACGCCCGAAATTGGCCTTCGTCCGAGCGGCAAGAGGAGGGGTTTGACCGGGGCTAATTTCGGTTTTTCCTTTGATTTTTTTTTAAATAATCAGTTATGAACAGTGTAGTGACTATTTCGTCCCCGATAATAAGACAAAATACGGCATCGGGCTGAGGGGCACCGGCGTAATTGCGCGCAGCCGAACCGGCCCGGTCCGGTTCGGTCCGCCGCAACTTTTTATTTTTTTAATATTTTCTGAAATTGCTAAATACGATTTTAGCCCCTAATACGACAAAACAACTGAATTGGGTGCAGGGGTGGAACGGTAATTGGCCCTATTTTTCAAATTTTTTAATCGGCGTCTGTCAGGGCGTGCGGCGCACGCGCCAGACGGCTGTCCGCCTCACGCCCTGGTGAGGTGGCGCGTGTGGCCTCCTCAAGTGGCCGGAAATTGTCTCCCGCCGGCCAGAACGATGCGCCGCCGCGTGGTCTTCCTCCCGCGGTGGTGCGTGTAACCACCAGATGTCCGTGGACGCGGCGTAGGCCGGTTAAAGCCGCCGGCCACGTTTCTCTCTCTCCTGCACGTCAATGTGCAGGAGAGTCCCCCATGTTGTGTTACTTTGCACTTCGGTCCCTATACTTTTAATTTCGTTTCTGGTCCTCATTTCTTTGATATAAGTTTTGATTTTGTTCGATTGGGTCCTTCGATTTTAATTAATTGAATGTGAAAGTGTCACTTCGGTCCTTACACTTTCAATTTCCGGGTTGGCTGTATATAACTCAATCACTTCAGTACAAAAGTTCTGATTTTTGCAATTGTGTCCTATGATTTCAATTGACAATAAATGTAACTTGCATTTCAGCCCTTTGACTTTTAATGTTTGAATTTAAGCCCTTTATATTTGATTTTTATTTCAGCCCGTACACTTTTATGTTTTTTTAATCCCTACTTTTGTCCATGTATATATAAGTGTATTTAACACAACAACAACAACAACAACAACAACAATAATAATAATAATAATCATGATTTAATTATTTTTCATTCTTACTCTTTTGTTATTTTTTTCCCCTCCCAATAATTTGATAATTTTTTTTCCAGTAATAGCAATGATAATTTTTTTTTTTAGTTTTTATCTTTTGTTAAAGTTGCTGGGATATTTTTAGTCTTTCATTTATTTTTGTTTCTTTCATTATTAACATAAAAATAATAATTATAATAAGAATAATAATAATAGTGATTATTATGAATATTATAATAATAGTGATGATGTATTCTATTATTATAATAATAGTGATTATTTATTCTATAATAATAATAATAATAATAATCATAATAATTTTTAATTGGTTTTTCTTGCTTGCTGTTTTGTTCATGCTTTTTATTTTTTTCCCTCGGTATAATTTAATAATTTTTGTTGTTTTTATTCTGGCGGCAATAATAATTTTAGATATTAAGACTCTGATGTTGCTATTGTGATAATATTTTAAATTAATATTGCTTCCTTTTCCCTTTTTTGTTTTTTTGCTCTTTTTATTAATTGATTTTTATAATTTTATTATCTGCACAATAATGATTTCAGTGATTTGTTTTTTTTCTTATTCAAATATTTTGCTCTTTTTTCTAATGTTAGTGCGTGTTCTTTTGTGATCGTTTATGACGCAATACCTATATTCTAAAAAATGTAATCTATGCTTACGTGACATACTCAACTCAAAATTTTAAACGTTTTATCTTTGAATCTATAATTTTAATTTACTGATATCATATAAATTTATCGTTGTAGATTTAATTATGTTAAATTATATACAAAAAAATATCCGCGGCAACGCGCGGGCAAAACAGCTAACAATTTTTTTTATGCTAAATCATATACAAACCAGTTTCATATCCATGACAGAAGCTCCTATTACTTCTGTTTCTGTCAACAATTAACCTCCCCCTAGTCTACTATTTATAAGTACGGTTCTTGTTGCAATGATGTTGATCGTGATATGTTGTTTACTGTTAGAACTTTGTTCAAGGCGTTTAGAATACCGGCACCCTATTCTCCGTGACCAGGATCATCATCATCGTCTTCATGATGTTGAAAGTGGACAGGTAACAGGGAGACACAAACCTGCTACTCTTTCCATGTTGGAATTACAGTATGTTCAAATCGATGAGAGCTCGGCTGATTTTAGCAGAGGATGTGTGATATGCTTGGAAGATTTTCAGAAGGGGGAGGACTGCTGTGTTCTTTCCTCGTGCAAACATGTTTTCCATTCAGGATGTCTTAAGCGATGGCTGGATAAGAACCAGAGTTGCCCTCTCTGTCGAAATTCTGTCTGATGATGACATGAATCTGTAAAAAAAATCCATCGTTTTAAGTTCTTTAAGTTCAATGGTGAGACCAACAAGCTCCTTTCTCTTTGTATCTAACTAATGCTAAATTAGGATTGAATATAAAAAAACTTTATTACTTTATATACATGTGGATGAAACAATCCAAAAACAGAAAGGGAAGGGAAAAAGAAACAATCAATGGCGCACGCCCCTAACCCCACCTCTCCTTTGGTTGCCTTGCCTCCTTCCAAACGTCTTCACAAACCTTTCAGGTATTCTTGAGGAAACTCTCAATCCAACAACCACTCCTACCACAAGCCCACTCCCATACCCGATCACAACTGCTATCAATTCAATATCTTTTGTAAGAAAATTACTGAAGCCTTGATGTTCTGGCAAGTTTGGATGCTTTGGAGGTGCCTCAGAACATTCAGATTTCTTTGGAAAATGTTTCATGTACAATCCTGGGTTACCCTCGTATGAGCTGTTATCGAAAGTATTGAATTGTTTTCCTTGTGGTATAGGACCTACCAATTGATTATGAGAGACATTGAAGTATGCGAGGAATGTGAGCTGCGTCAAATGCTGAGGGATCTCTCCAGAGAGCATGTTTTGTGAGAGGTCTAATGATTCAAGATTTGCGAGGTTCCCCAGCACTGAGGGGATGCCACCTTGTTAACAACAACAAATGGAAAGCAAATGTATGCAGAGTCAATGATCTGCAAAACACCAGAAATCATGCAAATGCAGAGTCAATGGAAACAGAATCATGGGACAGTACAAGTGCAAGGATTTCACAGCACAACAAAGGAAACATGGCCAGAATTAATGACTTACAAAGGCAACAATATCTACATAATAATGCAGGAGTAATGACTCATGAAGTGCAGGTGCAGAATGTTAGCAACGGTAATAACAATGCAGAAAAGGAAAGGAAATAACAGCAGAAGAAGAAATGTCTCTAACGGATACATATTTATGTACTCAAATCTCGTTTCTTTCCTTTCTTGTATTAGTCTATATAAAGATGTATGTTGTAATATTTTATTTACTGAAATTAATAATATTATTCCTTACAAAGCAATCTCTGTTATCTTTCTCAAATTATTCAAACTTTCTTCTTGGTATAGAGCAGGAACGATCCTGCCTACAATTCTCTTACAAAATCAGCCATGACTTCATTATCCTTGAATGTTGGCAACTTCATCACTCTCAAACTCACACAGTCAAATTACCCATTATGGAGAGAACAAGTTCTTGGGCTAGCAGAAAGCCAAGATCTAGTTGATCACCTCACCAACGATATATATTTATTACTCAAAATCTCGTTTCTTTCCTTTCTTGTATTAGTCCCCTATATAGATATGTTGTAATATTTTATTTACTGAAATTAATAATATTATTCCTTACAAAGCAATCTCTGTTATCTTTCTCAAATTATTCAAACTTTCTTCTCACCTGAGAGATGGTTATTTGAAAGGTTAAGCGCATTAACCATCTCAAGTGTCCCTATGGATTGTGGAATATCTCCCTGGAGTGTATTGCTTGAGAGGTCAATGGCTGCGATCACATTTGGGATCTGCCAATATTTCATATACACGCCTTTGTTTGCCAAGTTGATTTCGTATCTGTAAGTAAAATCCCTGGAATAAATGGGCAACAGGAAAGTATGGATTGTCTGCATGTATGTGAACTCCTTGAGATCAGAGAATCTCATGCTTCTCAGGGTCTGAAAGAACTCTGATGGCAAGATACCAGTAAAATTGTTGTAGGAGAGGTCAATGATTTGCAACTTGTGAAACTCTAACATGGTATCAGGGTTTTTTATTGATCCAAAGAATTGGTTAGATCGCAAAATGAGGACCTGCAACTTAGGAAGATTTGCCAACCAAAATGGGAATTTGTCGCTAATTCGATTGTAACTCAAATCCAAAATCTCCATCTTCCTGCAATTTGTTAATGATCTTGGCAGCTGACCCTCCAGTTGATTGTGACTTAGATCAATCATTCTCAAGCTGCTTTCATCTCTGAACACTTGAGGAACTCCTCCACGGAAGAAATTGTTTGATAGATTCAACACAAGCAGCGAATCACTGAAGTCGCCTAAACAGTTTGGAAACTTGCCACTCAATTTGTTGTAAGACAAATCAAGGAAACCAAGAGATCGCAAATTACACAGAGATGGTAAAATTTCTCCTGTCAGAAAGTTATTAGAAATACTATAACCAACGAGGGAAGGTGATGGAATCGGGAGTTGACCTTCAAGCTTGTTAGAATCTAGTTCTAGCCACTGTAGCTTCGTCAAAAGGGAAAGCTCCCATGATTGCTCAAAGCCAATGAAAAAGTTGTTTCGGAGAATCAAAATCGAGAGAGTTTTATGACCTATGTCCCCCAACCATTTCGGTATCTGGCCTTGAATCTTGTTGTGACCGAGATGCAAGTAGATCAACTCATCTTGGCTCCTGAGGAACTCTGGAAACTCATTTAAGTTGCAGTCACCTAATGCCAAATACTTAAACTTTGGAAGTGTGGTGTTATCACTGATCGTAGTGAGCACAGTCAAATTGTTGCGGCGTATCTGGAGCATTGTTAGGTGTTTGAGACTAGCAAACATGCTGAATTCTATAGTGCCACTCAAGTGGTTGTACTCCAATTTGAGCTCTTCTAGATTCACAAGTTTGGACATGGACTCTGGAATCGGACCATGCAACTCATTGTGTCTAAGATGCACGACTGTGAGTTGGGTAAGGTTCGAGATCCATAACGGAATTTTCCCTGTTAATCGATTCTTGGAGAGACGTAATTGACTAAGTTGGGTCATGTTCCCGAGAAATAAAGGGATTTCACCAGATAAATTGATGTCTGAAAGATGCAAAACTCTAATTTTGTTCAGATTTCCCAGCCAAGTCAAACTTGGGGAGATGAAACTGTTATGAGACAGAGATAACAGTTCAAGTTGGGTTAGGTTTGCCAACGAAGAAGGAACCTGACCTGAAAAATTGTTGTGTCCAAGATTTAGATAGCCTAGTCTGGTGAGATCACCAAGGGACGATGGAATTCGACCCTGTAAATTGCAGTCCTCGAGATTGAGAAATGTCAATGAAGACAAATTTGCAAACCCATCAGGCACGGTAGAAGAAATGTTAACCGAGCTGAGATCAAGTTGCTCAATCCCGGTCAAGTTCTGAGCTAGCCTTCTCAAGTCGAAGCTCCTGAGTTCTAACAAGTTTCTTGCCGATGAGTCCACATTTCGACCAAGATCAAGAGAAGTCAAGTGAGACAATTCTGTGATTTCTAAAGGAATTTCGCCGGAGAACATAGAATTGGAGAGGTTGAGGTGCGTTAGACTTGAGAGAAGGGCAAGTTTTGATGGAACTCGAGAATAATTGAAGTCATTCCCCTCCAGGCTGAGCCTTCGAAGATGAACAAGCTGGAAAAGGCTGCTTGTGGAGCTGATAGAGCCATGGAGAGAGCTACTTCCGAGGTCAAGGCCGATAACATGGCCAGTGTCCTCATCACACTCGACGCCATCCCATAAGCAACAATCACTGCTTTCTCCTCTGATCTTCCATGATTCAGTCTTCGGATAAGAGTAAGAACTAGTGGGAGAAATTGTTCTGATGGAAAAGCTTTGCATGAAGTGCAGCAACGCAGATCTCTCAGCGCCATGACAGAGTGTTTGCGCAGAAGTTGAAGTTTTTATTAAGAGAAACAATATTGTCAAAAGAGGTAAGCACACAGATGACAAAGGTCCATGGGATGGTGAAGCCATAATCATGCTCTTGTCGAAATATTTTTTTTGTTGGAGCTGAGAGCTTTTTTATAGCAAATAAAAACCTAAAAAAACAGGATCATCGTCGCCTAGGATGACTTCCGTGTCTGACTCCAAATTCGATTCTTATAGCCATAATTCGATTCTACTTTTGGGACCAACCAATACGCTGAGAGGTTCGATCCACAGGAAGAGAAATGACGACTTCCGTGTCTTACTCCAAATTCCAAATTCAAAATTCAATGTGCTCTCTTACACTAGAACCATCAAAATATTTTAATTTAAAATACAAATAAAAAATATTTTTAAAACACAATATCAAATTGAATTTTAAATTAATTATCATCATCAACACTTGTCGCCATAATTTTAAAATTGTAGATTTACGATGTTTTCGGAAGTGTGTTCCATTGTGTTTGATAAAAATATTTTTAAAAAATAATAATTAACGCTATTATCATAGAAAAAGAAATGCTATATGCAAAAAATAAAAAATAATTATACTCCATATAAGAAATTGATGATTTTGTTTTTCTTAAATGATATTAAAGTCAATATGTAAATTCAACTTTCTAATTTTTATTCACTCATAAATAATTAAAATTAAAAGATAATAAAATATTAGATTGTAAGGTCTAAAGTTTTATCAAGTCTTAGAAATTTTCAAGAACTTTCAACTATAGTTATATACCTAATATTAAGTAATATAAATTAAAAAATAATCAATAATAGGGAAATACGGATGCATTTTCCAAAGTTTTTCTTTTTTAGTTCAATAGTAAGAATTGTCTTTAAGCCGACTTAGTATCAACCCAGATTATTATTTAAAAAAAATGACTTTAGGGATACACCTTCATATCAAACTAAAGTATTTATAAAAATAAAATTTCAAAGTCCAAAAGTACTAAAAACATTTGGCACTTTAATTTAGATGACTAATAAAATATCAAGGTCTTTGTCACTATTTCCCCAACATTTTTTAAAATTTTTAATTTTAAGTTTTTTTATAAGTTCATCCTCCAATATTGAATTTTATATTTTTTTTATATATTCTTTTGAGTTATATTAGTCTTATGACCTAGATCACAAGTTGTACGAGTTAACATTTTACTCAACTATTTTTTTTTATCTTTTTTATATTATTTTCTCTCTCTCAACTTTATCATTTAATATTGAGTTAATTGAAAATTAAATTTTATAATATGTTTTATTTTTTTATATAGGGTTATCATAGTCTTATGACTCGGGTATTCAATTTTACGAGTTAGCCAGGTTAACTTAGGTTATTTTATTCTTTATTTATATATATATATATATATATATATATATTTAATTTCATCTTTCAATAAAGTGATGATTGAGAATTAGGTTATATATATATATATATATATATATATATATATATATATATACACACACACACACATATATAATTTCATTTTTTAATATTGAGTTAATTAAAAATTAGGTCCTCAAGGGGTGTGGCATGATAACAAAGGATTTGAGATCTGTCTTGTAGGTCTCGAGTTCAAGTCAAGACGTGTTCACCTTGTAAAAGCCTAAGACAGCCAGGTTTTTACTCACTTGACACAGACCTTAAAGAGTGTCTAAGAAAAAATGGAGTTTCCTCGAATCCAAAAAATATTTGTGTGTGTGTGTGTGTCTAATCTTTATATCTATTCATCTAGTCTCTTGATTCAGGTATGACAAGTTAACACGAGTTGACTCATATTATTTTTTTATGATTTTTTTATCCTTCAACATTGAGTTAAAAAGAATTGAGTTTTATAATTTTATTTTTATTTGTTTTCTATAAAATTATCACATTCTAATAATCTGGGTCACGGGTTAGATCGATCACCTTAAATTTTTTTAATACATTTTTAGTTATTGTTAGTTTCTTCGAATCCAAAAAAAATTGATTAGAAATTAGACTTCATAGCTCATGACCTAGGTAATGAGTTCAACTAGTTAAATCAACTTGAACAAAATCATATGTTATCATTTTAATATTAAAAAAATACATTGACAACACCCTATTATTTATATATATATATATATTGATCATATCGATGATAATGATACAATGATTTCCTTCAACGTACGGTCCACCAAGAACCTGGAAATTTTCTAAAGTCGATCATTCTGTTTTGGGGAACCAAAGTCCATTCCTAAAAATAAGGTCAACAAGAATTTCCAAATTTAAAGTTGACCCGTTTCTTTTCGAGAACAAAAACCACATAAGGCTCAGCAAGAACTTAGAAATGTCATGCCCGTCTTCCACGTTAAGAGTCTCTCTTCCCTCTCCCGTTCATTAGGCCAGTCATTCACGCAGGAGAAGACTTCATGCCAGCTTCGTTCAGCCTGAAAAACTTGCTCTTTTAACAAAATGATACACCAGCATTTTAAACACTAGCTACGTTCAATTTTTATAAATGACCTTCATGCATGATAATATAAAAATATTTTTATAATTTTATTTGATCGTCTAAACTTTTATATTGAAATAATATTTTGATACAATACTAAACGGTAATAAATTTGAATTTTACAATTCTATTTTAACTTATAAAATAAAATGATATATAATATAAATCTGTGCAAATTACAAGATAAAAAAATTATTTAAGAAAATATATAAAATACTCTAAAATTGAAGGCATTTTTGCACACACAATTTACTATTCATTATAATAATATTATTATGTTTCTGTTTCAAGAAGAAAAAAAACAAACTAACTTGTTGTTAGGGGTATTTTAGACTTTTCAAAGAGCTTATCCATTAATGAATTGACTAAGGATAAAAGTGTTTTTTAAATATAATTTTACATTTAAGTTGGATTTCCAACATTAGTTAAGAGAGATACTCTTTTTTTTTAAGATACAAACAAATTTACCATTGAGATAAATAAAAAATCAAACCATGCTTCTAGGATATTTTTTGTTTTTTCACTCTGATTTTTTATTATTATTATTATTAACTGAAGCAAAATGCATAGGCATAATTCTAGAAGGAAAAAATAATAATGTCAATGCAATTACCTGGTGGGTTAAAGAGGGGCATGAGGTCATTGAATTTCCTCTTTCCTTCCTCTTGGAATCTTGTATAATAATGAAGAAGTAAAAAGAAAACTAAAATCAATGATGAAACTACAAATAAACATCCAAGAGAGAAGAAAAAGGAGAAAAAAGATTATGATTATCTTGTAAGTTAATGTTCAACCCCTCCTCTTTCCTTTTCCTACAAATTCCTTTCGTCTCTCGCTTTAAATCTATTAACACAACTTCACGTCAGGTTTTTAATTAAATTATATGAGAGTTGATCCAAACTCAATCAATTAATTTAATAAATACAAAGATAGCTTGAATGATCAATAAAAATATAATTTAAGCTTTTTTTAAAAATAAAAAAAAACATATCAAGTTTGATAAACAAACTCGTTAAACCCATGAATGAGACAACATGGATCAAAAGTTCAAGCCTACAAATTGGTAATTGACTCTCGTGGGTATAATAACTTTTTTTTTCTCTAAACTATTGTTTATTTAACTAAATGATAACAAAAATAGATTATTAACTATTAAAAAACCATATAAAAGGAAAATAAAAATTTAAGAATAAAATCATGCAGTTTATTTCTCAACCAATATAAATTAAAATAAATTATCAACTCTAAATACCAATAAATACATAATATAAGGACCAAATTAAGAAAAACAATAAGAATAAAGGGTCAAAATGAAAAAAAAATGTGGATCACTATTGTAACCCACAATGCAAATGGATGCGAAGAAAAAATGTTTCTCTCATATCTTTTAACTTTAAGTATCAAATGTACTTTTCAAATAAATTTTAAAAAATCACTTATGCTACTTGAGTTTTTAACTTCGGTTCTTTATCTTTCAATTCAACCATTCTTTAAAAAACAAAAATGAAATTAAATGCTTAAAAAAGATTGATTATGTAAAGAAAACGTTTAAGGATCAAAATAAAAATATGGCAAAAAACTATATTATAATTCAAATTTAATTGTTAAAGGGTGTATAATAGGAGAATTTATAGTAAAAGAGTCACGTTTATATTATAGTCAATTTGCTATGCTTTGTTTATTATTATTTTTACTCAATCAAATGACAATAATAAAAATACCATTTAATTAACTGAATAAAATAAAAATATAATGCATGACTATAATATAAAAAACATAAAAAAATAAAAAGAGAAGGGGGTGTTAATCTAAATATAATATTTTTACATAAAAGACAATGAAAAAAACAGGGTTGGGCTCTAAGAGACCTAACCCATTTATGTTGGGCCCACGCGAGGACTACTAGGCAAATTGCGAGATTGGGCCCTTTTGTTTTCACTCCCCCACCCTACTTTTTTTTGGAAAAAAAAAATTAACAATTGCCAAGTTAGATGACATATCACCTAATCTTGCCCAAAATATTTGGCCATAGCAGTGCCCGGAAAATCATGACTTAAGAGTTTTTAATCTAAAAACTTGTTTTTTCAACATATTTTTTACACAAAACAACTAAAAATATTTTTAACTAAAAATCAACCATAGCTCGGATCTATTTTTTTTTTATGAACTTTAGAGATAAAAACACACATAATATTAACTCCTCTCGTCAAATAGAATAATTTGACATAATTTTTATTTATTTTGGTAGTCTAAATCGATATTAATTATATGTTTCTCACTCTATAGCTGGAATCGAATGACCTTTCTTGTCTCATCTCTTTCTATGAGGGATTAAAAAATAACAAAAAATAAACTTCTTACCAAAAGTGAATTTGAAAAATATTGAGGCACAAAAACTATATAATATGTGTGATTTCTAAAGTTTGAGAAGCAAAGTATATTTTGTTTTAAACTCATGGCACGCCACTCATGTTTGATGTCATTTTCATTTCGGTCTTTATTTTTTCAAACTCGCCCTTTCTTCAAAAATTAAAATCAATTGATGAAGTTACTGAAAATGAAGGATCAAGGACCATAATTAAAAAAATAAAAAAATTATGAATCATGGATGAATAGTGAAAAACCCATGTATCTTACTCTTTTATGTAATTTAGAGAGCATGAATGGTTGCGTCAGTGAATAAAAATGTGGATGCCCACCCAATTTCAGTTAGTCAAGAATACCTTAAGAAGTATTCTGAAAAACAGGTTGAATCATAAAAGAGAAAAGAAGAAAGCTGAACTTAAAATTTAGCCTAAGACTGGTAAATAAGTTTGCTATTCAAATCTTGTAAAATGATATTTAAGGTAGACAACAATTCATCAGGCCTAGTCAATGACCAAAAGTGGGATTTGCAGTCACTGCACTTAGCTACTAATTTATATAGCAGTTTTTGATTTTGAGTTCGAGTTAGAATATTTTTTTATAAAAATCTAAGATAATCAAAATTTTATTCGATAATCTAAACCCATAAAATATAATTTTCAAATATAAGGTTTACTCAATATAAAAAAAAAAAAGATGTCTCAACGTCCAAATAAGGCATGCATGATGGCATAGTTTCACCTACCAATGGTTACAAAAAGTTGATGTCATATGGCTAAAATATTTTTTATCGAAACAAGTGACTGGCGTGTTGGGGGGCATCACTTCAAGACCCCTAGTGAGCGGAGTTTTTTTTTTTTATATTAGTATGGGTGTATTTGGTATTGTTTTTATTTTTGTGATTGAAGTTTTAAAAATATAATTTTATAAAAAATATTTTAGCTGCGATTCAAAATAATTTTTAAAGTATTTCATTAAAATTATGGTTGAGTTTGAGGTTAATGAAAAATAATTCCAAGTGTTTGGTTACCAAGCTTTTTATATTGCTTTCAACCTGTGAAATTATTTTAAATTGTGTGTATGATTTTTTAAATATTTAATAATTATAATAATAAAATGTAATTAATAATTCAAGTAAACTAGACACTTATTTTTATTTTCCCATCAAACTACTTGTAATTTCATCACGAATTAAATCCATACGTTAAGGCTTCTATTATCCCGGAACAATATATGATAAAATATCATCCAAAATAAAATTAGAATCACGAGACAAAAAAATATATTGTGATTTCTTCTAATATATTTATTTATATTTTAATTAATTTTTAGATTATTTTAATATTAAAAATATATATTTTTATATTAATAAACCCCACCCCCGACCGTCTCCCTCTCTCAGATCAAAAGACAAGAAAAGAAGCTAATAGCTGATTTTCTAATTTTATGTGGGATCGTGTCATATTTCAGCTTATTGCAATTAACCAAATACTAGATTCGGGTGCTTCTTTGCAACCTCCAGTTACATCCCAATCCCAAACACACTCTCAGACCTGCTGTGAAAATAGTAAATATTCTGCCATTAGAATGAGCAGAGTGTCATTTCCTTCCCCCAAATCCCTGTTAATTCAATTGGATCGCAAGAATAGATGTACAGAAAACGTGCACTCGGTTTATTAATTGCAATAAGCCTATTTATAGGCTACAGTACAAGACTCAATTAAACTAACTAAACAGAAAATAAACTGAACAACTAATAACCAATACCCAACTGTATACCAACTACTATACCAGATACCCAACTATTATAACAGAAACCCAACAAACCCTCCCTTAAACTGAGTTACCACTTTGTAAGCAGTTTACTCAAATGACAGTTCATACACACCCATCAATTCTCTCAATTTGACAAAAGCTTCAAGTTTCAAAGGCTTTGTCATTATATCAGCCAATTGCTCCTGTGACCTGCAGTATTTCAGCTCCACTTCACCATTCTTAGACAAGTCTCTAAGAAAATGATACCGAATTGCTATGTGTTTGCTCCTCCCATGCATGATTGGATTCTTAGAAAGTTTAATGGTTGAACAATTATCACAAAAAATCTCACACCCTTCTTGACTCCAGCTGATATGCTTCAGAATTCTAAGTACCCAAATAGCTTGACATGCACACACAGCAGCTGATATGAATTCAGCCTCAGTAGTTGACAAAGTAACTACAGGCTGCTTCTTGGAACACCATGAAACAGCACCACTACTCATAACAAACACATATCCGGAGGTGCTTCTTCGATCATCCAAGTCCCCAGCATAGTTACTATCAGAATACCCAACAATCTTATCATTTTCAGTTCCTTTCTTATAGCAGATTCCCATTCCTGAAGTACCCTTGATGTATCTCAATATCCTCTTCACAGCCATCATGTGTAATTCAGTAGGCTTCTCCATATACCTACTAACCAAACCCATAACATACATCAAATCAGGTCTGGACACAGTCAAATACATTAAACTCCCTATCATTTGCTTGTATAGAGTAGCATCCACTCTTACACCCCCTTCATCTTTAGTTAGCTTGCAGCCCGGCACCATAGGGGTTTTAGTTGCATTGCTGTTCTCCATTCCAAACTTCTTCAAAATTTCACAGGCATATTTCTTTTGATGCATGTAGATGCCTTCATTGTCTTGAACAATTTCAACTCCCAAGAAAAACTTCAATTTTCCTAGGTCAGTCATGTCGAATTCTGCTTTCATTGATGACTTGAATTCATCTAACATCACTTGGTCACTTCCAGCAAAGACCAAGTCATCTACATAGATGCTCACTATAAGAATTTTCCCTCCTTCTTTGACTTTTGCAAACAAAGTATGTTCGCTAGGACATTTTTCAAACCCCTCCTTGATGAAATAAGCCTCTATTCTGCTATACCATGCCCTAGGGGCTTGCTTCAAGCCATACAAGGCCTTTCTCAACTTCAGAACCTTACCTTCATTTCCCTCCAGCACATACCCCTTAGGTTGTTCCACATACACTTCCTCTTCTAGCTCACCGTAAAGAAAAGCACTCTTTACGTCTAGTTGGTAGACAACCCAGTCATGAAAGGCTGCCATTGCTAGAATAATTCTGATAGTATCCCATCTAGCCACAGGTGCAAACACCTCAGAATAGTCAACCCCATGTTTCTGTGCATAGCCTAAAGCCACTAATCTGGCCTTGTATTTGTCTACCTCTCCTTTCTCATTCAACTTCGTTTTGTAGATCCATTTAACACCTATTGCTCTAGCCCCCTCAGGTAAGCTGGTTAGGTCCCAAGTTCTATTCTTTTCTATTGCCTGAATTTCACAATCCATGGCTGACTTCCACTTTTGGCTCTCGGCTGCCTCTTCATAGGTGGATGGGTCTCCAGATTCAGTGTACAAAACCAAGTTTTGAACCTCATCTTCTTCTGACAAATCTTCTCCAGTGATGTGATCCATCATCCAAGCAGGTTTCCTCATAATTCTCCCAGTTCTTCCTTGAACACTGTCTGCAGTAGAGGAATTTCTTCCATCACAAATTCTAGTTGTTTGTTCACCACTACCTGCTGCTACAATAGCCTCTGCATTCTGAGTTTCAGCTTCTGTTTCATTCTCTCCCCCATTCTGGCCCTCACTTCTAACATCAGTTTCACTGCCTTCACCATTACCAGCCCCATCATCCTCATTGTCTCCCCAAGTTAGCACACCTTTTCTGCCATCTGATTCCTCTCGGCACCAATTCCACTTTTCATTTTCAGCAAAGACAACATCCCTACTAACCACTACCTTCTTAGTGACTGGATTGTATAATCTATAAGCTTTTGACCCACTGCATACTCCCAAGTGAACACATTTGATGCTTTTATCATCCAATTTTTTTCTCTTATGATCATGATTGTGAGCATAAGCAATACACCCAAACACTCTACAATGTTTCACAGATGGTTTAAGATTGCTCCAGGCTTCTTCTGGAGTTTTATCTCTCACAGCAATGGTGGGGCTTCGGTTCATCAAGTATACTGCCCAATTGACAGCCTCAGGCCAAAATTCCTTTGGCACCTCTTTTTCACTCATCATGCTTCTAGCTTGATTCATAATTGTTCTATTTTTTCTCTCCGCAACTCCATTTTGCTGAGGGGTATACCCAGCAGTGAGTTGCCTACTGATTCCATGGGTTCTACAGAATTCTTTGAAACTTTCAGAATTGAATTCCCCACCCCTATCTGTTCTTAGGCAGCAGATTTCCCTCTCAGCCTCTTTTTCTACTAGTTTCTTGAAATTTATGAACAATTTCAAGGCTTCTGACTTTTCAGTCAAGAAGAACACCCAAGTTTTCCTAGTTAGATCATCAATAAACGTAATCAAATATTTCATTCCACTATTTGATTCAGGACTCACAGGACCACATATGTCCGAATGTATCAACTGCAATTTTTCAGAGGCTCTCCAATCACTTTGCTTGGGAAAACAGTCTCTGTGCTGTTTTCCCATCATGCATCCCTCACACACTCGGGTTGGACCCTTCACAAGTGGTAACCCATTGACCATTTTCTTATGGTGTAGGGTTCTCAGCCCTTTATAGCTCAAGTGTCCCATTCTTTGATGCCATAACATTGATTCATCCATATTGACAGTATTGAAACAAGCATGTTCAACAGTTCTACTATCAGCAGTTCTACTAGAGGCCAATAACACAAACATTCTGTTTGTGGACATACTACTCTCCATTATTAAGCCCCTAGATGGATGATACAGTTTGCATAAATTGTGTCGAATTAGAATAGCTAATCCATTTTCTTGCAACTGCCCAAGACTCAACAAATTGTTCTTTAACTCAGGTATGTAATATACCTGAGTAATCACTTGCACTGCCCCCTCTACTTCCATCTTAACAGTCCCTTTTCCCATTACCATCATCCTAGCATTATTACCCAATTTCACCGATTGCCTAAATTCAACATCCAATTCAAGAAACCACATTTTATCACCCGTCATATGGTTGCTACACCCGGAGTCAAGGAACCATACCTCTTTTCGTGTAGCATTGTGAAGGTCTACATGTGCCATAAGAAGCATTTCTTCTTCCTCCTCAAGCTCTGCATAGTTGGCCCCTTTAGACCACTCTGGGCATTCATACTGGAAATGCCCTAATCTGTGGCATTTGTAGCACTCGATTAGGTCTTTGTTGAGCTGCCTTTCCCTTCCTCTTCCTCTGCCACGAAACCCTCTGAATGAGCTTCTGCCTCTGCCTCGAGATGATCTTTCATCATAGACAATTTTCAGTGCCTGTTCTTCATCTTTGTGTTCTTGCATTCTTTGTTCATGAACCAGTAGACTCCCGTGAAGGTCGTCAATACTCATAGAGTCCAAATCATTCGACTCTTCGATCGAACACACAATGTAATTGAACTTCGGTGTCATGGATCTTAGGATTTTCCCCACCACTGTGTTTGGTTCCACCTTCTCTCCATGCGTCTTCATCTTGTTTGCTACAGTTAGGGTTCTTGACAGATACTTGTCTACACTTTCCCCTTCTTTCATGCTCAAAGTCTCAAATTCTCTTCTCAAGGCCTGCAACTGCGCCCTTCTCACTTTTGTCGAGCCCTGGTATTTTTGCTTCATCGAATTCCAGATGGCTTTTGACGTCCCTTTGTCAAGAATGGTCTCCATGATTTCTCGATCAATGGCTTGGAACAGAAAGTTCTTCACCTTTAGATCCTTGAGCACGGCTGCTTCTTCTGCTGATTTTCTTTGCCCTTCACTCGAACCAGTACCTTGCGTCACTGTTGGGATTCCTTCTTCAATTAGGCTCCACATTTCTTTGCTTCTCAAGAAATTTTCCATCATCATGGACCAGTGATCGAAGTACCCAGTGAATTTGGGTATGGTGTTATGAACAAATTGCTCTGAAGTCATTTTCCCGAGTTCTTGCTTGCCCTAGATTTCGATTCTCTCTGTGTTTCACTCCCCTGGGTTTTGATCCCCGTGTATTCCACTTCGCCCACTCTTACTCTTTTCCCTTTGTGTTTCCCCTTCTCTCACTCTTGTTCACTCAGGTCCCCTTTTGGTAGATCCACGCTCTGATACCAATTGTTAATTCAATTGGATCGCAAGAATAGATGTACAGAAAACGTGCACTCGGTTTATTAATTGCAATAAACCTATTTATAGGCTACAGTACAAGACTCAATTAAACTAACTAAACAGAAAATAAACTGAACAACTAATAACCAATACCCAACTGTATACCAACTACTATACCAGATACCCAACTATTATAACAGAAACCCAACAATCCCTGCAGGACTTCCAAGTCTTGTACAGACACGTATATAGAAATTCACTCTTTGAGAAGAAGAAGAAAAGTGAGGTCTGATACTTGAGGAAACTAAAAGAGCGAAGAAACAAAAATAAAGAAAAGAGAGTTCATCCAATAGACTGGGTGGGTAATCTCCCCTGGCAAAAACCACAAAAGAGAACCCGAAAACATTGATTAAACAAAGAAAAACTCTTGTTTCATTTCCTATCATCGTCGTCGACGTCGTCGTCGTCACCATCATCAGAATCACCACCATCCTCGAACTCCGCATCTTCATCGAAATCCTCAATCTCCTCATCATAATCAACATCCTCGAAATCATCTTCATCCTCGTCACTGATCACTGTCTCGCTCTTCCCACGTGCCTCCACACGACCCGTCTCTCCGAACCCACCAAATCTCCAATTCAAAACCCCATTCATGTCCCTTCCAAGGCCAGCATTAGACTGCTCCCCAAGTAAATTGAAGATGGGCTTTTGTTGTGGCTGTAATAGCGCTGCCGGGTCAGAAATGAACTGGCTGGTGATGTTACTGGACCCACCTAAAAGAGAGCCGCGTAGGAGATGGAGAGGGAACGACTTGCCGCTCTTGAACAGCATCATCCTTGTTGCTGGAGTTGCCATTTGAGAGGAGAGACCGGGTTAGTGTTTTGCACGCTCTGTTTTGGAGGCGGATGGTGATTTGCACCAGGGGTTTTATATAGGGAGGGTTTAGGGTTTTACGACGGTGGAGGGTAGGGACACGTGGCAGTAGGGAAGGTCGAAGGTAGTTTCTAGAGACCGTGTTCGTGATGATTTGTAGAGGCCAAGTTGCCTTGCCAAGAAACATTTTCTTTGAAATATTAATTTATTTGAAATATTTTTATATAATTATTTTCTTTTATAAAATATTTTATTAAAAAAAAAGTTTTTTTCTCGGTGTTTTTTATTTGACTTTAGGGGTTGATCTCACCTATCTAGTTTAATTCTTTCCGGTTTGACACCCTTTTTCTTCTTCTTGTGTACTTGATTTTCATGGCTTTTAAAATATATCAAAGCTTCTCTTCAATTTGAATTTTCTTTGGATTTAATCTCTATTTCTTCAATTGATTTATTTTTTTTTTGAATTTTTTAGATTTTATCCATGTTTTCTTATTTTTATTTGAGATCATATTTAAAATTGATTTATTTTATAATTTTATTCTTTTTTATTTTTGACTTTGGCGATTTTTCTATAATATTATCTTCCATCATTGAATTGAGCTTCTTAATTAAGTCTAGGTTTACGATTTAATGAGTTGTGAATTTGGAGATTAATTTAGTTTTAAAAGATGAGTTCATTTTTTTAAAAAAAAAATCTTAAGATCATTGTTTTTCCAATTTTATTAATAAACATTTGATTTTATTGGAGATTGAGATTTGTTAATAAAAAAATTTCACTAATTTTGAAAACAACGAGGATTATCTCAGGTTTTCTTCTTATTTATCTTTCTTTGTTAAGTTTAGATTTTTTGAAAGAGATTTTTGTTTTGAACTAAGTTGAATCAATTGCCTAAATATAACCATGCTAGATATAATGATAGTGACTATCAATATGTTTACCTCTAATACCAATTTCACCATTTTCTTGTAGTTTGATTATCACATATAATTTTGATTGGATCATCATCAATTTCTTTAACTTTTAGATCTGCAAGAAATATTTTATCTAGAAAACTTCACAAGTAATTTAATATATTCAACTTTCATGGTACTTTAGCTACACAATTATTAGTTATACCCCATCTTGAAGAATCAACATGGAGTAACTTTCAAGTTTGTATAACCCAAGGGACAAAAATTATAATGGGCACAAATACCACATCAATTAAACAAAGGTTTCTCTCTACATGCATCAAATCTAATAACTTGAAATTCTCTCTTTCTTTTTTGAAAAATATTTTATTTTTAAAAAGCTCAAATTTATGTGGTGCATGGAAATAAATGTTGCATTTGAATTTCTTTTAGCCTTTCTTTCGTCTTCTATACTTGGTGTCTGTTTGAGAGTGTGATTGAGGTTGTTTTTGAATGTTTTTTTTTAGAAATGCATTAAAATAATTTTTGACATCAGTACATGAAAATCATCTAAAAACACCAAAAATTTTTAATTTTTTTTAAAATAACTTTTGAAACGCAGTGTCAAACACCTCCTTAATATAAAAATTTCATGGTAATTTGCCTACCCGATGTGATATAATAATTGATTCCCTTGAACAAGGCGAACTATATAATAGTTGAAACTTGCATCTTGTTAGCAATAAGATTTAGTAACAATAACTAATTTATCACTTTCTTTCATATTATAAGTGAAGCATATGTCTTAGAAACATTATCATATGATGGAAACAAGTATATTTTTCTCTATGATTTCTCTATTATCATCTATATATTTTTCATAAGATGTAGCATTTTCAAGGTGATGGAAGTGGAACATCAACATTAATTATTTGTCTAAAAAAAAACTCAACACTTTCAAATAGGAAAATTGGTACCATTGAATTTCTTAATTTTATCTTTATTAGCCAAAATTATGGCAATTAAAAAATATATAAATTAAACAATAATATAGTACTTTGATATAATTATATATATCTTACTTCACCCACATGTTGTTTATGTGTGACAAAGACTAACTTTAATGCTTCTCTGTTTTAGAAAAGATTGAAATTATGACCATAATGATGGTTCAAGAGGGAAGAAAAAGAATGTACCAAGTTATATTCTATGAGGAATATAAAATTTAATTTTTAACAAGTTGTTTTTTAACATGAAATATTATCATAATTTAATAAATTTTAGTGAATAATAAATTAATCTTAAATAACTATTGATTCATATTATGGAAAAACTTCATAACTCTGTAAAAGCCGCTTTATGTCCTTAAAAAATCAGACTATAGAGAAAGAAATTAGAGTTCTCGAGTCCTAATATTGGAGGTCTTAGTAAAAAGAAACTAATATATTAAAAAAATTAATTAAATAATCTTCAAATAAATAAATAGCTAAAAGGAATTGTTGATCAAGTTCTTTGGACATGTTTTCAAGCAATCATGTCACCTTAAATCTTAAGTTATTAGATAATGTCTTATAATATATATTATTCTTTAACACATCCTCTCAAGTAAAAATTATTCGAGTTTTAAACTTGCACACGTATCGACACTAACTTTTGCTTAGTTTTTATCAAATAAAATAATAATGAGATTTGAACTCGTAACTATTAGGTTAAAAAAACTCTAATATCATGTTAAGAAATCATCTCATGTAAAAAATTAAGCTATCAGATGATATCCTACAACATAATATATATTATTCTATAACATATATTTCGAATTTCAGAAGTTTCCAACAGAACTCAGCCGGAAAGTCCAAGTAATCATCAATAACTAAAAACAATGTCCAAATTGAACAACGACCAATTTCAAAGTAAATTTTGAAAGCTGTCCCTTTGGTTATGTATCTATGAACAAAACTTAGAGTTCAGTAGCAGCCAGCACCTAGCATTTCAACATGATTGCAGGCTGCCGACACCTATTTTACAATGCAACTGAACATGTACATAAAACTTTATGATCTCATCCTTATCTACATCAATGTACAATTTGGAAAAATAAATATCATATAGAAATAACCATCTAATTGTCCATGATAAAATTTGGACTTCTCAGTATGAATCAGGACACCTATCTTGCACGTCAGATATGTAAGATGCTTTCCGTCACTTCTCAAAATTGATCTACTCATCCATAAACTCATCTACATTGTAGCCATGGGGCCATTACCTGATCAGTTATCACCCCTGTTTCCTGATGTTCGGAATTTTTCAGTTTCCTGGACTCCAATCTGTGAAAGCTGCTTCGTTAGTATATCAACATAGGCAGGCAAGGAGTCCTTAAAACTCTTGGAGCAGCTCTTATCACCCTCGTCGACGTCCTGAACCCCACCGTTGACCAGACACCCTACTTGAGCACCACCCATATATGCTTTACAGGCCACCAGAATATCGTTAGCTCGCCTGTGGAAATGACCCAGTACAAAGTCCTCGAAATGCTGCAGCCAACCATGATTTGAATTTATTGTTTTAAAATCTAATGTTATGCAAGCCTTTACACCAAGTTAGAAATCCCATGCAAGGTTTGCTAGAATAAATGCAAGCCTGGTCTGTGCACACTGGGTCTATGACCAAGAAACAATTACCATCCACTCTTCCGGTCATTCATGGCGAGTACCCTTGACTGCCTAAACTTCCAGTGGTTCTTGTTTTTAACATGTTTTAAACGTACTAAAAACTTTTCCAATTAGCAGTTTAGTGGTGGACATAGGAAGGTTACCCATATTTTCTATAATTTATGCTTCTCCCGGGATTATTATCCAAATAACTCAGATGACAATTTAAACCAGAAAGAATTCATAAATCAAATAAGCAGTTACAGAAACTTGCCTTGGGCGGGCTCCTCATTGTGTAAACCATTGTTTTCAGCGAAAAGCAAAAGGTATTCTCACTGTACTCCTGAGATCGCTTTTCACCATTTGCCGAACCACTCATTCGTTCAAATCCAGGCTCATTAAAGAAGGGCTTCTGATTCAATATCAATGCCTGTATAGATACAAGAACTTGTAGCACAGTCGAGACTCCGGGTTGCCACATCTCATTCTTGTTACCCTTCCAGGTTCCAAGAAGGCTGAGGCATACTTTCCCACAGCTGTACAAGTTTGGGTTGAGTCGAAGACCACCAGAATGATAGTAGACAAGCTAGCACGGACAAATCCAAAATTATGAGATGGAAAACTGTACAGCAGAAGATGAAAAGATAATACACCCACAACTTCTCTCACATACCGGTGGTACTCTGGGGTAGCCAGCAGGGAAAAAAACATCAAAGAAAAAGAGACCATCATGGTAGGGAGTACCCTTGGCTCCAATAATTACTGCCCGCAATAGGTCCATCCTTGTTTCATAAACCCTAACAAATATAGAATCTGTTGACATATAATAGTAGGACAAACAAAACGTGAGAATGAATTATGCAAATATTGAAAATTTATAAACTGTCAAAATTATAAAGTCTCTCAGTCGTAAAGAGAAAAAAAGGCAACATGCTTAAGAGCATTGATGAAATAGAGGATTCGATAAATAAAAAATAAAAACAGTCCTTGTAACAGAAAGGAGGTCCTTAGGAGAAGAAAAAAATGGGGCCCAACATCCACTCAAACTTGCAATGGTAATTAATGATCAGAATCATAAGGGTTAAAGCGTACCTGGCAAATCATTTTCCAGGATTCTCCACTCGCTCTGAATTCTCTTTGCCCAGGGCTTTGGTGGCTGCCAGAAAGAGGATGCTATAGCATTATGCAATCAAGTCGTTGATAGAAAAATAAAAGAAAAGTTAACATGATTGCATCTTTTAAAAAACTCACCTGCTTCATCGAAGAACTTTTAGTATAGTGATGATCTGAATGATCTTCTACTGTATCAAATTGTTTAAATAATTGTACCTTTCTGAGGATATCATCTTTATCTACATTTTTTGGAGTCCCAGCTATACTGTCTTCAGGAGGGATATGTAAAGCATCAAATGGATCATAGACATTTGGATGACTTGTATGGTTAGAAAATGAATAATTTAATTTCGACACCAGTGAAGAGATAGAAGGGCTAATAATAGGAAAATGATCCAAGCCATCCACAAATGGAATTGCAGGATCGGTATGTCCCAAATGTGCTGGGCCAACTCCATGAGGGGGCATAACACCGTCTAAGTGCATTGCATAACCATAATCAGTTGAGCTACTTGAAGAAACCAGATTTTGTTTACCCTGGAAAGGTGCAAAATTCAAGGCACTCCGCCCATGTTGTGAAACAATCTGTTCTTTCATACCTTGGGCAGTTTGGGGAAGTGACCAAGGAGAGGACAGGTTCACTCCAGATTTATGGCTCGTGGAATCCATAGGGTTATGAAAGCTTGAACCACTCATTGGACTCAGCTTCTTGCTTGCATGGGCCAGCTTCAATGACCATGAACCACCACCGTTAGATTGCATTTGATTGTTTACATTGAAAGAATTAGTTCCATTAGCAGATTTCTTAGCATTATCATCAGAATTTGGCAGCCATGGAATGGGGGCCTCCACTCCAGAAGGAATATCCACCTTGTCAAAATAGGATTGTAAATATGAATACTCATCAAAATCCATTAAGTCGTCGGAAAAAAGATTCATACACGTGCCATCATCATAATCAAGCTCATCCACGTTAATTAAATTATTTTCTCCAGGTGAAAGACTGAAAAGATGACTGGAAATGCCGTCCTAGAAAAAAAATTAAAAATATCAATAGAAAAAAAAGAAAAAAGAAACACCATATATTATCTCTAACAAAGGTATGATGTATAAACTAAAATGTACCTTAGCTTGACTGTAGCCACCAGAATTATCTTTTATGGATTTTCCTTTGTTCTTCAAGTCATTTTTCTTGTCAAGAATCATCACATCAATGGCATCTTCATCCTTGTCAACATTAATTATTTCATGAAGAACAGCCTACAATTTATTTATTTATACAATTACAGTGCATGAGCTGATGGGAGTGAAAGGAAAGTAAAGGATTAAAGGAAGGAAATTTAATGCCTTTTCTTTGAGAGTTAAGATGAGACAAGAAAACTTTCCTAATGTTACCCTCAAGAGATAAAAAAAATTAAATATTGATGAGAATGAAATGGAAAAAGATATAATTTATTGATTTCACTTTCTTTTCCACTCATGCCACCAGCAAGAGAAATTTACTTAATGAAGAAGTTTGATTCTTTTCTTTTCCTCTTATTTATTTGCATTGTTTCACTTGTGTTCCTTTGCAGATATAAATATCCTAAATAGTTTTAGAATATCTGTTCAAGAAAAAAAGAAAAAAGGAACCATGGAAAGAGATCAGCGTTATTTAGTAAACAGTAATTGAGAAAGCAATGTTAACAATACAAAGTGAATTTCTCATATATATTTCTTACACACCTTAAGAAGATGGAAAAAAATAAATACGACACTATAATTACAACAGCAACCTGAGCAAAATAAATTGAAAACCAAATAGGTAGGTGTTATATTCCTGCTACTTAAACCATTTATCTTGAAGCATTTAAGGGAGTAGTCATTCTTTTCCTGCCATGAAGTAGATAAATCCAATGATGCAGGGCTAAAACAGGATTAAGAGTATTTAGGCTCCAGCATTCCAGTAAAATCTCCAGCATTGTTGAAAGGATTAAAAGTATTTAGTCTTTGCATTTATTTAATTTGTTCATGATTGCTTGTACAACACAATTAGGTAAAATGAAGATTGCATGTGTTCTTGAGTTACTAGGATTTAGCCTCTTGGAAGTAGTTACCGTCTCAAAGCCAAAATATAGAGAAAAGGTTGACTTTCTAGAAAAAAAAGTGATTACAATAATAGAATCGAAGTTGTCTTTTCAAGTCTATCATGAACTTGTAATTTTGATAATTAAAGTGTTTAACAAGGAAAGAGGTATTATATTTGTTTCCCTCTGGAAACCTAAGTTTCAATGGAACACCAAAATATATCCATGGCTCCATGCCTCATTGCGCTCCCATACACAGCAATTGGTGTTGGAGCCAAAGACAATTCATAAATCTGCACCATACAAGATCACACAAGTCGAACAGAATAAAGAACCAAATTGTTGTGATTGCACCAGAAACAACATAAACTAGAAGCTGATACTTATCTAAGCCTTTCAAAACACCCTTGAATCATAGAAATTTGTTTGAAACTGTCTCCCGTTGAAACTAGACCAATTGTTAATAGCAGCTGCAAAGTCTGAGGTTGTTTGCAACAATAAATTAACCTATAGGATGGAAAAGGAAACGAGATTGGACGAAAGAGAACCATGATCAAACACCATAAAAGAGCACCATACTCCAATATAGTCCCAACCTTAAGATACCAAAGGTCAATTTATCAAGTTCAACTAGTTGGTCTCTCTTTTCCCTTCTCTCTCTAGTAGAGAGTAAGAAAGTAGTTTGAAATCTGGGGCTTTGGAGCCCTAGTACCAAATGGCTAACATTTCCTCCTTTGGCGCTTTCCCTCTCATGAAGGGGGAATACGCCCTCCACAAGGCTTTGCTTGTGGCAAACCTGGTTCATACTAAATTAAAACAAGGAAATCATGACACAATTCCATCTTTCAAAGTAGAGTGTAAAATTATTCAGATGTTAGTAATAAGTCAAACTTATATTTGAGAATTCTTATGTTAGTAAAAACTTTCCAAATTGTGCTCATTAATTCTAGCATAATCCCCAACCTAGTTTCATCTCTCAAACCCATCCTACAACTAACCATTTTAACTCCAAAACCATTACATTACCACAAAAGTAGTGTGCTTGAGAGGGCCACTTGATGATCCCAGGACCTGACACCCATAGAATAGGCCAAATACAGCACAAAACATTTTGAGGAAAAAAAAGGTTCAAACAATAGAAAACAAAGCAGCCCACTTTTCCTACGAATGCAAGTTTAAAAAATATGTTGATCATTCCTTCTCTCCGAAAACAGCTTGCTGCAAGCATTATTATTTCATTCAAACAGTCATTCTCACTAGTAAAGACTCAAAAGGTGCACCTATCAGTAAACCTCTCCGATATCTCAGCCTTTTTTCCCATTATAACCAATTCAATTATTCAAGCAATCAACAAAGAGGCACCGACTTTGACAATAACAGAGACACTAAATCCCCAGGAAAAAAAAGTTAATCAGTTAAAAAAAATCAAGATAAATTCATGATCAGAATAAATGAAGGGAAAGGCTCAAAATTGAATGAACACAACAATTTTTTTAACAAGAACCTGTTTGTTTTTTTGCTGCTCAGTACTGTGAGAGCGAGAAACAATCGGAGCTGGAGGAGGTGGGATTTCGATCACTTCAGGGTCCATGAACACTCTTTTTCTCCTGTTTGGTTAGTGAGAAAGTGAGGGGAAAAAAAGAAACGAAAGGGAATTCCAATTCAAGAAAAGGAAAGGAAAAAGAGGTATTGAAAGAGAAGAGAGACTTGGAATTCAAAGGGATGTGCAGCGGCGACGGCGGCTTCATTGATGAAGATGATGATGATCCGCTTGTGGAGAATCAAGAAAAAATGAAACGCGGCTTGGCTTGGCTTGGCCAGGTGAGAGAATACAGATAGAAGTGGTTCAGTTTCGGTGTTCTTAAGGCTTCACGCCTAGCAAATGGGTAAGACAGAGATGACTAGCATGAGTCTTCAATTCTTTTTGTCTTCTCTCAATTTATTGTTAAAGTATTTTTTATTTTAAAATATATCAAAATAATATATATATATATATATATACATATAAAATAATTTTAAAAAATAATTTTTGGTTGAACAATGTTTTCAAATAGCTACTTTTATATGTCATAAGAGATTTATTTTATTTTTGAGTATTTAATTATATTTTTTGTTGGATTATCTTCTCAATTATTATTATACATTTGTTTACTATTATTAAACCAAAATTTTAAATTAAAGCAAAGAAAAAATAATTATTTAAAAAATAATAATTTTAGAATACAAAAATAAGCAAGCTCATGATGTTTGGTGAGGGTTAATATAGGGTGTGATGACAGTAGTGATATGTTTGGATAAAATCTCAACTTATTAGTATTAGATGGTGTTTTCATTATATTTTTAAAGTTTTTAATATTAAAAACAAATTTTAAATTAAAAAATATTATTTTAATATATTACAATTTTAAAAAATAATTTCAAATACAAAAGAGGCACTTACTTGGAAATCAATTATGATCTTCTATTTTATGGATTCTTCCAAGAATTCAAAAAAAAAATAAAAAATTGTGTCAGTTTAAAGTTTAAACAGGATTTAAAGTCAATAGAAAGCCTCTCAACCGATGGATTACCTGTAACTATTCCATCAATGGCTGAGATCAAAGTAAGAAGTCAATAGAGGTAGAAGTATAGTATACTAACCCAGGAGTTGAACCCTTAGGGCATCTCCAACGGGAGGAGCTATCCCGCTAGCCAAAGGCAAAATTTCAAAAATTTGGTTTTTTTTGTTAAATTTCCGTCTCCAACGGGAAGAGCAAAATAAAGAGGCAAAATGGCTTCTTCATCTTCGGGAGCCATTCCTACATGTGTATTCTGCAGAGGCAAAAAAAATAAGACCGTTGTAAATGTTACCGTTGTTGCCATTGTACATATTAAAACACCCATCAACAACAAATCAAAACACAGCTACACAACTCAACAAAGCAACAGAACACCCATCAACACAGCTACACAACTCAACAAAGCAACAGAACACCCATCAACACAGCAACCCAACGAAACACATCAACCCACCGAATTCAACAATTGAACACCCATCAACACAGCAACCCACTGAATTCAAAAATTCAAAAAACACAGAATATTTTGTAGCCAATCCGAAGAACCCATGTGATTGAAACTGAACAGAAGCTTTGATTTCGAGTTGAACAAGAACCCATGTGATTGAAACTTCAACAAGAAACACAGAGCAAAAGCTTTGATTTCTTCTTCAACAAGAAAACAACACAACATAGCAAAATAGAGGGGGGGCAACGAAGAAGAGGAGGAGGAAAATAGAAGAAATGGGTGTGTGGGGGGCGGCTGGAGGAGAGTGAACGCCTGTGTGGGGAGTGGACGGGTGTGTGTGGGGTGGGGGGCTGCTGGAGAGGAGTGGACGGCGGCGTGGGGGGGGGGGGCGACTGGGGGGGGTGGACGATGGGTGGGGCAGCGGCTAGAGGTGGGGGGGGGCGATGGCTAGAAGAGAAAAAGATAGGGTTTTTTAGATTGAAATGAAAATGAAGGAGACAAACGGGGAATATAATAATAGTTATTAATTATAATAATACCTTATAATTAATAATTATAATAATATTTGTTTTTGTTTGTATTTAAAAATACCTTGATGACAAGAGAGTAAAAAATTATATACAAAATTAATAATTATATTATTAGGGTTTTTTAAAAGCAATTATATTACACTCTTATTAATTGTATAATTAAACTACATACAAAATAATTACATTATATTTAAAATAATATAAAAAAATGGCTCTCCAAAATGGATTTTACCATTGGAGCACACATTAACAAAAAACCATATATACACTATTCAAACATCCATTTTAAAGATTTGTCTCTCCAAAATAGCTACTCCCGCTGGAGATGCTCTCAGTCTTTTTCCAACAGACTTTTGCGATATTTCATGTTCCCACATGCACCCGGTGGAAAGTCTGGTTACGAGACCCACTTCTTCATGTACTCCACATAAGTTTTAGTACTAGGGAGTGGCTATTTAATTATTTGATAATATATTTGAAGTTATTTTTTTATTTTATATATTTTTAAAAATATTTTTGACATTCATATAAAAATATGAATAATTTTTTTTTAATTTTTTTTTAAAATACAGTGCTAAACAAGCATTAATGTTTAAAAGAATTGTTTTCGAACCATTTTATATGTTAGTTAATCTAAATTAACTTTTATTTATGGGTTATTTCACAAATATTTTTACACTTAGTTAACACCAAAATATGAATTTAGAAAATAAAAAATATATACATCGTTGATTAAAATTAAAATCAATTTTGAATCAATTGAGATTTCCTTTTTTTCTTTTTATGTGAAATGCATTCATGTTTAAACAATCATTTTTATATAATAAAAAATTAAATAAAATGCTATAAAATTAGGAAAGTGTAAAACATATCACTTGGTTCTGGCCATTTGTATTGCGAGTTTCAAATATATGGCATCTTAGCAACTCGTAAGTAGACTTCAATTTATTTATTTATTTCAAGGGAGAACTCAAAACCATGCAAATATGAAACAACTTTATGTGTTTAAATTCTATGTATTAATTTATGTAAAATGATTGCTGGATTCAAAATAATCATATATATTAGAGCAGAGGACAAGGGAGCTGATGCATGCATGCGTCCATCCATGGCTGCCGTGGAAGAGATGTATACACAGACTTATAAACATGTGACGTATTGTACACATAATGCACGTAATTATTATATTTTATTAATGTGAATGTTTAGGTTAGTTTATGCGCAACTCGATTAATCTCACAAGTTCTAAAGTTAACGACCATGTAAGTCTTTAATGAATTTCATATTTGTAATCGTAAGACTCGAACCTAAAACCATAAAAAAAACAAACCTCTTAATTTCAATTTTTTACCGCTGAAGCACCTACTAGATGATTGCATACAAATGTGGGGTTACAAAATTTATTTCGGGAGGATCGGTGAATATATTGAAATACAATTTTTATTTAAACATGTTAAAAATAGAATTGAAAGTTATATATTAAGCAGTAAGGGTATGTTTTGAAGTGTGATTTTGTTGCTTTTTAAAATGTTTTTTTGTTCATGAAAAACATCTAAATATTATTTTTTATTTTTTAAAAATTATTTTAACATCAGCATATCAAAATAATAATTTACTAAAACATTTAATTCAAAGAAAAATGTATATATTTTTTTAGTTTTTTTCAAAAATATTATTGAAACATAGTATCAAACAACCCTAAATTATAAGTTTTTCTATTTTTAAGGATCATTATGCATGAAAAAATATTAACGAGTTTTTTTATGACTATTTCTTAACTTTGGGGGAGCTGTGTCCCTGGCTGCAATCCCCAAGTTATGATTTTATAACATGTGGGATCCGTAAAACCATAAGAAACCATCACACTATTTTGTAATTTTGTGTTGATAGTAGAGATTCCCAACGCAGAACAACTATGGCAATCTCGAGAGGTCATTAATTAAATTATTTTTAATCATAATAAAGGTGTTTATTTCAATGTTTAAAATTAATGATTGAGTGTAAAAGATAAAAAAATTATTTTAAATTAAGAATTTTGTTGTTTTTTTAATATTTTCATGTGATAATATTAAAAATAATATTTAAAAAATAAAAAATATATTATTTTAATATATTTCTGAACAAAAAATAGTTACAAAAGTAATCATGTTCACTACTTTTAAAAATAATTTTTTAAAAAATAATTTTTTTTATTTTAAATTAATTTTTTTGGTATTTTAAATCAATTTGACATTCTGATATCAAAAATAATTTAAAAAAATATTATTTTAACA
This sequence comes from Salix arbutifolia, assembly GCA_025169955.1. NCBI lineage: Eukaryota > Viridiplantae > Streptophyta > Magnoliopsida > Malpighiales > Salicaceae > Salix > Salix arbutifolia. The sequence goes on along the minus strand of CM045917.1, from coordinate 26,858,865 downwards.
CATTTCTAAATAAAAATCAATTTAAAAACAATATCAATCATATTTTTAAACAGACACTCTCAAACCAGCACTAAATATTAAAGATATATAGGAAATATAAGAATAGGATGACTTCAAGTTATGATTGCTTTATGAAAAAGTAATTTAAAGTGTTTCTGCACATGTAATTTAGCTAAACAAATTAGGATTGAGTATTTTTCAAGTCATGGAAAAGGAGAAAAAGAACATAAAATTCATATATAATGGTGAGATACCATTGATATCAAATTAAATTCAGTAAAAAAATAATATATAAAATATATTTATGGGATGCCGTACGATTTAGGAGGGCAATAAAAGAAATTAATCGGTGACACGGCAACTGAAGATGTTTTGCTTTCCATATTCCGTCCTCGTACTTCTCAAGAGGTTAGGTCAAAGATATTATCGTTAGCTAAGGGATGTCTGGAATTATACCGAAAGAAGCTTTTTTAAATAGTTTTTTTTTATTTAAAAATATATTAAAATAATTTTTTTATGTATTTTCTTATTTTTAACATTAAAATCATTATACAAGACTAAATAAATATAAATTTAATATTTTTTCTAGCTAAAAGTATTTTTTTAAAGCTGTGTTTGGTATTGCTTTTATTTTTGTAGTTAAGGTTTTAAAAATATAGTTTCATGAATTTAATTTTTTGTTTTAGCTGCGATTCAAAATAATTTTTAAAGTGTTTGGTTAAAATTATAGTTGAATTTGAAGTTAATGAAAAGCAGTTTCAAATGTTTGGTTAACAAGCTTTTCATATTGTTTTCAACTTGTGAAATTATTTTAAAGTGCATGTGTGTGTGTGTATTATTTTTAAAATATTTAATAATTATAATAATAAAATGTAATTAATAATTCAAGTAAATTAGACACTTGTTTTTATTCTCTCATCAAACTACTTGTAATTTTATCACGAACTATAAATTCATACGTGAAGGCCTCTGCGATCCCGGAATAACATATAGTAAAATATCATCTGAAATAAAATTAGGATTACAAGACAAAAATTATATTGTGATCTCCTTCTAATTTATTTATTTATATTTTAATTAATTTTTAGATTATGTTAATATTAAAAATATATTTTTTATATGAAAATATAATAAATGAAACAACAACAAACTCTAATATAATAATCGACAACACTAATTATCCCGTCTCCTTTTCTTTTTTATTCATTAGTTAATATATTTTTTAACTAATTAACTGTAAAATGTTGAATTGGTCAAATGTGCTGTTTTTTTATAAGGGTTTTGATTTAATTTGTTTTAAAAAAAACTATATATTTTATTAATTTTTTATTTATAATTTAAAGTAAAGACAATTAAAATAATTTTTTAGAAAGGAAAAGGTGTATCTTTTCGATCTAAATTTTATTTCCTTACTAACTCATTTCTGTTTTTTACAATGAAAAATATTTGTTTTAATAAAAAAAATTAAAATAAAGAATTATCATGTTCTCAAAAAATAACTTAATAAATAAAAAACAAAACATTAAAAATCATGTCTCCACATTTTGAAATAATTTTAAAAATAAAAAAGCAGAGGTCTGATTTCAGATTTAAAGAAAAAAAGTAATATGTGCACTTTACTCTAAAAAATATTAAATATTATATTAATTATCCATCTCTTTGTCTTTTTTTTTTCATTTTCTCCCCCTTTCTTCTCACCAAACGCACGGAAAGCAGCAATTTGCTGTTTTTCATGAATCGCAATATAAACAGATTTTGAGGTGGGATCCACATGTTTTTTTCAATATTCTATATTAACCAAACACACAAAACATCTATTTTTTCTATACCATCGGTCACACCTCACTTCCAAACACCCTCTAAGAATATCTAAAAGCAGAAATAGAAGTCGTGTCAAATATTCTTAAGATAATGTTTGAATTTTTTTAAATAATTTTTTACTTGAAAATACATGAAAATAATATTTTTTTAAAAATAGATATTAGAACATCAAAACAATATAAAAATACTAAAGAAATATATTTTCAAACAAAAATAATTTTCAAGAAATCATGAAATGCGGTTTCTACCGCAAGAACAAACAGCCCTAAATATTTTAGAAAATGCACTAATATATAGTTTTTCAATTAGGAAATAAACTATATATGTCTCTGTGTGTGTGTAATAACAGCACACACAATTTAAACTTGAATTTTAGCTCAACCGATTTAAATCTCATAAATTAAACAAAAAAGAAAAGAAAAGATTTTAATCTTTCGTTTGAACGCAGCTGTGTTCACCGGTGGTTAAGAGTATGATTTCGGGCTTGAGCTCAGAGCTTAGAGCCCATTAATAGGTCTGACCCAATTCATGGTTTTGGGCACCAGAATTCATTGCTCACACTTCACAAGGAAGCATTATTTATTTATTTATTTATTTTTAACATCACGCCAAGGAAAGAATTAATGAGAAAATGGAATATTTGGTCTAAATAAAAAAATCATGACATTGTTTTTTAGAAGGTTAATACTTTTTTATGATGGCATTATTAATTGTTTTATGGATAATCATGAACTATCTTGGTTTACATAATTCTCATTAATCTTGAATAAAAATAATTTATGTAGATGTTTTATATAATATTTTTCATATTTATTGTTCATATTGTTTTCATATAGTATGATTAATTACCGGGTTTTTATTTTTTAATTGAAACTTGCTTCCACGATCCCAATAAGATTTCTCTTTAAAAAAATAGTTCCTCATAAAAATAAATGTATTTGTCAAAATACATGAATAAATTTTTTTTAATTAAAAATATACATTTTGTTTCTTTTTATTTCAAATTATATAGTTTCTTAAAACATGTTCTTTATTCAATAAACTATGATGCTATTAAAAAAACATTTTTTTTATTTCCAAAGTAAAAAACAATTAATGAGTAGTCAATTTTCATGAATAAAATAAATTTCTTCTAAATAATTTTATCTGTTGTTTTATTGATAATTATTGAAATCGATATTATTTCTGGGCCACACCAATTCAACCCTTCCCACAACTTGCTTTGAAACTTGGTTCGGTTCCATGATCGGGTCCACATATCACCATGCTAGAAGATCACCAAAAATCCCTTGCGGAAGCTTGTGGGCAACTTTCTCGTAGCACCTCTCCTCATGTTTACAATCATTCTTCTTCTATCTGTTTTTTAACTTGAAAAATACATTAAGATGAATTTCTTTACATCAAAACTATACAAAATAATTTATAATTTTTCTCAAGCAAAAAATATATGTGGTCAGCGTTCACCTTAGGATACCATACAAAGGGAGCATGGTCCTATCTATTTCTACAGGGATGGCCAGTGATTAATTTTTTTGATTAACGCGGATATTTGGATAAATTTGCGTGTATCTCGAATAATCTTACAGATCTTAAAGTTAATGATCATGCAAATTTTTAATGATTATCATATTAACAATCACAGAAATCGAACTTAATTTCACAAAAAACACAAATCTTTTAGTCCAAACTCTTACGATTGAATCACATATTTCGGTGATTAATTTTAACATAGCAGCAAGCTCACATGGCATTTTTTTGGCGTGGCCATAAAAAATAAGTGCATTCAATTTTCCTGTCAAATTCATGTCTCCCTGTGCTTTCGACAAATCCCAGTCAGACACTTTGACGATGATAAAGGAAGGACCCTCACCCTTCTTGGACAGAGTTGTTTTGATTTTGCTATCCGCCTTGTCAAGTCACAGTTGATCACAGCAACTGAGCAAAGATGTTCATTCGGGTAGACCCACATATACAACATCTCCAGCCCTCGTCCCATCCATCCAGGCACCCAATTCTCCCGGCCACATTCTAATGGAAAACTATTTTGTATAAATAAATTACGAGCCAATAAAAACTTTTGATTTTTCTAGATTTAATTTTTTATTTATGATGCTTAGTCACAAGTGATGAACATTAAAATTTTAAGGACAAATTATTAATTTTTCACAACAAAAAAATTAAAATTTTATATTTTAACGTGCTTCGATAAGTAAGTACCCTTCTTGTTTTAATTTAAGCATATTTCTTTTGATTTTATAGATTTAAACATATATAAACTTTAGTATTTCTTAGGATATTTTTTTTTGGCATGTCTTTGTGATGATAACCTTCCAATTCATACCAATTATTTTTTAATTACAATCTTGTTATGATAAATTAAACATATTTGCACACTACTCTATCATACCTGCAAAATTTGGCTGTAAAATCTTAAGGCCTTACTTTGGTTTTTATATTAGAATTTGTTTAGTTTATCTTGTGAAAATAATAAAAATAATTATATAAATTAATAGTGAAAGAGGATTTTAGTATCTTTAAAATTTAATTTCTAATTTAACTTTCATTTAATTTGCTATAATCTCAGATATAGATTTATTGCAATACTATATATTTTAATTTATAACCTTTTGATTTGCTTATATATTTTTCTTATTTGTTTAGCTTTATAAGGTTGTTATATGTCTTTGTTTTAAAGTTATAATTTATCTTCTAAAATTGTAATTCATGAAATATATATGAATCCTAGTAAGTTGTTACATGATATTTATTTTATAAACTAAGCATTTATAAACCATGTTTATATATTTGTTTAGTTTATACATGTTTGATGGTATAATCATGCATTTTGTCTTTCTTGTTTAAACATAAAGTTTTCAAATAATGAATGTTTAATTTGAACTAAAATAAACAAAAAAAAATTATTTGTTTTAGCTTGTATGATTTAAATATTTTTGTTTATCAAGTTGCTTTATCTTAAACTTTATATCATTTTACTTGCTTATTGTGGAGGCAAAATATTTATTTATAAATATTATTTATTGTTGTTTTTATAATTTATATCATGTTTTTAACTAGAAAATTAATTTTTCCAACTAATTTTGGATTGTAGAGTATTACTTCGGCTGTGAGGATTCCATCATCATCTTTTATGACGCATAATAAGAAACATGAAAAGTTTAATGATTAAACTTTAAATAGTGATAACATAAATGTTATTTGTCCACCTTAAACTTGGTTAAGTTCTTGTAGGAAAAATGTTAAAGTTGTCAAATAATAAATTTTCATTTCATTATCATGGTAGCTTTAGATCTATGGAATCATAATGATTTCATGAGCTAAAAAATAGATTTTGAATAGATTAAACAATACGTATAACTCAATGAAAAGTGCAAAGACACTTTAAGATGTTTTTAACAAAAAGTTAAAGGTTAAAGTTGTTATTATAAAAAGATTCATGGTTGATAAGTTTATATATATATCTAAGAATGACTTCAAAGTTATCTTATTAGAATTGTTCATGTATAATACATTATTCATGTATATGTTATTGTTTACATATACAAAAAGTTAGTACAATGAATAGATATTATCTGATAAGTGTTATCTAAAAAGAATGAGTTTTAAACAAGACTATTTGTTACCCGTCCGATCTTTCCTCATAACTTACTCGGTGAAAGTATTATTCACTCGATACTATAACTTGAATTTTTCATATTTTTTCACCTTATATTTAGTGTTTTCATTCCTTTTTATGCTTTGGTCCTTCCAAATCTAGAGCTTAGTTTATAAAAATCATAGAAAGCATGGGAGATTGTCCTTTGAATAAAAAATCAATCGATGGATGAAAAAAAAAAGGAAACTAAATATAATTCCCAAATTTGACTAATTAGTTAGTGGTATGATCTTGATGCAATCACAAAATATCTTGATTTTGACACGGATAGGAGAGGTAACGAAGAGGACAAGCATGATTTGATTTCCAAGTTGAGGATAAAAGGATTGGAAACAATAGGACGCGTAAGGCTGTGGTTTGTCTGGCGAAAACAAATGAGAGCATAAAGTCGGCAACTAGGAGAAGCAACTGCAAGATAACCCTTTGGTTTTTCTTCGGCCTTTCTCTCTTTTCGTTGTCACTTCAAATATATCTTGCTTTTCTAGTTCCTATCCTTCTCTCAATTTTTAATATATCTTGCGTTTATTTTTTCAGTTTGATCTATAAATTGTACTTCTGCTTCTAAGTTACATTTTCATAAAAAAAAATCACTAAATCAATGGGGGAGATGTACTTTAAAAATAGTAAAAGAGAGTTTAGGTCTTGTTTGACACTGTGTTTTACAAGTGTTTTTTTTTAAAAAATAAATTTTTTTGATATTCTTAGATCATTTTGATATACTGATACTAAAATAATTTTCAAAAAATAAAAAATATTATCATGATGATATTTTTTCTGAATAAAATCATTTAAAAAAACAATCTAACACTCCCAAATATGCTCTCGATCTTGATTGACATATAAATTAATATAAGAATACTTATGTCATCGAATATTAAAAAATATCGTAGCTACTATTCTTAGAAAAGAAAACATTGCTCGACATATGTAAGTGCTTAAGTGTGAATCCTTTATAGTCTAGAGAAGAAATTCAAGGACCCTAGCCCTTGCTCCACCTATTGCTCCACCTATACTCGTCCTTGACTAAATAATTAAGGGCATCTTTGATTTATAGCTAAAGAGAGCATCCATCATGATACCAATTACCCGACGAGAGGCTTGAAAATGATTTTTTATTTTTTTTATTATATAAAAAGTTTTTGAGCTCCATGATTTCTTAAAAAGAAAAACATTAATGAAAATTGAACTATATAAAGTAATTCTCTTTTCTAATGAATAAGCATGGCCTAATAAATTTTTAATTACTAAAAAATACTTCAAGTGAAACATCAATGGCAACTAACAAAATATATTCGTAAAAACTCTAATGAATTGAATTCAAGAGAAAACAAATAACTTTATCCTTTGAGTAAAAATAATTATTTTTAATTCATGCATTTCATTATTTGTTTTGAAAAAATATGCTAAAATACAAACTCATGCATTTCCTTTATATAATTCATGTTATACTCAATGTCTATCTTTTTTTTTTTTATCTCAATTAAGATAAAATATAACAAGATCAAAGTATAATATTCTTTTTATAAGATACCTTATTAATCTCAATTCTAAGATACCTTTTCATAGACATAAGTAATTTTTTCATATAAAGTTTTTATATGGATCAGATCAGTATACTTGTTTTATAACGAACATTTATATATTAGTTCGTGGTATCATATAAGAAAGAACATAATATGCATCAGCCTCTACGGCTCTAGTGAATGTTTGGTATTTAAGAGATCATCGGCCATAAATATTTTAGGAACAATACTTTGATGCAATAAGAATTTAATGATTATAACAACCTCATAATTATCTTTGCAAATAATTTTTGTTACAGAACTTTGAGTTTACTTTATATTCATAAATCAAATATTAGATTCATTAATCTAATATTATATGAATATGACAGATAATATAAGCCTTTATTAATAATAAATATGTATTTATATGAATATAATAATGACACTGTAACCAAAAATTAGCTAGGTATACTAAACTTACACAATACATCCTATTTTTATTCAAATTAATATCATCATAGATGATTGAAAAGTCAGGGTTCAAGTTTTATGATCTCAATAACATGGAAACCTTTGTAAAGTTATTTCCAAGCTTAAAACATTATTTAATAAGTTTAACAATATAAATCAAATTGAAACACAACAAAACTTATGAATTTTGATCTGCTATTTCTAGCATGTTTGAAGGACAAACTCATCTTTATTGAACTTCTCTCAATGAAACAAAACTATGAATGTTATGATTGATTTTTTTGTAAGTAGAAGATCACTAATTAAATACTCTCTCTATGATTGTGTTTTTATAGCTAGAATATCACTAATTAAATACTTTCTCTCTCCTCAATTTTTTTTAATGATTTTCTCTCTTATTCATCAATATCTAAAAATTGAAACTTGAAAAAAAAAACTTTGTGACTAAAATAAATTAAAGTTTTATGTGCTCTTTGAACAATTAAAATGAAAAACAAGTTTTTTTTATGTTAAATTTAGTCTTTGCTATTTTAATTTTCATAAATATTACCTATAATTTTATTCCTTAACAACGACCTTTATTCTAATGCCAAAATATTCTGACACTTTGAATATTTAAAAGCATGTAAAGTAGAAAACAAATCTCAATACATAAAACCATGTTAATGTTAATATAATTTGAAAAGATAAAATTATAAAAAAAATGTTTGATAACTAAATTAAAAATAAATGACACTATTAATGTACAATCCATTGATAATACCATAGCACAAGTGACTATATTTTGGACACAACTACTTTTGTTTTGTTTTTAATTTAGGTTAATTAAAAAAAACTCATATAATTTACTTTTTTTTTAAATTACCTCCATTCTTTTAAAAAATACAATACTTCACATCCTCACTCTTACATGTAAAAAAATCAATAAAATATATCAAATTATTTACAAGGTTGTCATTACAACTTTGTCATCAAATATATAGATACTATTTTGCAATCAAATTAATATTACAACTTTTCCAAAACTTACAAAAGAGCTAAAACTTTCATAGTGATATCTCGTCAAACGCTTTATTCGCAATACGAAATCAACATTGTAATTATTTTTTTATTTAATATCTTTTCTAATTCAATAAACATAAACATCTTCTCCATTATCTACAACAACTTCTTGCTCATCATTTACAACTGAAAATGCATGCCTTATCCTACTAGTATTAGTCATCTCCATCATTTTATTCAAATCTAAGTTCTTGAGAAAAAAATAAAAAGAGAAAGATCAAACCCATTGCTTGGAAGAGCATGAAAAAAAAAGCCTTTGCGTTGTTTTGGCCCTTAGGTAGTTCATGCTTATCTAATTCTTCAACATAATATCCAATATAAATCAAGTCATCCCTCCACTCCACCTTTGCTTTGTTGTGGCCAATTAAAGAAAAAGAATCATCTTCTTCACCCAAATTTCTAGTAGATCTTTTTTATTCTTTCATGTATAGCATGTCGTAGAGCAACTAAACCAGTTTTGTTTTAATAAATATAGATAATTACCTTTTATATCTAATGGAAAACTTGGTGGTATCCATGCATAACTTACCTTTTATGTTTATCTTAAAATTTAATTTAAAAAAAATGCATGGTAAAAAGAAATAAATTAGTTGCACGAGATTTGTTCTTGAATTATCCCTTTTAATTATAATCACCAAACGAAGTTGTCAAATGGAGGGCCCAGAACCAATACTGGCTAAAGATGATTTTTTAGCGTGGGGCTAACATCTTCCCTGCGAAATGACACTAGATTCATAATATTTTTTACATATATTTAAAGAAAACAGTCTCTCAGAAAAAGAGAAATGAAGTTGACACGAGAGGAGGAGAGACGGCCCAGCCCCACCTCCATTATCAAGATTCCTTCGGACGGTTCCTCGAGAGGAGTGTGCTCCTCTCAAGCCTTAAGTGGCTCCCACAAGAGGCTCAAGTGGGTCCCACAAGAAGGCTCATCCTAGCCATTGCTGAAGCACCTCTCCTTCTATAAATAGAGCGAGGCTCGAAGACATAGCAACTCATTAACTACACGAAGAACACTTTCATACCCCAACTCTTTTAGCTCCTCCATTTCAGCTCAGCAACCAATCATCATGTCTAGCACCTGCGACAACTGCGACTGCGCTGACAAGTCCCAGTGCGAGTAAGAATTCTTTTCCCCTTCTTTTGCTAACCTGATTAAGCAGCTCCAGCTTGTTTATGGATTATATATGCTGTGCAAGCTCTACACTAATCAATTTGTGATTGATTTGCAGCAAGAAGAGAAGCAGCTACACTGCTGACATCGTCGAGACTGAGAAGAGGTAACTTCTGCATCTCCATCTCTAAACTCCTGCAGCAGTCTTAATATTGCTCCATCCCAAAACATTTTTGGTTCGTTAGTTAGATTCATTATGAAGGACTCGGGAATACGATGCTAATGCAATGGAGTCAAAATTTTCTGCAGCTATGTAGTCATGGAGGTGCCAGCAGGTGAGAACGATGGCAAGTGCAAGTGCGGAACTGGCTGCTCCTGCACTACCTGCACCTGCGGTCATTAAGCAAGCACATCAGCTATCATGTGGGATATGGGATTGGGAGTGAACTAATAATGTAATTTGTGATAAATAATCCGAGTTCTTCTGCTACAGTACTTGTGGGTGTGGAGAGAACAACTAAACCAGTGTCTAAGTATCTTATATTTGTGTCTTCTTCATTGTTATGTATTTGGCCATGTCTGTGGCCTTTCGTGTGGTTTAATGAAGTGTTATAATTAGTGTAGTTCTCTGCTTTTCTCATCTTTTTAATCACTTACTTCGTAACTATATTAACAAGTAATCATCTAATTTAAAAATTTAAGTTATTAAGTGAGTTATTAAATGAGTTTTCAGAATATAATTTATATTATTCTCTAACACACTTTCTCAAATAAAAATTCTTTGGACTTGAAACTTGTGCATATCCACACTATCTTGTATTTGATTTTTATCAAATAGAATGAGGGTGGTGAGATTTGAACTCGTGACCGCCGGGTTAACAAGACTCTGATACAATATCAAGAAACCATCTCATCTAAAAATTTAAACTACCAGATGAGATTCTCAAAATATAATTTATATAATTTTGTAGCATATATTGTCTTTATGGCTAAAGTAGACCTAGACTAGCAGAGCAAGAATACTGCAGAACATGATTAATTTAGAGTTCATAGCTTATCAAGCGGTGTGCTTTTGATCAAATGGCATAAAATTTTATGCATGAAGCAAGGCATAGCTTCGCCACAGAAAATTACAATCAGATAGCTTTACATTAACTAGCCAAGTTAATTTGGGAGTTTGAGACTGTTCTCGCTTAAGAAATTAGTTTTTTTCCCAGACCATAATCTTCTCTGTCTCAGTTTCTCTTCTATTTATTCATTTGGAAATTCTTGCAATCAACTCTTCTTCGTTGGGATCGTGTCAAGAATTTTTTTTTCCTTTTTTTATTTTCTAGCTAATGGACACAGCATTTAAAGATTCCACAAAGTAATATGTCATGCAACAATTAGGAGTCATAAAAGATAAACACAAAAGCAAAAGAAAGTTAGATTGGAAGAATCTAATCTGAACTCAAAGAGAAAGGGCATGGCCACTGCCGTAAAGAAGCTAACTTGGAAAATCTGCTTTCTATATTGATGTAAAATATTACGTATTTTTCAGTCATCAAATCTATGATATCATATCAAATAATGAACTCACTCGATAGCTTACATTTGTCAAAGGAGACTTAAGAACATCAGGGAATGATTACTGTCTGAAGACTTGAGCTCAATTGAGGAGGTTGTAGAATTGTCCATCCTTGGTAGTTGCTTGCTTTTCAGCCATTAGATCTCCTTCTAATAAACTTGCACAAGATGGGGTCAGGGTCAATAACCATAAGAAGAACAGCTGAGAACAATATCTAACACCATTGATTAAGGAATATAAAGAAGGAAATATAAATGAATTGAAGACATTAGAGAAAAGAACTTTATTCTACCTGTTAAATCACATGTACAAACAAGAATAAAGCATCGACAAAGAGATAAGACAAACAAAGTCTCAATGCCTCAACCTTGCATTTTGACCATTTTTAATTGTTAGTGGAGTTTTTTATTTACCTTAGGTTGGGTGCATTGAGAGTGATACGTCATTTCCTTACATAATAAGTCCTCTTACTCAAACTCTCGTAGAGTATTAGGTTTTCTAGTTACTTTAATACTAGGTGGTGACTCTTGAAAATTATAATCATAATTTTATGATTATAAAAAAACTTTATTCCATGCACCTCTTAGTTTTCGGATGGATGTGCAAAAACAACACAATCACGACAAGGTGTATTGTCTAGCAACATGATATGATCCCTCAAATATTAGGAAAATCATTAGTGGTTTGACTTTACCTTTTAGTGATCTATTTCTCTGTACAATTAATATTCTTTTATCAATAATGTCCCAATTTAACTTTAAAAGCATAAAGTATATTTGTTATGTTGAATCATGTTTGTTCTCTACATAATGGTCATTGATTGTTTGAATAAGATTTGAATATATTTTAAAATCTCATTCCATCTTAGTCAAGGGTTTTTCAAGCAATACTATTTCATAACATGTCAAATATTTTCTCTAATTCACCGAGGGTGATGAATTGTCCCTTGATCATTCAAAATACCTTTATATAACTCATGTTATACTCAATGCCTGCCTTTTTGTTATCTCAATTAAGATAAAATATAACAAGATCAAAGTACAACATTTTCTATATAAGATAATTTATTGATCTCAAGTCTAATAATCACTTACACAACCATCACGTGAGCCTTTCCATAGATATAATTGATTTCTCCATATAAAGTTCTTATGTGGATCAAATCAATGTACTTGTTTTATAACGAACATTTACATATTAGTTCGTGGTATCCTTTATACTTCAAATTATAAAAATAACTACTTTCTTTCATATAAGAAAGAACATAATATGCATCAGCCTCTACGACTCTAGTGAATGTCTGGTATTTAAGAGATCGTCAACCATAAATATTTTAGAAATAATACTTGATGCAATAGGAATTTTATAATTATACTAACTATATAATTTTCTTTGCAAATAGTTTTTGTTCCAGATATTTGACTTTACTTTTTATTCATAAATCAAATATTAGATTCATTAATCTAATATTATATGAATTTTAAAGATATTTTTTTTGGACACAACTACTTTAGTTTTTTTTTTTAATTGGGTTAATTAAAAAAAGTCATATAATTAACTCTTATTTTAATTTATCTCCATTCTTATGAAAAATACAATACTTAACATCCTCACACTTACATGTAAAAAAAAATCAATAAAAAAATCAAATTATCTATAAGGTTGTCATTACAAGTTTGTCATCAAATATATAGATACTATTTCGCAATCAAATTAATATTACAACTTTTCCAAAACTTACAAAAGAGCTAAAACTTTCATAGTGATATCTCGTAAAAAACTTTATTTGCAATATGAAATCAACATTGTAATTAAAAAAAAATTCATTACCTATTTTAATTCAATAAAGCATAAACATCTTCTCCATTATCTACAACAACTTGTTGCTCACCATTTAAAACTGAAAATGCATGACTTATCCTACTAGTATTAGTCATCCGGTCATTTATTCAAATTTAAATTCTTGAGAAAAAATAAAAAGAGAAAAGATCAAACCCATTACTTAGAAGAGCATGAAAAAAAAAGCCCTTACATTTTAGAAATTTAAAAGGAGCTCACTTGTGCAAAATAATTAATAATAGAAAAAAATGGATATTGTAGAAGAGTAGTTAAGACTATATAGAGGTTTGTTGTCCTTCTTGGATTCACATCCCAAATGTTTAATCCAAGTCATCCTTCTCTAGTTTTTTCGCATAATATCCAATATAAATCAAGACATTCCTCCACTCAACCTTTAGCTTTGTTGTTGCCAATTAAAGAAAAAGAATCATCTTCTTCACCCAAATTTCTAGTAGATCTTTTTTATTCCTTCATGCATAAAATGTCTTAGAACAACTAAACCAATTTAATTTTTATAAATATAGATAAAAAAAACTTACCTTTTATTTCTAATGGAAAAAACTTGGTGGCATGTATCCATGCATAACTTACCTTTTATGTTTATCTTAAAATTTAATTTAAAAAAATGCTTGGTAAAAAGAAATAAGTAAGTTAAACGAGATTTTTTTTAACTATCTTTTAATTATAATTACCAAAAAAATTTGAGACTACACCATAATCCCAAGAAGCATTTACTAGAAGTAGTTCGGTGGTGTCGGGTTGAAGAAATTATGCAAGCGAGGAGTTTGAGCCCCACATGATACACCAAAAAAGAAAGAAAAGAGAGAGTAAATTACAACGATAAGAGAGAAATCAGTTAACAGAAAAGAAGGGGGGGAAGATGGAAGAAATTGTCGAATGAAAGGTCTATCTTAATGAATTATTTCACCTAAAAATTTAAGTTATTAGGTAAGGACCATAATGTAATTTATATTATTTTTAACACATCTTCTCAAGTGAAAGCTCTTTGGGCTTGAAATTTGCACAGACCTACACTATCTTGTGTTTGATTTTTATCAAATAGAATGAAAGTGGTGAGATTCGAACTCGTGACCGCTGAGTCAACAAGACTTAAGCTAAAGACTTATATTATTGATATTATATCAATAAATTATCTCACTTAAAAACTTAAAGTATTCAGTTTCAAGATTTATATATTATTATCTAATAGTCTATAATTAATACTAGCTAAAGGTTATTTTTTTGCGTGGGGTTGACATCTTCCATGATAAATGACAGAAGATTCATAATATTTTTACATATAGATCGTGTTTGGCGTTACGATTCAACTTGTGGTTGCGTTGAACCGTAGAGCCAAACACATGCATTACCAAATGGGACCCTAATTTTTTATTGTGGGTCCCACTAGTAAACCAATGGTTCAGCCGCAGCTGTAAAAGCATCTAAGAGATGCTTTTGCAGCTGCGACACACGTTACTCTCCTTAATTTTTCTTATCCCTATCCCTCCATCTCTCACTCCCTACTCTCCCTCGAAAATCTCACAGTCATCGATCTCTTGCAAAAACCAAAACTCCAAGTTGGAATATTATTCAAGCAAACCAGTAAATCTAAAGGGGATGAAAAGGAAGCAGTGTATGTTTATTGTATGCCACCAATACCATCTCAAGACGAGCATAAGTCCAAGGATTTGTGGCTTGAGTTGAACAAATAACATAAATTCTCGTGTTGTTCAAATACTGACATGGACGTGGCTGGTTGGCAATTAGCTGGGCACTGGTTGCCGATGAAGGAGCTGGTTGCGGCAAGAAAGGTATTGAGAGATGGGTTTGTTAGAATGGAGCAAATGAAAATGGCTAGAGAATGGAGATAATAAGGTTGGAAATGGAGATGAAACGAACAGAGATGTTTCTTGAGTCACAACAGAGGATTGTTGAGGTTTTTGCTAAAGTTTTATCAATGAAGAAGAAAAGGCCTACTGGGGTGGGAGGGGGCTTGGGATTGATGGAGTCTCAGGTGGAGTTTGATATGGGATGGACTGGAATGTTGTCATTGCATGAGCTTGCATTAAGGAATATCCCATATGCCCAAATGGGGTGAGAGGTGCAGAGGTTGATGGCACAGACTCTGGAATTGATGATCTTGGTAGATTAGAAGGCTTACTTGAGGAGTTTAATTGTTTCTTACCCTTTGATTTTGTTGAAGTTGTTTTCCCTATTAACTTCTTTGACCTTAGACTGGCCTGCCAAAGAGCAAGAAAGCAACAAAGTCAAATTTAAGTAGTTGAATTCTTAAGAGAAGATCACCGAAGAGATGGGATGATATTGTGTAAACAAAGGTGATGAATTTTACAAAACATGGCTAATTTTCCATACAAAACACAAGTGAAAATTGTGGTTGCATAAATGGCACTGCATAATTATATTAAAAAAAAATTACAAAATGATATGATTTTTGTTGAATAAGATCGTAATCCTAATTTTATCCCTAAAAATATTTTATCAGATGTTGTTCCTCGATTAGATAGTCAGGGATCGCAAACACGTTCACGTATGGATTTGCAAGTAGTTTGATGGGAGAATAAAAACAAATATCTAATTTACTTGAATTATTTCAAATATTTTGTTATTATGATTATTAAATCTACGAAATTAAAAAAATAATATATTTACAGACACACACATGTGTGTGTGTCCTTTAAAGTAATTTCAAAAGTTGACAGCAATATAAAAAGGTAACCAAATATACAAAACTGCTTTTTAATAGTCTCAAACTCAACCATAATTTTAATCAAATACTAAAATTTTAGTTATGAACCGCAGCAAAAAATATTTTTTATAAAAATATTTTTTTTCAATGACTCATATTTAGAGAAATCAGTCTATTGGAAAAAGAGAAATGAAGTTGACATGAGAGGAGGAAAGATGGCCAGCCCTACCTCCATTATAAAGATTCCTTCGGACGGTTCCTCGAGAGGAGTGTGCTCCTCTCTTGCCTTAAGTGGCTCCCACAAGAGGCTTAAGTGGGTCCCACAAGAAGGCTCATCCTAGCCATTGCTGAAGCACCTCTCCTTCTATAAATAGAGCGAGGCTTGAAGACATAACAACTCATTCAGCTACACGAAGAACACTTTCATAACTCAATTCTTTTAGCTCCTCCATTTCAGCTTAGCAACCAATCATCATGTCTAGCACCTGCGACAACTGCGACTGCGCTGACAAGACCCAGTGCGAGTAAGAATTCTTTTCCCCTTCTTTTGCAGCTCCTGCTTGTTTATGGGTTATATATGTTGTGCAAGCTGTATAGTAGGTAGTTCATGTTTCTGCATGGCTTTCGTGCTTACATCTTGCTAGCTGCTCAATCTCTCATGCCATGGAATTTGTGATTAATTTGCAGCAAGAAGAGAAGCAGCTACACTGCTGACATCGTCGAGACTGAGAAGAGGTAACTTCTGCATCTCCATCTCTAAACTCCTGCAGCAGTCTTAATATTGCACCATCCCAAAACATTTTTGGTTCGTTAGTTAGATTAATTATGAAGGACTCGGGAATACGATGCTAATGCAATGGAGTCAAAATTTTCTGCAGCTATGTAGTCATGGAGGTGCCAGCAAGTGAGAACGATGGCAAGTGCAAGTGCGGAACTGGCTGCTCCTGCACTACCTGCACCTGCGGTCATTAAGCAAGCAAATCACCTATCATGTGGGATATGGGATTGGGAGTGAACTAATAATGTAATTTGTGATAAATAATCTGAGTTCGTACCTGTGGGTGTGGAGCGAACAGCTAAAAAGTGTCTGAGTATCTTATATTTGTGTCTTCTTTATGTACTTGGCCATGTCTGTGGCCTTTGATGTGGTTTAATGAAGTGTTATAATTAGTGTAATACTCTGCTTTTCTCATCTCTCTAATAATTATATTAATAAATAACCATCACATTTAAAAATTTAAGTTATTTGTGCTTGATTTTTATCAAATAGAATAGGGATGATGAGATTTGAACTCATGACCACTGGGTTAAAAGATTCTGATATAATATCAAGGAATCATATAATCTAAATTCTTAAGCCATTAAATGAGACTCTCGGAATATGATTTATATTATTCTCTAACTTATATTATCTTTATGGCTAAAGTAGACCTAGACTAGCAGAGCAGGAATACTGCTAAACATGATTAATTTAGAGTTCATAGCTTATCAAGCGGTGTGTTTTTTATCAAAAGGCATAAAATTTGATGCATGAAGCAAGGCATTGCTTCGCCACATAAAATTACAATCAGATAGCTTTACAATAACTCCAAGTTAATTTGGGAATTTGAGATTTTTATCGCTTAAGAAATTAGTTTTTTTCCCGGATCATTATCTTCTCTGCCTCAGTTTCTCTTCTATTCCAATCAACTCTTCTTTGTTGGGATCGTGTCAAGAATTTTTTTTCCTTTTTTATTTTCTAGCTAATGGACACAGCATTTAAAGATTCCACAAAGTAATATGTCATGCAACAATTAGGAGTCATAAAAGATAAACACAAAAGCAAAAGAAAGTTAGATTGGAAGAATCTAATCTGAACTCAAAGAGAAAGGGCATGGCCACTGCCGTAAAGAAGCTAACTTGGAAAATCTGCTCTCTATATTGATGTAAAATATTACGTATTTTTCAGTCATCAAATCTATGATATCATATCAAATAATGAACTCACTCGATAGCTTACATTTGTCAAAGGAGACTTAAGAACATCCGGGAATGGTTAGTGTCTGAAGACTTTAGCTCAATTGAGTAGCTTGTAGAATTGTCCATCCTTGGTAGTTGCTTGCTTTTCAGCCATTAGATCTCCTTCTAATAAACTTGCACAAGATGGGGTCAGGGTCAATAACCATAAGAAGAACAGCTGAGAACAATATCTAACACCATTGATTAAGGAATATAAAGAAGGAAATATAAATGAATTGAAGACATTAGAGAAAAGAACTTTATTCTACCTGTTAAATCACATGTACAAACAAGAATAAAGCATCGATAAAAAGATGAGACAAACACAGTATCAAGGCTTCAGCCTTGCATTTTGGCCATTTTTAATTGTTAGTGGAGTTTTTTTTTTTTTTTAAATGAACGAAGAGATGAGATGGTCAATAAAAGTTGCGGTTTCTTGCTTTATTCCTCATATCCTCATATTTGTTATATGAAATTTCAAAAACATATGTTCTATGCTGCAAGTGATATTTTTTATTTCTCAACTCAAGAATATCTTTTTCACACAAACAGCTTCACCATTCTCCAAAATGCTGTCGTGTTTTAGTTTTTCTTAGTTTCAGGGCAAGCCAGCAGTTCCTCTTTTGCTTTGATTCTTAAGTAGGTGTTGTAATTACAGCAAAACCATTGAATCCTGCTTTCATACTCAGAATTTTAAATCATTTACCATGCATTTCAGTTATTTTCCCTCTTTGCCAATTAATGTGTAGGCCAACTAGTACTGATCTATATTCAAGATTATTCAATGGAACTCCTCAATTTTTGTTCTTCATGAGCTTTCTGGTGCCATGGCGTCAGCTTATTTGAGATCAGCATTACTCTAATCCTAATTTGTTCTATAGCATGGTAATCACTAATTATGTTTGACACAGCATGTACAACGATCAAAATAGTGCATGTGCCGGCATAAACTTATCGCTTGACTGCATACATAAAACATAGTAAAAGAAACATGAGAAGAGGACTGAATTTTTTCCATTTTCCTGTTTCATCACATAAAAATCATGAGTTTTGGCAAACTATCTGCTAGCCGTTCCATTCAAACAAACAAATGAAATAACGACAAAGTAAACTATAGAAGAAAGGTAATGCACAATCTTTGAAATTATGGATTAGATGATGCAAAGGGAAAGGCATACAAGATGACCTAATATGCCTTCCAGTTTGAAATTCTTGTAATCAACTAGCTCTTTGAACTCACGTCTAGATTTCTCATTTCCATTGTATAGCTAATGGACACGTGTAAGGTTCCACAACAAATATGACAGGCAATAGTTAGTGATTATAAAAGATGATACAGATATGGAAGAAAAAAAGGAGATCCTGTTCTCTGAACTGGATGACAATTAGCATAGGAAGCAATGG
Organism: Salix arbutifolia; assembly: GCA_025169955.1. Taxonomy (NCBI): domain Eukaryota; kingdom Viridiplantae; phylum Streptophyta; class Magnoliopsida; order Malpighiales; family Salicaceae; genus Salix; species Salix arbutifolia. The sequence continues at coordinate 26,839,704 of CM045917.1, read as the reverse complement.
ATAAAAAAGATAGAACTCGCCAGTTAAAAACTTGGAGAATCTGTTCTCGATATTGATAAAGAAGATACAACTGACCTGGCAGCAGTGATTAGAAGTTACAAAAGATGAAATGAGAAGATAAGTGATGTTATTGTCTGAAGATGCTTGACGCATTGTCCAAGTTAGACGTTCTAACCCAGTCTCATCATCTCAGAGTTGCTTATTAGCCCTTACATCTCCAGCTCATTATCAGCCCTTACTCATCCAGCTCACTTAAGTTCAAGGGAGATGCAATGGCTCAAAAGTGACACAGATGATAATCCAGGTTGCAACAAAGTTGATGAATGTCTAATTTGGACAATACACTTCAGATTAATTTTTTTCACTTCATCATGGCAACTGCATCTGCTACTTGTAAGGACAACAATCACCATGTGAGGAGAAGCTTACATATGTACGAGATGAGACTCTATAACTATCATCAGAAGTTCATAAGAATAAATAACACCATAATGGAATTTAAAGAAGGAATCACAAATGGGAGAGTCATTGGCATGTAAGGAATGCAACACATCAGAGGAACAACTTTCCTCTACCCGTAAAATTACATGTTCAAAAAATAATCAGACAACACTGACAAAGAAAAGAGACGGCACAATATCAACGCCATTGAAGGATTCTGATCCTTTCAATTGTCACAGTGGAAGGAAAGAAATCATAATTCGAGAAGATAAAAATGACTAGAAGTACAAAAGGTCAAGAAAACCTGTGTTTTCTAGCTTGATTCCTCATATTTGGTATGTGCAATTCCAAAACAAGTATTATTCTATATTCCAAAATGGTATTGATTTATGAACTAAACCATATCTACCAAACTCAAATGTTAAAGCCCTCAGCACGAAGGCACTGTTGATGAGCCTCAATCCATTTTGCACATGCAGCTTCACCATGCTCCACCATGCATTCATCCCTTAGTTTCTTAGTTTCAGGGCAAGCACAGCAGATCTTCTTTTTGGGCTTTGTTTCCTTAGTAGAATTTGTTATTACTGACACCTGGCTTACAACTGAGGCAGGGGAAGCATTTTGCAAAGGCAGTCCACCCATCACAAATCTGCAGAAAACACAAGGCATAAAGAAAGGAATGAAGAAAATCATTCAAGTGCCTCCACTCTATTTATAAACTTGTTACTTAGGGTTTTTTTCATTGTTATAATTCTAATTATTATACAATTCACTAGAAGAGAGTTTTTCTGTTGTGAATATTGTATTGGTTGTGTTCGTTACTAGTCGCTTGCAATTGCTTGGTTCATCAGAAAAAAAGGAGTTTTTCCTATTGTGAATAGAGACATCTATTTCTTCATTATTGTATTGTTTTTTTATCATTACTAGCCGCTTGCAAATGCTTGGTTCATTGAGGGGGGGAAAAGGCATTCTCGTAAGCTTGCTTGCAGGAATCATCAAGACAGAGCATAAAGCCAGAAAAAAGTGCACTTTAAAGGACCCAATCGCTGTAAAGTGTTGGCTCCCAAGAGAGAGGAAGGCAGAGAAAAATGCGGGGGGAAAGACATCAAATTTGAATCTGTCTTTGTTCAGGTGGAAGGAAAATGCTTAAACCATTTCCCTAGTTCAATTTTCTTTTTCTCTTTTTGCCAGTTAATGACTTTGCCACCAGGAGTCTTTTTTCTGCAAATTGTCCAATGAATCAACTTCACTAAAACATTTCAAGATTTTTGTTCATGTGCTGTATTGCATGACAGTTCTCCAACATATGAAATTTACTCATATCCCAATTTTTTTTCCTACAAAGGGATCACTAATCATCCTTCATTGCAGCTCATTGCACAAGCAATTCAATACGATATCTGACTCCATCAAACAATTTGAAACACAGCCTATACCATAAAGTGCTGTTTTGCTTACCAAGACAGAAACTTAAGACCAAATTAAGTACTCCACGTGGTAAATCAACAACATGAAAGGTTTATTTTTGTTCATATTCCCATTTCCCGGCATGAAAATTAGACATTTGGCCAAAAATCTGTCAGCATTATACTCAATCAAACCAATGAATCTGATTCAGACACAGTCCAAGAGAAGCACAAAAGCTTAATATAAATGTACTTATATATGGGTTCATGGGAGAGAGGCAACCGCTCTAAAAAGACCCCATTTATTTTTAAATCAAGGAAGCAGCATGACTCAACCAAGCTTCTCAATTACCCTATTGAAGAAAGCTGTATAACACAGAGAAATTTGTAACAAATAGGACACGAACAGGCACAAATAATAAATAGCCCAAAAGTTTATCAAAATCACTTCCCTGGCCACTTTATCAGCTTGTGAACTTTTCACTAACATAATTTTGTGCTATATAACAAAACTCGATGCCATTGACTAACTATATGTCCAAAATCAAACATACAGAGAGTAGAAACCTTATCAATTTCAAAATTGTACTTCACCCAAGTTCAGAACCAACAGTATGAAAGCTTCCTAATCAATAACTTCAGTAATCATTTTTTTTTATAAAAAAAGAAAGAAATAATTCATTTCCCTTGGTAAAAATCCAAGATTTTTCTCTAACAACCCCTGCATGATGATCATTTTCATAGCAGTGATCAATCATGTCTATTATTCTCAGTTTCTCAACTTTCTTGAAAACTACAATATCTTCTTTAAAACAGAACCTAAATATTGAGATTCATGCAAAACATATATCCAGAAACCAAAATCTATCAATGATACCAATTATAATCATTTGCCATTACAAAATTGCATTCTTTGACTCAAAATCAACTTCAAGATAAAACCATAGAGATTTTGATGACCTTTCCACATAAAAATTAGAGAAAGAAGAAGAAGAAGAAGCAAATAAATATTCTGAAAAAAGAAAAAAAGTTTATTCAAAAAACGAAACCAGAAACAAAGCAAAACACTAAACCACAACAGACCATCTACAGCTTAAGAGACAATAAAGGAGCAGACGAATATACGGAAACATAGAAAGATCAAAAGAGAAGAAGTTACCCTTAGAAGTTTGTCAAAGATTTCAGGAGTTGGGGCTCTGAAGGGTTTGTGCTGTGGTTGATTGCTAGACACTTCAGATAGAGGAAAGAAAGAACAAATAAATATATAAAACAAAGAAACGGGCCCTAGACAAGATGTCGTGGCGGTCGTGGGCCGGGCGTCGTGGTCCAATAACAGCACCATAAATTTTTAGATAGTTTAAAAATATATGAAAATAATATTTTTTTAAATATTTATTTTTTATTTCTCATATTAATTTTTAAAAATTTCGACAAAAAAACGGGTTGAATTGTAATCTCAAATAAAACCATAATGTGGAATAAAATTAATTTCCAATGGTTTTTAATTTTCCATCCATATCAATTCCGGGATTTATTTTTGTAGGAATAATCATAAGAAATATTTGATATTGTGTTTTAAAAATATTTTGAAAAATAATTAAAAAAAATATTTGTATTTTTATTTTAAATTAAATATTTTTGATGTTTTCAGATCATTTTGATGTACTAATATAATTTAAAAAAAAAATATCATTTTGATGTATTTTTAAACAATAAACACTTTAAAAACAATCACAACAATATTCTTAAACAAGTACATAATATAAAATTTCAGCGTTCAAGGAGGTATTTGTCACTATATTTCAAAAAAAAATGAAAAAAAATAAAATTTTTTATTTTTTATTTTAAATTAAAAAAATATTTTTAGATCATTTTCGTATATCGATATCAAAAATAATTTTTAAAAATTAAAAAATTATTGTATTTATAAATAAAAAACAATTTTAAAATTAACAAACAAGAAAGAAGGTAGGGATACCTGAAAATGTCATGGCTGTGGGTGGCATGGTTGCATGCACAGATTTGTCCCAGACTTGTTATCGCCAGTGCGTACAAATTGCAATATCAGCAAATCAAATAGACTTGAAAAATAGCAAGAAAAGAGCGCCATGGAAGTAAGAGATGGCAGCGAACATGTAAGCTTTTCTGGGATTCACATTTTTATAATTATTATCAAATATCTATTCGAAGAAGATTGATCTAGAAATGACATTGAAATTCAATACAAGAAGCCAACAGCGGCACCACAGTAAGTGTCAGGTTGAAGATTCTCGATTAAAAACAGGATGACAGCCCCCAGATCTCATCTCCAGCTTTTCTTGGAATCCAAGCACGTTCAAGATCCAATCAGGAATTTTTTAAAGCACACAGTAACCAAGAATCTGATCCATGCTTTGCCTCCATTTCTATGAAGGTCTTCACCAATAACAGCTCATATTTATTCGACGATGGACTTACTACTGTAGCTTGCTAATCATACTTCTCTCTCCAAGAATAAACAAGAAAGAAAACCCAAGAAAGAGCCAATGCAATATCGCCAACAACTAGTCTAGGCAAATCATGAGCCAGATCCTCGAGCTTCCTCTCAAAGTAGATTCTCCAAAAAGCCATTGAAACATGCAGCAAGACGCAACCTTTAGCGAAGAAACTCTGGAACTCTCTGTCCTTAACAAATGCCACCATGAACAAAAGGAACCCAATGGCAAACAAAAGCAACCCAGAAAAGGAATCGGAGGTTTGGATCAGGAGGTGGTCATGTGGTGTTGAACCTTTAAGCTTTGTAGCTATTTCAATGCCATGGCCAAACACAGTGACCTCATTTGTGTAAAACATCATCAGAGCTCCACAAGTTAGAGCTATCACAGAATGAAGCATACATATCAGAATGAAGCTAGAGGATCCCATTCAATCAAGCACTAAAAAGAACTACTTTCCCCTCCCCTTTCTTTAACTCTTATCAGAAACAATGGCTCAACCCAACAAGAAAAATCCTCTAAGCCATTGCCATCAATGTACAATACAAGAAAAGACCAGCATCAACCCTATTGAAAGAGCCCTCAAACCTACCTTTTTAAATGTGTGATCTTGAAGAAAGAAGATCAAATCTTTGATCAAGATTTAAAGCCCAGGATTTACTAGCAACCCAAGACTCAAAAACCAGGATAAACTCTAATGAAGGCCATAACTTGATCTCCCCAACCAATTGTATCAAGAAAACAAATCTTGAATCAACGTGTATTAAACAAGAAAAACCCACATAAACCCCACCTCAATTTTCAATATATGACCCCATTAATCCACCAAGAAAAGACTTTAGGATCCTAAACTCAAATTCAAAATGTTGAGAGACAGATCCAAGAAACCGTTTTGCATCCCAAAACCCTAAAGCTGTAAACCATTTGAAGGGAAACGACACTGAAACGGAGAGGGGTTTAAAAGGTAAGATCTTTGGTGGTGATCTGGATGTGACATTTTTGGTAATAATAATTTTGTGGGCTCACGCTTATATGTAGATTTGGACAGAGAGGTGGTAGAGAGAAAGCAATATTTTGGTGTTTAATATTCTTTCAAGTGGCAATCCATAGTGATTTCTTGCTCTCCATAATTCCATACCATATCTTCCTCCCATGCTACTTTTAACATATCCCAAGCTTAATTGCTTTGTTCTGTATGCAAATCGAGTGACAAAACCACATTATTATATTTATCATCATATAGAAGAAGTCATCATTGTATCCAATACAGCTGTTATATTTTGCAGGTACACATCAATGTATATTATTTTATCTGTATGGTCGATGCTCACCATTTATTAATTTACTTTCATAGAAAAAGAGAGGAATAGAACTTGTATCTTGCTGATAGGCCTCTCCTCTCCTGTCAGACCCTTTCATGTTATGTGCTGGCTGTAGGTTGAAGTATGAAATATAATCTATCCTTCCACTTTCAGTTCCTAATTTTGAATTTATGTGAGAATTTGATAAGAGTGGAGAAATATGAGATTAAGCATATAGGATACCAAGATTTTCAATCTGGGTATTTAGTTAAGAGCATGGACGAGTGCCAGTTCAGAAATCTTCCTGTTTACCTTTTCAAAGTCACAGGTTTGACAACATTCATAGGCCTGAAAGCACCAAAATTTTCTCTTCTTACAAATACCCTGGAAATAAAACTCATTTCCATTACCTTAGATGAGCACATGAAGGAAAGAGATCAGATTCAAGCTTAAAAAAGCAGAATAAGCAGTGCATCTTCATAGCTCAAAAGAGAAGATGAACAACTGGACAAAGGAATAGTCGTCCCCCCTCAAGATGGCACGGTATTTATTGTATAGAGGATAGAAATTATATCTTCCATTTATATAACTGGACAAAGCATTAAGCCTGAAAGCTATCATTTTCAAGATACACAAGTGATTGCCAATGCATGTTCGTGCACCAAGTAAATGAAAATCAAGACAGCATTCAATGATTGCAGCTGGTATGGACTTATATGGTATGAAGTATTTACAACAATGAAAGAATATGAGATATCAATAATTTCAAACAAAATTTTAGTTGCTTTTGTTTTGGGGTCATTCTAGATACTTCTAACCAAATCCATCTTCCCCGTGCTCATCTTCCCCGTGCTGTATAATGAAGAGGGGGGGGGGGGGGGACACCTACTTTTACCTCTCCTACAAAAAGGCTTGTTTCTCCCTGTTACCCGCAGCAGGCTTGCGGTGTTGCCTTGAACCAGATCTCCTATCTCTTCCTCGCCTTGAATTTTTACCTGGGTTCCTCCCAGCTGTACTATCATGATGTAATGGTTGTAATGGCGGTGGATGTCGAAAAACATGAGCAACTGGAGGTGGCATGTGGTCCAATAAATCTTTGTGGTAAGCCTGCATGTCAAAAGAAAAATCAAAGTGCTGAGCATAAAAGTAACCATAAAACAGTCGCATTTTGATACTGAGAAATTAATAGTCTTAGGACTTAGCATCCAAAGCATGTGTTTTATTTTGTAATCCAAGTCAATTATCCCCATTAAAGATTGTTTTTATTTTATCGTTCCTGCTTTTAGCATCATTCTCTTGTACTAGCAGCACTCCCAGGCCGGATTTTAGCCTCAAATGCTATTTGTATGGAGAACATGATAAAATGCATGGAGTAATCACATTAAACACCCGAAGAAACACTTGGAAGATCAGAACATAGAAAAGAGATCAAAGACACTCATAGAGATCAGTCCCATGCACTGTAAAATAGCAGCTAGACAGCTTTGTTCAATACACTGTTGTCAGACGATCCATTTAGTTGCCAAAAAATCACACCTACATGGTGAGCCCAACTCTGTGTTTGGGAAACATGGAAGCAAGAATAATAGGAATGATATTCCTCTCTAATGAGAAATAATAAATAAGACAAACAGGCAACATAGAGCAGACCAATTACAAATTGTCATACTTTCCTCTTTCGACAGAGGAAAGAGGTGCTGCTCAACATTAAACATGGAAGAAAAAAAGAAGTTAATATAACAATAAAATTGAAGTCATTCAGCTTTTTTGTCCAACTTCATTAGAAAAGTTCACTTATAAGGCTCATTTATAGCAAAACAATAACAGATTGCCTAGTTTTAGATGCACTGGTTTCATCTCCCCTGAAAATAGAAAGACAATGCATAAACATGTACCTGAATCACAAAATTACGCCTCTCACAATCCAAAAACATATTGATGCTCCAATCAACTTTAGCCATTATTTTATCCCTCACAGTGGAGAAGCTTAACTGATCTCTGGCAGTAAACCGATCAACTTCATTGAACCACAGGCAGGTAAATAGATTTGTGATGGGAATATGTTCCCTTATGATAACACAACCTTCAGGAACATCTGCAAAGGTCAGTCATTGAGCAGAAAACATAAGATATACAAATCTTCAAGAACATGAAGCACACACATAGGATTATACACCAACCACTGGTTATTGGAAGCTTAGCCTTGGAATATGGGGATAAACCCTCCTTTTTATAAAATTCAATCTGGTAATCAATGGATGAATTGTCACACTTTCCTGCAGCTTTGTTAGCGTCAGCCTCTTCAAACACATCAAAGCGATGATAGTGTCTTGAGATTGCAAAACTGGCATTTTGCTGCCACAAGAATCTGAACCAAAGGATAGCTCAGGTGTGATTAAAACACATAGATTATGCGATTATACTAAAACTATCTACCTATTTTCCCTGCTTCTAGAGGCCAGAAATTCAATATGCATGAAGATCTAAATGGTAAATGATAACACCAAAAAAACTGCCTTAACATGAGTCAACATATCCATAACACATTGCCAAATATGAATTACTGTAAACCAACAGAAAGATGGCATTCCCATGTTCCAAGCAAGAAACGCAGTTCCTTTTTTGCATGCTTGAAATGAAAATATAGATGATCAATAACAGTGTATTATTGTTAACATTGCAAGACAGCTGATCAAATGAGCATATGGCTATAACTATGTTTTCCATGCATTTTGCCAGAATCCCATATGTTTCAATGAAACTTATGATGGTTCATAACTTTTGAAGTGATGCATGTTAGGACCAGAATACGGTGACACCGATAACGGAAGAAAATGAGTATAAACAGGTACAACAAAATTTCCAGACATTTCAATTCTAAGATACCAGAAAAATAATGAAAAGAAAAGATGAATTGAATTCACGAGCCATTTACATATCTGAATGACTTCATTCAATGACCACTTAATTTTAGCATGAACAATATACCTCTCAAGAACTTGATATGGATCCACAACAAGCTGGAGCTTTCCGTCTATCCATATGGAATACCTAACATTAGGCAAGAGCCTATGCAACAAAAGCTTTGGAACCTGTCCATTTACATAGCCCAACAAAAGCACCCATCACTTCATGAACTACATTTTAGGTTTTCAATAATTGAAAAGAAGATGACTTGAAGGATAAGGTACTATTAAATATCATAGCCCATGACAAAAATGAAACAGAAAAAAAAAAAAAGCAAAGTCTTTAAGATTAATCTATCAACATAAATTTATTCAAGAAATTCTGCCATGCTAGGATTAGCACCAATATTGAAATGCCTTGCAGACTCACCAAGAGATAAACAGAAATTTGTTTACAAACTGGTAGCTTTGTTTTCAATGAGTTAACAGAGAAGCAGGAGAAACAGGAGGAAGAAAAAAAAATGAGACAGTGTGATGTAATCCAGCCCAGGTTTGGAAGCCTAAGGAAATAAAAGAGAGAAAACTGAAAGAAGCGGGCAATGCAACCAAACAAAGGCAAACTGACCTTTCCATTGCGTCTTGCATCAGTGTAGGGAATGTTATGGACAACAATAATCCTCCACAGTCCGATCCTCTTATTGCTATCTAGGGTGCTGGAATTCTTCAAATATGTTTCTGTCTCTTCATCAATAAACATATAAAAAGGAACAGTTTTCCTAGCTGCTTCACTAACATCCTTGGGCTGTTGTATTATGTCATAGTTCCCTGGGAAAGTGCAATGATGAGGAAAGTAGAAAACATGAATGAAACAAGAAAACTTTGCAGAATGTTCAGTGCTCAACAATACCAAATATGGCTGATGCAACAATGACCTTGTGGAACTCTTCCAATTTCATCAGGTCAGCTTCATCAATATCAAATCCAGTCTGGCGGCCGGGTCTATTTCCTTTAACAAATCTGATAAAAAAACATCCAACAGAAAAATGTGTTTATAAGAAATAAATGATTCATATTTGTTACAGGACATTGTATAATAATGGAGGACAGAGATCATGAGATCCATTCAAGATAGTCTTCAATGCTTATAATTTTTACAGGAAGATGATAGGTGAGAAGGACTCCTACCCACAGTGCACTGTCATTGATTCTTGCATATCAAAAGATTCACTCCTCTGCTTTAGAGAAGGATATCCACCAAATTCTGAACCTCCATGTGATTCAATTTTAATTGCGTTTTCATCAACAAAATATGTCAAGTTGCGGAGCACTGGCGATGCAGATGAAGAGCATGGAATGCTAGCTCTAGCTTGCTCTGCAGAAATGTAACATACTGGACAAGCTGCATAACAATTGAGCGACAACAAATTAAATACCACAACAACAGAAATAAATTGCAGGTGAGCATCTTTTGCTTCAACTAAGAGTATAGATTTTGGCATACTTTAGACAAAGGTAGTGAGGGTTATTTTGCATCAATTTACAATTGAACATGCAAGAGGTCTTCTGGAGCAAACACTGATGAGAAAGATAATAATATTAATAGCAAAAACATGCCATTTTTTTTCTGTTACAGAGTGCTGAGCACATTCTTGGTGAAAGAAAAATTATATACATGACTTTTAGTAACATTCAGGCCAAAAGTCATTTTTTACTTCCAAATGACGCATGGATGTAGCAACTCAAACTTATGGTCCAATCCAATATATTATAAAAACAAGAAAATAAGGAGCGCTTCAACCAAAATAACCCAAAACTTACGGCGTGGTCCAAACCGTCGTCCACCAGAAGGAGGGGGCGGAGGGAGAGCAAACTTGTGGCATGGATGGTCCAATGTGCTATTAGCTCTAGAACGACAAGCAACAGAAGGATGGCTTATTATATCACTGTTGTCAAAATGTATACTATCTGTTGGTCTATCAGGTGGACTTGTGGTTTCTGGTGCATCCATAACACAAAATGCACATTAGTCAATGCCTCGACCAGTCTAAGGCAAAACAAATAGCAGTAAAAATCACAAGTATTTGTGATCAATTGATTATCTCCTGTTTTAAACTCAAGAAGACAACTTTGTCTTTATATTCTTTCCATTCAAGATTGAAAATAGAGAGAGAGAGAGAAGAAGACTGTTGGCTGTCAGCTTTCCTGCCAAGGATTTAGCACAGAATGAGAACTAATAGAAACAAGGCCATAATTCAATCATGGCCACACCTTTATGGGAACAAAATTCATGTAGTACCACCTCTTTATTTCCCGTTTCTTCCCTTCCCCCTCTTAACTGCATGATACAGCTGCTCTCGAGCCATGAATAATACATGACTTAAACATTCCCATTCAAACAACTGGAAAATTAAAAGATGCTCATAGAGTTAAAAATTCCAATTAAGAACTACTACATTCTATCTTTGCTGTTAAATATAGAATACTCAACATGAACTAATAAATAGGTGCCTAAACTATTCCTTTGTTAAGTGATTATTTCCTTGCAATTAGAAAACTTTCACCCTCCTGTAACTCAGAGCAACAGTACCAAAATATAAGGACAGGTAGAACAAAAGATTACATGAACACTCAAACATTTTACAACATAGGAAAAGGACACACGTTTGGAACTATACCTTTGCTAACTGTAAAGGAACCCCAAATGAAAACTAGGAGAGCAAGTGCAACCAAGAGCAACATTGCAACTCTTCTACGCCCCAAGCACCGGCAAACAACCAGGCGAACCCGCTCCTTGTCCCTTGAACTCACTGGCGGCATTTTCGAAGATTGTTTTCGTGCAATATTTGATAATTTTCCATAGCAAGGCAATGATCCATAACTCCCCCTTTGACCTAATGACCCTCCATTCATTGTACCTCTGGACCAACAATAACTCTACTTCTCATGTCACCTTTTCTCCTATACAAATCATTCTCTCGCAAAAACCAAAACCCACTTCTCTCCTGATTTTTAAAACCTACAACTCTACTTCCCCTCTCCTTATGCAATGCCAAACCAAAAGAAAGAAACCTGTTTCCTCAAAATCAGGGTCTAAATCCCAAAACTCACCAACAACTACTCCTAAAAACAAAACCCAGTTTATATATTCCAATCAAAATCCCAGATGCACTAATAACATTTTATCATTTTAAAGAAAGAAAGGGAATTCAATTCTTACCTATCAGTTCTAATAAATCAAATCATCGGAATTCCATGAGAAACTGATTCATAAGAGAATTATGATACCAAACTAGACAAGACAAAACAAGGCCTCAACATTAACATAAGGAAACCTACATTAGCCAACAAAAGAAAGAGAGTTTTAGAAATGGGTTTCGCTCCGAAAATGAGATTTAAAACCCAACGTGAGCGAGATTTGAATTCTTTTTTAGCTTCGCTGGAATGGGTTTCCTTGTTCATCATTCTATTTTTGCAGGTATATCTGATTCTGACTCTCTCTGTGAGCGCGTGAGCGCGTCGCTTCTCATTTTCTTTTTTGAGAACAATGTCTTTATTGTATTTTGCATTTTACTAGAACAAGTGACAACTGAAAAACAATTCATTTCATTCCTATTTTCTTTTTTACAGGAAATTTTATTTGAACAAAAAAAATTACTAAAATTCTATATCTCATTAACACAATTCGTTTTATTATAAAAAATACTTGAATATTTATTATATAATATTCTATTATTATTTTAAAAGAATATTTAAATTAGAAAAAAATTAATATTATAACATTTTGTATGTGAGTTTATTAAAAAACAAATATCCATAATGTACTCCTCTGAAAAAACATCGGCGCGCGTAAGAGTAATACAACCCAAGTTATCAATACCGTTTCGGTTGTTTCGTTTTTTCTATTTCTATGAAATGTTTTAATTTTGGAGTGTTTTGGTGTGTCGTTTCGAGGGTTGTACTGTTTATATATAATTAATTATATATATATAAAAAAACTTAAAAATAAAATAAAAATATATAATTTTATTTTTTATAAAATCAAAGTTGATAATAATTTTATTTTTTTATAATATATATATTTTTTAATTTTATTATTTTTATTTTTGCATTTTCAATACATCTCATAAACAATATTATATATATATATATATTCATTGGTCACATCACTAACACTGTGATGTGACCAACAGCACATCTCTCGCCCGCCTAATTACATGGGAAATGAATTTTCCCCGTGGCCGAAACGGCACACCCAGAGTAATTCCGGGGTGTTTCGGCCGATATTTGACCGGTATTTTCGATAAGGTCCGGTATTTAAAACGAGATAAAAATAATATTAATTTGTTTTATTTTTTTGCCTGATACGAAACGTTTCGTCCATTTCGACCGAAACGAAACGATATCAATAACCCTGGTTCAACCTTAAAATCTTTAAACTTAATTTTTTTTAACTTGTTACAAATTAAATCATGTGGAGGTTAATCCAATATAATCTACACAACATAAAGAATTCAAAAGCAACATTGATAACTAATAAAAACTCAGTTTGGTTTAAGATTAATTCAAGAGGACATCATTCTCTTAAAATAATGAGATCTCAAGATCTTTAATTGACATAAGTTAACTCATTAAGCCCTTTATTTAATATCATGTATCTTGTTGAGTTTAATAACTTTATTTTTAAAAAATTGTTATTTGATTAATTACATGTTTACAAAAAAAAAAAAAGTGCATTCGAAAAAGAAAATAAATAAAAAATTTAAAATTATCATTATGGGTAATAAAAAAAACATTTACTAATATTATAAAAAATTGATATATTTTTATTTGAAAAAACAGAGTAAAACTTCAAAGGAATATAATATAATAAAATAGTATCTAAAATATTTTAAATTATTTAATTTGATATAAATCAAATTTAAATATAAAAAGAAATTAAAAAACTAAGTCATATAAATGAACTCAAAGCAAAAAATCAAACAAAAAATATTCTCTCAGCCCCAACCAATTTTAGAACACTGATAATAAAATATTATTTTAATTTAAGAAAATAATAGGTCATTTATTTATATATATATACACACACATATATATATTTTAAGGTGTTAATATTAAAAAAAATATAAAAATATATACTTAGCCTCATATATTTATAAGAAAATAAATTCACAAATAATAATTATCATTATTTTGAATGCCTCAACTATAATAATTAGAAATTTTTACAAATAAAAATATTAACAAAAAAGCAATAACAAAAAAAAATGAAAAAACAAAATTCATAACATTTTAAAATATTATTTGACCTGAATAATAAATAAATAAATAAAAAGGAAAAAAAGACTAAATATCATTTTTCAAATGATTACCAACACAAATTAAAATTTAAACATTCAAGTTTAATTTTAAAATATTATTTGACATGAAGAATAAAAAAAATATTTACAAAGGAAGAAAATACTAAATATAAATTTTCAAATGATTATCAACACAAATTAAAATTTTAACATTAAATTTAAAAAAAAAACTTAATAACAGAAGAAATAAAAAAAATCAAAACAAAAACCAAGAGCATGTATATATAAACATGGATAAAAATAGCAATCATTTCATATATATATATATATATATATATATATATATAAGAATTAAGATAAAATTAAAGATTAAAAGCATGAGGGTTGAAATAAAAAAAACAAATGTATCTTCAATTTAATTTCAAGGACACAATAGCTAAAAGAGATTGCTCTATTTGAACAATGATTTTCACTGTTAATTACTATTCAAATGTTCTTTCCCTTTTAAAAAAAAATTAAGCTCCTGTGTTTTTTTTGTTTATAATCGGGGTTCATTACTATTCAAATGTGCTTTTTAAAAAAAAAAAACCATCTTCTTCTTTTTTGTTTATAATCGAAGTGTCCGGGCCAACTTACAAGACTAATCTCCGTATCCACTTTTTTTTCATTGTTTTTTTCCACTTATACATTTTTTTTAATAACTAGATTGTTTGGGTAAGGTTATGTGCACTATGATTTGTTTTCCCATGTATACATTTCCACTTATACTTTTTTTTTATAACTAGGATGTCTGGGTCAGCTTACACGCACTATGTTTTTTTCCCCATGTATACATTTTTTTTTCCGGGCCAGCGTTTGCGCACCACGAATAATCCCTAAACCCACTTTTTTTACATTTATTTTCTGTTTTTTTTCCACTTATATTTTTTTTATAATCCCCAGACACCCCGGTTATAAAAGCAAAAATTATAAGTGAAAAAAAAAAACAGAAAAAATGTTAAAAAAATGGGTGCTGGGATTATTCGTGGCGCGCATAAGCTACCCCGGACACCCCGGTTATAAAAAAAAAGTATACGTGGGGAAAAAAATCATGTTGCGCGTAAGCTAGCCTGGACACCTCGGTTATAAAAAACAAAAAAAAATGTATAAGTGGTAAAAAAAAAAGAAAAAATTTTAATAAAAAATGGGTTCGGAGATAAAAAAAAAATGTATATGTGGGGAAAAAATTGTGGTGCGCGTAAGCTGATATGGACACTCTGGTTATAAAAAAACCAAAAAAAATGTATACATGAAAATAAAACAGGAAAAAAATATAAAAAAAGTGGATCCAGAGATTAATTGTAGTGCGTGTATGCTGACTCAGACACTCCAGTTATAAAAAAAGTCTGGTTTAAAAAAAAGGAAATAACTTTTTCAAACAGTAATGAACAGTGAAGTCACTGTTCATTACTGTTTGAAAATGCAATTTTGTAGCATGTGAGATTCGACATCTCTGTACGGGGTAAGCCGCATGTCTTAACCATTCGGCCAAATGACTTTGTTGTGCAACTGTAGTATACGAATAATACTTATATTAGTAAGTAATTTCAGTTTCATAGGTGGTGAGGTTCGAACTCTCATAGGGACCTTAGTAGCGCACGCCTTAACCACTCAGTCAGAATTACTTCGTTGTTGTTCTAGTATACAAATAATACTTATTTTATTATATCGTTTTACAATTTTAATCCACAGTACAACTGAGTCCTGATAAACAGTGCAAATTACTGTTCAAACAACTGATCTCTTTTAGCTATATACTAATGTTAGTTCAGGTGAAGTGTTTATATATATAAATATTTATTGACGGTGAGGGGTAACATTGAAACTAAAAGGTTAATATTAATAAATTTCAAATTATATAAATATAAGGATAAAGGTGAAATTTTATGAATTTATAAAGGTAAAAATATATTTTACTTTGAAAAAACAAGTGAGAGATCTTAGTTGTTTTATACTCTGAATAGTTACGAGTGTTTTAGTGTGTCTTGTAATACATTTTAACATGTGTTTTAAAATTGTTTTCTTTTTAATTTTTTTTATGTTTTTAGGTGTATTTTGATTAATTCTGCTATGCTAATGTAATATATATACAATACATTTTTAATTAAAAACCATTTAAAAAAAAAAGAGCTTATAACACGTCATCGAACATACTTGATATGAATTCTCTTGATCATTAAATCAAAGATAGCCAAATTTAATAATAGAGTTTTGTATCTAGAGTACAAAGCGTAAAACCTATACTCACTAGGAGCCCACCAACTGTTCAATGCATGGAGACATGATTGACATTGTGACGTTTTTGAAAAAAAAAATAATTTTATTTTATTTTTTATTTTAAAATTAATTTTTTAGTGTTTTTAGATTATTTTCATGTATCAAATATAATTTTTAAAAAATAAAAATATTATTTTATATATTTTTAATAAAAAATACTTTTAAAAATATATCAACCCAACTTCCAAACAGATATCAAGAATTTAATAGCAAAAAAGATGGACCATTCTAGAAACCATGCCTAAGCTTAAAGGGTCCCGTTAACTTGTTTCCTTGTCTCGATTATAGAAGACAGTGCCATAAATTTCATGCATGCCTTTTCCTGTTCATTATTTATTGGACATTGACAGCTATTGTTCGGTAACAGATGAGATGGTATGGGTAGGTATCGTGGACCTTCAATGGACCGACCAAGACTTGCATCACGGTCAATTCTATTTCTTTCCTATATAATATATGTTTCATGTTTTGATAAAACATTATAAAATCTTCTTGCTTATTCTCTTTTCACTTCTTTTTATAATTTTTTTATGAAATTTAATTTTTTAACCATTCACTTGTAAGTTATAATTAATGCGAATCAGATTTTCTTAACTTTTTGGGTAAGGGCATTTCCAATTTTTTATCTTTCTTATCACGATGAGTGTGTTTGGGAGTACGATTGAAAAATATTTCTGAAAAAAATAAAAATTTTATTTTTATATTTATTTTAAATTAAAAAAAATGATGTTTTTAGATCATTTTGATGTGCTGATGTTAAAAATAATTTTTTAAAAATAAAAAAATTATTTTAATATATTTCTGAACGAAAAATATTTTTAAAAGTAATCTCAATTACACTTTTAATACACAAACATTAATTATTAAGGCACCCTTAGAAGGAAAAAAAAATCTATAACATGGTTCATGGTTTTTTTTCATTTTATTAATAACATGTGGAGTAAAAAACATTTATTTCTTTTGATGAATCTAAAAATAAATGCAGCCATGTAGTATGCATGTTTTAGCATGTGGGAGATGATTGCGTCCTTTGAGCGGCATGCGATGCCTGCTGGTAGCAAAACAATAGGCGAGCATCGTCTCTATCGATGGGTACATGCGGAGCAAACCAATAGGCAAGCACCCTTAAAAGTTCTAAATTTCTTTTTATTTAAATCATGGTTTTTGTTTTTGTATTGCTTTTATTTGTTTTGAATATCTGTTGTTATTTATTTTTTAATTTCATCTTTTATCATTTTGTCCTTATTATTTTATATCAAATTTGATTTTTATTATTTTGATAAATTTTATTTTTATTTTTCAATTTTATCCTTTATCATGTGATTTAATTTAATTATTATATCAAATATGAGTCTTATTATTGTAATATTTTTTATTTTATTGCTTTTGGTTTCTTTTGCAAATTATTATTTTTTATTTTATTTAATTTCACCATTCAATATTTGATTTATTTAGAATTGAACTTCATTAATTTTTTTAATACGATGATCATGGTTAAATGCTTCGGATCACAAGTATAAAATTTTAACTTGGATTGCTATCATTTTTTGTGTTTTGTTTCATGGTTTTTTTTTTAACTTTCATCATTCAATATTGAGTTTATTGAAGATTTATTTTATTTTATTTTCTCATTTTGCATCCTACGATGATAGCCTAGCCTTGTGGTTTGAGTCACGCATCTGAACTTGAAATAACTCATGACTTTTATATTAATTTAATTTTTATATCAAATTTATCTCTTATTTTTTAATTGTTATATATATATATATATATATATATATATATATTATTTTCAGTATTTAGTATTGCATTGTTGAGGATTTGACTTTTGACTTTGTTACTCTTCTCGATATGGTTAGCCTTGTCTTCTTATCTAGTTCATGGGTGTTAGATGTTAGCCTTGGTTGATACAATATTCATTTTTAAAAATTTTCTTACACCTGTTTTCTTTCTCGATTTTAGCCCTGGACGGTAAGTTTATTAGATATTGAATTTTTTTATATTCTTTCTATAAGGATGTCCCAACCAAATGATTTGAATCGTAAGCTTGTTATGCTAACTCAGATTGAGTCAAGCTTTTTTATATTTTTAATTTTTGTTTGTTTGTTTTCTTAAGCAATAAGGTCTATAACTCGAGTTAACTCATTTTCTTTTTCCTTAAAACACGCTTGAAGTACTTCAACATTATTTTATTAGGTTACAAAATAAATCAATTAGGCCCATAGCAAAGGATGAACCATGTATTTAATTGAAAATTATATGGGGATGTTTTGAAACATAAAACAAGAGAACTTGAATGGTTTATTGTGTAATTTAAGCATTTTCACTAAATAATAATGACAATATCTAATAATAAAAATAAGAGAAAACGACATATTTGTGCCCTTAACTATTATGTGACTCTTAACTACATCGTCAAACAAAAAAAAAAACAGCTCTCAATTAGATTTTATCTATTATATTTTATCCAATTAAACTCACTATTAAAACTTATGCCAAAACAAATACTATTTAAGACAATTAAGTCCTTGTTTTATGATTTTTTAAGTACAAAATTAAAAAAAAGAGTAATATCCAATAAATATTTGGCCATCATAGGGTTTTTTAGATAAAGAGTTTCTAATCTAATAGCTCGGGTCATGGGTTTTAAAAAGTAACATCTTATTTTTTTTACTTCATCATTTGACATTATTTGTTTTTTAAAAAGGGCGTTGTGACTTTTTTTATTTTCTTTGTGTTGAATTATTCTTATATCATAACTTAGACCGTAAGAGTTTGGCAAGTTAATCTGAATTGACTTGATTTTATTACTTGAGTTACGTGTTTGTCATGCTAAATTGAGTTAACTTGGATTAGTTTTTTTTTTCTTTTTTTATACAATTTCATAATTCCATATTTAATTAATTGAAAATTGAGCTACACCATTTTTCATTTAAAAAAAAACATATGTTTTCTTGGTTATCACGATCATTTCTTTTGTCCTATATATTGTTGTTGCCTATTTGTTTTATTATCTAATTAAAATAAAATCAACATATTTTACTCATTTTGGTGTATGACTCATGTCATAGATTTGTTTTCTTTTTTCAATTTTTTTTTTGCATCACCTAAACATAATTTTTTAAGCACAAACAACAACAGTATGGTCTCGTGGTGTAGCATGGGTCTACTTCTAGTTAAAAACTAAAAAGCATTAAGACAATCATTATTCATTATGATGCAAAACTCTATAGTTTCGCATAATGTTTTGCTTCTTATTTCTTGATTCTTTTTCTTCCATCATCAATTTTTTTAAACTCATCCTTGAATGTTATATTAATTGGGTTTATGGTTGATATTTTTTTATTTGTTTTTTAGATGCCTAAAACAATCCTAGAAAAACATCTTTGCAAAGTGGTAGTGGTCAATTTCATAAAGAAAAAATAATTTTATTGTTTTCAAGAGCATAAAAATGAGGGGACCAAATTGACACAAAGAAAAATTAACAAGTTTTTTTTCTTAACAAATATGGTTTCAACTTTGGTCTTTTCCCCCTTTGATCATCAATTTGTGTTTTTATTTTCAATTTTTTTTTGCACAAATTATATGGATTAAAAAAGGGGAACTGCACAAAAAGATGCCTGATATCCGCAATAGGGAACCAGGAAAAAAAGCCAACATGGCCTAAAAAGAAAACCAACTAAAACGAAAAGAACCCCCATGCGCAACTGGGGGCCCTCGACCCAACCTGCCTACCAAAGGGCCGAAGCCCTGAATCCCTGCATAGAGATCCTGGGCGCAAACAAAGCCCAGTCCTCTGCTAGGGAAAAGGCCTATGGCCTTACAAAAAACCCAGCCCCGATTAGCTGGGGATAAGGCAGCCCAGCAGACAAAAACGGGCACAAACACAAACCCAGCCCCTAGCATATCCATTGCCTTGCAAGCCCAGACCCATCTCCTTGCAAAAAAGGCCTGAGGCCTGACAAAAAACCCACAACAAACCAGCCCAGAACAGGGCACTGAGTAGATCTTTCCAAATAGCCTTCGCTGCGAAGAAGTCTACAGATTCCACTCTTGTCGAATTCTCTGAGGGATTGTTTCCTTGAAATTCATCAAGAGAATTCTTAGCTGATGTAAAGCTTCCCCCGTGAGAGTCTTGGTCGTCTTGTGCTAATTCCTAAAGATTCTACCATTCCTCTCTTGCCAAACGTAGTATGCCGCTATGGAGATCGCATGGCGGGTCAAGATATGGCTGATGCGAGTTTTGTGCTGGAACGTCATGGCCATCCATTGCAACAGATCATCCCAGCTTTGGTTAGGCCTGGAGATGTGCACCTTAGCAGCAATGTAATTCCATAGTTGCATAGAGTACCTGCACTGGAAAAAGAGATGTGCATGCGTTTCTGGGCAATCCCCACAGAGCACACACACATTGGCTGTGATATTACGGGTGACATAGGCCTTGTCCATGGTTGATAATCGTCCCTTTGAAGCTAGCCAGAGATTGAAACAATATCGTGGGACATGTCCTGGGAACCAAATCAGGCTGGATAATGGATGAGAGTTCTCCTTCTCACGGAGATGCTCCCATGCAGAAGAAATGGTGTAAATCCCAGTCGAATTCCCTTTCCATATGATCTTGTCCTCTCTCTGACCCACTAGATGGAAATTTATCAAACTCCAAATTGATTGAAGCTCTTGGTTCCCCGTGGGGAAATTCCATTCTCCATTCCTAATGATGCTAGAGACGGTGGCATTCCAAGGGAGACCAGTAGAGGAGAGCCTTCTAGCAGGTTGAGACCCATAGATCCTGCTGCCATTCGGTAGCCAATAATCAAACCACAGAGATGTGGTACTCCCACTGCCAATTTGGGACAAGAACATGCCGCTACACCAGCTCCTGCTATCCAAAATTTTACGCCAAGCCCACGAGATTGACCTAGGCTTCACCTCCCATAGACTCCTACCCTTTAGAAGCGCTTTGTTAACCCAATCAGCCCACATGGAAGTTTTGGAGTTGAGAAGCCTCCATAAATGCTTTCCCACCGCAGCTTTATTCCAATCCCTTATTCGTTTAATCCCCAAACCCCCCTCCTGCTGAGGGTAGCAAATACTGGACCAACTCACTTTAGCCCCATGCCCATTCAAGGATGACCCACGCCAAAGAAAAGCTGATAAAGTGCTCTCAATATAATGAATCACCGAAACTGGAAGAACAAACATCGTCGTCCAGTAAACCTGAATGGAGAAAAGGGTGGACTTAATGAGCTGTAACCTTCCTGCGTAGCTCAGCACAGCCGAGATCCACAGCTTGATACGAGCCAAAATTCGCTCAATAAGAGGGGTGCAATCGGCCTTCCGAAGGCGGGTCATGAGGAGAGGAACTCCCAAGTAAGTTACCGGGGGGGTTTTGAGGTCAATCCCGACCAACTTCTGGATGGCTAGTTTCGCATCTTGATCAATACCGGATACAAAAAGAGAGCTTTTTTGGTAATTAATTCGCAAACCAGATTGGTCCATGAACTCCTCCAATGCTTTCTTGATGACCAAAATGGAATCAATATCTGCATTGCTAAACACAAGGAGATCATCGGCAAAGCAAAGATGCGTGATCTGGAGCTTCTGGCATCTCCAATGATACTTGAATAACGGGTTCCTCGCAGCTTCCATAAGTTTCCCATTGAGGCCTTCCATAGCAAGCACAAAAAGGTAGGGAGACAAAGGGTCCCCTTGCCTCAATCCCTGCGTTGAGCTAAACCAACCCTGCAAAGAACCATTAATACTGATTGAAAAGTGGGGGTTTTGAATACATGCCTCAATCCATCGGACCATGCAATCAGGAATCCCTGCACTTCTCAGCCCATCCGAGATGAAGCTCCATCGCACTGTATCGAAAGCTTTCTTCAAATCAATCTTCAAAGCACATCTGGGGGGGCTGGTTTCCAAGTGATACTGGTGGAGAAGCTCCTGAGAAAGCAAGATAGCATCAGAGATCTGCCTGCCGGGAATGAAGGCTGTCTGAGCCGGCCCTATCACCATTGCGAGCGCTTTCTTCAATCGCCCTGCTAAGACCTTTGATATTGTCTTGTAAATAACATTGCAGCATGATATGGGTCTGTAATCCTCCATAGAGTCGGGGTTTTCCACCTTTGGAATCATGACAATAGTCGCAGCATTGATGCACTTAGGCATGTTACAACTGTCAAAGAAACTCTTAGCGGCCCTCGTAAAATCCCCTCCCACAATCTGCCAACAGTGCTTGAAAAAGAGAGCCGAGAATCCATCCGGACCGGGAGCTTTGTTATCCGGAATCGAAAAGAGGGCCCCTTTAATTTCCTCATTAGATATATCTCTCTTGAGCTCCTGCTGCATTTCATCACTAATAGGCGAAGGGAAGACACCCTTTTCCCAGATATCCGAAATTGACATAGAAGGAGCCATGATCTTCTTGTAATACTTCACTGCCACTTCCCCTATACCTTTCTGATCATGAATAGTTCTGCCCTCATCATCCGTTAGGCTACCGAGTTGATTCCTTGAGTATCGGTGCTGCAGACTACGATGAAAGAAAGCTGTATTCCTATCACCAAGCATCAACCACTGGATCCGAGACTTTTGCTTGTAATAAGACTCCTCATCCAAGCTCAACTGCTGGTATTACTTTGCAGCATCCCTCTCTTTGTTCTTGGCTGTAGCCGAATGAGGCTCCCTGTCAACCATGGTCTGAGCTTCATCCCAAATCGCTTTAGCCTGGGCCACTCTACTCTTAATATCACTCCGATGGTGCCTGTGCCAATTGCTCAACCGAGCCTTTACCTTCCTAAGCTTGGACGTGAGTTTAAACATAGCTGAACCTTCCATTGGATCCTGCCAAGCAGATTCAATAATGGAGATGAACTCCTCCTGCTCCGTCCACAAGTTAAGGAATTTGAACTGAAATTGAGGGTGGGGCTGATTGCCCTGAAGTTTTAACATCATGGCGCTGTGATCAGAAGCACTCCTGGGGAGAAAATTAGCTTGGGCAGAAGGCCACCCCACTGTGAAAGCATAATTACCCACCATCCAGTCCAGTTTCTTGAGAATCATGTGCTGGTTGGACTGACCATTGTGCCATGTATACTTTAATCCCCTACAAGGAAGAGATTGCAACTGGGCCTGGTGTAAGCACTTCCAAAAGTCCTGCTTGTGACCAACCCATCTAGTGTCCCCGCCATAACTGTCTGCAGCCTTCATAGTAGCATTAAAATCCCCCATTAATAACCAAGCTTGATCGCCCAAAGCATTGCTTTGACTGATAAGGTAGGCCCATAAATCTTGTCTCTCAGCTGGTGTATTTAAGCCATAAATGAAAGAGACTGTGAAGTGGACATCGCAATTTATGTATTGAATATTGCATGTCATCCACTGCTGCCCCACGTGAATGAAATTCACCTCACATTCCCTAGAATCCCAACCAATCATAATCCTAGCCGTCCCCGCTGTGCCATTCGAAAGAAAATTCCACGCCTGCATGCGCAGGCCACTCACCACTCCATTGAAATTCTCTATTTGTATTTTCGTTTCCAGTAATCCAATAATTTTAAACTTAGACTTCAGAATCCAATCCCTAACTATTTTTTGTTTATTTGGGCCATTAAGACCTCTCACATTCCAGCAACCTAACATAAAATTTATTGAAAGCAGTAAATCAGAAAACAAGCAAAGACTGAACCTTAGAGACAACGAGTCTCTTTCTCTTTCTGCTTCCCTCCCTTCTTCTTCTTAACCTTCGTGTAAGCTAGAGAGGAGGTGGCCCCTACATCAGTCTCCTTTATCACGCAAACACTAGAAGTCCCTTCCTCACTGCAAGACTGGCTTTGTAGTGATGCCATTGTGCATCGCTCCAAACCTCTCCCCTTAGTCTGGACCCCAACTGGGACGAAGTTGCCTCCAACCCCTTCAATCACCTGTTGCTTCTCCTTGTGCCCCTCTCCTCCATTCCATTCCTGAGAGTGAGGTTGGCTTTCTTTCGAAATCTCCATGTTCGCAGCTGTTACAACTGTTTTCCCTTTTTTCTTGCTAGGGTTCTGAACCTGTACCGAGGTATCCTTAGACACAGCCTGAGTGGCACTGGTGAGCTGAATGCCCTCTCCTGCCCTTGTTTCGGAGGGTGTAACCATCTTCTTCTCGCCTTCAGTGTTGCCTCCAGAGGATCGTGGTCTCCCTTCTTGACGACATGAATGCCCAAAAAAGTTACATTTGGAACATCTCGTTGGCGCCCACTCATATTCAACCTCAATATGAAAAGGTTCTGGCGTTAGAGGGGTGACTATTTCGAACTTGTGAACCAGAGGGATACTTGCATCAATCTCGACACAAACACGTGCGAAGTCCAACCGAGAGCAACTGAAAGTGGATTCATCGCAGGACAATGGTCTTCCAACCATGCTGGCCACAAGACTGAGTCCCTTACGAGACCACAATGGGAAAGGCAACCCATGGAGGCGAATCCAAACTGGTAACTTTGAAATCTTGTTTTTGTCAAAAACAAAATGTGGGTGCCACGCTTGAAGGATTATGGCTTTACCGCCAAAGAGCCAAGGACCCCTCTCCAGTATGTCGAGCATTTGGTCCTTCTTCTTAAAGCGAAAAATCATAAAACCAGAAGCTGTCGTCGTCACTGACTCCAGCCCATTCGATTTCCACACTCGTGAAGCTATTTTATTCACGATGTGAAAGTTCATTCGAAAGCAAGGGAAGAATCCCACCATGCTTCGACTCCACTGCTCAGCGTGGTCAGCAAACATGTCTTCGGTGATTTCTATCTTGTTGCCCACTGTTTGTTGAGGGATAGAGTCAAGAGTGTAACGAGTGCTAGAGTCTGTTACCTTGACCCGATCTGCCCATGAAGAGGACACAGTGTTCACAGTGGGTTTGGGTGGTGGCTGTTGTTTCTTGGTTTCTTTGGGGATGGCCATGTTCGGACAAAAAGAGGTGGGGTGTGGGGTTAGTGAGGAGTGGCTGGGTTGTTTGATCCTTAATATTGTATTTATTAAGATTAATTTATTTTGATCTATTTTTTTTTTGTTATCTCAATCTTAAAAAAATTCTTGCCTTAGAATATTGTTATTTGAGAAAAATTAAAAATGAGGAGAACATAATTAAGAATAGAAAAAATGGCCTTGTGTTAAAAAAATAAATATGCCAGGACCTTTATGCCTTAAAATTTTGTTTAATTTCTTTTTTGGTTTATTAAGTTTGAAAAATAAGTTTTTTTATTCTATAACTTATTTTGCTCATATTTAGGTCTTGTAATTGAGAAATGAGAGTCACATAAAAAAAATACAGGAAAAAGAAAGCTAATGAATGACCATCATATGGTTATGAAACTAGTTCCACATATGGCTTTCAATTTATTTTGGCTCTTTTGACCCTGTAAATTGATCTAGTAATCACAAGAAACCATCCATCACTTATAGAACACACATAAGCAAATGTACAACAATTCTAGAAATCGCTAACCATCATTTAACAAATTCACACCAAACACCCAACCCAACATTCATAAATATACCCTCTTGCATCCATTAAAGGATCTCCTATCCCATAGTGAAACTTGTTTTGCAAAAGTTCTTTGACTAATGTAAAAACGTATTACTACTTCAATTGTAAATCATAGCTCGTAGAAAGAATAATCTAAATTAAAATTTTCTTGACTTTGTTAATTTATATATATATTTTAAAAATATTCACATCACACATACATTTAGCATATATTTGTTTAAAAGAATTTCTAAAAATATAGGTTTGTTGATTTTTTTATAATTTTTGATAGAAATTGCTTGAATTTAGTAAGTTTGGACGTATGTGTTTGATCCAAGGTTGTTAATACCGTTCCGGTCGCCGTTCCGAACGAAACGTTCCGGTTTCAGAGCGTTTCGGCGTGCCGTTTCGGGGTTATACTGTTCATATATAATTAATTATATATATATATAAAATTAAAATATTAATTTAACAAGCATAATTAAAATTCAAGATGAATTAACTTTAAATTATACAATATAAACACAAAGTCAAACAAATATAATCTCAAAATTAGAAAAAATCACAAGTTAATCAAATTTTAAGGCCGGAACGGTACCGAGACATTCCGGCTGGAATTTGACTGGAATTTCCGGAACGGGCCGGAATGAAAACCGAGATAAAAATGACGCCGTTTCGTCTCGGTTTTTTAACAGCACGGAACGTTCCGGCCGAAACAGAATGGAATTGACAAGCATGGTTTGATCCATATTATTTTTAATTCTAATTTTGTAAGAAATTCAATAACAATAGATATAGAAAGTGCTCTCTAAATCAATACATAGAAAGTGCATAAAGCATCGGACAAAAATGATTCATAAATTTTTTACCATAGATAAAAACAGATCTTGTGGTGTGAATATTGACTGGAGTTTGATTCATAAAACAATATTAATATTGTATATTCGACACGTGTATTATATAATTATGTATTATCATTAATTTTCTTTTATTTTTGTTAAATTATATTTTTTTACTCTATTCAGTCAGGTATAAATTGGCAGTAAAAAATCTAAAGAGAGATCACTTATTAAATGATAAATACTTTTGGAAAAACCACAAATTTGTTTTTTTAAAAGAAGGAAAGTAAAAGGAATACAAGAGTCAGAGCGCGTGGGAATAGAAGAAGACACAAACCAAGAATGTCTTACGCATTGGGGTCTTCAGTACACTCACTCTTCAGCTCTGTCTTCTCTAGAAGCCTGTCTGTTCTTACGCGCCATCGCATTAATTAATTAATTTAATAATAATCTTATGATATACACAATTTTTTTCTTCTCATTTTGTCCTTTTTACTCATCTTCTCTACAGTCTACACTACTCAACACTCTCTCTCTCTCTCTCACTCCCTAGATCTCTCCATCTCTGGGAGGTCCTTCTATTCTCATTTCACAATGATATTAATCTTTACCATTCTGGCTTCCATTTTCAAGTTGCATGCTTTATATTGAAGTGTTTCCAGTTCTTTACATTTTTTACGTTTTTGGTAATTTGGGTTCTATATTTTTTTATTGGGTTTTTAGGGTTTGTTTTGTAGTTAAATTGTGAGTTTGTTGGAGGGTTTTCAATAACCAGATTCGATAGCTGAAAAGATTAGGCATGTCTTTTTTAGCGCTGTAGGTTGAGGAAACATGTTTCGTTTTTTGGATTAGGAGTCGGTGGATTTGATAAGGAAATGGAAGTTTTACAGTAAAAGAGCCGTCATTGAGTCACAGTTAAGTTATTGTGCAAAATTGTGTGGTTTTAGTGTTCGGTTGTTTTAAAGTTTGAATCTTGAGTGGGAATTGCCTATGCCCTTTTGATGCTTGATTTTGAGATATATAGTTTAATTGCGTGTTTTCTATGAAGTATAATTTGGTTGTGTGAAAATGGGAATGGAAGAAGATAGAACTGTGAAGATGAGATTTTTGAAGAGTCCTTATTGATTCCAAAGGAGAACGGTGTTCTTGGAGGCGGGTTAGGTACATAATGGGTTCCATGTGTTGTAAACCTTCTGCAATTGAGGATAGTAAGGAGAGCCCTAGAGAGAGGCTTTCAAGTAAGCCCTCGTCTGACTTGAGGGTATCAAGGGCCACCACTTCAAGGAAAGAGGAAGCATATAGAGCGAAAGATCGATATGATAGTAATGATGGCAGGACAATGTTGATTGATAATCAAATGAATGAGTCTCTTAGAGTGCACGGGGTTGAGCATGTTGATAGGAAGAGGGACAAGTCAGAGTATGCAGTTGTTCACCACCCAGGGATGGGCAGCATACCGAAAGCCACTGAAGGGGAGCAGGTTGCGGCTGGGTGGCCTTCCTGGCTAGCTGCTGTGGCTGGAGAGGCAATCAAAGGTTGGTTGCCACGACGTGCAGATTCATTTGAGAAGCTGGACAAGGTATGCCTTTTTCTTCGTTTTGTCTTGTTGTTATATCACATTTTTTATAATTAGAACATGTCCTGCAATTATTGATGACCTTTTTTTTTTTCCATTTTTAAAGTAAAGATTTTTTTTTTAAAATTTTTTCAAACACTTTTGAAACGTAAAAACAAATGGGCTCTAAGTGACATTACCTTGGGATTTGTGTGTGTATGTATGCTTGTTATATTTATAAATAAGCAAGATGGTGAAAAATACATTTAGGAAGGCTCATTTATAACTTGCATAGGACCTCTGCATCGCTTGTTTTTAACATGCGTGAGATTAATGGAGGATTCTTTGAACTTGATAACTTCTAAACAAATGTTAGTTAAAAGTTCAATTTATTTGTCAGAGCTTGTAGGCTTGAGAAGCATACAGTTTTGAGAGGCTTAAGACAATATGGATATGGAAGAGTTTGAATATGAATGGCTTATATTGATTACACCAGAGAAAGATCCATGTTTATGCAATCACAGTGTAGGAATTAGTGATGCTTAAAGGTTTGAATGCTTTTCTTGTAGTTAGTTTTTTTTTATTTGGCTTGGGCGATTGCCATATCAGAAAATAGAAAGTCTCCATGTTTGAGTTCAAGAGCTTTGAGAAAATGTAAGAGGCTATTAAGAGAATTTAAGAGCTGTTAAGTATTGGGGAACACTTGAGAAGCACCATTCTTTGATAATGTGATGTTTTTACTGTAGTTAGTGGAATACCCATAACATTTAGATAATTATCCATCAAAATAGATACAATGGATCAAAAGTGAATCCAGTTTTGATAAGCTGCCCGTCAATTAGTGTTAGTGTGCTGAATTAGGGAACTTTGAAACAAATATGATTTGGAAAGAACAGTAAACAAAGTGCAGAATATTAAAACTTTGGTATGATCTTTAACTTGCATTGTGTTTATGTGATATCTGAACTGTAGTTGGGTCAATGAAGACGAGTTCCATTTTATCAACACTGTCTGTACAGATCTTTTTCAATTTTGCTGAGATAGTTTAGACCAAATGCACTAATCCATTAAAATTAGGGGAGAGGGAGCAGGATCTGGAGTTCATGTCTTGCCCCTCTCACTTAAAGAAAAAAAACTTAAATTTTACCGCATTACAGATGTAAGAGGGAGCTGCTATTATATGGACAGATAGCTTATAACTTTTAGTTGAAAATTTATTGTTAATTTTACAGCATAATTCAAGAAATGGATGCTTGTTAACAACTTCAGTAGCTGGAATTTCCTGCTCCCCACTTTTTGGTGTTTTGTTTTGGTTAATTTGGCTGATTTTTTTCAAATTTCTAGTCTTGAAGGATGAAGTGATTTGCATGAATAGGCTGGTCTGAATGTGCAAATCTGTATCCTGCATCCCTGGCCATTATATTTTCTTACTCTTAAAGCTAGGGTCAAGGGGCCAGGTTTGCTGTTGAGCATTTCTTGTTTGGATATCATGGACTTCTATTTGCACTTTTTTGTGTATAACTTTGAGTAGGTTACAACAGCATATCAGGTCTCACAAGTTCTTGTAGAATGGTTTGCCCTGTTATTTTTATCTTCTGCTGTCCTCTTAAAACTGAAATGACCTGCTTTCTGGTTCTGATTCCCTCATTTGATGATTTCTATTATAATGCAGATTGGTCAGGGAACCTACAGTAATGTTTATAGGGCTCGTGACCTTGATCAAAAGAAGATTGTTGCTTTGAAGAAAGTAAGGTTTGATAACCTGGAACCTGAGAGCGTTCGCTTCATGGCCAGGGAAATTCACATCTTGCGCAGGCTTGACCATCCTAATGTAATAAAGTTAGAAGGCCTAGTTACATCAAGGATGTCATGCAGCTTGTACCTTGTGTTTGAGTACATGGAGCATGATTTGGCTGGGCTTGCCTCACACCCAGGTCTGAAGTTTACAGAAGCCCAGGTAATTTGGCAGTGTGGTTCTAAAAGATTCCAATTCAATGGGTGTTTGCATTTGCATTTCGCTGCGACAGGCTATCAGCTGCTAATTATGAAATTCATAATATTGTATTGCTTACATCTGCTAGTTTTACATGCTCCGTATCCTCCAAGATCATCCACGTGTAAATTGTCAACCTTAAAAGGTAGAATAGATTTGATGTTTGACTCATGTTTGTATACTTTGGATGTTGTGGTCTAATGTGTATATGCTGGCAGGTGAAATGTTACATGCAACAACTTTTACGAGGACTTGATCACTGTCACAGCCGTGGTGTTCTGCACCGTGATATAAAGGGTTCCAACCTGTTGATTGACAACAATGGTATATTGAAAATTGCAGACTTTGGACTAGCAAGTTTTTATGATCCTGCCCAGGTTCAGCCACTGACAAGCCGAGTTGTGACTCTTTGGTACCGTCCTCCGGAGCTTCTACTTGGAGCTACCTACTATGGGATGGCTGTTGATTTATGGAGTACAGGTTGCATACTTGCTGAATTGTATGCTGGCAAGCCTATTATGCCAGGGAGAACTGAGGTATCTCTCCTTTTCTATTCTCAAGGAATTTTTTTTTGTCTTTTAGGGTTCTCCACCAAAGAGAGTGTTTGTCTTAGATGCTTGCTATTTCATGTTATAATATGCTGCGATGCAGATTATTTTTCATGGGCCATCATTCCTGAGTACAATCTTGAAGTAATTATTGCCAGATACAAATTTTATTCCATGCTAACTTATAGATAGCTATTGTTTTGAAGATTGTTGAATTACACAGAAGTGCCTGATTCTCTCCAGCATTTAGAAACTCAACTCCACCTTCCAAGCTGTTGGGCAATTCAAGAAACAATAGTCATGCACTTTCCACTACTCAAACACTTGACACTAACACTAGGTGATAATACCTTAAGAGTTCTCACCTCTGACAAGTCATGGGTGTTAATCATAGTTAACCATTGTCTTGATGCTTACTTTAACCTTGGAGGGTACCTTATATTTTATATAAATTTGGTTTAAGGTAAAAATAAGGGAACACGAGTAAGAATAGGTTTTAGCAGTGTTGCAATCTACTGCAAAAGTTTATTTAAAAAGAGACTGCCGCAAGTGAAGTCCAAATACAGGCTGGTTCATCTGAATTTCTATATCCTTTTGCAAAAATCGTATAACATGAAAAAGAAAAGATTGAAAGAGAATAGTTATCACAAGATGCTGGATCCCTTTTCTGCTTTCTTATAATCTATGTAAGTGTTACAAATAATATTAGTGCAGCTACATAAAATGTTGATGATTAATTTGCATGCCTCTGCCTTGAAGGTGGAGCAGCTGCATAAAATATTCAAGCTGTGTGGCTCACCTTCCGAAGATTATTGGAGAAAATCAAAATTGCCTCATGCGACTATCTTTAAGCCACAGCAGCCTTATAGACGCTGTGTTGCAGAGACATTTAAGGAATTCCCAGCACCAGCTTTAGCTCTTATGGAGACTATGCTTGCCATTGATCCTGGAGATCGTGGATCTGCAGCTTCTGCTCTGAGGAGTGAGGTATGGAGTATCCATGAACCATGTATCTCAAATTCTCCTTCCCTTTTTGTGCCTGCTGTGTGTTTTTTCCCCTTTGGGAGTGGGGTCTTTGGTGTTGAGATGGAAAGTGATTATGGTGCTCTTGGTATTTTTTTGTTCAGTGAACATATTAACTTCAGTTCTATATTGCTACACATGGCAGTGCATATATTTCATATTTTTATCTCATTAGCATTCCTTTCGTTTTTAAATCAATCTTTCTAATAATTTTGTCCAGGATTTTTGTTATTGTCACTGAAATACATTCTGAGACTGAAGTCTGTTTTACTTCCAATTCATGTGATACCATGTTGTTGCAATCTAAAAGCCACTGGAAGAGTTTCTCTGTTTATGTAATTGGACAGAGGTAAATCCAGTTAAACATTCAATTTCACTTGGTGCCATCAGTAAAGACACAATAGGAGGCGATTCACACAACTATAAAGTTGTATCATAAGGGGTTTAGATTGTGCTTGATGAGGTTAGACAGGTCTTTATCCATCTCATTTCATATTAGGGTTCAGATCACGTCATTATCTCCCTTCATCATATTGTTCCACCACTAATCAACATTACCAAACTTTTGCGGCTACTCCTTCGATTCTTTCCACTTTGTTTCTTCACAAAAGCACCCAAGCCCAGTTTTCTCAGTGGTGATTGTGTTTCTGTTAATCACATTTTGTCACTGCTAGCATGCAACGTTATGGAGTTAAATTTTTGTCAATAATCTGTTGCTGTTTGATGTTTTGCTTTTAGGATTTATTTTCTGTCCCTTGATCTCACTTGAAGACTCCTTCAATTTCACTCTTTTATGCACTTTGATTATTTTGGCGTCAAACATTTAGTTTGTGAATTTTTGACAACCATGAACAATGTTGAATTTTAGCTGATGGTTGATGAGTGTTTTGTTTTGTTTTTTCTGTGGTCAATTAAAAGAGAACCGTCCTTCATTTCCCTGCGCTTCCTTCTATGTTCTTCTTTTTGTGTTACCATGCTATTTGTCAACTTTTTGATGTAGCTCTGTTGACTGATCTTATTCATTTATTTTTGGGCTTCTTATTTGATATTATAGCTTCTTATGCAGCACAGCCATATATATAAATATTGTAATCCTAACATAATTTTGGAGAATACCATCTATTTGATGTAACAAATTCAGAACAGTTGATAGCAAGTCCTTATTTAACTTTTTTTATGACAAATAAATAAATCATAAGATGTGTATAATTGTTATGACTGGCTGATGTTGGCACTGGTATTTATAGTTCTATTTTACAATTTTCTCTCTTGCTTGCTGTTAATTAGAATTTGACTTGTCTAGTTTTTTTTTTTAAAGTTCTTTACAACCAAGCCGATTCCTTGTGATCCTTCAAGTTTGCCTGATTATCCTCCTAGCAAAGAGTTTGACGCAAAAATGCGAGATGAAGAAGCTAGAAGGTAAACATTGTAAAAGAACAGAAAAAAGGATCCCTCCTATTACTTGTTCATTCTTTTGTTGTAAGGCTGCTGGCAAAGGCCCAGAAAAAGGCTTTAAAAGATTTACTTTTTGGCATGTTGGCCAAAGTTAATGGCATTGTTAAAATATAGAAGTCGCTTGCCCTTACCTGTGTGTTGCAGGCTTTAAGAACAGCATCAGATGAATGCAGTGTCTATTAACATAATTTTGTATTTCGGTTGTGACAGTTGCCGCAGTGCCCTGGCTCATATTGCTTATTGTGGGCTTCTTACTGATCCACTAAACTATCCTTCACATTTTTATCGCTGATGGAATCCTAGACTTGTAAATATAGTGTAGTTTGCTAACAATCCCATTTCTTGTTCACACAAACAGACAAGGAGCAGCAGGAAGCAAGGGCCAGAAACCTGGCATGGAAAGAAGAGGGCAAAGAGAATCCCGAGCTGTCCCAGCACCTGATGCCAATGCTGAGCTAGTTTTGTCAATGCAGGTGATTTCTTTAAGATAACCATATCCCTCGCAGGACACTTTTTTGCATGTGTGTGTGTATGGTTGGGGAAGGATTGTGATTAGGAGATGGTTTTGAGGTTTGCTGGGCCACGTGGTGAAGTTCAGAGAATTGCCGAGTTGAAAGATTGGTCAGAAGAGAGGAAGTTTTTTATTTATTTAAAAAAAGCTAACTTTCTATAGATGAAACTAGTAAACAGGCTAGTCATAACACGAAGTCTTAGAACACTTTTTACTGCACTCTTCTTGGAACAATGAAGTATAAAGTAATGTGCCATCTTGCCATTCTGATCACATGGAAATTGCTATTTTCCACTACAGAAAACAGCTTTGTACGAAAGGCACTGTGTGAGACACAAGAAATCTTATCTAGATTCTTTCTTTTGTCCTCTCATGCTTGCACTCTCCTTCTTCCTTATGCCTTGAAAGCAGCAAGCCATACATTTTTTTTTAATCAAACTACATCTGACTTCTGTCCTTTTGAGCTGCTCCAGCCCTCTTTTAAGCATTATTACCTAAATAATAGATTGTTTCATGATGTTCTATTTTCATAATTTACACTTTTACTGCTGATTCACTTTATTTCTTGGTACTCCATTTGATTAAATTTGATTTTTACTAACGGATTACTCTCTAATTACAGAAAAGACATGGTCAGTCAAATTCCAAGAGCCGGAGTGAGAAGTTTAATCCCCATCCCGAGGAAGTTGCTTCTGGCTTTCCAATTGATCCTCCTAGACCATCACAAGCTGCAGAATCAAACATGGATCCTCAGGGTCATCAGCATAAGAGAGCCTCGCATTCTGGGCCACTTTCTCACTGTTCTGCATGGGCAAAGGCTGGCAGAAACCCCGGTGATGCTCCTAAGATTTACACAGGGGCTGACCTGTCAACAATGTCAAGCTTAGAGGCTGCACAAAGGAGTTTATTATCTGAAGATAACAGAGAAAGGTCTGGCCTATCACAACCAGAAGTTCCAAAATTAATGGCGAGGTTTCCAGGATCCTTCAAGGAAACCTCAGAATCCTTTGCCCAACACTATCCTAAGCATCTGTCACAGGCAGGTACCCACCGAAAGGAAGGCGGAAGAAATAACAGTAAAGATCCTGTCCTTGTAAGTCTCTTCACACTACAGTTTTCTTCTTTCCTTGTTTGTTTATTTTTTTGCTCAACCTTTTGCTGAATTTTTTAACTAGGCTTCTTTTTCTTGGTCTGCATCATATCATGCAAGCTGTTTATAATTTTCTTTTCTAAGTTGATTGATTTACAATTTCATGTTTCCTGAATTTTGAAGGAGCCTTTTTTTGTTTTTGTTTCCTGATTCTTGGTTCTTGTTAATTTGGATCCAGCTTGGCTATGGGTCAAAGGGTCACAAAATTCACTATTCTGGTCCATTGGTAGTTCCATCAGGGAACATGGATCAGATGCTGAAGGATCATGATCGCCAGATCCAAGAAGCTGTTAGACGAGCACGCATCGACAAGGCAAGGGTTAGAAAAGTCCAGGCTGAAAGCAACCAAATATCAACCAATTCATTATTTGTTTCAGGTCGATGACGCAAGCACCAAACATTGCCGGGACTCTTACTGGTGTAGGTTTCCTTCTGTGAAATATAATGAGTTAAAATCCATTGGTTGGGGTTTTTGTATATGTTCTTAGAAGATAGCTAGTGGCCATTTTTAGCTACAAGATTATAGCGCTCTGATAAATCTCTTCCCTCTGCAATTTATCACCTGTATTTACTTTCCACAATCATCGCAATTTCTAAATTATTGGTCATTCTTGTAGAGCATGTGTATTAGCCATAATCTGTAGAGTATCTGGATGTTGTGAAATTACTCCACGGTGTTGAAAGAGAAATGCTGCGTCCACCATGCTCAAGATTCTAGTTCATGTCAGGAAGCATCATATGATTAAGATCGTGGGACAGGGGGACGCCCTCATATTTTGACCTTTTAAAGGTCCAGTTCATAAAAGTGCCAATTTGAAAAAATCAGTTCTTGAAGCTTCGGGCTCCATCAAGTGCTCCTATTCTTCTCAGCAATCCCCAATTTACAGTCGCAGCTGGGTTACAGTTTCATTTCTTCAAGTTTCTTACTTTATGGCACTGCATTTTCCGTTGGTAGAGACCCGCTACGGATCCAAGATTCCCACCAGATCCCGATCTCCTCAGAGCTCCTGCCATTCTCGTCCTCTCTTACCCTCGCCATCACCCCATGCAACAATTCTCCCCCTGGTCATGGTTTTGGCATTCATTTTCGATGTGTTCCAAAATCAAGAATTCAACGGCATTAAAGATAACCATGTCCTGAAATCACTCTCTTGTTTGGTTGCCATGGAAGCTGGATATTGATCTTAAAGGTCTTTCCAGGAGTTGATGCTTGATGATGGAGAAAGTTACAGGTTATGGATTAGACAACACGAGTTCTTAGTTCACACACTGAAGCCTCATGATGAAATTCATGTGGGCTTCCGTGCATCTACTGAGAATCTTATCGAAAATCACAATTTTGAGGTGGACCTTTAGCAACTCAAAGTGGATTTGATTTTCCAAGAGCTCACATTCAATGGAATCTGTTCTTCGCATTATATTAATCTGGTCTATTTTTAGGAAGGTGGACCAGTGGTCCAGAGACGGCCTAACTATCATCTTCGTGTTCATAAACAAATAATCTTACATCAGCTCACAGATTTCTCTCTCTAGGTTTCATTGAACCTGTAAACACACTTCAAGTTCACAATGTCCTGAAATAACTGCCCACCACAAATAAAATTATTGGTTGTTTCAATGATGAAGGATTATTGATCAAGGAAATAACCATGGGCGACAAGTGTCTCCCTGTCTGGGCGTTCAGCTAAAATTTATTTATTTTTATTTATAAATTCTTTGAGTGAAAATATTTTAAAAAATAACTTTTATACTATACTACTATATTCCTAAACACCCCTTAAAAAAAAAGATAAAACCTAGTTACATGACAAGACAAAAACAAATTAAAAATATTTTTAATGATTTCTTTTTTGTGCACACCAAACACTTGCGGAAAGAATTATATAATGTAAGGTACACAGTCTTGTCCATTCTCGTATGCTTATGTTTTTTTTTTTTTCCCGTTCAAAATATTATATGTTTTTCTGTGAATTTGGCTTGTTACTGTACCTGCTAGAATTTGAGGCTATAAAAACGAGCTTTATTAAATAAATGTATTAACTTTCCAATTTCCGATTAATTGTTTTCTTATGATTCTAGAAAATGCATTGCATATTATTAACTTAACCCTCCCTGCATATATTAAAAATTAGTATAAGGGGAACAAATCACCATGACTGTGATAAAATTTCTTATTTATTTTTAAATTATTTCTTTTTATTTTTTCAAATTATTTTAATGTATATATTAAAAATTAGTTTTTTAGTATAAAAATATATATTTTTAATACATATATATATATAGTTTTTTTTAAAATAAAATATTAAACATCTTCCTAAAGCAACTGATCCAATCCAATCCAATCCACATCCTCTCTCTTATCCACCCTTAATTATCTTACTACTACTACTACAGTACTGTAATTACTACAAAAATAATAATTTAATTACCTTAACTTAAACCCACCTCTTCTACCCACCCACCTTCCTTCCTTCCTTCCTTGTGTACTTTTATGCCATATTTTACCAACTTTGGGATCACATAAAGAAAGAGAGGGAGGGAGAGAGACCCACAAAACTCAAGCCCAAATTTTAAAATTTATATGATCACTATTATTAACTTCATTGTTTGTGCTTTCATTACATTAATCAGTAGTTTTATTAGCTTCTTTTTACATCATATGATGTGTGTTTCTTGTAAAATATTGTTGGATTACTGAGCTGCCAACTTTAGTATTCCTTAACTGTTTCTTACGCGCTGTTCTAACAAGAACCACATCATCAGATTAGTTTAATGATTCACACTTGTAACCCATAACTTTTAATTGCTTCTCAGCTTGAGTTCCTAGTTCTAGAAAGCCAAGATCATTATTTTCATCAAGAAATGTTTTTTTTTTTTTCAACTGATGGCCCACAGTTTTCAAATTTACCATTCTTCATGGCTTCTTTGTAAAGAAATAAACAAAAAAGGTTGAGGCTATGGTGGTGCCACGTAACTCCAATGGAATAAAGCGGGAAGATAAAGAGCCAAAGAGTGAACCATGAGCTTGCGGCTGAAAAAGAAAGAATATCATAGTAATTTCATGAAGAACTATATAATATGTCGAGTGAAACAGGGCATGAGAGAGAGTTGTATTTTTTTTCCTTTTTTATTTATTTGAAACATGCTGATTTTTTCATTTGTGGAGCCGTTTTGTTTGTTTTTATATTTGAAGTTGTGGGGGAAAAATGAGGGAATTTATGAGGCTGTGGTGTTTAGTGGATGGAGTTTAGTAACTAAAGTCTTGTGGTGTTGTGTGGTTCTCTTTTGGTCTAGCAGGATCATAAATATCCATTCTCGCTGCTGCTACAGGTACTAATCCCCCCCCCCCCCCCCTTCTCTCTCTTCCTTTAAATGGCTGTATATAATATTATTAAGGGTGGGCTTTTGTTGGTTCTGATGCATGTGTTTTTTATAATTAAACCTCTAGGTACGTGTTTCTAATTCTATAGTGTAAAAAGGGTATCTTCAATTTTTCTCTTTTTCTGGATAATATTGTACTTGTCTTTGATTTTTTTTTGGTGCTGGTGTTTTGTGTTGTTTTGGTGTTGAACAGTGCATGACTGAGCGACTTAGTTTTATATTTCCGTTGGATGAAGAAAGGAAAGGAAAAATGAGTGTAGTATAATATTAGTGTTGATTTTTCTCTACTTTTTCTCTATATATTTTTATTGGTTTTTTGATGTTTAGGTTGGTTGCGGTTGTCTCATGAGATGCGTGCTCGCTAAGAGATTTCATCTTATGTTCTTCAGTGTCCGCTTCCCTGCAAGGGTTAGTATTTTTATTTGAGGAGCTGAGTTATTGAGCTTTGGCTTGATCAGAAGCTGGATTCTTTTTGCTATTTCTGTTAAATGAGGTATTGATTGAAGATGGTAATGGTGAAAGTTAACGAGTGTAGTAGAAGCAGGCGAATTCCTCCACTTCTTGGATGTGTTTGCTCTGGCTTACATGCAGCCCAAGGGGGATAACCATGGAGGGCTCATCTGAGTCTGCTTGGCGGAAGTCTGGTAGTTATAGGAGATTTAATACTTCAGTAGTCTCCAACTGGAATCCAAGATCTACATCTCACAATTCTGTGTATAGAAAGGAGACTGATAGGGTTGTTCTGGCTCGTCAAAACCTCAAAAACCAGGCTGGTGCTTTATCTGGGGTTTGTAAGGATGAAGCTGCAGTTGACCATTGTGTCCAAAACATAGAGTGGAATGATGTTAGCTTAAGGCATTGGTTGGACAAACCAGAACGGTCTGTTGATGAATTTGAATGTTTGCACATATTTAGTCAAATAGTTGACGTTGTAAATGTGGCACATTCACAGGGAATTGCTGTTCACAATGTCCGGCCTTCTTGCTTTGTCATGTCATCATTTAACCATGTCTCCTTCATCGAGTCCGCATCTTACTCAGATTCTGGGTCTGATTCTTTGGATGATGGATTGAATAGCCAAACTGTGGAGGTTAAAAGTTCTTCTTCTTCCCCCCATGACATGTGCCAGCAGAGAAGTAGGTTGCAAACTGAAGATTTGCTACCTGCAGCTCCAACAAATGCTTTATCGGAAGCCAGTTGCATGCAGTCCAGCTCTGCGTATGCCGCAGATTTACCATTAGGGGAAGAAACAGAAGAAAATAAAGTCCTTGATACAATGAACGTTGAACATGAAGAAGAAAGGAAACAACCATTTCCAATGAAACAAATATTGCTGATGGAGTCCAGTTGGTATACCAGCCCCGAAGAGGTTGCTGGTTCACCAAGCTCACGTGCTTCAGACATCTACCAATTGGGAGTTCTTCTTTTTGAGGTTCGTAATGGTGATGCTTCATTTATGATGTTACCGATCAAATTTAGAGTGGATTCAAAACCATTTCTTGCATCTGTTTTGCACTTTTGACTTCTATTTCAAGTAGAAAGTTCATCATAATCTAAATGGCCTTTAATAATGTCTTAGAGCTTCTTCTGTTTACTGTCTACATTGATGTGATATAGTTCTACTTGTGAACAGTTGTTCAGCCCATTCACTTCAAGGGAAGACAAGAGTCGAACTATGTCTAGTCTCAGACATCGGGTTCTTCCTCCTCAATTACTGCTCAAGTGGCCAAAAGAAGCTGCATTTTGCTTATGGTTACTGCACCCTGAGCCAAGTAGTCGTCCAAAAATGGGGTGAATGTTAATTTCCTGCACCTTTCCTTACATTTTATGTTAGCATCTGCCTTGATATTTGAAAGTGTGCGTTGAGTTTTTTCGACGTCTTCAAACAAGTACATCGTATGCTTATGGTTACTGCACCCTGAGCAATGGACCTTTGATTTACATTTCATCTGATTTCTGTTCAATCAAATTTTCATGGTCTTACTCTCATGTATTGTATGACAGGGAATTGGTGCAAAGCGAGTTTCTTAATGAACCGAGGGACTATTTGGAAGAGCGTGAAGCAGCAATACAGCTTAGAGAGAGAATAGAGGAGCAGGAATTGTTGCTGGAATTCCTTTTACCCCTACAACAAAGAAAGCAGGATGCAGCTAATAAGTTGCAAGATACTGTTTCTCTTCTATGTTCTGATACTGAAGAGGTTACGAAGCATCAAACTTTTCTTAAGAAAAAGGGAAGTACATGTAAAGAAAGAGGAGAGGGTAATCATTTAGCATCAAACCTCCCTCCCCTGAACATTGTTGATATTGATGATTCTTCTAGCTTGGTTTCCAGAAAACGATTTTGCTCAGGTCTTCAGATTCCCAACATAGAGGGATGCGATGATAATCTTGATGAAGGCCAGAACTCAGATACATTTTTAGAATCACAGGAAAGTCCTCTTTTTAGAAGCTCTCGATTGATGAAGAATTTTAAGAAATTAGAGTCAGCATATTTTTTGGCAAGATCCAGAACAGTCAAGCCACCAGGGAAACCTCCATTTGTTAGAAATTCACCGTCAAGTGGTGATGGGAGAGGTTCTGTTGTTGTGGGTAGACAAAGTGGATGGATAAGTCCATTCCTGGAGGGTTTGTGCAAGTATCTATCTTTCAGCAAGTTAAAAGTGAAGGCTGACCTGGAGCAAGGGGATTTGTTGAACTCTTCAAACCTAGTCTGCTCACTTAGTTTTGACCGTGATGGAAAGTTTTTCGCCACAGCTGGTGTAAATAAAAAAATAAAAGTATTTGAGTGTGACACAATTATAAATGAAGCTCGCGATATTCACTATCCTGTCGTTGAAATGGTAAGTAGGTCAAAGCTAAGCAGCACATGTTGGAACAGGTATATTTCAAGCCAAATCGCTTCAAGTAACTTTGAGGGTGTGGTGCAGGTAATGGATCAAATCTTATACTTGACGAGGCCTTTTGTCTTTTTGTCACTCAATTGTAAATAAGTTGCTCAACATGTTCAGGTATGGGATGTTACAAGGAGTCAAGTGGTAACAGAAATGACAGAGCATGAGAGGCGTGTGTGGTCCATTGACTTTTCATCAGCAGATCCAACAATGCTGGCTAGCGGGAGTGATGATGGTTCGGTCAAGCTATGGAGTATCAATCAGGCAATGCTACTTTTGCATTTGTTGGATGTCATCTTTGAAACTGAATGTGCTAATGCTATATAATTTCTCAATGTGTTTATTTAATTCTAGACATATATAATCTGTTCCTCATACTTGGTTTTCTTATGCAGGGAGTAAGTATTGGGTCCATCGAAACAAAAGCCAATGTCTGCTCTGTTCAATTTCCCTTGGATTCTAGTCGTTCAATTGCATTTGGTTCAGCAGATCATAGAATCTATTACTATGATCTCCGTAACTTGAAAGTTCCTCTGTGTACATTGATTGGACACAATAAAACTGTGAGTTACGTGAAGTTTGTAGATATGACCAATCTTGTTTCTGCATCCACGGATAACACGCTGAAGCTCTGGGATTTGTCAATGGGCACGTCTAGGGTTATTGATAGCCCCCTTCAATCCTTCACAGGCCACATGAATGTAAAGGTATGTTCAGTTCTCATACAGTAGTTAGCATCTGTGTACTATTTTTTACCTTTTTTGCAAGGGATATTGGACGAGAATTGGCCTCATTTTGATGAGGTGTTAATTTTCCTTGTCTGTCACAATTGTGGTTAGTTTAAAGTTGCACTAAAATCAGGATTTGCTGCGAAGAAAACATAATGGTATTGCTAGTCATGAATTTTCTTTCAAAACATGCTTAACTTGGTTGAAAAGTAAGCTTATGATTTTTTAAGTGTATGTTTTGGAGAATGCATATGATCCTCAGAAAGTTTTAATAAAAATGCACAATCGATCTTCTAGTATGCTAATTATATAGGTGGTAGAACTAGGGCCGCTAAGCGTTGCAAATGAGGGTTACTGGCAGCAGATGAGGTGATTCAAATTCATTATAGCAAGTTAATATACTACCGTATCTTATTGTTTCTTTGTGTTGGTCTACTGTGAAATTTGTTTAGTTCAATCAGCTACGCCGAAAGCTCTGATAGCAGTATTCTAGTGGATTTATATTTGAATATGAAGTTCTAGAATAGTCTCTGTTTCATCTTTCATATTTTGCTCATTGAAGTTAGGGATTGGGTGCTCATAATTATTGTGACTGGCAATCATGTTAAATATTAGAAATTGAAATGCCTACTAAAACAATGAACGAATGAAGGAAACATTTAAGGGCTTTTTTTCCTGGCTTAAGTTCTTCACCATGCATATAAATTCGATGTTAAGTTGCTTCAGTTTCATAGTTTATTACATGTTTGATGTACTAACTTCAGTGATAGGTGTGCTTATGACATCTTTTGTCTATGTATGCTTGTGCTGTAGAACTTTGTGGGGTTGTCTGTATCAGATGGTTACATTGCAACTGGCTCGGAAACAAATG
This sequence comes from Salix arbutifolia, assembly GCA_025169955.1. Lineage (NCBI taxonomy): Eukaryota > Viridiplantae > Streptophyta > Magnoliopsida > Malpighiales > Salicaceae > Salix > Salix arbutifolia. Next base: position 26,797,115 of record CM045917.1, on the reverse strand, counting down.
AGGTACTGTATATCTTCTTACTTTTGCATTTAGAGCACCTTGCGTTTCCTCAATGGATAAAATTGTGGTTTTTTTTTCAGTGGCAAAACAAACTTAACTGTATCTTTTTTATTTATTTTTTATGATGGAATAACCATCCAAGAACTCGTGGCCTCTCTTCTTGTTTGACAAGCCTTGTTAATTGAACGGCGTAATAACATAGCAATTTCTTTAGAAAATCAACTTTTCCTCGTCGAATGTTCAGTTTCTTTTTGAATAACTGTGTGGAGCTTTCCATGCATCTAACTAGGTTAACTCATTGGATTCACGGGCTTGGAAAAGTTGACTGAAACTTAAGAACACCTGCGTTAATGGATAATAGGAAACAATTTCATAAACCAAATATCCTCATTATACGGCACTAGAAGCAACTCTCTCACCTTTTCTTACCTTTATCTTCCTTTTGACTGCTGCTGACCTTTTCCTCTGGTTTTTGTTTTCTTGGAATTCATCCGCTGTGAGATATATAATAGGCTCGGTACTCTCTTATACAAGTCGAAAGACTATAGCATCTGTTTCTTCTTCAGTTTAGTTTTCTAGCCTCTAATGTTTTGGAAACAAGATATATGACTGATTTTGTTAGACTTTTTATGCAAGAAGTAAAGGAAAGAAAAGTAGGAAACAAGAACACAATAAACTTTATATGGTTCGGATTGAATTGACCTACGTCCAAGGCAATGCCAAGCTTCAGTATGAAATTGGAATGTGCTTCTCAAACCCTGGCCCCGATACACCCATTCCTCACCACAAACTCAACTTGGTTTTTTTCTAACCCCCAACCCTTTTAGTTCTAGAATTAATACATAGCAAACCAAGTGGGATAAAAGGAAAAGGGGCCTAGTAACTAGAGAGCTAGAAGTTCAAGACATATCCCAAACTTTACCTGCGCTCTTTTTGGCAGCACATGATCTTTTCCCTCGAGCTCCGGAGTTTAATCCATGTAACACGAATTGCATTGGTTGTATTGACTTTTGGGTGACACGACTCAACTTCTATCCCCTTTCCATGACTTGGTTCAACAAGCATATATCAGTATATAAAGGAAGGAATGGACACGGAGTTGAATGGAAGAAATAATAATTAAGTTGTTAAACAACACAATAGCCATACTCTTTTCACTCACATCATGATATTTTAACATTTAAGCTGCTTTTATTTTCGTGATTGTGATTGTGATAGTGATAGTGATAGTGATAGTGATAGTGATAGTGCCTTTTTTCTTCTTTTTATTGCCCAACTTTTAACTCCCATCAAAACTCAAGCAACTATGCTAGTGAAGTGACTTCTACAGCGCGCATTATAGTACAATGCAAGATTCATTCATCCATTAAGTTTAATATATTATTTTTGTGGAATAGGTTTTTGTCTATCACAAGGCTTTCCCTATGCCTGTGCTGTCCTTCAAGTTTAACAACACGGACCCGCTTTCTGGCCATGAAATGGATGATGCTGCACAATTTATCTCTTCTGTCTGTTGGCGTGGCCAGTCATCTACATTGGTTGCTGCAAATTCTACTGGGAATATCAAAATCTTGGAGATGGTTTGATTTGGTCTACGCTCCAGACTACATGATTTTAGCTTAAAGGACCAAAGATGGTCTGAGTGCAGGAAAAATGGAAGGAGGACGATAATCTTCACCAAAGGAAATTGTGTTGCTTGCTTATATAGGGGTAAGGGATATAGAACCAGGTTTTTTTCTTAAAAAGTTTTGGAATTAGATAATAGCAGAAACATTGAACAGGAGAGATATGGGTCTCGATTCACTTTATTGTTGATAGGATTCAGGTAAAAGGAGAGTAAATAGTATCTGTCTTGTATATTCTGCAATGGTCATAGTTGATCATTGTTCATAATTATAATGGATGTAACTTCATCCTTCACCTTCTACTTGGTGGGCCCAATATGTTAGAATTCAACATCAACTTAGAGATTAGGAGTTTATGGTTCATAGAATGTTCTGATATTGTTCGAATTCTGCAACATTATGATCAGTGATTTATTATAGTTAGCTTCATAGGATTTTAAGGTTATTTATGAACATTAAGAAAATAAGAACAAAGAACAAGAGAGAAAACGTAGCCTACGTGACTTTTGTTAGACTTCTCTAGCAGTAGCAAGCGGAGGAGGCAACAAGCTTGCAGACTTTTGCAACAATAAAATAGTTGCAAAAACTCCTCCAGCAGCAGCGATCACGTTCCTCGCGCTAGAAGCAGCTTGAACAGCAGCTTCCAAGCTGGTTGAGTAGCATTTACAGTTCGTAACCAATCACAGGTTCAAAAATAGTAATTTAAATTGTTATTGCAACATCAAACATGGCAAAATTTCAAATTGTTGGAGGGAAGATGAAGCTTAATAATAAAAATCATAGTAAAATATGTTACAGGTAAGGCCAAAATCTATGGAAGGTAGTCAATGTTAGTGAAGATAACCAGCCAAAGACACTAATAAAGTTCTGCGGAAAGATGAAAGCCGGCAATGCTTTGAAGAAAACAATTGAAGAGATGTTGGAGCACATCTCCGATGTTTTGAAGACACCCTTGCTAGTATTTTCTCAAAGACGAATGATACCAAAATTGTATCTTCTCGAGAAGAAGTTGTTGTCGATGATCAACTAGACATGATGATTTTTCAATTATTTAATAAGGTGAAATCAACTTGTGAGATTTCTAAATTCGAACCTCATGCATCTATTGAAGAAACCAGGATCCATGGTTTAAAACATGAATACCAAAGAAGGATGGCTCACTCAACCATTATTAGCTGAGTTTGAGAATTTTCTTGTTAAACAAATGATAGGAGTCTCTTTGAAGGGTGAGAAGGAATCACTCTACGTCAACAATGTTTGGAGTAAGCAATGACATATTCACAAAGACATAATCACGAGTTGGCATATTGATGATGAATCCAACAAGGATGGTGATAAGGAGAAGAATTATCAAACAAAAGAAGGCTTTTATCAAGATGAGCTCCAATGAATTACATAATTACAGGAAGATGAGGAATTAACATTGACTATGATAATTGAAGATCAAATCAATTATAAAAGTGATTGGATTTTTGATTTTGGTGTTCTAGTCACATGATATATGATAAACAAAAGTTATAGTATCGGATATAATTCAAAGAAGTCGTGTGGTGGTGAAATCTAACAACTCAAAAACTACTAATAGCTCATAATGGTAAATAATAATCACGCCTCGTTATATCTCTGATAAGGTACATCTTTAAGATGTTTATCATGTCTCTAGCATCAAGAAGAAGAAAAAATGTTTGTAACACATAACATATACAAGCCTACATGATATTAAAGTGCACCAAAATCTTAAGATATTAGAAGAACAATTATATAGGGATGACATATGGAGCATTGTACATAATGTCAATAGATATTACATATGCAAACAAAGCATGGAAGAATGAAATTGCAAAATTATGGCATATGAATTAGGCCATGTTGGCTATTTTAAGCTAAGTGTGGTAATGAAAAATTATCACTCAAAGGGCTACCTCAACTTGATGTAAAAATACAAATTGTGTGTAAAATGTCAATATGGTAAGGCAAATCAGCTACCATATAAAGAATCAAAGTTTAAAGTAATGGAAACATTAAATTTAGTGCATTATGATGTCACGACTCGATTCCCGGATCCGTGACAAGCACAAAGACATGGTCCCCCTCCAAGGTTTCACACCTTTGCGAATCAAAACTTACAAACTTATCATTCATATTCAGAGTTCAACGCAACATAAATAACAAAGTAAACTTATAATATAATTCGATTGTCTTAATACAAGAGTTAAATACATCTTGTTATAATTGTGGAGCGTTAACTAGACATAAAAACAAAAATATCGATTACAACCAAATAATAAGTTCTGAGATTTGAACGATAAAGATCTGCTAACAAGCTACAAGCCTGAAAATAATAAATAATGAGGGGGTGAGTTCAGCAACTCAGTGAGTAGATAACATTTAATTACACATACGAGATAATACAACAATGAGAGATATATTATCGAATCGGCTTGGAGTTCTTACAGGAAGTTTCTCAAATAGGTCATAACAAGAATGTAATAGGTAAAGCTTGTCAGAAAATTAGAATGCAATGAGCATGAGGCTCTGTACTGTGGGATGATCAGTTCGCACAGGTTGATGACTCCCTCGACCAACTAGGGTTTTAGATACGATGTGCACACAAGCTAACACTACCCTGTTAGCATAGGTATTCTGATTGGCATACCGTAGGTGTATATATATCATAATCAAACAGACATATAAATATCTCAAGGCTCAACTCATGACATCAATAAAATGAGGAGCTATCAATTCACAAGCAGATATTGGCTCATATCAAGAATTTATATTCAACAATTGATTATATTTTATCGTAACAAGAATAGTAATCAACATATATATTATCAAGAAGCATAATTCAAATACTAGCAAATCAAATATTTATAATATTTCTCATGCATATTAAATATTATCTACTCACCTGACTAAAAAGCGATCAAAATTCAAAAGCAGAATATTGACGGAATTCTACTAACATACTACGAGCAGAATATCAGGATTATCTAAATATATAAAAGAAGACATACTCAAAAATGACTCAAAATAATTAAAATATATTTAATAAATGTATCTAAGAGTTTAATTCATAATCTTATGTATTTTGAATCAAACTATCTATTTTTCGCAAAACCTAAAAACAACGGTTTCTTCCAAAATTTAATTCAAAATACACAATTCATAAAATTGATGATAATTCATCAAATAAGCCTCAATTATCCACCAATCCAATCTAAAAAACTAATATTTTATCTAGGGACCATTCTGAAATCTTTCTAATAATTTTAGGGTCAAATTGTAAATTTATCAAATTGAAAGACTAAATTGAACACCTCATAAATTCATAACTATACTAAAATTTTGTCCATAATTCATTCTCAATTCTGTCCAGAATCTAGAATTTCACTCCAGGGACCAAACTGTAATTTTTCAAAGTTCAGGGACCAAAATAAAATTTTGTCATCTTCAACCTCCAGCCCAAATTCCAGCAAGGGTTTTTCACTATTTCTCAACATTTTCTTAAACCAAAGACATCAAATAACTTCAAAATCATCTACAATCAAACCCATTAAACCATTACCCAACACATTAAACCCTTAACATCTCAATTCATTCATCAATCAAACCCAAATAAAATCTACAAACCCTAATCACCAATACAAACAAAAAGCTTAACTAATAAACAATATTTTTACATAATAACACATACATATTACCTTAATAACTTATTTCTCCTCCTTCCTTTCTCCTTTCCTCTTTTCTCTTCTTCTTTTCTATTTCGTTTCTCTTCTCTCTCAATTTTTTTTCCAGATTTACTTCTCTTCTCTTTCTATTTATATATGTACAAGTTACCACTATACCCTTAATTCATTTATACCTAATCCTAAGCCATCAAGGGTATTAATATCTTTTCCTATTCAATTTTTTTTCAAAACCCTACATATGATGTATATGGAGTTATCAAGCAATCATTAGCAAGAGGGATGTGGTATATGGTGGTATTTATTGATAATGTTTCGGGGTTTACGTGAGGTTTTTTTTTTTATGAAAGAAAAATAAGATACATTCACAAAGTTTAAAATGTTTCATAAGTCAGTTGAAGGGAAAATTAGGAGAAGAATTTGGTATTTTCTCACTAACAATAGGTGAGAATATAATTCAAATGAGCTTTCTTAGTACTTACAATAATTTTAGATATGTCACCAAATTGCTTATGCCAATACACCATAACAAAATGGAATGACTAAGAGGAAAAATTGACTTCTTATAGAAACATGTCAAAGTATGTTACATGTAAAGTAAGAAATTAGGTTTAAATAATGAGGATTGTAACTTATGTAAAAAGAGGTTAGAATTTATATCACCTTATAAAAAATAATGGAATTTAAAGCTTGTTGTTAACTATTTTTAGTATTTTGTTGTTTGTTATGTATTTGTTCTTATCCAACTACACAACAATTTTGACAAGAAAATTGTTAGATACATATTAGTGGGATATGACAACCAAAGAAAAAGGTGAAAATGTTATGATCCTATGATAAAAAGGTGGTACATATCATAAGATTTAGTGATGAAACATCATCTTGACAGTCTTCGAAAAAAGAGGTGATTCTAAATTCTAAAGAGTTCAAAGAAAGACTATAGTAATAAGATGATGAACAATTTATATTGGTTTAGTCAAATTTACAAAAACCTAAAAGAGTATACAATGATGCTATTAAGGAGTAAGAAATACCAGAATAATTGAAAAACTATTGTTTATCAACAAAAAAAATATATGGTAGACCTAGTATAATAAAAGTATCATATTTACAACCACATCTTAGAAAGTTAACTAAAGTTCATAAGTTGAACTCTAAGTATGCGAATGCAACCATAATTGAAGAAGCAAGTGAAAAAGAACCTAAAATGCTTGAAAAAACATCATATAACTTTGAAAAGATTAGATTTATGAGGATGAGATCAATGCGTTATAGCAAAATCAAACTAGGAATATTGTGCTTGGACCAATATATGTGAAACCTATACCCTATAAACAAGTTTACAAGAATAAATATCGAGCAAATAGATCAATATAAATGTATCAAACTTGTTTGGTGGTTCACTAGTCCTTACAACAATTTGGATTAGACTATGATGAAACATTTAGTCTAGTAGTAAAGCTCACAACCATGTGAGTTCTACTTGCACTTACAGCAAACAAAAACTAGATATGATAGATGGATGTGAATAATATTTTTTTTTTCATGAGGTAGATTAAGAAATTTACAAGAATTAAACAAAGAAGAGTTTGTCAAATCATTTTCAGATGAAAGAACTTGAAGAATTCAAGTATTTTCTTAAGTTAGAGGTTGATTGTACACAAAAAGAAATATTTGTTTGTCAATAAAAATATTTAAGAAATTTTGTTAGAAAGACTTAGAATGCTTGATTGCAAGCCAGTTCCAACACCTAACAGAACCAAATATCAAGATGTGTGCCCTTAAAGGAAAAGACTTAAAAATGTCTTGAAAATTGATAGGTAGTTTGATCTACTTAGTACTAACTTGACTATGACATTCCATGTAAGAAAAGTATAGATTGCAAGTTAGTTGGTTAGTGTGATGCTAATTATAAAGGAGATCATGAGACTTGATACATATTTAATATTGAGTAAGAAATATTTTCTTGGAATAGTAAGAGACAGCCAAAAATATCTTTATCAATAATAAAAGTGTAATATCGAGCAACAGTAATGGAAGATCAAGAAAATAGTTGGTTGATAAAAATATTGAATGAGTTGCATCAACAAGTAGATTATACAATACTATTGTATTATAATAATCAATTAGTAGCGTGTTTATTCTATTAAAAAAAGTATTGCAACATAAAATTGAGATGATGTTAATCAAGACAAATCATCAAGTTGCAAACTTATTCACAAAAGCCATGAGCAATGGTAAATTGAGATGATATCCAACCTTCCTTTTTTCTCTTATTTGATGAGAAAAGGTGTCCCTCCTCATCAGGTATGGTTGAACCATGTCCTTTTCTTTAGAGAAAGACATGACAACCGATAGATAATACCATCATTCTCCATTTGATTACATGTTATAACTTCAACCCTATTCAGCTATTATTCTTTATAGTTCGGCACCAAGTCATCTTGTGACTGGGCATCGTTTGATATTGTGTTTTAAAAATGTTTTAAAAAAATTATTTATTATTTATTTTAAATTAAGAAATTTTAATATTTTTAGATCATTTTAATGTACTGATATCAAAAATAATTATTTTAAAATAAAACAACATCATTTTAATGTATTTTTAAATGAAAAATACTTTAAAAAATCACTTCATATACACCAACAAACAGGACTTAAACTTGAGAAATTGAAAGGAATTTTGAATTATGAACCCACTTAAACGTGGAGGCAAATTGTCTTCAATAACTCTTCAATGCCACCACTTACTTTTCTCCCTATTAATAACAAGCCACTTGTTTCCTCCGCCCAACGAGAAATACCCATCTGATTCCCATCATCAAAGTTTCAAAGAATAAAAAATGAAAAGATTTATTTTCCAGCACATCACTAGGAACGAGGAGGGATGACTGATAATTAAACAATACATTGTTTGCTCCGAAGCAGGTAGCAATCACAGAGGGAGACTGTTGGGGAGTTCATTAGTCAGCAGTCAATCATCATGTTCTGACCACCTTGGTCCAAGAAAGCGCCACCTCTTTAAATATTTGACCGGCAAAACAAGCCGAGAGGCATCACTGGGGCCCACAGGAAAATGGAAGATCTAGCTATCTGTTCAATTTATTAATGACTTCCACGACTGGAAGAACAAGAAGTTTGTAGCTGAAAAATGAGATGGTGGAATTCAGACTTCATTGACCAAGGAAATTACAATACATTTTACTTGCCAGGAATTGTCAAAACTGGGTACCCATACCGCAACAATTAACAATCTTATTTTCTATACATCATGCACTATATTTTGGAAAGGGGATTTAAAAAAAAAAAAAAAACTGGAGGCAGATCAAAGGTTTAGTTTAGATTGTTAATTGACAACATAATTATGCACATAATGTTCAATTTAGATCATAGGTAAGATGAAAACCAGAGGCAGATCGTATGTCTTTGTTTGCTTTTTTATGTAAAAAAAACTACTATCCGGAAAACATATTTTATGATTCCAGGTAAGCAAGTAAAATCCTAATTATCACAGGCTCTTACAAGTGATACATGTCCTTACTCAAACTCGAGACCTATTATGCAAGTCACGAGCCATTTGTTATTTTGCTACGTCCTTTGAGATCATCATCCTCCATTACAGTACTTGAGAAGATGCAAAAGTAATTTCTTCTCTGGTAATTGAGCATTTAAAGTTTTCATCATAAAACTAAACTGCAGAAAATGATCAAATTATTTGGAACATAAAATTTTCCTGTGACACAAGGAATAGGGAAAAAAAATACTCCAGAAAATCTCCGGGCTGTGTAGGAGAGTATAACCTAAGGAAAGTGATGTGCTATGCTAGAATGTGACGGCACCAGTTTGTAATGAAAAATTGACACACCTTAGACTCTAAAGATAGAATGAGACCTTAGCTGGAACTTCAGCATTAGGGTTAGTTTCTCAGAACAATTTTTTTTAGACCGTTTTCTGGCATGTAGATCGAATTTGAATTCTTTTCAATCCGCATGAAACTTTTGCAAAACCTATTTACATTGGTTTTGTTTAAGCTTTGTATTCAAAGCTACCCTAGCTATGAGGCGTTTCAGTCTATGAGCTCCAGGGCCTGGTTTTATTTTGTCCAAGTCCCCAACCTCGGAACATTTGGGTTTACCGGAACACCATCCACCAGGAGTGAAGCTCCCATTCTTCCGGTGAAGTAAATCCTCGTCAATCTTGTCCAAAACAGGGTCATCTGTCTTGAATTTTCTGGCAAAAGCAGCGCCACTCGCAATCATATGGTTTGTGTCATTCAGGGTAAGGGTGTGAGGATGCTGCTTAGGAGGATTGTCCCAAGCAATGAAGTGCAAATCATGACTGACTGCTGTTTGAGCATACTCTGGAACATTGCATATTACCGTGTGGAAGTATCCTTCAGGCGAGGAAACAAAGTTCGAGTAATACATCAACAAGGTTCTTGGTAGATTATCCCAACCCCAAATTAAGTACTCAACAAATGAGCGAGTGAGAACCATCCATGCTGAACCTGCAGAAACAAATGGAATCCATTTTTAAAGTTCATTGAGCGCAGAACAGCAGCCCTTCATAGTTCCTAGCATTTTTAGAGTTTCAGTAGCGAAGTATATGTTGGAAGCCATTGAATCTAACAATAACCAAAAATCAGGACTTGAGTTTTCAGTAAAGCAATGGCTGCAGTGGAACACCTGTTCTGAATTCTACAAAATAGCTTACTGGACTAAACTCCATTAGTTTGTTAATCTGGGAAAAATAAAATAAAAATGATAGCCTGTGAAAGAGATGCCATGCATTCCTGAAACAAACTCCTAATGCATCAGATTAAGCTTTAGTTGTATTCAATACATGGAGCTTTAACTCTTTCAGTTACTACAGATCACAAGCGACTGAAGAATATATTCAAGGGAACCTTTATGGCATGAAACTACAAACATGTTAGTTACAGAAAGCATTGCCAGTTGAAAGTTGCAAATTGCAATTGTCAGTAGACTTCCTTAAACTCTATCAAAGAAACAGATATTGCCATTAAATTCATTTCGAAACTTAGTAAAGCTCTAACAGATTTGTTAAAAAGTTTGCTGATTTCAACGATTCAATCCTAATTAGCATTTATTTTATTTTATTTTGCAGGGAATTAAACATCAAAAATCAACCTTGCTGGCATGCATCCGTGAAAAGACAAGGGATATGTTAAATATGAAAACTAACCAGTGAATAATTTAAATGCTATTGGCAAAGATCTTCTTGGCATCGCCCAGTATATATCTGCTTTAGTTGTTGAGTAAAGCCCAGGGTCTACAATCAAAGGCATCGCTCGTTTGTCCCTAAACACCACATCAGATATCAGATCACTCTCTGGAAACAGATTCTAAATCTAATCAGGGAAGAGAAAGAGCACGCGTACGCTTTCCACTCCAATTTACTTGTGTGCTCAATAAAGTTCAGATTTCGGTTTATGGTTGAAAATGTGTGAATAAGATCTGCACATTAATATAAAAATAATCAGAAAGATATTTGAAGGCAAACAATTTCACCATGACCTCCTCTACCCACCCACCAAAAAAGAAAAAAGAGTAGTTTCATATACAATTCAAATCACAGACTAACCATCTTGAGTTACAAGAGGATAATCAGAAGCACTGAGGTTGATGAACCAATCCCAATCTTTTCCCATTTTGAGAAGAATTGCACAGGCATGAAGTGTATTAGCAACCATGGTGGGTCCTTTGTAAGTAACCATATTGGCTTTGCTGATCATATAAACATTTCCAACTTTGGAGAAAATCGGATGTTTTTCCACTCGTGACGCAAGCTCCAATCTTTCCTTTGCCGGGGACTCGAGGTCCAGATGAACAACATATTGGTTCCGGGGATGGTAAAGTGAATGGAGGGTTCTCCAAAGCTTTTCCAAATCACCTTTAGACCCAGAAACCAGGTAGGCAAATCGAGGAATCTGGGAAGGGAGAGGAGGGGAAGGAGATTGCGAGACTTTTGTTTCAGCATAACCTGCGGTTGTCTGGTTCATACGGAATTGGAAAATGTTGAAGAACTGATTGATTGTGTGCAATGAAGAAACAAGACCCATGTTGAAACATGTTGCTAAAAGGAACAGACATATGAGGGAGCTTATAACAAGAGGGAAAGCCCATCTCTTCTCCACGTTTAGGGACCCCATTGAAAGACCTTATCATGGGTTCCAGTGACTGATCCTCACAACATCCCGAATTGGGATTCCCAGGTTGTGCTTGGTCGCTCAGAAACGAGAATTTGGTATTCAACAGTAAACAATATATCTTTATATACCGATTGCTACGATGGGGGAAATCCAAAACCTGGCCTTTAACTAGTCTAGGCTGCCAAATCAACAAAAAAACAGCAGAGCAATCCATTAACAAAGAAACTGAAGCATGTGTAAGCCAATAAAAAAAATACACAAATACGGATCAAATGATTTAGAAATAAAATATACCCCACCACAGAGACATAGGAAGACAAAGAAACAATTATATATAAAAAAGAAACACCAAGAATTATAAGAGACAGAAAAGTGCATCAATGAAATCGACCAAAGATCAGCAAGTGAATCAAACAAATTACCTAAACATTCTTCATTTTTTTAATCAGGAGGTAAATTATCAAGCAAGTCATTGACGACTAAAAAGGGTTTTCTTATTTAGCTGTCTAGAATGCTAAAATCTTGGCAAGCAACCTCACTACAGATCCTAAATCCAAATAATAATAATAATAAAAAAACTTGATTCACATTTGACAACCAAGGTCACTTCAATGAAACTATCAATAAAAAAGAACCGCTCCAATCATTTTTGTTATCATAAATACCACATCAACGCCCACCTTTATTTATCATTCATTCTTTCTTTCTTTTTTTTTTTGAAAAACAAAAAAGAGATCACGCAATAAGAAGCAAATCCCAAAAGAGGAAATTCAAAATTTGCATCGTTGAATCAATGAAAGAAACACAAATGAACCCAGAAAATACTGTTATAGAAAGAAAGAAAAGAAAATAACTTAACGGGCATAGCGTGGATGATGGCACACACAAACACAGCTGAACCAATACAATAACAAATTAAAGAAAGACAGGAACAAGAAAAGAGACAGCATCTGACATAAATAATTAGTTTTGTTGGTAAAAAAAAAAAAAAACCTGTAATAGAGAAAGAGAGAACTTCAAGAGAGTTTTTTGTTCTTATGCTATTTCAGGAGAGACAACGTGGAGATAGAGAGATAGGGAGGGAGAGACTACACCCAGTTATAAACAATAATATTCTAAAGTGAGAGAAATGCGCACTAAAAAGAAAAATAAAAAAATATTAGGTTCTTTCCTTTTTTAGAGAGACGTGTCTGTAACTATGTATATTGAGTGTTTGGATTGCGGTAGTTTTTTAAAATATTTTTTGTGCCGAAACATATTAAAATGATATTTTTTTATTTTTTAAAAATCATTTTTGACATCAGCACATCAAAATGATTTAAAAACCCCAAACCATATTCATTTAAAATGAATTTTTTTTTCAAATTTCGGCAAAACACTGATTGAAACGCAAGTCAAACAGGCAAATAGAGAATTGGATCGTTATCTTTGGTGTGTTTAAAGTATTTTTGAAAAAAAATATTTTTTTATTTCATATTTTAAATTAATTTTTTTTATATTTTAAATTAGTTTAATATGTTGATGTCAATTTTTTTTAAATATTATTTTAATTCAATTCTAAACAAAAAATAATTTCAAAACAACTTCAACTATACTCTAAATATTCACTTAGTCTTCCATTATAAATTCATAATAATAAAAACAAATATGCATAAACTATATTTTAACCCTCGAGGTTCAACATTATTTCGTTTCTATCCTTTTTTACGATTTAGAAATTTAATTATGCAACTTTCCATAAAGATTCATATCAGAAAAAGAACTAAAATGGAAAGTGAAACAATGATTTTGTCATTTTCATAAGAAAAAAACATTTGAGTAGCTTTTGGTCAGATTGCATTACAAGTGTTAGCGCATAGATCGAAACAGTGTCGTCCAAGTGACTCGTGCGAGGTGGTGTAGTGGTCAAATGGTGGCTTATGATGCGATATTCAAATCATCTTAGCGGCCCTTTTTTTCTAGGTGGTGTGTGTGGTCTCTTTTTTTATTGGAATTGATTTTATCACCTCAAACTTTGTATTTTCAAAGTAACTATTCAATTTATTATTATTTTTATTCAATTCTCTTTTAATTTTTTAATTTGTCAAATTTGTCTCCATTCTTTTGATTGTTATTTGTGTTGTTTTGAATTTTTTTTATTTCAATTCCATCCCTTAGTATTTTATTTTATTTTTTATGTCATGTTTAGTCCTTATTTTTTATTGTTATTTATTTTACTTCAGCATTCTATATTTAAATAATTTTTTATTTTATTCTTCAATATTTGATTGGAAAATAAGTTTCTTGGTTGAATCCAAGTCTAGGATTTTACAAGTTATAAGTTTGAGAGATTAACTTAAGTTTAAAAAACTTGTCCTAAGTTACTTGGTTTTTTTCTTTTTTGAAACTCATATTTTTTTTCAATTTTATCCGTCAATATTTATTTAATTGGAGATTGAGCTCCATTATTTTTTATATTTGTTTTCTATGTGATTTTTCACTAAATTTAAAAATAACTCAAATTATCTTGGGTCTTTTTTATTCTCATTCTTTGTTACATTTAGCTTTTTATTTTTAAACATTTATGTTTTTGATTAAATTAATTGACTATATATACGCATGAAATGCTCACTTTATGATATTTTGCTTCGTTTATTTTCGGGGTTGTTGCTCTTACGATGCGTGCAACCTCTTTCGATGCATCGTGTAGCCTTTCCATTGATGTTAAAACCATATAAGTGAGCTTTTTCTAGTGGTGAAAAAAGTTCACAACAAAGCGCACAGTGAGTCTCAAACAAGGTTTTTGTTATAGCTAGATGTGTCGTCTCTCATTTTTGTCAAATTGAGAAACTTATAGTCATAACCAAAGTGGATGTTGTTTAAGTATACCCATCTCGCTAGAAATTGTTTTTAAGCATGTATCATCTAGTGTCTCTCTTTTTTAAATTGGATTATCGTTTGATTTTGTATTTCTATGATATTTTGTGCATTTAGATAATGAATTTGAGTTGCCTATTTCAATATAAAATCATGGTTGGTTAGATAAGAATGGAATATTTCCCTTTTAAAACTCTTTTCGCATTGTTTAGTAAGTCTCCAATGAAATTATCTCTTTCTCCTTTCGAGTATGATATTGTCAACTCATTTTTTTATAGTTAATTATTACCATTTTTTCTACTTGATGCCTTTTCAAAATAATCTTATTAAATTAATTGACGTATTTAATACAATCAAGTAAATAATCTATCTCTTACATATTTATTGCTTCTTTGAAAGAGTTGGTATTACTTGAACATTCTTTTTTGTTAATGTTAGGAAAAGTCTAAACCAACCCATGACATAATGCATACACCAATCTAATGGCACACAATCCTTAGGCAGGTAGTACATCTACTAAAATTATTTTTAAAGAAAAAATAGTTTTTATCTCTATTATAGTACTTTATGTCCTTCCTTTTAAAGGAATGAAAAATTGGCTAACACTTGTCCCTAAAATAGAAAAAAAAAACCTCCATATCATTAGTGTTAACTTAAGTCTCATATGGGTTTTTGAAACACATAAAGAAGATTTGTCTTACATGTATTCCAATTGTCTTAACGTAGCTTTATACGCTTTCTCATTCACAATAATATTAGAAAAACCCATAATCTTTGGGAGATTTTCAACTCCTCGTCAACTATAACTCTCTCAACTAAAAGAAATGAAAAACATTATGGTGCTTCTCTTTTCATATGAATAGTGAAAAAACACTTTAGTTATTTTTAACTTACCCCTTATTTTTTCTTTAATTCCATCGTTTTATTTCTCTCTCTCTTGATTTCAGTCTTCAATATTTTTATTTTGAGTTGGTTATCTTAATTTATTCTGTTTTTTATATGATGTTATCACAGTTTTAAATAAACATCCTAATATTTGGTTAATACTTAATTTTTACAAGTATCTAATTTGTTATTATATCATTAAATAAAAAATACTTTTAAAAAATAACTTGATAGATTTCATGATCCAGTTCATGGGTTTTGCAAGTTAAGTTGCAAAGAGGTCAATCATATATATCATCCTCTCAATATTAAAACAAATATTATCTTGAATATTTTTTTAAATCAATTCCTATATGGGTTGATTTTAACCCCAACCTAGGCAAGGGGTTGGGTTGGGAACTCTCAAAATTGAATCATTGGGTCTGATTTAATAATCAATATTTTCTTTATTTAATCCTATCTTGATTTTTTTAATTAAATATTTTTTATATCAATATCATCCTTTAATGTTTAGTTTTTTTTTAAGTGGTCTGTATAATTTGTTTCAAATTTTTTTTATAAAGTTATCTAAGTCTCAAATAAATATCTTGGTATTTAGTTGATGCTCAATTTTATGAACATCCATTTTTCTTTACATATATTAAGTAAAAATAGTTTTTAAAAATAAAATTATTAAACACAATGAAGTTCATGGTCTGGATTATGAGTTTGGTGGGTTAAGCCGAGAAGTCTGACCCATGACCCAAATTGATCTAATATGTCACTCTCTCAATTTTTTTTTAATATAAAAAAGATCTCTTGAAATTTGTTTAAACCTAAAATATTCTTTTTTATCGATCATTCAAGTTGTCTTTAGACTTATCAAGTCAATTGATCATGTTAGGACAACATACAAATGTTAATTTTAAACCAAGACTAGGTAAGGAGTCATGTTCGGAAAATTTAAGGTTGACTAATTGGGTTGGTTTTAATAACAATATTTATTTATACAACTCGCGACATAAAACGAGCCAAAAAACTAATATAAAACAATTTTTCCACTGGTTTTAGTTTATTTCTTTTTTGATTAATTCTATTTTTTGTTTTCTCATGATTTAATGACGCAATATGTTGCACACATTATGTTAAGGCCAGGTAAATGAGCCAAATTATTCAAAGTAAATAAATGTAATATAATAATGAAACCTCTCATTATCATTCCCATTCCCCAACCCAAAAAAAGAAAAAAACATTTAAATCCAAATAAAGAGAGCCTATTCTCTTTCCTTCATAAACTCCAAACACAATATCAGTTTAAAGAGGATACAATCTTGATTAATTTGTAAATTTATCCAATGATACTTTTGACCATTAGAATTAATATTTATTATTTTTTTCATACCTAAAATATTCAAGTAATAAACATATAATTTCAAAATTGTTTAACTAAGGCATCTTATAGTAAAAGTGATTACTATCATAATTTTAAAACTCAATTCAATTGTCGATCTAGAGAAAAGGCCCAGGTCACAAGTCGGGGAGGGTTAACTTGACTTAATCCCATTTGTTTTTTAAAATGATCAAAACAAAGTCATTTTGAAAAAAAAATCCCAAAAAGGTCATTCGATTTTGAGTCGGGTTTTACCACGAGTTGATCAGGTCATAAATCGATCAAGGTTTTTTACTTAGACTAGGTAATCCTTTCTTTATTCTTTTTGAATTTGAATGAGTTCAAGTCTCGGGTCGACTTACTCAGTTGGTCTGAGTTTTATATCTATAACTATTATATTAATATTAATTTTAACACTCAATATAAACTAAAATACAAATAATAATATTTAATTATTTTTTAAAATATGTAAGTCTTACAACAAGATTATCATATTTAAGATAAAATAAAAATTTTAAATTTTTTATTTTATCTTATCTACCATCAAGCAAACATAATACATATATCATTAGTTTATCTTATACACCGCCACCAAACATAATTTATCTTTATCTTCTATTCTATCTTGTTTTATCTTGCTTATATTATATTTATCCTATCTATCTTAGAATAATAATCAAATGTTACATAGATAATCCATTTGACAACTAAACAAAGGTCAATATATAATTTACTTGTACATTTATCCTTTTGACTATCCAAGTAAGGAATGGAGAATCTACCATAGAAGGAATGAGAATTCAAGTTTAGGGTAATTCTTTACTTTTTAAATCCCATTAATAGAAAAATATCTAGTGCTACCAAAACATTAATTACTTATCAGACTTGACCTTACTCGTGTAGAAAGTTCTAAAGTTAGTTGGGTTGGGTAATTTATCGTTTGTGTTAGGGTACTAATATACTTATCTTAATCTTGTAATCGTTGGTAGATTTCAAGTCAAAAAGCATTCCTACAGAAAAATTGAAACTTCTAGAGTGAGTTGTACTATTGACAATTTAAACGAGGGCATTGAGACTGAAAAATACATAATAGTAATCTTTTTTCTCTTTTAAAAACCTAAATCATTAAAAAAAACTAAAAAATAAATACATTTTAGAGGTTATGATATTTAAGTAGTGTGTATAATAAATGATATTATATTTATTATTTAAATATAATATTTATTGTTTGAAAAATACATTCTAGAGGATTTTCACATTTCCTTAACAAGTTCTTTTAATATTTTTTATTTTTCCAAGTGAAAAACAAACATAAACAATATAATTTTCTTATATATAATTAGTTTTTAGAAATGTAAGAGATTTTGTTTCTTTTTATATTTTGTTAGTTAATGCCATAAATTAGTTTTTTATATACAATTATTATATAAAAGAACTTTCTTGAGTTAGCAATATAATTTTTGCATGATGATTTTTAATGTAAATAAAATAAAAACAATATTTATATTTAAATTATCACAAATACAAAATATTAAAATACTATTATGAGTTATGAATTTTATTTTTTATAAGAAATATTAATAATGCTGATGTTTTGTTAAAAAAACTTATTTTTTTCAATAAATAAAAATGTTTAATTTTTTATTAGAAAATAAATAGAGAATTAAAGTATATACATATTTTTTTATTATTGATAAAGTCATGGAAAAACTTCATAGAAAAATGTTGAATTTTCTTGGTTGATTATATTTAGGCCGAGATTGTGCCTTTAAAACTTGTGGAACAAGGAAAACTCTCATGCTTAAGCTAGTTTTCAAGCAATAAATAGGTCAAAATTCAAAAAGATGAAAAATAATATATTTTTTTTTTGTAAAATCATGCTTTGTAAATAATAAAATCACACTTTGTTTTATTTAATATTGAATTATATTGTTTTCTTAATCTTATTTTGATATAATTAAAGACTCAATCTATTTTGATTTGAGATCATTAATGTTATGGAGTAATGCCAATTACACATTAAATAAAATTAATTAAGTATAAAATTAATTAATTAATCATGGTTTCTTATTATTTAAACTTATAAGCATTATTTTACCAATGAATTATACATTCTTGACATATAGAATTCACCACACACAATCATCCCAAAATCTACAACTAACTATCCCCTTTTTCTCTACAAAACATTAAGGTAATGCTATTATTATTATTCATGGCAAATTTCATAAAAAAAGAAAAATATATTATTATGGAAATTCATCAGAGAAAAAGAAAGGGTGGTCGGTACCTTTTTTTCGTTTTTTAGTTCTCACGGCTTACACAAAAAAATAAAAATAAAATTATAGAAGGTAGAAATTCAAAGAAACCGAGATACCCTCTTCATCTTTCTAAAGTAGTTCGTGTCTATATAGCAGGGTGCCAGAGTCCCTCCCTGCCCTGTCTCTCTCTTGCTTAGGAAAGAGAAGTGAATCCTGATTTGTCTCAGATAAGGGGAGAAGGATAAGAGACATTGAGATCTAAGTCACCACACACCCTGTTGGTTTGGTTAAAACTCGAAACTTGAGGGCCCTTTGCTTGTCGAAAGGGTCTTTTTTTCCTGCTTCAATTTCTTTATACTTCTGGTAACAATTCCCATTCTTTGTTTTCTTT
Source organism: Salix arbutifolia (assembly GCA_025169955.1). Classification (NCBI taxonomy): domain Eukaryota; kingdom Viridiplantae; phylum Streptophyta; class Magnoliopsida; order Malpighiales; family Salicaceae; genus Salix; species Salix arbutifolia. The sequence goes on along the minus strand of CM045917.1, from coordinate 26,777,867 downwards.
TATCATATCCCATGGTTCTTATCCTTTTATGTTTACTTGGTTGATATGTATTGATCTAATTTCTTGCTTCTGCTGGGATTTCTTTTTTTTTTTATTGCATGATTGGTTGGTGTGTTGAAGTTGAAAAAGTCATGATCTTTGTGAAGGACATTTTTTTTTAATGATTTGATGTGGTGTTTTTTATGATGGTTTTATCTATCGGATTCACATGTTTAGTAATGTAGATATTTGTGATTTTGATATCTTTATTTCATCCAAGTGTTCTTTGATTGTTGTTACTGCTGTGTTATGGATTTTGCGTTGTATATGAGTGGTGATTTTATCTGGGTTTGCTTTGGTTTATACTTGAATGGTAAGTTCGATATGATTCATTCATTTACTTAATTTAGATCTTGTTTTTTAGTCAAACAAATGGATTCTGACTTGCTTGATGCCTTGATCTTGTTGTAAAACGGTTTTTCTTGATTCTTTTCTCATGACATGTTCTTGTTTGTACATCAGGATTGTTCATTTGTAAGGTTGATCTTTATTAAGAGCAATGGGTGTTGAGGTTGTGGCACCTGAGAAGGTTCAGGTCCCTATTGACAGTGTAAGTGGAGTAGATGAAACAATTCTGCATGAAAAGGAAAACAGGAAACTGGATGAGGTAGCTGGGCTTACTGAGCCCATACAATTTGGTTCACCTGGGGAGGAGCCAGTTAAAGCAGAAGGAAATGATGTTACAGATTCCAACTTGCCGAAGGATGCTGTTGACGAGTGGCCTGCTCCTAAGCAGATCCATTCCTTTTATTTTGTAACGTACCGGCAATATGATGATCCGAAAATAAAATCAAAAATTGATCAGGCTGATAAGGAGATTCAGAAGAGGAATCTGTCCCGGTTTGAAATTATTGAAGAATTAAAAGCTAAAAGGGTAAGTTGGAAGCATATTGTTCTTACTAAATATGCTATTTGCCACGTCACAGATGTTCTAGAAAACTATAAATTATTAGAAAGTTATGGGTTTTAAGAATGTTTGTGAATTATCATGATTTGTCCAGGATCATTCCATAGCAGCACGCCAAAATAATGTATGGAATCAACTCTTTCTGTTCATTTTCATCACATTTATTTTTGTTAAGAGGTTAATTAAAATAATCTGACTAGACCTATTCTTTAAAAGGAAAGAAATTGCAAGTTACTTATGAGCACGGGACAGAAATCAGAAATCTTTTATTATGAAACTGGCGAAATCCTGATCTGAACATTTGTTTGATGGGGGTAGTTTCTTCTTAGGATGAAAGATCTGTGCAGAACTTCCTTTTCATAGTGAACATTTGATTTTGGAAATAGCTTGAATTTGAAGAGAATTTCGTTACAAAAAACTTAACTGAACCTTTTTATGTTTCTTTTCTAAAGAGAGGAAAGCTCATTTCTATCATGAGTGAGCTGTTTTAGTTTTTACTATCAGTCAACTTTGAATGATGAAGTTTAGAAATGAAGATCTTGATACTACTGATTGGCCTTATGAGTGTGTCAGCTTAAACCATGTATGTCAATGGATGGAATTGGTTTCTTGTCATTCCAGTCTATTAAAAGCCACGGGCCTGATAAATGTGATTTGCAATTTTTTTTGTTACAGGTGCATTGCAGATATTAGAATTATGTATTGATGTTTTTGAAAATACCATTGCAATAATGTTAATGACAAAGAAAGTCTTCCTCCTACACCTGCTTTGCCACTTCAATGGCACAATATTTAAACCTTTCTTTAATTTTTTTACAAGTGATTACAAAATACTTCTGGAATGGTGTTTGAGAACTCTGAATGAAGATTGTTAGTTTTGAAAATCACTAAATTTTGAGGGTCCCTAAAGTTAATATTTATATTTCTGCTTTCAAATTTATAAGATATTTTTTTTTCCAGATATTTTAACTATGAGCTTGATTGTTATTCTGTAGTTATTGACCTTATTGGAAGCAATTAATTACTCACTTTTATTCTTTTCCTTTGTTTTCAGTCTAGTTGCAAACAAGTTCTAATAACTCATTCTCATGCTACTCTTTGAAACTAAAATTTCTGTTTATGAAGAACTGAATCATATGATACAATAATTAGCTAACATTGTGAAGAAAACTGAACAATGGAGGTGTCCTAGCTCAAGTTCTAGAAATGACTATCTTCTACTGAGTTAAAGAAAGAACAAAACTTTAGAATTATTCTCTCTTAAAATATAGATTCCAAAGAGTCCATTATATGCATAGCGTGCTGTTTCCATTATATGCTACCATATGCTTAGCACGTTTCAGAGTTCACATTTGTTGAAAAAGATTGCACCAATCTAGTTCCAATGAAATTCTACCTGTTTTTCACCTCCAATGAAATTCTACTTATTTTTTACCTGTTCTTCTGCAGGTGAAACGAGCAGAGTTGGTGAACCAGGTAAGGACTCTGAAGAATGAGAATCGACAGTTTAAATCGATATTTGATGAGAAAAAAAAGAAATTGGAGCCTCTGCATCAGGCACTGGGAAAGCTGCGTGACACAAATAGTGCTGGTCGAGGTGGTTTATGTTCATCTGAGGAAGAGCTTAATGATTGTGTATGTTTTTAGCTGCTAGCTTTGCATGCACATTGGGACTTGTCAGTTTGTTTTGGTGCATTAGTAAGTGTGATATTGCATTTTTTTAGTTTATGTATTGGTATGGTGATTTCAGATCTACAGGTTGCAATACTGCATACAACATGAGAGCATCTCATTGACAGAGGAGAAGCAAAAACTTAGAGACATCAAACAGCTTGAGGGGACAAGGGAAAAAGTAATTGCTAATGCTGCAATGAGAGCAAAGATTCAGGATTCAATGGGTCAGAAAGAGGACATTCAAGACCGGGTCAAAGTAAGAGAATGGTTTTTGAAATATCATGTGTTGGAAGCTTCTAGTTTCACCAATTTTACTTTCTGTGCCTGAATGGTTGTCATTTTCATGTATGCAACAGTAATTTACTCTATGTTGGTTATTGTAGCTTATGGGTGTTGACTTGGATGGTGTAAAGAAGGAACAACAAGTGCTTTGGGGAAAAATTGACGGCCTAGATGGGAAAGTGAAGGCACTGGATACTGAAATTAGCACTTTACAGGATGAGTTGACAGCTGTGACCCTGAAGAGGGACAAAGCATATGAAACTATTCAGGAACTCCGGAAACAGCGTGATGAGGCAGTATGTTTATTAATTCCAATAATTATTTCAAAAAAAGGAGCTGTCTGTGTGAGTGTGTAGGCATGTGCTAACAAAAGCTTTGTACCACTTTTAGTCCTCAATTTTTACCCTCAACAAATTCTACTTCCATCTACTACCTCAAGGTTAGTTTTGCCAGCAATATGTTGTCTGAGAAAGCAAACAACAAAGCAAGCATGCCCTGATATGCTGTGAAAATGTTGAGGTCCAAAGGGATGGTGTTTCAGAGGTGTAGCTGGAGTCTACCTTGAAAAGCATTTTTTAACACCATAATTTAGTGAGATTTTTGGTTGCCTGGGAGCCTGTAGTGGACATTGAATTCACAACCAAATTGATGTGATAGACTTGACGGTTTTACTTTTGTACTACTGTGAGGCTGTTTTTGAAATTCATATTATTCCTTTGTGCATACCTTGCAGTGCCTCCTGGAGATCTGTATTTCTTATGAAACTCTCTAGAATCTTTGCTTTGGAGTGAGTAGTCTTAGAAAAGCTTAAACTGACAAGCCGTATTGGACCCTCCCTCCCTCCCTCCCCTCTCCTTTCCTTTTGACATTGTTGAATTTGGCCTTTTCTGTTTTGATTATTGGCTGTGTTCAATCGTTTTACTAGCTTTTTGTATTACATTTCCGATTAAGCTTGTGAGTTGTTTTTTTGGACATGCCTTTAATTATCTTTCATGACTTCATCAGAATGCCAACTTTTACCAATGCCGTATGCTCCTGACCAAAGCCAAAGAACTTGCGGCTAGGAAAGATGTAGTGGCTCTTGAAGAACTTGCACATGCTGAGGTTTGTTAGACAAATACTATCTGTTGATAGGAATAACGGTATTTTAATTATTGCTGCTACATTCTCATATTTTTCTTTGATATCCATAATTAGGTTGAGAAGTTTATGTCCCTCTGGAGCCATAACAAGGCCTTTAGGGATGATTACAAGAAAAGAATTTTGCCCTCACTTGACCGTCGACAATTGAGCAAGGATGGACGAATTAGGAACCCTGGTGAGAAGCCACTGGTGATGTTGGAGACGCCAATACTTTCTGAACCGGAGCCAGTGGTAAAAGCTAATGCAAAGCAACCGAAAGAAGATCCAAAACCCACTCCTCAAAAAAATGCTCTACCTTCCCAAAAGGTCCAGAAGGAAACTATGAAGACAGAGTTGAAGACTACAATAGAGCACCCTGACATTGTTGACAAGGAGGTCTCTGGGTTGGAAAATCTGCAAAAGAATTCTTCTGCAGAAAAGGAAGTTGATGAAGCGAAATTGAAGGAGATGAAAAGAGAAGAAGAAATAGCAAAAGCTAAGCAAGCCTTGGAAAGGAAGAAGAAGCTGGCTGTGAAAGCTGCTGCAAAAGCAGCTGCAAGAGCTCAAAAGGATGCTGAGAAAAAGCTCAAGGTTATTGGTTTATTTTTAATTCTGCCTTTGCTTAGTTTACTATTTGTATTTAGCAACTCAAAAAAAATACTCTTTGATGTACTTCAGGAACGAGAAAAGAAATTAAAGAAGAAGGCTGCAGCTACCGAGCCTGAGGAACCTGCCGAAGCAGTTGCAGAGCCAGCAGAACCTGAAATGGTTGAAGTGAATGATGAGGTTCCCGTTCCAGTGAAGGAAAAGGTTCGGAAAGAGAGTACTCTTAGGTCTAGGAATCGTCCAAGAGGTCCGGATTCACTTCCGAAAGCCATCTCGAGGAGGAGAAAGTCAACAAACTATTGGATATGGGCTGCTCCTGCTGCTCTGGTAGTTCTTTTGTTTCTAGCGCTCGGGTACTACTACTATATTCTCTGAAGAGTTAGAAAAACTAGAGTCAAGTAGAACAGTTATGGACAGTTTTCTGCCTGCTGTAGCAGAATTAATCCTTTTATGTTCCTTCATCCTGTCGATGGATTGTCTCCAGACTCCTAATGTTGTTTGCTGTTGGTAGCTCAGTCAGTTTAAAGGTTTAGACAGAACTAAATACATTTGTTTTTTTTCTTCTCCTCGAATTTTGGCTTCAGTTAAATTTCATAAATGTTTAAAGCGTTCAGCATATTGTTTTTGTTAGCTCTCTTACATTCATTGATAGAATTTTCATGGGAGGAAACGAAAAGACTAGACCAGTCTGTTGTGGACCTTAAACTGAAATTTCAGGTGAGAAGACTCGAATCAGAACGCTGAAAGCTACTGGCTTGGTGAGTCGAGATATGTACATCTCAGATTTGAGATCGCAGCTCCATCACTGATTTTAGGCAGTCAGTGGCCTATTGATAAGCACAGTAAAAGGAAGTTGAATGGGTTAATGGGCCTTTGAGTTTACTTGTCAGCCGACTCATCGGATAAAAGAAAAGAAAAAAACTTTAAAACAAAACATCATGTTCTTTGACCGCCAATTCATCGAAGTTGTCTAGTGTGGGGTTTTGTAGCCGTTAAACGTATGCAGGAATGTTGGTTCTTGGGACCAGGAATTTGCTTATAGCAGGGTCGGTACGATGAAATGATATAATAGAACCAGCTTGTAAGGGACGAGAGAGATTGAGGGGGTATTATAAAATCTGCCAATTCACATTTCAAGAGGGGTAAGCCGTAAAGATGGTTCTGCCATTAGCGTTATTAGGAAATTTTCTCCGTTGATGTGATAACCCAATCTTGGAGAAGATAGTATGCTCTTTTCGGACAATTATCTCCATCACTTGTGCCAACTATAATGGAAGAAGATGAAAACATTCTGGCGCTATGCGAATCCATTACTTCTCCAAGCGGGACTGTTGAAACCAAAGAGTTAGAGATCTACTGATGAAACAAAAAAGATATAATGATAACCTTCTACCCCATTTTGGTGAAGCTCTTCATGTTTGTTGGATCATTAATCCAATATTGAGTTTATATGAGAATAATTATGTGTTTGTGGACTATCAAATCAAATAAAGTAATTAAAAAAATAATCCGCTAAATATTTAATGTGTAAAGATTAAAAGAGTTATTTCTATTTTAGTGATAAGCTAAAATAGGAATTACCAAAAGACGGGAATGCCAAAAGACATGAATACCAAATGGTAACTTGTTACCTATATATATGGTCATGGTCCCTAGACTACACAACCTGTTTCATTCTCATTCTGACATCCCATCATTAGAGAGAAATAAATTACAGTAGAGAGAATCACAGGACTCTCAAAAGGAGAATGTGTTAATTTGGAAAGTCATCCGTACGACTCTAAAGAGCGACTTTCAGATATGGATTCAGGTACATTTTCGCTTAATTATTTATGCATTCTTAATTATTCAACATGAATATTTCTATTATATTATGAAATTATAGTACTAACCCTTCATACTCCATGCCTTCTTTAATTCTCTTAAGGGCTGCAAGTGTCAGATAAAGATATATGCATTTTCCCCTCTTTTACGAAGTGAGATATTCACATTTTTCTTGTTGATTTTATTGATGAGTTCTAGAAGTATCATCGCATGATATATGTGCTCCTTGGATGGTAATTTTCTAATTTCAAGTCTCTCTTCACTGTCTCCAAGTTTTAAATTCTGTATATCCTTGTTAGAAATTATATTTACCAGTTGAAATCAGTGAATTTCATTTCGTTTCGGACAAAACAATCGAAATGTTTTGTACCATTTAAAAAATAAGATAAAACGACACCGTTTTTACCTTGATTAAAATTTCAGTCCGTTCCAAAAATTTCGCCCAAATTTCAGCCGAAATGTTGGAGTTTCGTTTTGGCAGTTCCGTTTCGGCAAGATAATGTTTTTTTTTTTTAAATAATGAATAAGTTTACAATATCAATCATATCTCATAATCCGACCGTTAGATTGAGATGAAATTTTACGAGGAGTCTCTTGACATATTTATATATATTATGTTAAAATTTTAGAACAAACGAAGAATGTAACGACCTTGCGAGATTGATGATGATATTCTCGTAATATTATACATGTTCATAATTTTGTTCAAAAGATCATTTTATTGTGTCTTTTTTTAGATTAAATTTCACAATTCTAAATAATTTTATTTTTAAATTTGAACTAATATTTTTTTAATTAATATATTTAATTTTTTTATATATATATACACACACATAAATAATATAACTCTGAAACAACACGTCAAAACATTCTGAAACTAAAATATTCTGTTCTAATTAAAAAAATAAAGCACCAAACACAAATGGAATTGAAAATCTTGGTCGAAATTAAGTGCGTGAGCTATGTATGAAAGTTATATTTCTAGATATGTATGTGCGTGAAGTACCAAGGTTGTCAATACCGTTCCGGTCGTCGTTCTGGTTTTTTTATTGGTACGGAACGTTTTGGTTTCGGAGCATTTCGGTGTACCGTTTCGGGGTTGTACTGTTCATATATAATTAATTATATATATATGAAAATATTAATTTAACAAGCATAATTAAAATTCAAGATAAATTAATTTTAAATTATACAATATAAACACAAAGTCAAACAAACATAATCTCAAAATTAGAAACACAATCACAAGTTAATCAAAATAAGAAGGATTTTAAGGCCGGAACGGTACCGAGACGTTCCGACCAGAATTTGACCGGTATTTCCGGAACAGGTCGGAATTAAAACCGAGATGAAAATGACGTCGTTTCGTCTCGGTTTTTTTAATGGTTGTTCAGTACTGACTGCTGCATGATTTTGTTTATATTCTTAATGTTAGTCCTCTAAAGCTTTGGTTCGATCAACTGCACGGCTATCAATCAATATATGCGAGCTCCAGTTGCTCCTGGCTATGAAACAATTAATCATGTTTGATAAGTCTTGGAGTGAAATCCAAAACACGAGCATACAAAAAATAGAATAAAATACTGTTCAAGGGGCATTTGCTAGCTTCGGCAGATGCATTCAATGGAAACATTTCTTGTCACAATCAAGATTGTCAATTCCGTTTCAGTTGACGCTTTATTTTTTTTCAATTAGAACAAAATATTTTGGTTTCAGAGTGTTTCGGCATGCCGTTTAGAGGTTGTACTGTTTATGCATATATATATAATTAAATTTTTTTTAGTTCAAATCCAAAAATAAAATTATTTAGAATTGTACAATTTAATCTAAAAAAGACACAATAAAATGATTTTTCTGAACAAAATTATAAACATGTATAATCTTACAAGAACGTCATTATCAATCTCGCAATGTCATTACATTCTCTAATTGCTTTGAAAGTTTAACATAATATATATAAATATGTCAAGAGACTTCTCGTAAAATTTCGTCTCAATCTAACGGATGGATTAAGAGATATGATTGATATTGTAAAATTATTCATTATTTCAAAAACACACTATTTGGCCGAAACGGAACAAAGCAGAACGGAACCGGAACGTTTTGGCCAGTATTTGGTTGAAAAATCTAGAATGGGCCGGAATTTAAATCGAGATAAAAATGGTACCATTTGTCTCATTTTTTAACTAGTACAAAACGTTTTGGTCAAAATAAAATGAAATTGACAACCCTGGTCTGAATAGGTTTGGAAGTGTTGATCTGTTTCAGTTAAAAGCGAAATGTTTCAGGAATAGCATTCAAGATGCACTATTGAACTTGGTAAGATGTCTCTAGGATGGACTATGAGTGCTCAGCTTGATGTTTAATACGGATAATCATATACCTATCTATGAAAGTAATACATATTCTAACTCCTGGATGAATAATACGTTGCCGATCTTGTGCTGTTCCGGGACTTATTGATGGTAAAATACCATACATGCATGGTTTTCCCTGTCCTTTTCTCTTTCCCATGCATGCTATTTGACAAACTCAAACATGAAAATTTTAGAATCTCAAAACTGTTGGGAGAATAATATAAATAATATTTTAGAATTTCATTAACAAGTTAAACTCTTACATAAAATGGTTTTTTAATATGGTATTAGAGATTTATTGATCTAGCAGTCACGAGTTCGAATCTCACCACCTTTATTCTATTTGATAAAAATCAAGCACAAGTTAATATGAGTTTATGCAAGTTTCAAGCTAAAAAATTTTCACTTAAAAGGATATGTTGAAGAATAATATAAATTATATTTTGGATTATCATTTAACAGCTTCAACTCTTAGGTTTCGCAAAAACGATTAGCAGTTTCAATTATCAAAAGATAATTGACAAGATAGGAGGAGGACAGTGAAATAAGAAGCAAAAACCAGGAAATGAAAGTATCAATTACCAAACATCAATGTTCTGTCTGGTTTGAACTTTGAATTATGGTAATTACATACGTATGAATAAACGATCTCGAAGACTAAAGAATCACCTCGATCCATACAGGCTTTCTTTATTGGTGGCACAAACTGATGGTTTTGTATAACTCAACTGGAGAAATTCAGAACCCGGTTCAAGTACAAAACATGCATCCACTACCTCCCTTTGTGAAAATAAAGCAAGAGAAAATACTGCCAAAACCATATGAACTAGTTCCTAATTGTAAAAAACTTCCATTTATTAGTAACTTCAACTTTGAAAATACTTGTGCTTGCACCACTAAATACATATTTAAACATACCCACATGTTCCATAATGACATCCGACCCCCGGAGCACACTTCTTTTTGCATTTCCCACAATGATTAACATTGGAAATGATATTTGTACACCTTCCATTGCAGCAAGACTCTGCAAATCTGCACTTGTTGCCGCATATTCCACAGTTGTTCTTGTCTCCAAGAACATTCCGGCAATGTTTCTTGCAACAATAGATCAGGCTCGTGCCCTTGTTGGCTGAAACGCCATTACAGACGTTATCACGCCGATCAGCGTTACATCGTGTACCTTTCCTTACCACACTTGCCAAGAACCGGCTTCTTGATCTGAAGTTTTCTGGTGGGCTGTCAAGAACATACTCCTCGTCATCGTCTTCTATGTCGGAAGATAAGGTTATCTGAGAGCTCGAGGCCAGGAGGATGGAAAAGACGAGGGAGAGAATGGTAGCAAGCTTGAGTAGAGCTCTGGCCATTCTCTCAAAAAGGTGGGAATGTGTCGTCTACAAGAGTGTGAAGCAAGGGAGGAGGAGGGTATTTAAACTGTTAGCTAGTGATAAAAATATTCCATAATATCAGCAAATGAAAGTGCTGCTTCGGAGCTTCGTTAGGGCAACCAAGTTCTTATACTATTAATTAAGTAGAATGGTTAATCATTCTTAATGGAATTCTAGATTCTCGGGTTAATCCATTAATCATACTTTGACTAACTCAAATTAAGAAAGCCTGGCTACGAAATTGGAATATAACCCCGAATTTAATACACTCCAGCTTATGGTCATTGAGCCCTTGGATTCTTAGGCCAACGAAATGTATGCATGATCTACTCGCCTAAGAACTCGTCCTTCTAAGATTTATTTATCATAAAATGTGGACATTGGAATTTGTAACTAGTTATGCAAATGCAGTTGTGTAGCTGGCAAAGGTTTGTATTTAAGAATTATTTTTCAATATGGAAAGAATAATCATAATCCAAGGTTGTCAATTCTATTTCGGTTGATGTTTTGTTTTTTCAATTGGAATAAAATATTTCGGTTTAAAAGTGTTTCAACGTTTTGTTTCGGGGTTGTACTATTTATGTTTATATATATATATATATTAAATATATTAATTCAACAAAAAATAGTTCAAATTCAAAAATAAAAATATTTAGAATTGTGCAATTTAAATTTCAAACATAAGTAAAGAAATGAGAGTTGAACTAATATAACTCGATTGACTTGTTGAGTTGAAAGATAACATTAAAAATATAATTTAACTAAAAAAATCAAGTTGACATCTTAAAAAAAATATAGAAATGATGACATATTGAATCAACTCAGGTTAACCTTTCAAATATGTGATCTGCGTTATAAGACCATGATAACCTTAAATAAAGCAAATCAAAGCAAATTATAAAGTTCAATGCGTAATCAACTCGTTGTTGAATAATGAAATTGAAAAAAAATTAATCTAAAAAAAAGACAATAAAATTATTTTTCTGAACAAAATTATGAATCTGGATAATATTACGAGAATATCATAATCAATCTCGCAAGGTCTTTACATTCTCTGATTGCTCTGAAATTTTAACATAATATATATAAATATGTCAAGAGACTCCTATTAAAATTGCATCTCAATCTAATGGTCAGATTAAGAGATATGATTGATATTGTAAAACTATTTATTATTTTAAAAAAATATTATTTGACGGAAACATAATAGGTGGAACGAATTCGGAACATTCCAGATGGAATTTCCGGAATGGAGTGAGATAAAATTTGTTTTGATTTATTCTATTTTTTGAATTGAAATGAAATATACCAGTTATTCCAAGCAGAATAGAACAAAATCGACAAATAACCTCGATCCATATTTTTTGTAAATCATGCTATATAGACGATTTTCCTAGGCGTATAACGTAAAACCATGCAAAAACCAGGGTGCATCTACTAGCTAGCTAGGTATATTATTGGGCTCGGGTTACTAACCATTGGCCACAAATGATGACACTAGCTAGCTTATTGCTTGGCCATGAAGGGTAGATCGCCGGTGAACATGTTCGGGATCTTCTTTTCCGGCGGAAAAGGTGTTGGAATCCACCAATGGAACATGCTTCTCAACACATGATTTTATGTATGTGTGGAATTATATGATTACTTGGTTTCATAAACAAATCGAAATCGCACAAATCTTAATATATCTAGCCTGTAAAATATGAGGTTGACATGCCTCGTTCCACCGATTTAAATTTTTCTTTGACCTCCAACCGAGATAGATCATAACGTGTTGACTCCATAACCATTAAAGAAGTTTCATGTTTTCTGTGAAGCAGATCATTTTCTTATGCCACGATATACGGTGAATTGCTTTTTTTTTTTTTTTAGTTTTTTGAGCTTTAGTATACGATTAATTGCCTGTCTTCTTCTAGATGTATATATTTATGTGATGTATTAATGCATATAATGCTCTAATTTATATAATAATGTTTGAAAATACATTATAAGCACAACATGTTATATTATATAAAAAATATGCATTTTAAATCATAAGATACCATATAAAATTATTTTCAATATTCTCTAAATACTAGAAAATATTTTATAAAAATAATTTTTTTACTATTTTTAAAAAGTTAATAACTCTAAATGTATTATTTTATAAATTTTTTTTTTATAATATAGCCAAATATTATAAATTAGTTTCCACTCATTTTATATAATACAACTAATATGAAAAGTAATTTATTTTTGAAAATCATTTTCTTTAGAATTCACTCTCCAAAAGAGTTCTACTTCATGGCAAAGAAACAAGGCAACCTCACTTTCACAAAATAGGTCTGTTTGTAACAAAAGCTTACATAAGCACTTGATTGATCAAATTTTATTAGTATATGTGTTGAAATAAATAAATAAAAATCAGTATATGTATTTAAATAGAAAAACTCACAAAATACAAATACTTTATTAATAACAAAACTAAGGAATGTATATAGATTTACCAAGTGACAGAGTATACCTCAAATATTACTATCTCTTTTCAAAGCAAGCTCAATGCCCAAATGACAATAAACCTCAAAGGCATTAATTATGATAAAGATAACATGTATTTCTTTTCTTCTTGTTTTTAAAAGACATAAATTCATTTTAAAACTATCTCAAAGATATTTATTTTGTAAAAAGTTTTTGGTTATTTTGGATTAATAGGCTCACATGTATTGGAGATATATAACTAACATAAAAGCTAATTAATTTTTTTTTTAAATTGTGATTGCTAACATTTCATGAGTATAAATACTCAAAATTAAAAAAGTATAGGTATTTAAACTGAAAAAAATCACAAGATACAAGTACTTTATTAAAAAATAAAAAATATTAAAATAATATCGACGTAGACAAAAAAATATTGAAGAAGAGTTAACTAGTACATGATTAATATGAAAACAAAACTAACAAAGATATTTAAATTGATCAAATTACCTTGGTATAAATAGTTAAATAAAAACATTAATACAAGTCTTTGTTCTTCTATCTTAAGAAAATAACCTAACACTACCTAAGATTGGTTGTTTGTTTGTTTGTTTTAAGGTGAAGTGATAAAAGTGAAACTCTACTTTTACTCTGAACTTGCTGTGCTGGATTCTGATTCATGGGGATTTCTACCATTGAAGGAGTTTGTGGCCGTAATTGCTAGTGGATACCTAGGAGAGAGCACTCGTCCTTCTTTGTGTAGCTCTACCAAATCTATTTTATAATGGTAAAATACAACTATGTTTTCTAAATGCAAAGAGTATATATAAGACTTACCATTTCATATTAGAAAAAAAAAGGTTTTTCTAATAAATATCATGCAGTTTTTTCAAACAAGACACAACCTGAAATACTTTTTTCTTCTGCTTATTTGCTTGTCATTTTTCTTTTCTAGCTGTTTTTGTGCTGCTCTCTTCTGTTGAGAAAAAAACTTGTTAAATCCCAAAGAATACTTTGATATTGCCCTATATTGGTTTCAGCAGCCTCGGGGACTATTTGGAGTCTGAACTTCAAAGGATAAACGTAGAAGCTACTCCAGCAACCCTAGTTTTCCTTGAGCTACGATGGACTAAAATATATTGGCTACCTCTGATGTTCATCTGCGGGGATCCGCAATGCTATACGCCACTTCTATTAGCAATGATGCAGTAAGAGCTTCTTTTCAGATTTTGTTTAAAATCTTTGGTATATTCAGTTCCAAATTAATAACTTTTAAAGCTAAAAATTTATTGGAATTTAATGTTCAACATACAAATGTTAACATGAAACATTAAAATGACTTCCATAAATTCTAGATGAACAAGAAATTGATCTACAATAATCCTTTGGCTAACATATTTTGAAGAAACTCATAACCCTCTAAGAGCTTCACCCCGCATGAAAAATATACAAGTTTTCTTAGTGGTTTATTTTGTAGGATTATAAAAAGTTAAAATTGGACCGAAGAACACCCAAACTTTTAGAGAAGAGAGAGTATAAGTAAAGTGGGTTCTGTGTTTAAATTCACACACGCATCTCATACTCAGTCGGGTCAGGGTCAGGGTCAGGGTCAAGGATTAGATTAGTTTATCCAGTCTAGTCCATGAATGATAAAATATGATTAGTCTAGCCCATTAAAGATAATCAAGTTTAAATATGGTCTTATGGAGGGTAATCAAATCTAATAATAAAGGGGACACTATTTTGGATAAAACTTTGCATAATTCTTTATTGTTCCTATACCCAATTTTTAGAATATTTTTTTAAGCTTTGTTTTCTTCTTGATCTACAACTTGGATCTAGTCCATTCTTTAGAGTTTGTTGGACCTTATTTAAGAGTTCACTAAAATAATGAGTTATTAAACTCCCAAGGGGCTTATTGAAGGTTGACTTTTTTGCGCCAACTGAAGTGTCTGTTTGGAAGTGTAGTTGAGATTTCTTTTGAAAGTGTTTTTTATTAAAAAATACATCAAAATAATTTTTTTTAAATCATTTTTGATATCAGCACATGAAAATGATCAAAAACACTATTTTTTAAATTTAAAGTAAAAAATAAAATAATTTTTTTTTCCAAAAACGCTTCTCAAACGCATTCGAAGAGTAATAGAACTTTAATAACAAAAGAGAAATCATTGATAACAATAAAATTTTAGCTTGGTAATGACCTCATTTTGTCATTCAACTCAACCTTTGTAATTACTTCTTTGCAGGTATCATACAAAAAATCACACAACTTGCTACAAAAATTTATTTTACAAAAATTAGGTTAGAAAATATAAGAATACAAATTTACAATAATACAAAAATTAGGTTTTGTGAACTCTTTTGACAAGTGTCTTATTGCTCTTGTTTCACCAAAACAATTCCTTAATTGATTTCATACATAATTAGTTTTTAAAATTTTAAAACTAGTAACTCAAATTAAAGATTATTTATCTAAAACTTTTTCCACCAAGCACCTACCATATCACTTATTTGAGATGGTAATAAAACTTAAGTATATTGAAATAATGGTTCTTCAAATGACCACTTCATCCTAGTGGTGATGAAACAAGTAGCTTCAATATTAGTAGATCTGCAAATGAATATAAGAAAATCATTATTATATAGTTTTAAAACTCATAATAAATCAATGAAAATAAATAACATAATAAAACGAACAATTACATTTGGCTCTATAAAAAAAGGGATGGCTGAAATGTTATCCTCAGTGATTGATGCTTGGTCAATAACCTCTTCAAAACCATCTCCTGATTCACAACACGATCACTAACATTATTACTTAATGAAGTAGAAGTGCTCTTGTTTGACTTGAACTTGTTTCTTCTTGAATACATGGTATCTAAAAAAAACAATAAATAAAATCCAAAAATTAAAACATATTAGAAGACACAAATTCAATTATTTATTAAAAATAAATCACAATTAACCATCACAAACCAATTAATAACTTAATAACTCATAATTTCTTTAATTCCAATGTAACTCAATTCCCTCAAATTAGAAAAAATATAATTATAGTCCAATAACTATCAAACACTTCATAAGTTGAAACATGTTTAACCCCTAATTGTTTTCAAGTTCACTGAAATTCAATCTTTCTTAGATTTTATAGATTAACTTAATTTTCTCTAAATGCTCAACAAAAATCATAATTGACTAAAATTAATTGGGATCCAACTAACTATCTATCATTTTTTTCAATTCAAACCTATTCAACCTAAATTAACACATTTAATAATTATCAATTCCACACAAATCATTTTTCACTAAATTTCGAACTTAACCATAAAAATGACACAAGATCATTAAATTACCTGTTATTTCTTCAATTATAATACACCTATGTTACAAATTTACACTCAATTTCATCAAGTGACAAAATTAAAGTCATTTTTTTTTACAAATTCCAAACAAACTCTAAAGTACAAACCATACATTAATACAACAAAATTAACATTATAAAACAAGTAACACACATAAATATACAAGTAAATTAAAATACAATAAACATTTTTAAATAAATTAAATTAAAATATAAATGAGTGGGTTTTCCTAATTGGTAGATTGAAGTTTGACAGGAAATGGAACCACCAAGAAAGGGAAGCTTAGGTTTACAGAGATATGCTGTGTCGATCCTGACAGGATCTGGTGGCCGGATTTATAAAGGGGATCGTCAAGATTTTAAAATGGGGATAGAGAGGGTTATTGCAATGAATTGAAAGAACAAGATGAAATGGGAAGAGGAGAGACTATCAAATTTTGTCTTTCTGAAACCAAATTGCTTAGGCAGAAGAATATATTTTGGTAATGGCTTCCTTCAATCAATCTGCTGCAGAAGCGTTATAAATTGTGTTAACAGTAAGGGATGAAGTACGAATATTGTGATTTTCAAAAGTCTAGCACACTAGTTTGTGGTTCCATTCCCGTTTCCCAACTTTGTCGATTTATATATATTAGCGTAGCTGATATCTTAGCAGACACTGGTTCTAAACTTTAAGCAAGCAATCAGGCTTTGAGCGAACCCTAGCCCAGCTGATTTGGTTCAATATTTACCGAATGTTAGAAAATAATATAAATTATATTCTGATACCTCATCTAATAACTTAAATTTTTAGGTGAGATGGTTCTTTAACATGATATCAGAACTTTGTTGACCCAACAGTCACGAATTTGAATCTCACAATTCTCATTCTATCTGATAAAAATTAAATACAAGGTAGTATGGGTCTGTGCAAATTTCAAGTTCAAAGAAATTTCACTTGAGAGAGTTTGTCAGATAATAATATAAACTATATTCTGGAACCTCACCTAACAACTTAAATTTTTAGATGAGATGATTTTTTAACACCAATAACTAGCAGAGAAAAAGCTAATATGCTAGGACATACCTGAGTCATGCGGCAGGTTTGCGATGAAAGCATGTGCTAGGGCAGGAAATTATGTGAATTTTACCAATGACTTAATATTCATGCCAATGGAATTAATCTGTAGAAAAGCTGTATAAATATCGTTTTTATTGTTTCCACTAAGTGACATGGTGCTTTTCAAGTGTTCAGCACTTACCTTGGATGAATTCACCACAGTAATTGTTTTCATTTTGTTTCTGCTCGATACAGTCGGAACTTGGGGCTGGATTTGCTGTCAACGAAGACAAATTCATGGATGTGCTACAGAATCAAAGCCCATCTCTTCAGAAAAGAGATTTTTCTGAAGAACACCCCCGCCTATGATGTGTAGAGCTAGACCCCAATTTCGTGAAATTACAATCTCCATTATAATTTATTCTGTGAAGGGGTTATGACTCATTTTGTTCAAACGATTTTATATGGCAAGATGATCTAGCCCGATTTTTGTGGTAACATAATTACCAAAATGTAGACAGCTTATTATATCCCCTGGGAGACTCAGCTTTGTAGGGTAAGTAGGTTTCGTTTTGTTATAATCTGGAGTTTATATATATATATATCTATATATATATATATATATATATATATATATATTGCAACAATTCGAATGTGAATGATATATTGTAAAAACTTAATCTTGAAGCACACACAAATGGTCATTACTTCATATGATTCACGTACAATAGAAAGTATGAATCTAAGAGTTGCGTCGAGAAAAAGGATCGAAAACACTTGTGTTTGTTACAAATTGATATTAAATTTAATGATATTTATATCAAAAGCCACTGAAAATTATAAAAAAAACACAATTTTGGTAGTAGAGTTTTCTAAAAAGAAGAAAAAAGGGCGCAATTTTGCTGTGGTGAAGAAAATTTCAGTGAAATATCATAGATCGTGTATATGCATAGGGAAGAGGAATTGAAAGAGGTGACTAATGGGTATTTTCCTCAGGTGATAATACAGTTGTGATTTCAAAACAAACACAAAAGAAAAATAAAATAAAGAAAGACAGCAACAAAGTGTCAGCACTCTCTGAAGCTGTTCGTGAACTTTGCCTGTATTTGGTAGTGGTGCCCGTACGTATCCTCCCTCTCCATTTCCATCGTTCCCAGATTAAGAACAGAGTCCAACACCATATAGCCAACTGTAATTGCATTGTTAGACTAAGGTCATTTTACATGCAGCGTAAAGGAATTTCTCGTTGTAAACATCAATAAAATTATTCATATGATCTCTTAGAATTAAGATGATGTTAAGATCAACTTGTGGGTTTGATTTATGCCTGATTATATATATGTGTGTGTGTAATCAAAATGGTTTTATTTAAGTGTATTTTCTTTGGTAATAACATAGGTTTGTATAAATATTATCCGTAATTTCCTCCATTTTTATGCAGAAGGGATGGTTTATGCAAATAACTAACTCCAAAATCCCATTTTACCATTGGAATTAGAAATAAAAGAATAGTTATGAGATATCTGCTTGTGTTACATCTTGCTGGAATTACAGTGCAGAGTACTTCAACAATGCAGAATGAATAATTCACTCTGCACTGTTCACGTATTGCATTACAGTGCAGAGTACTTGAAAGTGCAGAGTGAATTAATCCACTCTACACTATTCATGTTTTACGTGAATAGTAAATGCCTACCATGGAAGAGGCATGAGAGGGAAGTGACCTGGTGGAGGCTGCTAGCGACGGAAGAGGTCCAGCCGGTGTATGCATGGTTGTCAAAATTGCGAGTTGACTCGTAAAATTGTTCGATTTTACGAGTCAACTCATCAAACCTTGTCAACTCAGGTAGAAAAATCAATTTTGGTCAAACTCGGTCAAAATCAGTCAACATCATAAAATCAGACCGGATCGGTCTGATTTTACGATCCTGCTAATTTTAAGCCTGCCGCTTCAAAATTTTAAAGCAAATTGCCTAATTCATTCGCCTCTAGATGTTTATATTTATACACAAAAAACCTTCTCGATTATTTATCCGATGTGGGATAAATTGAGTAAGGAAAAGTTTAAGCCTTGTCAGTTGCCTCGGCTGATTAAAAGAGTATTTAAACTAAACAAACAATGTGGGACAATGCTATTTGTCTGATGTGGGACAAATTGCATTGTCCCACATCGGACAAATCAATTTGTCCAGCATTTCCGCTAGACAAATTGTGTGTGTGTGTGTATTAAAAAAATTTATAAAAAAAATATATTATAAAAAAATAAAATTGTTGTGTTGATTTTATAAAAAATAAAAATTATATATATATATCATGG
Organism: Salix arbutifolia; assembly: GCA_025169955.1. Taxonomy (NCBI): domain Eukaryota; kingdom Viridiplantae; phylum Streptophyta; class Magnoliopsida; order Malpighiales; family Salicaceae; genus Salix; species Salix arbutifolia. The sequence continues at coordinate 26,758,494 of CM045917.1, read as the reverse complement.
AATCACTCTTGAAAATCAGTAATATTAACTTTAAAATTTATACTTAAATTTTTTTATTTTTTACTTTAAATTAAAAAAAATTGATGTTTTTAAATCATTTTCATGTCCTGATGTCGAAATAATTTGTTGGAGTTGGAGTTAGTACTAGTAATATCGGTGTTGGTACCAAGTATTAGTACTGATAATTCTTTCAATAATAATGCTTTTGATGAATGTATTAAAAATAACGAGGAAAATGACGGTCATGAGACTGATTTTAATTTATATAGCACATCAGCAAAATATTTATTTTAAATTTGTGAGTTTTTACCTAATGAAATTCTATGGACATAATTGTTTTGTAATGTATTTTTAAGTTATTTTGAATTATATATGAACCTTAACTAATGAATTTTTATGGCCATAATTATGTTGTATTGTATTCGGAAATATTTTAGTTACGATTTTTGTACCTACACGATTTTAGCTGTGATTTTACGATTTTTCTACTGAAAAATTCAGGTACGATTTTACAATCCGAGTTTCCGAAGCCTCTTCCGTGTCATGTCAAAATCACGATTTTGACAACCATGGGTGTATGGCTGAGAGTTAGAGGTGGAGTGGAGGCCGGTGCTAGATGAAAGAAAAAGAAACATCTACTATTAGTGGCTATTATCACTATATGGAGGGGATGGTGCAACTGTCGATGGCGAGGAAGGCTTGCTTCTGGACATCTACGATGAGCTGCAAGCTGTTACTGGTGGCCGAAGGAAGCATAATGGGTTGTTGGGTTATGACAATGCTGAAGATGATGTTGTGAGAAGGGTGTGGGAGAACCACGTTGCAACTAGGTAATTTTGGTTACCTCGGTAAAAAAAATCAAATACCACGAATTCATTTCTCATTTACTAACAAATAATTCATTTGTACCGTATAGGTTGCGTGATTTCTGGTACAAGACATAGAAAAATGAAAAAACAATAAATGCAAATTAGAGAGTTTCCAGACTGGAATGAAATAGCAGTCTAGAAGGAATTATGGTATCATACATCTCAGATTCTAAATGGGCAAATTACATTGAGCACATGATGTCTAAGCTTTTCACGTGACGCTCACATTTCGGTGCGCAAAACCAAATTCAGTATTTTCTATGTTTTGTTACCACACACATTAACGGATCTATGTCGTTCATTTTGCATGCCAAGTGGATGGTAAAAAGAAATAATTACATCAATTTTGTTATTACTATTTTTAAATGATCTTGGACAAAATCCATTACCGGTGGAGCTTTTTGGTGAGATACATGTGTGGAGTAACGACCATAAAAAAGGGGTGCAACAACAATTCGTGGATAGGCGCGCACCCAATTTGTTCTATGTTGAATTTCACCATTTTATTATTCTTAAGTTATTGTTTCATTGAATTTTTTTCTAACTTTTTTTATTTTTACTTTCTAGGAATATACTGACCAATTGAAGGAGAAATGAGAGGATGATCTTTCAACCCATTTTGATTTCAATCCAGATATGTGGTTTGAGGCAGGATCATCTGGTTGACCTGATGGAAATCAAGTCTACGGACTCTTTGACACTATAACCAAGAATTTGCAAACAACCCGTAGTGTTTCACCCATTGGAACCTCTTTCAAAATGATTCTGCTCACACAAACTCTGGAGTTCCAGACATCTTTAGCCGAGAAAATACATGATAAGGCAGCCAAACTTCTTTATGAGGCAGTTGAACTTTGTGTTGAGAGGGGCAAACTGCATTGAATGGTCATACAAGTATAATCACATTAGGGTGATCCATGCACTCCTCTTTTTTTATCTTGCGGTCCTAATCAGCTCTTCCTCATCTTCCTCTAGTGCTGCCTCTGTTTTAGATTCATTGTATTTGAACTTTGATGCAAAAAAATTTAATTTGTAATAAATATTTGATTTTAAAATCAATTTACTATAATTCTAAGTATATTTTGATTTTTTATTATTTAAATTATTTTTCAATAAATTATTTAAAAAAATAGTAGTGATGAAATTTCAGAAGAAAATTTTTGTCGGTATTTTCCAGATAGTTGAAAAATAATTACTGCAAATGCGGTTTCTATTGTTTAATCACTAACGGAACTATCGAGGATATACCAATGGAATATTACTAATGAAATCACCGACGGTGTTTATGTAATTGATACGTTTAATATTTCCTATTGATATATTGACAGAATTAAATGGATAATTTTATTTGCATGTTTTGTTTGTCAGTAAAATCATAAGTATTGTCGCACCCCATCGCGAGAGCGCGGCGTCGTGACGACCCTCCCCGTGAGCGGGGATTTCAATGTTTGGGGTAATTCTTTATTTTTGTGAAAAAGGGAGTCGCCACCTAGTATTATGGTTACTAGGAAACCTAAATTGGTCTTTCAGAGATTCTAGGGTAAGGGACTGGTTGCGTAAAGAGAAGGTTTTAGCACCCCTAGTACGCCCTACCTAAAGTAAGCTGCTAGGTGTTTTTTTTGTTTGTTTGGTTATGATTTGTTATGATTTTGATCTTTCAAAGAATATGTTGATTAAATGATGAATGGGATATTACTCCGCCGAATATTTTGGATATTAACCCCTTAGGATTTATTTATCCAAAGACCGACAATGAATAATAGCATATCATTCCCGCCGAATATTTTGGATATTAACCCCTTAGGATTTATTTATCCAAATATCAACAGTGAATAATAGCATATCATTCCCGCCGAATATTTTGGATATTAACCCCTTAGGATTTATTTATCCAAACACCGAATAATGAATAATAGCATACTATCCCCGTCGAATATTTTGGATATTGACCCCTTAGGATTTATTTATCCAAACACCGAACAGTGAATAATAGCATACTATCCCCGCCGAATATTTTGGATATTGACCTCTTAGGATTTATTTATCCAAATACCAACAGTGAATAATATGAATCACCAAATAAAGGTTTTTATATTTTTTGGAATATTGGCCAATACCCTTTGGATTTTACAAACTTGTTGTAAAATCTCAAGATGCAAGAAATGATTTTTCTTTTCGAAATCAATGCTAAAACACATTTTTCTTCAAACTCATAGATAATATATATTTTTCGAAAGAAAAACAATTTTTTAAAATATGCTAGTGTATTGGCTGTATGCAAGAATACAACACTTTTTTTATAAAAATATTTTTATGCAAATTTTATATTTTTTTGTATCTTTGCTTTTTTTTTTTATTTTTTTTAAATAGTGGGCTGGCTGCCCAGCCCTGGTGGGCCAGGCTGCCAGCCTGTCTGGGCTTCCAGCCCGCCCTGCATGGGGCTGGGCTGACAGCCCAGCCTCTAATATTGGGCTTGGCTTCAGACCCATTTATTGTCGGGCAGGGTTCTCGGGCCGCTAGTCTCGGGTTGGGTTCAATCATGTGGGCTTAAGCCCACTGACATTGGTCTGGGCTTCTTCAGGTTTGGGTCGGGCACAAAGACCCGGCCCAACAGACCCGGCGGGGAGTGAATCAATTCACTCCCCGCGCACAAGGAAGAAGATGCACAGTAATGGTGAATTTTTGAGTGTGATGAACGGCGTACCTGTTACCACCTTTTGGTAGAGGAGGTCGAGGTGGTTCTTCTGGTCATGGTGGCGTCGGAAATGGTGGCCTGTGGTGGCCGGAGTAGACGTCGGAAGATGCACTGGTCACGTTGCTGTCGTGGCTGTTGGTCCTGTTGCTTCGCCGGAGAAGATGGCCGAGCTGCTGGAGTTGAAGGGAGGCTGTGGTGGTGACGGGACAATGCGTGGTGGCCAGAGTTGATGGCTGTTGGAGGAGAGAGAGATGCTGGGTCCTGGTTTTAGAGAGAGAGAAGTAGAGACGACTGAGAGAGAGAGGAAGATTAACTCAGTTTTTACGTACTGCAGGTCTCTATTTTTCTGTGTTTTTATTCACGTAAATTTCTTCCCCTCTCTTTTCTCCACTGTCTCCGTTCATCTTCTTCTCTCCTTCCCTCTGTATCTCTCTGCACTCTGCTCCTCCTTCTTTTTCGCTCTCAGCCTTTCCCAAATTTTCCCTTCTCCATGCTCACTTTCTCCTTTTTTCCTCCTCCCTCTCTGCATGCATGGCATGCCTTTTATAGGCCGGAGGCAACCCTTCAGCTGCCCCTGGCGTGCGCCGATGGGTTGCTACAGCCTGAAATTGCAACGGCGTGCTCTGCACTGTTCAGGTGACTGAACAGTGCAGGCACGCTTGCATTTTTCGAAAGATTCAGGAGGGTGAAAGTGCGATTTGGTCCCTCAATTTGTAATTGTCTTAATTGCACCCCTAATTGGATTTAAACTTGTGAATTTTGTGCAATTGCATCCACGTTAAAATCTCGAGAGTAACCTTAGCTTTACGCGCCTTTTTTATTTTGGTCCTTAATTTCTGATTTGCGCGATTTAAACCCCAATTAACTATTAGACTCTCAATTCATTCAATTTGGCCCCCGATTTCGCATAATTGGCTTGGAAAAATTCAAATCGGTCTCTGAAAATTCCAATCTCATCAATTGAATCTGAATTAAATTTGAGAACTTGATTTCTCATCGATTAAGCCCTTAATAAAATTAATTTGGCCAATTTAAAGTATAATTAAGTCATCGTGCTTAATTAAATCCTTCAATTGGACTATAAATGAATTCTCAAACATAATTACACTTTTAAATTAGCCAACGATTAAATCAAATTGACCCATAAAAATATAATTATATCTTTCGACTTAATTTTCTACGCAGATTTATCCGATAATAAATTACATTAGCCGCGAATCTGCGATTTCCTTCATTTTGGGCACGAAAAAAAGGTACGATCGAGCTCTCGAAAACATCCAAAATTTCACCTTGATTTTCCTACCGACACCAGCCCCTTTTATTTTATTTTTTTGTTATTTTCGGGTAGTTTTGGGGAATAACCCAAAATTGGGTTATGACAAGTATATTAAATATCAATGAACTCACCGACAAAATATAAATTACTGACGAGAGCTAGACTCATGGACATTTTATGTCCATGAGAATAGTCAATAAAATAAATAAATGTCCATGAGAATAGTCAATAAAATAAATACTAACTAACATTGAGAAATACCAATAGATATTTTCATTGTTAATTTTCCCAATGGTATGGGGTTAGAAATGGGGTGGGTTTTTTTAAGATTTAAAAGCTGAAGCTGACGTCATTTAATAATCTCTTGGCAACTGGATTGGTTAAAGCAATTTGCTATTACATGTACTACGTAGATTCTCAATTGACATTACTCCAAGTGGGATCGAGAGTGACATTGGCAATAGCGATTATTGAATAATTAATATACAGTGAAGGACCTAACCTCAAAAGATTCTGAGAATTTCTACGGCTGGTTAATCAACTTTTAAAGATGAGAAGCTTGGTTGATGATTTATATACTACTGCTAAACAAATTCTCCATTTATTTGCTTGGATAATAAATGAGTACGATAAATGCCATAGAAGATGGACTCTATCGATGGATCCAAGGCTCGAGCTCAGGGACGTGGTGTGATGATAAATGATTTATGATCTGCACAGTATGTTTTAAGTTCAAGTCATGTAGTGTATTTTTTATAAGAATTCAGGACAATTGAGATTTTATTCCCTCACATGAGTATACAAAATACATTTTTCAGATAATTAGATTTTTTTATATTAAAAAAAATATACATAACATTTTGTTTATATCTCTCATAGATTTCCACTTAAATCAAGCATAAATCTCAAAGGCGAATGCCCTCCAAATCACGTTGAAATATCCACTTTGAATAGCCATCACGCATGTTTAAAACAAAATCAAAGGCATCGTTTTGATAATGTCCACGACCTAAACTCCATTACCACGAAGCTACACGTTATGAGTTCATTATAAAAACGATTTCAAATCTATATATATTGTGTTGCTTACAATTAAGTGCCATTAATTATTATATAGATTCGAGAATACCGAGGTGTGCTTTAATTGAAATATTAGTTAATTGAAGTTTTATGAGTTAATTAAAGTTTTAGTTAAAATGAAGCCTCCATCTAGCCAAAAATATTTTCCATGAGGTTTTATTTGTCTATTAATTAAGTCTATTTGTCAATTTATAGCCCAAAGATGTTGATCGAAGATTATTTTTATGATTATTATTGAGAGCAACGCCTGAAAGGGTAGGACCAGGCAACATTGACTTAAAACAGCCACCTTTTAAGTACCATCGACAAGACTCTTCTCTCAGTTTTCCTTTAAAAAATAAAGCCAAGAACAAAGAACACAAAGTCAGGCTTTTCGATCATATTATGTTTTAGAACTACTTGGATCCAACCAAAGCATTCACCTTCCTCGAAACTTCTCCAAGGTTTTTCTGCTTTACTAAATATTACCAGCTTTCCCGTACCTTTTTAATTTTCTAAAGAAGGATATTCTTTATTTATTTATTTATTTATATAAAAAAATCCAAACTCAAGAGTTATTAAGAATGAAAAGAGGAGATTCAAAGCTTTTTTTTTTTTTTTAATGTTCTGGTTACATACTAGGTATGTACAAAGAGAATTAATATTTCCATTTTCATGGTCTGATAAATATCAAGTCACAATGGCATCTTACAATTAATGTTTTGTAATTGTATACTCTTTTTTTTTCTTTTTTCTTTTTCTCAGGACTCGAAACCAAATTTATCTGAACCCAGGTTTTGATGCTTACCATGAAAGCATCAACTCTCATGCTTATGATGTACACATTCATTATTGATCACTCTATCTTGACGTGGGTCTTGTTTATCATTGTGTTTCTAAAGTGTTTTTGAATTAAAAAAATAATTTTTTTATTTAAATTAAAAAAATTGGTGTTTTTAGATTATTTTCATATGCTAGTATCAAAAATAATTTAAAAAAATATATAATTTTAATGTATTTCTAAAATAAAAACACTTTCAAATATAATCACAATCACAATCTCAAACAGACACGAATTATTTATGCCTACCATGCAACTAAGCAGCCGACCTCATGTCAATCTAAACACCAAACTTTAGGTCAGGTTAGGAATGACTGGAATCGCTGAATCTGAAAAAATAAAAATAAGGGTAATATGAGAGGTTGGTTTTAATGGTTAATCAAGACGTAAGAGATCATATCCATTTCTTTAGTTATAAGGATTTAAATATCTCAAATACGAATCCAATTAATGATCAGTTTTATAAAACCTTCAGTTCGGAGTTTTGATGGGTTTTTTTTTTATTTTTCTCACCGAAGTTAGGATTGGACTTGGTATGGGTATGAGATGATCCAAGGATAAAATAAAATAAAAAATATTTTTGGGTATGAGACCATGGAATTATTTAATGTATCATATAAACTACACAGTGAGCTGGTTTCTTGGATCAAAGATGTGCCGAACACGACACTACTGGCAATTAAGGAACGTCTGTAATGATGATGGCATCATAAGACCAAGGTTTAGCGGACCCTACGAAGTAAGCAAAATCTGATTATAATTTATAGCAAAAACATTGCCTCTATCCACTACATAAGAAGCACCAGAGGCCACCTAATATTAACATTAACATTGTTTCAGGGATGAGTCAAGCCGGCGAAAGAAACACTATTATTATTATTATTATTATTATTATTATTATTATTATTATTATTATTATTATTATTATTATTATTATTATTATTTATTTTACTGTGCTAAATATTTTACTAGTCAGATTTCATGCTCTACAATCAACAAATTAATGGACATCAAACATGTATAAAGGAAATTTAATTCAAGGGATCGATCCATCCTTGATGTGTGTGTGTGTAGCTACACATTTATATATACTTATTAACATGGAAATCTAAGTTCTTAAACTCTCCTTAATTAATCTGGGACTATATACCCACCTGAGAGGGTATTTCTGATTATAAGGAAATAAATAAAGATTAATCATTTAGTAAGTGATGCAGTAGTGAAAATTTGGAACTGAAAAGTTTGTTTCCCATGTGGTTTCAGGTTCTAGTTCTGTAGTTGCTAATATAATAGTCACTGAAAGCTTACATGGTTATTCACTTTAGAACCTGTGGGATTAGTCAAGGTACACGTAAATTGGCTCGTACACCCATATTAATAAAAATAAATAAAGATATTAGTTGAATCCAAGGTTTTCATTAGGTTAGTGGCATGGGAACTTTTGGTGGAAGATATCTGAGCATCCATGGCAAGTGCAAAGAAAGCAATTGTGCAGAGGAGGCGCAAGGAAGAAAAAACATTTGAGAGAGATGTGCAAACCAAACGTCCCGATTGCAACTTCCATTGAAGCTGCAGAGATGACAGGGGGAATTCTAGTTCCTACAGTTAAAGAATCAATTATCTAAAAGTTTAAGCTGTTAAGTGAGACTCCAATATATGATTTATATTATTCTATAATGCACTTCTTCAAGTGAAAACCTTTTAGGCTTGAAACTTGCACAGGTTCACATTACATTGTGCTTGATTTTTATCAAATAGAATTAGGGTGGTGAGATTCACTCATACCACTGGGTCAACAAGGTTCTGATACCATGTTAAGAAATCATCTCACCTAAAAGCTTAAACTAATAAATAAGACTCTAAATATAATTTATATTATTCTGTAACACCTACCAAGCGAAAAAGTGCGTTCATGAACATGTAATTGACTCTGAAACATCATCTACACAGGCTGAATGGGAAAGCCAGTCAGTCATTCTCATGCAATAATAGCTTCATTGCAATCCAGTATGGTGAAAGATCACTTAATAATATAAAATCTCTCTGTCAATCATCGCCTTCATATTTATCCACTTGAGATTTGCACACTCTATCTCCTTCTCCTTTTGCAGAGAAGGGGTGGGATTTTAGTTTTTCGGTTAATTAATTACTGGCGGTACTACGTGGAGATTCTTTGGATGAATCAACTTACATGGTACAATGAGTTTTCCGTCCATTTAATTTATATATAGGAGTAATTAACATTATCGAACTGTTGAATCAGCCACCTTCTTGCTTGTAGTTTAATCAAAATATTTTATTTTTTTATTTTTTTTCAGAAACTGAAACCTAATCAGTGGCTTTTGCATCACAAAGGCTGTTGGTTAGAAGCTCCACAAACCAGACATAATGATTTTAGCTATGAAAGAATGGGATCCCTTTTCGAGCAGCAGTGGCATTTAATGGAGTTTCGGTCCCCCACCCTTCTTCTTTTCTCGTCTATATATATTTTTTTTGCCAGTCTTTTTTGAAATATAGTAAGTAGTATACAATATGAGCTGATGAGAATTCGATTCTCTTTTTATTTTTCTCTTTTCTTTTCCATGTTTTTGCCAAGTAAGAAACTACTTTTGCTAATGGGGAACGAACAACATTCTGAAGACCTTGATTCGATGAAAACAAATCCAGAATCCATCGGTTCATTGTCGTCGTTCATTTTACACTAATTTCTGAAACCGAATAGATTCATCGACCCACAAAATGAAGCAATAAGAAGATCATGAGATTCTAACTATCTTCTTTTGGGTACATAATTTAGTTAACTAATAGAGTGATTATGGCTAATTACGAGCTTCAGGTTTCGGCGAAGGAAGAAAAGGAATTGAAGTAGGTTGTTAAAATGTATCAACTCACTCTCCATCTTGTCTCAAATGGTGGCTCAACTCACTTCTTTCTTTTCAAAATAGGTGACTAATCTTATCTTTGCATAAAATGTTAGTGGTTGTACAATGAAACCCTAGCTAATATGCATCCCAAAAGGGGGATTTTTACTATCAACAGCTATTGAAAGAACTTCCTGACCTTAATGCATTGAAACCTGATGAGGGCCAATAATCGATAGTTCATGTTTAACACTTAACAGTGATGGCAAAGTACTTGTGATCTACATAACAAGTTTTAAGTTCGAGTCAAAGTATGCACTCCTTATAAAAGTATAGAACAACCAGAGTTTTACTTGCTCTCCTAGACTTACAAAATATACTTTTTAAAAGATAGGGTTTTCTCACATCCAAAAAAAACTTAACAGTGTTGAGTTTGGCCTGGAAAAAAAACACATGCAGTCCTTAATCTCTTCTAATTAATTAAATTACAACATATTAAACAGGAAAAGTGAAGAGAATTCAGTGATCTTTGGTTCGACTTAACCCCATATATATTTTATATCCATCTCTCTTAACCATGCAAAAAACCTTGGCCATCTTTGGACGTTGTCCTTTATGATTATTAAATATTGTACTTGGTTTCAAAAATTATGAGTAGAAATAGCCTAGAGTTTCAGAAGATAAGAAGAAAAAAACTGCGTTGCTGTTGCTAATATAAAATGGGAAGTTAATTGCTCGAATTTGCAAAGTATTTGTTGGTTATGTTTCCATAGAATCATAGTTATTAAAGCTCAAGGTAACTCTATATTATTCAATTAAATAAAAATAATTAAAAGGATTTGTTTTGGGGTCTTACAAAATTCAAATTAGATTTTAACTTATCACCTGATAAATTGATATATATATATATATATAATTGATTGGATGAGTTTTGAAATTTAAATTGATTTGTTTTTATATTTAGATTTGGATGAAGAGCCAAAAAGTCAGCTGGGATTCCTAACAATAACACAAAACCATATGAGCTGAGGAGGGTGAAGAGATGCTCGTAGGATTCATGGTTTCGTAATTTTAATGGAAGAAGGGATGGTTGTTTTTCCTGATGGAACGTTCCTATCATCTCCAATCCCATCACACAAGAGTCGTAGCAGTCAGGGCTCTGAAGTCAATGCCCCACACACACACACACACACATATATATATATATATATATATATATATATATATATCCTTTCCCTTCCACATTTTGATTCAAAGAAAAACTTGCTAGCCACAGATAAAAAGTTGCTGGCCACAGATGCTGCTGTAGCCCAAATATTCCAAATACAATCTCTTATAATCCCCAAACCGTTGGGCATATATTTTATCCCTGCGCATAGCCCATATGAACAGTCACCCACCCACCAGGAGAAAAAAAAGAGCATAGAAATTTATTATTTGAGTGAGAAAACAGCCAAGCCATAGAGGGTGTGTGTGTATATATATATATATATATATATTTCCGTTTTATTGCCTTTAAGTACAAAAGCAAACACGAAGACATTGCGAGGAAAGGAGACGAACCCTTTTACCTTTTCTCTCTCTGCCCCTCTTCAAGCCTTGTTTTTCACTCTTTTATTCCATATTTCCACCCACACACCCACCACCACTCTTAAAATTTAGCTCCTCTCTCTTTCAAGGTGGTGTTGCGGTGGTGGTGGAGGGAATAAATAAGAGGGAGCTAGAGCTAGCTCAGCCTGATATCAGACAACCCGCCTCCCCAGTATAATTCGATGAAAACCTCCACAAGATTTCATGAAACCAAAAACCCATCTCCAATAAACTCTCCTCGTAGCAATGGAAGCAACAATGGGGTCCAAATTCACACCCCACCACTCACTCCAATACCCATCTCCAGATCTGACACTAACCCTTGCCCAACAACCTTTGTCCAGGCAGACACTTCTACTTTCAAACAAGTTGTCCAAATGCTCACTGGCTCAACAGAAACAGCAAAACAGGCTTCCTCGAAAACAACCCAAGATCCGCCAACAACACCAACTCAAACTTCAAGAAGCTACAACATCCCTCCTATCAAGAACATGCCCAAGAGACAGCAAAACAGCTTCAAACTTTATGAGAGAAGAAACAACAGCTTCAAAAACAGTCTCATGATCAACACTTTATTGCCTAGTTATGCAAATACCTGTAACTCTTCATCGGTTACTGGGTTTTCACCAAGAAATAAGCCAGAGATCTTGTCTCCAAGCCTGCTTGACTTCCCTAGACTTACACTTAGCCCTGTGACTCCACTAAATGAAGACCCTTTTAACAAGAGCTCGCCTTCTATGGGGAATTCATCTGAAGAAGAGAGAGCGATAGCAGAGAAAGGTTTTTACTTGCATCCATCACCTATATCTACTCCAAGAGACTCAGAGCCTCAGTTGTTGTCACTTTTTCCTGTAACCTCACCAGGAGTTTCTGGTTCTTCTTGAATATTATTCAAGTCAAAAGGATTGGTGGTGGGAGTTTATGGATGCTTTTGAGGGAGAGGTGGAAATCTTTGTGTTCAATTGTATAATTTGATCTCTCTTTTCATCATATATGGTAAAGTCTTTAATTAATTTCTTTAGCCATTTTCTTCTCTCTTTCTTTCCAGTTTCTTTGGTGGTTTATCTGATAATTGGGGACTATATATTACCGTGAGGTAAAACTATTTAGGTGAATTTCAAGCTTCTTTCTTCTATTTTATTTTTTTAGAAATACGAGTATCAACATGGGAGAATCAATTTGACTGTGTTTGTGCATTTCTGAATACGTTGGCTGATTTTCAAGAATTTTGTAGAAACTACAGTGCTTTTTTCCCTCTCTGATTGAGTCCTCTTTCCCATTCTCTTATTGATCCATGAATAGTAGATATGAAATTTCAGTTTACTCGCTAAAAATAGATTGAGAATTCACAAGTCGCACTGAAATATCTTATCTTAAGAGTAGACAAGTAATTTAGTGGAATGCTCAATCATTGCAGGAGCTGACCACTGTATAACAATGTTAGTGGCCAATTACAGTAGCATTTGATGTCAAAGGAAAAATCCAAAAAAAAAAATAATCAACTTGGGTGGAGATGAGTAGTATGTTTTGCAATTTTTGATATGTAATGCTCTGGTCCTATTAAATTAATCAGGTCAAATTTCCAATTTAGAATATTAATTAAGTTATCTGAGGAAGGTGTTTTTGTCCTAAAATGGCCCACAAACTCAAAGTCTCTACAAGTTCTTTTTATGAACATATATGCCATTGACGTAGTAAGCAAAAGAACTAGTACAAGGGAGATATTACACATTAAGAAAGCAATTTATGCAAAGAGGAAGTGTGGGATCATAAATCAGAACAGTTCACTAGCTCATATTATTATCCACCATTAATGTCATAAATACAGCATGCTACTTTTACTGGTTTCTTGTTCTTTCCGTCTTAGTTGATCTTTTGCCAAAATAAATCTACTCTACATAAGATATTCTTGCAGTCTGAGTGCTCAGATTCTTGAGAGCTGAGAGAAAATGAATTTGAGGCATCTTGGATTGTTTTTGGGAATCTAGCCCCATTTTTAAAGATCGTGCAGAGAGCAACAGAAATTATTGAGTTTGCCTCTTTCAAGAAGTGAAGTCATTGTCCTTTGCTATGACTTTCAATTGCTGTGCAATCATGCAGTTTTGTTGTTGTTTCCTACTTTATTTTCGTATTGAGCCTAAGGTGTGGTCTTTTTCTTTTTTTTTCTTTCTTTTTTTTGACTTGGAGGAGACCTGTTATTATGGGGGGGAGGGGAACACAAGAAAGGTTAAAGAAAATAAATAAAGAGAAGAGAGAGAGTGGACTTTGCTATACTAATGATGATTGAAAAAGAAGGAAAAGAGAGGGAGTTTGAGCAGAACAACAAAAGAAAACCAGAGAACATGTGTCTGTATAAACTTTCTTTTATATTTTACTGTCATTCATTGTCTGTATGTACTAGTTAGGGCATTATTTGACAAAGAACTTCCCTGATCTATCTGTTCTGGTCTGGTTTCAAGCTGAGTAGCTTTTAGAACATGGTTTGAGTGCATTTGTCTTGCCTGACAAGACCATTTTTTGTGACTTTTCAACATAAATCCTAACTTGATCAGATGTCCAGCACTAGATATAGATAGAAATACTGTATACATCAGCTCAAAACTGTGAAAAAATAAGAGCTGATTCCACTTATGCTAATGAATAGTCGCACTGATCTACATTATCAGATTACGAGGTTCACTTTTATTGGGCTAGTTTGAAAAGGGAGAAATCTCATTGGATATGCTGATTTTTTCCAGAATGTTTCTCCAAAGGATTATCCTCTTGATGATTTTGTCCCTTTGAAAAAAATAGCAGAAGACTTTCCTTCCCTCTTACCTATGATTAAATGGTGGATAAATTATTTGATCAGGACTTCTGATGAGCAACCTGAGGCCCACCCGCTGCAGATTTTAAACACTAGCTACTCACCACATCTCTTTGGAAGCTAGTCTGTATTGGGTGCTGCACAGTCGTTTTTTGGGCCACCACAGAATACGAAGTTATTCAAGGTATTTTTTGCATTGTAGTTCGTGACCACAAAATACTGTCTTCAATTCTTAGGCCAGCCACACTTTTGAACACCACAATATTAATCCACATTTATGGTCTAACTCTCTTTGAAACTGTGTTTGTCCGGTGCTGATGACTTGCCCGAGTCTTACAGTGCTATATATATATATATATATATATATATATCGTGCATGATCGAAGTAATTTGGTTGAAATGACCCCTAATCATCGGATAAAAAAGAGAAATAGTGTTCATTTTACAGAATAGTATAGAAATAACATTGAATAAGATAGAAATGCAGCAAAGGCCACCATCCAGATTGATGAAACATTCTTTGAATCCTTCAAGGGGAAGGTGCGGCCACAACAGAGGGAGTTATGACCTCAGCTCACATAGTGCTAAACAAATGATGTAAAGGGTCTGAATCTTTCCCATTGAAGATTAGTAAAAGCTTTTGAATTAGTCATAATCCAAAATAATGGCATGATATTTGGCATTACTAAGCGATCGATCATGTTTGCCAAGTGGTCAGAATAATATTATTATATGCTCTGATATCACTTTTGAAATATCTAAGTGGTCACGATGATAATTAGACACAAAGCTAGGAATAAAGTGGGCACAACGAATGTCAACAAAGGTTTTTTTTTTTTTCCCCTACTCGATTATTGATGATTATGGCGTTTTTCATTTACTAAAAAAGTGAATTTAGCTGTCACTGAGATTTTCAATGTTCGCCTGTCGGGGATATTAGAAAAGTTGAAATGGTTGTTGTATTCTTCTAATTAATTCATGGTAGATTCTGATCAAATGATCAGTGCAACCTATGAATTGTGTAGATTCGACAAGGAAAACTTACTTGTGAGATTCTATTTCTTTGTTCCTGGATTGGTTACTTCAGGGTCACTTTAATTACTAGAATCAAAACAATGTTCCACAACATGAACATTCTTATAAATCTTAGCAAGTTTAATGTAGAGAATTGAGAGAAAGAATCATCTTTCAAATATAAAAAAAAAAAAACTGTATTTTGAAGTCCATATTTATATATAGAGAGGAGCGGCTACCAATTAGTAACACCCCTAGATAAATAGATCAAGTTCATCTCTCATGGACGAATCAGGTCAAACCACACCTCTAGATAAATAGACCAGGTTCATCCTTCATGAGCGAACCAGGCCAAACCCAATAACAACTCAGCTTATGTTAGTGTTTCTCTTCTTTCAAGATATTTCAAGTTTGAGTTTTTTTTCTTCTTTTTTTTTAATAAAACAACCAGCAGCAAAAAATGATGCAGCCCCAGTATTATTTTTCCAGTAATTGAATTGTAGATGGATCAAAAAGAGTTGCAAACCAGAAGAAATTTCTACTTTGGTTTATATGATAGGCTCATGAATAAAATTAAACTGTACATTGAGCTATAATTTGTGTGTGGCATATAACCAAAATCGAGTCCAATTACGTTAATTTCTCAAATAGTTCATAAACATATCAGCTCTAAGAACAGATTTTACTTTCCAACACAACCTGTACTCCCCCACCCCACCCCTTCCAGAAGACAAGCTTCAATTATTCCCAGTTTCAATAATTACATTAGAGGATATACTAAAAGAGGACGAAGTGCGCTTTTGTTTTTTGAGTGAAAAGAATAATATTTTTATTTTTATTTTTACTTTTAAAAGAAATTATATTTCATTCACTCACTTTTATGTATTTATATCTTGGTTTTAAAATTTATTTTCCTTACAATTTATAAAATTAGAAAAAAAAATAACAATGAAAACACCGATGAAAAATATTCATTACGGTTATCAATAGAAATTGTGGTTAAATTTTCTATCAATAAATACAGATGAAAAAAGGCGATGAAATAAAAAAATTGAAAATTGAAAAAAAAAAAAAAAAAAAAAACAAGTTTACATCGACATTGCAGAGTTATTTTAAAAGAAAATAAAATTTAGCAGTCCTCTCCTATCCACATTATGTTGACACAAAATCTCTCAAAAAGCCTAAGCTTCTATCTACTTGTATAGCAAAGTGTTTTACTTGTTTTACAATGATAATTTTATTGTTTTAATGTATAATTTGTATTTTAGAGTTTATTTGGGATTTGAGAAGAAAAAATGTTATTATTGAGTGTGATTTTGTGCCTTAAGTGTGTAAGAATTGAAAAAATAATGGGTAATTTAATGATTACAATTGTTTGAAAGAAAGTTTGGGTATCAGATTGGATATGTCTTAGCTAAGTCCTAATCATCTTGAATAAGTTTTAGTCAAGTCCTAGTCTGTGGTATTTAGTTTTAATAAGTTTGAGTCCTTAGGGGACTTATTTAGTATTTCTTAATTTCTATTAATTGTATTTTAACACCATGATTAGCTATGAATGTGAGCTATTTTCTCTCATTTTGTTAAGGTTGTAAAAGGGTATTTATAAATCTAGTTTGTTCGATAAGAATATTAAAGTATTCTTTCATTTTGTATTTTGATTCTTAATATTTTTGGTATCAAAGCCCCCACTGGGTATGACGAAATCAAAGTAGCAATCTTTGATGTTCTTGTAACAACAAAGAATGACAATCGAATGAAACTTTGTGCAACCAGTCATCCCTCGCTTTGATGGTCATTATGACCATTGGAGAATGTTGATGGAGAATTTTCTGCAATCCAAGGAATACTAGGGGTTCGTACATTGAGCCAGAGAGTGGAGTGATGTAGACAGAAACCTATCGAAAAGGGCTAGATGAACTGAAGCTGAAGGACTTGATAGTCAAAAATTACCTCCTTCACGCCATACATCAGACAATATTGGAGACCATTCTTGTGAAGGATACTTCCAAACAAATTTGGGAATGTATGAAGAAGAAATTTGAAGGGAGTGTTAGGGTTAAGAGGTCACATCTACAAGCTCTTCATAGAGAGTTCGAAACCTAGAAATGAAGGCTGGAGAAGGAGTCACTGAGTATTTTTCAAGAATATTGTCAGTGACCAACAAGATGAGACCACATGGAGAGCAAATGCAAGATGTCACAATGGTGAAGAAGACTCTCCGATCATTGAGTGGGAAGTTCAATTATGTTGTTTGCTCGATCGAGGAGTCCAAAGACATCGATCAGCTCTCTATTAATGAACTGCAAAGTTCTCTGATTGTGCATAAACAAAAATTCCAGTGACATGTAAGAGAAGAGCAAGCACTCAAGATAACCTCTGAAGATAGGTTTGGTGTAAAAGGACGAGGTCAAGGTGCATACAAAGGTACATACATGGGGAGAGGGACAGGTTGTCAATCCTATAACAAAGCATCAGTGGAATGCTTTAAGTGTCACAAGCTTGGATACTTTCAATTTGAATGTCCAAACTGGGATAAGGAAGCCAATTATGCTAAATTAGGAGAAGAAGAGATGTTGCACATGTCAAATGTGGAGATAAACGATGCTCGAAGGAAAGATGTTCTCCTTAATTTTTTTAGAATATTTATTTTAATTTCTTTTAGTTTTTATAAAAAAAAAACATGATGCTAATAGAAAGCACATGTTTTGATTAAAAAAAAATGAATAAGAATAAGAGGCTGTGGATGAAAATAATATACATTTTTAATAATTTGAATTAATTCTTTTCTTACAAATAGCTATTTAAATTGCCACAAAACTATATAAAATAATTTTAAAAAAATCTTGCTACATTGTAAAGACAAATTGACTAGTTAAACTTAATTGTCTCATCATGTAGCTAAATTTTTAATATATAAAATTGAAATGTATAACAAATTTATATAGTGGTGATTAAAGATGACTATAAACCTAAACATTTTTAAATAAAAGTTTGTGTTTAGCCTGTCAAAGCCCACACTTATGTGATTTAAGTTTAAGCTAGCTCTCTAAAAGACACATTGACTCGAGCTTATAATCATTCAATGTTAGATCTAGATTCCACCATCTTGAATCCACTCCAACATGGTTTGGACTTGGGCTATCTATCAGAGACCCACTAATTTGAGTATATAATAAAAGTTGGCGTGTTTAGAATATGTTGACATAACTCCCTTACTTTTTGTTTTTTTTTTGGATTCGAGAAACTTCACCTCCCGAAAAACACAATTTGTGGATCCAGGTAAACGAGTAAAACCCTGTTTGTCCCAGGTTTTTACAAAAAATACACGCCTTGACTCGAACTCGAGACCAGTTATATAAATCTCAAACTTTTTGTCACCACGCCATATCTTTTAAAGACCATAACTCCCTTACCATTTGATGCACATAAACAATGTTAAGACACTCATGTAACCCACTGACACATAAATGCCTGTGAATCATCAAACACACAAATGTTCATCCTCTGTGATCATCTCTTTCAGACTTGTTGAAGCTCCAGTCCATCAGCAATCTCAATCTCCCAGTCAATCCTGCGAGTTTCAGTCCATCCACCGGCTTTGGAAGGACCCAAAACTGAGGAGATTTTCCACGAAGCTCGTCTTCGAGAATTATAAATTCATCGAGCAAGACTGG
Source organism: Salix arbutifolia (assembly GCA_025169955.1). Lineage (NCBI taxonomy): Eukaryota > Viridiplantae > Streptophyta > Magnoliopsida > Malpighiales > Salicaceae > Salix > Salix arbutifolia. Next base: position 26,739,809 of record CM045917.1, on the reverse strand, counting down.
TTACGACTAGCTGCTTTGGTGGAAGAGAGACCTAAGACCCAAGTTTAACTTTCAAACCTGATTTCCGTCGTTAAAACAAAGTCGGATTATGAAAACAAGTCCTTCAAATAAAGGAAAGGCGTATGCCCATGTAACGATGCAAAGCACAGGAAGGTTGCAAAGGAAACAGCCGCATTTTCTTCTAAATGCAACATTTTTATTTATGTGTACGTTGTGAATAGCAGCATGCAATACATTTGCAATAACACTACTGCACATCTTCTTTCAGATTTCCAAGCAAACCTTGGCGTGATAAATATTGCGTACATATCTGCCATCAGATTTCAGCGAAAGAGGTGATTGTCTTGAACCCATGATTCTCTGGAAGAGGTGCATTTCCTGGCCTGATAGAAATCATCACATCCAAACCTGAAATATGCATGAACATTCAAATATCAAAGCAAGAGACAGCATGAATGAAAGAAGGTCCCCAAATTTTCAGAAGTGCCAATGAGAATCCAGAACTCAGTTTGCAGAACAAATATTTACTCCAACTCCAGACACTGTTGAAGATGAGTGAGCTTGCATAGAAGCCTTTTCACCAAATAATTCGTTGTTAGACGAATTATTATTTATATGAAAATGTTTTTCTTCACAAAGCAAGACACCACATACAATTGAATCAGTAGTTCATCAGCCTTGTTTTTGGTGTACAGTAGTTGCTCATCACTTGTGGTATTTAGTTCCTTTCGATAAATGAAGGGAAAGAAAAGGTGAAAATAAACAACCAAACCCTTTGTTAATAATTATGGTCAAAATTGGTGATTGTGTTGCAGGCTATGTTTAATGGTTGAGACTCAAACCCAAGTCTATTAAGGGATGGAGAGAACAGAAATGCAAAGTCAGCTACAACTTATTGGCAGGGGGCAGGAGTTACTAATGTCGGCTATTGGGTCGATAAATATTAAGAAACCAAACCTGCTATAACCAGTGACGTGCATTGATATCTTCTTGAGTGAGCAGAATACATTTTCAGGCCTAATGCTCCCAAAAATTATTGACACGGAAAGGAAATCTATGGTATAGGTCAAGTCAATCAAACATGTAGTGAAGTGATATCCTGGGAGGCTTTGCCAGCTGCCCTTGGCACCATGCAGCCCCTTCATAAAATAGAAAACTAACCAACCATCCTACCTGGCTGGTCAGATGAAAAACAAATTTGAACGGAAAAAAAATATTGAAGGAAAAAAAAAGGCACATGGATCCAAAGAAAGCTTGGACATGCAGTAATAATGTATTTTGAATAAAAAAAATCATGAAGAACAATTCAAAATAAACCAAATGCTTCAGAAAAAAGTAAATCGATATGGTATCTTTTTAAAAAAAATTGAGATCAACGTAAACTTAGTAGCCTAATTCGTCAAACTTGCAATTCAGATAACAGATTCCACTGGTTTAATAATTTTAAAATAAATTGCCAAAATATACGAGGAAAAAAAAACTATGAAGTTGGATGAAAAAATCAAGATGATATTTAAAAACAATATGGCATGGCTATACATTGAATCAACTCGGGTTAACATATTAAATGTGACTCAAGTCATAAGACCTTGATAATCTTGTAAAAGTAACTTTACAAACTAATTTTATAGAAACTAAAACAAAACATATGATTAACACCAATTCAAAAAAAAAAATGCTTCAAAAAAAAAAATCAATATGGTATATTTTTCAAAAAAAAAAAGAAAAAGAGGACAATATATTGAATCAACCTAGCTTCGTAGCCTGGTCCGTCAAATCTTAAACTTTGGTAATGGACTTTATTGTGTTTGATAATTCTGCTTTTAAAAGCAAATTTCTACCTAAAAATCATGAATGAAATTAAAAAAAAAAAAACAAAAAAAATGTGCAAGTCTGGACTAACTGGCCCTACACCTAGGCCTTTAAGAAAAGAGCCCAGGAGTGAGGGCCTTTCGACCAAGACCCACGTGCTTAGATTTGGTTAATATTTTAAAAAAAATTGTAAGGGGTGAAAGACAGTTTTTGCAAAAAATAAAAAATAAAAAAAATAGACAAATAACAAGTTGTTTGTTATCTAAAATCCAACCACCATAAAAGTGGCTAGAAAATCAGGGAAAATGATTTTTTATCAAAAATCTCATTTTCCAATCATTTTCTATCAGAAAACACCTCATAAATATCATAAAACCTATTATCAATCATCCAAGAACCTAAAAATCACTCAAAAATAAAAACAAAATCAACAGGGAAAAAATATAAAGCGAACTCAAAAATCACTTTTTTTATGGATGTTTAACAACAAAAACAATCACCATCTCATCAAATGTAACTGTTGACACCAAAATTGATCTTTTTTGTGGATGAAATCAATGCCAACTGATAATTTTCTCTCCTTGATAGAAATCTGACGACTCTCTTCTCTTTGAAACACATGAACTAAAAACACAACTTTTGAACCAAAATTGAATAATGAAAAAATATAAGTAGAAATACGAAAATGAGTTTTCTTCCATAGTTTAGGTTAGCCATGATGTGTCCGTATTTTACACTTTGGCCCGTCATTAAATTTTTCCTTAACAAAATTTGACAAATTAAGCATCAAATTGGACATATAAGGATGCAATTGTAAAAAAAAAAATAGAAAACTGAAAAAATGCTACAGTACCAAACACCATTCTGTTTTAGCTTCAAGTATAATAATAAGTAACTGGTTACCTGCTCCTTTTGCAGCTAAAGCTTCTTGAGAGACATCCGTCACAAACAAAATGTCAGATGGTTTATCAACTCCAAGTGACTCTGAGATTTCAATGTAACTGCGTGTTTCTTTTTTATTCCTGCAACGAACAGTGTCGAAGGGTTACCAAAGTCCAAATTAAGTGGCAATAGTTCTCGGGTAGCATCAACAAAACTTACCCCACTGTGGTGTCATAGAATCCAGACAAATATTTTCTCAAGTCACCATAGTTCGTGTTTCCAAAAATAAGTCTTTGTGCCAGCCTGCTTCCACTAGAATATATATAAACCTGAGGCAACAAGGAAACAGTAAATAATGGCACAAAAAGAATATGCATAATCAAGTTGAAAGCCTTTTCACACTAAACGAGTTATCATATTGCAAGGATCAATCCTTCTGGTGCATTTATGTTCTCAAGCTCTTTAATGCCACTAACAACAATTATTCATATATTCCAATTTCCTCTTTCATATACCTCTACTTTTGAGTGTGCTTTTATGTTCTGATAGCGATTGCGTAGTGTCTTGTATTGTAGAGGATTGCCTAATATTCAAACTTGTTTATAAGATCCATTATAATATATGTTAGCTAGTAGACTGTGCAACACCTTTTATAACTTGATTAATTAACTATCTAATACAAGTATTTAAATATGATTAGGCCGGTTATTAAAAAGAAATATTTGACATCAGCAGTAACGTCCTCTTCTGCATACAATGATAACATAGTTCACAGTAATGGAGTATTACAAGATAAAGATGGGTAACAATTTAGCATGTGATCATTTGAAATTACTGTTTGAATCATTCAAACTTTGATGGGTTAAATTAGCTACATGGACAAGTGGAACCCAAAGTGCAGCTATGACATTACATGAAATGGTAAATAATATCCTAGATAGATGTTGACAATAGAAATAGGAAGAACCTTTATGCCCAAAGCATGCCACTTCTCCAATGCTTCTGGAACATCATCATACACCACTCCTTTCAGCTCATTGTTCTCATATCCAGTTCTCCATATATGACCCTACATATAAATCTTGGTAATCTCACAGAGATATACTTTATATCAAGCATATCAATCTCATGGTTACCAACTTTATGTTTCTGAATACTCACTTGCAATTGTTTTAATGCAGTGATCTTCCGATCTGCTTTTATCATTGTTTCCACATTAGCAACCAGAGCTTCAACTACCTCCTCTTTCCCAGCATCATCCGATGGAATAGGAATAGCACCATCAACACCTTGTGCCAAGTCGTCTTCAACCTGCAAAAAAAGATTTGACAGCGCATCAACATATTTTCAAAAATCTCTGAACTACTGAACTCAAATTAATGGCAACAATCAACCCCATATGAAAATAGTCCACCAAAAACTGCTAAACCTGGTCATTCAACTCCACTTTATACCGTTTTGAGTTAATTTGTTACAGGAAAAATGGAAGCATTGCAAGGGAGAGTTTCATTGGCCCATTGATTACATCACAATTCCATGCTTCACGTTTGAGTATGTGTCTCTACTTGCTAAATTTGTCAATTTCTAAGATTTGCAATCCTTCGACAGCATATATGCAGTTTTCTGGTACATCCAAAAATTTTAGGTCATCTATTATGATTTTGTTCCTAGCATGTCCTGTACAATATAGAAAGAGTTGTCATCTTTTATCTCTAGTTAAACTTTTTGTGTGCTCTCTGGTTTTTTTTCCTTTTCTTTCTTTTGTTTACTGTACACAACCCCACCATAAGATATTTTGTCAGGGACGCTGGAGAAGAACAAGGAGAACATTAAGTTTCAAAAACTATAAGCAGATATCTTCTGTTTATGCTTCCCCTAAGTGAATAGCAATCTATATCATCATTTCAAGCAAAATTCCAAAGATCAATATTAAAATTCCACCGGTAGCATGCAATAAAAGGCAAAATCAATCTGGTAAGACATGAATTACTAACATACCAAAACTTCTAATAATAAATCTTACTTGTGCACGCAACAACTTTATATCTTCTTGAGTTTCAGCAGTATCATATGTTGCAGACAAATGCCTCCCAACATTATCACGAGCATATGGAAATAGAACATCGGCAACAAATGTTATTGGAGTAGTCGTTCCCTCAATGTCAAGAACAATGCAACGCTGCAACCAATTAATTTGAAAAATATTATTGTTCACTTGATGAGACATAAATATTTGATAAAAGATAACATTACCAGATCTTTTATATTTCAAACCGCAAGGGCTTGGGTCCAACATAAATATTGAGTTCTATTAAGCTAGTATAACCCACATCAAAATTAAAATGAAGAGAATATAAGTTGAGGACATTGTTTTAATAACTTACTGGCAACGGTTCAATTCCGTTATTTGAATTGCTCATGCCTGCCTTAACCACCTTTTTCATGTTTCCATTACAGCCTAGAACTCCTTTGACATTTTGAATCGGGCCATGGTTTGGAGTAGACCAATCTAGGCCCATTTGATGAAGTTTGATAGCAGCATCAAACAGATAGTGATAACATTCAGCCTGAAAGATTTGAAAAATTCTAGTAAAGCTCCAAAAGGTAACATCAAAGCATTCTGTAAGGAATTGAGGATACATGGTTACACGCATACAGCTTGTTTTGGGCTCAAACCATACAATTATAATTCTCTCAAATATATCATTTTTATAATACTTAGGATTGTATAACAGCATAGAGCAGGAGTAGAGTATGTTGCATTGCATCAAACAACATTTGTCTTGAAGGTCTGAAACATCATTTACTATTGTGCTGCTCATACCAGGTCCACTACAAAATTCAACGTATCATAAAGACCAGATATGCAAGGCAAACCAAGAAAGAAAAAGGATAAGAAACCCCAGAAAAGTAGGCTTCTATTGAAAAAGCTACTCAAACACATATCAGTTATCATATATACAGGAGCTTTGTTCTAAATTTTGAGAAAGGGAAAATTCCAAGCTGCTGTATATCGCGAGATTTTCCTTGCTTGGCAAAATAAGACCAATTTTAGGGTTCCATCAACAAACTTCCTAAGGTTTCTGCTACACGCCTACCAGAAAATAATATAGCAACAACAAGAGAGTCAGAGGGGAAATTGTGAAGGTTAATGCCCAATTCTACATCACATAGCTGATCAGCCAAAAAGTACATTAATAGCAAAAACAAAACATCAAGTAATAATAACATACTGGACAACGAATCTTTTAACATGAGAACAGTTACATAGCTAAAGCTATTGCATCATTTTATAAATTGTTTGAATGGCTTCCCACATCAACTATCAAATGAGTTCCAGAAACAATTGCAGGTATTACTGCAATACTTGTAGCAGCTTAAGCTATGCCCATGTTAACTTTGCTCTTCAACTTCACCATTAGAGGGAAATTCTCATGTGACTCAAAGATTAAGAATCTTAGATTCACTTCATATTTGCAGCATCCCACAAATAGCTAGCACAAAAACTTTTGATGACAGATAACATTTCTGATTGATCAGGCCCTTTATCACCGAAATTACAATCAAGATCACATTATCAGCATTTTAAGCAAAGTAGACAATGATTTCAGAACAATCAAATAAAAACTTCATATAAAATTGTTGAAATTTCAGTGCAGGTGCCAACTTCATTCAGATCATTGACTAGGAGTCACAAACCTGGGTTTTGGCACTGATCCATGAGTCTCCCCATATGTATATGCCATGGTTGCGAACAAGCACAGCTGTGGTTTTTGGGTACGCTTCAATCTGAAAAATATGAATGTGTATTAAGTAGTTCAGAGCATATCCCACTAGATAAACAAAAGAACAGGAGATCTTTTAAGGTAAAAAAATCTCAAAGAACAGTAAAGGCATGTTCTAATTGGCAAGTTTGAGTTATATAGCTCATCAGTGTGACAGTGAGCTACTGTAGTATAATCATCAAAAGATTACTGAAACAATCATCCATCAGCAGAGCTAATCAAGCAAAATGGAAGATAGATTTTTCTCCTTCTACAAAAACTACATGATGTAACCATAGATCTACACATGGTCAGGTCCAGTTTGTAAGAAATATTTGATTATTTGCTCCCACATTATCATTGAGTTCCACGGATGAGCATAGAAAGCCACATGTTATAAATCAAGCTACAAATTGTAGATGCCAACAAATTAAAGAACACACAGCTTTAGCAAGAGAATCTGTAAGCTCGTTTTCATAGGCTGTGTTCTCTATTATTGGGACAACAAGTTCATCATAGTAGCCATGCCCTTGAATTCCTTTTATCATCTCCATATGGGTGATCTGTAAACGTACAAAACAATTTCAGAAGCACATCAACAGATGCAATGAAAAATCAATAGCAGCTGGAAAAAACAAATCATGAGTGATGTTGTGTGCAATGTTTAGTGATGGTTGACTTCAAGATCTGACCTTCAGGATGCATAAACAACCAATCAAAATACAAACCCTCTTTTAATAAATTAATACAGCTAATAGCTGATACTCTGAGATGACAATACTGTCACTTTTTCAGTAATAATGACACAGAAAACCCACCATCTTAACTCTGGAAGGCCACCATTGAAGGAGAAATTTACTTGGTTAACTTCACATAATCTATTAGAAACCTAATACTACTATAGGGCCAATTGTTTCAAAAACTCAGAAAAATGATAAACCACTTTGATCAACTTGGTTGAATTTTTAAGGTTTTCAATCCCTACTACCCATTTGCCTTGCACCCCAGTTACAAAAAACTAAGGAATTACATTTTACTGACAGGATTATTCTTTGCTACTATCATCATTTAGTATGGTCAGAATGGCCACACTATTGGAAAACACTCATTCATTTAACAGATATGTTTCTTAAATGTAATTTAAATAAATAAAAAAATGCCGCATGTTTATTTATATCTAATTTGTGTCCTTGTGCATGTGGATCACCGATGATTGATCTTGTTCTAGTATCACAAACCCATGCGTTCAACCAAGATAATATCCTCAATTGTCATCTTTCCCCATGACTTTGAGAGCAAATGCTGGGTCCACATATACAATAAAATCATGGTCTATTTATCAGATACAGGATTCCCCAAGACCCCACATGGTAGATCTTGAAATATCAAGGACAGAAGGTGGATATCTTTTGGTGGGGAGGGGTGTAGGAAATACAATGTTATGTTAAGATAACAACAGCTGTAAATTAGAAAATTACAACCACTTGTAAATTGTAAAAGAACGACTTACCCGGAATTCTTTTGATAACGGATTGATCATTGTTACAAGACAGGATTCTATCCCATGACTGTGAATGACGGCTCCTGCATTACGCATGTCATATGCCTGCATTACACCACAAATAGCTGTTAATTGTGACTTATGAAGAAAAATCAAAATTATTGTCCTATTACATAGATGTATTAAAACCATGCCTTTTCACTAATAAGATTGTGAATTCAATGTACAGAAAAACTTTATGTTTAGAAAATCACAACATCCTTATATATCAAATGTGAAAAATCAAATAGCAATTTACTATTTGATAGTTAATGTGCAACACTACACTAATAATAAGCCACTTTTTAAGATTTAAACTTATTGATAACTACTCAAACTCCATTATTTATGAGCTATCAAATGGAAGACATGATCAAGTAATTATTGGTTGCTGAAAAAGAACACGAAACTGGTACCTTTATGAAAAGTGGAGCACAATCAGAACATTTGGGAGGCTTGTATGGGTAAGGTTTCGGAGATGGTGAAGACAGTATGGACCCATTTGTAGCCAAGACATACATGTCCTCTGGTTCCATTCTCTCCTTCTGCACTCCTGCCCAGTACAACAAATACTAACTTATCTTCAATAAAATTCCCAACAATCAATAATAGACCAAGAAAAAGCAAATTAAATAATTTCAAACACGCGAGGAACTAATCACATACACAGACAACTGAGCTCCAGTATCAAATACACAACCATGAAGAAGTAATAAAGCACCACATACAATCAAGTTAAGAGAGAGAGAAAACCACATAACCAGTCACAAACACCAACAAAACCAATCAAGAATCCATAAAAACACAAACTTTTAACACATAAAAACAACCCTACAAAAAGCAAAAGAATCAAAACCTGAATATTAGTATTACCAGAAGGGGACATGAGGATAAGCTGTTGGTGCTTAGGGATAGAATCATCATGGGCCTTGATGGTGATGCTGCCACCAGTCCCAGAAACCCATCCAAGGGTGTAGAATTGTTTGCAAAGATCAGCTATTAACACCCTTGTGTCCTTAACTGCTTTGCTTTCCAAATATGCCTGTGATGCCACCTTCGCTGCTGCCACTCCTCCTGCATTCACTGCCACTGCTGGTGGGGCTGCTGCCATTTGCTTGCTTTTCTCTTTCTAGGGAGAATGAAAACAGAGATTTTAGAGAGAGACTTCTACTTTATTGTAGTTTTTAGAGTGAACGACCTGACGGGCGTGGTTGAACAACCGTTTTGATATATTTTTTTAAGAGAAAATAATTAATATATTAATAGTATTAGGAATTGTGATAATAATCGTTTTTCAAGTCATATTTGCTTCAAAATATATTAAAATAATATTCTTTTTATTTAAAAAAATTGTTTTTGAAATTATGAAATCAATATAGTATAAAAAATAATTTTAATAAAAACAGGCTAATCGAACACGCCTAATTGTGCTAAAGTTTTGATCTTTTACGGTAGATGGAGAGGGAGGTGTGGAGCATGTGATTCTGCAGTTTAAGGTAATTAAATTAATAATTACTGTATGTTGACTCAAAAGTTTAAAGTATATGTGTCACAGTGTCAAATGTGCACGAGGTGCACACTTCGTCAAGCTGTCCAAATTAGTGCCCAAGGGTACTGGCAGCCAAGCCAACAGTGGGAAAAATCGGCAGCGCAGATTTGTACAGCAGTAAGTTCGTCAAGGAAAATCGGCAACGCAGATTGTTGACGAACATAGGTTGGACAATGGACTGTCCAGGCCAGGCAGGAAAATTCATCAGGGGGCAGGCTGACGAGAATTTGGGTTGTCGCAGGAATTTGGCAGCACAAACATTGGTAGCACGCAGAAGCAGAGGCAGCATGCGTGGGCGAGACAATTTTCGGCAGCGAACATGACAGGGGCGTGCGAACAGCGAGTTCAGGCTTCGCAGCGCGCTGGGCTTAGACAAAGGACTGTCTAAGGTTGTTTGGTTGCACGTGAAGACTTGGCAGCATGTGAAATCAGTTTGGGCAGTTGGTTTGTGAGGTGGCAGACTAGAGGGAACTTGCAGGGAAGTTACGGAGCAGTTACGAGGCAGTTACGAAGCAGTGATTTGCTGTGTCCTGCTTTAGTGCATCTACTTAGAAGCAGTTTCTTATGTAACTTCCATTGTATTGTTTATATAAATAGGCCCAAAACGTGAGTAACATGTAGAATTAGAGAGAATTAGAGAGAGCAGAAGTAGAAGTGCAGAGACTTGATTTGTGCATAGCACTCACATTTATGTATTGTATCCTTTGTTTATAAGATTAATAAAGGTTGGGAAAGGGTTCCTGTAAAGCTTGCTGTGCATTTATATATCTTGTTCTTCTTGTGTATTCCGCTTGTTTATTAACTTGGAAAAGTGAGGAAAACCTCTTGGTGGGGAAACACTTGGTTAGTAGACAAACACGAGAGGAATCGGTGAGGAAAGGCTGATTCTAGCAGGGGGCTGGGCTGCCGCATGGGTTGATTTGGGGAGCGAAAAATTGACCCCGTGACAATATGGGTCTTCTTCCACCACGCTGGGCTGCTAAAGCAAGGTATTATTACTGGATTATTCGCCCGAATCGTGTCGGATTTTATATATATACTAGCTAAATGCCCCCGCGCGTTGCCGCAGGTATTCTTGTGTATATAATTTAACATAATTAAATCCACAACGATAAATTTATATGATATATCTACATAAAAGTTAGAGATTAGGAGATAAAATATATAAAATTTTAAGTAGAGTTTGTTACACAAGCATAGATTATATCTTTTAGAATGTAGGTATTACGTCATCAAAGATTAAAAAAGAGCGTGAACTAACATTAAAAAAAAAGAGCAAAATATTTTTATAAGAAAAAAAAATTAATCACTAAAATCATTATTGTGCAGATAGTAAAATTATAAAAATCATTTAATACAAAGAGAAAATAAAAAAAATCAAGGGAAAAAGGAATCAATATTAATTGAAAATATTATAGCAATAGGAACATCGGACTTTTAACATCTAAAATTATTATTGCCATTACTATCAAAACAATAAAAATTATCAAATTATACTGAGGGAAAAAAATCAAAAGCATGAACAAAATAGCAAGCAAGAAAAACAATTAAAATATTATTATTATTATTATTATTATTAGATAAAAACAACTCAAAGATAGAGCAAATAAAAAAAATATTATAGATGATAAAACGAAAATAAAAATTAATAGCTGAAAAAAATCATTTAATCTGAAAATTTCAAAAAATATATGTTCTACGTTGCGGATTGAGGGAACAATTTTTATAGGATTTGCTGGATCAAAATTAAAATATAATATTTATATATGCAAAATGTAATATAATAAAATAGCTCAACACACCTTATCATAACAATAGCAAAATCAAAGCCTTAAAATCTAAAATTATCATTGCTTTGACAATTAAAACAATAAAAACTATTAAATTATCGTAAAAAAAGCATTCAAAAACATTAAAAAAAGAGTAAGCAAGAGAAACATTATTATTATTATTATTATTATTATTATTATTATTATTATTATGTCAATAATGAAAGAAACAAAAATAAATGAAAGACTAAAAATATCTCAGGAACGTTAACAAAAGATAAAACAAAATAAAAAAACAAAAAAAAACAAATTGTCATTGCTATTACTGTCAAAACAATAAAAATTATCAAATTATCGGGAGAAAAAAAAATAACAAAAGAGTAAGAAAGAAAAATCATTAAATCATCATTATTATTATTATTATTATTATTATTATCGTGTTAAATACACTTATATATACATGGACAAAAGTAGGGGTTATCCTAGAAATATATATAAAACAAAGTATAAGGGCTGAAATGAAAATCAAATATAAAGGGATTAAAAAAAAATTAAAAGTCAAAGGGCTGAAGTAGAAATTACATTTATTGTCAATTGAAATTAAAGGACAAAATTGAAAAAATCGAAACTTGTGTACCGAATTCATTGAGTTATTTACAGCCAATCCGAAAATTAAAAGTAGCTGGACCGAAGTGAAACTTGCACATTCAATTAATTAAAATCAGAGGACCCAATTGAACGAAATCAAAACTTATATAACATAAATCAGGACCAAAAACCAAATCAAAAGTAGAGGGACCGAAGTGAAAAGTAACAAACAATGGGGGACTCTCCTGCACATTTACGTGCAGGAGAGAGAGAAACGTGGCCGGCGGCTTTAACCGGCCTTCGCCGCGTCCACGGACATTTTTAGGTTACACGCGCCACCGCGGGAGAAAGACCATGATGAGGCGTATCGAGTAAGACTCCGATAGCTAATTTCCGGTCACCGCATGACGACTTACGCACCACCTACACAGGGCGTGAGGCGGAACACCGCCTGGCGTGTGCGCCTCACGCCCTGACAGACACCGAATAATTTTTTTTAAAAATAGTGTCAATTATCGTGCTACCCCTGTACCCAAGTCAATGTTTTTGTCTTATTAGGGGCTATAACCATATTTAGCCATTTCAGAAAATAAATAAATAAATAAAACAGTTGCGGCGGACCGGTCCGTACACGCGCAATTACACCCGTGCCCCTCAGCCGGAATTGTTGTTTTGTCTTATTATCGGGGGCGAAACCGTTAATGCATTGTTCACGCCTGATTATTTAAAAAAAAGGACGAAAAAAGGAAAAAACGAAAATACCCCTATTCAACCCGCACATGTTGCCGCGCGGACGAAGGCTAAAATCGTCTCCACACTGCCGCAATCCACAGTGAAATATGACACAATGTACAGTGAATTATCCCACGCCTTTTATTTGGTTTGTAATATATATATAATCCAGTTATTAACTCTTTTTTAGCAAAGAAAAATTATATAAATATTAATTTGATAGCAACTAGTTAATTTGATGGGTCTAAAATAACTTGAGTAACTGATAAAGTATAGTTTAACTAAAAAATCAAGACGTCATTTTATTTTAAATATTAAAATAATAACTTATTGGATTCATTCGTATTAATTGTGGTTAACTTGCCAAATCTATCACCGGGTTATAAAATCATGATAACCTCGTATAAAATAAATCAAAATAAATTATAATGTTCAATTCTCAATTAACTCAAGGTGAAATTAAAAGAAAAAACAAAAAAAAATGAATTAACCTTGTTTAACTTGTCGAATACATAATCAAGTCATGAGAAAGGAAAATGGTTTAGTCTTGGTGTTTCCCTTGCTAAGGGATCAAATGGTAATGGTTTTTCAAATAAAAATGTCTTGCTCAAAGATTATTAGCACATCTAAGGCATGCAAGACAACTCAAAAAGTTCACTTGAATGTCACATTACATTTAAAGGACCATATAAGCATAACAAAAAGCTAGTTTTTTTTAGTCTAGTTATTTATGTAATAATAAACTTAACATTAGGATAAGAAATTATAGATATAAAAACTCAATTGGGTATGAAATGTGCTTCATATTGTTATGAAAAATCCAAACCAAGTAACGACAAAGATGACCAGCATATTGATAGAGTTAGGGATACGAGTTTTTAAGCAACTAAACCAATCCATGAGACCTATCGCTTTTTAATCTAAAGATATGAATGGATGTACCTAAACCACATGCGATGACTAACATTCAGTCATATGATGAAAATTCAAGAATATGTTTGAATGTATTCATGTAATGATATATCAAAAACTCATTCCATGACAAGGGGAATATTTAAACTTAAGTGTAATTGCAATGCATTCAAGAACCAACATGTACATGGTATATGTGCAAGGAGTATAACCAGATGTATGATAAATTTGAGGTCTCAAAATTGAAAAGATCACACACATGTCAAACTCTCATTGGTTTTGCAAAGCCATTGTTAGATTGAATAAGTTGAGAGATCGAGTGTCTAGAATGTTAAGTGACTTTTCATTTTTTTAATTATAAATTATAAATTGTGAAATATTAATATTGATGAATTGAGAAATGTGTTGATTTTTTAATTGTATTGAGTGTTGAATTGTTAAAATATGTTTTGTCCCCTGAATTGTGATATTTTTTAGCGAAAAGGAGTGGAGGCTAAAAAACCTGTCTTGATCAATTTGTTAGGAGTTATAAATGTGGTATATGACGCACAAAACTATATTATTATTTTTAAATATTTTCCATATTATGTGATTTTCTTTATTTGTTTTATTACGCTAAAAAAATAAAAATAAGATCTCTGTATTGTATTCTGAGATTCGAAGTTCAGATCTTTATGTTTTCCAGTGATTGAGCATGGTGTTTGTATATATGGGCTTTAGTCCTTTGCTCCACTAAATTAAAGAAATTTATCTATATATATATATATATATATTTCATTTCCAGTTATTAAATCCTACCCAACTCGGTTTGGTTTGGTTGGGTTCGGTTTAACCATTGGCTTCGATCGAACCCATCCTCCTACTCCAGCAATGCAGGCTAAGCAGGATATATAAGGAGCCCAAAAATTCATTTCCAGTTCCAAACTTTATCCCCTGTCTATCTACCTCAGCCATGTCAAGAGGAACAGACCGTCTGCTAAAGAGTGCGAAGCAATTCGCTGACTTACAATACAAGCTCTTCACTGCTCGATATGGACAACAAATGATTGACATTTTCGAGTTCCCAATAAAACTTGTCTTGTCTCCTTTCACTCTCGCCTTTGACATTGTGGGCTCTGCTCCTCGTGGGTTTGGTGTCCCTGAACTCGTTTCCAAGCTCTCCTATGCTTCTATCTTTGTATAAGTTCTCAACCTTGATTAGTCTTTTATTATTTTGTGCCATTTATGTCATCTACACTGTGTTGGGTTTTGCAAAGTTAGAGACTTTATTGGTTGTTTCTCATTTGACGTCTCGTTTACTTAAATGGGTATTCTTATTTTCCTGGTTAACAATGTTTATGTAAATGAGAATTTCATAATTCGTAAGTAGGTACTGTGTTAGGGAACATATAAGGATTTGGCTGTTGGTTTTGAGGTAATTTTGTGTTTGACTCAATTGCTTCTCAGGTTATTTTTCATTTTTATATAATTTTTGTTTTGGAAGTTGAATGCTATGATTGCTTGCAAGTTCAGTATGTTTGGTGGTAAATTGAGTTTGTGGGTGGTTTCTTTTTTTTTTTCTTTTCATTTTTTGAACACAGTATGTCCAAGTTTAAATCTTGCGAGGTTGTTGTAGTTTTATTGAGTTGCATTTCTCCCTGGCTAAGATGGGGTACCTGGTTTTTGTTCTATTTGTATCAAGTTGAATTTGTACTTTAGGATTTCATATTGCTGGTTTAAGCTTTGATGATGATTTATTGACCTTGTGGATCGTTTGGTTAAAGTGCTACTAATGACATCTTCCTGAAACTGCAAAGTTTTGCAAGAACAATGTACCTTTGTGCAGTTTGCTTTTTGTTAAAGAGGTTTTGATGGCAGGACAAAACCTACAGCATCTATTTCTTTCACTTAATGTGTGGATAAAATGCCAGCATTTTTTCTTTAAGTCATATATGGTTGGGAACAACATCCTATAGGTCATTTCTTTTTATGCAATTATATGTGTTTGCCGAGTAGGTGCACTTTCTTACAATCTCCTCTTTTTTGCTACGTTGCTTGTCATTTTGGGTGAACATTAGTTTTCTTATCTTCTTTGCAGGCTATTGCTACTTTGGGGACCTATGATATTGCCTTGGAGATGGGAAAGAAAGTGATATGTCAAAGGTACTGACCCTTGCTCGTGTCAACAATTTGTCCAATTCCAGTTTGATAGCACTTTTCATGATAATATTGTGCTATCCGTTTTAATTTATAGAACTTTGAACACTGCTTTCTCCATCTATGCATTGAATATCCTCCTTGCTGCTGTTTTATGATTCTGTGATGCAATAAGTCAAAATTTCTTTATTAAATCTAATTTAAAACATGTGATGCTTTGGGAATGGCTTTTACCAAAGCAGCCTTATAATTTATATTTTTAATACGATTCTTATGCAGAGCGGGTTCCCTTGTTTCTAAATGATACACTAAATGCTCGTGCATGCAAATTTGCCATTTCAACCTGCCAGAATGAATTAAATATGATGCACAAATGTGGATAGATTATTAACATATATATCAAATTGTTCACGTGGAACTTTTATGGACACCCAAACTGAAATATTTGAGCAATTGCCATTTTTTTTTTATTTCTCGTGAATCACTGAACTTTGTTCTTAAGATTCCTTAGGTGTTTATGATACTTTTGTAACTTCTGCCGAGAGTGGGATTCCACCCCTTTTTTTCACTGGAAGCAGTGCAGCATACTGTTTCAAAGGACTGAAAATTACTCCTATATATATATATAAGAACTAAAAAATGATGAGATTTTTTTAATCAAAAGAAGGATGGAGTTGTATCTAATATGGCTCACTATTTATTATCAATCTAGTCTCCTCGGAAAGTGGTACAAGAACATGTCTGATTAAAATTTGTGTTGTTTATTTGACTGGCTTGTGCTTGCAGGAATTGTCAGACTTGCAATGGATGGCAGGCATTACGATGTAATATGTGCAAAGGAGCAGGGAAGGTTCATTATCAAGTTAAAAATTACACCTTGAGAAGGTAGTTAATGGGGTAAAGCTCACCAAAATAAAATCTTGTGGTACTATAGAAAACCAGGCTCTCACATGTATTGATCAAACATGCATCCAAACCTTTTACCGGAGGCTACATAAAACCTGTAATTTGAAAACTGCTATAGTGCATGTATGTAGCAGCACTACAGTCCACTCTAATAAATTGGCATTACTCTAGTTATGATTTTCTATCACTATAGCAGAACACATGACCTGCTACATGCTAGATTGTTTTTATATTGTTTCATGACAAGCTGTAAGTGCTTGTTGGGCTTAGTTTTAAAATGTGGCCAGCTGGAGTCTTTGATCTGGTTAGAACTAGGAATTAAATTATTTTAGTTCTCAAGGACTGTTGTTTTCTATTAATGGTAAATGTATCAGGTTAACAGTCAATACATTGTTGGTTTGAGAATGGAGAGCAGTTACCTAGACCAAGTATGTTGAGCTTTGCTAGGTAGACTAGGGCCAGCTGGGTTCTTTTACGTGATTTAAGCTGCATATTTCATAGTTTTCAAGTACTATTATCTAATTTACACTAAAATATCTCGAGTTTACAACCAACAAATTGCAGTTTGGGGCTTGAGAGTAGTCACTTCATACATGCAATGTAGGATATTCTCATAGTTCCTTTCCTAGTTCCTAGAATCCTACTTTGAGAAACACAATGGGCTTCTTATTTTCTATAATTCTGGTCTTCACAGTTGCCTCCTCCAATCTTATGGAGCTTATTTTATGGTAACAAAGCAAACCTGCATGTAGCAGAGGTTCTTTTTGATTGAGATCATTACCATTAATGCATAATTTACTCTTTTCCAATGAATTCTGTAACTGAAAGTATGGTGCTCTTGAATTGATCATATCCTCTCTTTTTTTAATCTTCTATGGATACTTTTGCAGTGGTGAGAAGGCTACAGCTGAATGTATTGCAGATGCCATTGCTGACAGCCGGGCTGAGCTGGTGCACCTTCCCTCCTCCATGGATCTTAACCTGCCTTTGCCATCTAAAGACTGTCCAACTTGTGATGGAACAGTAAGATTTATATTGCCAAGCATGTCTATCCAAGTTTCTAAAATCTTCTCACCATCCCTGTATACTATTATTGATTTTGGTAGTTTGAACCAGATGTGCTGTTATCTCATATTCTGAAGGTTCTCTCTGGTTGAAATCAATTTTGGTTTGAAACGCACAGTTCACCTTATGATGTAGCCCCTTTTGATATAGTTAGATAAAATATGCATTTTGCCATTCTTGTTACACATCTTTGTAACACTAATTGGTGTAGTGGTGTCCATGGCACATATTGTTCCTATCTTTGAGCACAAGCTGGCCATTTTTCTTTGCATGACAGATGTTAGATTATGATCTTTGAATGCAATATTTTTATTGATGTTGCAGGGTGTAATGAGCTGCCCTGAATGCAAAAACAAATTACAAGTCAGGATCTCTGCAGATGATGTAAGTTTTATTTTTTGATGAATTTGCTGATGCTGGGTTTTTTTTTTATAACTTTAAAATGAACACAATCAGGTAGCTCCAGACTTCAATGATATCTACCGAGTTTTTACACAACATGGTTGACATTGAAAGGAAACAATCCTTGTAACCGACATCTTATTTTGCTATGCTTGGCAGTGCAACTACCTTAAAAAATACTGGTCTTTGATTTTTCTAGAGTTAAAAGTCCTGAACTAAAAGCTTGACATCTCAAAGCTGTGTTCCATCGTGGAGCAGAATGGCATTACACTGTAGTGGAATTGCTGTTTTCTGGTGTAGTGGTTTCTGTAATCCATTTAGATTGAATGGAAATTCTTGATAAAAAAAAAGAAAGAAAGAAGATTGATAATCACAGATGAATCTGAATGGTTAGCCGCCAAGAAACACTCAACAACAGAATTATAGTAAATAAAATGTCATTAAGAAAACTGAACATTGATAGTTAATGACCCAGGGTAAGTGTATTTGGCCAATTACTTGGTTGCACCCTTGTTGATAAAACAAATAATAGCCTCAACAGATAGTAAATTATGAGTGTGCTTTCAGATTATTCAGATGCGGTCTATATTCTCATCAAGTTTCTATTGTTTGTGTTTGAGAAATCTAGTCACTGGTTCCTGTTGGGTTTCCCTGTGTGATTACTTTCTTGTCCAATTAATGAAATTATCCATCATTGTATGGTTTGTCTTTCTGCAGATAATGGAGCCCCCATGGCAAGCCTACAATGTCCTGAGAAAGATGGAGTATCCATATGAGGCTAGTATCATGCCACCTTGAAGTTTTTGAAGTTTCTTTGCCTCTAGCCTAAGCTTTAGAGAGTCTTGTAGCATTATTACTTTAATTAGCCAGCTGGAAACAAGTCATCTTAATCATGAATATAAGGCATTTAATTGCTCGTTTATTTATTGTTTTAAATTGCTAGTAAAATATTATAAGCCATTTTAATTTCTCATCATCATCTCAATGAAGTACTTTGATATTATCATGATCAAACTAGTCATCCTTTGACTTCATACATAGTCTTGCATGAATTGGACTATGCTTTTGTTTAGGGATATACCCAATATGGTTTACAAGCATTTGAGAACATTTATAGTCTTCGTCAGATGCATGTAGGATCATTTATGGGTTGGCAGAATGGTCATGGTTAGCCCTAGAATCCTAATTGATGAGATACCTCTTCATCTTCATGGTTTACTTGTATTCCTTTTCTTTTCTGATCTGCTGCTTTATATGCGGGAGTCCACTCATGTTTGGTGTTTAGATATCCATTGGAGAGTGATCATTATGATTTTTTATCTGATAAATTAGAGGATAGCATGATTTTCAAAGTGGAGGCATGTATATTTGATTTCAGTTTATCATGCTAGAAAATAATATAATTTTGACTCTTTGCTGTTTCAGCATATAGTTGATAGCATGAGAGATCCCAGCATTGCTGCATTTTGGTTGTTTTCCTTTCCTGAGATTATGGGTGGCTTCAACTATGATGGTGATGTCAAACAGAAAATTTGGTGGCAATACAAGGTTCCTAGTCCATTTTGCTTACACTCTCATCTGTTGGTTGATGTTGTTTTCTATTTCATTTCTTCATTTTCTTATGGCATGCTGTTCCTTGAAAACTTCATTCTTCTTTGATTAAGCTTCTGCAACTTTAACCCATGCTCAGGAAAGAAGTGCTGACATGCATATGCTACATATATTGAATGTTTCATAATCCATTTGAAAAATCTAAGCCTATATGACATGAACTCTGGATCTTTAGCCTATGCTAAATGTAGAATTGATGACATGGATATCATATATTCCT
Organism: Salix arbutifolia; assembly: GCA_025169955.1. Lineage (NCBI taxonomy): Eukaryota > Viridiplantae > Streptophyta > Magnoliopsida > Malpighiales > Salicaceae > Salix > Salix arbutifolia. The sequence continues at coordinate 26,719,921 of CM045917.1, read as the reverse complement.
TGAACAACACTTGTCACTTGCTAAACAAAGAAGTGACCGATGTATATCCCTATATGCAGTCTTTTAGCTAGTCATGTCTACACTTTTACCTTTTTATAAAATAATAATAATAATAATAATAATCTAAATCTAAGAAAAATCCATTATCCTATTCCATTCCAAGATATTGAAGTTCTTTTAGGACTGGAAGTCAAACTGTCTGACCCGTTACATTTGTTGGAGTTTTTCAAAGCATGATTGTCACAGTTCATTCTCTTAACAGTTTGGTTTTTTTTTGTGTTGAGTTTAGGAATCAATGAGGTATGATCAACTACGAGATGTGGTAGCCAAGCGAAATCCTGGTTGGGAGCACTTGCAGGAAGTAAGACTATCTTCTTACATTAAAAGAATCTAATCATGAACTTTATTGGCACATTAAACTTGTGATCTTCTTTATGAGATTATTTGGTGTATTTAAGAGGAAAACTATAGCATATAGTCATATTCTTTGCTTCAAACCTCTGTGTGTTTGCTATACTAACCTTTATGGGTTTCCTTGTAAACTAAAAAGATGGTTATTGTCATATTTATTTTGTGATTTGGCACCTTATTTTAGTCAATCCATCTTTGAAGCAAATTTCAACTGTTTTGCTGCTTCCCAATTTTATGGTTCTCCATATTCACAAATGTTTTATCAAAACGGCGGGGCACAAACTTATACGCTTAAAGCTGGGTGGGGTTAGTTGGCATACTAGTATAGGGTCCTTGATGGTGCAAATTCATAAAATTGCCTGCTAAGCTGTTCTGTTTACACCTTGCTCTGGTATTCAATCATTAACTCCACAACTCTTCAATGTTCAGGACAAAAGCAATAAATCTAGCAAACAGATTGAGAAGTACAACTTGCAGTAATCTACTGACTACCGCTACTAGTAACCTAAATAATTTTGGAATGGATTAATAGCCGACCTGCCCTGATCATTTGTCTATCCAGTATCCACATAACGACTGATTAGGTTTGAGGTCGAAGCCTGGAAGTTGAATCTCTCTATTAGAAAGCATACCGAGGGTTCATCCAGGTGAAGAATTAGTATCTGTCATAGAAAATGTTGGCAGTGTCCATGCACACAATTTACAAAACCTACAATGTGTCAAGCTTTTGTTTTCTCATTTTATTTAAATTCTTTCTAGTTTAAATATTTACTTGGTGGAATTGCCTATAGTTCATTGTTTTGCCAAAACTGTCATTTGAGTTCGTTAATCATTTGCAGGCCTTGATCGCCATAGATCCTGTTCGTGCCAGGGATGATCCTGTTGTTGTGAAAAATGTTCCATACTACAAAGCCAAGAAGACACTGGAGGCAGAGGTCATGAAACTTGACCCACCACCTCGGCCACAAAATTGGGGTGTGAGTATTCATTCTACCCTATGGTTTCAAACTTCGATGCTTGTGCACATTTTAACATATCATTTCAATAGGGAGAGAAAAAGATTCAATTAATATCTAAAGCATTTACAAATACATTTACAACCCTCTAATAGTTTTCTTTTTTCACTAACCAAGGGTAACTTGTTTGCCATCCATAAAAAAAGTGACTGCTCCAAAGTTGAAAACCCTAAGGAACAAGCATAGTTTCCTTTGGTCCTTGTTTTGAGGTACTTGAAGAACTTTGGGGTACAGATTGGGTCTTGATCAATCTGTCATTTGTTTCTCTCTATCGTACCCCTTTTTTCCCTTCTACTTGAGTGCAGTCAGCTTCAACCCAGGTCATTTCTGGTCCATCCTTTACCTCTTTTAACTCTTTTCTTAGTGCTTGTTTGGCACTCAGTGGCCTTTTCTTTTTGAAGTAATTTTTAAATTGCTTTTCGTTTAAAAAACATTAAATTGATGTGTTTGTAGGTGATTTTTGATGTGCTGATGTCAAAATAAAAAAAATCTGAAAAGACATTATTTTGATATATTTTTTATTGAAAACACACAGTACTACTCCCTTTTCTCTCGGCACTTCTAAAGGTTTGCTTGGAACATGGCTGAATCATCTTAAATGACCTTTCTAAACGTATTCCTTTTTTAGAATGTGTATGTTCTATGATTTCTTGTGTTACTGCACATCTATATTGATGTTCTCATTTTAGCTTAGAGTAACTACTCATACAGATTCCATAAAATATCCCTTTCAACTTGATAGGTATTATATGATCTCATCATAGACTAGTGTTGAGCAAAAAAATCGAATAACCGATTAAACTGAGAAAACAAAAAAAAAATAATCGAGAAAAATTGAACCATTAAAAAACCCTGATTAAACCGATTATAAAATTCTGAAATTTTTTTGGTTCGGTTCGGTATTGGCTTCGTAAGCCTAAGATCGATTAATGCACACCAAACTGGTTCGGTTAAAAGATATACTATAAATAGAAAGTTTCAACCTTTCTTATTTCTTTTCTAAATTTCTAACCTAGCAGCTGCCCCCTCCCTCCCTCTACAACTAACCATTCCTCTTAGTCCCTCCCTCAATTCTCCTAACCTAGCACTCGAAGCCGCAACCACTTCATATATATACAAAATCAAAGGCCGACTTCTTGTTCAATGTAGTGAGAATCGGTTAGTTTTTGAAGGATCCTTAGGGAATTAGGGCTTCCAATGAAGAAACTATCCTGCTTTCTATTTCTAAGGTTTTGCCTGTGCCGGTTACGATTCCTCCGACACATGCGCTAGCGGTCATTTCGGCGAGAGGTCGAGGAGGTGGTGTGGTAGTGGAGGTTGTTTCAGCGTAGACTAAGCGCATGGCTATTTAAGAACAGGCTGCTGCTACTAAGACATCTTCTGAGTATTATTCTAAGAAGGTTGAGTATGGTGATCCAGCGGTTAAAAAAAAAATTGGTGGTTGTGAATTAATTTGGTCTATAATGTGAGGATGTTTTTTTGGTTAGTTTGGGGTTTTGGATTTTTAATAATAATTGGTTTTTAATACTGCGAGTGAAGAACTCCTCGCGGGAGAGATATGTTATATAAGTTTTTTTGGTTTTAAGCATAAAAAACCCGAACTGAATCACAACGGTTTAAACCGGAACAGATTCAGTTTTTTTTTTTTTAATTATTAAAAAATTGGTTTTGGTTGTTTTTTAATGTAAAAACCAAACGGAACTGTATTTGCTCACCCCTACCATAGACTAATACTCTCAATTTTATTCAGCTTGCTCTATTTCCCAAGACAAGCTCAATTTATACACAATTTCTAAACGCACATATCATGTCCCCTGCTTGACTTCAAGCATGATGTCATTTGGCATGTGAACACCGCTTTTGAATTTGTCAGTGTACTCAGAAGTTAATCCATGTGTATTCTTTGAATATGAATTTGCACTGAAAGGGAAAATAAAAGGGTATTTTGGCAGGTAAATACCTTTGTATGCTGTCTTGTTTCATTTTGAGTGTTGATTGAGCTAATAATGATGCATTGGCAGGAGCTGGACCTTCCACTAAATGCATCATCATGGAGCGAGGAGGATCTTAAAAAACCAGAAAAGTTCTATGAGATGACTGTTCTTCTTAATGCACAGAGAGAAATTGCTGATAAAATTTTGGATTCACAATGGGAAACTAAATGGCGTCAAGAAAAGGTTGGTAAAGCTGCCTCTACCCCTACTGATTAACTCGTCTCATATTTCTCCAAACCTATGTATATTACATGCAAAATTTGTATGTACAGCGCACGTGCACGCTCACACACTCTCTACATATTACCATTTTGGCTGCTTTTTTATTTTTTCACATACATGCTAGGTGGACGACCATACAATAATGCTGCATAATGTGTGTGAAGGTTAATAAGTATTAAGAAGTTAAACCAATTTGAAATACTGTGGTTTTAGGTGAGAAAAGTTGTTTGCTAAATAACCCAGTTAGATAAATGAAATCCAAAACGTTTTCTTGGGCCATTAATTCGTGAGAAATTTATGGTAAAAACTAATATGGATAAAGCCCTCTGATTATGGCCGGGGTGCTCTCTTTCAACTGAGGCTGCCATCTCATCATTGTTGTTTTAATATATCTACATGACGACTAGGCATCAAGAGAAAAAGGAACTTGTTTTTCGTGAATCAAGGGTACTCTGTTTTTTGGAGAATTTCCTTTTCCCTGTTATTAAAGAACCTCGTCGGAAACGGATTGTTTTTGGCTGCTTTATTTAGATTTGTTTCCCAAGTTAAAGACTACAAATGTTTTTTTTTCAAGAGAAAAGGGAACATTTTTTTTTTTTTTTTGAAAGAGGAGAGAACAAGATTAAAAAAAAAAAATTGGACATAGGAGAAGGAACCCCTAAAACGAGTTCAGAAGTGACTTGCAGTCCCATGACCGTTAAAATACTCTTGAAATTTCAGAATGTACGCTAGAAAGAAAGCAAATTTAAATGTCAACTAATTCCTCTCTTCCTTGCCGGGAGGGCAATGTTCTATTATGACCTTCACCTTACTCCCGTCCAGGGCTAAACACCCAGCCCCTTTGCATTTGTATCTGACCAATGAAAAACACTCTGAAGCATAACTCGAAGGAAAGGAAAAAATGTGAACTTTTCGCTTGGATGCATGGAAAATCCACCACTGTTTGTTTGATGCCACCTTTGTTTACTTGTTTGTTATCTAAAAAATGCCATTAATCATCAACATCCTATACAATTTGATTTGCAGTTGAATGAAATGTTGGAGGAGAAGGTGCGGCCATACATTCAAAACATCAGCAATGGTGCCCTTCCCCGTCCTATCCTAATACCGTCGCAGAATCAGGATAATAAGGTTCCACCCTTCTTTCCCTTTTTGCTTTGACTTTATTTGTAAGATCTTACAATAAATCCTGAACTGTAGTGCTGTCTCTTCAATATCTTTTCTGTTGGCATAGAAAGCTGGACCATTGTTCTACACAGAATGAGGTTTCATGATTGTCTTCTTAGTTATGATTTGTATCTAGGATGATTCCCAAGAGTAACTTGCTCTAAGCTTAATAATCTGGAAGATGCCTTGTAAGCACATGCATTTGTGGCAGAAAGATGGATATGAAAGCTATTTCTATCGACACTCAAAGTTGTCTAAAGAGTTAGGGTCCTTCGCTGTATCATTCAAGGAAAACTTTAACATTTTTGTTTATGTATAATTGCATGCTAGCGATCCAGGTGGAATCGAGGCTTTCCAGGAACCTTGTGTATATTCCCATGAGCACATTTTCACTTCCTAAAAGCACTAGGTGCCGTAGCTGCACCTAAAGTCATTATTGGCTAAGAATTAATCACATGAAACTTTTACTAGTCATTATTCATGTTTATCATGGTGCCCCAGTAATGTTTACCTTTTTTTTTTTTTTTTACAGAGGAGGCAGAGGAGATGGTGGTTTTTCTGAAGTTGTTTTAACCATCATTCCATTGTAGGCAGTGCAGCGCATTGTATGATTTATGTTTCACATTTTTCTCTTACAAAATTATACTCTTTTTTTGTTTCCTCTTCAAACCTACCTGAGTCAACTCTGCGATTTTTGTAGTGTCCTATTTTAAGCTATACCTTTATCTTCTACCTCTCATCTGCTATTTTGTAGCTACAATTTCCTACAAGTTGTCTATGTTTTCGTTCCCTTAGCCTTGGTTAAGTGAAATATACTCGATATTTCAGCTGAATGACACTGACTTGCCTAAATTTAATTCAGGTTTTCTTCACTGGAAATTTGACTGCAGATAAAGCTGAAACAGCAAGAGATAGAGAATTAAAAAAAAGAAGAAAAAAGATACGATTATATTTTCGATTCTCCTGGTGATGTGATCTGTCAAAGATTTACAAAATTGTTGGTTTCCTGGGAATGGTCTAAGAAAAGGCTAACGAATGAACTTTCTATCCAAGTCTCCTTGCGGTGGCTAGTTTTTATAGCATGTCGATCCTCGATATTATAATTAGCACATGGAAATATATATTATTTTGATATGTTTTTTATATAAAAAAAAACTCAAAAGAATAAATTAAAAGTTTATTCAGTTATCTAAATAAATAAGTCATTGACAATAATTAAAAAAGAAATTGAGCAAATTAAAAGATGAATGTAGATCAAAATATTTGATTTTGTAATGAGAAAAAATTATCTTGCAATGAGATATTTATCAATTTGTTTATACTGAAATTGTTTATTACAATTAATAGAATATGAATTGAGTGAATAAGAAAAATAAAAATATATTATGCAAGGTAGGACATATTAGAAATATTATTTCAAATAACTGTTTTTTTAATATAAAATAAAACTTATATGTATAGAATTAAAAACAATTCATCAAAAACTAAATTATTTAAAAAATATCTATCAAAAAGACATAAAAACCCGCGGTCCAACTCATGAAACCAGTATAAACCTATAGCAACTAAATTAAAGATAACTACAAAATCAATTTCTTTTTTATATAAAATCATACAAGAAAATGAGAAAAAAAAATATCTCTAATTTTATTAACTATTAAAACTCATGATCTATGTCATTAAATCAAAAGAAAAACAAATAAAAAAATAGCAAAACCCAATCTCGAACAAATAAGACACCAAAGGATGAAACAAAAAAGACAATCTCAGAAAAAAAAAAGTTATAATTAAAAGAATAAGGGTGAAAATAAAAATAAAAAATAAATTAGAGGTTTAGATTGAAAAGAAAAAAATAACAAAAGGACAAAGAAATCAAAACAATAACGGATAAATTGAAAAACAAAACATAAACTTTGATTAAAGGATGAAATTGAATACCAATAAAACTTTAACTAAATAGCCAAGGAAAAAAAAAAACAAAGATCAAAAGAAAAAGGACCAAATTAAAAAAAAAAGTATGACAAATTATAATATTATAACTAAATTGAAAACATAAAAAACTTTTCTAAAAGAGTCAATAACAAAAATAAGCAACACAAAACATTAGGACTAATATTGAAAAATAAAAAGAAACAAAGAAAAAAAATGATCACCGATGACAAACCGTTCATCATTCATCAACACACGACATACAAAAAAAAAAAAGATGACACAATAACGCTTTCAAGAACACGATAGAAGACCAAGTTTAACCACTAGGTGGCTTTTCACTCGTTACCCAAAGAGCGCCAACACCACTCACATGTTGACATGTAATTAGTATAAGATAACATCTTTAAAATCTTCTTAAAGATTTCTAGGTGAATTCACTCTAGAAATATGTTTTTTTTTATAAAAAAAAACTCACTAGCTGGTGGGTGTTGTAATGTGGATTTTCCATGAAATTCTCATTTTTTATTCTTTTTATTATTATTTTAAAAAAATATATTTTTTCAATGTCATTTTTCTATGTCATATTCTCAAATATTTATTGCATTTGCATTTCCTAGCATATTGATACATAGTTTTACACATTGCATTGTTCATTGAGCATCAATTTTGTGTTGTTAAGAATTAGCAATGAAAGAATAAAAACAAATTTTAAATCTAATAAAAAAACCTCCTTTTCTATTTTGTATAAATCAGGTACATGGATAGTGGCGAGAAAACAACAGGAAAAACAAAACGTAATCCAGAGCCACATTATGAATATGCGATGTCTTCAAATTAGAAAGAATGCTAAATTAAAACGTTCAGTCACTATTCATCTACTGTTCACCCAGACTCACATCCACCGTGGACTGGGATGCACGATTTGTTGCTTCGGCATGCATTGAATTGTGATTGTGAATTAAGATGACAATACAATGCAAAGGAGAAAAGGAGACCAATGGTTCATGTTGCCTACATGGATTACAATACAAAGAGAACAAATGATGAAGTTGCATGGTTTACAATTCAAAGTAGTGCGTTGTGTTTTGAAAATTTTTAAATTTAAAAAAACACCAAAGATTCACGCTGCCTGCGTGAAATACTATTCAAAGAAGAACAAATTACCAAGCTATGTGGCTTACCATTCAGAGCAGTGCGTTGCATTTTAAGAATTTCAAAATTTGACGAGAAGACAGTGTATAGATTGTTGCTTTTAAAATCTCAAAAGTTCAGAATCAAAGGTTAGTGCTGCGTGAATTACAACTCAAAACAAAAAAACAATTCGCGATGCGTGGCTTACAATTAAGGACAGTGCGCTGCCTTTTTAGTTTTCAAAATTTCACATAGAGACAGTGCAGGTACTGCTGTTTTTAAATGTTCAAAAACTCAGAAATAGAGGTTCACACTGCGTCAATTACAACAACTCAAAAAAACAAAAAATCACGTTGCGTGGTTTACAATTCATCACAGTGCGCTGCATTTTATAGTTCCAGAATTTCATGCGAGGACGGTGCATGCATTGCTTTTATAAATATTTTAGAAGTTCAGAATTAGAGGCTCACGCTGCGTGAATTGTAGTTCAGAAAAAACACAAAATTTCACGTCACGTGGCTTGCAATCCATGCTAGTGCGCTGCCTTTTAAGATTTCATAAATTCACGCCAAGACAGTGCCTCCACTTTTCTAGTTTTAATATTTCAAAACTAACGCCAATGAAAATTTCAAAATAGAGTGCACTGTTGCTTTTAAAATTTTAAAACTACACGCAAATACAGTGCATGCACTGCTTCTTTTAAGATTTCAAATGTTACGGGAATGAAAAATTCAACACAGAGATGCACTGCGCCACAAGCCTCTTTAATGTTTCTACTCATCAATTGTGTCTTGGAAAAAACAAATCAGCAGCTTATCCTTCAAATTCATTAATGTGGTTTGTCGTTGGGTGCATTCGGCGGCTGCTAAAAGCCTTGGCGCCTGCAAATTCAACCCAACACTTGCAGTTTCAACCCATCTTTCACACAAAGCTGTGCGGAAAATGGGGAGGATGTCGATGGATTCAGCAGGAATTAGTGATTAATGGGTTTGATTTTAGTTGGATTCAGGAGCAAAATGATTCTTTTTTGGCTGCATACTAATTTTAGTCCTTTGTTAGACAAATTATGCCACACACGAGGATGCCAGTTTGGGGTGTAATACTGACATAAACTCCACGTCAGCTTAGGGGGCCACGCTCCACATCAGCTATGCAAAGGTTACAGCGCTGTGAAGGGCTGGGGTGGCCATACAATTCATTCTTCCTTTCTACGTCTAATTGCAATTCCTCAAATTTCAGTTCCTGCGAATGCTTTGACCTCTTTCGTTCTGCTCATTTGTCATTTCCCCTCTATGTGTGGAGTTTGGTTGTTTTTTCACCAGTTTTCAGTCATTGATTTCTCCATTGACGGTTAGTCATTGTTTTGGCCTCTGTTGCCACTTCAGCTTATTTGCTTGGCTTGGCTTTCATGCCTCAATTTCATTGGTCATTGTTTGGTTCAAAGTTTTGATTGATTCCTCGCTTTCTCATTGCGCAATTTTGGGTTGCTCTGTGTCAGCTCTCATTGTCTTCATGCATTGCCCGATTATTTTTGCTGCTGTAATTGGTAAGTTTTCATTGTTGTTGCGGTTGTTGGATTGTCTGCGGATGCCTGTTGCTAGGTGTTCTTGCTTCAATACTCTCTCTTTCTCCCATTATCTGGAAGAATCTAGGCTGAGAATATAATTTTTGGAGTTAAGAATTTTTTACTTTTTCTTTATCTATATTTTTAAAGAAAAACGGTAATATAATTAATAAAATGTCACAAATTGTTTTGTATTATGAAATATTTTAAGTCGCATGTCAAGAGAGTTCATCAGATATGTTTTAAAAAATAGTAAAAACAATATAATTTTATTAATTTTATTTTTTAATTAATTCATTAAATATATTTTTTTCACTACCGTAAATCACCTTTGGCATTGTGTTTTAAAAATGTTTTTTTTAAATTATTTTACCTCTTCCTTCATTTCTGGTTTATGTTCTGTTTCGCGTTTGATTTTTGGAAGACATCAAAGATATTGGTTGGTGGGAACTTGCTTTAAAATTAGTTTTTACTGTGTTCTTTGTCGTTTGCTATGCTTCCATCCAAGTTGATGATTGTTTTAACAGTCTTTACAAAAAATTCTGTTTTGAATTGTTGTTGTTGTCTGCTATATTGCCATCCCAATTGTTGATTTCATGGTTGGTTTGTTGGATTGAGGAACAATTTCGGTTTGATTGTTTTAAATGTTTTTTATGATGATTGTTGATTCAGTTTTATAATGCTGCTTTCAGTTTTTGGTTTCAATTGCCGATTACGTTGTTGTTTTGTTGTTGATGCCTTTGATGTTGCTTTGATTGTCTTAAATTTGTTTCTGCAAAGGACGTTGATTTATAATTATGTTGCTCTTGTCAATTTCTTCTTTCGTTTTTTTATTCGATGGCTACTTTGTTGGGTTTAGGAGCAATTTCTGTTTGATTGTCTTAAATTTTTCATGCAAAAATTGTTGATTAAGTTTTATGTTGATGCTTTCAATTTATGGTTTTCAACTGCCGATTAGATGACTGCTTTGTTTTTTATGCCTTTATTGTTGCTTTAATTGTCTTGATTTTTTTTGTGAAAACTTTCGATTTGCTTTTATGTTGCTACTTTCAATTTTTGATTTCAATTGCTGATTGGATTACTACTTTGTTGTTGATGCCTTTCCATTTGCCTTAGTTATCTTAAATGTTTGTTTTCAAAAAATGTTAATTCGGTTGTGTTGCTGCTTTCAATTTCTGATTGTAATCAGGAACAATTTTAATTCGATTGTCTTAACTTTTTTTGGGAAGATTGATGATTTGGTTTTATATTGCTGCTTTCAATTTTCGATTGGATGGCTGCTTCATTTTTTTGCCTTTCCAGCTGCTTTAATTGTCTTTATTTTTTTTCTCAAAAAATTATGATTTGGTTTTATGTTGTTGCTTTCAATTTTTAGTTTCAATTGATGATTGGATGACTACTTTGTTGTTAATGCCTTTCCATTTGCCTTAATTGTCCTGAATGTTATTTTCCTAAAAAATCTTAATTCGGTTCTATTGCTGCTTTCAATTTCTAGTCTCAATCAGGAATAATTTCGATTCGATTGTGTTTTTATTTGAAAAATTGTTTATTCAGTTTATGTTGCTGCTTTCAATTTTTGGTTTCAATTGCCAATTGGATGACTACTTTGTTTTTGATGCCTTTCCAGTTGTTTTAATTGTCTTCAATTTTTTTTGCAAAAAAATTGATTTGGTTTTATATTGCTGCTTTCAATTTCTGGTTTCAATTGACGATTGAATTGCTACGTTGTTGTTGATGCCTTTCCATTTGCCTTGATTGTCCTGATTGTTTTTTTAAAAAAAACAAATATTCATTCGGTTGTGTTGCTGCTTTCAATTTCTGGTTTCAATTAGGAATACTTTCGATTCGATTGTCTTAATTTTTTTTGAGAAAATTGTTGATTCGGTTTTATGTTGCTGCTTTCAATTTTTGATTTCAACTGCTAATTGGATGGCTGCTTTGTTTTTTATGCCTTTCCAGTTGCTGTAATTGTCTTTAATTTTTTTTTTGGCGAAAACTTTTGATCTTGTTTTATGTTGCTGTTTTCAATTCCTGGTTTCAGTTGATGATTGGATTGTTGCTTTGTTATTGATGCCTTTCCATATGCCTTGATTGTCTTGAATGTTGTTTTTTTCAAAAAATATTAGTTCGATTTTGTTGCTGCTTTCAATTTATGGTCTCCATCAGGAACAATTTCAATTTGATTGTCTTAAAAAAAATTTGGAAAATTGTTGATTTGATCTTATGTTGCTGCTTTCAATTTCTGGTTTCAATTGCCGACTGGATTGCTCCTTCATTTTTTATGCCTTTCTGGTTGCTTTAATTGTCTTGAATTGTTTTTTGACGAAAAATATTGATTTTGTTTTATGTTGCTGCTTTCAATTTCTGGTTTCAATGGCCAATTCGATGGGTACTTTGTTGTTGGTGCCTTTCCAATTCTTTTGATTGTCTTAAATTTTTTTACTGGAGAAATTGATTTGGTTTTATGTTATTGCTTTCAATTTTTCTTTCAATGGTCAATTGGATGGTTGCTTTGTTGTTGATGCCTTCCCAGTAGCTTCAGTTGTCTTCAATTTTTTTGTCAGTGGTTGTTGATTCGTTTTTATGTTGCTGTTTTCAATTTTCGGTTTCAATTGCCGATTGGATGGCTATTTTGTCAAATGGCTACAAGAAACAATTAATTCATCTTTTATTGATTTAATTAATTGTAAACTTCCGATCAACCGATTAAATAATAATCAAAACAATTAAAACACGTTCAACAATCAATCGATTATGGTTTTCCAATATGCAAATTAAATAAATCGACAAACAGTTTAAACAAGCTCACCCCTTAATGAATTGGCTATAAAATACAATTAACTCATCTTTGATGGATTTTATCAATTGCAATTTTGAGAACTGCCAATTAAATTATTATCCGAGCAATTAAAATAATAGCAGCAATCAACTAATTCGATATAGACAATATCAAACTTATCTTCAATAGAATTTAGCGATTATAATTTTCTATCTGCCAATTAAATGATTCATTGTTGTGAAAAAAATTAATCAGTTTTCTACATCAAAAAAACTCAGTGCAACGCGCGGGGTAAGCAACTCATGAACACTAGTTAAGATCCTATTTGTATTGTGATTTAAAAATATTTTGGAAAAAATGAATTTTTTTTAATTTTTTTTACTTTAAATTAAAAAAATTAGTGTGTTTAGATATTTTTATATGCTGATATCAAAAATAATTTTAAATAAATAAAAACACATCATTTTGATGTATTTTTGAACAAAAAACACTTTAAAAAATAATTTTAACCATACTCCCAAACATGCACTAAAAAGATTTCAAAGGGACTAGTCATGTTAGAGCTCGGAGAAATCCACATGCTCCACAACAATACGATTATCTTATTCAATCACATGAGACATGTCTATCAAAATTTATCTTTGGTTATTAGAGTTTTTTCTTTTTAATTTGGTATGGTGAGTTTTACATTTTTATGTTTCAATTTTTACAATTTATTTTCATCACATTTTAGCTCTTAAATTATGAGAGATGGAAAATAAAATCATCGAAAATAAAAAGGAGAGAGTGAGTTTGTCCAACTATATTTTAGCTATAAAAAAAATATCATTCTTATTCTTAGTATGAATATATATTTTTTTGCTAGAAAAGTTAAAAGGTGATTTTTTCCTATCAATCTTCCCCTAAATCATATAGAAAATTATAAATATTTTTTAAATTTAGTTTAATTTTTTATTTTTAGGGTATTTTAAAGTTGAAAATAAAATAATTTAGATTTCTTGAATGTTTTAGGATTGTTTTTTTTTAAATCAAAAAATGCTGAAAATTAACTTTTTAGAATTAAAAAAAATAGCTACAATTTTTTGACCACTAAAGATGATCAGGAAATTGTTGTAACAAACAACATGTATATTGTTTTTTATATCGAGTGAACAATGTGCGAATCATTTAATATAATAATAATAAAATATCAGGTATGCATGGTTCAAGTTGCATATGAGCTTGACTTTATAGGTTTATATTTTTTTTAAAACATTATAATTAAAATAAGAATTAAAATACTATTTTAAAAACCATCTAATTATATCATATTTTTTTTAAATCATATTAGAGGTTTTATAACTTTTTTTTTGGGTGACCAGGGTGTCCGGACCAGTTTACACGCACCTCGACTATTCTCCGGGCCCACTGAACATCCTACAAGCTCAGTAAGCATGTAAAGCACCGTGGGGATGACAGACATACCACGCAGGGATGGACCCAGGAGAGACAAGAAGAGAGGATCCCTTCAGCCCCTTTCCCACTGGGACTCGAACCATGTTCGAATGAAAGAGGATGCTCCCCAACAACCACTGAGTCACAACTCCTGCTGGTGGTTTTATAACTTTCTTAATAGTTATATATGAGCTTAATATGAAAAAATCACATGAATATTCAATAAAAACAAATTTATCTTTTATTTATATATGTTTTTCATTAACTAATTAGTTTTTGTTTTTCTTACATATAACCATGTAAAAATCATAAAGAATTTGTTTTTGTTTGGAACATGCTTTTTAGATTATGATAATTTTTAAATGAAAGTATTCTATTCATGAGAAAAAAATATATTTTCATCCAAAAACAATTAACAAAAGGATGAGTTTTGCCTCTAAAAATATTTTTTTAACTCAATTTAAATTATTGAGATCCTTGTGAATATTTATTATAGTTACCTTGAATTTTAAATAAAAAAATATTTTTTAATAAAATATTGTATAAATAAGGAATTGTGATTTTAACTTTAAAAAATAGATTTTCTTTGTGGCAGGCTAGTTAAGAAATGAAAAAAAAAAAAAATCTTAACAGATTAAGCTGCCATGGTGTTCTTCTCCCCTGGTTACTACTACTCACGAAGAAACTCAAAGCTCTATCCAGTTTGCCGACACACATCAATCGAACTAAATTTTTAAGTTTTGTCGCATGCGCCGACGATCCACGTCTTGTTCATGTCGATTGAACAAATAATAATAATAAATAAATAAATAAAAGAAAAAAAACAGTGAAAATTGCAATTAAAATCTGTTTCTTTAAAAAAGTCGCTCGTTCACAAGAAAGAAACAGACAAGACTATTCTCCGGTCAATGTTGTTTGTCATCCACTGGAACATCGCTCCTCCTTATCTTCAATATCTAGCGACTGTTCGAAGTGTATTTAATATTATTTTTTTAAAAAAAATTATTTGAAAATATATTAAAATAATTTTTTTATATTTTTTTAATATATTTTTAATATTAGTATATACAAATATTCTAAAATATATATTTTTTTAATTTCAAATAAAAAATAAAATAAAAATTTAAAATTTTTTAAAAATATTTTTGAAATGCAGTAAAATGATGCTAATGTTTCAATTTTATTTTATTTTTTAAGGTTTTTGATAGGGTATTCTAACTTCTTCTTTTTTTTTGCGTTCAATGATTATCTTAATCCAAATACTTATGTAGAACCATCTAATATTATTAAAAAAATACCATATATTATTATATTTTTTTAACTTATAATTAGCAATGAACAAACCCTAATAAATGTTGTATCGTTTGTCCATGGATTTGGAAGTGTCATTTCATCATTTAAAAACCACAAATATGGTTGTATTATTAGTAAGGTCCAATTTAGAATTTAAAATCTGAATACTTGATTTTTTTTATTTATAAAAAACATGCCTTTATTTCAGGAGTGAATTCTTATTAAAGATTCATAGGTACAGAACCCATTTGTATTTATATATTTTTTTTAAATGAGTTTTCTTATTTTTTATTTAATTATTTTGATATGTTTATATGAAAAATAAATCTTAAAAAGTATATTCTTAAGAACAATCCAGAATAAAATTTAATAATCGCTCAACCGAGAGCTGCAACCAACAACGTGTTGTCGCATGTAATCGAGGACAGATTACGTGGACGAATAAAGTTTTCTTGGGGGCCGTGTGTTCATTTGTCCTAATTAAGAGCTTAAAACACGTGGCATCCTGTCACTTTATAAGTGGTCCCTGTCTTTTAATTTCCACGTCCCATCTTTGATAAGCTAGTTATCCAGAATAATGTTTTTATTGAGAATTTACTATATGGTTTATAGTATTTATATAAAATATTTTTCATATAGTTCTTGCAATAATCCCTAAAACGACCGGTCGTTTTCTTGATCCTCTCTCTTCCATCTGGCATGTTTCTAGCTATACATAGGTCCGCATTGATTGCTCCCTCGGCCTTCGTTCACAAGAGGAGGATAAAAAAGCTGAGAGATGTGCCAAGCTCGTGAACTTTTATAATTGGCCTCCATTTTTTTCCAAAAAAATAATAATTCAATATTTCTCCCATGAATATTATCCAAGTTAAATAATGAAAATTAATAAATAAGAAAAGAAAACACAATAATGAAAAATACCTTTATTATAATTGATTTTTTGAAAGAGTAATTATAGTTGTTTCTAAGAATATTTTTTATTCATAAATATATTAAAATGATGTTTTTTTTAGAAAATATTATTGATATCAGCACATCAAAATAATCTAAAAATACTAAAAATATTTAATTTAAAATAATAAATAAATAAATTTGAACAATCAGGGCCTAAATTAACTCCATGTATCATTAATTTTTTTTTTCTTAAATCATTTTTTTATTGGTAAACAAATATCCATTGAAAATGCAGAAGATATTCAGAATAATTATGAGCAACCGTGTTTGGCAACTACCAAGTAGTAGCAATAATTGAGGAGGAGATTTCTCAAGAAAAGAATTACAAAATCTTTATTAGAGGAATCAATGATTTTACGCATTGCATGAACAACGAAGAAAATTTTCAAAAAGAAAAGCAGTGTAATCATTTAATGCTGTCGCTTTCAACACTTCCCATTGGTGGTAAATATATTTTCAGAAATGCTTGCTGACTTGGTCAATAATCTATATTATTCCATTGACTTAAAAAAATTATTTTAATAAAAAAACAAGTCTCTGACCACACCAATAAGTTCCTCTTATTTCTTGAGTATAAATAATGATAAATTAATAAAATACTTTAAAATATAGTATTATTAAAAAATAGTAAATTACTAATACATTTATATAGGAAATACTATATTAATATATAATTTGATATATTCGTTCATATAATATTTTAAAAATTGAGATACCTTCTTAAAAATTATGAATATAATTAATTATAAAGGTTTTGACACGAAGCAACTACTTAATAAAAGATACGTGGCAAAAAAGAAAGAAAAAGAAAAACAACAAAACATTTTCTACAGAAACATTTATGATATGATGGGCAAAATAATAGACAGTTCAACTCAACATGTAGCAAGAAAGGACAATGACGGCTCAAACAATCACAGTGGATGCTAACAATTTTATTTTATTTTTAAAGAAAATCGAGAGAAACATCCTATCGGAATCGATCATACCAGCTGAATCACAATTATAATAGCACTGATCACATATATATGAAATAAAATCCAGCCATGTTCTAATAAATTTCTGCAATGAAATTTAATTCAAGCCCAAAAACTTGGAAAACTGTGTAACCTGTAACAGATGTGTTTGTTTTCTCTTCAGGGCCAGACTCCGATAACGGAACTAACGAGAAAAGAGGCCACAATCACCATGACAGTTGAAGGAGTCGCAACCCAAGAAGCAGCAGGAGGTGGTGCAGGGGCGAGGGCTGGCGCCTTGGGGTTGGGTGAAGGTGTTGACGCAATACTTGACCCAGGTGCTGGGGCTGGAGGACTGCCAGCCAATGGAGATGGAGGTTCTGGTGATTGTGAAGGTGCAGGAGGCATGGTCGAAGGAGACGGAGAGCTTTCTGATCCTGGAGCCGATGCTGGTGGCCCTGATGGCACTAGTGATATGTGTGGTGTCATGGCCGCTGGTGAAGGACCTGGAGCCCCAGTTGGAGCCATGCTAACCGGATATGGAGCCCCAGTTGGAGCCATGCTAACCGGATATGGAGCCAATGTTGGTGTGTCGGTGCTTGGCGGTAAAGGCTCTACAGGCACTGGAGATGGACCTTGAGAATAGGTTGGAGGCTCTGCACTCGGGGATAGAGATATTGATGGTGCCGGAGATGGACCTTGAGAATAGGTTGGAGGCTCTGCACTCGGGGATAGAGATATTGATGGTGCCGGAGATGGATTGTCAAGAGCTACCGGAGATGGAGTTTCAGGGGATAGAGCTGGGGGCAGTGACACCGGCGCGGGGGCTCGTCTTGGTCCTGCAGAAAGGACTACGACGACCAGTTTTTGACCCTTTTCACAATTATCTTCTTTTCCGCTGATGAAAAAGTAGGGACCAGACTTGTCGAACTGAAACACATCAGAACCAGAATCCAAAGTCTTGAGAGGATTCGTTGTTTTGCAACTGCTGTAATCATCTTTTGTCACGAGCAACACAGAATCTGACCCTTTATTGTACTTGAAAACTATAGAACAAATCAATCCAAAAACCACCAGCAAGAAATTACAATCGAATCTTGGCAGCCAAGAAATCACAAGCCAATTACAAAACAGGGGGGGGACTTACCGAGAGAGTCATATACTTGGAACCGATGTCTCTCAGCCCAGTGATTGTAACTCTCCGAGGGGGTTGTGACCCAGCCATCTTTGCCACCCACATCGAAATTGGAGGCCACAGAGGAAGTGAACAAGTAGCAAGCAAGCAAAGCCCACAAGAGGCAGAGACATCTTTGGGACTCCATCTTGAGAGAAATTATTGGAAAATGAGCCTAATGTTGGTTGTTGCCTTCTCTATGGATATATATATATATATATATATATATTGAAAGGAAAAATTGGAAGGTAAAGATTTTGGGGAAATATGTTATAGAAAGAAAGTAAATAAATGATTTGTTGCAAGTATTGAAATATGAAGAAACCTTCCATAAATGCAGCAGTTAGCGTACTCAGCGTGTCAAATTGACAGAATGGAAAAAAGTGTATAATTCCACGTGGATTAGATTGATTTTTAAAATATCTTTTATTTAAAAATATTTTTTTATTTTAAAAATATTTTTTTCGATATTGGTATATTAAAATGATAAAAATCATAATTTTATAATTTCTCTCATAAAAATAAATTGGAGTTCTCTTAATCATAATTTTATAATTTCTCTAATAAAAATACAAAAAAGAATGACTAAGACCTTAATCACCATCAATAATAGGTTTTATTTACATTTTCTTAATCATAAATATTCACTTAATTTAAACGCTAGCACTTAGCTATTTAAATTAACACTTACCTTTCATATATTACTTTGGGGCTCAAATTCACAACCATCATCTAAATAATCACAATTTTTATCAATATTAATAAAATTTAAATTTAACATTAATTAGAATAAATCCAATAACTATATACATAGAACCTATTTTATGAGATATAAAAGTTTAGATCATAACTTCACTTTAAAATTAATAATACAAATTAAGTTATGGGAATATCTTAGGGTTATAAAATACATGGATATCTAACTAGAACTAGATAATACCAAATAAACGAAGTCTAAGATTCATTTCAATTGTGAATGAGATGGACCGACAACAAATAAAATACTGAAAACACGAACATTATAGAAAGATATTATTATTATTATATATGCTCAAACAATTAAATTCAAGTCAAACAACCAATCGTACTTTTCATTTTAAATTTATATTCAACATTCTGTATTAATATTAAGGAATTATTTTTGTTTGATACCATTTATCTAGTATCATTCACGTCCACTGATTAATTGTAAATCAATTTCATAAATGTAAATCAATCTTATAACTCCTCACTTTAAGCAATCCAACTGGCATCATCACATATCCATACCAATTGTACGGTATCTTTAACATTTACTAAATTAACGTTAATCAGTTTACATGCTCTAACATTAGAGTGACTCCCGTTAGTGTCTTTGTATATCCATACCAATAACTCGATGTCCGTAACATTCACTAAATAAATGTTAATCAATTTTACATGTCCCAATACCACGGTAACCCCGTTAGTGTCTTTTTATGTTGATACTAATAATCGAGTATTTTTAATATCCACTAAATGAATTTTAATCAATATTTACATATGTGACATTTGAGATAACCCTACCCTTGTTAGTTCACGATTCACAATTCCCGACAGTCATAATGGTTATATTAAGGCAGTCTATAAAAACAAATTCACAATGGCTTCTCTTCCAATTTCCCTTCCTTATGACCAGCCACTGAGGCCATAGCATTCACCATCATCTCTTTGATATTACATCATGATTTCACACCCACAAGGCCAAAACATGATACAATAACTCAATTTGACACTTTCATACATTTCCTACAAAATAGTCTAGGAACCCTAATTAAAAATTCACTACAATGCATCAATTCCTAATTAAATTTAAATGGACTTGTATAAATGAATATAAAAGGAGTTTTGTTTCCCAAGAATTTGAAAATTTTCAGCTTTCTTCTTCTCCCTCGGCTGATTGGAACTCCCTCTTCATCACCTTAATCTTTTGCTTAGAATCTCAAATTTCTTCGTTAGATGAAGCCTCCCTTTTTATATAACCTTAAATCTAGCATAATCTTAGCGTTTGTCACTCCATTTTTTTTATGGAAAATTCAAGAAAAGTCCCTCCCCCTCTCTTAGGGTTTGGACAATAAGTAATTTTCACACACGCTATTTAGGACCTGTTTAGTATTTCTTTTGTTTTTGTGGTCGAGGTTGAAAAAAAACAGTTAAAAAAAAATGTTTTTACTGTGATTCAAAATAAACAGTAAAGTGTTTAGTTAAAACTGTGATTGAGATTGAGATTGAAAAAAATAATAATTTTGTGTGATTGGTTACCAAGATTTTTATATTGCTTTTAACTTGTAAAATTACTGTAAAAGGCATAGAGTAATATACTAATTATTTTTTACAAACATGTTTTTGTTTAATAATATATTAAAAACATTTTTTAAATATTTCATCTTTATATCCAAATTATTAAAAAACACTTAGAAATATTAATTTAAAATATATATATATATATATATAATAAAATATTATTTGAAACAAAATTAAGATTGCAAAATAAAAATTATATTGTGATATTTTTTTAATATATGTATTTATTGTAATTATTTTTTTAGATTATAATTATAGTAATATATAGGGGCGTTTATTTATATATTTTATATATATATATATGGGTCTGGGGTATATATATATATATATACATCCCCCCAAGACCCACCCACCCTTTCCCTCCCAAACCGCGCGGAAAAAAGCAACAATTATCTATTTTTTTCAGACCGGCGTTTCATTCATTTTTTTCATGGGATCCACTTAATATTTTTACGTTTCAAATGGAAACCAAATATTGAAAGATAGGTGCAAATTGTATTTTTAACAAAACACAGTTTGCACCACACAACCAAACGGGCACTAAGAAACATAGACGCCACCAGCACGATAATCACATGTAAGAAGACAAAAACACCCTCAACCCAAGCCATTAAATAGGAGAAAATCCACTATGCAAGTCAACAGCAGACTATGTCTTGGTCTAGAGGGATTTCCCATATGATTTAGAGTTTTCTTTGATGGAAACTTCCAGTTAATGCTCCACGGCTGCATTCGCTAGCTTTTTTTGTATTTCTTTTTTCTAATTTTTTCGCCATAAAGCTGAAATTATAATTTTAATAGATTTCCTTTGGTCTATTAAATATAATTTTCTCAAGTTTTATTTTTAACTCAATGCTTGGTTTAACTCATCGTTTTCTTTGCACACTTCTATACAGTGCTATGTTTTATCTTTGTACTTACTTGGTGTATGCAAACTCAATAATCTTTCAATTATTGATTCAATTATAGATCTTTTAATTTATATTTTAATTTAGCTTTTGTAGTTAATAGGGACGATCTAAGAGTGTGGTTGAGATTATTTTTCAAAGTATTTTTTGTTTAAAAAAAATATTAAAATAATATTTTTTATTTTTTAACAATAATTTTTGACGTTAATATATAAAAATGATCTAAAAATATATAAAAAAAATAATAATTTGAAGTAAAACACAATTTTATACCAAGTATCGTCAAGCATTCGATCTTTAAGACAATCATTGTTTTTAGAATTACTGCAGTGCTGATTCGTTACTTATTTGAACTTTCTATCTCTAGGTGACTCCTTACGGGTCAAATTCTAAGAAGAAAAGGTCTTCCAGCTCCTGAAGAAAGGCTTGTGCTCTGGAACTCCTCCATGGATTTCAACAAAACCCTAAAGATATTTTTTTATTTTTTAAAAATTATTTTTGATATCAGTACATCAAAATGATCTAAAAACATCAAAATATATTCATTTAAAATAAAAAAAATTGAAAAACTGCAATGCGACTGATGAAACATCACGCCAAACAACTTCTAAATTAAATGGAAAGCGCACCACACTGAATAGTAGCGGAGGAAGGCAAACTTTCATGCAGTCTTTGTGTTAGGATTAAAACTAATTGAATGCTATAAAAAATAAATAAGGCAAGCAAATAAAACAATTTAACTTAATGATAAAATTATATAATTTTAACTAAAAGTAAATGTAAAAAGAATAAAGGTATAGATAAAGTCTGAGATTATGACATGCAGTAGCACTATCTTTAAAGAGAAGATGCTCCCTCCCTCTGTTCAATGACACCTCAAATGTAATATGCTTTTCTCTCAAGATACAACCAAGGTTGTCAATACCATTCCGGTCGTCGTTCTGGTTTTTGTATTATAACAGAACGTTTTAGTTTCGAAGTGTTTCTGCTTGTCGTTTCGGGATTATACTATTCATATATAATTAATTATATATATATATGAAAAAAATTAAAATATTAATTTAACAAGTATAATTTAAATTCAAGATAAATTAACTTTAAATTATACAATATAAACACAAAGTCAAACAAACATAATCTCAAAATTAGAAACATCTCTAAAATTCCAAAATATTATAATAGTAAAATATTCTAAAATAAAAAAAATATTATGATTTTGAACCGGAATGGTACCAGATGTTCCTGCCGGAATTTAGCAGGAATTTCCGGAACGGGCTGGAATTAAAACCGAGACGAAAACAACGCCGTTTCGTCTCGGTTTTTTTAATGGCACGGAACGTTCCGGCCGGAACAGAACGGAATTAACAAGTCTAGATAAAACAATCCCTGTTAAAAATTTTGGATGCAACAAAAAAAATTTAAACCTTTAATCATCCTTAATACTCACTTGAATTGTTAGAATAAAAGATAAATATAGTATAGCTTGAGAGAATAAAAAGTATATGGGAGAATAGTTTTAAAAAAAATAAGTGCTTCTATTTTTGTTCTTCATAATATATATAAAGGTTGTAATTTATAATGAGTTGAGAAATTTTGGGGGTTTTCGTAGCGTTACATCCTCAAGAACTTGAAACCAGTCCTGCCCACTGCTCCAATGGATATATATTTCAACAACCCTGCAAGTTTTGTTTGGATGCTTTGCTAGTTTGGAGTGTTGGGTTTTCGAGCTACTGGTCAAGTAACTCCAACTTCAGACAAGATGCCCAGAATGGGCCATGGCAGCTGTCTGGGCCCATATGCCCCACTGCTCTCATGGGTTCGTGCCTTGGCCACAGTGATGGATTTAGGTACAATTTCCAACATGCTCATCAAACTCGCTTTAGCTCAACACTCCTCGATATTTTTTTAGGACCCCGTTCATGTTTTTTGGTAATTTTTCCGGACCTCCACACGAGTTTGTAATCATCCATTGCATATTGTTTTCACTGAAATGAAACTCAAAATATATATTTTATTAATTTATAAGGGTGAAATTACTTTTTAGCCTCTTTTTTTCATAAAAAAAACAAGATTAATGGGTTATAAATACTTCATGAATCCATCAATTTCAAGGTTTATAGTATCTTCATTATCATCATTTTTAGCATCCATATTTAAAAGTTTATCTCTCTAAAATATCATTGCACAATATTTCTTTATAGAGCTATTGATTTGAGCATATAAGAATCTATATATCTATCAAAGTAGATCTTTTGCATGTATCATCTACCAGTCACCTCGATTTATTAGCTACTAGCCACCCGAGCTTTTCACATCAAGCTACCAAACACCTTGATTATGAAGAATGAATCAAATTACTAGAACTAAATGATAAACCCATTATCCAAACAACAAATAACACCATATTTCTAAGCATATTAAATTTTGGAACACCATCACTATAATTGTTAAGCTTTGTATTGCTAATGCCTTTTTTTTTTGCTCTAACACAAAGTCATAATATCTAGGCAGGCTTAATCGTTACATAAGATTTGGCAAGGTTTACATTTCAACGAATTGATTATTGTGAAAGAGGTAAAAATGAGAAGAAAAAAAGGTCTTCACCTGATTTTATAGTAATTAAAACCTTGATTGGTCTTCAAAGCTTTTTGGGTAAGAGTTGTTATAATAAAATAAATATGAAAATCATCCTAAAACATCCAACATAAAACAAGTTGCATTATTGTTTAATTTTCATTATAAAAATACCTATTACGTGTCAATGCTAATATTTTGCCTAAACTAAATAAATTTCTAGGATAGTGATTTGGGATCTAAGCTTGAAAATGAAACTTAGTCCTCACTTTTTTTAATTATGAATTGCATCCTTTAATTATCTGATGTATATTAACCCTCCATAAATTAGCTATTTTACCCATAGTTGTCAATTCCATTCCGTTCCGTTCCGTTAAAAAATCCGAGATGAAACGGCGTCGTTTTTGTCTCGATTTTAATTCCGGCTCGTTCAGGAAATTCCGGTCAAATTCCGGCCGGAACGTCTCGGTACCGTTCCGGGTGTGCCATTCCGACCTTAAAATCCTCTTTATTTTGTGTTTTTTTTCTTTCTAATTTTGAGATTATGTTTGTTTGACTTTGTGTTTATATTGTATAATTTAAAGTTAATTTATCTTGAATTTTAATTATGCTTGTTAAATTAATATTTTAATTTTTTTATATATAAAAAATTAATTATATATGAACAGTACAACCCCGAAACGGCACACCGAAACGCTCCAAAAACTGGAACGTTCCGTTCCAATAGAAAAATCGGAACGGCAACCAGAATGGTATTGACAACCTTAATTTTACCAAGCATGACTACCATAGATAACCACAAATATTTAATATAAATGAGCATAATCAAACTTAAAAAGACAATCATGAATACAATATAAATTTATAAATACCATTAACACGTTTGCAATTTGAGAATTAACAAAACAAATCATAAATTTTTTTGAACAACAAATAAATCATATATGAAATTAAAATCGAATTCTATGAGTCATCGAAGTCAGCTGGAATGTAAAGCAAATCATTGGAAAAAGAAGAACAACGATTGTGGTACACGGACTGCACATGCAGATTGACAAGTTTACTTTCAAGGCTTATTTACACATGTCGCCGAGGCAAGAGGCACGTGGACCTCTCTACGGCAAGGGTATCAATTTTGGTTGGTTTTTAATTTTTTCAATTGAAACGGAATGTTTTGGTTTTAAAGTGTTTTGATACTCTGTTTTGGAGTTATATTATGTATGTTTATATATATATATATAATTAAATATATTAATTCAAAAAAAATTAATTCAAATCCAAAAATAAAATTATTTAAAATTGTGCAATTTAAATTTCAAACCTATGTAAAAAAAATTAAGAGTTGAACCGATATAACCCGACTACTTGATGAGTTCAAAGATAACATAAAATGATAAAAATATAGTGCAACTAAAAAAATTAAGTTGACATCTTAAAAAATATTGAAACAACGATATATTGAATCAACTTAGGCCAACCTAGGTTAACCTTTCAAATATATAACCATGTTATAAGACCATGATAACCTTAATAAAACAAATCAAATCAAATTATAAAGTTCAATTCGTAATAAACTCATTGTTGAATAATGAAATTGAGAAAAAAATTAATCTAAAAAACACAATAAAATAGTTTTTCTGAACAAAATTATGAGCTTATATAATATTACAAGAATATCATCATCAATCTCGCAAGATTACAATCTCTGATTATTCTGAAATGTTAACAATCTCTGATTTATTTATTTTTCCTGGAACTCTTTTTGCTTAGGTTTTTATTTGCAAGAGTCTCTGTTCATCTCTCCACATGGCCTCCTGTATTTATATTGTCTAAGATTTTCTACGAAACAAGTTGTCGAGCTTGACCTATTTTAAAAAAATGGCATGCCTGCATGCATGAGCTTTTAAATTGTTTTTATTTGTAGATGGGGGAGGATGACATGGTTTTACCCTAAATATTTTTGAAAAATAAATAAAGGAAAACGACGTGTCTTCTACCTTCATAGCATTTTACCAAAGGATGGGTGGCTAGAAACTAACACCAAAATCGATTGTTTTGATAGTCAAAAATTAGAGTTTCTTGTAATAATTAGTGAGAATCATGAGCAATGGAAACAAAAGTTGGTTCTCAGCCTCTTCCACCTTCTTCCACCACAACTTTCTTCTGCACTTTCACTGCCCTCTAGCAAAGGGGCAGCTTCTAAGATTGTGTGTGCTAACATTTCTTTTTCGTCCTCAATTCCTTCTATAACTTCTTGTCTTTATATATAACCTCATTTTGCAGAAGCACGGAAGAGGTGGTGATGTAAATTACACCAGCAAAGCAAAGCTAAGAAAAACTTTTAAGGGTCTTAGAATGGCCTCTAGTTAAATTTGTGACCCAATCGGCTCCTTAAACTGTGTATTTTTTCAATGGTTTTCAACAAACGACGATTTATTTGTATTATCCAGAATTGTTCATGGAAAAACAGAGATTTGCGAGCGATTGTGCATATATCAGCAGAATATGAACATGATACATTGTTTTTAACTTAGGCAACATAAAACGTACAAGTAGCATTTATTTCTATGCATAGAAATTGAAGGTAGAGGCATTTCATATGGGCTAGAATGAAAATGCTGCATAAAATTGACTTGCGAACAACCAGCAAGCAGGAATAATAGCCATGCATAAACTAAAAAAGCAGATCAAAGATTCTGCATCAACAATGCAGTTGCATTTAATTTACGAATTACTCTTTCTTCTCCTCTACCTTAGCATCCTTTACCTTAGCATCCTCGACCTTGGCTACCTTGGCAACTTCCTTCACCTTTGGCTTTCCCTGCTTAGGCTTCATGAAGCAGAAACATGAGCAACAGGGGCACTGGAACAAGAACTTCATTGCTAGCTTATGTCTTCTCCAAACTTCTCCCGAGCCTTTGTGTAAAAAAAGTCTTAGCCTTTGCCGTGATTTTCTATCTTCTTTCTTATCTAAATAATGCCATTCATTTTTACTTTAGATATATATATATATATATATATATATATATATATATATTTACTTTAGATATATATATATATATATATATATATATTATTTTCTGTGGGATTTCAAATCAATCACTTTCAATAGAGAAGGAACCAAACAAATAATGCCAGCTTTAGGCAGTAATAGTCTCTTCTTTGTGGGGGTCATCTTTAGCCCACTTTATTGAAATTTAGGGCTCCTTTTGATTTCATTGTCGCTCATCATAAACACCAAGCTGGCAACCATTGTCCTTTGTGTATTTTACATTATCATGTGGTTAAAGCTTCGATCTTTTATCTTGTTTGTTAGCAAAAAATACTGTTTGTTTCTGTTGTTGTATTGTTGTTTGTTCAAATTTTTTTTTTTTCAAATAAAAACTTTTTGATGTTTTTAAATTATTTTAATGTGCTGATGTCAAAAATGATTTTTAAATCATTTTGATGTATTTCTAAATGAAAAGCACTTTTAAAAACAATCGCAATCACACTCTCAAAGAGACACTAAATGTAATTACCCCAAGATTTTGACCATTCCCAGTGTTTTTTTACTTGATTTTGCTTGATTGACAATGCAGAAACTTAATCAACCGAAGTATAATGGCTATTATTATGAACAACTGGAAAACAATTCTTCTTCCTCTGTTTTCTAGGTTTAGCCACATGCGGATGCTCTGCCACTGAAAGGAAAAGAAGTTGGAAAAGGCTTGTGACTTTCAATCCATTATGCGTTTTTCATGAAGTGATACACATGGCAAGCAAGAAATTTTCTGACAGTTCGAGTTACCTATTTTACAAAAACTTTATAACTCATCACTTTTTATTTCTACACGGAACTATATACAAAGGGTGTCATTGGAAGTAAAAACAATTAAGACATGGTTCATCGCATTCTAGTCATTTCAATTTTGGGAAAATGTTGCTGATCTTCAAGGCTTTTATCCTCTGCTTTATTACTCCAAGCACAATCTTCTTCTTTTTGGGGTATCTCGCTACCTTTCTGTGAAAGTTACTTTTTATTTGGAAAAGAAGAAATAAATATAGGTGCAGACAACATCATTGAAGTTTGTATGATGACAATGATTATTGACAATCAGCTTGACAAAAGAAGAAATGAATACAGTAACTTATACTTTTCGGGGAGTCCCTTGAAAAACATCCAAGTGATGATTTTTTAAGTAATTCTAAACACTTTACTACAAAGGCATTACAGTGCAAGCCTCATAATTCAAAATTTTCAGTGGGTTCAAAGTCGAGCAGATGGTTTTACTTGCTCAGCTGCACGATAGTCATAGACACCAATACCACGTTTTCGTCCAAGACGACCTGCATCAACATACTGCACAAGAAGTGGACATGGAGCATATTTACTGTCCCCTAAGCCAGCCTGAAGAACTTTCATTATCGACAGGCAAACATCCAGTCCAATGAAATCTGCAAGTTGTAAAGGGCCCATTGGATGGTTCGTTCCTAACTTCATTCCTGTATCAATATCCTCCTTTGTTGCCACTCCTGTATAGAGAGCATGAAATGCTTCATTTATCATTGGCATTAAGATCCGGTTAATGATGAAGCCGGAAAAATCCTGAGAGCATATCACTGTCTTGCCAAACCTGCAGATTTAATGGCGATTGAGAAAAAAATAAATGTTTGACCACTCTTTGCAACATTACAGAAAAGGCACAAGCCGGGTGGAGGGAAAGGCAAGAGGGGACATGTATTGCTTCTAGTTCCGAAGCACAATTGGAATATTTTTATTTTTTTTGGATTTGAGGAAACTCCATCCCTCGGAAAACGTATTTTGTGGGCCCAGATGAGTGAATAAAACCCCGGCTGTCCCTGACTCTTACAAGAGGTGCACGCCTTGACTCGAACTCAAGACCTCTTATATAGATCTCAAGCTCTTTGTCATCACGACACATCCCTTGGAGACCACTATTGGAATATTTTTAATGCCTATTCAATAAAATGAATAAATTCAAAATGAAGGAGATAATTATCATAATTATTTAAATGGATTTGGCAGGAGATTGTTGAGGGGAGGACATATGAGGAATGAAAGGTGCTATTGTTTCATAGAAAGAGGTATTCCGGTCACCTCTCAGCCAATGCCTTGGTTGCATAAAATGTTTTGTCTGATGTGTCTGCGCCACGCACAATCTCAACCAATTTCATTACAGGAGGAGGATTCATGAAATGCATGCCAATCACCTGCAGATGATATTTTTTTTATCCAGTCAGAATCCTGCTCTTTTGTTAATAAAACAAGAGACATATTCTGAGTATAACCTGGCATGGCCTGCTAGTTGCAGATGCAAGGCGGGTAATGGAGATGGAACTTGTATTGGATGCCAAAATGGCAGAAGATTTTGCTATCCTATCTAGTTCAAGGAATAATGTTTTCTTCACATCTTCAGATTCCACGATAGCTTCAATGACAATATCTGACATACGCAGCTCTTCTAAATTCGAGCTACACCGTAAATGG
This sequence comes from Salix arbutifolia, assembly GCA_025169955.1. Lineage (NCBI taxonomy): Eukaryota > Viridiplantae > Streptophyta > Magnoliopsida > Malpighiales > Salicaceae > Salix > Salix arbutifolia. Next base: position 26,690,599 of record CM045917.1, on the reverse strand, counting down.
CCCAATGCATTGCTACCTGCAGCCTGTCAAGTGGAGTCAAAGAAACCCTTTGAAGTTAGAATATATATCAGTTTACACAAATAAATTTCTTTCTTTGTCACTATCTCTACCATAATTACATAAAGGAATGTGCATGGACAGAAATGAGCATAACCCCTCAAATCCAACTCATAAACAAATTATTATTCAACTGGACAATTTGTTCTGTTTAGGTCTGTCTTGGACCAATTTCACCATCTTCCATGTCAAAATATTGGAGATGCCCCCCTTTTTATGAAGGCTGGTGATGTAGGAAATTACCCTTTGTGCCCCTCATGACACACACCCATGTTCTTGATCATGGAGATAGATCAATTGATTGATCATGGCTAATTATTTCCTTGATGGAAGGAGAAAATTGGAAAATAAATTAATGAGTGGGGTTCCTGATCTATCTATAAATAATAGTGGTAGGCATAGATCAGAAGGTTCCTCTCATAAAACTTTTATTATTTTGAAGTTGTGTTGTTGCTACTGCTTTGCAAAAAGCTGTGTTGCTGCTGCTGCAATTGAGAATTCATTTCGGTACTAGAACAACAATGACTGGAGGTATTTATAATCTAAATTTCCATTGCTATATGTATTTAGCATTCGATTATATAAAGAATGTATAACAAGTGAAACATTAAAGAAGCATGTGGTCTAAATTCACAGGGAAAAATTGTCATCATCATGCATTGCCCAGAAGTTATGTAGAGCAACTAGTTGAATCAAGCAATCATTGATAATGCAACCTTAGCCACTAAGGAACTCTTTTAAGCTTATTACCAATTAAATTTATTATTGTCAAAGAGTAATCCAGCAGAGTGCTAACTTGAACTGGTAGTTTCATCACTGGCTAATTATCAGAACGAGTTTTCAAACATGTCAAACATGCTACTGAATATTGTAGCATGATCATTTTAATTTTGTGTATTTTTCTTTATTTTAGGATGAAGTTTTGGATATATCATATATGCAAAAGCCTGGGTAGAAAGCTATAAAAAAACAATATCAATATCATGCATGTAAGAGATTGGACTAACTAAATTATCTTTCATGCATTATAAACTTTAATAGTATTCGTTTAGAATTTTAATTTATATATCTACCTAAATCTTACTTCCCGTGTTGCTAAAAACCAATTTAGTTCCTTCTTTATTTTTTTGGTAGAGAAGTTTTTTGATTGGTAAATCATCATTGTCTTTCATCTCTAGTGTGCCTATGTTGAATGTGAAATCAATAATTTAATAGAAATTAGTGCAATATAATCTACATAATTAATATTAAATTTGTTCATTCATCTTTTTATTTACTTGTTAACTAATATGATGATTGAATAAATTCATTTCAATGATAGTTCAAGTCTGGGATTATTACGTTTATTATGAAAAATAGTTCAAATACAATTTCTCATTGTATAAACCAAGTATGCAAAGTATCTTTCTTGTGCTTTATACTATATTTGCAACATTAGTATAATAGTCATTGCATGAAACTTGAAAAACACTATCCTTGGAGTTCTTTTTTTTTTTTTTTTTTGTCAAAGATGGATTATTTACGGGGCATTAACCAAAAAGAATTGTTTTAAAACTCTAATAGCCTCAATATTAATAAATCTATATTAAAAACAGTAAAAATAAGAATATTTAACCCAAAAAAAAAAAAAACCGTAATGAATTCAGGTAATAAAGAAAAATAGCAGATTCCTTTTTTAACGAAAATACCATGCTAATATCTACTGCTTCCACCAACTATTGAAAGAATCATTTGCTTAATCAAAATTCTTTTTAGTTTTAAAAAAGAGGTTAAGAATTTTAAATTTCATGACCAATTCTTGTTATTATTCCAAATAAAAGCAATACCCAAAATCAAATCTTTCCAGGAAGCATAAAGATGATGTTGACTCGAAAATTAAAATAAACTTACTCAAAGTCCTAGGCTTCATCTTCGTGATTGTGAAACTGAAACCAAACAAGCTAGCCCTAAAGCAGATAATTCCTCAGGATTACATATAGACAGCCAATTCAATACTAAAAGTAACAGTAATGGAGGAGGAGGAGGAGGAGCAAAGGGCATCTGTTTTTTTATTCATTTCTTTATTCTTCGGATAAGATCTTACCTGGGAGAGTTGACCTTTGGAGATGAGACGGTGGATGTTAGTAGTGATAGACTTTGTGGCTCTAGAGAGAGCAGCGGGATCCGTGTCAAGCAGCCACACATCGAGCCCGTGCACGGCGGCGAGTTGGGCTATACCAGAGCCCATTTGGCCACTGCCCACCACGCCTACAGCATTGATTTCCGTCATGTTTGTTTCACACTCCTCACTGACCGATGCTTTTGGTCGCTCTGCCCTTGATACCGTTGATAAAGCTAGTGTTTCGTACTGTGTTCGCAGTTGATTTTCAAGGATTTTTCACAGAAAAGGCACGATGGCGTTGATAAACAGACAAAATAGGGTCTCCAAATCTGTCTTCTAAGGGAAGTCCAACGGGACTAGGCATCAGAGCAGGCAAAGCTATTTTTTAAAAAAATGGTTGTTTTGTTAAATTTGTCACTCCAACGGGGAGAGCCAAATGAAGAGGCAAAATGCCTCTTCCATTTTCGGGAGCCATCCCCACAGATTTTGGCCGGGGAGCCAAAACCCAAAATGTGACCGTTGGGGAATTTGTGACCGTTGGGATTGAACCAATAAAAACTGCTCTGAATGCCAAGCAAAATCAACGCAACCAAGCAAAATCAACACATCAAACCAACATACCCACAACAAAGCAATGAATTGAAAAATTGAAAAATTGAAAAAAAATTAATGTACAGCACACGCAAACAAGGAAAATCAAAAAAAAAAAATACCACAAATCCAACGAGCTGCATCTTCACTTCGTGTCCAATCTTCTGCCCACTGCATCGCATCGGTATGTTTTCTAACTTAATCTATTTGTTTTTGTTCAAGTAGGTTTTATTTGAGAGGGAGCCGAGGGAGAGGGGGGAAATAGTAGAGGGAGAGGGAGAGGGACGGAGGCCAGATGGCCATGGGAGAGGGACGGAGGCCAGATGGCCATGGGAGAGGGACATGGCTGAGAGGGAGAGGACGAGGGACGATGGCCGAGAGGGAGAGGGACGATGGCCGAGAGGAACGAGGGACGAGGGGGAGAGGGACGATGGCCTGTGTGTTCGGCGCCTGGAAATGAAATGCCGAGAGGGAGAGGGACGAGGGACAGGGATGGTGTGCGGCGCCTGAAATGAAATGGGTAGAAATAGGTAGGGTTCCTTGTGTGGGGGGGGGGGTAGATTAGGGAAAAGATGGGTAATTAATAATAATATGTAGTAAAAAATATATATATTTTAGATTAATTATGAAATTAATAAATTATGAATTTTATATTCAATGATATTAATTACATGTTTTAAATGTTTTGTTAGATTTAAATATTGTGTAAATTTTGTATTTAGAATTGTTGTGGAGGTAATTAATAATAATATTTTAGAAAATAAAAGGAGGTCATTAATAATAATATGTAGTAAAAAAATAATTATGCAAAATTGATAAATTACGAATTTGTGAATCAATTAGCTTAATTACATGTTTTAAATTTACTGTTAGATATTTAAACTGTGTAAATTTTGTGTTTAGAAATGGTGTGCATTTATGCGTAAATAGATATTTTTATTAGTTTTATGAAATTTTAGTTACATCGACAACAACAATAAGACAATGTATTTTTTTATGCAGATGAACTCAAATGTGCGAAATTCATTCTCTAACGATCCGATAAGTGCGTCTGAACAGTATGATTCTCAACAAAGTGATTTTAATGTTCATATTACTAGAAAATCACAAAGAAGTAAAAATTTCTCACCGGAAGAAGATTGTTTACTTGTATCTGCGTGGTTAAATACTAGCAAAGATCCAATCACAGGAGTTGATCAACAAACAAGACAATTTTGGGCTCGAGTACATGCGTGCTTTGTAGAGAATGGAGGAGAATAATCGTTCCCAAATAAGCATCGCAAATAGATGGCAAGAAATAAATAGAGAAGTTGCAAAATTTGTTGGGTTTGTTACCCAAATTGAAAACCGTCAACAAAGTGGAACGACTGAAGAATCAAGGGTAATGTTTTATTGTCAACATTTACATATTAAATAAGTTGTTTAACATATTTATTATGTAACATAGTTTCATTTATTGAATTTGTTTTTTCAGCTTAATGATGCTCGACAAATTTATGCTTCAGTCGTTGGCAAACGATTTCATCTGGAACATTGTTGGGTTATCTTGAACAAAGAACCCAAATGGCAATTTGAACGTGCAAGTCTTCATCAGAAGTCAAACAAGAAACAAAAAAATCATGGAAACGCAAGTCCAGCTACTTCAACTCCGTCAACCGCTGATTCTGTTTCTTTAGGAGAAGACAGTGATACATTTGTTTACCAAAATAGACCAATTGGTCAGAAAGCTGCAAAGGAACGACTTAGACGCAGACAAGGAAAAGAGAAAGTTGGGGAGACAAGTGTATCAACTAGGTTACAACAATTGAATGAAACCTTTGTTGACATTGAGGAAAACAAAAACAAAGACAGAAAAATCATGTTGGAGCAAAATGCTGTATTGATTAAACAAAAGCAAGAGAAACAAGAAATGAAGATTATGAAGATGGATACTTCTACAATGAATCCAATGGTTGCAACATATTTTGAAGAAAAAATGATGGAAATTCTGGCAAAAAGGAGGTCCAGTTAATTATGTAGTTAATTTCATTTAATTATGTGTAATGGAATGTTTTTTAATGTCTTTGAATTAATTATGTAAGAACTTATTGATTATTTGTTAATGTGTTAACTTTTATTTGTACTTTTTCTACAAAATGAAAATTTGGCGGGTTTTTTCAACATTTTAAAATTTCAAATTTCAAATATTCTGGATCTTTTAATTATAATTAAATTCATTTAAAAAAAACAAATATTTTATTGTTAGCGGGTTTCTCAAAAATAATTATTTAATTATATAACTTACTCATATTAATTGTATAATAAATTGTATAATTACACTATATACAAAATAATTGAATTTTATTTAAAATAAATTTTAAAAAATGGCTCTTACCATTGGAGACCACATTACCTCAAGAGCCAGTTATACACTATTCAAAGAGTCATTTCTATCATTTGCCTCTTAAAAATACCTCCTACCATTGGACTTGCTCTAAGCATCCGCAGCGGGCGTGGCAAATTGAAGAGCCAAAAATAAAAAAGTATTATTTTGTCAAGTTAAAGCAAGTTGGAGTGCCATCTTCACAGCCAAAATTGGTTTTGCTTGCATGAGGGCAAGTCCAATGGTAGAAGCTATTTTTAAGAGCCAAAGCTATAAAAATGGCTTCTTGAATAATGTTTATATGGCTTTTTTGGTAATGTGTGCTCCAATGGTAAGAGCCATTTTTAAGAGCTATTTTTTTAATCTTATTTTAAATAAAATTCAATTATTTTGTATGTTTTTCAAGTAATTATATGTTTTTTTATGGTTGTTATATTCAAAGTTAATTAATATTACTTGTTGTTTTTTAGTGTTAGAAAAACTTAAAAAAATAAATTGAATTGATATCAATTTTATAACACGATAATATATTATGAATAAATACACAACAACTCTAAACACAAAATTTAAGCAGTTTATAAATCTATTCAATTGAATACATGTAATTAAATTAACCAAATAAAAAATCCCAATCCCAACTTATTGCAGGAGATTTGCTTAGCATAATATCAGCAGTCCAGTCCTATTTAATTACGTAATTCCCATGTATATATATAGATCTTTGTACAAGAGAGTTATTCAAAATAAGAAATACATTATTCTCTGCAGCTCCTTTTCTTGTTCTTCGGTCTCTCAGAGCATAGTCTCTAGATCCAAAAATTTTCACCTGTTCATGGTCTCTGCTTCTCTGCAATTAATCTCATTGACCTTTGAGTTGCAATTAATTATTCTCCCCAGCCGTCCCTCTTCCTCTCCAACTGCGCCACCAACCCCCCCTAGCTCTCGTTTTTTTTCTCTTCTTCTTCGGCAAAGCAGGCAGCCGTCCCTCCTCTGCTCCCTGTTTTCCCGTCTGTCTCCAGCGGCAACCCTCGCCTCCCTTCTCTAAAAATAAATAAATAATCCTAATAGCAGCACAATAATATAGCTTTTGTATTTGAGTTGCTACAAATAACCCATATTAAAACCAAACCCATATCAAAACTCAAATCAAACAACATTTATTTTGCCTCTCAGATCAAGAAATAGAAACAAGAAAAAGATTAGAAAACTTACCTTTTCGGGTGGAAGCAGTGGATTCTCAGATCAAGTCAAAGTTGGTGCTTTTTCTTCACTCTCGGGTCTACAAATCAGTCCGTTGAAGAAGATGCTGGTTCGGGGTGATGTTTGTGATTTTGATGAATGGTGGTTTGGGGTGATTTATTGCAAGGGGTGTCTGATGAATGGTGGTTCGGGGTGATTTATTGCAGGGGATGTCTGATGAACAGTGGGATTTCAACGGTAATATTTAGAAATAGCATTTCCTTTTCGAGCTGCTACATTTAGCAACCCACCAGCGGAACAACTACTTTCCCTACGCATATAGTTGTTCCGTTGGAGTGGTGTAAAATGAACAAACGAGCTAAAAGTACAAAATTATAGTTATAGCTCTTCAGATAGCAGGTCCGTTGGACTTGCCCTGAGCTGCTATTTGTAGCAGCTCATGCGTGCAGAAACCAAAATTTTGAGGACAAAATTCCTCAAAATTTTGGTGCCACGTGTTGTGTATATATATATATATATATATATATATATATATATTAAAAAATAATGTAATATAAATATTAGAAAATAATAAAATCAAAAATATTTATTTTTATTTTTATTTAAAAATACCTCAACAAGAGAGTAAAAAATTATATATAAAATTAATAATTATATTGTTGGAGTGTTTTTTAAAAGCAATTATTTAATATATAATTTACTCTTATTAATTGTATAATTAATTGCATAATTAAACTACATACAAAATAATTACACTATATTTAAAATAATATAAAAATAAATGGCTCTCCAAAATAGTTTTTACCACTGGAGCACACATCAATAAAAATGTCATTTTTACACTATTCAAAGTGCCATTTTGGAGATTTGCCTCTCCAAAATGGCACTCCCCGCTGGAGATGCCCTAAGATCAACTCCAGTGGCATCTCTAAAATGACTTTTTTAATAATATATATATATATATATATATATATATGATTTTTTGGTTAATGTGTAATCCAATAATAAAAATTATTTTGTAGAGCTATTTTTTATATTATTTTAAATATAATATAATTATTTTATATATAGTTTAATTATATAATTAATAAGAGTAAGTTATATAATTAAATAATTATTTTAAAAAAAACCCTTCAACAATATAATTATTAATTTTTTAATTATATTTAAATTTAAAAAATAAATTAAAATTAAAAACCCTACAACAATTTAAATTTAAAATATTAAAAATTTCATCAAAATTTCATTTGCTATCAATTTTTAAATAGCAGTTGTGAAACATGTGGCACAATATAGTTCCATAGGATAAAAAATATATAGCCTTTTCAAGTTGCTATAAATAGCAACTTGTGTAGGAAAAGCTATTTTTAGCCATCCAAATAGCTCTTCCATTGGAGTAAAAAAAGTTATTACAAAATGTTAAAAATACATTTTTTATTATTTTTACCTCTCTTGTAGCATGGAGATGCTCTAACAAGTTGGCAAAGAGACAAGCTCGGAAGGTGTCCTCTATCTTATGTTAACTAATCGGATGGACAAGGCTGATATTTTTATTTTATGTATCAAACATAGTTGTTTACAAATGAAAAGGTCCATCTACTAATTACGGACCTCGCTCAATTTTAATTATTTTTATCTTAAGAAATTCGTTACGTTATTGATTATATATATAAAAAATAAAAATTTAAAAATAAAATTTTATATTCTTAAAATAAAAGATATTGAGAATACATGTCTCCATATATAATTAGCTAATTCTTTATGCTCTGCTGGGAGTTCCGAGTTCGACTAGTTTTTTTAAAATATATTAAAAAAATAAAGATTTTTTTAGTAGTCTCATTAAATTTAATCAAGTGGTTCAATCTTGAAATTTATTAATTTGATTTTATATCTAGCTCAAGTTTTTAATTAAACCTTGTGAGAGTTGACCCAAAATGAATTAATCAATTAATGGGTTCAAAGACAACTTTGATAATTGATAAAAACATGACATAGTTTTTACACACACACAAGGTTTCATTAATAAACTTGTCAACCGTGAATCAAGTAACCTAGGTCAAAATCTCAAACTTACAAAGTTTGAGAATCACAATAAAAAATTATCAAAAAAACATTATTATAATCAATAGTTAATCATGAGAGGATGAACAATAAGAGAGTTTACAGTAAAAGAGTCATGTTGTCTATATTATAGACAATTTGTTATGCTTTGTTTACTATTTTGTTCACTCAATCAAACACGTTAAATTGTCTGAATAAAAAAAAATGATGCATAACTACACGTATTAGAAATATTATCTAAAAATTAAAAAAAATATAGTTCATCTACACAAAATAAAAAAATATAAGGAGTATTAATCTAAATACATTTTTTTGTATATAAACTATAATTGACAAAAAAAAAAAAAAGATTAGGCGTTGTCAAGCCAAACCCCTTTAAGTTGGGCCCATATACAGGCCTCCCAGACATGCCCGTGCAGCTGGGCCTTTTTTATATACTTGGGGCAACCAATTTATTGTCAACCCATTGTTTTTAAAAGAAAAAATATTAGATAATGTGTCGTCTATTCTTACTCAAAATAAATTGATCTTTAATTAGGATGAAATTGTTGAAAGAAAAGATCAATGACCAAATTGAAAAAATAAAAAATTAGCATAGGGAGTGAACAATGGGAAACTTATGCATCTTAAAGTATAGGTACTGTTTTCTTTTTATCTTTAAAATATCATTGTACAAATCTTTTTATCCTAGATTTTTATAACTAAGATATTTTAAAATAAAAATGATTATTATCATAGTCTTAAAATCTGATTTAGGAATTGATCTAGGATGAGGTCCAGATAGATTATTCGTAATTTTTCTTTTAAATAAAATAACAACATTTTGAATAAGAAAACTAAAAAAGTATATGAGTCTTTTACACGGGTTTTTTTTTCATGGATTGTGGGTTAACTAGTGTTTTTGATTAGTTCAAGTCAAGTTAATCATTCTTCTATTTTGCTTTAAACTCAAAATAGTTTAAGTCTTATAACTAAGACTTTACTATTATCAATTTCAACACTCAATATAAACTAAAATAATATCTACTCATTCTTAAATATATGTAAGTTTGACAATAATATAAAATAGTTTATTTATATTTATTATATCTTTTTAACATCAACCAAACAAAATACAATAATAGTTATTTTTCTTGTACACCATTATCAAACACAATCGTGTGTATATGTTTTATTATGTTGTGTCTATTTTCATTGTCTTTATCTCTTATATCTTGAAACATACTTAAATTAAAAATTATAAATATAATCTTATAGATTATACTATTTACCAATCATACCCACTTATAAAATTTTTCTTTAATATACTCATTGATAAATTATTTTCATAAAAAAACATAGTAATACACGTGATAAATAATAATTTTAATATGAAATGACAATGTCAAGTAAATACAAAATACTACTTAAAACAAAAAACAATGTTCACTTGGACAATACTAGATAGTTGTAATATATAACCAATATTATCCAAGGTGGAATGCATGCACCAAAATGTGAGTGTGTGTGTCTATTATTGGTCTTTTTATAAATTTATATTGTTAAGAAATAATGTATATCTTTGATGTTTCCCTTAATTTTCTTGTAGTACCTCAAATAATCTCATCATAATAAATTAGTGCAAAGAATTTCATATGAGAAAACTCTTTATTTGGTGCTCAATATTTTACTTTTTTTTTTTTTTAATTTGGGCGCCTTTTTTTTAGCTATTTGAGTTGTAACCCAAGGTCTGGCTTTAAGTCGCAAGGTTGACCTATAATAGATTTATAGCATACGTTATACTGCGGGCCGAGTAAAAACACAATTAACGTAAAAAATAAATGCCAAGATTTTTTTTAAAACCCTAGTCATTAGTTCTATTGCTAATTTAAATAATGTGATTAAAAAAAACTAATAAAAAATAAAATAAAATTTTAAAAGAACCCAATTTGAGTCAACCTGGATTATGAAACAAATCAATAATAAAGGAAAAACTAAAGAACAAATGATAAAAAAAAAAACCTTAGTTAAATTAGGTTAACTTGAAAACTTTGTGATCATGGAAATAAAATTAAGATAATTTCATAGAAAAGGATGTGGGACAAAAAAGTTCAAATACCAGCTCCTAATAAATCAAAGAGAACATAATAACTCTATAAAAAAAAAGGTGAAGCTCAATCTCTAGCAAATAAAATGTTCAAGGATAAAAAATAATGAAAAATATAATTTTAAAAGGTAAATAAAAACTTTATTCAAGACAACTCGTGTCAAGATGCAAAATCTTAAACTGGTTTGTCGTACCAAGATGAATGCATTCAAAGGCATAAAAGCAATGGAAAAACTATGATTCCACCCTAGTTAACCCACAAACCCTTAAAACATGGAAATTATGAAATTGTTGAACTAGGTCCAATCGAGAAACTTAATTCCCAATCAATCTAATTTTAAAAGAATGAGATTTGAAAAAAAAACTATCAATTTAAAAAACTTCTTATAAGAAAAGGCAATAGCAATAAAAAAAAATGAGGATAAGATTTGTTAGTAAAATGCCCATAAAAGATGAAATTATAGAAGAAAACAATGATTAAGATAACCTAATAGAAAAAAATAAAATAAAAATACAAAGACTCATAATTAACACTTCACGTTAACATATGAAAATAGTGATTCTAGTCCTAAACTCATAATAAACCTTATAACAAAAAAAAATCTTAGTTAACCTAGGTTAATTCATAAACATCATGATAATAGGCGCATGATTGAGATATATCAATAGAAAGGAAAGGAAAAAAAATAAGAAAGACTAATTTCAAATAAACTAAATATTGAAGGATAAAATTGAAATAAATAAATAAATTTTAAAAGAAAAATCATCCCCAAAAAAGTCATCACATGATAACTTTTATATATATATATATATCATTTTTTATTTTATTTTTTGCTCTTTTGTCAAATTTTGAGTTTTTTTTCTTTAATGTAATTTAGTTTTTTCTATTATTTATGCAATAATAATAATAATTTTATTTTTTTCTTGCTTTCTTTTTTGTTAAAGTTTTTGGATTTCTTTTATTTCTCGGGGTAATTTAATAATTTTTATTGTTTTAGCATGTTAAGAAAATAAGAAGTCACACGTAGATAAGACAAGTACAAAAAATGGGCCAAATTATTTATAATAAAAACATATACGAGCCACTTGCTCTATGCTTCGCCGTAGCGAGAACCAAATTTTTTAACATGTGACGATCCTAGATTTTTTATATGATGATATACATCTGAGCGAAATAATCAACTTACAAAACTTTTGGTTATTTAGTTTTTTATACATTCATTTTATTATGGATAAGGCATTTAAATTAATGATAACAATTATTTTTAAGGTTTAGTTTTTCTTAGAAATATATGAGGCTAATTATATATTTTGATGTTTGTTTAATATTTATACCTGAAAATATATATATAAAAATGAACTAAGTTTTTTTTTTTAAAAATCTCAAATTAATTTAATCTTAGTGTTATGAAATATTTTAAATATCATAATATGAAGAATAATTTTTTTTTAAAATGCTTTAATTTCTCTTGAAATAAAAATCACTTCAAACTAAAAATATACCAAGCTACAAATAAACAAAAAATATAAAAAAACACAAATAAAAAATCAGTAACAGAAAAAAAAGAAGCATATATAAGAGATAATTTTACTTTGAATTTTCTGTATTAGGGTGCCAAGGGGAGTTATTGGTGTGTGTTAAAGAGAGGGAATGTGTACTCCCAATGGCTTGCTCCCAAGTTCAAAAGGGAGAGAGAGTTGCATCCGTCGTATGGGCTTTGCAATCAGCATTTCCGTTCCCATTAGTGAATCATCCTCCGTTCCAAGCCCAATAAAGAATAGAGGCCCTTGAACCAGAACAGCCAGCGCTTTGGATACACTTCGGCCCATATTCATTTTAATCTATACAATCAGGCCCATCACATCCTTACCTCAGCCAGCCAGGTGAATGATGGAGGAAGCAGAAAAAAGAGAGACATGAGTGGAAGTGGACTTATCTTTCCGGGGCAATGTCAGCTCTCAATTGGTCATAATAATAATAATAATAAATAAATAAATAAATAAAAAAGATATGAAAATGGCAATCATCATGGCTGAGAAATCGTGCACAATACCATCGATTGAGGATCATGAAATGTCTCGGCTTCTGCAAGCTTAGTTTGGAAGATTTTATCATCACTCATGATCTTGCGCAAGAAAAAAAATCTAAAAAAAAAAGAGGAGGAGGCCCCAGAAGGTAGCCGGCCAAAATATCATAATAATAAATATGAACCATATAGATATACTTTTGAGGTCATATTTATGATGACAACTTCTTTTTTTCCTTCCAATGTTCGTCCACTTCCAATTGCTTAATTGTGTCGTGAATCATATTGTATGCTTTTGAACAATGATGTCCCCCCCCCCCCCCCCCCCCCCCCCCCCCCCCCCCCCCCAATGTAATGCCTTTTCATTTTACTTTAAATTATAGTTTATTTATTCTTAACACAAATACATAAAATCATTAAAAAATTACTAATAAAAATATTAATTTAGTGTTTTTTTTCTTAATGTCAAATTTGCTTAAAATTATCACCTGTTATTTTATGATAAAATGTATTTTGAAATCAATTTATTTATCAACTAATATCAATTTGATGCTTGGATTATATATATATATATATAATATCTTGTTAGTCATTAAGTTAATTGATAGAAAAGTGCAATTGCGAAATGATAAATCAATAAATTACTAATTAAAATAAGTGAATCAAATTCTATGGTAGTTTAAAAATGTGATTTATATTGTTTTTAATGTGTTTTTATTAAAAAAAATATGTCAAAATAATATTTTGGTTTTTTTTTTTAAATTATTGATATAAAAAATAATTTAAACAAAAAAAATATTTTTTTTCATTTCGTTTTTATTACCAAACATTCCCAAATTTGATGGGTTCCCTCTAAATTTCAGAATTCTAAATTTGATAGCACTTCCGACGGGATTTGTTTTTAAAACGACAGCCATATTTTTTTTTCTTTATAAATTTGGATATTTATTTATTCAGAAGGTCGGGTAAATAAAACATTATGCAAATGAAGATATATTTTGAAGAAGTGGGTGAGTGATTTGAAGAAGTGCGTGAGTGAGTTCAGTGAATTCACATGCAAAGCAGGTTGAGTAGTTGTCGATCTGACAAGCAAGCCTGTAGCAAGCAAGACGTCAATGGAAGCATGGCAGCAGCCCGTGACCTCCGCCCATCACCGCTCCATCCACCGGCTACTTCCAGTCATTTCTCGTGTCCTCTTATCTCTGACACTTTGACTTCGTATACCAAGTAACGTTTACAGATATGAATATATTAATATAATTTAAAAATACTAAAAAATAATTTGAGAAATAAAAACGGTGGAATTTTAGATTGTGATTGCAATTTTAAAAAATCATCGTTTATAAAAATACTTTTATTTATATTTTCCAAAATAAATTTAGTCTAAACTACTATGAGATAAATAAAAAATGGTTTTTAAAATTAAAATATGTTATTTTAGCTTCTAAAAATTAAGATTTTTAACGAATTATGCCTTGGATTCAATAGTTTTTGTCCAATATAATAGATAAAACCTAATACCAAGAGTGCTTTATAAATTCTGTGTTATATTGTAATGTGATATTAAAAATGGAAGATAGCGAAATTGGTTTATTAAAATCCTTCAAAGCAGCATTGCCACACTGAAATAATTTAGCATATAATGATGGAGACACGGTGGTGTTCTTGCACGAGTCAGCTCTCCGTGTCTTCATTTTCAGTCATAAACACTCACACTATTATTTCTCACAAGTTTGAGAGTGTTTGTGTTGTTTTCTTTGTCCAGTAAACTATAGATTCGCCTCTGTATTCTTGTCCCTTCGAAATCTTTTTCTTTCTCTCGATTCTGTCACCTGTTGCTCTCCTTAATTGCTTTTTTACGTTTTCTGAGAGTGGAGGAGAGAGAGAGGTGTCAAATTTTGAAATGGGAACGAACCTATTTGCTGAAAAGTTGGCCACTGTGGGCTGCTTTATTCACAGGGTACTTTTGTTTCACTTGCAAGCAATGTTTTAATGCCTCGTTGAAACCTTTGTGGTGGGTTCTTCTATATTTGGTCCAGGCTCGCTAAAGTCTCTTTCTTTCCTCGAAAACATTATTAACTCTTCTTCAAAGCTTTGATCTTGGGATCTGGTTTAGCTGTTAATTGTTGCTTAATTTGCTGAATGCTGCTTTTTGTTGGTTTATAGGTGCTTTGGGATGTGTGTTTGAAGTATGACTTTCTTGCTACACTAGTGGTTGATCAACAGTATAGGGTTTTGGGGATTAGTTGGATTTATTTTTGTCAAGGGTTTAGGTTTCAAGTGGGGTCAAAGAGATCTCAGTTTGTTCGGCTGGCTTCACCTATCTATATATAATTTTATTTTTTCTTGTTTAATGGTGTGAATTATTGCTTCGCTTTCAAGTTGTTAACTTGGTCCTTGATTTGTGGTTCCTGAGGTGTTTTGCATTTGAAGTTTGTTCATTTGGGATCCTTATTTTATCTTCTTCTCTTTTCTCTAAAGGGCAACACTACGGTCTTGGTTTCTTAAAGTTATAGGGATTTGATACAAGTGGGGATTGGTGATATCTCTTAATTTCACTTCTTTTTGTTGCTTCATTTGCAATTTGGAACTTGCGAGGTGCTTTTTTTTTTTTTGCTGGAGGTCTTTTGGGATTTGAAATGCAAGTTCCTTCATCTGGGCTTCTTCTCTTGAAAAGCAGTTAATGCCCAAGAACTTATCAACTTCAATGTGGGAGTCCTTGCCTTGATTTGAGGTGGGGCTAAGCTTTGATTTCAGTAATGGTGGTGGTGGAGACTGCTCCAATGGCTTTTCTCAGATGGGTGTTCTTTGCTTGCTTTCTTTGTTCATCTTGGGGTCTCAAAACCACAACTCGATCATGTGATCCAAATGATATGCTAGCGCTGAAGGAATTTGCTGGAAAGCTCACGAATGGGTCCATCATAACATCATGGTCCAGCAAGACTGACTGCTGTCAATGGGAAGGGGTTGTATGCGGAAGTAATACCAATGGCTCAATTCATAGTAGAGTTACCATGCTGATTCTGTCCAAAAAGGGTCTTCAAGGGTTAATTCCGCCCTCCTTGGGCCGCTTAGATCAGCTGAAATCAGTTAATCTCTCTTGCAATCAACTCAATGGTGGATTGCCCTTGGAGCTCTCAAGCTTGAAGCAGTTGGAGGTTCTTGATTTGAGCCATAACTTGCTATCAGGACAAGTTTCAGGGGTGCTATCTGGTTTGTTATCCATTCGGACACTGAACATCTCTAGCAATCTGTTCAAGGAAGACTTGCTTGAGCTTGGAGGATACCCTAATCTTGCTGTGTTCAACATGAGCAACAATTCTTTCACTGGTCGAATCACTTCTCAAATTTGCAGCTCCTCTAAAGGGATTCAGATTCTTGATTTGTCGGCGAACCATCTCGTGGGCGATCTTGAAGGCTTGAGCAATTGCAGCAGAGCTCTTCAACAATTGCGTTTGGACTCCAATTCACTTTCAGGCGCTCTCCCTGATTTTTTGTACTCAATGTCAGCTTTGCAGCACTTCTCTATCTCCAACAACAATTTCTCTGGCCGGTTAAGCAAGGAATTGAGTAAGCTCTTTAATCTTAAAAACCTGGTTATCTATGGAAATCGGTTTTCAGGCCATATACCAAATGCATTTGTTAACCTCACATATCTTGAACAATTTGATGCCCATTCAAATATGTTGTCTGGACCTTTGCCGTCAACACTGTCACTTTGCTCAAAGCTTCACATTCTTGACCTTAGAAACAATTCCTTAACTGGTCCAATTGATCTTAATTTCACTGGAATGCCTAGTCTTTCTACACTTGATCTTGCCTCTAATCACCTTTCTGGGCCAATTCCAAATTCTCTATCTGTTTGCCGTGAATTGAAGATTTTGAGCCTGGCTAAGAATGAATTGACTGGAAAAATCCCTGAGGGTTTTGCAAATCTCTCATCACTTTTGTTTCTCTCATTGTCCAACAATAGTTTTGTGGACTTATCTGGGGCACTTACAGTTTTGCAGCAATGCCAAAATCTCTCCACTCTGATCCTCACAAAGAACTTCGTCGGTGAGGAAATTCCCAGAAATGTGAGTGGTTTTCAGAATTTGATGGTCTTAGCATTTGGTAATTGTGCTCTCAAAGGCCAAATCCCATTTTGGCTGTTGAGTTGCAGGAAGTTAGAAGTTCTTGATTTGTCGTGGAATCATCTAGATGGAAGTATTCCTTCTTGGATTGGTCAGATGGAGAATTTGTTTTACCTGGACTTCTCAAATAACTCCCTAAGTGGAGAGATCCCCCAAAGTTTGACTCAGCTAAAGAGCCTCATCTCTGCAAACAGCAGCTCACCCCATCTATCTGCCTCTGCTGGCATTCCTCTATATGTAAAGCGAAACCAGAGTGCAAGTGGATTGCAATACAACCAAGCCTCAAGTTTCCCTCCATCAATATTGTTGAGCAACAATAGAATAAATGGGACAATTCCACCTGAAGTTGGAAGGCTGAAAGACCTCCATGTCTTCGATTTGAGCAAGAACAACATTATGGGGACCATACCCAGCTCCTTTTCTCAGATGGAAAACCTGGAAATTTTGGATTTGTCATCCAACAATCTGTATGGGTCAATCCCCCCATCGCTCGAGAAGCTGACATTCCTGTCAAAGTTTAGTGTGGCTAATAATCACTTGAGGGGACAAATTCCCACAGGAGGACAGTTTTATAGCTTTCCTAGCTCAAGCTTTGAGGGTAATCCGGGACTCTGTGGGGTAATAGTCTCTCCTTGTAATGTCATTAATAATATGATGAAGCCTGGTACCCCATCTGGTTCAGACAGTAGGTTCGGTCGAGGCAATATTCTTAGTATAACAATCACTGTAGGAGTTGGGCTTGTGCTGGTCCTTGCTATTGTTTTGCATAAGATGCTAAGGAGAAATGTGGGGGATCCTATTTGTGATTTGGAGGAAGTCAGTCTGCCGCACAGGTTATCTGAAGCTCTCAGGTCTTCCAAGTTGGTGCTTTTTCAGAATTCTGATTGCAAAGACCTCACAGTTGCAGATTTGTTGAAATCAACAAATAACTTCAACCAAGCAAACATCATTGGTTGTGGTGGGTTCGGCCTGGTTTACAAAGCCAACCTTCCTAATGGCACAAAAGCTGCAATCAAGAGGCTTTCTGGGGATTGTGGCCAAATGGAACGGGAATTTCAAGCTGAAGTGGAAGCTCTCTCAAGGGCTCAACACAAAAACCTTGTATCTCTTCAAGGTTATTGTAGGCATGGTAATGACAGATTATTGATTTACTCGTACATGGAAAATGGAAGCTTGGATTATTGGTTGCACGAATCTGTTGATGGCGCCTCAGTACTTGAATGGGATGTGAGACTCAAGATAGCTCAAGGAGCGGCTTGGGGGTTAGCATATCTGCACAAAGTTTGTGAGCCACATATAGTTCATCGAGATGTGAAATCGAGCAACATACTTCTTGATGAAAATTTTGAAGCTCACTTGGCTGATTTCGGTCTCTCAAGGCTACTTTGTCCTTACGATACTCATGTGACAACAGATTTGGTTGGTACATTAGGTTATATACCTCCTGAATATAGCCAAACATTGATGGCAACATGCAGGGGTGATGTTTACAGTTTCGGTGTTGTTCTTCTTGAACTTCTTACCGGTAGAAGGCCCGTGGAAGTTTGCAAAGGAAAAAACTGCAGAAATCTGGTTTCTTGGGTGTTTCAGATGAAGTCTGAGAAAAGGGAGGCAGAGATTATAGACCCAGCAATTTGGGGCAAACATCGTCAGAAACAGCTGTTAGAAATGCTTGAAATTGCATGCAGATGCTTAGACCAAGATCCTAGGCGGCGACCCCTTGTCGAGGAAGTTGTTTCATGGCTTGATGGTATTGGATTCTAAGGTGCTCAGCAATGATCTATAATACTGCACTTTGTTTCTGGGTTCTTAGTTTCAGTTGGGGTGGACATGGGAAGGTATACTTGTAAAGTAAACACGATAACAAGTTTCTATAATATTGAAGTCTTGACCAAGTAGCCTCGTTGTTTTCATAACTCGTCTCTACTACTATAGTATTACTCTGTTAGAAATAAGCATATTATATAAAATGCATGGCCCTTGCTCTTGTACAGTTATCTTTTTGTTCCCCTTGGGAGTTGGAGCATTATATCACCATAGGAAGATGAAAGCCTTCACAACTGCTACACAGATTACATATTGATGTAAATGAATAAATCATTTATTTTCCCCACGTTTATACTGGATATTCAAAGTCTTGACCCTTGAGCTTGAAAAACTCAGATTACTGATCCAATGATATAGATTTTAGAAATTAAGTAGGCTGCGGATAGTGGAGCTACCCTTCTGTGAGCTACTGTTTTGGCTTTGCTTGCTCTCATCATGAGCAAACCACTATGAACAAGCTGACATAAGAAATCGAAACGTTTCTAGGTGAAATTTTTGTTGAAATTTTAAACGAGATAAAAATTTTGTTTTTTTAATTGGTATAAAATATTTTAGTCATTTTGGCCGAAACGAAGCAAAATTAACAACATTAATTTACATCACTTTAATTTTGGCTTTGCTTGCTCTCATCATGAGCAAACCACTATGAACAAGCTGACATAAGAAATTGAAATGTTTAGACTGAAATTTAGGTGAAATTTCTGCTGAAATTTTAAACGAGATAAAAACTGTTTTTTTTAACTAGTATAAAATATTTTAACTGTTTCAGCCGAAACAAAACAAAATTTACATCACTTTAATTTACATGACTTGGCCATGGTTCATGCTTCATATTTGCAATCATTTATTCAGAAAAATACTTTAGCCTCCCTCCACATTTTCTTGAATAGAGAAGCTTAAAGGGGCAAAGCTAGATTGTCACTCTGTAGCAAATCCTTTTGTGAAACAAAAGATTGGATTATATGTCACTTCCCTACATAAAAACATCATGTTTATGTTTTTTCTTGATTGAGACAGTCCCTAATAATTAAAAATGCAGCCCTGAAGATTCTTCTTACATGCTTTTATTGCTCGGGTGTCCATACGTTGACAGGAGTGGTTGAGGTGCCATTACTTAATCAAGGTTTACCTTCTTTTTTTTTGACTTTGCTAGCAGACGCCGCTAAAGAAACTTTCACCTGCAACAGTTATTGGTGATGTGAAACACACTAATAATTGAATTTTGGACGCAAAATGGAGGAATAATAATAATAATAATTAAGAAAAAGACTTATTGGGTCTTAGTAGTTTGATATAATTTGCCAGGAGGATCTTGAAATCCCATGGAGTCAACATTTTATGATTACAGAACAGAAAAATATAGATTAATTGTTATATTGGACAAACCGCTGTTTCTATTTTTTATATATATTTTTAAAAAACATTTAAAAAAGACAAACGTAGCAATGTCAATCAGCCACAGGTCTTTGTATTTTTCAAAGTTAAGATTCTTCACAAGACACTAATATTAAATGTCTGTGCATGGATTGATTGAGATTAATAAATGAGCTGTGTTTGGTATCCATCCTTTTCTGTCACCTGCAACCTTTTTTCCTTTCTACCTCGTGCTTGAAGCTCCGAAAATCTCTCCCTTTTTCCATGCAAATTTTCAAATAGAACTTTCCTTTAGCATCTGTAAAACCCCAGCCTCTGCGTTTTTATATCTATATCTTCTTTAGCCCTGTCTTTGCTTGTGCTATTACGGATTAAACATGAGGAAACAAATGTGAACTCCAGCTCCTTAGAGCCATCATGGAAAGAATATTCAAATATACATCTCTTTCCCATCTCCAATCTCCACCAAGAGTTGGTGCTCTGCATCATGAACGAAAAAATGTTATATAATGAGAGAAAAAACATTTATTTCTGTAAAAATATTTATGTTGATTGAGTTATCATTAAAAATGCATAGAGGAAGATTAGCCATGTCGAAAGAAAGGCTGTTCATAAGAGTTTTTATGCATGAGATCTGTTGGCTAGTTCATATAAAGGCCAAGGATGCAAACAAAAGATTATGCTGGAGATAATATCCATAAGCTAATGTTGATCATTTTGCAAGCTAGTTGTCCTGTGCAGAGAGAAAACTTCAAGTCAACAATATTGAGTTTATATTAATTATTCTCAAAACATAAAACAAAGAATGGATGGATGTGTTTTTTTTAACTGGATAATGTTCAAGTTTAATTGGAAGTTAACAGGATTGCAGGGAGATCGAGCTAAAGTTATAGATTTAATTCGACAAAATCACAAGTCAGAAGAGGCAAATGCATGAAACAAAGGCAAGAAAATATCATGTTTGTCATCAACAATGTGGAATCTTGCACAGGTTTTATGGCAAATGAATCAATAATTAGTAGCCTTTAAAGGAGGATGCAAAAGTTTGCTAAACCAATGAAAAGTCTTCTGGACAACATTAATATATCAAAAATGGCAGTGATGAATTGCAAAGCTTATGGATTTCATGTATGGTTCTTAATGAAGAGTTGTTGTGCAAAGAGAGCTCAGAATTAAAAGAGAGTAAGAGTTCTCTTCATAGATGATTCTGTTGGGTCGTCATTAGCAGGGGAGACATCTTTTTTCATCTCATACAGTGACACTTGCATGTGAAAGATGGCTGTAGCTAGCCATCAGAAAAATAAATGGTTAGTGTAGATTTGAAAAATAAAACTTATTTATGAGAATTTGTTTTTTTATTCCTGAATCAATCATTTTAGTGTCATTTTAATTATTAGAATCAAACTGATATTTCACAACATGAACATTTTTGTAAATTCTGGATTAACTAAGCCTAACCCAATAACCAATAGTTAGTAAGTTTGAATAGTTGAAAGGGTATAGGAAAAAGTTCAAATTAACACACAACAGCTTGATTTCAAGAATGATTGAAAAGACCAGCTGGTTCATGCATAGTGCTCCAGCAAATTTCATCCCTTTTCTAGAAGTCCATTTTTTGTTTGAAAGACCATCTGGTTCATGCTTGTGGAGGAACAACTGAAGCAATCACTGTGTTACAAAATTGGCTCTCTAGTCCAGGAACTTTCTCTATCAATGCTCACGAATTCTACAAATGCAAAAGTGTGTCCATTCAATGGGAAAATGTGGTTTGAGAGCATTGGCCCCTGCCTAAATACAACTTCACTCTATGGCTAGCAGTGCTTGGAAAATTGAAAAACCAAGAATCGACTAAGCTTCATCCACGGAAGAGTCCCATGATCATCTTTTATTGTCTTGTGATTGGACCTCCCTGTTATGGATGAGGGTCAAATCATGGTTGAGGATTACTCGGAATATGAATTCTCTGAATAGTGCACTTAGATGACTTAACACCAACGAGAAAGGATTGCAGCCAAGAATGAGAAGAGTCCCTTTAGACCTGATTGTGTATATGATTTGGGAAGAAAAGAATAAAAGATTTTTTGAAAACATTGTTAAATCTGCTAACACAATATTCTGTAAATTTCAGATCTTCTTTAACACAATTATGTTCTTCCATGGAAAAATCCACTTAGCTTACAATGCTCCTGAATGAAGTCTGCTCCTTTATCTAGATTGTTATCTTCTCAGGTATGAAATTATCTAGATCTCTAATTATTTTCTCAATTACGGTAATTCATATATTTTTTTAATTGTGCTAAAAACAAAAACAAAAAATCATGAAACAAATGTAAACTTGAGCTCCTTGGTGTCATCAAGAGAAAAAGTATTCAAATGCACATCTCTTTACCATCCCCAGTATCCACCACGAGTTTTATCTTCATCAAGTCAATTTTAGGTTTGTTTGGTAAGAAAATGGAGTTCGAAGACATAATTATGATTGAATCGGATAAGATTCAACAAGTCAAAAAAGTACAGATACTTGAGAAGACAAAGTTACCTTTTATCCTATCTCATGCATGCATCGAAAATAAGATGTCAAGTATCATATAATTTACAAGCATTGTATTACTATTGTATTTTTCCTATTAAAAACTTAAAAATTCAAAAAACCTGCAGTCCATTCGGCCTCTTATTATGCATGCATTTCGGTTGGACAGAAAATGGAAATTCAATTCTTGTTGAGCAACTTTCGTGTCGATAGTCGTCATGGATGATAGGACACAATTGGTTCGCCCGTGGATCCATCAACCTCAAAGACCGATTTGGATACGGGTTGTGTCATATTGGGCTCTACCAAGAGGCCTAGATATCTAAAGATTATGAATCTTAACTGATATTTTGTCACCAATCTCTTCTAGGGTCTAGTTATTGGACCTTAAACCTTAAATTCTCAACAAATGGGCCTAAAGTTGTTCGAGGGGGTAAGCCTTTTTTGCTACAGCAAGCGGACAACATACTTGGATCATCCTGGTTTTGTCTGTAACAAAAACTAGTTTTCCTCTGCTTTCCAAAGTTTTCTTTTCCTTTTTGGTCTTTCAATATGTTCATGATCAGTTCTCTTAAGTTGGTTTTCTACTCTAATGGGTATATGAAAGTTTTGATCTTTCTAAGCTTTTTTGCAAGCATTTGGCTGCTTAATTTTGATAATTTTTTCTTGGTTTTGTTGCGTTTTTCTTGCTTTTGCCTATGATGATGTTAAACTTTTATATGTTATCATATTCTATATCCATGAAAATAAATCTAAATCATAGGCATCTAAATAATGATTTCCCATAGATTTATGATTATTCAGTACATAAACTGAGGCGCCTAATTTGTTTATTTCATTATACAAGAATGCATACTAATCTAGTTGCAATGGGGATAATTCACTTGTTCAAAAGGAAAACCAGCTAGATGGACTATTTGATATTATTTCTTTGCTTTCCTTCATTCACTTTCCCTGCTGATTCACATTTCAATCTTCTATATGTTGCGAAATTTGTCAATATCTCTGAGGCAAAGTAATTTATTGAAGTCTGCTTCTGCCTACAGCTTCTCTAGTTAGTGTTGACTCTGAATTTTTTAGAATTAAATTACTTATCGTGTCCAAAATTTCCCCTTTTTGGTATCAATGTGATTTAGAATTTTGAGTGAATATGAACTAACTAAAGTTTTGTTGTGCCTGTGATGGATTTAGATATACTATGAGCCACAACAATGAAATAACCTTAATCTGAGGCACTGATCGTTCATTTTCTGGTGTTGCCAATGATTGTGTTGAACGTATTATGACATTACTACTTGTGATATTTATTTAATCATTTTATGTATTAGACTCTTTCTTTAAAATTTAATGCTTACAAGCTTTGACTCATTGGTTTGAATTTATGGTTTTGCAGAATTTGAATGTGTGTTACTCGGTTGTTTCTTGTTGTATAATTTTTAAGCCCTGTTGGAAGAATTTTATGCTTGTTTTCCTTAATCTCTTGGTAAGAACTTATTTTTCTATATCACTTTCTTGAATATATATATTTTTAATATAAATTCTTGATAGATGGTTTGCCCATGATGTGATTTACTACACGTATTATCAGACAAAGTGATGATATTTTCACCACCTCTGAGGCAAAACCATGGTTTGTTTTTTACCACGATCTTCAGCATAATATACCCTTCATGGTGGTGCTGAGTGTCATTTTCAAGAAACGTAAAGTTGTATTACATTTGTGCTGGAATGTGATGAACTTTGTAAATGCAGATTATATGGGGTCTTTGCAGCATTTCGCTCCAACTGCATCTCATAATGGAAAAAAAAAACTGTGGTATATAGAAGCCTGAAGCTGTGAGCCTACCAAGACTTGTATCTTAGGCTAATCTTAAATGGGATTATGTTAAGAAAAAACTCCAAAAAATCGAATTACATCACTAAAATGTTGAATCGATGGGTCAATAAACGTTGGAGTATATCCTAACAGGTAGATATCTCAGAATTGCAGGGGAAAAAACCCTTCAGAGATGGAAGAGTGTCATGAACAGATTAAGATTTTTTTTTGGGATTCGAGGAAACCACTGGAAAGCGCACTTTGTGGGTCCAAGCGAGTGAGTAAAACTCCGGCTGTCCTATACTCTTACAAGAAATGCACGTCCTAACTCGAACTCAAGACTTACTGTGCAGATCTCAAACCCTTTATCATCACGACATATTAAGATGCTATCTGGTTCCCCAAGATTTGACACTAGCTAGCTAGCTGCACACAATTTACACATCGGTGGCTTCAAAATCATGATTCGGAGAGAAGACATGTGTTTAGCACCTAAAATATCAACATGGATCATCAGCGTTTTGCCCAATTGAACATGTCAAATTCTCTCAAACGTGTCCAGTTTTACGTGTGCCGCACCGGACCGACTTTTTCTTTTTCTTTATTTTAATTCAACAGTAAGGCTATGTTTATGTTCGAAGAAATTGACATTCTGCAGCATAACATTTAGCTAGAAGGGAGCTATGGCTGCACTATTTTTGGCAAAAAGAGCCGCCATCAGCATCTATAGAGCTTCATCCATGGATCACCTTCGTTGTGTAGTGTCACCCAGCAGGGCTTACTTTTCAACGAGTCCAAGTATCTCTCTGCTATAATTCCTCATTTTTACACGCTGATCTCTCTCGGTATCCTAAAATATGTAGACACAAATCATATAGTTTGTCTTCACACTGAAAAGCATCGTCTAGCATTGAATTACATGTACTCCATGATGGAGACTATTTGTCGGTAGACCATTAATAACGCTTTGTTTTGCCATTACATTTTCAGGGTAACAGTGTAGCAGCAGAGACAAGAAGAGAAAAACAAATAGCCCAGATAAGAAGACACCAGGAAAATCTTATCGCAACAAATGATCCAACTAGGCAAGGCTTGCATGAGGCCAAGCAACAAGCTCTAGAGCCTGATGAATATACAGGGGCAGACACAGCCAAAGAAGGGGTTAGAAAAGCAAAACAAGTAGCAGACATGATTGGGGATGCGGCCAAGGAAACAAAAGATTAGAGAGACAGTAGGTGATGGAAATTGTTGAAGAGTTATAAAATGTATTTCAAAAGTCTATCCCATAATGTTAAACACAACTAACTTTTTAAGTATAAAGAGTATATATAAGATTTATTATCCTATATTGGAAAAAGAAAACTTTCATCAAGTGTTTATATGATAAAACTTGAAATGGGATATAACAACCACCAAAGAAAGTAGAGTGAGTTCACGCATATAAAAACCTTTGATTCGCCCCTTGCGCACGAGACAATGCTTATACTCTCTAAATTTTTGTTATTTTATTAAAATAATCTTTGATGATCCTTAAACTGAAATCATAATATCTGTAATAATTGTATTGTATCAACCAAAAATTAAAATGGCTGTTACATCATGATTGCCTATAAATACAATGCAATTTTTTCATACAAGACACAACCCGAAATACTTTTCTCTTTTGCTCATTTGCTGGTCTTTTTTCTTTCCAAGTTGTTTCTGTGCTACCCTCTTTTATTGAGGAAGAGCTTGTTGAATCCTGAAAAATAACGTACTGTTAGAAAAATATCTTTAAGAACACCTCGAGTCCACGACAACAACAGCAATAACGTGGAAGACCCAGTGGTTGTTGAGGTCCATAAGATTGATGGACCGGTTGATACAGTAGAGTACAGAAATATTTATTATTTGAGAAGAATAGGTGACAGAGCAGTTTGAGAAAGCATTTGGTAGCAATCACCATGGTCTGTTACAATGTTTGCATCATGCTGGCTTAATTAGAAAACAATGGATGTGTGATAGGACTCGCACTAGCTCATTTATGTTTATCTTTATTTTCAGTAGGGTTTCTGAATTGAGATACAAGGGCTTCAATAATTTTCTCTTAGCCCTCAATCTTGAAAAAGTTCAAGTTCCAGAGTGTGCTGAGAACTGTTAAGTGAGGTTTCAGAATATCATTTATATTATTCTCACGGAGAATGAGACTTTTTTAGCGTTGTATTCAAAGGAGCTTTGTTCATTTCCTTCATGCAACCACAAAGGATTCTAGAACTTGAAGCAGAAAAAGTTTCGAGCCATGAACTGACTCACTCTCTACACTAGACGACATTTTCTTACTAGAATTCTATCTTCACGATAGAAAGTGCCTAAATTTTGTCGAGTTGCATTGTTGAAACAAAAAAACATCAGACTTGGAATCTTATACGTTCTTACTTTGGCCATTAAATTGCCAAAACAAATTCCAAAGTGAAAAGGATTGGTGAAGTGTGACACAGATAAACTCCAGGACAAAGCCATTGAAAGCATTTTCGAGGGCAAGCAAAAATGACCATTTTGAAAAGATGATAGGCAATCCATACAATCCAGCACTTCACTCGTCATTTATTACCTATAAATCCATTTTGAAGGGCGATCAGAAAGAATCAAAGAAGATGACAGGTAATGTAGATAGGGAATATGGATCACCAGTTTTTCTCTCCTGTCATCACCATGATTATAGCACTTGGTTTTCTTAATATTTTTTTTAATGCTTTCTTATTCATAATCGGAATGTTTAAGCTGACTATGGGGTGTTTGAAACTGTGTTCTAAAATCGTTTTTTTTTTTAAAATGAAAATTTTTTATTTTTAATTTTTAGTTTAAATTAAAAAAAAATTAGTGGTTTTAGATCATTTTCATGTGCTGATATCAAAAATGATTTTAAAAAAACAAAAAAAACATTATTTTGATGCATTTCTAAACAAAAAAATACTTTTAAAACCAATCTCTATCACGCTCCCAAAGAGTCATATATAGCCTTACAAGTCGTACTTCAAAAATGATTTAAAAAAAATAAAAAAAATAATATTATTTTGATACATTTCTAAACGAAAAGCACTTTCAAAACCAATCTCTACCACACTCTCGAACAGTCAAATGTAGCCTTACAAGTCGTACTTCAACTAAGACTTTTATTTTTATTTAACAAAGATTCATTCTTAACTAACTAAGATGAAAACTAATCAACTGGCTAACTCCTAATAATGATAAAACTCTAATACATAATACTATTAATGCTGTAAAGTTCCAACAATATTAGAATTCTTACAAACTCTAAATACTATGAACTCCAACACTCCTTAATTTTCAGTATCAACCTCTCCTCGTAATATCATGCCTCAATAGTGTTGATGTCATTCGTTTTCCATCACTACCAAAGATTGACAATGACAGTTTCATATTCAACATCAATTGTATTCTTTTTAATTATGTTTGTGTTTCCAAACCTTCAATTAGATTCATTGTTTTTTCAACTAAGATTGATTTTTGGGCTTTAACATATTCAGTGGTTGAGTATGCCATCCTTGTACTCTAGCAATAAAACTCTTATATATTCGGATTTTAAGCCATGAATGATTACTGGTTTTCATTTTTATTTTACCGATAGTTGTTTCAGGTTCTAATTTGGAAATCTAATGAATGACATATTGATTTCACCTCATTAATGTATTAAGGAATTCTCATATCTTGCTGTATCATCAAAGTTGCAATCTGACATCATTCTTCTTTGAGAAGAGACAGGCAGCAATGTCCCATATTTGTTTTGGCGTTGTAGCATCCTGAATTTGCTCCAACATCTTCTCTATAATCATGGTTTTCAATGCAAAAATTGCCTTGCTGGCTTTAATTCTCCGCTTGCGTATATCTCCATTCAAATCTTCAGCTAGTTGTATGTTTTCACTGACCTTGACTACTTCCCATAGATCTTGACCTGGATGTAAGACATCTTGCATGTTGACCATGAACTATAGCTCTGATTGTTAAGCTTCTTAACCCCTCCAACAATTCGAAGATCTCCCATCTCTGCTGCTCAAAATAGTTTATAAGATGTTTCTATTGAACCTGTAGTTCAAGATTATTGTTACTCCTGTTTTTTGTTGAACCTGTAGTTTGAAATTGTTGCCACTCCTTTTATTTTCAAGTTGTAGCTGTTGTGATTTGCTGTAGGCTGGTGGCGGACTTGGCTAAACACTGTTTTTGCATCTTCTTACAACTGTTGGAGTGCCTCGTCTGCTACTGTTCATTGCTAGAATAAACAGCTACTACCATGGTTGTTAAAAACGCGTTTTGACTCGTAAAATCGTATGATTTCATACGATTTTATGAGTCCAACGTAGAAATTTGGTAAAATCAGGTTAAAAAATCGAAATCCGGCAAAATCGGTCCAACCTCGGGTAGAATCGTAAAATCGGATTCCGATATGTTTACTGTGCAAGTGCATTTATATGTTCTTCAATCTGTTGTTGTAAATCAAGGTCTCTATTGTTGCCACACCAACTTGTTAGACGCTGGAATTTATCAACAACTTGTTGTCGTGATCTTTTTCCAAGAAGGGCAACTACTGGTTCATTGTTGGCTGTTGTTATGTGCTGAAAACTTTGCTGTTGGTTACCTTACACGTGTGCTTGCTCAGCTACCGCAACTCATCAAAGAACTGATTTATTATTGCTTCAAGCTACTGTCACATTCTTGGAGTGATTTGCTGATCTAAGGCTACTGGATCTTTTCAGGAGGCTGCTGCTACCTCGGGTCTATCCTCCAATCTTCTGGAAAATAAATCTTCTTGTTGTTGTCATTGTTTCAGGAGATATGCCAAAACAATTTTGAAGCCAATCTTTGAACAAAACTCGTGCAATTAACAATTTTTCATAACAATTTGATTATTTTTTGTTTTAAATTATTTGATTTTGTGTTTCTGTATTGGCTTGATATATTGATGTTAAAAAATAATAATAAAAACAATTTAAAAAGAAACTGACTGTACAACAGCGAACACTTCTTTAAAGACTTGAAAGATATCCATCCTATCAAACAGCTGTTTGGTTCTCTTTATAGACAAGAAATGTTATTCTCGAAAACAAAGTGATGATCCATTCATTTGTATTCTCTTTTTTTCCTTCATCAACCATCAAATCTTCGTGATTCCCAGCTCAAACAAATTAGAGAATCTGGAGAGAATACAGGACCAACATCCAACTCCAATATTGAGAGTAATGGGAACTTTATGGTAGTCAAAATCATATGCAAAGGTCATTCCCTTTAATCTGTTATCTAAAAGGAGAAAAGAAAAGAGAGACGCGGAAGAGTGGAGGGGTGAAAGGTAGGTAGACACAGGACCATGGAATCACACTTGTGAGTGGTGGAAATGGATTGGGATTTTTGAGAGTTCCCATTTCCTAAACATAAATCTCATTTAATAATTATAGCTCAAATTAGCTCTGTTGAAGGGTTTTTTATTTATTTTTATTTTCATTTAGATGTTTGCAGGAAATTGAAGTAATTGGCAGTGGTGTACGACCTTTTCTTCCATGTGATTTGAACTCGCGCGAGACCAATCCTTCTCCACCTACAAGGGTACTAGTATGCTACTCACCCGTGCTAAATGTTTATATCTGTGATATCATCTGCCATTTTTCTTGCAGATTACAGAAAATCAAGATGTTCAAGAAGATTGGTTGTAGATATCTGAATGACATAATTTCGAGAGATACATAATTCTTCATGATTTGATCTTGGCTTATCATTAAACATGCCTTTCACATATATTCCTTATGATTGTGCTATGAACGCTTAATACTAAATTGATCAGCTTGGAATTTCTCTATGATAGGTAACAACGAATCGCATTTTCCCAAAGAGTGTAGCGTGATAACAGAGAACTTGCGATTTACACGGTAGTTTTCGAGTTCGAGTCAGGATATGTATCTCTTGTAATAACCTGGGATAGCCGAGGTTTTACTCGCTCAGCTCGGCTCACAAAATGCGTTTCTGGAGGATGAGGTTTCCAAACATTCAAAAAAAAAAAAAAGTAAGAGCCAATCACATATAAGATATGTGCAGGAATAGGAAGGATGCTTATAAGCATAGGTCCTTTTTGACTGCTACAAAACTATATCTGTATCTGCAAAATTAGCTCAGCCCTTAACCTCTCACTATTAGATGTATAAACAAAAGCTTTTCTCAAATTCTAATGAGCTATACCGCCTTGTATGATTTCAGCTGTCCATCTGTTTTTCTCAGACATTTGCTAAAGTTTTCCATTTGTGCTTGCTGGGTACAAGAGCCACGTGAGAACTTGTGTTAGGTCATGTCACTGCTGAGAGGTTGTCTTCCCAACAATCGTGGCATGTACTACGTTGTCTCAAGGCCACCACTCAGCCATGTCCCGAACTTTATTGCACAAAAGACCTTAGACTTGTACCTTAAACCAACGCACTGATAGAAAACCAGGATTCAGTCGCAACACAATAATCTTGAAAAAATGAATTAATCAACTCGCACCTGGCCCTGTGAGTCATGCATCCGGTAAAAGAGACACGAGGAGAAAAGATAAGAGGAATAAAGGTTTGCATGAACAAAAGACTAGAAAACTATCAGTCCATTTCAGCAGAAAAGAAGCATAGGGTACTCTGCTACAGTGCAATGCTTGTCCAGCCAAGAGAAGCACAATATTGTGTAAGCATTGATTCTGTACCAATACATTAAAGGGTGCACTAAAATTTGACAAGTCCTTCTCATGCCTCTGCCATTGATGTAATGTTTTCACTAACACTCACTTGAGTGCAATTCAGTGTCTCTGAATTCCGAAGAATTGGTGATGAAAAACAGAATTAATGGTTTAAGGGGCCCTTTGTTGAACATAATCCAGTCCGTCTGTGTTTTGATTTCTTCTTCAGGAAAATTGAGTGATCAAATCTGTGATATAGTCTAGCAGATGTTCGAAAACTATATCCTTCCGGCCGTCCCATGTTCTAAATTTGATGAACAGCCGATTTGACTCGAAATCACCCAACTTTTTTCTTCCTCCTTTCATTGACAGCCATCAATCCTAATTCCTACCTAACCCTTTTCGTGTCTATAAGAAAAAGTTAGAAGATTTACCAAAACATGTCAAGTGATTCATTTGGCATAAAATGCACCTGCTATATTACCAGAATTTCATACTTTTTTAAACCAAATTGCTTGCGAATTCCCTTTCTAAACAATGATTGCTCAGGCATGCTAATACCGTTTAATTTCGTTTTCACCTCCAGGGAAGCAATAATTGTGCGTCAACCATACACATGTAGTGTCAAATGTCACTACAAGCACCAATTACAACGATTAAGCAGAAAATTTATCTGTCACAGCAAATCACAACAAACAAAATCCACACTCTTTTCTTTAAAAATTCTAATCATTCATTCATTGTCCACTGACACCATACATAGAAAAACACACAAGAATATGTTGCTTGTGGTCCTCCCAACTTTTTTCACCACTTCCTTTATAATCTCTCCCACAGACCTTCATTTTAGTACATCAAGTGCCACTCCTCAGCTTGCAAGCTATCACACAATACCTCAATTGTGTAGTATCCGCCCGAAAATAATGGACGCTAAGACTCTTGAAGGGAAGCATAACAGTTTGAAAGAGAAAATGATCAACAAAGATGATTTCCTGATTGAGGATGAGCTGGAGGATGACATGGAAGAAGATGAGGGTGGTTTTGCCGATGATGAAAAGAAGAAAGGAGCTGGTGTTATGTATGGGAGGAGAGGGACTGGAAGTGGCGGAGCGTCTTCACCATCTTGCCAAGTGGAGAAGTGTGGATTTAATTTAGCTGATGCTAAGAGGTACCACAGGAGACACAAAGTTTGCGAGGTTCATGCAAAGTCACCAGCTGTGGTTGTTGCTGGCCTCAGGCAGAGGTTTTGTCAGCAATGCAGCAGGTATTTCTGCTCATGCGATTTTGTTTATCTATCTTTCTATCAGAAGAACGTATTTTCATTTACTAGTATGGATACAAATCATGCGACTTTGTTAGATATATGAGCTTTTGCTAATTAGTAATTTGTGTTTTCCCTTTCCATGCAAATTTCCCTGTAATTACACTTTCGACAAGAGGTGTTTCTACCAAAATTTAGTTGAAAGTCAATTTCAGCGCCTTGTAATTATCTTCCAGTGACTTGCTATGCATATGGTTCTGTTCAAGTTGCTTCCACCATTATCTAACCATGAGCCTTTGCAGGTTCCACGAGCTGGCGGAGTTTGATGAAACAAAGAGGAGCTGCCGTCGGCGTTTGGCAGGGCACAATGAGAGGCGCCGGAAGAGCTCGGCTGAATCTTATGGAGAAGGTTCGAACCGCAAAGGCGTCAGTACTCCATTGAAAGAGAGCCCGTGCAGGCCAGCTGATGAAAGAGGAAGATTTCAGATGAACATCCCACCCCAAGGAAGCTCCTCTTACAAGCGATCCCAGATCAGATAAAGACCAAACCGGCGGCATGCTCCCTCTCTTCTGTCAAGCAACAGCTTAATTCTACCCATGTTTGGGAACGTATAAGATCGACCACTATAAGGGATCGTATGTTCTAGCTTTACTTTAGTATATCTACTTGTTTTAATGCTGTCTGACAGAGGCTGCATGTATTGTGTGTAAAATGGCGTTTAAGGTTCTACAACCATTGGCTTAGTGGAATCTTAAGCTGTCCTAAAAAGAATAATATTGAATATGCGGTTTGTTCTTGCCTAACTGCAAAAGAACTTTGCTGGGTTCATCTTACTAAGAAAACAACAGACTTGGATCACTTCCAATTATTATTATTATTATTATTATTATTATTATTTCAATAGTAATTAATTTTGATAGGCATAGGTTTGTGGGGCACAACAATTCAAAACACAAAGAACACTCTATTAGTTTTATTTTTAACGTTGCAAAACAATTTTGAAAATATTTTTTTTCTTTTTTTTTCCTTGCTTGAAGGTATTTTTTATATATTTTGATATCGTTTTGATATATTAATGTTAAAAATAGTATTTTTTTTAAAAAGAATACTATTTCAACATATTTCCAAATAAAAAAATATTTTAAAAAATAATGGATACCGTAATATAAAATATATTATTAATCTCTCCATTTTTACCTCAAAAAGCACAATCATCCCGTTAAAATATCAAAACCATCATATAACCTCCTCTAAAAGCTTCCACAAACATATGAATCCCAAAACACTAATAAATCTTTAAAAGAATAAATGGATACAGATTTTTGAATGTCATGGCCTGATGAAGTTCATCAGAATTCTCTTTCCTTCCTTCTCCCTCATGGTTCTCTATTTCTCTCCATCTAGGGACCGACATGTATCACGGTTCTTCTGAGCATATTTGTTTTTAAAACAATTGACATAAATTCATAACATGTCTAGTTGACTCAATCAAAATTTCATTTGACAACAAAATCCAAGATGATGTTGTTAAGCAACAACATTATATTAACATAACAAATGCTTAAGCCAATTGTTTGATAGTGTCATGATCCAACGAGTCAATCTTAGAAACTTCATACCTAACTTCTTACCTATATCAATCTTTGAAAAACATTTATGGGAGTTTATGAAATGCGACCTACTCAACTTGTTGTGTTTAAAGGTAACTGGATGGACAAGAAAAACATAGTTTTATTTAGAAAAAAAAATCAAATTGAAATGTTTTGAACATTGAGTTGATTATAAATTAGATTGATCCTGGTCGATTCGAGTTAACTCATGAAATTCATGACCTAATCTTGAGCATGATCACAACAAGCAAATATGATTGGGCGATTCATCTTTCTTTTTCCTTACCTTTTATCCCCTCAGTTAAGCCTTCATCTGCCTTAGTGGGATGAAAGTCATGACTGAATTGGAGAGTCATCTTGAATGAAAAGGGCATGACGTTTCTAATGCACTAACGTGGGAGGAAGGCCATCTCATTAGGGAGGCTCGCGTGGATGACAACTGTTCTTGGTGTCATTAGGGA
The DNA here is from genome assembly GCA_025169955.1 of Salix arbutifolia. Lineage (NCBI taxonomy): Eukaryota > Viridiplantae > Streptophyta > Magnoliopsida > Malpighiales > Salicaceae > Salix > Salix arbutifolia. The sequence goes on along the minus strand of CM045917.1, from coordinate 26,656,413 downwards.
GGCTCGTTGTAGTTTTCTTTAGTTCCAATCTTTTGAGAGAGAAATCTAAACAAGTTTTTGCAAAATCAAGTGTCAATTCAATGACAAGATGCTTCTTTTGATCCAATAAGAGCCCCACATCGAACTTATTGAACAAACTATTAAGGTCAATCTCGAATAAAACTCACATGGCAGGATCAAATTGAGATGAAAAAAACTACATTACTTAAAAAAATTATATGATGTGCAAATTCATAATGCAATTGTGCGTGGACCACTTATAGTGGAATGAACAACATATTGCCTAGGTTTTTTTTGTCTTGCAAGTACTTGGCTCGTAACCTTCCTGTCTTGCAAGTTCATATTGGTAACCTTACAAAATCTATTTTAATATTTCAATATAATCTAGCAATTTTGGTGAGTGAAATCAAAACTAATTAATATTAATTTTAAAGATTTTATAGTATTTAATATCATGTGCATTTTTACTTTTGAGTTTAAAAGTATTTTATAGATATGAAAGGTTTAGATAAATAAATTATCAATCATGCAATTAATTATTGATAAAACTTAAAAATATAATTGAAAGAGTCAATAATTAAAAGAACACAAAAATCGATGTTCATAAGAATGATCAAGCAATCTATATTGAAATGATGCATAATTTTATCAAATGAGTCCATGACTATTAATTAAAAAAACCCATCATTCTCTACTTGACAAGGTTTTTTAAAAAAATAATGTTAAAAATAATATTTAAAATATATATATATATATATATATTATTTCAATATATTTCCAAGCAAAAAAACATTTCAAAATACCACTATATCAAACATACTATTAATCTCTCCATTTTTACCTCAAAAAGCACAATCATCCCGTTAAAATATCAAAACCATTTTATAAACTCCTCTAAAAGCTTCCACAAACATATGAATCCCAAAACACTAATAATTTTTTTTTTAAGAATAAATGGACACAGATTTTTGAATGTCATGGCCTGATGGAGTTCATCAGAGTTTTCTCTTTCCTTCCTTCTCCCTCACGGTTCTCTATTTCTCTCCATCTAGGACCAACATGTAATCACAAATGAAGGGCAAGGACCATTCAAGAAAGACTTTGAAATCTGAGGACCAAAGCTAATATTTAAGAAAGGCTGTGGTTAACGATATTGTTTGGCTCTGATGAACAACATAAAATAATGTCGAATCCACAGTGCAACCGAGTCTATATCTACAGTAAAACACCATCCTTCTTTTGTCCATAATAATAATAATACAATAATTTGGTAGCAAGGAAACATTGGACACGATAGTTGGAGCAACCCACCCTCCTTCGAGGGCTAAGGCTGACATCAAAGAGAGGGTTCGCCATAGCATTCAAACACACCAAGCATTGCAGCAGAACATGATAACCAGCTACTAATGTAGCAGAAAACATGCATGATAAATATAAATGTACATTTTATTACACACCTCTGAGAGTTTCTTATCAAACATGAGCGAGAAGAGGAATCCGGCGTGAGCTCAATGAAATTTCACAACTACACAGGAAATATCGTCTGAACTCCTCCTATTAAGTGCTTCTTCAGTAAGCCGCTTTGCTGCAGACAGCGCATCCTTTATGTTCTTGATAGCATCCACTGCTTCTTGGTTGGACATCACCTGGCGTCGAATTGAGGAACAGATTTTAGCCCATAAAAAGGCAAACAAATAATTTATCTTTCCAACAAAGATTAGTTTGAAAGATATATTAGAGGTAGAAAGTTCCAAGTAAAAGAAACCTTCCACAATCCGTCACTTGCTAAGATAATACAATCTGTATCATCATCAATCGTCTCCATTGCAACATCTGGTTCTGAACTCAGATGTTCCTTCAAGCTCTTGTCACCAAATGCCCTCGCCACTGCCAACTGTCCATCAACACGTGGGACATCCCCTGAATTCATAAAGTTGGAAAGTTAATTCCGATAATGACAGATTGAAACATCTATATAAGGAGATAGTCTAAAGGTATTGATACTGTAACAGAGAAGAATCACATGGCTGATCATAGTGCAACAGATTGCGTACTCACAATGGCTGTCTGAAAACAGTTGAAAATGATGAGCAATAAGTGCAAACTTAGTTACTAGAAAAGTGCAGTTCCATCAGTTTAAAAAGATTAACCCAAGTCTATCCATCAACAGGTTACAGGACACCAAATCAGTGTAATAACATGTTGCAAATTCTATCATTTAAAGCATCCACTTGCCCTGTGAAAGAGTGCACAATATGCAATCAATTTTTCAAAATTCCAGCATGCATTTGCAAGCCTCAAAACCTAGGCATTAAAAGCAGCAATGTCCTAACAATCTAATTTCCAATGCTCCAATTCTCACAACACAATCATAATCATATTTATCTTGAAACTCGGAAAAGCTCTTACCAGGAAAGTTTGACACAAAGCCACCTCTGTTCTCGATGTCCTTCCTTTCCATGCTTGGCTCATGATCAACTGAGAGTTGTTTGGCAACACCATTCTGGCAGATAACAGCTCGAGAGTCACCTACATTTGCTACAACCAGCTTCTGACAGTTAATTAGTATAGCCGTGACAGCTGTTGAACCTCCTTTACCCAAATCACCGGCTTTCTCCAAAATTGTACTGTCAGTAATACAATATGCATTCCTCATAGCCTTTTTTGGCTGTGTCCAAAAGTCTGGCTACTTGCAGGAAATATTCAAACAAGAAATAGACATTTATTTTAATCAAACCCAGCTAGAACAGCAAACTACAACGAGAACGAACAAGCAAAGAAGGGGAAATAGCAAGCATATTTAGTCCATCATGAAAGTTGAAATATCAATTTTCAGTCCAGTTAAAAATGAGAGGCCATTTAGCAACCAACCCTAGAATCCAATCCTATAACCATAGTAAAAAATTTAAACCTACAAAGTAGCTCACAAAATGATGCTTTAGTAATGACGTACAACACACAGATAGAATGCATTACCTCCTTTAAGATATTGTTGAACAAATGAGCTCGCAAATAATCAGGAATAACATGGCTCAGATGACCATCGAATATTGCAAATAAACCAAGTTCATTGTCATTGACTTCCTTAAATTGAGCAACAACATAATCTTCCATATCATGATGTGATTTCCCCTTTACTAAGTGAAAGCCATGTGTTATGTGCTTCGACATCTTACTCTTACCCTTTCCGCAATCTGGAGAAGAACCTAATCCAACCTTTTCCTGCAATAGGTGCATTCAAACTTTTAGGTAACTCACACAGTTAGTAATCCATTGAAAAATGCATGTGTAATCAGTAATCAATGTCAAAGAGCTGAACAAACCAAAAAAACCTATTAATTAAAAATACTTCCATAGTTGTTCAATTATAATTGTTTGAAACAAAAGAGTCTTACAATTCTTCTTCGAACGTGATGTCTTCCTCCCAAACAAAAATCATAGCAACTTGGTTAAAGATAGAAATTGTAAAGTCAAATAATAACTGCCATGTTCTTGGTTCCTTCCGACTAAAACACATTTTAAAATCCCATCTCATTGACATTATATCCCAGTATCACTGCACATTGATATTATATAATTTGTTCTACAATTCCTTATCTCTGAATGCAGATCGTGACTGTAAATGTCAAAATACTTTAATTTCGTATGATCATGAAAGTTCCCAACTCTCAATAAATTAGATACTGCAACAAATAATTAGCATCTGGCTAATGTTGTTAAAAGTACCCCCAAAAGAGACCAGAATCAGTGTGCTATGATGTTAAGGCTTACTATGAACAGTATCTCTAACCCCATCTATCCAAACCACTTCAAACATATAAATCAAAAAATCATGTCTTTAATTGTAAGTCCTAGTAAGAAAACACATTTATGAAGTCTCCGAGCACATGTAGACCAAGCAAGAAAAGATTCAAGAATTCCAGGAAAAAAACAAAAGAAAAAACAGGGCAAGTAGCCGACACATATATAATGGTTGATATATTGAAGATCTCCGATAAATAATTTGTACACTACAAGGATACATACATACCTTCATCTTGTGAAGGATTTCTTTGCCAATCATGGATAACTGCTAGTGTATGCAGGTGGAGATAATATATGGGGAAGAAATATAATTGTGATTTAGAAAATCAAGAAAGTGAAGAGAAAAAACCTAGATGAGGATCCAGCAACTGTTGACAACACAATCACTTCCCATTTTATTGTCCGCGTTTCCTGCATTTACTTGTGACGTGGTCTTCGCGCCACTTGACCTCTCTCTCTCTCTCTCTCCTCTCTTTCATTTTCTTTTTACTACGGTTAATCAAAATTATAAATTGTGCGTTATCTTTAAAAAATACATATATATTTTTCAAATTAAATTTATTTTTAAAATATAATTTCAAGTATAAAAGTAAATAGTGTATCAATCTCATCTACGAATCATAAATTTGGTGAATTAACTTCAGAAATTTATCATTTTAAAACATTATTATTTTAAATTTAAAAAACTGTAGTCAAGTCATTTAATTTTTAATTAATCAAATTAATATTTTATTAATTAATTAATGAAGTGACACTAAGTCATTTTTTATTTCGTTTTTATTTAAAACTCACAAAACCAGAGGGGTCCAATAATACTCTGATACTTGTGGTAATTACTAATGACTAATTACTAATTAGATGACGATAAGATAAGTTGATGTCATGAATGTGTGGTGATTGAGGTGTTTGAACCAATTGAATGGCTCCACGTGGATATCTGAGCTGGACCTCCCTCTCCCTCTTTCTTTGAATGGAAACAGGATGGGCCGGGTTTAGATCATTTGATTGGTTAAACTCATTTTACTTATGCCTGAAAATTTAGTTTTGGACTAGAAAGTCAAGGAGGTGGTTAGAACATAGATCTATCTTGTCTATGCACAACACGATTATTTTTTAAAATTGGTAAAAATAAGTAATACGTTTCTACATTTTTTTTTGCAAAAAAAATTAATTATAAAATAAAAATCTAATTTGTATTGAATGATATTTTTTAAAATATAATAAAATAATGACATACCAAACTACATTTTTTTCTTCTAAATATTATGATAATGATATATTAAATCGACGTGAACTAAATCTATTTAAGTTGTGAAATTAAAAAGCATGAAGCTCGATTCTCAAACAATTAATGTTGAAAAACAATTTAAAAAAGAGATAAAAAAAATAATAGTTTGAGTTAACATAAGTTAATTGGTCGGACCCATGATAAGATCTAAAATGAGTTTTTAAAATTTATCATGTATATATGATCACTCTTTTCACAATCCTAAGTGCTCCTCAACTTTATCAATTAATAATTTAATTTTTTAATAATTTGTTTTTGATATCAGTACAAAAAAAATAATTTAGAAATACTAAAAATATTTAATTTAAAATAAAAAAATTTAATTTTTTTTAAAATACAGTGTCAAATCAGTTATTGAACATTTCTTTTCAATTTTGCAGCACACAATAATTTCTTTTGTTTTTCTACCTATATGGGATAGAGATCTTATAAAAGATTTTGGGCTTCACCAAAGAATATCAGCCAACAATTCTTTTAGATTATTATTTTATTCACATCATTTATTTAAATCATATTAAAAAATTTGGTTAAAAATAATATTCGAAAAAAAAAAACTAAAAATAAGTGAAAGACTCGTTTAATTTTGTCATTAATCATATTCTTAAACAAAGTAATATGACTATCTAATGAACAAGAAGCTCCAGGTTTAGGCTCCAGATATTCTTTATAAATTTCCTATCTTGTTTGCTTACCCTCTTGCTGAGATATATATCCTCTCATTTACTTATTTGGATTATTTGGAAGTGTGATTAAGATTATTTTTTAAAGTAATTTTCATTTATAATAATATAAATTTATTTTTTAAAAATTATTTTTGATATCAATATATTAAAATGATCTAAGAACACACAGAAAATTAATTTAAAGTAAAAAGTAAAATAAAAATCATTTTTTCTTAAAATTGTTTTTGAAATGCGGTGTCAAACGGGCATATAGTTTAAGTGGTTAACTATCAAACTTATTCAAGATCTTCATCTTCAAACCATCTTGATGAAGTGCATGTTTGAGGGTATGATTGAGGTTGATTTCGAAAGTATTTTTCATTCAAAAATACATCAAAATGTTTTTTTTTATTTTTTTTAAGAAAAAATTTGACATCAACACATCAAAATGATCTAAAAACATCAAAAATATTTAATTTATAATAAAAATTAAAAAAAAATCACGTTTTAATTTACAAACACCCTTCAGCAGTATAAAAGGCACATCAAAGTCATAAATCAGGTGGATTTATTTTTGGGTGCTTTTGCTAAAAGATCGCGTTGGACTTTTTGGCTCAAAAATACCTTGAACATCCCACCGAATGTGATCCTCAAATACAGTGGTTCGGAATCAGTGTGCTGCTTTGCCCACAAACAATTAAATCACAATTGTTTTTTTTCTTTTTCTTTTTCTTTTTCTTTTTTTTTTTTTTTTTGGGGGGGGGGTATTTCTCCGCAGGAAGGAGGGCTTGTTACTTGTGTTCTCTTGAGAGAAAAGTAAACACAAAGACTTGGTCTTTATTTTTAGAGCAGGTGGATGAATTATTAACGTTTTGAAAAGGATGGGATAAATAGTGATTTGTTTCATCCACATACCAGTCAACCTATTTTTCATGTTAGGTCTAAATCAGATGGTCACTCTCAGCCCAACCAGAAAGATTGACTTTTTCAAAACAATTACTTCTGAATTTAAAAAAATTTATTATTTTTTAAATACAATTTATCGACATGAACGTGCTTTTAAATATCACTTGTATAAAATAATGTTACCAAAAACTAAAACAGGATGGATTTTAACTATGAACGAGAGTTTGGGAGGCGTCTGCGTTCTTCAGTCGTGTCATTGAAACTCTTGTTGTGTCATCTTCTTTTGAACACAATGTATATCAGCTTTGGCTCAATGATTCATTGTCAAAGAGGATTTTCGCCCCTTACTTTCTCTCTCATCTACGAAAATGTTAGTTTAGTCCTTCTTAGTATTGTTGTACTGTTCACGTATTACGTGAACAGTACAGAATAAATTAATTCATTATTGCACTATTCACATGTTACGTTAACAATAACAAGGCGGTTGACCAATGATGGCGAGAGACTCATTTGTCACCGCCGCTGGATTGAGAAGGCCGAGGTGGTTCTTACTGTGGTGATGATGGCATTAGAAAGGTGGTTGGAAAGAGCGTCGAAAAATTGCTTTTATGTTATGTTGTTATTGCTGCTGCTGCTTAATACCAGAGTTGTGAGAGAAGACTGGACCGATACAGGTGCTATCAGTGAAGAGGAGAGGCTGCCGATATTGAAGGAGCAGCTGTTGTTGCTCGCTGGTAACTACTACTACTAGAGAAAAGAGGGCTGCCGGCATGGTTGTTTTGTGAGAGAGAGTTATTGGTGTTGGCTGTTGCTTTTTTTTATTGATACTGTTAAAATATTGTTCCCCATGTATTATTTTCATGCTCTCGTATGCTTCTCCTCCCCCTTAGTTTTTTCTGTTTTCTCCCTGATGATCATCGTGCATAATTCATCTGTGTTCAGTGTGTGATTTGTGTTGTGGGCGAGAAGCATGTAAAAAATGTTTTTTGTACATTGAGATTTAACTTAGTTTTTGATGGTCCCACAGTTATAAAAACTGTGGGATGAGGTTATCCAAATAATTTAGCTCTGTGGTGAGTTTAATTGCAGAAGCCATCGTAGGGCCAAACACCCTATTATTAGGACACGGTACAGGCTTTCTTGTTTCTTAGAGAAGGATGAATCCAGGTGGAGTCGAACAAGAGAGTTGAAGAAAGAAAAGAAGATGAAGGAGCTCTCATGACATGATCCGAGAAACAACCAGGAAGAAGCCGGGCACAAATCTTGATTGGTGGGGAGGGAAACCTGGCTGACCGGTGGGCCTGATGAGCTGCGATGGGCCCAGAAGAAACCCAAAAGGGGAGACAAATAAATTTTCTGAAAGCTGCTGTCTCCTCATTTTAATAAAAAAAAAAAAAAAGTAGTCAATACAACTTGTAGATTTATTTCATCGGGATGGAGGAGCCTCTGCTCCCACCAGCACCGAGAAAGGCTTTGTTGATCCCATCATAGCATGCCCTCGTTAAAGCCCAAACATAACAATAAGTTATTAGAATTGATGTTGCTTGACCGACCACTCCTTTCCTCCATATCTACTAAAGTTATTCTTCCTTGCTTTACATGCAAGAGTATATTTGGGAAGCTGTGTTCTTCCTTGAAGAAAAACAAAAGCAAGTGGATATATGACTGAAGCCAAAAATCCATTTAACTATATAATGATTTAAGTATAATCCCAAAAAATAATGCAACAAGCCCTTTCATATGCTTGATCAAAACTAGGTGGAGACTTTTATATTTCCTACACACCATTAAGGCATGTTTGATGTTATGTTTTTAAAAATGTTTTTGATATATTTTTATATACTAATATCAAAAATAATTTTTTAAAAATATATATAATTTTAATATATTTATGAATAAAAAAACACTTTGAAAAACCATTTTTTCCACACTTCCAAGACATAATGATTTTTCCATGAGTAGAATTTGGTTAGTGGTAATTGAATAAAAAAAACAAGGGAGCCAACTTTGATGTTAAATTGATGCGTTTTGCATCAAACTCAGCCTCTACATTGTGTTATCCCAATCATTTAACACACATGTCTACGAAACATCCCACACTAACAAAATTATTAGAACACCACCACCCCCAACACCGTATACAAGTTAATTTAAAATTGAGTTGGCATGTCATCCACTCATGATTTTGTACACCAACCTAATTAATTAATTATCAAAATCTTCTCTTAATGGAGATATTAGTGTTATTTTATTAGCTTACTATTAAGAAAAAAGTCTCTAAAAGATATAGCGTGATGACAGAAGACTTGCGATTTGCACAGTAGGTCTCAAGTTCGAGTCAGAGTATACATCTTTTATAAAAGTCTAGGACAACTGGGGTTTTACTCGCTCATCTAGATCCACAAAGTATGTTTTTCAGGAAATTAGATTTCCTCGAATAAAAAAATTATTATTATAAAAAAGATAGAGAAGAGAATAATATATATAAATTTCTTTGATAAGAATATCTCCAAGTAACAAGCTAGTATGATATCTAAGTGCATAACACATACCCACCTCGTAATTTCTCGTTATTTTTTTATATGATACACAATTTCACATTATATATCATGAGTAGCTTGGGATATAATTACAACCTCGCACAAAAACCCCCACAAGGACTACTCCTATGGAAGGAAACCACCACCAAAAGACTAGATCCAGGGAACACATCTTCTCGTTTCCTAGCACTCCAAGTAGTCTAGATCAAGATTCTGATTTCGAATTCGGCTGTTTAACGCCGGAGTCTCCCTCCTGTGATCCAAACAAGAGCTCACCAGCTGATCATCTGTTCTTCAATGGCCGCCTGTTGCCTCATTCTTTTCCTGTACTTCAACAACAACAGCCAGCAACTACGCTGCTTAGTGATAGCATATATCGTGGGACTAGCAGAGCGAGCAGTGTCAGCTGCAGGGATTCCCTCATGTCATCGAGAAGCAATAGTACTAACAGTAGCAGAAGCAGTGTCAGCAGCGCAAGAACAAGCTCAAGTGACAGTTCAGAGAGGAGGAGATTTCAAAATAATATCAGTCGTACCAAGACACCTCTGGCTAGTAAAGCTGTCATGGCACAATTATATGGATCTTCTCAGAGGTGGCAGCATATCATGCCTGTGCCGGCTGCAGTCCTGAAACGTGAGGATTCACGACGAAAAAGTGGTGGGATTCTGGTTGAAGAAGGGTTGATCAGCAGCAAGAAACAAGTCGAGAAAGGGAAAAGGGACAGGGCTGGGATTTGGAGGAGATTTTTCAGGTCATTTTTGGTGGCATGTAGAGAATGCCATGCCATGGAACCATCTGCGAGGGATATCGACATGTTGCAAGAAAATATCAAGTCATGATTATCGCGAATATGGGGGCTTCTTTTTTCTTATGATTTTGCGCATGATTTGATTCGCACTTTCGAGTAAATTTCCTGTTACTTGTAGTTTCTGTGCTGCTACAAAATTCTGCCCTCTCTCAAGGAGAGTGCATGCGAGATTTTTTATTTTTGAATTTGAGTAAATACCACTCTTGAAAAATGCATTTTGTGTATCTACGAGTAAAATCCTGGTTGTTCCAGATTTTTACAAGAGATACAAAAATTCTAGTTGTTCCAGATTTTTACAAGAGATACACACGTGGACTCAAACTCGAGATCTACTATGCAAATCTCAAACTCTTTACCATCACATCAACGTAGTAACTAAGTGCATGCGAGATCGTAACCAAGAAAACATCGTTATTGTTTTTGATATGCGATTGATTGCTCAAGCCCGTCTCAGCAACAGCAGACACTTTGCGGGAAAGAGATTGGTAGGTGTGTTATTTGTGTGATCAAAAGCATGATTATAGACTCTTCAATCATTGTAAGTGTCTTAGGCATGTGGTGAGGAAGGATGGTCTTGCTGGAAACGCTCGAATTAACAGGAGCTAAATCCTTGGAATAATAATATAATGATGGCTGTGTCCTTCCTGTCAAAAATCTTTCAACTAGTGAGGTAGTTTGGTTTTTGCACAATGACATTAATCATTATTATATAGTTTAGGGATTAAAAAAAACATCTTTTCTTATTTTAAAATCACAATAAAATAATTAAAATAACATAATGAAATTAAAACTCACATCCATGTCATTTTAGTCTTTTTCACACTAGTTTTCTTGCTATAATAAAATGGGCTAAGAGGCAATTTAATATTTTAGTAAACATGAGAAGAAGAAAAATAGTCGGTGCATGTAGCAAGTAAAAGGTGCTCATGCCAAAGTTATTAAATCCATTCCGTTCCGGCCGGAACGGACGAAAAATTCCGTTCCGTTCATAAAACCGGAACAAAACGGGGTCGTTTTTACCCCGGTTTTAATTCCGGACTGATCCAGAAATTCCGGCCCAATTCCGGCCGGAACGCCTCGGTTTTGACCCGGGCGTTCCGTTCCGGCTGAAGAGCGGAAGCTGGACTCTGGAGATTGGAGTGGAGACGAGTATTTAATGAAGAAAAGTTGAGAAAAAAGTGTAGTTGTCCGATGTGGGACAAGAAGAGTGAAGATTGGAGTGAAAGTATTTAATGAAGAGAAGAATTGAGAGTGTTTTATTTGTCCGATGTGGGACACATTATATTGTCCCACATCGGAACAATTTGTCCAGCCCACATTGGAACAATTTGTCCAGCATTCTGCTGGACAAATTATATATATATAATTTTTTTAATATATATATTAAAAACAATTATAAAAAATATATATTATAAAAAAATAAAATTGTTGTGTTGATTTTATAAAAAAATAACAATTATATATATATATATATATATATATATCATGGAATCACTCTTGAAAATCAGTAATATTAACTTTAAAATTTATACTTGATTTTTTTTTTATTTTTTACTTTAAATTTAAAAAAATTGATGTTTTTAAATCATTTTCATATCCTAATGTAGAAATAATTTATTAGAGTTGGAGCTAGTACTAGTAATATCGATGTTGAGTGTTGACACCAGTATTAGTACTGATAATCCTTTCAATAATAATACTTTTGATAAATGTATTAAAAATAATGAGGAAAATGACGGGCATGGGACTGATTTTAATTTATATAACATATCATCAAAATATTTATTTTAAATTTGTTAGTTTTTACCTAATGAAATTCTATGGACATAATTGTTTTGTAATGTATTTTTAAATTATTTTGAATTATATATGAACCTTAACTAATGAAGTTTTATAGCCATAATTATGTTGTATTGTATTTAGAAATATTTTACTTACGATTTTATGATTTTTTATTTATATCATATTGTGTTCCGAATTTTACTTATTTATTTTTTTCAAAATCTGTTTTTTTCTTTTCTTTTTGAACATATAATTTTCAGTACTATTCTCTTTGTAATTATCTTACTATGGTATTTACTATTTTTTTGGGATGCATAATAAGAAATTCTAATATTTTTATATTAATGATGTAGAAGATGTTTGATGTATTTTTTTTTTATTTTAGAACATTTTACTTTCATAATATTTTGGAATTTTAAAGATGTTTCTAATTTTGAGATTATGTTTGTATTGTATAATTTAAAGTTCATTTATCTTGAATTTAAATTATACTTGTTAAATTAATATTTTATTTTTTTCATATATATAATTAAATAAATATGAACAGTACAAAACCGGAACGGAACGCCGGAATACACCGAAACCGGAACGTTCCGTTTAAAACGGGGCCCGGAACGGGGCCCGGAACGGATTTTACAACTATGGCTCATGCCTTTCGAGCAACACGTGCGACAACTACCTCAAACAAAAAAAATTATTGTTTATTGTGTCATTTGATATGATATCATATATTTTTTTCTTATGATACGACGTTTGTGATCAATGGTAGTATGGTTTGTCTCCCATGATCTTTTTTTTTCTCACCCATTTTTTCTCTCTCATCCCCAAAAAATCACGACGCCCATGCAAAATTCTAGAGTTATCCTTAATATTTTGATATTTCAATTGTTGTCCTTACTCTTTTTATTTCTATTTTTTGTTCATCGTTATTTTGTAAATTCTTGATTTGTTTTCGATTACATTTTATGATCTATTATTTATTCCAATTTGGTCTTCTTTCTTTTGATTATATTTTTATTTTGGTCTCTTTTGTTAAATTGATTTTTCTTTTTCTTCTTATCATTCAATCAAAAATTAAAAAAAAATTGAATTTTGATCCATGTTATTTTTTCTTTTGATCCATGTTTGTTGTTTTCTTTTGGGTCCTTTTGTTAATTTGATTATTCTTTTTAATTTCACCCTTCCATCAAAACTCAAAATTATTTTTTATTTTCATTTTGACCACATTGATTTAATTGCTATTTTTATTTTATATCTTTTGTATAATTTAAATTATTTTTATATTTTATCATTCAATATTTGACTGGTTAAGAATTGAGTTTTATGATTTTCTTGAAAAGGTGCTTCTATTCTAATGATTTGAATCTCGGGTTTAGAAGGTTAACTCTAGTTACCATTTTTTGTTTACATAATTTCTTTTCAACTTTCATCATCCAAAAATATTTTTAAAAAAAAAAAAGAAAGAAAAACTTTGAGATTTTCTCTGGGTTTTTTTCCAGGTCATCCCGATCTCATGACTTGGGCCATGAATTTGACAAGCTAAGTCGGGTTGGCTCGACTCTTATTACTCAAGTTACAAGTTTATCGCACAAATCCAGGTCATATCAGGCCGGTGTTTTTATACAATTTCAATTTCATTATTTTATATTTAATGAAATGAGAATGGAGCTATATCAGTTTTTTTTTTTTAAAAAAAAAAAGAGAGAGGTTATTGTGATGTTCGTCAGGGACTTACAAGTTTTGTCTGAGCCAAACTGTGTAGAATTGGGATATAGTTTTTTAGCACAGAGTTTTGTCTAAACCAATCTCATGAACTTCACATATTTTGGGACATGAATCATATATTTATTTGCATCTAATCCCAGTCCATCCCCCCTGTTGAGCAAGCTAAAATGTATAGAATTGGGATCTCAAAATAAATAAAAAATAAATAAAAAGTCGGGGGAGGGGAGGGGAGGGGAGGGATTGGTGATCCAAAGACAACTTATGCCGGGGATGCACTCCATCCTACACATGCTTCGATAAGATGAGCAATTTTTGAATGACAAAGAATTGTTTGCGCTTCAAAAAGGTCAAGCAAACATCATACAGAACAAATGACATCTCCCTCTTAGTACAAGCACAGACTTGCTTGGCCTCTAAACCTGGCTCTTAATTCTACATTTTCCCAACTCCTGCGATATTTCACGACTTAAATTTCTTATTTTTATCTAATATGGCAGCTTATTTTAATATATAAAACCATATCCCACTCCTTTTTACTACCACTCTTTTCCTCATCCTTCAAGGGAGAAAAATAGAAAAAAAAAATTAAAAATATAAATATACTAATTCTTTTATTGTCCACACATGATTTTGTTCTCTTGTTGGTATATATAATTATATAATTTCATAATCTTCTAATTTTTTATATGTAATGAGGATAAAATTACATATATAAAAAATTAAACGAGGATAAAATTATATATATTGATTTTATCATCTTACATTAAGGGCCTGTTTGGGAGTACGATTGCGGTAGCTTTTCAAAGTGCTTTTCGTGCTGAAATACATCAAAATGATGTTTTTTATTTTTTTAAAAATTATTTTTGACATCAGCACATCAAAATGATTTAAAAACATCAAACCATATTCATTTAAAATAAAAAAAAATCAAATTTCGACAAAACACCGAATAAAACGCACAGCTAAACGGGCTCTAAATCAGATAGAGATTGAGTTTTTTTATTGAACTTGAATCTAGGATTTCATGGGTTAAGAATTCGAAAGATTATCCCTAGTCTTTAAGACTCACTTGAGTTTGTTTGGTTTTTTTCTCTATTATCATGTCAATGTTTTTTCACTTTCATCCTTTAGCTTTTGTTTATTTTTTTAAATTTCTTTTTTATTATTTAATCGAACCGAGATCATATGAGACCCGATCAAGGTCCAACCAGAAGAAGAATAAGGAAAGAATCAAGGCCCCGAGTCTAGTTATAACTAAATGTGTTGGGTGTATATCTACTCACCTAAACTCATTTGATTGTTCACTTACTTGTTCATTTTTTTCTTTTAGGTCCTTGCCTTTTTTTAAACTTTAGTCATTGAGCTTTATTATTTATTTTATATTTTTTTCCTTGTATATTATGTTAGCATATTTTTATCATACAATATAACTAAATGGGTTAGTCCATGCATTGTACACCCAAACTCATTTTGATTGTTAACTATGTTATTCGTCTTTCATTGTTTTATTATGTTGATTTGGATCTATTTCACTCACTATGCTCTTACTTATCTAATGTCATATGATATTTTGTTTATTGTTAATAAAACTAAAAGAAGAAAAACCAATTTTGACATAACAACAATCTTTTTTTCATTTGAGGTGTGAAAACTTCAATTCAGTCCCTTGTATTTCATTTTAAAAAAATTGATTTCTATTCTTTTAGGTTTTAGTTTTTGATCTTAAACTTCATTCTTCTTACATTTTGATCCTAGAATTCTCATAGAGGAGAGTAAGGTCATTTTCATAATACTTGGACTTTATAAGGTTATTATAATTTATCATTATTTTTCTCATGTTCAATTTCAAATAGATCAATTGTATTTGTTTTATGCATTTATAAGACTGGGAATTATATATACATAGCAATTAGAATCGGCGATAAATAAAATACAAATATATAAAATAAAAAAGAAAGTCAATGTAAGATTTTGATATTTATATCTGTTTTTATTCTTTGCTAAGAAGATCAATATCCAAGATTTAGTTTTTAATTAGTGTTTCAACTTTTTATTTATGTTTCATTTAATTAATTTTATTAAAAGTATACATTATCTTTTCATTGATTAGTTAATAAATTTCATGATACAAGAAAACACATCTAGAATGTTGGTACTTTTTTTTCTTGCATTAGAAATTAACTTGGATCTATTTAGAACATAAACTAAAACAAATGGGCAAAACACTAAAGTGTATCTAGATACAATGCAAATGTGGATTACACTATTAGTACTTGTCACCTATATATACATATATATATATAGAGAGAGAGAGAGGAGGGGGGGGTGATTTAGAAAAAAAATTATCTAAGTGTGCGGGCTTGAGATTCTAGACCTAGATGCTCCTGAGTTTTAATATAGGTGGTCAAGCATTTGAATTTGTTCTTTTTTTAATCTAACTTTTTCTACTTAAATATTGATTAATGTCACCTATTCTATTTTCTAAGTTATATTATTTAACTTTGTTTTAAAATAGTAATTGATGTTCTTACTCTCTTTTTTCTATAGTTTCATAATGCTTTGAAGAGATTAATATAATTCATCTCCAATCTTCTATTGTATATGTTTTAATTGCATTTGTATGAAGTGTTTATAAAAATAAAAATCATTTGTTATTAGTAGCAATAATTAATCTCTAAGAAAAAATAAACAAAAATATTGAAAAATAAAAAGAATTGGAATATTTACAAGTGCATTTATCTTTTCGTTCCTCGAAAAATTAACTTTCTGTTAGAATATTTAATTATTGTTAATAAAGTTTTTGATTAATTAATTCAATTATTTAATAAAGTATAATCAAGATGATTTTTTTCAATTGAAAATATTATGATACATAAAAACCTATCTATTGTGAAATTCTATAAATTAAAAACTATTATAAAATCTTACTTGGAGGCTAAGGGAGGTATAAGGCCAGCAAAAGCTATTTAATTAGTTAGGGGAAATGAGATAGTTGATGGAGAATGGGCTTTGTTAACCAGCCGTCTCATCGTGCACTTTGTGCTATAAAACCCAGCCCTGGAGAGAAAACTCCAAATCGACAGCAATGGAAATATCCGGCATTCTTGCAGCTGTAGCAGTACTTGTTTGCTTTCTCTTGCTTCGTTGTTGCTGGAATGAAATTAGGAAGTTAAACGGCAATAAAGAAAAATGGCCAATTGTAGGGATGCTACCACGGCTCCTTATAAATTCATCAAATGTGTACGATTATACAACGCAAATCCTGATAAACAATGGAGGAACTTCAAAGTTCAAGGGTCCTTGGTTCACCAACATGAACTTTGTGATCACTAGCGATCCTAAGAATGTTCACCACATTTTGAGCGACAACTTCGCAAACTATCCAAAGGGGCCTGAGTACAAGAAGATGTTTGAGCCTCTAGGAGATGGAATTCTCAATTCCGATTCGGAGTCATGGAGAGAGCAGAGGAGAATGATTCAGCTGTTCATGAAGAACAGCAAGTACAGAGTGTTGGTAGAGAAGACCATCCTCCAAAAGCTGGTTCAAGGCCTATTTCCAATCCTAGATCATGTCTCCAGAAAAGAAATATCGGAGATAATAGACATACAAGATGTGATCCAGCGATTCATGTATGATAATATCTGCATATCTGTTTTGGGTTTCGATCCAAAATGTCTCACAATCGAGTTTCCTGAGGTTACACATGCAAAAGCTTTTGATATCATGGAGGAAGCAGTATTCTACCGGCACATCGTGCCGGAGTTTTACTGGAAGTTTCAAAAATGGCTTCAAATCGGAGAAGAGAAGAAACTGAGTATAGCTCTGCAGATATATGATCAATTCTTGTACAAATACATCTCAGCAAAGCGCGAGCAAGTTCTAAACGAGAAGGAAGCTGCAGACTTCGACTTATTAACAGCTTATATCAGAGTTGAAATGAAAGAACATGGAAACAGTAAAGCTTCAAACAAGTTCTTGAGAGACACGGCAACTAATCTCCTGGTTGCCGGGAGAGACACCCCCGGTGCAGGCCTTGTTTGGTTCTTCTGGCTTGTCGGAAAGCATCCACCGGTAGAAAACAAGATACTGGAAGAGATTAGAGCAGCAAATTTTCAGCAGGAAAAAGATGGGAAGCTGAGGGTTTTCAGTGCAGAAGAGGTAAACAGCCTGGTTTATCTTCACGCAGCTGTGTGTGAGACACTGCGGCTGTACCCACCAGTGCATACTAATCACAAGGCTGCCATTGAAGAGGATATGCTTCCGAGCGGCCATCGAATCCGCCGGAAGATGAGGGTTTTGATTTCTTTTTACTCGATGGGCAGAATGGAAGAAATTTGGGGCAAAGATTGCCTGGAATTCAAGCCTGAGAGGTGGATTTCGGACAAAGGAGGTATTCTACACGTACCGCCTTACAAGTTTGTGGCGTTTAACGATGGGCCGAGGTCTTGCATGGGAAAAGACGTCAGCTTTAGTCAAATGAAGATGGTTGCCAGTGCCATTCTCTGGAATTATCATGTTCAAGTGGTTGAAGACCATCCGGTTTCACCAAGTCTTGCTGTTGTGCTTCAAATGAAAAATGGCTTGAAGGTTAGGATCACCAAAAGATGCTAACTTGCTAGCTGTTGATGAAGGGGTTATATCGTTTAGAACAGCATGGAATATTGCAATAAAATAAGAAATAAATGTGATGAAAGTAATATAATGAAAAAGTTCAAAGTAATGTATGAAAAATTAGAGTAAGTGATTGTAGTGTATCCCATAAGATTAAAATTGACTTTATTTTTTAAATTATCACATTATATGGATGTTTATGTACGTTCCTCGTGATATATACATAATTCATTTTAAATAATAATAATAATAATAAAAAGAAATAGTATGCCCCTTGTACTATATATAATATTTTTAAAACGTTGCACGATGATAATATATTAAATAATATATTTATTTTTAAAATATTAAAATAATAATATATTGAATCAATCATAATTATAATGTTACAAAGCATGAGATCATGATAAAACCCGTATCAAAACAAAATAAAGAATCTAATTCATATTAATTAGCCAAATATTGAAGACTAAAAAAAATATTTGATTAAAAGAATTGTTTTTTTATATAGAAAAAACTAAACTTAACAACAAAAAAAAAAAGCGATAAATAAAAAGATTTGAGATAACCCAGGTAATTTTTAAATGAACCCGAGGGAGTCTTCTATATCTTAGACTCTGGCTCAATTTAAAAACTCGACTCAATACTAAAGAAAAAAAAGTAGAAAAAAATGTTAATTTATAAAAATTGTCAAACTAAAAACATAGCAATAAAAAATAGAAGATGAAATCATAAAAAAAAAAAAAAAAAAACAACACATTACATCAACCTGGACTAATCATATGTAACCTACAATCCAGGGCATAAAGACCTCAATAACCTCATGAAATCCAAATCAAAACAAAATATAAAGCTCAATTTTAATCAATCAAATATTAACAATTAAAAATGAAAAAAATATATTTTAAAAAGGTTAAATTTAAAAAAAGACAAACCAATTTATTTTTAAAATTAGTTTAAAATCCTATAGAAAGAAAGTCGGAAAATAATGAAACTCGATCTCCAATAAAATCAAATGTTGAAGAATAAAAAATGAAAAAACATGAGCTTAAAACAACATATGAACTTAACTAACTTGGATCAATCTCTATAATCACATTAAAATTAAAATTAAAATTAAAATAACCCCCTGGAGGTAGAGGCATGCTAAGGAAATTTTGATTTTAAAAGTAATGAAGTCATTTTATTGTTTTGTAAAACGTTCAATTTTATAAAATCTCCTATACTAAAGTTAAATGTTTTTTTATTTTAAGAGCAAATAAATAAATATATTGTGAAGAAATTTGTAACTTGGCTACCCTTATCAATTTTATAATGCCACATAAACCCTATAAAAAGACCATAATAACCCCATATCCAGGTCATTGAGTTTTTTTAAGCATGGAAAAAAACATAATCTTATTGTATTCTAATAAAAGAGAATCATTTTAGTCTAAATCATGTCAATGGGATTGAAAAAACAAGGGTTAGACTTAGCAGCAAAAAATGAGATTTGTACAACTTTATACTGATTTGATATTGTGTTTTAAAAATATTTTAAAAAAAATACTTTATTTTTTACTTTAAATTTTTTTTTTTGTATTTATAAATCATTTTCACATGCTAATATTAAAAATAATTTTTAAAATAAAAAAAAAACATTTTAATTTTTTTATTAATAACAAACACTCTTAAAAACAATTTTAACCAAACTCATAAACAATCGCTAGATTTAGTAACACTGGATTTTGGCCAAGTTTATCAAGATCAATTATTTTTATTTTATTTTTTCCAAACCAACCCAATTTCAAATCAAATCATCAAAAGTCATAAAGTTCCAAAGTCAACCCAACCCATCAAACTAGGTCGGTTTTTAAAACTATGTTCCCAAGGTCCCAAGTACCTACACCAACCCTTGCCTTCCTTGCCCCCGAAAGGTTGGATAGATTACTAAAGAGCTAAAACAGCTCGTCCTTTGACGAGCTGTTCACCGTGACTCATTGTCACTGTGGAGTGGCAATTTGTCACGGTGAATCGCAGGTGTATGTGTGTTTTTTTTTTTTTTAACCGGGACTCTTTTTGTATTTTTTATGGTGGAAATGGACAAATAATAGGGGTTAGCCGAGTGGCTCTCTCGCGCGCTGCCAACACAGGCGCGCGCGAGTTCGAGGCCACCAAATCGAAACGAAATTCAGATTTCGTTTTTTTTTTTTTTTTTTTTTTTTTAATTGCTGGTTTTATCGTTTTTTGTTTTTTTTTTAATTACTTTTTTTTTAAAAAAATCGTTTTTCTTTTTTGTTATTACTGTGGCCGAATTCAAACGAAATTCTGATTTCGTTTTTTTTTTTTTTTTAAATACTGGTTTTATCTTCTTTTTTTTTAGTTACTATTTTTTTTTTAAAATCGTTTTTTCTTTTTTTTTTATTACTGTTTTTTTCTTCTTTTTTTTTAAAATACTGGTTTTTAAAAATAAATCGGTTTTTTTTTATTACTGTTTTTTTTTTAAAATTTTTTTTTTTCTTATTACTGTAATAAATCGTTTTTCTTTTTTTTTGTTTTTGAAATTACTGTCTTTTTAAAAAAAAATTCTTTTTTTTAGTACTGTTTTCTTCAAAAAACATATTTTTAAAAATGTTTTTTTTTATTATTAATTACTGTTTTGTTAAAAAAAATGTTTTTCTTTTTTTTTTTATTATTGTTTTCTTCAAAAAACATGTTTTTTTGAAAAATATATTGTTTTTTTTAATTTTTTTTTAAAAATGGTTTCTTTTTAAAAAAAAAAGTTTTTTCTTAATAACTGGTTGTTGTTGTTTTTTATTACAAATCTGATTTGTTGTTTTTTTTAAATGTTCTTTTCTGGTTGTTGTTTTTATTTTTTTACAAAAAAAAAAATTTGTATGTTTTTGTTAATTTTTTTTTTTAATAACTGGTTGTTGTTTTTATTTTTTTACAAAAAACAAGATTTTTTTTTAATAACTAAAGTGTCCAAGGCAACTTACGTGCACCACGACTAATCTCCGGATCCACTTTTTTTTTATAATTTTTTTTTTAACACAAGGATTTTTTTTGTATTTTTTATGGTGGAAATAACATATCAGAAGCTTTGGCCGAGCGGTTGTCCGCGCGCTGCCAACACAGGCGCGCGCGAGTTCAAACCGCTCGGACACCAAAATGTTATTTTTTTTATTACTGTTTTTTTTTTAAAAATGTTTTTCTGTTTTTTATTACTGTAATAAATCTTTTATTTTTTTTTTTAGTTTTTTTAATTACTGTTTTTTTTTAAAAAAAAAATTTCTTCTTTTTTAGTACTGTTTTCTTCAAAAAACATGTTTTTAAAAACGTTTTTCTTTTTTTTTTATTACTGTAATAAATTTTTTTTTTAATTAATGTTTTGTTAAAAAAAATGTTTTTTTTTTTTATTACTGTTTTCTTCAAAAAACATGTTTTTTTGAAAAATATATTGTTTTTTTTATTTTTTTTTAAAATGGTTTCTTTTTAAAAAAAAGTGTTTTTTCTTAATAACTGGTTGTTGTTGTTTTTTATTACAAATCTGATTTGTTTTTTTTTAAATGTTCTTTTCTGGTTGTTGTTTTTATTTTTTTACAAAAAAAAAATTGTATTTTTTGTTAATTTTTTTTTTTAATAACTGGTTGTTGTTTTTATTTTTTTACAAGAAACAAGATTTTTTTTTAATAACTAAAGTGTCCAAGGCAACTTACGTGCACCATGACTAATCTCTAGATCCACTTTTTTTTTATAATTTTTTTTTACACAAGGACTCTTTTTGTATTTTTTATGGTGGAAATAACATATCAGAAGCTTTGGCCGAGCGGTTGTCCGCGCGCTGCAAACACAGGCGCGCGCGAGTTCAAACCGCTCGGACACCAAAATGTGATTTTTTTTTTTTAAGAACTGAAAGAAAAAAAAATTAAAAATTGTTTATTTTTAGAATTTTTTTTTAATAACTGGTTTTTGTTGTTTTTTTTAAAATCTGATTTGTTTTTTTTTTAAAAACTATTTTTTTTTAAATGTTTTTTTGTTAAAAAATGATTTTTTTTAATAACTGGTTTTTTTTTTTTGCAAACAAAAAAAAATTTGTTAAAAAAAAAGAATTATCTTAATAATTGGTTGTTCTTTTTATTTTTTTCCAAAAAACAAAATGTTTTTTTTAAATAACTAAAGTGTCCACACCAACTTACGTGCACCACGACTAATCTCTGGATCAACTTTTTTTATATATTTTTTTCCCTATTTTTTTTTTCTACTTATACATTTTTTTTCTTAACCAAGGTGTCCGGGTCAGCTTACACGCACCACGGTTCTTTTTTCCCAAGTATATTTTTTTTCCTAGCCAACTGAGCGCGCCGCGAATAATCCCTGTGCTCATTATTGTTTTCTTTTATTACCTAAAGAGCTAAAACAACTCGGTTTTTCTACTTATACATTTTTTTTCTTAACCAAGGTGTCCGGGTCAGCTTACACGCACCACGGTTCTTTTTTCCCAAGTATATTTTTTTTCCTAGCCAACTGAGCGCGCCGCGAATAATCCCTGTGCTCATTATTGTTTTCTTTTATTACCTAAAGAGCTAAAACAACTCGGTTTTTTACTGTAGCCCGTGACTCATAGTCACTATTCATTGGCAATTTGCTACGATACATAGCGGCGCACATCTACCCTTTTTTTTTTTCAACAGTGTAATACATTTAATATAATAATACAAAGAATAAATCTTTTCAAAAAAAAAATCTTCAAATTTTAATTTTGTGCTCTGTTTTTGAAAGTTTATTTCTTAAAAAATATTTATAATATTTTGGTTTTTAATATTTCATATCTAATATTACTGGGCAAAAAATACAACTAAAAAAAATGACAAATTTACCTACATTATCTACAATTAAAAAATATTCGAGTCACTTCCCGTTTCGATTGCACTGTTTTTTTAGACGGCAGATAAGTAATTATAGCATGCAAAAAACTTGAGGCTTATTTCTAAAAACAAATTACAATATTTTTATTTATAATGTGTCAGATCTAATATTACAAGAGGAAAAAGACAACTCATAAAATTGTTTTGACAAATTTACATTAATTATCTACAATTAAAAAATCTACGACCCACTTCCCATTTCGATTACACTATAAAATATGTAAGACTGATTATATGTTTTAATACTTATTGGATATTATCGCCTAAAAATATATAGAGAGAGAAAACAATGACCTACGATTTCTTGCAAAAAAAAATTAATATCGGTATTCTTGAATACATTTAATATAATAATATGATTAATAAATCTTATAAATATAACTTTGGCTTTAGCTTTGAATTTAAATTTCTATTTTATACTCTTTTTTTGGTTCTTTTAATAAACGATAACCTTTTTTTCACATTTATTTTTTATTTTTTAATAAACGTCGTGTTCAAATCTTTTTCTTAAAACCGGTTTTTTTTAACCAGAGTTTCCATGACAACAAGTTTCTAACAAATCATTTCACCTTCTTAGTAAATTTTCTAACAAATTTTATCAAAAGTTTTTTAACAATAGCAATATTCAATCATTTTTTAGTTGAAAAAAACCATTTTTAACAGATTTTATCAATTACAATGTTACCAATTAAATATTAAAATAACAACATACAACATTTTTAAAATCAATCAATTTTCTACATATATAAAAAGGCCCAGCGGAGCGGGCAAATTCGCTAGTATAACCTAGATGGGGTGGTAGTCTGAAAATAAAATATATTGTGTTACGACTTACGATCGATCAACTCAAGATGCGTAAATTAACAAAAGAAACACAAAATAGTAAAAGATGAAAATAAAACAGGCAGTAGAATCCCCGTGCTAAAGGGAGCTCGAAAGTTTTTGTTTTTTTTGTTTTCTTCCCTTAGATACAAGTTCTCATCCTTTCTTCATCTAAAGACAAGCCTTGCAGATTTCACTCCAAGAACGTCTCCATGACGTCTGAATACACCCCTGCTTCAGGATTCCGGTACTCCACCGGATGGTGCTGGTGGTGATCGACCGATGTCGACGACGATGAGGTCATTCTTGCAGGCAAAGTAAAGCTCCTTTTGAACTTGTTCTCCATTTTCCTTGCACTATCAGGATGGCTATCCAGGCTCAAGAACTCGTTGGGATTCATGCCACCAGCATTGTTCATATTTGAAGCATCTGAATTTGGATTCGGACTCTTCCCTTCAAGGATATGAGGGTGGTGGCTGCGGTCTCCTTTGTTTCCTAAGCTCTCAGGGTTGAACAAAAGCTTGGCGTCATCTGCCCGTCCGGTGAGAGCATTGAAGAAGGACAGACCATTGGGCCATTTGATGTCATTTTCATGCTCTCCCATCATCTCTTCCATCCGGGTTTCAGATGAATGGGGAAGGATAAACATATGGGGCTCATCTTTGGCTTGTGGAAATCCAAGTCTAGCCGCAGGGTTTTGAAAATTCTGTGAAGAAAGCAAAGAACCTGCAGATGGAAGTGGTCTTTGGCCCCAGTTGAAAAGGGGCTGTGGTGGGCGGGTTGGCATTGCAGATTGCTTGGTAGGTATCGAGGAAGAAGATGAAGTGTTTCTGGTTGATGAAAAGAGCTGGGAGAGGTAGAAACCAGATTGGTAGCCAAGAGATTCAAATGTATGCCTCATTCTTAGTACAAAATGAAGGTCTTCAGGTATCTGAAAAATATGAATGGTGTCCTCATGGAATCAAACTTCACCATAAGTAAATAAAAGCTATTGTGCATACATTTGAATGAGAGTAATCAATAAAGATCTTTAGGGAAAATTACTTTTCAAAATTAATTCCTGAAAGAAAAATAAGAAATTAAATGACAAGTTCTCAGAATATATATATATATTACAACTCACAATCTTGCAGGAGCCCAGTTGTAGAAGGCCATGGCCAGCTTGTATGACAGCAATGGTCTGGTCAACATAAATAAATTCGGAACACAATCTCAGTACTGAACTGTAAATATATATAAATATATATATATATACATATGAGCCTGATAACTGTAAATAAACTGCATGTTTTGGTGCTGACCTGAATACCAGACTCAAATTGATCTGTCCATTCCGATGGAAGCTGCAATCGAAACATTCAGAAAGAGAAGGTTACTATCAACCTTAAATATGGTGCCATCTAAGCTTTAACTAATAATGAGGCACATTAAATTCATTACACCACTTTCTGTCCAAACTTCTTACAGGTTCCTATCAGGAAAAAAAACAGAAAAAAAGGATTTATGGGTATTGTTGCATACAGCATCAAATGAACTTTGCCAGTAGTTGGAAATATTTGGTTCGCATTCAGTAGGTTCTTTGAAGACCCATTTATGACACTTATCCGAAGCAACCTTTCCCATTAACCTGCTCAGATGAGATTAAAACCAATCAAAACACATGAACAACATATGTTTTTCACTTTGCTAAGATAGAGAAGAAGAAGACGAAGATGGAGAGAGAGAGAGAGATTGTGAGAATTTAAACCAAAATAATAGCACCTACCCAGTACCCACCCTTCTCCATAATTATATAACTGAATGGACATTTTGCTGAATGCTTTCCTGACAGGATCCTCTCCGTCAATTTCTTCCAGACAATCTCCGACTCTTCCTCGGCAGAACCCATCTTCCCACATCAACATCCTGCACAAAATCTCACCGGTCAGGAATTAAATTCATATTGACAGACCAAGACTTCACTTGCTTAAAAGTTAATTAAACATAATAAATCAAACCCCGTTGCGATTGATATGTGCTTATTGATTAAACACGGTGCTTGATTGCACTGTGATATCGATTATTTTTTTAGGTGATTTTTCTTTGATAATCTGTTTTTTTTATGTTATATATTAGCATATTAAAATTATGATCTCAAAACATGGGAATAAATTAACTTGAAGTGAAAAAAAATGATTTAAAAAAAAAAAAAACAATTTTAAAATGTAAAGACAAAACAGATTCTAAATCTTTTTTTGTATTTCTTTCAAGAAGCAAAAGAGCAATGCTTTGTTTGGTTACTAAGAAAAAACCAGAGAGAAAAAACACAGAATGAAGCAGCGAAACTGCAACTTGAGGGAGCTTTGTCATATACTAGGAAAAGTATAAAGAATAACAACTTATCAGAGTATCGGTCCACTACCTTCCCATTTTCTTTGTTTCATTCGTAACAAAAAGAGAATTTAAAAAAAGGGGTAAGAACTCACAAGCTTCCATTATCATCTCCAACCTTGCAACCATTCCCACCCCTAACTCTTCTGCAAAAAAGAAAGCCAACCCATTTAAGGAAACAGTTGAAAGACAAGATTTGCAGAGCAAGAAACAAAATGAGCAGCACTGTAGAGATAGAAAGTTTGAAACTTTAACACAGAAAGGAAGATATATACGGGCGAGGACGAATAGTCCAGAAGACAGAGTAAGTCCAGTCTGAGTTGAGACAGACGCTTCTAAGGGCCTCATGAAGGGCCATCATCCCAACAGCTTCTTTGCTCCTATCTGCTCCTCCTGAGCCCACCATCTCCTTGTCTCTCTCTCTCTCTCTCTCTCTCTCTCTCTCTCTCTCTAGAACTCCCTCTCTCTCTATCCCTTCGTTCTAAGCTCTTTCACTCCACAACTTCACAGTTTACCTTTGTAAACAGAAACCCTTTGAGCGTTTCTTTTGTTTTTTTTCTATCTCCACTTGCTGAAAAAACCACTGTCACCTCCACTTCTTACACAAACCTCATTTTGCACTTGCCTGCTTATTTATATCTTCTTCTTTCTTTTTAGTTTCTCTTTAGTGAACTCTCTTCAGGAGCCACAACGATGAATGGACCCCTTTTCTCTCTTGTTTTTCTTGATGAATCACTCTCTCAATATGTGTGCACAGTTCTTTCTGCTTGCCCCTGTAGTACTACGGGTTGGTGATCTCGATCAAAGAGGTCTGGGGTTAAAAAGAGAGGCGAGGGGGGGAGGGGGGGTCCAAGAGGATGTTCTCTTTTCTTAATTTGTTTTCTTCTCCTGTCAAGACTTAAAACCATGAAAAAGGGGGTGGGGACAGCTGCTATCTTCTCTCTCCCCTGCCTCTTGCCAAGAACAGGGAAGGGAGGGGTAGAAATCTCTCTTCAACAGGGTGAAATTGCTATTCTATCCCTTTTCTTTGTTGGAAATCTCAGTTTATGGTATCGAGGTTAGGTTCTGGTTGTTCTTGACTTGGTACTATTTCCTCGTGTTGCCTTCTGTAAAGGCCTTGCTCGTAAGAAAAGGTCAACAGGGATACCCAGCAAAAATAATTATTACACACACCACAATCCAATGTACAGTGACCATAATACACAATCATGGTAACTATAATTTCTGACAGAGATTAGGAGCCTGTTTGGCACAGCTGTTGCTGTTGTGGTTGAGGTTGAAAAAAAGCAGGTTTGTGAAAAGCGCTTTTAGCTGCGGTTCGTAACTGAAATTTGTGTTTGGTTAAAACTGTGGTTGAGATTGAGTTTAATGAAAAGCAGTTTTGTGTGTTTGGTTACCATGCTTTTCATATTGCTGTCAACTTATGAAATTAATTAAAAATATACACATGTATATTTTTTAAATATTGTAGATTTAATTATCATAATAATAAAATGTAATTAATAATTAAAGTAAATTAGACACTCATTTTTATTCTCCCATCAAATTTCCTAAAATAGCAAAAATGATGATTTCGGGGCCTAAACAATGGAATTCGGCCAAAAAAAGGCATGCATCAGCAGCAAAGCTACTGACTTCCTCCGGAAACGCCGAGACACATCAACTGGGTGAGTTTTTGCGTCAGTCCAACTTCAGCGCCCGAACTGCGGAAATTCAGTTGCCTTTGAATTTTGGATACTCTCTCTTGAGCATGTACGTCTCTGCCACTTGTTCTACATCACTTTCATCAGAGTTGATCTCTATATACATAATTTTTAATTGTTTAAAAACATGATTTTTATATTTTTTTTAAACATTGGACTGGGCTTGTCCCAAACTAAATGGGCCGGTACAACCAAGTTGGGCCAAAAGGGCCCAACTAAGCTGGACTTGGGCTGGGCCGAGAGCAGCCCAGCCCAGCCCAAGAGTAAAAAACAGGCGCAGGCAAAAACGCACAAAACGGTGCGTTTTTGCCTTCGTTTTTGCATGAATTAACAGGG
Organism: Salix arbutifolia; assembly: GCA_025169955.1. Lineage (NCBI taxonomy): Eukaryota > Viridiplantae > Streptophyta > Magnoliopsida > Malpighiales > Salicaceae > Salix > Salix arbutifolia. The sequence goes on along the minus strand of CM045917.1, from coordinate 26,628,148 downwards.
ACATGCTACTGTTCATGAAATGGTCGACTGTGACTAGAGGGTGAACGACCGGTACCGACGGGTAGAGGAGGACGAGGTGGTTCTCCCTGTCGTGGTGGCGTCGAAAATGGCGACCTGTGGTGGCTGGACGAAGCGTTGGAAGTTGTCGGTCACAACTGTCGTTCGCCTCTGCTACTTCGTTGCTGCTTCCCGGAGCTGGAGAAGAAGGCTTGGGTGGTGGCGTGAGCTCACGGTGGATCTGGTGCTGCTTCTGGCCGGAGCTGTTGCAGGAGTTGGCGAGGAGAGAGAGAGCTTGCTGTGCTGCAATGGCGAAGGGAGAGAGAGAGAGAGAGAGAGAGAGAGGCTGCTGTTGGGGAGAGACAAGGATGAGCTGGCGCTGTCAACCTTGGTGGCCGGTGTTGCTGTCGCCGGAGTTGGGGAAGACGATGGGTTCTCCCTGCATGTTATTTTTCATTTATTATTTTTCTTTGATATTGTTTTCGTTACAGTTTTGTAACGCAAAACGCAATGTGAGAAGCATCTTACAGGTGCTTCTCAAATTGCGTCGCAATTGTTATTTTTGTGGTGGGACCCACCACAAAAATAACAATTGAAGTTTGGTAAAATCAGTTTTTGGCGCTGCGGTGAACCGCAACACAGGTCACACCGCAGCGCCAAACACCCACTAGGTTTACCGAAAAATTCTTCATACAGAGCTACCAGCTTTTCAGAACGCTACTTCACAGCTCTTATCTTTCTTTTGGTGCGTAAGTTTTAGGTTTTCCAGTGTTTGAGATAATTATAATGAAAATAAATTTTAAAAAATATTGAAAACAAATATTTCATCGCTGCTGCTGCTTCGAACCGACCTCAAATCAGGCTGTTGACATTGGCCTAGTGATGGTGTGGTACAGTGTTGACTTGCTACTCTTTTGTTGGATTTGAAATTAATCTGTGCCCCAGTTGCTATTAAAATAATATTTTTTAAAAAGAATTAACACGTTAAAATAATCTCATATAAAAAGTTTTTTTGGAAAAAGGCTTACAGCTAGAAAACAAATGGGGCTACAAATGTTATTTCAAACACATTGAGAAGCTGTTTGGTACGAGTTTCACCCGTCGTACTGCAGCTTTTAGTAAAAAAAAATTCATTTTAAATAAATATATTTTGATGTTTTTAAATTATTTTGATGTGCTGATGTCAAAAATGATTTTTAAAAAATAAAAAAAATATCATTTTGATGTATTTCAACACGAAAAGCACTTTGAAAAACTACCGTAACAGCTCTCCCGAACATGCCCGAATTTGCATAAACTGGCTCTCATTAGTCTCTTTTTATCTGATTAATTCCATAAATTATGAGATTAATGTTTAGTTTAAAGCAGCAAAATGATTTTTAAACACCTTTTTTCTTGAAAGAAAAGTAATCGTCACGTGTATTTGTGTTTTGTACGAGAATCACTAACGTAAACTTTATGCATACAACGTTATTTGTATCATTGGATTTCTATATATTATTGTAATTGTGAAGAAAGATTTGGTCTTTATAAATTAAACATAGTCGAGGATTAAAATTAGGCTGATTGCATATTAGATAGAAAAATTATTTGCTTTCACATGCATGTGAATAGAACTAAAAGAATCTATGGTAGAGATAGTGTGCACAACTTCTTCTTTTTTATACGAGAAAATTTTATTTTTTTTAGATATTTTTTGCGGGCCTGAATTAAATGAGTAAATTTTGAATGTCTCGAATTTTTACAAGGTAAACATATCATGACTCGAACCTAAAACCTGCAAAATATATCTCAAATTTAATACCACCACACCACGCTTTTTTAGGACAATGATATGAATAATACCCGTGCATTAGTCAATAATTTTATATATCCTCAACCTTGGTGGTCATATTTATATTATAAGAACTAAAATATAATAATTATAAGAGAAAAGATTTCACTATTTCATCTTATTTAAATATTGAAAGTAGAAATTATTTCTTAAAAAATATAGTGAATATGCGAATAATACCATTAAAAGAAATAAAATTCATATAAGAAACTGTTTGTTTGGCACTGTATTTTAAAAATATTTTTAAATTTTATTTTTTTAGTATTTTTAGATATTTTGATGTATTTATATTAGAAATAATTTTCAAAATATTATTTTAATATATTTCTAAAATAAAAACAACTTCAATCTCCAATATAAGTATAGGAAATGATTAGGGCGTGAAGAAACTCGAAACTCGTTCGTGGGATCTTGGAGTGTATAATTTTATGGAAGAGTGAATACTCCATGGATAGTTTCCAAGCTCGAGACGAGGCATAGTTCTGAAAACAAGAAATCATAAGCATCCATCCATCCATGTGCAACGATCTCCCCTTTTCATCGAACTTCGTGATTATTCAAACTCCCCATTGCTTTGCATGGTGGTTTTCTGTCTAATACCTTGGTTAATTCGGTGTTTCTCTTAACTTAACACTACCAAACGCCACCCAATACTTCACCCTTTATTGATTGCTGATTATAATAATTACAAAAAATAAAAATGGTTAATTCACTAGGACTGTTTGGCATTGAACAGAATCTTTACTGGTCAAAAGTGACAGGAAGCCTTCTGAAGATTAGATTTGGATTAATATTTTAAGGGAATATAATAATGTCTTAATGTCAGTTTTGTAAGGACGGAGTTGAGGGGTAATCATAATAAAATTTGTACGGTAAAATGACAACATGGTATGCGGGAGCTTTGGTTTTACTATAATGTTTTTATTTATAAATAATTAAAATAGTAGTTATTAAAAGTTATTTTTCATACAATAATGTATTTCTTGTTTTAAATTAATTTTTAAAAAAATAAAAAATATTATTTTAATATATTTTTGAACGAAAATCACTTTGAAAAACAAGGTCAACCAGTTAACAATCAGAAACTTGGTAATGTATAGAAACGTTTGTTTTAATTATTTTTCTTTATTAATTTATTAAAAAATTAAAAAATACCTAAGAATAATAAATTTAATTATTAAATAACATATCAGAACAATATTTTAATGTTTATAAAAAAAATAGTGTCCTGAAAAGACAAGAAGCAAAGCAGGTGACATTATGATTATTAAATTATGCTGCTCTACAATAATGAGTTTAATATATAATTAGAAACACTTTAAAAAGGTGGAGGGAGTCAGAGGAGGAATAACGAGAGGGGTGGGATTGAGGTGTCACGTGCGCACGTGGCATGGCAGTGAGTCGGTGCATCGTTTGTCATAAAGAAAACGATGCGCACGAATTGCGGTGTACTGCGTCCTCTACCAGTGACATCCTCTCCAACAACATCACGCGCTCTTTCTCTTAGACGCCACCCACACTTGGCCAAAACCTCTCACCTCCGCATTGACCGCCCTAGGAATCGCCCCAAATCCTTTTGACCGTATCTTTTCCGGGCCCCACTTCCAAATCCCTTAAACCTAGTTTGCTACTCTAAGACTAAGACTAATATTATTAACTCTCTTCTTCTAAGCTTGCTTTCTGGCTAGTGGGGATTGAACTAGAACCAATGCACTGCACCATTAGCTGGATTATGAACTTTAACAGCGATTCTTTCTCACTTTCACCCAATTTTTTTAAAAATAAAAAATTCTGCCATTGCCTTTTTCACTTTCACCCACCCAAATTTACTTGCAAAGATGACAGCCATACCCTATTCCATTTATTCGGGATCAAAATAAATATGAAAGAATTGTTTACTCTACACACATACATAGATTAATGTTGATCATGACAGTAAAATTATCATTTTAATCCAGAGTCGAAACATTTAACCCCCCAGAACATGAGTTATTTTTGACATTTTCAAGAGACATGAATGGTATTTCTGATTTTTTTGCATAGTAAAACTACTATTTTACCCCTGGGTTCTGAGAAAAGGACGCGGAACAGTGGGATGATTTCGGTTTTTCAAATTCGTGCATACTAAAAATACAAAAATAACCCCCGTAAAAGAAAAAAACAAGAAGCCCTGGAGCCCGGGAGTATTGTGGTACTTTCAAATCCAATTTTTTTTGTGATTATCGCTACGTACAAGGGTGTATAGGTAATTTACTGTTTTTTATTATTTTTTTCTCAAACATTGCAGGCTCATCGCAGGGATGGGCCCATAGTGTTTTACGTGCACGCATTGTTCAAACGGCGCATGCGGCATCTTTAGGTGGTAGAAATTGCTCGTCCGCCATGTCATCTGATGCGCCGCCATGTCCTCTACCTCCCGGTGCGGTGCGTGTCAGTAAAAGGTGGTCGGTGAAGCGCCGGTGAACGGTTTTTAGTTTTTGCTTCCTTTTCTCTCTCCTGACGCGGGGAATTACGTGTAAGTCCTTCATGTTTGTGATTGTTTTATTTTGGTCGCTGATCTTTTGATTTCGTTTTTATTCATGATTTCTTCGTTTGCAATTTTGATTTTGTTTCAATTGTTCCCTTCAATTGAAACTGGTTATATATGTTGGTTTTCAGTTCAGTCATTATTATTTTTATTTTTGATTTGTTGTTGGTTCCTTTATTTTTTCGGTATCTAGGTTTTAATTTGTTTTAATATCATCCTCCAATTGAAATTGGTCATATATGCTACTTTTCATTTCGTTCCATATTCTTTTAATTTTTCAACAAAATTACACTACAATTGTTTTTAAAAATATCTTTATTTGTTTCGGTCCCAATGTTTTTATTTGTTTCAATTTTGTCCTTTGATTAGAAATAATTATATATTTTATTTTTATTTTGGACCTTATTAATAAAGTTTTTTTGATAATAATAATTAAAAAAAAGTACATTGTAGAGTTTTTTTTAGCAAAGTGATAGTAAGTTTGAATCCTAACACCACATATTTTAATGCAAGAGATTTTTACAATTCTTAACAATCGTTTATATCTATCAATCATGTTCTGCTGCTGCTGCTTTTTTTTATTTATAGGTTGACAAAATGGCAATATAATTAAGCTGTAGCACTATTTCTGCTGTAATTATCTCATTGTAGTTGCTGTGCAATTCCTTTGTCAAATCTTCCTAGGTTTTTCTAATGGAGAGAAGTTCATGATTGATGGCGCCCTATTTTGGTCAAGTCAAGGTTTCTCATCACCAGATATTCAAAACTATGGCCGATTGAACAGCAAAGCATGTAGCCGTCGAGGATCATTGTCTTGAAATAACGTGAGCTCGTTCGTTCGTTCCAATGAACAGCAAAATAGACGTAACATGGCTACTATTCATGATCTGTGATCCACTTGTCTGGGTTGATTAGTCAACAAACTCGTTTATCATATGATTTCAATGACAAAATTGCTAATTACACACTAAACACGTATCCATTATGAACTGGCCGGGAAAGATTTTCCCTCTGGTCAACCCGGTACAGATCTCCAAGGTCCATGATCGATGTTTTCAAATGCTAGCATGTAGAGTAGAAGAATACGGTTATAAAATAATATAAATTATATTTTTAAGTTTTATCTAACAACTTAAATTTTTAAATAAGATAGTTTATTGACATGATATCAAAGTCTTGTTGACTCAGCGGTTACGAGTTCGAATATCATCACCTCTATTCTATTCAATAAAAATCAAGCACAAGATAATATGGGTCCGGGCAAATTTCAAGCCCAAATAGTTTTTACTTGAAGATATATACTACAGAATAATATAAATTATATCTTGGAGTTTCACCTAACAACTTGAGTTTTTATGTGCGATGATTATTTGACATCTACATCATCTCAAGCATGAACAAAACGAAATCAAAATATCCAACCAGAATAATAGATTTCGTGCCATGTATGGGGTAGCTACCTTCATTTTGTTGGTAGCAGCTGTGCTGAAAAATATAGGTAAAAGAGAATGCTTATGTACAGTTTCAAAACCTAATAATTAATGGTGCTTCTCTAGCGGATTATGCCTACACATCAATGAAGTTTTCTCGCAGTGCATATCACGTGATTATATACAGTACTACCGTCCATGAAATTGCAGCCAACGGGATGCTAAATGCATGCATAATTTATTTTATTTTTCTTACTCCTACAAATGCAATATCATTTTCTTTTTATTTTAATGGTAAGGATATCTTCAATCATAACATTTTTTGTACTCTAAGAGCACTTATAGAGTTAATACTTACTTCTGAATCGATATATTTATAAGAATTTTCCTTCCAACATTCACTAAAATTTAAACTTTAGATAAAAACGTAAAAAATTAAATATATATATATATATATAGATATAGAGCACAATAATTTAGAATTCTTTCTATATATTTGAGAGTGTGGTTGTGGTTGTTTTTTAAAGTATTTTTCATTATCAAAATAACTTTTTTTTAAAAAAAATTATTTTTTACATTAGTATATAAAAATGATCTAAAAATATTATTTTTTTAATTTAAAATTAAAAATATTTAAATTTTTTCAAAAATATTTTTAAAATATAATATGAAACCATCCTTTTGATATCATTTCTTGTGATTTGACTTGGAGTATCTGCTCGAGTCATCCTTGGAATTAATTACGTGAAAGGAACTCTCAAGTAAAACTTGGTTGCCAAGCATACGTACATATAGAGGAATCGAAAGGTGGCTTGAATCAGCCAAAAGTTGTAATTACTTTAGAAGGTGTTTGAGAGAGTTGTTGCTGTAGATTTTTAAAGTGTTTTTCGTGCTGAAATATATCAAAAAGATATTTTTTATTTTTTAAAAATCATTTTTGACATCAACACATCAAAATAATCTAAAAATATCAAATCATATTCATTTAAAATGAAGAAAAAAAAAGAAAGAGCAAACCGGCGTTTGAAACGCCAGCCACACACCCTCTTAAAGTCACCGCTACCACATGACTAAAACAGCAAGCTTTATGTCCCAAGAACCCATCTGCAGCTGTGTTGTGTGGTTCTTCGTATAGATGTTGGTTGATAGTGTTATACAAGATAGAATCATCGTTTTTGTATCCTATTTGACTATAGTAGACAAGATAGAATAAATATAAAAAACTTTACTCTATCCTAAAATGTATTCAATTATTTAAAAATTAATAAGGTATTATTTTACTCACTATAATTTATATTGAGCATTGAAATCAATAATAATATAATAGTCATAGTTATAAGACTTGGACTAGCCTAAAGAGTTGATTACGAACCTAACCGACCGACCTAGAACCCGACCAACATAGAGTTAGGATTGGTTCAATTTTAAGAAACAAATAGATGAAGGTTGAATTGAATGATGTAGTCAAAAACCAGAGTCATTCCGAGATATAACACGAGTAAAAATTACATTAATTTTTCTTTTTAATTTGGATCGATCAGGTTGATTATCTTAACCCATGACTTAGATCTTGTTTCGATCGACTCACGATTTGAATTTTTTTTTTTAAATGATAATAATAATTCTATCGTTACACTAACCTAAGTAAACGTGGTCAACTTTAATTATTATTATTTCCAGCTATAAAATTTAGACTAGTGTTAAACTTAAACTCATCAATTTTAATGTTAGGCAATTGTCTTTTCATATACATCAAATGAAAATCAAAGAGAGCACTTTTCGTCCAATTACGTGTGCCTAATTAGTACAAGAGAAGTCAAAGTATATAATCCAATTGTGATTTGTCAAAGTTTCTTTCATTTTGAATTTCCATAATGCATGCATGATGGTTTCTTGCTTGCACGCCTAAACGTTTTACGTGCCAAAAATATAATAATTCTATATTCCTCTTCTTAAATTCAGGGGATGTTTGACCATGTATTTTAAAAGTATTTTGAAGAAAAAAATTGATTTTTTATTTTAAAATAATTTTTAAGTGTTTTTAGATTATTATGATATGCTGATGTCAAAAATAATTTTTTAAAATTAAAAAAATATTATTTTGATACATTTTTGAATAAAAAATATTTTTAAAAGCAATATCAATTACACTCCAGACAGACAATAAATCTAGACCTTTCAAGGAGCAAAGATCGATGAAAGAGGGCTACCATTCTAGATTTTGATTAACCATTAGCAACCTTGAATAACACAATAACTATATTAAAGTTTATATAAGAAAGTATGGTTAAAGTTGTCTTTAAAAATATATATTTTTTGTTAAAATTATATTTTTTATTTTATAAAATTTATTTATGATAAAAAATATTTAAAAAATAACTTAAAATAAAAAATAATAATTTTATTCTCTTAAAAAATACAATGATATACAAAAACTAATATATTTGAATGACAAACATCTTCCAGGTAGCTAGCGGTAGAAATTGACTAAACGACTGACAACCCTACTATTTGTCAAGGGCACCAACTAAATCTTGACAAAGGAAATCAGATTTTGCCATTTTTACAAATAATGCCATTTTTACAGCCATTTATGTTGCATTTAAATTTATTTATTTTTTAAGAAGAAGGCTTAACAACAATATTCTCTAGTACGATTTCAATTGATGGAGATTGGAATTTTAGACTCCAACTCCAAGGGAATTGTAAAATAATGTTTATCTTGTTTTATGAGGTGGGATATTAATTAATAAAATATTTCTTGAACACATAAAATTTAGGCATGATCAAGTTACTATAGTTATCTATTGCTTTATTCTTGGGGCATTTTAATGTTCTGTATGTTAGAAAATAATATAAATTATATTTTAAGACGTGATATTAGAGTTTTGTTGATCCAACAGTTACTAATTTGAATTCCATCGCTTTCATTTTATTTGATAATAATGAAGCACAAGATAATGTAAATCTATATAAGTTTCAAACTCAAAAAGCTTTCATATTTTTTAGGATATTTAAGAGAATAATATAAATTATATTTTAAGATTTTATCCAATAATTTAATTTTTTAGATAAGATAAGTTTTTTTTTTTGACACCATAAACATTTCAAATAGAGATATAGAATTAATTGTTTTGTTGAGTCCCTAGTTATTTTAAAAGTAAGAGAAACGGGTGATGGCATGCCCTTTAATTAATTAATTAACAAAATACGTATTAAAAAAATACCCCAACAATGTTGCAACTTGCGTGCAAATTCCTCTTCTTAATTAATTAATTATTTGTTCATACGTATGTGTGCCTTATAAATTGTCGGATGCGTAAAAATTGAAAAACATGATTTCTTTTAATTTGATAATTTTAACTTTAGACTGGTTTAAAATTAGTAGACACAATTCTATTTTAAAATTTTAATTTAGAAAAATTGATCATTTTATTCTATTATATTATTATATAACTCAAATGTGTTATACGAATAAAAAATATATTTTTGTTAATATTAAATTATTGGTCTACGTTGCCATGTGAATTGCATCATTTTTTTAATGTAAAAATTATTCAATCATTGATATATTTTTCAATAAAACAATTTTTAATAATAAATTAAAAATATAAAGTATATTAAACAAAAGAAAAATAAAGATGGATTCAACAAAATATTGAATGATTTTCTTAATATAAAATATTGAGATTGTGAGATATTGAATTAATCTTGTTTAATTTGTTAAATTTATAAATTGAGTCATTAAACCATGATAACCATATATAAAGCAAATTAAAATAAATTATAAAGATCAATATTTAAAAAATATAAATGGTATCTCTCTCTCTCTCTCTCTCTCTGTGCACGTGTGTGTGACACAATGTATATATTTATTTAAGTTGAGTTTGAAAATATTTATATTCTATACATTATTCATTGAGTAAGGGAACTACCTAAAAAATCATTTATTTTTCTTAATTTGAATCAACATTAATCACGTTCAGATTAAATTATCACTCTTAATGTCATTGCCATGCTTTTTTATTACTTCTTACTACTCATAAATAAATAATAAGAAATAAAAAGTTAATGACTATCATCTATTTTAAAACAATAAAACCTTTTAATCTCTCTTAAAGAAAATGAGTAGAAAGAATCCACCTAAAATTACTTTTTTATGCTCTTCATGTTAATTTAATTTTAAAACATAGTAATTGTTAGAAATTAAAGAAATCAAGTTACTCTCTTTCCATCTAAAATTTCTTTTCCTTTTAAATTGGTTTGGTTCGATTAAGTTTGGTATAAAAGTCTCCTCTTTTTTCTCTATTAGATTTTGGTCTTTCGTGGTCAAAGAGGTACCTAAGTTTCTTTTTTTGCACTATCTTTTTTTTCCTCTGAATTTGTTTTGATTATAACATGTTTGTTATTTCTTTTCTTTTCTTCTGGACTTTTATTTTTCTATATCTAATGTTTCATGTGTCTTTGTTTCATGATCAACCCTTCATCTATTATATATAAATGATATGATTTATTTTGTCAATCTATCATTAAATTTAGTCTCCATGAGTTTTTGTATGTTTCCTATTAATCTTCTACTAGTGTTTCTAAATTTTAAAGTTTCATAGCATTTCATTAAGAAATTTGGTAGCATTAATACAATTATGAATAAAAATTGATTAATGGTTGCTATTATGAAAAAAAACTCATAAGACTATGATAACTCAGCAGAAAACAAATTAAAAAAATTATAAAACTCAATCCTCAAGAAAATTAATATTGAATAATGAAATTAAAAAAACAATTAAATAAATAAAATATGATTGAGTTTTTTTAGGGTGATACATACATACATACATACATACATACATACATACAATTAAAAAAGAAACTAAATAAATGAACTAAGAAACTAATGTCAACCTCTCACACCCGCGATCATGGTCATAAGATCGCGATACTCCCAAAATACAAATACAAAAGTTATAGAGCCTAATTAGAAAGAGCGCAATAAAAATAAATAGAATCAACCTAAGTTAAATAATCAATTATGCAATATAAATCATGAGATTAAGATAACCCCATAAAAAATAAAAAATAAAAACTATAAAACCTAATTTTCAACCCAGTCATTGTTTAAGGATTAAATCGAAAAAAATGAATTAAAAAAAGAGGCCCTAGATAATAGCCAACGTAAACTTGGGTTAACCTATTTAAATTATGACATAAGTCATGAGATCTTACTCATCGTTAATAAAATAAAAAACTATAGTTTCTCAACTATTCAAGGCAATAACTACTATAGAATAATAGGAAGAAAAGTAATATCACTATCAATAACCATAAGAGTGAGTTTTAGATGAACTAATTCAACAATTACAACACATGTTAATTAAGGTTGATCAAATTACAAAATAGATAAGGAAAAAGACTAGTAAAATCTTCTTCCAATACCCATTTGACCTCAATTAATGTTTATCATAAATAAAATTATCAGATATAAAAAGTTGACCCATTAAAAGACAATCAAATACAATTAAGAGCAATCAAAATGGATTTCCTAAGGTTTAATTAAAGAGGACCCAATGAGTTGGGTATGCTGAGGTAATTGGTTTTTTAACAATCAAAAAATGAATCACCAATATTGTTTATTCATGACTAGTTTTCATATATAGGTAAAGGTAATAACATGATTTTAGGAAATTAAAAAAATAATTCATGACTTGGATATTAGTTTAGAGGTTTTAGGATGTAATTTGGGCTTGTTTCTTCACAAAACCTGTCTACTGTAAGAATTCATGTCTCATCATAGAAAAATCATATTTCTCTCATATAAGCTTGTTTTCTGATAAAACTTGGTACACTGATAGGTCTTTGAATTACAATCCAAAAACAATGAGTTTGAATCAAATGGACTTTTTTAGCTCAAGATATTAAAGTTGATATGGCTGAATGTCAACACTAGTATGATGCAAGATTTAACTTTGAAAGTTGCAATTTCCATGATGTTTATTTATTTATTTTTCTTTCCATGTATGTCTAGAAGGTATGAATGTTATCTTTCTAATTCCACTAGAACCACTTCATTTAAACCTCTAAATCTTAGTTTTGCGCAAAATATCGATTGAATGTTAAATCTACCAATTATCTATTTTTTTTAATCTTTCATCCAAAAATACCTTTAAAAAAAAAGAATATCAGAGTATTTTATATAAAAAGACATAGGCAAAACACTAGGTAAATTTGAGAAACTTGATGTCTTATGACTAAATTGACTGTCAGATAAGACACATATAACTAGTTAGTTACAATTTACAAACCTAACCTTATAGGAACATGAATATGTTGGTGTTACTACTTAAGGACTAAGGGTTTTATTATCATGTCCAGTGCCAATTCAAACTGTAGGAAGGTCAACTATTGGAGGAAATATAATCGTGTTACTAAGCCAATAATGTGGATTTACATAATTTGAAACATAAAGTTAAAACCTTAAAAATCTTTTGTCAATTTCTTTTCTCTTTCTACTAGTTCTCCATTGTAAAGGTTGGGGTAATTGTGTTTTCTTTTATTGATGATGAAAACATGGATATATGGCTAGAGTGGATGTTTTGGTGTTGGTGGTGGTTGTTGTTATTCTTGTCATATTTTGGTAATGGTGAAGAGGCGACAATTAGTCTAATATGTTTTAATATATTGTTTTTCTTTTTTATATTCTTTTATAAACCTTTTCTTATATGTTTCTCTCTTCTTATTTTTTTCATTTATTTATCTCTCTTGTCTGATTTTTGAATTTATTTTGCTCAAAATATTATCTTTTTTTTTCCTTTCTTGATTTATGAGTTTTCTTGTATTTCGTTTTGAATTTTTTTCTCCTTTTTCTTTCAATGTGTATAATATATTTATAACACATTTTCTTCCTATCTTTTAATCTCTTCTTATCCTTTGTCTTTTTATCTCCTAAATTAACATATATTAAAAAAGCTCTTTCTTTTATTGTAGCATGATTAAATCCACCATCTCAAAGATCATTATGAATTGGAGTAGTGATTTTTTAATTTTTGATTTGGTCCTCAAACGTTTACATGATTTAACTTATTTGAGCTCAAATTAGAACTAAATAACATATTTTTTTTAGATTAAATTAAAAGATAAAGAACTAAAGTAAAATAAATAGGTGGAATAAATGGTGACTTTAGACTTTATCTTTAAAGTCATTTTTGTCCCCTATCTTTGAAATTTTAGTAGCGATTATTTTGTAATTTATAGTTCTTTTTTGGTAGAAGAAGAAAGAAGAGCTTGCGAAATTGTATTGGAGAGAGAGAAAGTTATCATTGATGATGATCTCAATCACTAAAATGATCTTTATTTGTCAAATAATTTCTTGCGATGAGGGTTTGAACTATATTTTTTTTTGCTATGAAAATGCCTAAAAAGGCTATAAGCTCAAGAAGATTTTGATTTCATGTTTTAGAGGTGTTTTCTTTTTACATGTTTTAAAGACATATATTGATTTTACAAGGTTTCTAAGGTTTTTGTTTAAAAACGTTTTGGGTTAAAAATAGTTTAAAATGAGTTTTTGAGTAAAAACAAAAAATATAAACCTTATTTTTCTAGTCACCATAATAGTCGAAGTCTAGAAAACTAGATGACACATTATTTATTTATTTCAAAAGAAATTGAGGGGGACAACATTAACTTTAAAGAAATAAACGGCTCGTACATTGACCATTTCTTGATACACCAAACATTTGGCCTGACTTACGAAGCTAAAAAATGTTTAACCAAATTCTCTACCTTTTTCTTTTCATTTTTTTAATTAATACCTTTTCATGTTTGTTTTTTACATAATTTTTTAAGTTTATATTTTAATTAATACATTTTATCTATGATTTTGTTAGCATATTTGGCCTTTTTAAGGATATATTTAAACTATTAGAATGTTAGTATGATTCATTTGCCTTGCATAATATTTTTCTTTATTTATTTTATTCAATAAATTTTATGCATGTGTCAATTTATGTTACAAATTGATTTTTTTTATTAAACATAATCAGGTGAATGATCTAAGTTACAATATTAAATATTTTGATATATATTTGTTTTTTAGTTTTTCCACTTTAATTTTTATTTATCATTAATATTTTTTATATTTATTTTCCCTAACCTTATCACCTAGGACGCACAATAGAAATGTAATCTAGACATATCTCATGTCTAAGTCATGTGTTTTATGTGTTAGCCTACCTTTCACAAGGAATTATTTTTTTCTATTTGTTGTTTTTTCCTTAATTTTAATTGTATTATTAAATTACTTAAGATGTAAAATAGTTATCTAATTTGTCTTACTTTCTTAAAAACATAATTGTCTTTTTAATTGTTTTTGGTTAAAAAATATTTTGATTCGACCCTCAACATTGCATGAGCTATTTATCTAGTTATTGGCTATAATTTGAAGGTTCCTTGAAAAACTTATATATATTGTATATATAGATAACCAAATCACAAGATGACAACTAGTTTTTATCTATTAATCCTTTTATCTTCACTCTTCTTTATTGTCTAATTATTTAGAGATGGACTTAAACTCTTATATTATTTTATCTCTTCTTTTTCCTTTATCATTATTCCACTATTTTTCTCTCAAAAATATCGTGTCAAAAATAGGTTATGACAAGTTTGTGGAATATACGTATAACCCTTTCTACATGTGGGAAATCTATCGATGCATATAGGTTAATCACCACCAACATACAGTCCTAGTTTTAATAATTTTGGGTTAACATTAATAGCTTTTAAATGTCTTTTTATCCTTGATGCATTTATTTGCTCTAAATAATTTGTGGGGTGATGTATGATTTTTGAAGTGTTGTGAATCTATATCTTGGTTTGGCAACCCTAGGGGTATGAAATTTTTTGGGGATTTATGAATAACGATGGAATAAATAACCTACAATGATATTAGGAGGTTTATATTTTATTTATTTGAGGTGTAATGGTTTTGTATTTACATAAAAATATTATGCATACATGGTTGTTTTGTGGTGATGTGTAAGTTGTCATCTATTTTAATAACTCAACTTAGGATTAAAGGACTTTTTTCCGACTCTTATCCTTGGATATTGACTATAAGTATTTAAATTGGTGAACATATTTTTTTGTGTTATGGTGTGTAAGTTATCACTTATTTTATGAACTCAACCTATGATTAAATGACTCGATCTTTGTTTTTTTTATGAATGTTGACAATCAAACATCTGAATTATTAAGTACATATTTATTTAATTTATTATGTGAATTTTATTTTTATTTTTATATGTGATGTATAAATTATCATTCATCTTGAGAGCTCAACCTAGGATTAAAAGAATCATTTCTTGATTATAGGATATTTAAATTGGTGAATACACATCTATAATCATGTTGATATACACCTTTTGTTTTTATTTAAAATGTCTCCCTTGACATTGTGAGCAAGTTGGGCTAGACCAATATGTAACCATATAAGCTTATTCAAAATAAGTGGTGGTTTTTTAGCCCATTTTAATCCATATAATCCTTATGAGTTTGATACTCATCAATAACTTAACATATTAATGGGTCTAACTCCTAACTATTTTCTTAATAGGGATTAAATTGTTCCCTACACTAAATCCAAAACTACTTTCTTAGTTTAGACTTTAAAACAAGATGTTTTTTTTTTTATGCAATCCTTAGCATAACGAACTCCTTATACAAGGTGATTGTTATCTTCCTTATTACCTTACAAGTCTATTTTACCTAAAACTTTTAAAAGACACCTTGGGATTTCTTAGTTCTCATAAATCTAGGTGATGACTTTTTTTTCAATCTCATTCTTATCTTCGATGAGTTGTCCATTAAAGCAATATTTTTTTAAGAAAATATTCCTATAATTTTTTTAATACTTTAGTACAAACTCACATCCACAGATAAAACCAACACATTTAACCTTTTACAACTCGTCCTCCCCATAATGATTCCATTTTATCTCATCTTAAAAAATAAATCCTTAAAGACTTTATACCCTTAAAGTGGCCATGCAATAACATACACCCAAACACTTTAAATAAAATCATAATACATATAAAAAATTCATTACTTGTTACAAATTATTAAAATTATTTTGTTTTTGCTTAGGATCCGAAAATGATATTAAGGAGTTCATGGGACTTAAGACTAACATTGGTGGTGCATGGTTTCCATATATTGGAGAATGAATATATATGTGGCACATGGTTAAACTTATCAGTGAAGAAGGGAGACGTGTGATCTTTTAAGAGTCTGTTTGGAAGTGTGGTTGAGGTTACTTGTGAAAGTGCTTTTCGTTCAAAATACATTAAAATACTATTTGTTTTTATATTTTAAAATGATTTTTGATATCAACACATGAAAATGATCTAAAAACACAAAAAAAACTAATTTAAATTACAAAATAAAAATAAAAATTTTCATTTTTTTTCAAAAGTGCTTTTGAAACGCAGTGCCAAATAAGACCTAAATATGGTGCACCTTTATTCTCTCCTCTTTCCTATATAAACGATGTAGTTTCAGAAATTTGTGTTGGTTGTCTTGGTTCAATGGTTTAGGATTTCAATAGGGAAGGTTGGTTGATACGTGAAACAATAAAAACAAAATTGATAGACATCAATATAGAACGAGTTAGGTTTTTAAATCCTTTTCCTTTCCTTTTTTTCTGGTCTTATTTTTATTCTTAGTGAATTTTACTCTCTAAAATTTTCAATACTGACTCTCATTTTTGTAGTCTTTTTTTTTTTTTTTTATCAATTCTTCTCTTTTTATATGATGTTTTTTCATCCTCTCCTACCTATAAATGTTTTTATCTCCTTATCATCCTCTTTTCTCTATCTAATTATCCTTTTATCTTCTTATCCTATAATTAGAAGGAGAGGGGGCTAAACTTTTATGTTTATTTCGTTCATTTCTTATCTTGCTTATCATTACACTCATTAGTAATACCTTTTATTTTCAATTTTTAATATTTATACTTTCATGAAACATGATTGAAAAACAGGTTATGATACATGCTTTCTCTCTATAATACTTATTGTAAAAAGACATTGAAAAATTCAGTTTTCTATAAATTTGTAAAAAAAATCAAAAAAACATTAATTTTTTTCTATTTTAAAAATAAAATAAATAAAGAAAAAGAATCTCATCAAGAGACTACTACCCTCAATGAAATAAAGCAAAACAAATAGTAGTCTCATTAAAAGGGTAAAATTCTCTATAAAACAAAACAAAATCAAAACAATAATCTCACCTAAAGATAATTACCCTTAAAGAAAATAAAAATAAGTAATATCATCAAGAGGTGACTACCTCAAAATAAATATAAATTGTATTATATTTTCTTTATATTATCTTATATGCAATAATTAATTCTGATTTTATCGTTGAATGATATTATTTAAAGTTGAGGGAAAACATAAATGATATATTTTAAAATTTTAGTCTTTATTTTTCTAAATGCATCTCTTACGTCAATGGTGTCTATAGATTTAATCGCTTCATACTTGAATTGTTTGAGTGACATAAATGCCCTTTAAGTTTACTATGAGTTTTTATTTATATGTTCTCTATCATTTTTTATTATTATTATTAAATGTGCATGGTTAGTAAATTTTCTTAACCTATCTTATATTGACTTTGCTTATCATTATTCCTAAATGTAATCTAATGATATCACCATTGCCGTGAAAATGGTATTACTTCTACTACTCTCAATTTAATATGGTGTTTTTTCAAATCATAATTTGGTTATTGTTATTACCATGGATTCTTTAAAATAGAATTGCCCTCTAGTAAATCTAATTATGTTTTTTTTTTTGTAGATATCATGAGGCATGTATGCATCACTATCACTAGTTTTGCCAAAACTTTGTATATTTAGTTAATAAACTTTTTTAATGCAAAACCTTTTTTCATTCTTGTTTTTTTTAGATTATTTCTTGTGTATTAGGATCAAACCATAATTTTTAATGGTTGTGTTCATGTAAGTCCAATTATTAAAATGAAATCATTGAGATGTAGATTTAAAAGATTTTCATTATAAGAAAATTTAGATTTCTTTAGTCAAAATTACAAAACATGTCATCCAAGCATTATGGTGTGAATTTGGGAGTTTTGTTGGTATACAATGAAATGTAGATTGGTTCGGATTGTGTCATGAATAAATATTTAACAAATAGAGGACTATTTTATAAAGAATAATGTTGGATTCTAAATAAGAGTTTTGACTTGTAGAAAGGGAAGGCATCTTGCTTCACATTATGTTAAATTTTTTAGTCATCGATGAAAACTCATTATTAATTATAATAAGAAAAATGATATGTTGTACACAAACATGTCATGATTTTGCTCAATTTCTTCTTCTTCTTCTTATAAGGCCTAAGAGGTGTTTAAGGATACAAATAAATAAAATTACTTGTTTATATATGGAGTCATTGGGCTTTTCACCTTGATTTGACATTTTAACAATTAACCTTACTACAATTTTGATTTTTCAAGTTTTATCTTGTGTTTTTTTTTATTATTGAAATTGTACCTTTAATTCTAGAATTTTCACAACTATTAAGGACACTTTATTATTCTTTTTTTAATCATTTCATTTTTGACTTGTCTCTCATTCTTATTATCTTAATGCTTTTACCTTTTCATGTTTTTTATTTTCTTATTTAAAGAATTTCATTTATTATCTAAAAACTTCCAAGCATTCCTTTAAAATGAGGTTTGATCCTAATTTAAATTATTATCCAAGAAATATTCAAGGTCCAAGAGGAGACAATAAATGATGCGTTTCTGTTTGTAGAGAATATGTCAAATATCACATTTTTTCATTTGAAATCCAAATATGTTTACATTGATGAACCTTAACTTTATTCTAAAACATTATCAATCTACGAAGTTATTTTATTTAAAAAAAACAGATGGGATCATGATTTAAATATGCAATATATATTATTTTTTAATATGTCAAATAATTTTATTGCATTTTAAGCATTATTAAGGAAGATTTCCTTTTTTCAGGTTTGTAAAAAAGAGATTTTATCTTTATAAAAAGAGGGTATCAATACTTTATCTTCTTACATATTATATGGAAAAGATAGACTCAAAATGAGAAAAAAAGGACTCTAACTTTTAATATTTATTGGGATTGGAAAAAAAGATTTTAGAATTAAAAAAAAGAATTTTTCCATTGCATATGCACATCTCATAATTGATCAATTTTAAAATATTCGAATGTGTTTGCTTTTATATTTATCTAATCTTTGTGAGAGTTTCACAAAATTATATACATTTTGTCAAAACAATAATAAAATAATAATAAACGACATGTTTCATTTTAAAATGCAGTGTCGTTCATGAAGAATATCTTTTACAAAGTAGCTTGTGAATTAAAAAAGAAAAAAAAATAAAAAGAGTTTATGATAAATTACAGTGTAATGGACTATTAATATAATTAAGTATCATCATCAATAAAGAGTTTAGTAGTAAATAAGCATACAACACTGAGAAAAAGAGAGAGAGAGAGAAGGAAGCCCTTTTTTATCCAACTCAAAACGACATCGTTCAAACGCTTCAGATCCAATACAGTACAGACACGAGTTCATTATTAGATACTTTTATCCTTAATTTACACAAAAAACAACAATTATTGCTAAAACAAATAAATAAAAAATAAACACAAATTATAGCGGAGAAAAAAAATCAGAAACCTCAATTAAATCAAAATATTAAAACTAGAAAAACACTTTCATTTCTCTCGATCCCTTCGTTTCTTTGCATCTCTTCTCATAAGCCTCCCATGAACGAGGCCCATACGAGAGAGACTGAGAGAGACTTTAGCGCGCACAAGAGAGAGGCCGGCCCCGAGAAATTGAATTTTTTTCTTATTTTTTTTTAAATCTTGAAAGAGATGCACACAAGAGAAATAAAGATCTAAAATTGCCTCCAAGTTCAGTTCTTGTCTCGATTAATCAACAAAAAGGTAACAAATTTGTCAATTTTGATTAAACCCATTTTGGAGGCTAACTGTTTGTTGTTATTTCGCTATCATTTATATAATTTTGCTGTTGCCAAATTTCTTTTGTTGGGATGTCCTTTTAGAAAAAATATCTCGCTTAGTCGTTCACTCTCTTACACCTAACGGACAAGAAATAAAGAGAAACAAAATCACGTGTTGCTTTGAATTTATTTATATGGGTTTTGCTTTGAGTGTAAATTTAGTTTTATTGCATTGCTGAAAGAGTTTACTTTTTGGGTTTTTTTAGATCTTAAATTGTGATAGATTTGTGATGGGTTTGCTATGAATTGTGTTGCAGAGTTGGTTTTTGAGGCTAAGATATGGATTTATAGAGACCCTTTCGAGGGAATTTGGTTTTGGAGTGGAGAATTGGAAGTGTGCTTTTTGTTGTTTTGGAGAATGTGGGTACTGTGGACGTGTTTGTTTGAATTTTGCGTGCATAAGTGGCTGTAAAGGAGGTTTTGTTTGATTACATAGAAATGGCTGATGCAGCTGGGTTAATGGAGGCCGCTGGGGCTAGATTTAGTTCATTGGAGTTGATCGGGAGAGGATCATTTGGCGATGTTTATAAAGCGTATGTGCTCATTTCTTGTTTATGTTTTGCAGGAATCACTTTGCAATTCTCTTGCTTATAATAGTTTGGAACTCTATGCATTTCTTAGGAAGCCTCGTTTGAAATTTGTACAATATCACTGTACATTGCATGGGAACATAAGTTGTCAATACTGCACTTTTGTAACCACATTGGAGCCTTAAGGTGGTGGACATCCATTACATCAGGGAAATTCTAGCTCATACCCTGCCTTAGCTGAAATCATCTATGAGAATGAAACAAAAAGATGCATAACATACAAAACTCCCTAAATGATTAAGTTATTTCTATGTATGGTTTCTGAAAATGAGACAAACTAAGCTATCATCTATGCAAAATGGAAACGTAGAAATTTGGATGATAAATTGAAATCTTATGTCCTTGCCAACTGTAGGAACAAGGGATTCTTCGCTTCAAGGAATCATGGAATATGATCTGCAGAAGAAATTTAATTCCACTTGTTTAGTCATGCCATATAGCAGAATTAGTGAAGAATTTTTTAGGGTTGTTTTGCAATAAATCTGAAATATGCTTAGTTATGTCATTGAAATTCCTTTACATGCTCAAGGCATTGCAGTATTAGAAGCTAAAACACATTATTGTACTTAAAATACTTTCTTAATTGTGTGAATTTGACTGCTTTATGATTCTCAATCTACTAGTGGCCATTATTGATATTGCATGCTATTTTAATTTCCAAAATGAAACTTTACCATCACAATAACTATCTGAAGAGTGTACATGCTGTATTTGTTGCTGCTGATGACTTTAATTTGCAGGTTTGATAAGGAGCTTAACAAAGAAGTTGCTATCAAAGTTATTGATTTGGAAGAATCGTAAGTACACAGCACTCTTTATTTTGCCTTTTGTATTCTGCTCTCTTCTATCAAAATTATTAGTTATTTTGCCTTTTGTATTCTGCTCTCTGCTATCGAGATTAGAGGATTAATCACATCTGATCTCCAATCTTCGTCCCTGGGTTGTCTCTCTGTGTACATGTGAATATTTTCCCGGGAACAGAGAAACTGAAGACACCCCAGTTTACCATTCTTCCCTGATTCACAATTATTCTATAACTTTACTGAAGGGATGTATGTTGACAGACTTCATAAATTCCTGTCAAAGTAAGTTATAGGTGTTAAAGCAGTCGAACCACTTTACTGTGTTATAAGAAAACATAGACTATGAGGTTGTTTTTGAAAGCAGATCCTAGGTGCAAATAGATGTTTTCCTATGCCTGATATTTTATTGGAGGCATGACCTAGTGTCACTATTGCTGATATTGATGATTGGGGAAACAGTTGCAAAAATGTTATCAAATGAAGTTAAATGCTTTTTTTTCAATTTCCCACTTTTAATGTAGGAGATTAGTGTTAGCAAAATATTTTCACATCACCAAAAAAAAATGAAAAGAAAGAAAAGAAAATACCAAGATTTTGGGAAACAACAATGGAAACATGGTATCTGTGTTTTTTGACTTCATACATGTCATGTCTTGCCTCAAGGTAAAATGCATGTCAGGGGAGATTACTTATTATATGGCCTCTTGGCTTTTATTGATGGTGACTTGAACTAGAAGCTTTTTGTATTGCAAACAGACTGCTATTTTTTCCTCCAAAAACCTTTTAGCCTGCAAGCGTTATAAACATTATAATTTGGTTTTCTATTTCCTAAATATTGCTTGATTTTGTCTTCTGCAGTGAGGATGAAATTGAAGATATTCAAAAGGTATTACTTCTTATTCAGGGTTATCCATTTATACATGTGATGATTTTGTTCCTCATGTTTTTAATTTAATTGCTAGGAAATTTCTGTTTTGCAACAATGCCGATCTCCATATATCACCGAGTACTATGGATCTTATCTTCACCAGACAAAACTATGGATAATTATGGAGTACATGGCTGGTGGATCTGTCGCTGACCTAGTAGGTTACTTCACTTGTTCTATTTCTTTGTTACATGAAATTAGTAATTTTGTCTGTGAAAGACTCCTAATAATGCATATTTGCGATGTTGATGCAGTAATTGTCAATTATTGTTTATTTATAATTGAACCAGATGATTTTCTAGATAACGATTATCCTCTGAAAAGCTAATACAGATTTTATTTCGCAGCTGCAGTCAGGTCCTCCACTGGATGAAATGTCAATTGCTTGTATTTTACGGGACTTGCTGTACGCAGTTGAATATTTACATAACAAAGGAACAATGCACAGAGATATTAAAGGTTTTGCAAAATAAATTATTTTTTAATTTGATTTTAATCTGCCCTTCCTGTTTTTTTTTTTACTTCAATGCTTGCTTGAAATTGCATGTCCACTGACATCCCGCCCACTAAATTTTGGCAGCTGCAAACATTTTGTTGAGTGAGAATGGTGATGTTAAGGTATTTCCTTTTATCTTGAATAGGCTTACAAGGTTCCCTTGATCTTCTGTAGAGTGATGTATTAGAAGATATGTAAATGTAGTAGATTTACCATTTTTTTTTTTGAGTAAGTGGAGTTATGTGCTCACTTTTAGTATTCCAAGTTACTATGGTGACCTTGTGACAGGTTGCAGATTTTGGCGTTTCTGTACAATTAACAAGAACAATTTCGAGGAGAAAGGTACTACAATTTATTGAGCTAAGCTTTGTTCTACAACTAGTAAAGAGTATCACATAGTGGAATATGCCTTGTGGATTTTTTGTTATCAATTACTGTTAGGTCTACTGGTTTAGGGCCTATTCCTTGCTAAACTTGTATTGTGACATTTGCTTTTTTTGTTTGTTAAACTATTATGGAGTAGCAGATAATTGCTACTGCCAAATAGCAGATCAGCAGAAACTATTGATGGCACTCATAGATAATGATATTAGATCATATTCAATTGTTAAATTAAAACAATTGAAATCTTGTTCAACTCATTGAAAACTAAAAAGAAAGAAAATAATTGAATGAATCCTGTCTCTAATTTAAAAAATAAACTTTAAATTTTATTGCTTTTTGTAGTGGCCTTTTATTTTGGACCAAGGGAGTAACTACTTAGTAGATGGAGACATCACCATTATTTCCTGTTTGAATGAGTGGCGTGGTTCCCCCTCCAATTATTATCCAAGTTGACTTATCTGCACCGGTCATTTTGGGCCACAGCCCTGTTTACTGTCCTTTTGTTATCCAAGTTTTGTAATTCAAGTTGGTAGCATTTGTTGGATGACTGGAATTCATCTTCATTAGATATTTTGTCATCTAACCATTTCTTTCTTCTGTTTCACAATTCAAGTTGGTAGCATTCTTTGGATGACTAGAACTCATCATCTTCTGATAACTATCAATTAAACATTTCTTGCTTTGTTCTGGCATTTAATTTTGAGTGAAAAATCTGTAATGCAATATGCTAATGGTTAACAAACACAGACTTTTGTAGGAACACCATTCTGGATGGCTCCAGAGGTGATTCAGAATTCAGAAGGATATAATGTGAAGGTATCTTTGAAACAGTTCTAGCTTTTCTTTTGGGTTTTCTGATGTGTTGCTAGAGTTGTACATCACTTCTCTCCCTCTCTCCATATCAACATTTGAGTGTGGCCATGTTAAATCCCTTGCTTGATGCAGGCAGATATTTGGTCTATAGGGATAACTGCTATTGAGATGGCAAAAGGGGAACCTCCACTTGCTGATATTCATCCTATGAGGGTCCTCTTTATCATACCTCGAGAAAATCCACCACAGGTTCTCTCTGCATTCTTTAATGTCAAACTGATTAGTGACTTTGCAATTGTAGAATGAAGAAATATGTATTTAACATGTGGAAGTACTATTCAACATTTTGTGTTTCTTGTGCAGCTGGATGAACACTTTTCTCGTCCTATGAAAGAGTTTGTCTCATTCTGTTTAAAGAAAGCTCCTGCCGAGGCTAGTATTCATTTCCTCTGTATTATTTATTTCCTGTTTCCTTGTGAGTATTGGAGATATGATGGGTTTCCTATGAATTGGGTGTTCTTGAGTAATTGCAAGTGGACGAATCAATTTAGGGCTTGGTTAAACTCAAGGCCAACTTTTCATTGAAATTTCATGACATGCTTGTTGCTTCAAGTTCCCTTGTCATGATATGCACACAACCATGCATGCATGCTCACATGCCCAAACACACATTGAGAGAGGGGTGCAACATGTTCTCTTTGAACTGTGAAAGACTGATCTGCAGGCACAAATAAGAAAATGAAAAGCAATTTATTTCTTCCCTTTTGTGTGTTTCTTTGCCAGAGGTGCCGTTTATAAATTAGAAAAGCTTTATCAGTGTTGCATGTCAGATGGTAAACAAATTTGGTAACAATATGATAGTGACAAATAAACATATCCCTGTACCCTTGCAGAAACTCTGATACTGGTCCCCATATCCATTGTCTTGGAAATATGAAAAGTTGGAGTTTCGATTTGAACTTGATTTGGATTATTATACTGAGTTCATTTAGTGCTGTTCTTAAAAACGAGATCTGATATGTGGCTCTTTTCTTTTTTTTGGTTTGGATGTTGAATGAATGTGAAAAGCAAAACTGCTGATGTGTTCAAATTGATTAGCAAGAGCTGCAAAATTTACATACCATACCTTATTGTCCACTTATTAAGTGAGTTGCAGGGGGGAGTTAAATCAAGGGGAGGAGACAAGGGGGGCTCTTCCGTGAATCTAGGATGTTTCCTCAAATACTTGTCACAAAAAAATGAATATTGCACCAGTTTATTGAGTTTTCAAATCCAAGTGTTTGCTGTGATCCTCTATTTTGTTTTGTTTGAGTTTGTCATTTTTTGAGTGGAGATCCTTTGTTCCATTCAGTAATTTGTTTGAGTGAAGTTTCTCACCTTCCATCAGAATTTATGCCCCTTGCAGACAAAGAAAGGGAGCTTGTGAGAACACTAAATAAAATTGACTCTACCCTTGCAGATCATCACATCCAAGTGATAGCATACCTTTCAAAGATATATGCTTAATTAGGGGAATCACATTTTACTTTGTTTCTTGGTTTACATGGCTGCTGCTGCTGTATGACAGCTTCTTTTCTTTTTGGTGGTTACACTATACCAGTGCAACAGTTCTCGTATTTCTTTTTCATGTCTAATGATTGAGAGAAGGATTTTGACAATGGTAAATGTTGAAACTAATCCTGTTTTAAGCTCTTTACAAATCCAAAGACTTTTAGGGGTAGATTTCCATCCGTCAATCAGTTAGTTAGGTGAATTATGCCAGATATGTAATATTTCAAAAGAGAATGGGACAGCATGATTTTTGTGTAGCTTTAATCAATACAATTTTCTCTAATTAACATTCAACCTGCAGTAGACGGGTTCATAAGTGCTGTGCTTATCCTAGGAGCCAGGAACTATTTTGAGTGAAATGGTTACAAGAATGCTTATGACCAATTCATTTAATACCCACCCCAGATGCTTGTATTGAAACTGTGCTGTCTGGTAAGTTTAGCTACATTATATGCCATATTGGATATTTGGGTGGAAAATTATGGGGTTGTGAAGCCCTACCATTTAGAATTTAGCCAAAGTTTGTTGGTGCATTATATGTTTTTGGATAAATCATAGTTCGACCTGTCCTATGACAAGATTTTCTTCGACTCATATTTTACCTGGATTTGTTTGCGGATCTGCAAATAAGAATCCTTCTTCCATGATGTCACATTTTTGTAAGGAATGTGATCTGACAAGAAAGTAGAACTTTTTACCAAGTACTTGCTACTTTTTTGGTGCGAGACCTTGCATTCTGATATGTTGGTGAAGTATGAAAGAGCACTGATGGTTGCTTTTTGTTTGTGTCCTTGCACTCAAATTCCTTGAGACTTGCAAGGATTTGTACTTGCTTTGTGCTGTAACCCAATCCAATGAGATGGGTTTTGCTTTCATTTCCTAAATTTATTAGCTTAAAAACTTTACTCAATCACTAACAATATAGCAATTTTTTCAAAGCAAACTGACAAGATATGTTGTGATTAAGATTCTTGTGTTTCAATTTTTATCTGAAGACATTTTAAGCTGATACATGGCTTTCTTGATGTAATATGAAGTTTAGGGGCTGTTTGAAGACATAGCAATACTCCAATTTTCTAGAAAAACCAGAGTTAGAAAAAAGAAAAATGAAACTTCCTTTTCAATGTAATATTTTTCCTTTTTTTTTTTCAGTTTTTAAAATTTGTATTGAGTTTGAAAACATTTTAGTGGTTCTCCATACTTTTCCTTTATAAGTTTTCCATGTTTTTCAAATGAAGAAAAAACATGAACAATGCATTTTATTTTATTTTGTATACAAACACTTTTTAGCCATATAATTTTTTTTTCATATTTTATATTTAGTCAGTGCCATAAATTTAATCTTTATTATAAATCTAATATAAAGTTTGCTTTAGTTTAACAATATAACTTTTTTAAGATAATTTTTAATTGAATGAAAATAAATTAAATATTTTATAATTAGATTATCATGAATATAAAATATTAAGATGACTGTTATAAATTATGGGTTGTTTTTTTTTTTATGAAAAATAGTTGTAATCTTATGTAATTCTTATTTTTTTAATGGAAAAAAATCCTTTTCATTCTCAGCAATTGAACCTGAAAATTTTTCAATTTTGAAAAACAAAAGAAAACTGGAAATGGAAAAAGAAAATAATTTTCTATTTGTGAAAGAACCCTCATTTTCTCTTGTTGTTTTCTTTTATTTATCCATGTTTCTAAATGTTCTGATACGTGTTAGTTGAAATGGGTGATGTGTATTGAATACTCAGTTGGCTTAACCATTGTTTGATATTTACATTTCAATTCCATGTATTATATTTCAGAGGCCATTTGCTAAGGATCTTCTAAAGCATCGGTTTATTAGAAATGCTAGAAAGAGCCCAAGGCTTTTGGAAAGAATAAGGTGCGATATTTTGCTTTTGTCCATTGCCTTAGGATGTTGCATTCCCACTAAAACAAATATGGTTGCTGAAGTTTTTTTCTTTTTACCTTCCTTTTCTCCTCTCTTTATTTTGTTTTATGCCTGTATTACGGATATAAGGTATCATAAGGTAGCTTGAAACGTGCTAAATTTTGCCTCAGGCATCATTTCCTGACTTTATTTTTGTTAAACAAAATGCAAAACTGGATGCATCTTTGTTACATAAGTAAGCACAATATTTACACTCTTCTTGTCATCTTGACAGAGAGCGTCCAAAGTACCAGATAATGGATGCAGAAACCCCCAGAAATGGTCCTAAAGGAATGGGGGAAGGTTTTGATACTGTGAAGGTTGCGAGAGACTTGAGGGCTGATGGAACTGTTCGACCCAGGTGAATTTCATTTTTTTAATGTTTGTTACCTGCAATATGTGTTATCTTATTCCATTGGACTGGTTTAATTTCAGTGCCCAGGGAAAGCCCTTCAAAAATGCTGGATGGGACTTCAGCATTGGTGGATCACAGACTACAGGAACTGTTAGAAGTGCTGCAAGACCACCTCAGGTTAGAGAAAAGAAAACAGATATTTCATACAATAAGGATACCCAAAGAAGAGCTTCAGAGAGTGGTAATCATTTGTTGTCTGCATCTGGAAATGCACTTCAGGAATCACTGGAATTATCCTATGGTAAAGATGCTAGGGATCCATATCACGATGATCATCAGGATAATTCCCATGATGATGTAAGTTCCCTCTTTTGAATTATGCAATTATATCAAGAATGAAAACTTCACCTGTGTTGTGGGCCAAGAATAGAGACCAAGATAGTTTTCTAATAAAGAATAGGAACAAAGAAGTGATGAAATCAGCTGTACTAAATATTTGGATGCTAGCGGCTGCCATCAACCTGATTGGGAAAAGTTACATGCTTAAGCACAAGCATAGCATTCTCCTGGAATGTTTCGAACAGTGACCCATGTTAGAATTTATAGAAGTAATGCCTACATGTTATCCAGTTTTGTTCAAACCTGCTGCTGACTGGTTAGGAATTTAATTGTGTGCTTAATTGCTCGGCAATTATAGCAGAAACTGAATAAGCTGAAACTCTCCAGACCAAACTTTTAATATTGGCTGAAGTACTCAATTTCCAGGAAGATTTGTCCGTGAGTGGATCAGGAACTGTTGTGATACGGACTCCTAAAAGATCTCAGCCATCTGCCTTATTTCGAGATCAAAATAATGCGGTACAACTTCTGTCCACATGCTAGGAAATTAAGTTGTGCAATACGTATTGCTTCCCTGTGCAACCCATTTATTTTATCAGATCTTTATATTGTGTAGTCTAGCAGCACATTGACTACTTTTGAAGATGCTTCTACCAGTGGAACAGTTGTTTATCGTGGCCAACATGATGAATCTGATTCTCCTCGGACTTCTAAATCCAGATTAGGAATGCAAGAGAAAACTTCAAGTGCCTCATTGGAAGACAGTGCTCTAAATCTTGCCGAGGTTACTTCTGTGTTTTATTGTTACATGCTAATTTCATTAGGCAGCTTGTAAATATGGTCATCAATAATCAGATTCTTTTGAACCAGTCTTGAATTGTTATTTAGTGCTTCTCAACTGTGCTCGATCCTGAAGCAATATTAGAACTTGCATTCCATCTTGCTTATATTTTTTTATTCTGTTTTATTTTCTCATCTGTCTGCCCCAACCAATCCTGGAGATATTTTTCCCTGGATCTTCCTAAAGTTTGTTCAAATCATGTTCTTACCTTTTTTGTCAGATTCCTGACCTTTCCTCCTTTTGACAGTTTCATGTTCACAAGGAGATTCTGATCTGGAATGTGTTCAGTGTGCTTATGCTGAGAAGTTTCTTTGATTGATGTGTGTATGCAGGCTAGGGCCGCGTTTCAAGGAGGGTTGAGGAAAGGAAATGCTAGAGAAAGGTTTGTACCAAGCAAGAATAACAGTGATGGGCTGGAGAACAGAAGAGAGCAATTGACAAACAGCTCTGATTCTTCCAGGTACATTTTACTTGAACAAACACGTGGATAATCATTTGCCTGCAAAAGAAGAAAAAAAAATCTTTTACAAATTTCCTAAGGGCAACACGTCTACCTCAGAAGTTCTCGTGAATACTTCGATGCACCAAAAGCTTTTGCAAGATCACAGCAAGCCATCGATGTTGAAGAAAGTGCAAGAATAGCATCTTCGTCAGCACCTTTGTCAGTTTTGCTTATCCCATCCTTAAAAGAGGTGAGCAACCAAATGATGCTGTGTATCAGTTTTCAGATTTGCATGACAGAGGTATTGTAGTGCTGGTATTTCATAAATTGTAATCTAATTTCCTAGGTGTACAAGTCAGTTATGAATTTCCCTTCTGTCAACAAAATGAGTTTTTGCAACAGGGACAGGTGGATTTAGTATTTCTCATCAATTCACATCTCTTTAGCTTTTGACAAACCATTGCAAAGAATGGTACTAGCTATGCAGCAAAATTGCCCCTTCAAGTCATTTATTATATCCGTCTAGAGTTATATGAAACATAGAATATTTTGGTTTGCTTTTCTTCAACCAATTTTGTATGAAAAAATTGATCATATTGCTTTACAAGGTAGTTCATAAGCTTATCATGAAATAAAAGAAGTCAGTTCATAAAATCATTTTGTGCTACTAAATCTTTAGGTCGCTGTAGACAACTGCATTTAATAATGAAAAATTTACCTTGTTGTTCCCCATGTTTACTAGACTTGTGCTATTGCGTCTTTTCTTTTCTTTTTCTCTTGTTCATTTAAGTGCCTTTTAGAAATTGTGGAAATATGTTTGTTTTTCTTTTTTCTTTTTGTCGCATTGGAGTGCTATTACATAATTTCATGTATTTTTTAGTGATTTAAAATTGTGAGCGTGTTAGTTCCTTGCCAACGGTTTAGGAATCTTTGATTCAAGTTCTATGCGCAATCTGATGGATCCACAATGTTCTTGTTAAGCTTGTGTCAATTTCATCTTCATCTGTTTCATTTCTAATAGGTTGATCTGTATAATATAGGCTGTTGCTGATGTTTCAGAAAGAGCAGTTTTTCATGCAGTCACAAATTCGTTTGTAAATATGGAGCGTGTAAAGCCTGGATCTTGTGATATCTTTGTCAGAAATTTGCTTCAGCAGTTGGCAAGGTTCAAAATTCTCACTTAAACCGCCAAAGAATATACTGTTAATGTGATAGTATTTGCCAACCTAGTGGCAATTGCTAGTTCAAATTACTGAAGTAAAAGTGGTTTCTGCAGTTCGAAAGAATCTTCATTGAGAGATCTGCAGGAGCTTGCAGCTCGCCTATTAAGCAAGTGCAAGACAACCCCTGAAGAAACACAAAATGGAAATACAGATGCTGATAGCATGAAAAAGCAACCGACCAAGGAATTTAATTCAAATGCCAATTTAAGCCCACTTGCGAGATTTCTGCTCTCAAGGTTGGTTGAAGTGATTTTTGTATCATTAATAAATTGTTTACTATTTGAAAACAGGGAAATCTTGCATCTGACTTAAGCATCTTTGGCTATTAAAGATTTTGATCTTTTCATGCATTTCTAAATAGCAAATAATGATTTTTCTGATTTGTTTTTATTTTTTTCCTTTACGGTCTATATTGCAATGCTTTTTATGGATATGCTTATTAATGATTTTGATCTTTTTTTCTCATGCAGATGGCAAGGCCAAGCTTCACGAGATGTCAGTTCAACTTGAAAGCTTAAAAAAGGAAGAGCTTGGAGGGAGGCTGAGTACATCTATCTATCTTTTTGTAGTGTGTTACCTGTTTATGCATTCTTTCAGATTTGATGTACATATCATTGTAAGACACAGTGCATTTATAATGTTTCTATTATGATTATTTTCCCTTTTTATGGTCTATTAATTGTAGCAGCAGAATTGCTGTATAATTAAGGGTGTGGATTTGCTTTTGTTCTATTAATTAATCATTGTAATTTTAGGAACCTTAATTGTATATTTATTATCATATTCCATCTATTCCCCCCCCCAAATGTTTGAATCAAAGTTTTAGAGTATCTTTCCAGTTCCATTTAGCTTTGCTTCGGTTGGTCAGAGATTACATACCTTGCCTTTTCTTGAAATCCATATTTGCAGTTTCATCTTTTCGTCAATCTGTTCTTCCAGGGGAATGATACTGGACTCTGCTCATATACTGAAAGGATACAAGAAAAAAAGCAACGCATATCAACAGGTAGCATTGTTAAATTCTGGAACCAACTTCTGTGTGTAACAGGATTGATATTGTCGTATTCTGGAATGCCTTGCCCGTATCATGTAAATGTTCATCAACACATTTCCTGACTTGAGAAGAAACAGTTGATATTTATAGCGAAAATGATGGGATTGCTGAGGTCTTCATGTATAGATCTTGTTTGTGATAATATTGCAAGTAATTTGCTGGAATAATAAAAATAAATGTCTAATTTACTTGAATTATTAATTATATTATGTATATATATGTGTCTTCTTTCAAGTAATTTTACAAGTTGACGGCAATATAAAAAACATGATAACTAAACACACGAAACTGTTTTTTATTAATTTCAAATCCAATCATAGTTTTAACCAAACACTTCAATTTCAATTATAAACTACAACTAAAAGTGTTTTTTCATAAAACTGTTTTTTTAAAACCTCAATTACAAAAACAATACCAAACACACCTATCATCCGGCTCTGAAGTACAATTTTCGCTCGTATTGTGAGAGTTACAGTCATGGAATCCCTCGTGATCAGATGCCTATATTTCTGAATGCTGAAACAAATGAAACTATTATCTTGTGCATATGCTTCCCATTTCTTGGAGAAGAGATATTTGGCTCCGGCACACAGCTTGAGCTCATTCAGAAGAATCATAAGCTGTATTGACTAGGATATGGATTGTCTGGTACATTGTTCTGTAAGAGGGTTTAGCTTTAGTTATTAAAAAATTCGAGACCTGATCATTCATAAAGTGTATTGACCTTGTTTATTTCACTAGGGTTTAAAACTTGTGTATCGTGGAATAAAATTCAAATGAAAAAAGAAGGCCATTCATTTTGTGCAAGCACTTGATTCCCAATCTGCTTAAAGAAGGCAGAAATTTATTTAGATATGCATCAAGAGATCACCTGGTAGGGAATGGATAGTTTGAGTGAGGCATGTTCTGTAATAGATAAGAGATTATGCTATGAAAATGATGGCAGTAATAATAATGGTTGACATGCCACTGCTATTATTATCATCCAAATCTTATTCATTTTTCATACCATAATCTTATTACAGGCAGGTAGTCGTGACAACCGCTGCTCCTCCCTTTTTTGCCAAACTCATTATCTTACTGATTTGAAAAATTCCCATCCACGATCTCCACTGCTGTATCAGAACTACCTTTTGGAAGCTTCTGTAACACATCATTCTTCAAGTCATCAAGACTAATAAAAGATGCAATTCTGTCCAGGGAAACCTTGGTTTGAACTATCATAGAAATAGTATCAGTAAGATCATAGATTGGCTCTTGAAGAATCCTGAATGTTGCGAGTGCAGATAAGATTTTCCCTGATTCAAGAGGGTTTCCAATAAGAAGAACCAAAAGTGGCCACAGCCACCAAGCCAGGAGCCCCCCAGAAGACATAACTGATCATTGCCGGATTATAAATATATTTCCTCAACCATCCTGTCTCTACTTGCCTAAGCTCAAGAATCTCAGACAAGACTTCATTTCCCACCCCTGCAACTTGAGAATCCTCATATTCCTTCAAATCTCGGTGGTAGCCTTCATTCTTTTATCTTTTGATTCCATTAACTTGCTCTGAAAATGCTCTTGCAATCTCCCCAGTTGATAGGTAGCGTAGCAACAAAAGTAGAAACTGTTGCAGGCCCCAAAATTTTGTACAGTACTATCAGCAGGGCCAAACCAACTTGCAGGATGACCAACCACGGATCATGCATGGACCAACTAAAATCACTAATTCTCTCTGCATCAACGTCATGATTTTGATGATTTCTCCACTAGTCTGACCTTGCTTTGACTGACTTGAAGGGTTAAACCATAGTTGTTTATTTCGTTATGTTCCCAGAATGGCCGCAACATTTCGTGTCAGTTAAAAAAATGAGACAAAATAGCGTCGTTTTTAACTCGACTTATATTCTGGCCCGTTCCTGATTTTTCATACCAATACCGGCCGAAACGTTCCGGTTTCATTTCGCCCATTTTGTTTCGGCCAAACAGTGTTTTTTTAAATAATAAATAATTTTACAATATCAATCATATCTCTTAATCCGACCATTAGATTGAAATGAAATTTTACGGGTCTCTTGACATATTTATATATATTATGTTAAAATTTCAGAGCAATCAGAGAATGTAATGATCTTACGAGATTGATGATGTCATTCTCGTAATATTATACATGTTCATAATTTTGTTCAGAAAAATCATTTTATTGTGTTTTTTTTATATTAATTGCATAATTCTATATACACATAAACAAAATAATCCTAAAACAACGTGCTGAAATACTCTTAAACCAAAATATTTTATTCCAATTAAAAAAACAAAGCATCAAATGAAATGATATTGACAACTTGGGTTAAACCCTTATTGTAAATCATCGTGGTTGCTACAACACGAAACCTAATTCCAATTTGCTGCGACCTAAAGAACCAGTGCCTCTGGCAACAAAAAAGGTCGAAGCTAAAATATATCCCTTATTTTTGTATTCTCCTTGCCCATCAAGGCATTGAACACAGGATTCAATAAGGTAAGGACCAACATGAGAAGCTGAGGTGTATATTATTGCCAACAAAGCTGTCAATAGAATATCTTACCAAGCAGACAAGAACAACGCCTTGACGAGAGACTACGTCAAATACTAAATAATGTTTCTCAAAGAGCTCATGTTTGTGATAAACAAGAAAATCCACACCAAGACAATAACAAAAAAATGAAAAAAAAAGAGCCCACCAGACTCTCAACAAAAAAGGAACTTTGTTTCACCTGAATTGACGAATTGGGTGTGAAGATAATCAGAAAGTGCAGCCTAAGATAGCACAGTAAGCACAAAATCTAAAAGGGTCACAGGTTTATCATCAGACCAACCATTTGTATACCAGTAAAAGTAGTTGACTAAAGACAACACAAGATTAAGCGATGAAACACATACACAACAGAAGAGAGTCTTCCTGTAAGAAAAAACCCTCTTTTTATTGATGAACCTCTCTTTAGATTAAAAACTTCATGGAATCTCCATGGTCTAATAGATTGATTGATCATCCAATATACAACAAAAGCATAATCAGGCTCAACAATGAATTTCCTTCCAAAAAACTCATCCCTTGTAGAAGATAGGTCAAGGGCCTTTTATTATTGCAAGCAATTCAGCCTCATTTGAGTCTTTAATTCCCACTGAGACAGAAAAAAAAACCCATCACAAGACCATTATGATCACTAGAACCCCGCCAGTACCGGCAAGTCCAGGTTTACTTTTACAAGGCACCGTCAACATTCCATTTAAGAGTGTAAACTTCTTATCTATACTTTGTGTTTTTATGCAATTGTGATATTTTTCAATAACAAAATGTAATTTTAGCATCATTTTATTCGCATTTAAACTATCTTCCAACTGAACAAGTTATAGTGAATAAAGCCTATGTATGATCATTAACAAGTTATATTACTAATTACATTCTAAATAGGTCAAGGGATTTCACATGTCTAATAAATATATCCCTTGTTATTAGTTTTGTGAGTGGATTTGCAAATATAGAATTTATAGAGATGTGTTTTAGGATCATATCATGTTCAATAATTACTTCTTTAATATAGTGATATCTCATCTTGTGGTGTTTGGTCTTTGCATGGTATTTTGGATCTTTGGCCATAATTATTGTAGCAGTTTTATCATAATAAATTATCACTCGATCTAATGTTAATTTGAAAATTTTTAAATGATACAGGAAATTTTTTAACCAGACGGCATCTTGTGTTGTTAGGGAACACACTACATACTCAACCTTTATGGTAGATAAAGCTATACAAAATTATTTATTGATTCTTTATAGTATTCCACTATCATTAAAAAAGAAAGCATATCATAAAGTTGATTTGGATTGGTCAACATCTCCTCCCCAATCTGAATTAAATTAATCAAACAATCGTAAGTCTTTTTTTTTGGGTACCATAACATGTAATTTGAAGTTCCTTTCAGATATCATAGAATCCTTTTGAATGTCATACAGTGTTTCTGAATAAGATTTGATTGATATTGACTAATCAATCCAATGATATAACATAATGTACTCTGGACATTTTCTTTTAAAGTTTCGGGACACATATCATAGCTTAGGCTAAAAACTTTTATCAACATGGGTGATCATTGGTTTGTTATCTTGTATATGATAGTGTTCAAACATCTTTTTGATGTAATTCTCTTGAATTAGACCCAAAAGTCTTTTACGTGATCTTTTATGATTTTCACACCAATAACATAGTTGGCCTCACCCATGTCTTTCATTTTAAAAGTTTATGATAACCATTTTTTATTAGTATTAATTATATTTATTATTTTTAGCTATTAATATGCCATTAACATATAAGGAATGAAACTTGAAGTGGCATAGTCTAAAGGCTTGCTTAAAATCATATATGGATATTTTAAGCTTGCAAACTGTGTGCTCTTGTCCTGTAGTCTCTAATCCTAATAGTTTATGCATATGGATCTCTCATTCAATTCTCCATTAACAAACATAGCTCTAACGTCTATTTGGTATAACTCTTGGTCCATATATGTGATTATAGCTAAAATGAGACGAATCACAGTTATCCTCACAACTGGTGAGAATGTATTTTCATAATTAATTCCCTCTTCTTGAGTGTGCCTTTTTGCTATTAGTTGAGCTTTATAATATTCTATTGACTCATTCTCCTTATGTTTAATTTTAAGAACCCATTTATTTCTAATGGATCTTCGTCTTGATAGTAAATCAACCAAGTTTCAAACTTGATTAGTTTTCATCGACTCCATTTCTTTATACATAGCTTGAATCCATTCTCTTGCTTTAAGACCAAATAGAGCATGATTGAATGTTTTTGGTTATTCATCATCTTATGGAGAAATCATGAATGTTTCCCCTTCAATCTCAAATCAACGATGAGGAATTGGTTCATGAATGCTTCTACGAGGTTGAGAGTGCTCATTATCTTGCTCCATGAGAGTAGAAATAGATAAAATATCACTTTCATTATTTTTAGAAGAATTAAAAGTTTCATCTAGATCCTCTACTAAATGGCTTATTAGGCCATAAGAATACAACATCACAGATTCAATCTTCGTCATTCTTCCATCATTTTTTTCACCTATAAATATAAATCCATTGGAATGTTCAAATATTGTATAAAGATACATTTCTTCCCCCTATGACCAAGTTTTCCATATTCATGAGAAGTATTGTTAATATAAATTACCCTCATAGATACAAATAACCTAGATTAGGTTTGATGTCATTCTATAATTCATATGGGGTGAATGAGACAAATTTAGAGGACACATGATTAAGTATGTAAGCAGCAGTTAACAATGTATCTCTCTAAAAGAAAATTGATAAGTTATTTTGCGTCATCATTGACCTACCATGTCAAATAGGGTTTTATTCCTCATATCTGTTACAACATTTTATTGTGGAGTATAAAGATAAAAAAAATAGTTAGTTATCCTTTTCATCACAAAACTTTTTAAATTATTCAAATAGATGTTCATGTCCATGAAAGAACACATCTCAATTTAAAAGATATGTAACTGCCAAATGACAGTTGAAAAACAAATTAACAATCAAATTAAGCAATTTATTTTAACAATGAATAAATTGACACCATAAATAAACAATTTATATTAATATTAATTGTCTTATATATTTATATATTTTTTTATTTTTTTCAACTAAGGAACTAATTGACTGGTTTACTTTATTTGATCGATCGATTGATCCAATGAGGTTGGCTCAACCTTGTCTTCCAGATTTTCTTCCTTTACCTTATCCATGTTATTTAAATATTTAGGTGTATTTAGAGTCATATTGCTTCTCTTTAAGGAGAGTGCTTGTGCACTCATATCTTCTTGAATTTCATTGATATTTTTATAGGCTATCAACTCTCCCATCAGTCTTTGAATTGTTAGAAAATCTATATTTTATAAGTCCTTTATCATGACCACCACATAATAAAATATTTCTGTAGTGAGCACAATATCTTTTTTACCACATGTTTTTTTTTTCTTCATATTTTTCTTATATATCTTCATTTGATTGTATATGGCTAATATTCTACCAAAGTAATCTAAAATACTCATTGATTTAAGCATGTGTAAATTTTCAAATTCATTTTGTAACTTTATAGGCATACCCTTTTATATTATAATCATCTTTGTTTTATTGTTGTAAAACCTACCATGCTTGCTTGAAGGTGGTTGCAATAGTCATTATCTCAAAAGTGACATCTTCCAGACATTGGTGGATGACTACGAGTTCTAGTTTATTCCTTTTTCATGTCTTTTGCACTATCTTTTTTGGGCTAAAATCAATATTATTCCATCTATAGGCTTTTCAAAGCTTTTTTCAATTATATCTCACATATTGGGAATCCAACCAAGCTTTCACATGATTACATCAACTTTTATAGTTGTTATTTGTTAAATGATGACATTGAAGTGAGAAGTTTGAATTGATCATGTCAAACAATTAAGAACAAGGCTTTAATACTACTTATAGGAAGAAAATAGGTGTAGGGGAAGCTTATAGATAGAAATGAAAAGTTGCAAAACTAAAAATAAAAAGAAATTTAAGAGGAACGTAAATTTCATTGAATGTTGCTCTCTTTTACTTTTCCTTAAACATTCTAATACGAAATGGAATTGGAAAAAGCTTATTAAAAACAAATGGGCTAATAATCTATCCCACAGAAGAAAGAACTGTATCTACGTGAATTGTTTTAAGGAAAGCTTCTGCATGGATGCAGCTGTACTTCTTTAGCATCATATAGTAATCCAGTCTTTTCTTTTCTTTTTTGAAAATCTCAGAAAGTTGATCCGCTACGTGGTCTATATATAAATCAAGAGCTTGCTCTGATTATACCTCTAATTTGAGCTTCATTATGACTTTTCAATAAAATAAATACTAATAGTTAGGCCCTATCTATGCCATTGCCAGAAACAACTGGAATCCAGCAACATAATAATAACTCAATCCATAATCCAAATCTCAAGAGTTTGGCACTATAAAATCCTCTCAAAAAGGATAAATCTGATCCAACTTCTTGAATCCAATTCTCTGTTCTGAGGTGATAAGTATGTAGCTTCAAGAAACTTCAAAACTGAACCAAGATTGCCAACCCTTCTCTTCTTCTTCTTCTTCAAAACGATTAATTCAATCCATTGCGTCTTTTCTTTCCCTCTTCAGCTTCTTTCTTCCTTTAAGTATGGCCATTCATCTTGCTTTCATTTCTCTAAGTCCTCGCCAAAACCCCACCAACTTCCGCAGGCCTAGCTCTCTTGCTTTGCATCTTCGTTTTCTGAATCTTAATTGCTTATATATATGCTCAGCGAGAGATTTGTGAGTCACTATATTATATAAACAAACAAACAGCCTAAGCTCCAAGAACCCTCTTCTTGAAACAAAGTTTACCATAACTTGTCCCTTCATACAAGAAAACTGTACGTGTCCATGGATGATACGAAAGAAGTGGCAAGCAACATAGTCACCAAGCTCTCAGAGGATCTGATGATTAACATACTATCAAGATTTCCCGTGAAGACCATCTTGAGCTTAAGGTGCGTTTGCAAGACTTGGCTTCGCTTAATTTCAGATAAAGACTTTGCCACCCCTCACCTTTCAAGATCTCCCCCTGGAATCCTGATCAAAGCCTTGCCTGAAGGAGGCATATCGAGTATATTCCATTCATTCCAGATTGTGCAAACTGTTAAAACTTTCAAGGCTGAGAGAATGGAGTTTGTTCCTGAAACCAACTTACCAGCTGCCACTCCAAATATTGAGCTGATGAATTCTTGCAATGGACTGCTTTGCTTATCAGGAGGTGAATTCCGCAATGTTATTCATGTTTGCAATCCAGTTTTATGCGAGCACATCAAAATCCATGTGGATGATCAAAAAGCATGTTTGTACGGCAAATATTTTGCTCTTGGATGTAGTGCCACTGGTAAGAAATACAAAGTGCTGTGGACTTTTTATCAAAATGATCGGCATAGGAACCCTAAGGCTGAAATATACACAATTGGGACGGGACAATGGAGAAGCATAGGAAACAGTTTCAGCATTGAAAGACTGGATTTTGATACCTCTCTGCATGGCTGCATCCACTGGGCCCGATATGGAATAAGTTTGGAGTGTATCTGCTCTTTTGACTTTGAAACTGAGCAGTTCAAGAGATTGCCAGCACCTCCTATTTGTGATGGAAATTTGGATGGATTCGTAAGGTTGGGGGTTTTGAAAGATTGTTTGTCTGTGACTGTACGTAAGTGGGATGCTCCTAATGAAATTTTCGTGTGGGTTATGAACGAGTATGGTGTCCAAGAGTCTTGGTCCAAACAGATTCTGCTTAAACTCGACAATCTCCATTTTATTTCTTGTGAACCGTTAATTCTCTTGCGAACAGGGAAAATCTTCATTTTACTCGATGAAGAATTAGGGGACTGTTACAATGTAGAAAAAATCACTTTTCGGGGGCGTATAATCCGATGTGAGAATGTGGAAGATATTCATGCGATTGCATACACTCCAAGTTTCGTTTCACTCCACCATATTGCTGCAGGAGAAGAACAAGTTCTGAGGTAATCCTTTGCGAATTCTAGTCAGGCACGTGTAGACATTTAGTATATTTGCTTTCTCCAAAATGTAGAGTCCCATAATTCCTTGCTCAGGTTTGACTTCTTGACCTCTCACTCAAGGTATTTGAGAGTTTCTTACATGCAGATTTAGTGATCCGAGACTACTGTCAATATCAAATTCTATTGTCTTTCGCATCTTGAAACAAGGATATATGATTTCACCATGTCAAATCCAAGGAGCTGGTGATACTTTCATCACCTGAGAAACATAGTTATGGCATATGATTTAAGTTTTCTGTCATTATGCTTGCAAGTTTTCTCCAGTCATGGCCACATTTCTATCATCACCTTAAAG
Organism: Salix arbutifolia; assembly: GCA_025169955.1. NCBI lineage: Eukaryota > Viridiplantae > Streptophyta > Magnoliopsida > Malpighiales > Salicaceae > Salix > Salix arbutifolia. The sequence continues at coordinate 26,587,590 of CM045917.1, read as the reverse complement.
AGTAAAAAGTTTTGCATGAGCTGCTGGTCTGGCAGAGTAAATTTCCTTGCCTCACCATTATTAATCATTTCCATGTTTATTAAATTTCCTTTCCTTACCATTATTAATCATTTCCATGTTTATTGCTATTTCATGACGATGAACATCTTATCAGCAGGACCAATAGGGGCTTAGCTGAGATTCCAAAGTCTTCGATGAGAGGTTCTGAAGACCCAACAGGAAAGGGTGACCGGATCGATCATTTCAGTAGTTCAAGAGGTCAAATCTGTTTCTTTAAAGGGTCTAACACTTTTCTGAAGTTCATGAAGGTTAATGTAATGAAAATCCAGTTCAATAAGTACAGTCTAAGGATTTCATCTGTTCCCCTGAATTTTTAAAAGGATGTTGTTATCTGTATACCTTATAGCTTTGGTTTTCTTTCAATATGGGAATTGAATCCAAGACATCATCAAATTTTTCAACAATTTTATCACTGAACACGCACTCATTCTTGACAAGCCAAATGGACCACAAAGCTCCATAAAGAACCAAGAGCCAGGCCTTCCGCTGCTGCATTCCCCCCCCCGTAAAAGACTTCAATGGATGAAACAAGAGGTCAAAAGAGTTCGATATTGCCCAACGACATCCCCACCAAGAACTGATACGAGACCGAACATCCACTCCAAGTGACTTCTACTTAAGGTTGAAGAAGAAGAAATTTGAAACAACAGGATTATCGCCGGCTAACAAGATTGAATCCTCCATGTGACTTCACTGAGAAATGACCGCGAGAATCAGGCTTCCATCATCAATGAATTTACTTTCCTGAGAAATACGAGTATCTTATTCATGATCGGAACAATAGTTGATTAAATAGGAAAACTCTAAGGAGAAGAGAGTCCCACGTCTAACAATCTTATTGTGGTAACTGACTTATTTAAAGCAAAATAAATACTCCCTAAACTGAAGGGATTTATTTACCAAAACGTAAAGCATAATTAATGACACTAATGGACACAATTAATTGACTCTAACAATGTCTCCCTTAAACTGAATGCACCATTTAGCATCATGCAATCAGTTTGCACATAGTTTTTGACAAACACCCAACATACTTCTTAAGAGGTTGTGTCATTACATCTGCAATTTGTTCTTGACTGTTGCAATGCACCATTTTCACACTTCCAGTTTTTATAAGTTCATGAAGAAAATGAAAACGAATATCTATATACTTATTGTGTCCATGCATTACTGGATAGTTGGCTAATTTGATAGCTGAACTACTATCACAATGAACTATTGTAGGCATTTCTTGCTTTTCACCAAGCATTTCAAGAATCCTTCTCACCCACACAACCTGACATGCACAGAAAGTAGCAACAATAAACTCTGCCTCAGTGGTGGATAAGGTTACTATCGGATGTTTCTTCGATGACCAAGATATAGCCCCTGAACTGAATAAAAACACATAACCTGAGGTGCTTTTCTTATCCTCTTGATCCCCAGCATAATCATTGTTTGTATAGACACACAATTCTCCTTGTCTTCTGTAGAACACCCCAAAATTAGTTGTTCCTTTGAGGTATCTTAACGTTCTCTTTGCCACCTCCATGTGAAGCTCAGTAGGATTACTCATATACCTACTAATGAGACTTACCACAAATATTATATCTGACCGAGTGACAGTCAAATATATGAGACTTCCCACAATTTGTTTGTACGTAGAACTGTCTACTTTCACCCCATTTTCATCTCTTGACAATTTGCAACCTGGAACAATTGGATTAAGAACTGGATTGCATTTACTCAATCCAAATTTCTCAAGCATCTCCAGGGCATATTTCTTGACTAATGAATGTTCCATCAGTCCTTTGAGTAACTTCTATCCCAAGGAAATACCGCATCTTCCTAAGATCAGTCATGTCAAACACAAGCATCATTGATCTTTTAAACTCTGCAAACATAGATTCATCATTTCCAGTAAAAATGAGATCATCAACATATAAACTCACAATTAGAATCTTACTAACAAAGTGTGCTCAAAATGACATCTTTCAAATCCTTCTTTCTCAAAGTGACTCTCTATACGATTGTACCAAACCCTTGGGGCTTGCTTGAGTACGTATAGAGCTTTCTTGAGTTGATAGACTTTATCTTCATTTCCTTGTGTATATAACCTTGAGGCTGCTCAATAAATACTTCTTCAGTTAGTTCTCCATGCAAGAAGGCAGACTTCGCGTCCAATTGCTAAATCGTCCATTGTCTTTTAGCTGCAAGTGCTATTATCATACGAATTGTGTTCAGCCTTGCCATAGGTGTAAAGACTTCTGTATAATCTACCCCATATTGTTGAGAATACCCTTTTTCTATAAGCCTTGCTTTGTATTTGTCTACTTCTCCATTCTCATTAAGTTTTGTTTTATATACCCACTTCACGCCAACTGTTTTTCCTCCAGTAAATAGCTTCTTCAATTCCCATGTGTCATTTCTTTATATTGCTTTAATCTCTGAGTCCATGGCTTTTCTCTATTTTTCATTTTCACTGCTTCTTCAAAATGGATTGGATCGGCAGAAACAAACATGGCAAAGTTGGTCTCATCTTCTTCTTTAAAGAAACGTACTCCTGTTTCGTAATCTTCCATCCAGGCTGGTGGTCTTCTATCTCTTCTTTCTCTTGCATTTGGAAGATTTTCTGGAATTCCTTTAACTAATTCATTTGAGGAGGAATTCTCAATTTCTCTTGTGTTGTTGTTGAAGTCAACATCTCTTTCTTCTTTTGTGTTGTTGTTAAAGTCAGCAGCTCCTTCTTATCCAGTGTTGTCATTGAAAACAGTAGCCCCTTCATCTGTTTTCTCACCTCATTCCAGATCAGCTACAATTACTACTTCATGTCTTTGGTCCCAGTCCTAACATTTATCCTCTTTAAACACAATATCCTTGCTTATAAGTATTTTCTGTGAGGCTGGATCATACAATCGATATGCCTTGGATTCTTCACTGACACCCAGTAGCACATACCTTAAACTTTTATCATCTAGTTTGGTTCTTTTGTTGTCAGGTACATGCATATGAGAAACACACCCAAAAACCTTGAAATGCTCCACTGATGGCTTGACACCACTCCAAGCTTCTTCAGGAGTTTGGTTTTTGACAGCAAAGGTTGGACTTCTATTTAAAACATGTACACTCCAGTTGACTACTTCTGACCAAAAAGTTTTGGGAACGTTCTTTTTCGAGAGCATGCTTTGAACCATATTCATTATTGTTCTATTTTTCCTCTCTGTTACTCCATTTTGTTGTGGGGTAAATGATGTTGTTAGTTGTCTTTGTATTCCATTTTCATTATAGAAAGTGTTGAACACTTATGAGGTAAACTCACCACCTCGATCTGTTTGTAGTCCCTTTATATATGATCATGTTTCTTTTTCTACATGACTTTTATAACTTTTAAAAGTACTAAAAGCTTTTGATTTTTCAATTAAAAAATAAGTCCATGTCTTGCGACTGAAATCATCAATAAAACTTATTAGGTACCTTTTCCTGCTGTTTGAGATTGGCGTGATTGGTCCGCAGATGTCAGCATGAACAGGTTGAAGAATTTGGGAGGCCCTCCATTTGCTCATTGTTGGAAACGAATCCCTGTGTTGTTTCCCCACCAGGCAGTCTTTGTATACTTTGAAAGGATTCTTGAATTGGGGTAATCCCCTCACCATTTGCTTTTGTTGAAGAGTCCTTAAGCCTTAGAAGCTCAAGTGTCTATATCTGCAATGCCAAGCCAAAGATGTGCTTGATCCTCTGTGACTGTATTGAAACATTTAGGATCTCTTGATTGAGTAGTCACAGGTATAACAAACATCTTGCTGGTTGACATTTCATATTCCATAAGCAAACCTCTTTCAGGATGAAAGATTTTGCACCTTCCCTGTTGAAATATAATTGTAAGTCTCTTCTGCAGAAGCTGCCCAATACTCAGTAAATTATTCTTTAATTCTAGTACATTGAATACTCCAATGATTTTTTGATCAATTCCATTTGCTCGTAATCTTATATTTCCTTTTCCATGTACTGCCATACTTGAGTTGTTGCCAAGCTTTATTGTTTCTCTAAAGCTTGCATCTAGAGAGAAGAAATACTTTTTCTGCCCACACATATGGTTGCTGCAACCCGAGTCAAAATATCATATGTCTTCCTTGTTCATCTTTCTATCATCAACATAAGCTATTAACAATATTTCTTCTTCAGCCTGTGCAAAATTCACTCCCTTATCCTTGCTTGGGCATTCATATTGATAATGCCCAAGTTTATGACAGTAGTAACATTCTATTATGGATTTGTCAAACCTCCTGCCTCTCCCTCGACCTCTTCCTCTAAAACTTCCATGCCCACGACCTCTTCCACTTGATGACCCATCAAATGTAAATTTTAGTGCATGTTCTTCTGTGGCATGATCATTCATGTGTTGTTCATGAATAAGTAAACTACTCTGCAATTCGTCAATAGACATAGAGTCTAAATCATGTGAATCTTCAACAGAACAAATTACATAATCGAATTTAGAGGTCTTCGACCTCAAAATCTTCTCAATAACCAACACATCAGTCATGTTCTCACCATGTAACTTCATCTTGTTAGCGGTCAGGGCTTTAGCAAAGTATTAATTGACAGATTCACTTGTCTTCATGTGCAGAGTCTCAAACTCTTTTCGAAGAGATTGCAATTGTGCTCATTTGACCCGTGTAGTGCCTTGATACTTATGTTTCAAAGAATCCCAGATATTCTTTGATGTATCTTTATTCAGCATTGTCTCCGGAATTGATCTATCAATTGCTTGAAATAGATAATTCTTAGTTTTTAGGTCCTTTAACTTCTGATCGTCAATGGCTTTCCTCTGTCCTTCCGTGAGATTTGCTTCAACTGCTACTATAGGGATCCCATTCTCCACTAGACTACAATATTCCTTTGATCTCAAGAAATTTCCCATTAGCATTAACCAGTGATCGTAATGCCCATCAAATTTGGGAATTGCTAGTTATACATAACTGCTCTCCGACGACATGCTCACTCTTGGAAGATTGCTGCTTCTTCTGTCTTTGAAAATTGATCCCTTAGAGAGAAGGCTCTGATATCAATTGTTGAGAACAGAGACTCTTCAAGGGATAAGAACTCTCCCAAATCACACACAATTTGAAGAAGAGAATACAGTATCTTATTCATGACCAGAACAATAGTTGATTAAATAGGAAAACTCCAAGGAGAAGAGAGTCCGACGTCTAACAATCTTACTGTGGTAACTGACTTATTTAAAGCAAAATAAATACTCCTTAAACTGAAGGGATTTATTTACCAAAACGTAAAGCATAATTAATGACACTAATGGACACAATCTCTAACAAAATAAATGGGAACTTGTGAAGATATTTGTTGTGATTTTTTATCACAGTCAGGAATCTCAAAGATCCATATTCAGTTTGCTTGGAAAAATGCTAAAAGATGGTCAAAGGGTTCTTAAGCATGTTCCAAAACAGAGGATCATCCTGACTAACGAAAGGTTCAAAAGCAAAACTTTGTTGATTCCCAGCAAACCACATAACAAATCCTGTATCAGTAGAAAGATAAACGTGCTGTCATTAACGCTTCAAACGGTGCATGAATCGGAGATTCCTAAATCGAGCTGTGGTTTACTCTCAAGTGTGCAGGCTGTCAGGAAATCCGAGATTTCTCCCCGGCAGTAACTTTAGTTCGCACAATTCTCCCAGGTCATCAAACGTTACATCAAGCTTTTGGTATTGTTATTTGCAGGTCACTTGCATGTGGAAGCGCCTCCATAGTCAACGAAGTAGCTACGATTTTTCCTGATACAATATCCACAACTTAGACTGGGTGGAGGTGGTGGAGGATTTTATGTTGAAAAATCTGCCATCTTGAAGATTCTATCGTCTACTGGAAGCTAGATAGTTCAGATTTCCTTGCTTGGACAGAGGAGTGTAGCTTCTGTTGTTATCCTTGCTTGGAGGGATTGTTCCTCGTATTGGAGATTTTGTTAAAGTCAACTTATCATGTCTTGAAAATGTGATTCCTTGTTCTTTTTAAGGAGAATGCTCGATCCTATCAATTTTTTTCTCTGTAAATTTATAATTAAATTTAAAATAATAGAAATTAATGTTCACAATTGTTTCAATGCAAAATTAAAAAATAATGGGATTTTTAATCAATATTGTAAACTCATTAGTTTGAAGTAAACATCTTTATAATATAGATTGCTCTAGCACCTTTCCTATTTCAATTCTTTGACTTCTTTTAATAGTTTACTCTTTTGATTATATTTATACATAATATATAAAATTAATTGAGTGTTTTTTTATTTATCAAAATCAAATATATTGATCCTTTAAAATAAAAGAGCACGGGATATGAAATACATATTAAATTAAATAAATAAATAAATATTGGTTTGATTTCATTCATCTAGATTTATAAAGTTTGTTAAAATATTGACCTTAATCAATACACAAATCCATCAAAATTCATTATTACAAACCAATCACAAATCATAAAATTAACATAAGGATCCAATAAAAATCTGCAATTATCATTGAGTAGTCGTCCATGATTCTGATTTACTCTTAGGGTTCCAATTAAAATCTGATTAAAAAGATTAAGAACTAGATCATAACAATTCAATCTCCAAGGACCAAAGCATAATATTCTCAAATTTTTAGGACACAGCTTATATTATTATAAACTTCCAAGGATGTTTTATTACCGTGTCTTTTATTAAACACTTCCTAGGTTTCGTAACTATCAACTAGGGATTCATTTTCTTCACTTCTCTCCTTTCTCAATCAAGTTTGTCATTAACATGTAAAGTATATTTGGTTTGATGTAATCCAATGTCATCGTAATGAAATATATAATGTAATGAAAAATATAATATAGTGGAATGGAACAATTTTCCGAGATTCGTTTTTGTTTGATTGCAAAACTTTTAGTAATGTAATGATGCATGCACATAGTTTCATTTTGAGTCTTTATAATTTTGGAGAGAGAAAAACAGTCCTTATATTTTAATTTATTTATGTTAAGGAATCATCTTACCTAAAAGCTTAAGCAAAACAAAACGAATATGATTTATATTATTCTTTAACACACACCCTCAAGTGAAAGTCTTTTGAGCTTGAAACTTGCACAAGTCCATATTACCTTGTGCATAATTTTTATCAAATAGAATGGGGATGGTGAGATTCAAACTCGTGACCGCTAGGTCAACAAGGCTCTAATACCATATTAAGGAACCATCTCACCTAAAAGCTTAAACTATTAGGTGAGGCCCCAGAATATGATTTATATTATTCTCTAACAATTTATAAATTTTGAAGGTTTTTTTCTTTGTACTATTAAGTCCTTAAAATGAAAACATTTACAATCATATATTATAAGATTGCTCTTCATGATATAATAGCTCATTAAATAGGTTTTTTATGTAATGTTTGTAATGAGTAATTTTATCATAATTGTTCATCATATAATAATTACATAAAATACACAGGAATATAATGAATCATTACATAGTTTATTGCATTCAAACAATTATCTCGTTAGCAATAGTTTTGGATTAGATCTTTGACCTGTGCTATGTCGTGGGTCATATCATAGTTTTTAAAAATGTAAAAAATTGTTGAGTTTCTAACATGTTCTCTAGTAGGAAAAACAATTAATCATAAACAAGAAAATATTTGATGCATATTATAAGACATTCTTTTTAAATATTTAGCGGCATTTGTTTTGTAAAATATTTAGACGACAACATATTAGATCAATTTGGGCTAACCCTTGTTAAATCAGTAAACATGTGATTTGGATCATACTAAAGAAGAGGGTAATCTCATAAAATACAAATAAAAATAAAGTTCAACTTTCAATCAACCTAATATATATATATATATATAAGACAAAAAAAAATTAAGTACTTGTAACCCATATCAAGAGACTGGATTAACCCTATAGAAAGTAACTTGAAAATAATTGTGAAGTTTAATCTCTGCTCAACTGAAAGATGAAGAGTGAAATTGAAGAAAGAATCAATTTATATATATAAAAACAATGAAAAAAAAAGAGTTAGGTCAACCTGGGTAATTCATCGATCGTGTGACTTATATCATAAGACCATGATAACTTCATATAAAAAAACAAAGTTCAATCCTTAACAAACCTAATATTGAAGGATGAAATTATATATATATATATATATATAATCTAAAAAAAAAAAACATAAGACAACCCAAGTTAATATTCCAAACCTTTGACTCGAATTATGAGTCTGAGATCACCTTATAGAAGGCAAATCAAAACAATCATGAAGCCTAGTTAACAATCAATCTAATATAGATGTTTATGCATTCATATCATGCTTATAATTTATATTTTTGTTCCTCTCCATGTGTGTTTTAGGCTATAGATCATCGCATCTTGATTATCGTTGTCTTAAGATAGCATTTCTGCATATTTATATCTCTCATCATGTTTATTTTTATGAATAGATGTTTTTTTTCACAAATTCGAATAGATGGCAAAGGACAATAACACCTATTTTTATCATATTACAACTACCTATTTGTTTAATTTGCTTAATTCTCAACTTTTAAACTCATCAAAGCATGCAACCTCTTTGCTGCCAATATTGCCTAACATTTTCACTACCTTAAGACAATACATCATCCCTGCCCTTATGTTATTGTATGCTTGTTTAACTAATTATCATTCTCTAGGTACAAGTTCTCCTTATTCAACATTACAATTTTATAAGTTGACGTTGTTGGTTCTTCTAGTTCTGTTGTTGGTTTTCCTGATTCTGCTGATGGTTCACCCAAGTTTGCTACTAATAGCCCAACATCTTGGTCTGACACTACTCATAGCTTGAATTTGGTTGTTGACCTCTCCCCTTATCCTTTGAAACACCATACAAGTTTAGACTTACCTGCCTCCTGTTTTATGGCTCGTTAACATCATATGGTTCTCCATCCACGGCTGCCAAATACAACAAACTTAACAAATTTTTCAACTTTATTTGACAGAATATCTCTTGAGTACTCTCTCTTTTTATCTATAAACCTCTTACACTTTATGAAGTAGACAAGTATAAGACTTGAAAAGGTGTTGTGAAGGATGAAATTCAGTTGTTGTGTCCCAACAATACTTGGTGTTTGACTCTTTTTCATCCTTTTATAAATGTTATTGGTAGTTGTTAGTTATACAAGATAAAACATTATGTTGATAAAAGCATCGAGTGTTATAAGGCTTGGCCGGTTGCTAAATGTTTTACTTTGAAAAAAATATTGATTATTATGAGACTTTAGTCTTGTCATCAAGCAAGCCACTGTTCAGTTTTTTTTCACTATTATAGTTTCACGTGGTTAGAAGATTAATCAACTTGATATATATGTCATTCTCAATAAAGCACTCAACGAAGAGGTCAACATGCAATAACCTCCGAGTTTTTATATCATATGTGTTAGTTGCGTAAGTCTTTATATGGCTTGAAACAAGCTCCCCAAGTATGGTACACTTGCTTAAATGATTATCTTTTCTCTATTGACTTTTAATGCCTCTAAAATTGACACATTATTATTCATCTTAGTTAAGGGAGTTGATGTCTTTTATCTTCTAGTTTGCATTGATGCTATTTTATTTATCGGAAGCAATTCAATCTTGCTTCGTCAATTAATACAGTTGTTGAGCTCAAAGTTTCAATCTTGATGAAGGCGTTGTTATACAGGGGGTAAAAAAATAGAAGTTGATAGCAAAAAAAACTTACATTCATGGGATTATTTTTAATTTAATTAGTCATGATTCATGCATTGAAAATCCTTGACAGGATAACATAAATTAATATTTAAATATATATATATATATATATAGAAAAGACTGCTTAACTTGAGAACATACCAATTGTTGTTATTGTTATTGATTTCTTTAATTTATTTTATTAAAATAAAAAATATATTAAAATCATATAAAATATTGATTTAAGTTTTAGATAAAAAATTTAAAAGAAAAAAAACAGTTTACAGAAAAAATATAAATCGAACCGCATAATTAAATACAGCAGTATATACGAAAGAAATGCAGACATGTCAAGAAAGAAACTTATTTAAAATTGATGGAAGGAAGGAAGTCATGACTTATGTCTTGTCAGCTGCCACGGAAGTGTGCTGCCATATAAACGCGTTAGGTGTGGATGTATGAAAAGATTGATATCTATTTTTAAATATTAATTTTGTTGAGAGAATACAAAAAAAAAATAAGTTTTATTATTATAATAATATTTTATTTTTGTATTAGTATATTAAGATAATTATAAAATATGAATAAAATTCAAAAATTGTGCTCTCAATTTTGAAATAATGATAAATGAGAGGGGAATTTTCTTATTATTATTATCCCTGGAAAGAAAAAAAGAAAAAAATAGGGTGTTATTTTGAAAAGAAAAACCCCAGACTCTAACACAAAGGTACCTTTGTCCTTGATAGGCGGATGCCTGATTCTGCCTACCACTTCTGGATTTCATTCACTGCTATTTTATTCCATTCCCCAACACGTGCCCAAATCACAGCAATTTAAAACCTCACGTATCCACCGTTAGATCTAAGTGGACCCCTTCAAAAGAAAAATAAGGATCAGCAGCTTCCATGCAGATTCGGACCCATCCAACACATGCGGCGAGAAGAAAGAGGAATAGACACAAATATTGTTTAGCTGCCGTCGTCTATTTTGAACTATTTTTTTTGCCGTTTGAGGGAGCTAAAACACAGAAACCGAAAACAAACAAACGGCGGCAGACTTCACGCGTCACACGGAAAGCGAGGTGTTCACTAATACCATGCCGTCTTAACCGCCGTTTAAACGACGCCCATCTTTATTCTGTTTGATGATGGTGATGCGTGTCCTCGCATTACGCGTGCCACGTGATGCTTGTTTCCTCGGTGCTCATGACGACTAGTAATGAAGTTGGTTCATGAGCTCTTCCTGCTATCCTTTTCTTTCTTTTCAAAAATAACTGTAGCATGTCAAGTTGGCTTTTACCCTTCTACAAGAGAGGTGTATGGTAACATGTTTAGAAAATGTTTTAAAAAAAAAGAAAATTTTTATTTTAATTTTTTAATTTTAATTTTTAGATCATTTTTATATGTTTATATCAAAAATAATTTTTAAAAAATAAAATAAATTTAAAAAATAACCTCTAATATACTCACAAACAGACACTTATAATCACTCTCAATGATGATATATTTTAAATATATATTATTTTGATATATCTTAAAACAAATAGCGCTTAAAAAATGACGATAACAAATATTATTTTATTTATATATAGAGAAACAAATTTATAATAAATGAAAAAAATAGGTTAGTGAACATATAGCTTTCTTATTAATTATTTGATTGAATCACTTATTAATATGTTGTGATATATATTATTAAATCATGCTAGGCATACTTTAAAAAAAAAACTCTCATCAATATATTTTGAAATATCAATGAATCAATCAAGCATACAGTAAAATTTTAGAATTGCAGCAGAACCCCGCCTGCAACCAATTTGATTTTAATGATGTGGCTACGTGGCAGCAGATATGTAGAGAGCGACGTGGATTTAACATTAATAATTTATTTGTCTGTATTTCAAGTACTTTAAAAAAATTAGTATTTTTTGTTTTTATTTTAAAATAATATATATATACTAGTAGAGTGTTTGTGATATTGGTTTCCACTGTAAATGTATTAAAATAATATTTAATATTTTTTAAAAAATATTTTTTATATTAATAAATAAAAATAATTAAAAATATTTAACTTTAATTTAAAAAAAAGGTTTTTTAATACTTCCCCATCAATTGATATATACCATGTCATTATGTTTTAAAAATATTTTTGAAAAAAATTAAATTTTTATTTTTATTTATAATTAATTTTTTTATGATTTTAGATTATTTTTATTATATCTAAAATAATTTAAAAAAATAAAAAATATATTATTTAAATATACTTTAAAAAAAATAAAAACGGTTACAAAATACAAACAGCGCTGTAAACAGTAACATGATTGAAAAACAATCTGTGAGCACAATTTCAATATAAGTGGCAGTAAGGGCGGCGGCCTTATTTATAGAAACAAAGTAAACACTTCGTTGACTGAGCCCTCCCTTGGTTCATAATCAATTAGCTCGATAAAATAATAGGAGCCACAGCACCACGTTTTTGGCGCGTGCACAAGAACACCTTGTTGCTTACCAAAGCCCACGCTCTTGTACACGTGTTACCTTTTCTCGGTTTCGTTGCAGTCTGGATAAACTCATTAACCCGTGAGTCGTCATACGCGAGCTCTTTGTGTCTGTATTTTTTTTGTTTTTATTTTAAAAGAAATATTAAGTTTTCTTTTAAAATAATTTTTTATATTATTTTATGACCAGTTCAATTACAATTGAAATTATTTATACATCTGGGTAGGATAGGCGGTTTATTTTATTTTATTAGAATGTGGTATTTGTTTTTATTGTAGTTGGATTTATTATGCACTATAATTAGAAAGGCCTTTTTACCCTCACAAAATAATTAGAAATAGTATTTAATTAAGAAAGTAGAGTTTTTGTTTGTCATTTATTTCAAAAAAAAATTAAAAAAAAATGATTTTTTTTAATTTTCAGATTATTTTGATCTACTATTGTCAAATATAATTATTTTAAAATATATATATATATATTATTTTCATATATTTTTAAACAGAAAATATTTTAAAAAGATTTGGATTGTGTTATGATGATTTTATTGAATAAGTTATGGATAATTATTTATTAGCTTGATTAATATTGAATGAGAACAAAACATTAATTTCTATATTTCTTTCCAATTTATTCTTTCCATACTTGTGCATGTAGTTGTGTAGAGATGAAGCATACATTATTTTTATTTTATTTTATTGAAAAATTCTTTCATGGCTATGAGAAGTTCTTGCTTAAAAAAAACAAAAATTAAAAGCAAATTAAATAAAATATAAAAAAATTAGAAATTATTAAACCAGCAAGATCGATGACCGGGTCAATGCACGGTAACAATAATGAAAAAAACGGTATTTGACCGTAGCAATGAACATGAATAACCTTTATTTGCGACGACAACACTTTAATTAGCCACATAATGACTACCACGTGGCAGTCCCACTACTCAGAATACAAAATTACACTCTGGAGAAAAACATTTAATCAACTGCTTCCCGAATATATTTTTTTGCCTTTCCAATCCAAACGGACTTGTAGCATTTCATTCTTACAGGCCTAACGTGTCAAGATCTGATTAGCCCGAGAACTCACCTAGTTGGTTCGTGTAAGAGAAGCCACATATCCTATCTTTGAATGCACACACAAATTGCCCCCAAAAGCAGCGTACCTTTCTCTCTCCTCTTCTCTGCTTTCTCCCCTATATAAACAAACCAGTTCCCTGCCTCTTTCCTATCCAACCTCGCCCCTTGTCATCAAACAAGTCCAGAAAAAAAAAAATATTATTATTAACTAATATAAATAGAAATCCCTCCGCCGCAGAATGGCTCCCAGAGAAAAACCTAACCACAGCAGCCCAAATAGCCACGGATCAGAGATCCGTTACAGAGGCGTCAGGAAGAGACCATGGGGGCGTTACGCGGCTGAGATCAGAGACCCTGGCAAGAAGACGAGGGTGTGGCTTGGCACTTTCGATACCGCTGAAGAGGCCGCGCGTGCATATGATGCGGCAGCTCGCGAGTTTCGCGGAACCAAAGCCAAAACTAATTTCCCTACAATCGGTGAGCTCATTCCCGCCTCAACGCGCAGTCCCAGCCAGAGCAGCACTGTTGAGTCCTCCTCCCCCCCGCGCCCACGCGCCGCCTCTCCTCCTCCACGACTCGATCTCACTCTCAACACTGCACACCATAAGACCACCCGCCACCAGTTCCCCGACGGGGTTGGTTTCCCTGGAGGCGCGTGGTTCCCACACCCTGCTGCCCAGCGTCCAGTTTTCTTTGTCGACGCGTTTGCACAGGCGAGGAATACCAGCAAAAATAGGATAGTGAATAATATCAGCATGTGCATGTTTGACCGGACAGCGATGGTGAATGGAGGTGGGGCCCAGAGCGATTCGGATTCATCATCAGTCCTTGATTATGACCATCATCATGATAGTAAGGGGCTATCACTTGATCTTGATCTGAACTTTCCCCCGCCACCGGAAGTCGCATGATTTCGTGGGGTTTTTTTTCTCCTCTCACGGAAACAGCGGGTTTTGAAGTCTTTTCATGGCCTTAGTGTATGTCGAATTTTTTTCTCTTTAATTTCCCGTGTACGAAAGGAAATGAGAAAGATTTAGAGCTAATTAAGGGAGGAGGCGGCGGCAGCGGCAGCGGCAGCGGCTGACATGGGGGTTCTGTATATATGGAAAGAGATAACGGAGGCGATCTAAAAAGCTTTCCATGTTTTTGCAACCGGGAAATCTAAGAGTTTCTCAAATGTTGTTCTTACTATTATTGTTGTTTGTCATATATGCTCAGTCAAATCTATAATTAAAGCTCAAAGATCATACTTGTCTCATCCAAGCTGGATGTTGCTGTCTCTGTTGCTTCAAGTTTGGTTTATGGTATCCCATCCCTGTATGCTTCACCAAGAACATCACCGGCGAAAACAATCCGTCGAGCTAGGAAATAAATTATTTTAGTTTTAAGTCTATTCGTCGCCAATTCTTAACAATTTATTAAATTTTATATATGATGAAGTCTGCCATTATTTTGCCTTCAAATTAACTCCCTTTGTCTTGGATAATAGTGGAAACATGTATATGAAACTTCAGAAAGTATGGTGGGTATCATGGTGCAAGTACATCGGGTGTTTTTATTTATTAAATTTTTTAAAATATTTTATAAAAATAAAAATTATTTTTAAAATACAAAGCACTCGCCATACACTAAAAATACTCTTTTAAACAAAACTTTTTAGAATGTGTTAAAACAGTCAAGCAAAATTTATTAAAAATTATTTTTAGTTGAAATTATAAAATATATATATATATATATATGTTTGATTAACAATACTATTAAATGAACTTTTATATGCAAAATAAAAAAGGTTTAAGATTAATTTTTAAATATAGAATTTAATTGGCTAATCAAATTATTTTTTATTTGTAGTTGAAAAAAAACAAAAACCCACAATAATCTTCTAATATGAAAAAATATATATATAAAAGCACATTTAAATATAATATAAAAGCAAAGAAATTATTAAATGCAGTATTTATTGATTAATTTGGTGGCAGCGTATTTGAATGTGGAAGCAGCATCCAAATGTCCACCAGAGCATGTCGCCGGCATTATAGGTGGGGGTTGAATTTGATGCGCAAGCGTAGCGTAATACAAGGCGTATGTTAGAGGTCTGTCCACTAACGTCACACGTAGACCCCTCCACCGTACGGAAACCGCACCAAGCTTCGATTCTTATTTTCGTTTTTTTTATTTGAAGTTATTCTTTTATATTTCTATATCATTTTAATTCTTAATGGAAAAATAAAAGGCAATATGCCAATGGTAAATGACTCCTGAGAAAAATGTGGATTTTATTATTAATAAATGGATATTAGAGAGTGCGGTCTTCGTGATGAGAAACATGGCCCTGTCATTCTTACTTCTCTCTAAAAATGCTCCTCGTGATTCGTGTACTTGCTTGTCATTTTCGGTACAGATATCGAAGGTGTCTTTGAAAAATCAAGCGGTTGGATGATGACGCCTGAGTGGGCCCGATGCCGGTGCGGACGCGTTACTTGGAGGATGTCTTAGGAGTTAGGAGTGTTTGCCAATATTTCAAAATTATTTTTAAAAAACTTTGAATTTTTTTTATTATTTTAAATTAAAAAAATAATATTTTTAAATCTTTTAATGTGAAAATATTAAAAAAATTATTTAATATATTTATAAATAAAAAATACTTTTAAAACAACTGCTTTTGCTATATTATTATTACAGGCGGCAGAACCGCTGTTTCATTTGGCGAGAGAGAGAGAGACCGAATCAAGAGGCAAGAAGTGGGGTCCATGGGAGGTGGGGACCCGGAAGAGTGATTCCATGGTACATGTCTGGATTCGGGTTGTCGTCACATGGACATCCACCGTCCGATATTTCTTAAAGTAGCTATAAAATTATTATTTTTTCGGCTACAACAAGATTTTGAGCCTCTTACGTTTTTCTTTTTTTCTTCTTTAAGAGAGTATCTTAGCCAAAACGCTTGCGTTTCTATGCGAACATACGATCCTTGCCATTCATTGTCATTTGGTCGCTGTTAGGCAGTGAGAGATGCAAAAGAATAACTCTCTTCTTGCGAAAAAGCTTATGCAGATTGGTATGAAGTATGAACACAACCACAGTAGAAGTTCTCACACCCATTAAAAGCAGGGTTATCAATTTCATTTTGTGTTGTTTAAAATAGTTGAATCGTAAAAAACGAGATAAAACTTTTATCTCGGTTAAATTCTGGTCCATTAAGGATTTTTCTGTCAAATATCGGCCAAAAACGTTCCGGTTTCGTTTCATCCGTTCCGTTTCGACCAAATAGTATTTTTTAAAATAATAAATAATTTTACAATATCAATCATATCTCTTAATCCGATCTTTAGATTGAGATAGAATTTTACGAGGAGTCTTTGATATATTTACATATATTATGTTAAAATTTCATAGCAATCAGATAATATAATGACTTTGTGAAATTGATGATGACATTTTTGTAATATTATACATGTTCATAATTTTATTCAGAAAAATCATTTTATTGTGTCTTTTTTATATTAAATTGCACAATTCTAAATAATTTTATTTTTATATTTAAATTAATTTTTTTTGAATTAATATATTTAACTATATCTATATATAAACATAAGTAGTACAATAATAAAACAGTGCACCGAAATACTCTAAAATCAAATCATTATATTTCAATTAAAAAAATTAATCACTAATCAAAACGGAATTCACATCCTTATAAAAAATAAAAATAAAAAGATTTTGTATGGTATCCGCCGCTGCCGTCGGCGGTTAGGGCAATCCAAAGAAATATTGCCTTTTACATGTTCTTGAAAGAGAGATTGATTTCGAAGGGGAATCTCAAATAATTCATGAAAAACAAAAGAAAATAAATAAATAAATAAATGTCATTTTTACATGTTCTTGTAAGTGATGTTAGCATTCTCTCCGAGGGTGCTGTGACGCCGACAGAGATCGATTTATCTAAGCTGACTCCGGTGAAGATAAGGAGAGGTGTGCCAATAAAAGGAGAACTGGATCTACTTGTCACAAATTACACTTGCCTCGCGTGTCATCTTCTCCGTTGAACTTTTATGGTGATACAGATCCAATATTGAAAAAAATACATGTTATTCATCCTCAATTTCTTTATTTTTAAATAAAATAGTTTTTTATTAACATTTATTTTATATGCTCTTAAGTTTTTTTCTAAAAAATATTTTGTATAATATCTAGTATCACAAACTTATATGGAAGATGTATTCCCGATATTAAATAAAAAAATAATTTTTCTTTTAATTTTGTATATATCTTGACTTTAGAATGACTAAATTTTTAAATAAAAAATATTTTCAAAAATAACCGCAACTATAATCTCAACACCAAAATAGAATTTTTTTTAAAAATTTGTAAATTGTGAATATTGAGTTATATTATTATTATTTTAAAAAAATCAGAGATATCTTATGGAGTAGTATAAATGGGCAAAGTGTACACGTGTGAAATAGTTAGGTAAAAGATGGCGCGGCGGCCGCTTATGGGTGGGTCCACATTTTCTCCATTCGTCTTCTTAATCCATTTTCAAAGATTTCATCTTTATGGTTACAATAAAAGTAGTTTATACCCGGTAGCCACATGACATGTGAGCATAACCACGTGAATACATGTACGGATTGTCAGAGAAAGCGACATGAGTGAGATGCTGTGTGTGGGAAGGTGACAGACAGTTGAAACTTGAAACCGGCGTTTAGGCTGCTGTATGGGGGGAGGTTAAGAGTTCGCCTGCGGGTGACGGAAGGGATTCCTGGTTGCTTGACACTTGGGGAGCTGTGAGAAAAGAGAGATAAGGAGAGGGATATAAAGCTCCTCACACTTGGGGAGCTTGTGACGTGGTCTGTTAAGGCGCGGGCGGCTGGTTGCTGAATCAATGGCTATAAGATTGGACTCCAGGTTCTGAGATTTGGGTAACGGATTGAATAAATTCAATATACGTTTTAATCTTTTCGAAAAAACTAGCATTATATATATATATATATATATATATATATATATATATATTTATATATTATTTTTCTTAGATTCAACTGTTTGAGTTTAAGAGCTCATTTTCTCGTGTTTTAAAAATATTTTTATAAATAAATAAATTATTTTTAATTAGTTTTTGAGTATTTCCAGGTCATTAAGATGTGTTGATATTAAAAATATATTTTTTAAATAAATAATTTTTTTTAATACAATCATAAATAAAAAAACACTTCAAAAACACAACTATTATCATACTTTCATATAATATAATGAAATAACATATATATTTTATAACATATATTGTTGTTAACTAAGGAGCACTCCATAATTAAATGACCCCACTCCAAAATTTGATTTCAATAATACAAAAAAAACAATGAGAAAAAAGATAAAAAAAAATAAGCAATTTCTTTACTGAATTCAATAATTCTTTTTATATTTTATAAAAAAAATATTTATTTTTAATTTCATCATTCAACCTAAATTGATAATATTATATTTTTCAATCTAGATATCATAGTTTGAATTATAGTTTTTATTTCTTGGCTCTTTTGAAAAATTTATTATTCTTTTCAACTTCACCCTTTAATCGTAAATTTATTTATTTTTTTTATATCAATTTTGACCCTTTTTCTTTTGATTTTTTATTCTTTTACTTTTGAATTTCTTATTTCATCCTTCAATCATAAATCTATTTTCTGAATCTTTTTATATAATCAAAATTCTTTTTTTTTAATTTGATATTTGATAATTAAACTTCAAGGTTTTTTCAAATAAGATATATTGGATCTTATGACAAATCAAGAGTTTGAAAGTTAAACATGATTTTTTTTTAAGAAAACCTTATAATTGTTTTTATTTTTTTATCATATTATTTCAAACTACTAAATTTGGTTGTAGATTTCACAACATATTTCAAGTTAGCTTTACTTTCGATTAACATGGTTATATATATATATATATATATATATCAAATAAATGTTAAGGAAATTCATTGTTTAGTTATGATTTTCTTAAAATAATTTGAGTGTCGAAAACTTGTCAACAGTGATACTAAGCTTGCAAGTTGGACTAGACATCGACATCTGTCAGGCCAAGTCTGTCTTCCTTTTTGTTGAGCAAAAAGATTGCATGAATCACAATTTTTCTATTAAAATAAATAAATAAATAAATAATCTTTCTGCGAGGGTATATTAATTAGACATTATTAGCTGGGCCATCCACATTCTTTATTTTGTCCTCTCTTCTACCATGCCTTTATTGCTCGGGGTCACTTCTATTATCTCTTTTTTATATTTAATAAAATATATAGTATTAAATTATTATTATTTTTTATATTAGTATATTAAAACGATATGAAAAAATAAGTTGAAACATTTTTTTAAGGATTAAGGTCAGCCGTAACGATGGCCTGCCTCCTCCACGCTATTATGAGATATTTATAGTATGTGTTTACAAGAATGTAACTCAAATCCCACACAATTGTTTAATTATTGATGTAATTTAATTTTTATCAATTATATTTAAGTCACTCTAATTTTAATTAATTAAATAAAAAATATTACTCCATAAGAAAGGTGAAGCATGAAGATAATTATTTAATTGAGATAATTATGGTTATTTGAACCCAAAATTCAAATATTTACATTAATTTTTTATGGTTATTTGAACCCAAAATTCAGACCGCGATCCCCTCTCTTTTATTTTATTTTATTTTAAATTTTTAGTTTTCATGTTTTTTCAAATAATGATTTATATATTTATATTTTTTACTTTCATAATACTTCAAATATAATCTGTCTCCAATTTTTTTCCTATTATATTTTATTCAAATTAGCTGTATTTTCATGGCGCATCAATAAGAAATAGAAATCCTTCATTATTAGCAACGGCGATTAACCTCTGGGACAAAATAAATAAAATAAAAATAAAAAATAAAAAATGATATTGTATTTGCATCCATCTTATTTCTTTATTAGAAACATTAGCTTTCCACTTTAATATTTGATTCGTATTAACATTTTTCTTCTTCTATTTAACAAGTTATACCTTTTAATTTATTTGATAAAACATAAACAATATCCTTTTGTTTTTCAATTAAAAAAAACTAAAAAACATAAAAACACACATGCATTTGTTTTATTCTTGATACAAAGATTTAATTTATATATTTACTTTTTAAGAAATAATTCTCCATGCATTTTCTCTCTCCAAAATCGGTCATTTACAACAAAGGTTGTCAATACCGTTCCGGTTTTTCTATTGGTATGGAACGTTTAGGTTTCAGAGTGTTTCGGCGTGCCGTTTCGGGATTGTACTGTTCATATATAATTAATTATATATATATAATTAAAATATTAATTTAACAAGAATAATTAAAATGCAAGATAAATTAACTTTAAATTGTACAATACAAATAAAAAGTCAAACAAATATAATCTCAAAATTAGAAACACAACCACAAGTTAATCAAATTAAGGAGGATTTTAAAGCCAGAACGGCACACCCGGAACGGTACCGAGATGTTTTGGCCGGTATTTTCGGAACGGACCGGAATTAAAATCGAGATGAAAACGACGCCGTTTTGTCTCGGTTTTTTTAACGGCACGGAACGTTCTGGCAGGAACGGAACAATATTGACAACCCTGTTTACAACAGCAGCGGGTCATGAAAAAAAAAAGAATAAGTCATTTACAACAACAATGGTAACTGTTTGGGAGTTATGGTTAAAATTGTTTTTGAAAGTGTTTTTTGTTCAAAAATACATCAAATAATATATTTTTTTAAATCATTTTTTACATTAGCACATGAAAAATAATCTAAAAACACATTTTTTTTTAATTTAACATAAAAAATAAAAATATATTTTTTAAATTTTTTCAAAAATATTTTTAAAACACAATATCAAAATGTCATAACACTAAATATCTTTTTCATGGGTTCTTACGTGTTTTCAGCATCTCAAATTTATTTATTTTATTTATTTATAAAAGACTGAAGCTTGAGATGGTTGGATTGAGTGATGTGTGACCGATGGTGTAGAAAAAATTATTATTTTGAGTGTTTGGTTAATATAGAGAAGTTGAAAAAATCATGTGGGTCCCATCTAAAAAATAACAAAACCTGTGCTACTTTCCGTGCGTTTTTGGGGGGGGGGGGGGGGAGGGCTGGAGGGCGATGAGTATTTTTTTAGTTTATTATTTATTATATTTTCATATATAAAATATATTTTTAATATTAAAATAATCTAAAAATTAATTAAAATATAAATAAATATATTAGAAAAAGATCACAATATAATACTAGTCAGGCCGGGGAGTAAGAATTAAATTTCATGCTGCAGTGATATTCTGATTTTTAAAAACATTTTAAAAAAATATAAATTTTTTTATTTTAAATTATTTTTTGTAGTTTTTTTAGATAATATTTATGTATTGATATAAAAAAAATAAAAAACCTTATTTTAATATATTTATAAAAAAAAACTTCAAAAATAAATGCAAAATCTTAACCACAATTACAAACATTCACTTTATTACTGGAAAAGATACAAGGCAACTCCTAGGAAAAGGCACGTGTCAGTGCAATGACAGTCTAACGTCACTAAACAACTTGCTCTAATCCAAAATTCAATTCCGTGCGGTTCCTGAGTTATTTTTTAAAAGATTATTATATTAAATTACTAAAAATACAAACTTACTATTATCTATCATAGCTCTGTAATCCCTATTGCACTGGCGGGCTGAAATCAACAAGAGGTGAAGAGGAAGACGACATGGGAAGGATATTTGTGGTGGAGTTAGAGGGGCGTTCTTACAGATGCAAGTTCTGTGGAACCCATTTAGCACTCCCTGATCAACTTGTCTCCAAGGTGAGCCGAAACCCGTCTTTCTTTCTTGTTTTTTCAAATGTTCATGAAATTGCTGATTCTGTTTGTTCTAGTTTACTGTTCATGTATAGTGCTTGCGTTTTAGTTTTTCAACTCTTCTGGGGCTCATAATTTTCTTATTTGGCCAGTCTTTTCATTGCCGCAGAGGAAAAGCTTATCTCTTCAATAACGTGTGAGTGCTTCAATTCTGACAAAGTTCATTCTTGCTCTGTTTTGAGTTTTGATTTGATTCCCATTTATACAGCTTTAATCTTTTCTTTGATGTCGATTCGCCGGTGAACATGCCTATTTAGATTACTTTCATGATTTTTTAGATAATATTTCAAGACTTTTGTGGCTGGAGCGCGATGCAACGCGATAATTTTCAATTAGGAACTAGGATTCAAGTATTGCAGCTGGTATAGTTAGCATTGATTTTACTATGGCATTCTCAACCACTGTGCATTGTTGGCTGGATCTCTCTTTCAATAAGGATATATATAATATGAAAGTAAAGCTATCTATTTCTGTTTTGGCTCTCGAATTTCTGAATTTGAGGTAGTGCGTTTAAGCCCAATATCCATTATACTCCTTATTTCCCTCCTTTTGCTGCTAGGATTGGCAAATTTACATGTTCTTGCAATGAAAATTCCAAATTTCAGGCATTTTTTCTTCTCCTGCCTTTTCCATTAAGAATTAGTTTTATTTTTCGTCTTGTTTTGTTAAGAAATAATGCACTAATAGCCGCAATAGGGGTGCGAATTACATTTCGAGTACATAGGAGGGTACTAGAAAATCCAGAAATTAAGTAGCTGCGGTGGCAAGTTCGTCAATTCTCAAGCATAGGTTGTTATTTGCTTTCTCGTGACCATTGAATTTTGAATATTCTATTACCCTTTCTCTCCAAAATTTTCAGAGCAATCACGTTGGAGTGAGACAGTAAGTAGTGCCACTCATATGAGCAAAAACCATAGCCAACAGCCTCAGGCATCTTCTCTTATGAAGCCATTTCAAAGTTATGAGTTGTTGCTGTGTTGCTTGACATATAACATCTCGTTGTCTCTGAACAAATGAGTATTTTTATTTGCAAAGTTTATACTAACACCTTTACCACAAAACACAACCATTGAAGACAAAGTTCAATCTAGTAAACAGTGAGAGAATATAAAATTAATGATAACAATAGAAGATAAAAAGATCTCTTGAACGACAGCGGGAGATTTAAGAATGAATAACAGTTGAAAATGTACTTTTCTTTCCATTTAGTTGTGTATTATCATCTGCTGCTTCGGCGGTTGACTGTCGGCTGTCCTGATTTATATTAATGTTATTCTGTTTTAAAAATCAGGGCAGTTGTGGTTGATTCTACCCGTATGAATGTGCATGGTATTGTCTGGAAATAGATTGATTCATTTAATGCTTTTATTTTTATTTTAGAGTGAATATGGTGCAATTAAGCTTGGAAAAATAATTTAAAGTTAAACAAGAAGGGCTACCTAAATATGAAAATTCCAGCAAGTTCATGGGATATATAAAGTTTAACCACCTGCAAAAATGTCCTGATACCAAGTTTTTCTGCTGAAGCCTCTTCATCCCTTTCTTTTCCTTCCTTCATGATGTAATTTCTCCAGCATATTAATTTAAGTACTCTACCATTTTTTCCTTTGGAAAGTGATCACTGCTCAGAACTGAAGGTCTTGATCTTCTATTTCTACGAGTGTTGACAAGAACCAGAATCCATTACCAATTCTTAAAGTGAATTGATTTGATAGGAGAAAAATGATTTCTTCTCATCGTGAGTAATTTTATCTCTCCCATCAATGTACACTGGAGTTTGTGATTTCAGGGTGAACATCACAGTGGGAGCCCCAGAGGAGAGGTCAATGTTTTCAGGATTGCATATTGTAGCTGATATATTTTGTTGCTGTTGTGGAGGAATTATTGGCTGGAAATATGTAATCTCTCTCTCTCTCTTGGGCACGCACGATGCATGACCCCTATAAAAAATCCTTTGAAATGCCTCTGTTTTCATTGTTTCTTAGTTCAGGTGATGTCTGATCTTTTGATCATGGCTTCCGTGATTTTCCTTTTGCCTTGTCGCATTCTAAACAGGAGGCGGCGCATGAGTCGAACCAAAAGTACAAAGAAGGGAAGTTCGTCCTCGAAAGGTATGGCTCGCTGTTGAATTATGAACTTGGCTTCTAATCTCGTACCTAAGTTGATTTCATGTCTGCAAATGCCTATCAAACAGAGGGAGGATTGTTGGTGAAATGGACTTATCAACAGAACTCTTCATTGATACCCATCCTGAATAAGTGAGACACTGAAGATGCATCAGATATAGTTGTCCTGTGGAAACAGGAAATGAGGCTCTTCCTTTGTATATTAATGTACCAGATGGCATTTTGTGTAGTAGGTTGATGGTCCATTGTTTCTGGTTTGCAAAACAAAATTCTCAATTTGAGTTGATGGGAGAAGAAAATGTTAGGGTGTCTAATGGGCTATGAACTAATGGTATACTGATGATAAAACTAAAATTTTAAAAGAAAATATATATTATTTTAATATATTCTCAGGTAATTTTAAAAATATTTTTTATCCCTTTACATAATATCAGCAGCATTAATAAAGTTATTTGATTACCGAGTAAGGATATATATAGTATGAAAGGAAAATACTGGGATATTGAATTAGTTATTCTAAAACCCCTGTCCCAATCGCTGTCACGGGTTGACTAATTAGTCCATGTACTTTAAAAAATAACAAAAGAGTCCCTCTAGTTTTGCAGAACAAATTAAGCAATCCCTCTAGTTTCAATAGCTAATCAATTAGTCTCTTTTCTATTTCCTATGCTTTGTTTGGTTTAAGAAATAGAAAAGTTAAAAAAATAGATAGATATTATTAAAAAATTGACTAATATTAAATGGGAAACAATGATCAAGAAACGAACGAATTAATTAATTTTTAAGAGTAGAAAATCTATTCAATATAAAAGGACTAGTTTATAACTCACTGCATCACTATTTTCATCAAGGCCTTCAGCTACTTTCTTGGTCCGCAAGAAATAACGAAATAGGAAAAAAAAACTTGAATTTCATAAAATATTTCCTATATTTTCCAAACCTGTTTAGTAATCTAATTTACCCTAAACCCTCTCTCTCTATATATACTGATGCTGCCTAAAAGCTAGCCGTTTTATCCCGGCGCCAGGAGCTATACTCCTCTTCTACAGGTATGCCATCCCCATTTATCAATTTTTTTTCACGAGGTCTGTATTTATTCTTTGACAATGAATTTAGTTCTCCAATCTTTTGCTATCTCCTTTATTTATTTGCTGGTTTTTGCCTAAACACTGCATTGCATTGATGATTATTTGATGAAAAGGGTTCCAACAATTATCTTAAAGGATTTACTTAGACAGTTTATGTTAGTTTAGCTAATGAATCTTGCTGGAATTAGATATTTTGCTAATAAGGGGAGAGCCAATTAGGGCTGACAAGTAGAGAGAATCCGATTCCCTTTTGATTTTATTAAGAGACTTGCAAATAATGCAGGGGAAATTGATCAGCTAACATTAATTGTTTTCCGTTTTTGCTTTGAATCAAATAGTTGCTGCTGGTTTGTCTCTCCAAGAAATTATTTAATTTCTCTTGAAAACATTATCATGGAGAAGGAAGATACAAAGTTGATGAAGCTTGAAATAATGGACAAAGATGACTACCCTGAAGAACTCAAAGAGCAAGGAGCAGCAGCTTTGCTTCTTTCCTGTTTACCATACACAAGGTTTAGCTACGAAACTGCTTTGACTTTGGAAAAAATAAAAAGCGATATTCTTGGTGGTGGAAAGAGGAACCAGAATTCAAGTTCCAGCAGAAAGCGTCCAAGAGTTTCTCAAACTCAAAATCTTGGAGCTGCGGTCAGTAGAAACCACTTTAATGATCAACAAGATGAATACAACAGTAATGCTGCTGCGAGAAACTTGCCACCAATACGAAGATTGGAAGAAGCTCTCAAGCTCATTGACAATTACGAGCCCCATGAAGTCCCTTCAATTCCAGGGTTAAATGGGATAATTGGAAAATGCAGCAAGCCTTTTGAAAAGCAGTTGACGGAGAGTGATTTGAGGGATGATCAAAGCAGGCTGTCAATTAACAAAGCAGATGCACAGAAGTACCTCTACCCTCTTCTGAATGCAGATGAGAATCTTGCTAAAGGAATTAGCGTGACCACTTATGACCATAATGGCAAGGAATTTGAGATGGTATTCAAGATTTGGGTGTCCAAGATCCATGTCCTTATCGGAGGGTGGAAAGCATTCTTTCACGAGCATCGGTTGAGGAAAGACCAAGATTTTGTTACTCTGTGGATGTTTCGAAGACTGGATACAAAAAAGCTTTGCTTTGTGATCACCTGGAGGAGTTTGCCAGGAGTGACTACACCAATTAAAAGGGAAAGGGTCAGGATGAATTAGTCCATGGATCAATTAACCTGCTCGCATGTTGGATTGGTGGATCAATTTTGGTGAATTCCTTAGTTTATCGAGTGTTTTTTTTTTAGCTAGTACTTAGGTATTTGGCAGTCGAGACATCATAGTACAAGATATATTATAGGTGTTGAAATCGTATTTCATGATTAATTTAATAAACTCTCAAGATAAACACACTTTTAAGAAATATAAAAAAATATACCAGGTATAAAGATACCTGCTGTCTTGGTTTGACCACATTATTGAATAGTTTTTATTACAAGCTAATGTCTTGTCCATTTTCATATTTAGTTTATATGGCAATAAAATTGAAATTGAATATATATATATATATATAAATATAAATATATATCATTATTGAATAGATTATATATCAATTCCTAAACTGAAATTGTAATAGAATAAACAATTAGCCGTCTACAATAACACAAATATTTGTTAATAATCGTTTGATATTGTAATTTATTTTTACTTTAATATATATATATTTTTTATATATTTTAAAATTATTTACATAAAGAGAATCATGCCCTGGTAAGGATTTCTTTACCGACAAGTAACAGGATTTATACTGACACATGAAATCAGAGTTCTAACATTAGATCAGATGACAATTAAACAAACACAAAAACTAGAGAATCTTTCAACTCTTTGGGCTAGCTATCCCAGCGCTGACAGCTGACAGAGAAGTAGAGCTTTCCAGGATCATGACAAGATCATGACATTTATTATGTATACTGGGAGATCGAGGCTTATGCCATGCAAAGTCTAAAACGCCACGATAATTCCTTCCCCCCCAAGGATTAGTATTTGTATTTGTTAATTAATGTATTATACACGAAAGTTCACGAAATTCATAAATAAATAAAAAAAGATGTTTAAGGTATTGAAACGAGTAAAATAAAATATATAAAAAAACTAAATAAATATATGTCAATTCCATTTAAAGTTAAGTCCGTCAAACTCATGGTTTAGATTATATACATAACTGAAATAATCCGATAAAAAAAATTATAAAACCTTTTAACAAAAATTAGCCTTTTAAACTTGTAATCCAAGTCATTAGACCTGAATTATCCAATTTACAAAAATTATGAAGTTCAATTCCCAATACATTAAATATTAAAGGATGAAATACATTTTTTTTAAAAAAATAACAATTTAAAGAATAAAAATCAAAATCACTATTAATAACTATTATTAATAAGTGACATCAATACTATATTATTATTATTATTATCACCAATATTATTTTTTTCTTCTCTTTCATATCATCATTATCATTACTACTTATATTATTAATTATTATTATTGTCATTATCATTATAATTATTAATATCACCACCATTATCATCATTATAATAAATCATCATCATCATCAAAATTACAACTATTATCACCGCTATTATTATTATTATTATTATTATTGATAACATAAAAAAACATCATTATAAATATTATTATTACAACTACTATTATTATTAGTAGTAATAGGATTGTTGTTACCACAACAACCACAACAATTTTGACATTGAAAGAGTTTATTATCTTGATTTAAAAAAAATCTATTTTTTTTTTCTTAATTAAAAAAAATTATTATAAAACTCAATATATATGCATTTCCAGTGTAACATGAGCATCTTGGATTAAATTATATTAAAAATATCAAAAATATATATTTACTTTAGATAGATTAATTAATAATAATATGGAAGAATTCTCCTCCCCAATAAAAACATGATTAAAAAAACAACATTAATTATTTTTTGTAAGTGCGTATATATACAACCAAATCTTATATTTTAGTTTAAAAATATATAATTTATATTGTTTAAGCTAGTGAACTATTAACATTTTATGGGTTTAAATCTTTAATTCTCCTCCAAATAAATCTGTTTTTTTTAAATAATAATAATAATAATAATAATAATAATAATAATAATAATAAATGTTGAATATTCTTTTTTCATGTGTTCATAGACAATTTATTAATCAAAAGAACTGCCTAATGAATTTCTTTTTTCCTTACAAATTTAAAGTGCAAGAGAATTTTGCTTTAACAAAAAAAAAGGAAAATCTTCGAAAAAAGACGAAGAATAATTTTGGGCTCTAACATGATTGTAACCAACAACCCAAAACCAAAACAAAAAGAACAGCACTCTTCTCGAAATATGGTTTTCTCATCAAACCCTTTATCACTAAGCGTCCCTGACCCCACCTTCGACGCATGGCTCCGCGACTCCGGCTACCTCGAAATTCTCGACCAACACTCCTCCTCCTCCACCACCACTTCCGCCCCCACCACAACCTCAATTATCACGTCAACTACCACCACAGCAACAACCACTGGCATATTCATTTCATTCTTTTCCCATATTCTAACACTCCTTTCTCTCTTCACTCTCAACCCCTTCTCTAAACTCACCACCGATGACTTCTCGGGCCAAACCCCATCTTGGACCCGGTCGTTTTTCGCTGACTTTGGGTCCTACTCGGTTCCATCCGGGTCGGACCAGGCTAGTCTCCGGGTTCATGAGAATGTTAAACGTTATGCAAGAAATTATGCCTCCCTTTTCATTCTCTTCTTTGCTTGTACTTTGTAAGCGTTTTCTGTCTATCTTTATGTTCATTTATTTGTATTTTCGTTTGGGATGCTTTCAATTTTTTTATTTTGTTTGCGGAAAATTTAGAAAGTTTGAATTTTTTTTCTGGTTGCGTTTGGTTGCTGAGAAAATTGGAGAGACTGAAAAGAAAGGGGGAAACGAATTTTGTGTTTTGATGCTGCTATTGTTTAATGTCAGTTTTTGGTGTTTCAAGTATGTAAATGGTGTTGCTTGTAGCCTACTATCCTATTGCTTAAGGTTTATAGGTCTTTTAATGACGCTGGGTTTTTTGAGTATGGACCTGTAGTGATTTGTTAAGTTTCTATAGAAATTGGAGTATTGTAGAAACTCAATCTTCATTCAGTATGGAAGACAAACATTGAACATGGATCATTCTTGATCTGACCTTTATGCTTTTGTATTTTTAAAAGAATGGCGATAGGGATCTTGTGGCATAAGTAATTTTCCTATTTTGTTATTATTTTTGTGTTTTTATTTCTCTTATCTGGTAATAAACTCTTTGTATGTCATTGGGATTGTAGGTATCAAATGCCACTTGCTCTTATTGGATTGATATCAAGTTTGGCACTTTGGGATGCTTTCAAGTTTTGTAATGATAGGTGGGGATGGGATCGAAATCCTGTACTTTGGCAGGTTATGGTCCGGACAGCCCAATGTGGTAAGTGATCAAGTCATTTCCTTTTGTTATCATATACAATTTATCTTTAGTGTAAAACAGGCCTGCTTTGTAGCTAAAACATTGGTGGTACTTACAAGAATATTGGGTATAATATACAATTCAGATAAAAACATGGCCACTAAATTTTCTTTTGCCTCTTTCACAAGCATTTGTTTTCTGCTAAGATCTGAGCAACGTCCTGCATTTAAGGTAGAATTGGGGATAATGATGCCCTAACTGAATGATCGTGAAATCATTTAGAAATAGATTGCTCTTCCATTTTAATCCTGTGTTGGCTCGTCTAAACAAATGGTAGAATTGGACATGTTGAAATTATTTAAACATTATGTTTTCTTATTAATTGACTTCCTTTTGCTCGTTCCTATTTGACTCTTTTTTTTACTAAGCTTATGAGTATAGCAAGGCAATTGTGGATGATGAAAATTATTTTCTGGACCTGAAAATTACTAAGCTTATGAAAATTACTTCACCATTTCAACCTGTCATTGCAGTTACTGCAGTTGTTCTGATATATTTAAACGTTCAAATGGCTCTCTTTGGTGCAGTTGGCATTAGTTATACAGGTAAAAGTTATATGATGTTTTCCTTTTCTTCTTATTATGTTGAGGAAAACCCTCATGGTCCACCTTTCTCATTCAGTAATATTCCTTGCTCCTCATGTGAGCTGCTATTTCCTCATCCTATTGCAGTTATGGTCTTGCATGCTGCATTTCGAAAGCTGACTTCCGCAAAGCAATCTGCTCGCCGTAGATGAATTAGGAGATTTGCAAACTAAGCTGCAAAACAAGAGGCATTAATTTTGATTCTGGTTTGCTGAAATTGGTCGACTGGTCCTGCAGATTGGTATGATATGAAAAAGGGCTATCTCTAATATAGTGGTGAGCAAGTCTTCTGTTGATCATTTTGCAGTCGCACTTGTCGTGCGAAGTAAGAAATGTCATATTGCGGATAGCTGATTCAGTTTTGATCCAACGTATACAGAAGTGTTAATTGCTTTGCTTATCAAGTTGACACCGATAAAAACAGGAGTCAACAAAGATAATTCAAGCTCTGTCATCAGTCGAGCTTGAGTAAAAAACATTTGTGGTTCATGTTATATTTTGAGCTGCCCATGTGATCTGCTCCGGACTACTTCATTGCTGTCCATTACCTGGTGTATTTGTAGAACACGTGGGATCCATTTGATGTATGACTAATTATTTCTGTATCTTTAGGATTTTTCTCCCTTGAAGAAAATGAGATCTTCAGTTATGGAAATTTAAGCTACGAATTATGTTTTGCAATTGCTTCAATTTTAACTGAAAAGCTTTGGTAATTATGTTCTGTCGCCTCTATTGCCAAAACTCCTTTCAGCAGAGAGATGTAATCGGCATCAGCAACCTCACCTTCAACGTATCGCTAGAGTTAACTTGAGCACCATTGTCCAAAAAAGGCCTTTTGACTCCGAATGATTGCTGGTTTATTTTAGATTTTGGCGAGCAATGCTGTGGAGTTCATCAATGGCTTGAATTTTTTCTGAGTGAATGCCATTCCAATTGCCAATAGAAGATGTAATTTTACCAAAAGAGGAAATATAGCTACAAGAAAAAATCCCGCTGCTACGCAACATGAAGGAGGAATTGCGCGGATTCGGCAATTGCACTAGAAAATAAAGGAAAGAACACCAGATAACAAATAAAACATGGACCTTCATCGCTATTATACATTAAGCTATCATCAATGGCTTGAGGGGGGGGGGGGGGGGGGGGGGGCAGATTTGTAGCGGAGGTGGACTCTGGTAGTGGAGGATATATAGTAGATGGGATGGGCAGTCCTCCCTCTTAGTCTTTCAATCAGGGAGAGGCGGGCGAAGAGGGATCTTTCTGAGTAGAAGGAAATTTTGAGGAAATGGGAGGACATGTGATTTCCAATGAGTGGGGATCTTTCTTGCCGGATTGTCAGTAAAGGGGCTTTAGCCCGCAAGAACGGCGTAATGATCTGGGCAATGTCTTGGAGAGAGGCTCAGTGAGCTCTCGCCCATTCAGTTCACTGAATCTGAGCCCTTACACCAAGAAGACAAACGGAGCGATCAGTGTGTTCAAGAGAGATATCATGCTTTTTTCTGGCTTCTGGCTTCTGGCCTAGACAGATGAGGTTGTTTTGTTAGGAGGGCAATCAGTGGGAGCCCTCAGTTCAGCTATGGTTTTGCAAAAATTCCTATTCTCCAATGCTAGAGAGAAATCCCAATACAAAAATGTAGGTTATTTCTAATTATGGCTCCTTAAAACATCAGTAAAAACTGAGACTAAAAAAGAGCAATCTAAGCAAGTACAAACATGATTAAAAGACTCAATCCCCATTAGCATTACAATCAAATGCCATCACTTGACAATAGCTGGTCATTGACAAATATACTCCTTTTAGAATAGCAACAACCTCGACAAAATTCATGGACAGAGATGATCTCTCAGGAGTGAACTTGATTTAACTGGCATTTACATTATGACAATCTCAGAATTTTTTGACCTCTTAGTCTGGTAACCTCTCTCATCTTCACAAAATCTGATTCCGAGCTCAGATGATAGGGTTGAAACTTTCCTCTTCACCACCCTTATTTTTCTGTCATGAAATTTCAATGGAAAGAGAAACGATTAATAATAGTAGATAAACTCAGTCCACCAAGTAGAGTAACTCGTACATCCAGAAATTACTCTGCTGGAGATAAGATGCTCTCAGAAAGGTGTAAAATTGCAACCATAATTACTGCAACTTAAATCATGCCAAAACTATATGACTAAAATCTTACAAGACCAGAAGTTTTTCTATTTCCATAAAAACTACATGAAATAAACTATCAGATTAACAAAATCTGCCATTAAAGAAACTAGCACGTTACCTAACCTTCCATGAATAAAGTAAACAAGTCAACTTTGAGCAAGAATTTTTTTGACATTAGCACATTGAGAGAAAGCACATTTTCATAATCTGTGCTTCTGCATCAATATTGATAGCACTTGTTTTGCTTATGCACGTATACATATCTGTAACAAAAGTTCGGAATCTGAGCAAACTCTTTGGCATTATGCTATATTTTGATTTCAAGATCTAGAGAGAATCAGGAATTCTATCTGGAAGACCAATCAAGTTTTTTTAGGGAGAAGTAGAACAACATGTATGAAGATATGCATGATGTTAGTAGTGATTTATACGTCTGAGATTACCACAGTATTATTATTTCAAGGATTAGCAAAGAGTTACCTTTGGCTCTGGCAGTGCCCTCACCTTTTCTCCTCTTGCAACAACGTTGAGTGAAACTAAACTTGGATTATATGCAATCGCATGGATACCTCCCTTAGTTTGAGTTATTGTACTCTTCTTCACAAGCTTTTTCATTTTTGTGTTGTAGCAGGCTAAGAATTCACCATTGAATGATACCAATATTTCGCCAGTGCTCAAGAAAATTAAGGGTTCATAAAATTTCAAGCGGCCAACGTCTGGATAGAGGTTTTCAATCACATACTGTTGGATCCAAGACTGCTTGATGCCATACTTCTTCATAACCCATATGCCAAATTTGTCAACACTGCCAACCTTCTCAGGAACACTCACGCATAGACAATCTTTCAAAACTCCCAACTTTACCCTGACATCATTTCCATCATATGTAGGAGGTAATGGCAATTGCCCAAACTGCTCTTTTCCAAAGTTAAAAGAACAAATAAACTGCAGAAGTTTTTGATCAGGAATCCAGTGGATATAACCATGCACATAAGTATTAAAATCCAGTTTTTCAATGCAAGAATGAGGATTTCCTATTCGTCTCCATCTTTTCGTGCCAATAGTGTATATCTCTGCCCTAGGGTAACCTGGAGCACTTCTATTGGTCTTAAGACAAAAAGTTCGCAACACTTTGTATTCATATTTGTCATTGGTGATGCCAAGTCCAAGACCAAAACTATTGAGATAAAACGGCAGGGGTCTATTCACCTTGATAGTTATATGCTCACGAAAAACTGGATTGCAAACATGAATAACATTGCGGTATTTGCCTTCTGATATGCAAAGCAAACCATGACAAGAATTCACTAACTCAAAATTTGCAGTGGGCAATTCCTTTTCCGGAACAAGCTTCTTTGACCTCTCAACCTGGAAAGTTCTACCATTAACTCCTTCCGCTATCCGAGCTGAAATGATTTCTCTTGATCGGTACGTTTCGGGTAAGGTTCTCACCAATATGCGAGGGTGTGATTCAAACTGAAATTTGGAAAAGTATGTCTCTGAAATTAAGTGAAGCCAAGTTTTGCAAACCAACCTGCATTGCCCCAGGGCAGGTGACCTCATGGGCAATCTTGATAGTATCCCTTCCAGCAAACAATCCGGGAGGCCCGTGATTTCGGTTTTTGTCACTTTCTTTCTTCTATGATCCATGAGGCGTAAAGTTTCTTGTTTAAGGAACGTGATAAGTGAATGTATAAGGAGAACTTCGTTACAAGAAGAGGGGTTCTTGAAAGCTTTGGCAGTTTGCAAGGAAATGAAAGAACAAAGTTGTTAAGTTGTGCAAGATTCAGAGAATGGGGTGCCAGACGCAAGAGAGAGAGTGTATGCCAGATGATATAACTTTCAATTACTTGCTTCAACTCGATAACCTGAGGAAGTTCGTGGGGTTTTGGAGAGAAATGGATGCGAGATCAATTATGGTGATGCTTGTAGCTTGATGGAAGTAATCGTAGGCAGATTGGGTACATGAGGAAAAGGTGAGATGAAATTGAAGCAGAAGAACGAAAGAAACTGAGAAAGCGATGCGATGAATATGTATGAAAGAAAAGAGGAAGAGAGAGGCTGGGCAATCTTGGTTCGGTTTCAAGGCTTTCTTCAAGAACAGAGTATTTGATTCAAGAAGTAGTCTCGAACTGACTTTTATCGGTTTGTGTGATGGTGGGCTCCGAATTTGTAGTGAGGGTTTTATATTGAAAACCCCGTTTGCCCTAGCAGTGGCATGGGACTATTTATTCGGAAGAAAGCTCGTGGTTTTATCTAGGTCTCAATCTCAAGGTCAAACCTCAGAGGATCCCAACAAATATGGCCATGGATTATTATGCACGAGTCAATTAGCAGCTTTCTTAAACATACTGAACTCCTTTTCTATGATGTTAACCACATCTATCTTCAGACAAGCAAGAAGCTTCGATCGAGGATGATCATTTTCCTTGCTGTATTTCCAAGGACAGTAAATGCCTTCGAAAATACGCCATTGCCGTCCATGTTCAGATAAGGTCCGGTGACCTGAAGCTCTGATGACAAAATGTTCATTGAGATAGTTATTCTCTTCTACAGAAAAACTTATTAGCTAATTGTCCTAATCAGTTTATTCTGGTACAACTATACATTGAAATGCCAACAGAAAGATTGTTTTACTTTGTTGTACAATTAAGGCATGAATCGAGCCTTGTATCTCTGCTCAACATACACGCAGTTACTGTCCGAATAGACAAATTGCAGAGTTAAATCCCATCACAACTGAAAAACAAGACGGGGATAGAACAATCTAGGATACCAAAATAGAGCATACCCACAGGGGAATCCTTAGTGAAGGAATAGTGTCTTGATTCGGTTTTAATTTCCAGTAAAAACAGAGTGGAAACACATAAAATAAATGTTTTCGTGGTTTTTTATAATGATTAGGAAGAGCCGCCCAAAGAATCAAAATATAAGTTATTCACAAATTTTCTTCACAAAAGAGTATTTGTCTACAAAATGTTCTACCAGCTAAAAATATGAGGACTGGTTGAGAGTGCGATTGATATTACTTTTCAAAATGATTTACTAAACAGGCTATGCACAAGCTTCTCACTATCTTCATTTTGATTCTTAGAGAAGCTTCTCACTGTATTCATTTTGACTCTTTGAAGAGAACATGATGCCTGACATCAGGGTCATATTTCTTAATCTCAAGCTTCTCACTCTTCTTTCCTTTTCTCTTGGCATAGACATATCCAGTTCCTGCTGCTGAGACAAGCCGAATGATTTTGAAGCTATCCTTATTCTTCCTGGCTGCCTTCCTTCTACGCTTCTTTTTCTTCTCTCGGTCACCACCCTTTCTTCTGTTCTGTATCTGCAGGCAGAACGTGAAAGGTTTGAGGTTTAGAGACACTCTAAGCCCTTCCAAAAATTGATTCTCATCATCAAATTAATGATGGCATAAAATCAAAATACAAAAATGCTTTCGATAAGAAAATAAATCTTCTTTTGAAAGAAAAAAAAAAGTTTACTATGATGGAGAGAGGAATAATGTACGTAAAGGAGAGCGTGGCTGCTTCTTAAGAACAGAAGAAATAAGAAACTGGAAACAAACTCTATATATTGTCCAAGAAAGCACCTGAACAAAACACAAGAAATAGAGCACTATCCCCCCCCCCCCCCCCCAAATAAGATGCAAAGATAAATGTCTTTCCTGAAAAGTTCTATAATTTTGTCTCACAGCGGATACACCAAAATGTTGGAAAACAAACATGCTGCCACAAGATGTCAACAACTTACAATTTCCAGAACCTGCAAATGGACTCAAAGAAATTACTCCTCAAGTTTTGAGGGAAGATACATGGATGCATGAATAAGTGATTTCGCACCTAACAGTACACATGCATGCACTTATTGATAACACAATTAAGCCTTCTTTCTTGCAACAAATTGTTAAAATGTTATGAAGGACTGCAATTCTACAAAGCAAGAACATATATAATTTTAGAGAGCACCTTAATGTTTGAAATATGTTAGTCAAATGATATTGAGAGGAGGTAGGATGATATGTAGAATGAACAAGCAAGGCCTGTAAACTTTTCAGAAGTGTCCCAAGTCCAAAATTCTCCTATTTATCCTTGAAAAGGAATTAGAAATTAGAATATGGGTAAAGTTGCAAAGGAAATAAAAATTCAAGAAAAGATTCACTTTGGGATTGTTGAAATTAAAGGTATGAGAGTGACGAATAGTAGAAAGAGAAAAGAGACAGGGAGAATATACACAGAATTCCCCAATCCAGAAATTTTACCAAAATTAAATTCATCAACCATCTGTCCAACCTTATGATGAATTAGAGGAAGTAAAATTACCTCAGAAATGAAATTTATAGGTTCAAATGAGTGTCATAAACACTAACTTTAGCACCCAACCACTTATGTAAGAGGCCATATACACTTCAAAGCACTTTATGCCCTCAAGAAGAGAGCGTCAAAACCCTTCAGCTACTTGAGTTATTCTTAAGAATTAACTTCCTAGTCCCATGACCCTTTCAGATTTTGATTGTCTTGGATCCACCTTTTAAACTCAATTCTTTTAGATAACAAAAGATACCTCTCCAATTTTATAAAAGCAGCACCAACTGCAACCTTAAACAAAGATATATAGGGGTAGGGATAACTGAAAAAAGGATCATCAAGGTACTGAGATCATCAACAGAGAACAAAGGCCCTTTGAATCCAGTCAATCTCTTTAAAAACCCTTATACCAAATGATCCTAAAGCTTTGCTTAAGGTTTGAATCAAAGGAATACCAAATAGTGAAGGTGGCGCTCTTAGTTGGTACACCCAACTGAAGCAGCGTTTGATCCATAACATCAGGCTCAAAATAGAAGTTGGCTAAACCACTCTTGTGCACGCTAATTTTGAGAACACAGTCCTCTGAGAGATGTACAGAAAATATGGCACATTGAAGGAGGGGTATTCCACTTTATCGAAGCTCCATTCAACCATTAAACCATGTTTTATGTTCTCCATTAACCATCATTGAACTGCTGGCTACAAGCATCATCTATCCACTTTCTCTACCTTGTCGAGGAATTCATATTTCACATTTCAAAGGAACAACTTATCGAGAATCTGTCAGTAAAACAGAAGGCATGCTTCTCGGTACACTTAGTCATCAACCATTCACCAAGCCATACCTAGAGGCTTCATATTCCTAGTCATGTGCGCTCTTACATCACTGATAATCAAAACCACCATACAACAACTAAAGTTGCTTCCCCGACTTTTTTCTTTTTTTCATAAGTATCCTTTTAGCCACAAAAATTATCTTTTCAAAATGGTACAGACTACAATAGGAGGAGATAAACATATGGTGTTTAAGCAAATTTTAGTGAAACTGGCATGAATTTGAAAGAAAGAGGTACCTTTCTCTTCCTAGTATTGGCACCATATCTTCTAGCCATGCAAACAACAGACTGACGAGTTGGCCTCCCAATAGTGTTTATTGACAGAAAACCTGAGGATTGACAAAAGCCCATTACTTAAGGAAACAAAAGTCTCCCATATGCATTTTTCTCTGTTTGGTACCTAGAAAATGAAAGGCACTAAGGAAAGGAGTAGAAAAGAAACAAAGATTTTTTAAAAAAGATTTAGACGATCACAAATCAACATCCCTTAAATTTGAGAAAACGTAAGCACTTGTTAAATGCAAAAAAATAATCCATTTTCTCTATTTGGTCACAAATAAACGAAGTAAGAACAAGATTAAACTCAAATGTGATTGATAACGAACTTACAAAAACGGAGTTGGGTATTTTGGTTTCCCAAAAAAGCAACAACCTTTGACATCAAAGACCCAAAATTTTGCTTTCTGGCCACCAAGAAATCACTAAGCAAATGGGTTATCTTGATTTGCATAGAAAATGAAATTTGTGAGAAAGGGAGGTTATAACTTACCCTTGGAGAAAAGACCATGAGAAAGGAGGTTAGAGAGATGCCTGAAAGTTGCAAGCTTTGGATGAGATGAGAGAGAAAGGGTGGTGGTGAGAGATGGGTTCCTTGGCATGCAAGGAAGAGTCAAGCAGTGAATTGCAGTTGTCATCATCATCTTCTTTGGCCTGTGTCGCGGGAAATGTTGAGATCACAAATTGAATCACATGGAATTGGCTTTCACTAAAGAAAAGAAGGAAATTAGGTACTTGTTTAATTTAATAAGTAGAAGAGTTACCAAGCATAGTTGTTAAACGAGATAGCAAGGTTAACTCAGGTTAAGTTAAGTAATTTAAAAATAAGTCAAAACATTATATTTTAATAAATAAAAAATGTTAGAGGGTATAAAATTTCATATTTTTTAAAAAAACTTCTAGAAACATGAAATTAAGTAGAAAATATAGAAGTAGAATCATACACATGTTATGAGATTAAGATAATGATATAAAAAAATAAAATAAAAAACTACAAAACTAAGTTATTATAATAAAAATGAAATTGCAAAAAAAAAATGTTGATTCACCTTAATTTTTCAAACTTAATACCCGAATCATTAAATTAGAAACACTATAAATAAATAAATAAATCATACTACTCAATCCCTAGTAAATCAAAAGATGAAAGATGAAATTGTGAGGAAAAAAATTAATCATACAAAAAGATCTAAAAAAATAGCAATTAGAATAATGATGATAAAAATTAAAATAAAAAATAAATCAGAAAACAATGATAAAATTTCAATTGAATAGTGAAATTGAGGAAAAAAATAGCATTGACAAAAAGAAAAAAAACAGAGGAATAAATTAGAAACTTAATACACAATAAATTTAGATTTAAGGATTAAAATAAAAACCTCTAAAAAATGCACAAAAAGATTAGGAAAAAATTAGAATACAAAGAATGGCAAAAAAAAAAAATAGCAAATTGGAATTGAATGATATTTTTTCTTTAAAAGAAGCTAAACTTGAAGAATTAAAAAAAAAAACAAGAATCAAATCTAAAAGCAAAACAAATTAAATGACAACTTTCAAAATTTACATGGTTGAGCATACAAAGGAAATGAGAAAAAAAATTGTTAGCTCCAAACTGAAAGTCTATTGAGGACGTCAAAATGCCCTAGTGGAACGCGCCTCACGCGTCTTCACTTTCTCATTTCTCTTTTGCATTTTTCTACTGCCTCCCCTCATCTTGATACAGTCGACATTGATTTTTTCTTCCTTCTTCAACCTAGCCCATGACGAATGAGTTTGCTTTTGTTACTGGAGCGAGTGACTTATGCCCAAATGGTGGGAAAAGACCACGAACCAATGAGGTGAGAGATTTTGGAGGCTCTGCTTCATCTCCCTCTTCTCCCCCTTCTCTGCCGATGAGCTTTAAAGACAAAGTCTCTGCTGATTTTGGCAAGGCTGAAGATAATATGGTGATCGGAGATGAAGACTATATTATCCAGAATGGAGAAGTCCCTTCAATCCAGTTCTCTAATAAGATCAAAGAATGTTTGTATCGTCCTTGGAAATCAGCTATTATCATCAAACTCATGGGCAGGCCGCTTACTTTTAATTTTCTTTGTGACTGGCTTCTTCGAAGATGGCAGCTTAAAGGACCGATGACTTCAATTGATTTGGAGAATAATTTTTTTATTGTGAAGTTCTTGCTTGAGGAAGACATGAAGTATGTCCTTATTGGAGGTCCTTGGCAGGTTGTGGGTCAATATGTAACAACCCCGAGGTGGAAACAGGGGTTTGATCCAAAAGAAAAAAAATATCACGCATATGATAGCTTGGGTAAGAATTAACGGACTGAATGTTGAATTTTTCAGGCTTGATGTCTTAGAGAAAATTAGGAATTTAATTGGACTCACAGTTAAAG
Organism: Salix arbutifolia; assembly: GCA_025169955.1. Classification (NCBI taxonomy): domain Eukaryota; kingdom Viridiplantae; phylum Streptophyta; class Magnoliopsida; order Malpighiales; family Salicaceae; genus Salix; species Salix arbutifolia. The sequence goes on along the minus strand of CM045917.1, from coordinate 26,547,043 downwards.
TTGATCCTCATACGATGAGTCAATCAAGAAGGAAGTTTGCTCGTATATTTGTTGAGCTTGATATATCCAAACCATTAACTCCTTTTATTAAAGTGCAGGGGTGCACTACGGGGTGTTGTACGAGGGGATTCAAGTGATTTGCTTTGAGTGTGGTCATTATGGTCAGGGAGGGATAATTGCCCACTTAAAGAAAATGCTAAAATTCAGGTAAGTGAAGCTACTGAAGCAGAGACCATGAAGAATGTTACTGGCCTGGACAAAAGTGTTGTGGAAATTGAGAATTTGGAGGCCACCTAAACTAATCAGATGCCTGGGGCTGCTGTGAATGCAGGTATCAATGCTACCGAGGAGAATCCTCTTAATCTTCATGGTCAGTGGATGTTACTAAAACGGAAAAAAAATCAAAAAGAAATTTTTTGCTGAAGTAGGAAAGGTGCATGTTGAGCAAAGAAACAATTATCTACCGAGTCTTGCTTTACTGTCCTAGAGACAGATGGAAACCGAGGAGTTGCCTCTAAGGATGCCACGAATACCAACCAGAACTCACTGGTGTTAAAAAAAAAAATCATAATTTGGCCCCTAAAAGAAGCTCTGGAAGGGGAAAGCTTCCCCTCACGGACTGTGCGACCTCTCCGTCAAGGATGGCAGATGTGAATTTGGGAAATAAAACTATGTCTCTCAATTGTGTGGGTGTTGTTGGGTTACAAGTGCAGGGCTCTGATTTTTAGAATGATGTCCAAAGGGTTTTCTCCTTTAATGTGGGAGTTCCTCTCGCCTCCCTTGACGTTTTAAATACAGTAACTTTGACTCCAGATCACGAGCCTCCTGATATTGAGAGTATGGATGTTACTAATGAGGGGCATGCGCCTAATGTTCAAGATTCCATCTCTGCCAAGCATAGTCAAACATGGAAAGCCCCTGTGAAATCAGGTTCTTATTTGAGTAATGAATTGCCAACTGCTAATGATGGCACTGTTGTAGTCCAGAGGGATAAAATGTTCTGTTGAAGGTCAGTCCTCGGATCTTCACTTTTATTTTATATTATTATAATGATAGTTATCACTTGGAATGTTAGGTTAAATGTGCTTCCACTATCAAGGATTTTAAAAAGATTTATGTCATTGATGTTTTTGTTGTGCATGAACCTAGAATTAGTGGCTCAAAAGCCCTCAATGTAGCCACAAATTTGGGCTTCTTCCATTATCAGATTGTTGATGCAACGGGATTCTCTGGAGGTGTTTGGTTGCTCTGGAATGGTAGAACTGTTTCTCTTCAGGTCATTGCCTACGCCAGTCAATCTATTATTGCTCTTGTCCATGTCCAAAATAAGTGTTGGCTTCTAACTATGGTGTATGCCAATCCTAATCCTAGGATTCGTGAATCCTTATGGACCTATTTTGACGGCCTTGCTAAAGCTTCGAATCTGCCCTGGTTAGTCATGAGAGATTTTAATGATATTGTTTGTGCTAGTGAAAAATGTGGTGGTAATTTTGATTCCGGGGACTCGCCCTTTGTTGATTGGATTGATCAGAGTGTCCTTATTGATCTTGGCTTTTCTGGTTTTAAATTTACGTGGTGTAACAAGAGGAATGCAGAGGGTATTATTTGAAAGCGGATTGACAGAGGTCTTAGTAATTTTGCCTAGTATCTGTTATTTCCTAAAGCCCATCTCTCACATTTGCCCATAATTAATTCTGATCATTGCCCTATCATGATCCGTTTGGATTCTAACCATTCCGTTAATAGAGATTGTATTCCTTTATGTTTCCAAGCTATGTGGTTATCCCATCCTGACTTTGCTACAGTTATTAGGGATTCTTGGAACTCGTGTACAGATCATGTTGTTCAGAAAACTGCTAATCTGGTCTCCCCTCTTATCCATTGGAATAAGACTGTTTTTGGTTGTATTTTTAGAGGAAGAGAAGTATTTTGGCAAGACTTGCTGGTATTCAAAAGTAGTTATGTATTGCTCCAAATTCGTTTCTTAATCAGCTTGACTTAGAGCTATCTGATGAGTATAATCTTATTCTTGATCAAAAAGAGCTTTTCTAGAAGCAAAAATCTAGGAATACTTGGCTTAAGGAAGGTGACAAAAACACTCACTTTTTTCACCTCTAAACTATTATTAGAAGAAGGAAGAACAAGATTGAGGGTTTACAAAATACTAATGGTGATTGGGTTTCTGTATGTGGCATGAAAGATATAGTGGTGAATTATTTTCATGAGCTTTTTTCCAACTCTGGAATGTCAGGCGACTACAATCGTACCCCTCAATTATTTCCTAAACTTCTAGAGGCAGACTTGGATGGGTTAAGCAGTGATGTTACTAATGAGAAAATTCACCAAAACTTATTCTTCATTGGTGGACTTAAAAGTCATGGGCCTAACGGCTTTCCAGCTATTTTTTTATCAGAATTTTTGGGATCTTTGTTCCAATGACATCATAATGCTCATTCGAAACTGCTTCCAAACGACAACTCTTTCTAAGAAACTCAACGAGACCTTTATTGCTTTGATTTCCAAAGTTGATACCCTTGTTATCATGACTCAATTTCGTCATATTAGCTTGTGCAATACCATCTATAAAGTGATCTTGAAGATTCTGGTGTCCAGACTGCGCACTTGCATGACTAATCTTATCAGTCCTAATCAAGTCAGTTTTGTTCCGGGAATAAATATTACGGACAATATCATTGTTGCTCAGGAAATGTTACAGAAATTTAAGAGCTCTAAAGGTAAGAAAGGTTTCATTGCCTGGAAGATTGACTTGTCCAAGGCATATGATCGTCTGAACTAGACTTTCATTAGGAATGTGCTTCGGGAAATTGAGATTAGGGGTAGAATCCTTTAGCTCCTAATGCATTGCATCACTTCAGTTAAGTATCAGGCCATTTTGAATGGTGAGGTTTCAGATACTTTCACTCCTAAGTGTGGCATCAGGCAAGAAGACCCTCTCTCTCCTTATATTTTTGTGTTGTGCATGGAAAAGCTTTCGCATATCATTCAGTAGAAGGTACAGGAAAAGGTTTGGAGATCTATTCAAATTTGTATGGTGGCCCCTTCATATCTCACCTTTTCTTTGTTGATGACTTGATCCTTTTTGGAGAAGCCTCTACTGCTCAAGCGTCCTTGATGAAGCAGTGCCTTGATGAGTTTTGTAATCTCTCTGGTTAAAAGGTTAGCTTTGAAAAGTCTTTTATTTGTGTTTCCCTAACCACGAATGCTGATTTGGCAAAATCTATTGATACCATTAGTGGTTCCCCCCTCATGACTTGTTTTGGTAAATATTTGGGTATGCCCCTTTTCAACTCTCGAGTCTCCAAAACTACTTATCAAGAGATCATTGAGAAAGTGCAGAAAAGACTTTCATCTTGGAATTCTAATACTCTTTCTATGGTTGGTAGAATTACTCTTATCCAATCTGTTACAACTGAGATTCCTTTTTATACTATGCAAACAACCCTTTACCTATCTCTATTTGCAACAAGTTGGATCAGATTAACATAATTTTTTTATGGGGGCACACTCCTAAGACAGCCAAGACTTATCTGGTTAAGTGGGAGATGGTGTGTAAACTAAAATGATGTGGTGGCTTGGGCATTAAAAAATCTCCTTATATGAACCAAGTTTTGCTTGCTAAAACTGGTTGGCGTCTCTTACAACATGAACAAGGTTTATGGGCACAGGTCTTTAAGGCCAAATATTTGAAGCATAAGGGAGTTCTGGATGCAAAGGATTTGCATCATAAAGATTCCTCTAGTGTCTGGCGGGGTGTGCTCTATGGATCTAAAGCTCTTGATCATGATATTAGATGGAGAATTGATTCTGGGGATGATGTCTTATTCTGGACTGACAATTGGCTGAGCTGAGGTGTTCTTCGTCAATGGGCTACCATTGATCTTTGTAAGGAGCTATTACAAACTAAGGTTAATGACTTTCTGGATTATGGGGTTTGGGACACCATGTGCCTTCTAACTTGCCTGCCTGATAATATTGTCAAGCTGATTACTGGTATTCATGTTGGGTTTAATGGGAATGGGGTAGACAAGCGTATTTGGCAATTCACCTCCAATGATTGCTTTTCTGTTAAAACTGCTTATAACTCCTTGATGGAGGATATCAACCTCAAATGGAAATGACACTTTCTCTGGAAGTTGAAAATCCCCCCCATGGTGAAAACCTTTCTTTAGGCTTTATGCCATAAGAAGACTCTCACAAATGCCCAACAATATAAGAAAGGTTTCACCCATGTTGAAACTTGCCTGAGATGTCCCCACCTTGTGGAGTCCATTGAGCATTTGTTTAAGGATTGTCAAGTTATCCATTCTATTTGGTGCAGGTTTGGTAGTAACGGGCCCAATATCTGTCACCCTCCCATGAAGTTTGATGATTGGTTATTTTTGCATCTTCAATCCAGTAAGATTATTACCCATGGCTTGCCCTGATACCTAGTTTTTTCGATCGCTTTATGGTTCATATGGAAATGGAGATGTAAGGTGATTTTTTAGCTAGGTTTTCTTATGCCCTCTGAGCCTTTGTATCTGATTCTTGATTATACCTTGAATTGGTATAGGGCGCAAATTGAAAAAACAGGTTCTATAGAGCACACTGTGGTCTATCTCCATTGGAAACCTCCCAAACTTGGTGCTTGCAAGGTTAATACAGATGGAAGTATAATTAATGTCACTGGTCTTAGTGGTGCCAGAGGTGTTTTACATGATTCAACTGGGGGCTGGATCCAGGGTTTTGCTGTGAACTTAGGTACCCATCCTTGAGGCTGAATTATGGGGTATTTTTTTGGGGCTTAGTTTGGCTTAGGACTATGGATTCTGGAATGTGGAGATTGAGTGCGATTCTGGTGCTGCTATCACTCTCTTAATTTCTGTTACAGTCTCAACTCATCCTCTATACAGCATCATTTTCTGCTGTAAAATGAAGATTCACGACCATTGGTGTTGTATAATTAAACATATCTACCGTGAATAAAATGCAACTGTTGATGCTCTGGCTACTGGAAGTTATAATCTTGGCTTTGGCCTCCATGTCTATGAGGAGGCTCCTGACTTCCTTAAAGATATTCTTGTTGCGGATGCTAGGGGTATTGTGAGGCCCCGTTTTGTTGCTTTTTTTTTGTGGCTTGTAGCCCCCTTCTTACGGGAAAAAAAAAGAGTATTGAGGACATTGCATCATTTCTTCACGTGTTGAAATATGCAATTTGTTCGATTATGGTTTAAGAGGCAAAATTGTATAGTAAAAGCAATTTTAAGGGGAGAGCTAAAGAAAAAGCTAAAAGAAAATGATTTTTTTTTATATATAGTTTTCAACCTTTATTTTTATATCTTCAAGAGTAGAGCTAAAATAATATTTTTAAATTGAAGAATTATTTATATATATTGATCAAAAGAGTCAAAAATTTGTTTAATATATTTTTATGCAAAAAAGTGGTTTGATTGTACTTGTATTAGTTTGATATTAATAATAAATAGTTATATCAATATTATTTATATTAAAATAGAATTGACTTTTTTCCATTGGACTGTATAAAAAAATATTATATTTACACTATTTAAAAAGTCATATTACTAATTTGGTTTCTCTAAATAGTTTTTTCCCTTGAAGATGCTCTAAAAACATATTTTTTATGAATTTGTAATATGATTTAATCTTTAATGTTTGAAATCAGACACAACATACTTTTATTATAAAAAATTAAAAATAGGGAAAAAAAGATAGAGAAGATTTTATTATTTGCGTCTTCATTTTTTTATTCATAGGAAATTTTTATTTTGTGGAGTGAGTGCGCGCGCACTGAGTTTATTATAGACTCACAGTGCATTGATTTTTCTTTATATCTATAGTTTAGTATTTTTTTTACCATATTGAAAGCTAATTAAGTAAAGTATTAATAAAGACAAAATTGAAAGATAAAATAGGTAATAACCTCATATTTTAAGATACAAAGTTCACTCTTTGATCCTTATATTTTCCAATTTATTTCTTTGTTCCTTTGATTTTTTAAATTTAAATTTTGGTTTAGAATATCAATTAAAATAGGTTGTTTTATAGGTGTTTTAGATAATATATATATATGGAGCTTGGCTTGATGACCCAACAACACCTTGTTTATTTAATTTATTTTTTGGTTTTTCCTTTTATATTGTTGTTTATTTGATATATTTTTTATTTACATTTAAATAAATATCCCCTTTCTCTTATTTTTTTTAGATTTTTAATCTTTTTTTAAATAATAATTTTTTTAATTATTTGTGCATATTTAATATTTCGAAGAGATTATTCTAATTCATCTATAATTCTTTGTATGATTTGTTTATAAAAATAAAAATTACTTGTTCTTGGTAAGAAAAAGTGACCTTCAAGAGAAAAACAAATGTGTGCATTAAAGGAAAACAATTGGGGTTAAATATCTTTAATTATCTTTTATTCCTAAGATAATAATTATCCTTTTATTTTATAATTTGATTGGTATTAGTAGCTCTTTCTTAGTTTATCAGTTCACACAATCTAATTTGTTTTGGTGTAATTAGTATCATGATACAGTTAAATACACTAGTAATATTGTCCTATTTTTCTATTATATTAAAAATTAACTTAAAATCTTACATGATGTGTTGCCTTAACAACTTTTTTTGTATTTATTAAAGCATTTATCCTCTCTTTATTTTATTATATATTAACAACTTTTTTTTATATATAAAAAAATGGCTTTGATAAACAATGTTATTAAATACTGTCGAGTCTATTGTCCATGTATATGTTTATTTTTATTATCGTTGGATTAAAATAACATTGATTCTAATTATAAAATCATTAAACACAATGAGATTTATATTTATGTAATGATTTTTCCAGTTTAGTCTTTAGTTATTGTTAATAAATTATTATTTTTTGAGTTATTTACACATAAAATTCTCAATTTATTTAATTAAATACATGCATAAACTTTTCAATTTATATTTAGGATTTTTTACGTTAAAAAAATGTTGAAACAACCTGCATATTAAAAAAAATTGCTGAATAAAAAAAAAATCAACCCACGACAAAACACGTGTCAAATATTTAGGTTTTCAATTCTTCTTCCATGGATTGACAGAAATCCAATTTCTGGCTATCTTTTTTCACAGACCACTGTTAATCTGTTTTGATCAATCCTTTTTGTTTTAAAATCACAAACACAACCTTAATTTCCATTTAGAAATTTTCAATGTCAATAATGATTGCTTACATGATGGATGTTTGAAAGTTAAGGGCATTATTTTACAGGTCAAATGGGTGATTTTGTTTTTTTTCAAGAATGTAAAAATGGTGATTTTAAATGGCAACTGGTCCACTAAAAGCTTGGTTTCCATGGGGCAAATTACTGTAAAAAGATCATTTGCTCATTAGTGAACATCACCCACATTAACCTCTTGAACCATCTCCACGCAGTATGCAAGGGACATGGCCATTCACAGCCCATCTAACCAAGCAATGCATTCACCGGTCATCGTCACAAAAACTAGCTTTCTTGAGCATGTTTTCTGCTAAGAATTGACGAAATATATTGTCATATTTAGGTGACAGAACAAATAGATGTCTATTATATGCACCAAAAGGATCTGTAACCAAAAAAAAAAAAAAAAAGACAGCATCATCGTCCAAATACAAAGAAGAATCCCCCCTTTTCTATGCTCCTACTTGACGTGAGGTGAACCAAGGGGTCCTAACTTGCAATTGCTTCTGCAGGAGCAGGAGTATACCAGCCATGGTGAATCTCCACGGCCTTTTTTCTCCGGGCGAGCCTTGACTTTCTGCGTGCGCCGGTGTTTCTATGCAAGGTTCCCACTTTTATAGCCTTATCAATCACTGAGTATGCCTCTGCTATTAGCTTTTCTACAGGAATGACCTCCTCAAATTGTGCTTCAGGTTTCTTTTTCAGATCATCCAGTGCTTCCAAGACCTGCAATGAAAATTACCATTCTGAGATCCATGAGATTCTCATCACTGCAAAGCAGAAAGGGGAAGGGGAAAACTTACTAATTTCTGTTTTTCCCATTACTAGTATTCAGTGCACCACAACAGCACTATGCAATTATATTTAGTTATTCAGCTCAATTTCCATTGGTCTCAATTGAATTGACTCCCGATCACTAAATTTAAACAGTAACTGGCCAATGTGCAGACCACCAGATCATCTAAGTCAGCAGTACTAATCATTTATCAAGCAAAGATTCACGCCCAAAGCCCTTCTTGCACCAAAGTCCTGCAACATTGCAAAACTACGCGCACTAACTTCATACATATGTGATTCTAATATTCCTACACCTACTACATCTATGGCATTTAGTTCTAGTATTCCTGTCTCATACAAATTAAGAACAAAGTGTGGAGACAGCGTTCACACCAGACACCCAAAATGGCAAGGTCAAAAAATGTATTAAATCCAGTATATACTGGGCTTTGACAGAAGAAATTTCTACACGAATATAAACAAACTTGGGAGAACTATCAAGTTCTGTGGAAGCTTATTTTTGCGTGTTATCTATCCAAAACTACAAATAGCTCTTAGAAATTGTATATATCACTCATGAGCTGCTTCTTCAAAGGCTGGTCAAAGAAAATGACTCAGTAAGTGCGAGGGATGGTGATTACACAGAAATTTAAGCCACATCTACCATTCTTTGTTGTAAGCAACAAAGCAAGCCTTAACTGAAACTGGCATCATGCCTTCGAGCTTTTCTCTAATGATAGGAGCACTTCAGCACATTATATGGCATCCAAGAACCACAACATAAGCAGGAATTATTTTGCAGAAGTACAGCAACCTTCCTACGAATTCTTCACAAGAAGGCATTTCTATGTCTTCCATCCGTCACATGATTAGTCGGATTGAGAGACCAAATACACTCTCACCTTGAAATCTCAAGAAGAAAATGAAAATAATTTATTCACCTCAATCAATAGTCAAATTGCAATTGCATGAATAATCAGTGAGTTCCTTTGATCCTACTCAAAAACCTTCCATGCCAACGTCAGTGGTTAAAATTTGGAAATATCTACTGAAAGCAAATTTCTGTAGAAAGAGGGATGTATGCATATAAAAACTAAATGCACAAGGTCACCAACTACCATCTTAACATATGACAATTGAGGCACAAAACATAGCATTCAGAACAACATATGAGCCCATCATCTGATGAAAGTTGGGTGAAATTTTCACACGATGAAACTTAAAACTCCTTATATTTTTTAGACTTCTCTCTCTCTCTCTCTCTCTCTCTCTCTACAGTCGTTTAGACAGCAAATAGCAACCTATTTCTGTCACAGCTCGAAGCTACAGAGCTGATGTAGGAGCAAAAACCCAAAGATCCAAACTCCCAGCTGTGCTTTTCCTTTTTTTTTTCTTTTCAAAAGCAACTATTATCAGTATTCTTAAAATTAAAACATGTAGAATATAAAAACATGGGACACGAAAGGACGCGCAGATATTTCGCGCGCGCAGAATTAAGACGCAAAATAAGTAAAAAATCACAAGCACAACACATCAATCTTAACCCATCAATTTAGCAAATGTATACACAATTTTCACATAGCTTCAATTTCGCAACATTCTAGAAACAAACACTTGACCACATAACAATGAAAACATGCCCGTTTCACATGTGAAAATAAAGAAAGCAAAGCCCATGAACGCAAACATAAAACGAAAAGTGCAATAAAAGGAGGAGAGTTACCTTCTTCATGCGGGTTTTAACTTCAGACTTGCGAGCTTTATTATAAACTCTTCTTTTCTCAGCTTGACGAGTTCTCTTTTCAGCTGAATCAGCTTTTTTGTTTGGAGTCGACTCACAAACAATAGAGAAATTGTGAATTGATCTTTGAGTTGTCCTCATTGACAAACACCCTACAACACCCAAATCACCATTTGGAAAAAACTCAAATATTTAACAAAAAGAATGAAACTTTCTTGAAAAACTAACAAATGGGTCCAAGAAAAGTCTTTCGTTTTTTTCTTTTATGGATCCCAAAATAACAGTTCTAGCATTGTCTAACAAAAATATGAAAACTTTGAAGATGGGATTGAAAACAAATGCCTATTTTAGGGTCTTGAAAGTGAAATTACCTTTGTTGAAGATACTGTGAGAGAGGGAAGAGGAGAAACTGAAGGAGCTGAAAGTGGAAGTAGAGCATGTTGTGGAATTAATGGAGAGGTTTTTGAATTTGGTAGGGAGGCCTAAGCAAGGAGAGAGAAGAGAAGTGGCCATACTTCACTCCGGGTAGGCTCTGGGTTTTTTGGCTTATGAGTGATGTTGAGGACTGTGAAGTGGATAGGATGGCAAAGCAATAGCTTCTCCGTTTTGTTATATCGTTAGTTACGATGCTGTTTGGGTAGCAGTATATTATAAAACTTGTGACGAGGTAAGGATTTCCTAATCATGGTTGTGATTCGTCAATCGTCTAAATACTTTTTTTTTGTCTCATAATATATGCCAAATTAATTGTTATTTATGTCTCGCCCATCATCATTAATAATTTAATTATTTTCTATCTCATTCAACTAATATTTAGCCCTTTAATTTATGAATACATTAAACATTCTTAAAAACCAACTTTTGTATTCTTAAAAATTGCTCTTATAATAATTAATTCTCTAATAATTTACCTCTATTTTTTCAAATCTCGTGGCAAATGACTGACGACGTTTTTGATATTGCAATTAAAATATTATTTTCTCAATATTTATGTTTTAAAAAAATTATTTTATTATTATTTTTATATATTTTTAATATATTTATATTAAAAATAAATTTTAAAAAATAGTAATTTAATATATTTTTAAATAAAAATTATTTTAAAACATAATATGTACCACATTATCAACCTCGCACTGAATACATCAAATGCATGCTTTTGACACCCATTTATAAGTAACTTAACTTAGGTGTTTTGGTATTATATAAAATTAAATACATGAAAATGTCCTTTTGACACCAATTTTATAAAATTTGATTTTAAGGATAATAAAGTTATTTTAATGTGTATAACATGCATAAAAAAAAATTGATTTGTCTCTTGTAAATATGGTAATGTCAAATCTACCCTTGTGAAATGAAAAAAATATACCCCAAAAGCTATTTAATTGAGTGGTTTTGAGAGGAGCAAATGGGAAAAACATTATGGATCATCCATAGTGTTTTTTCCATGCATTTTATTATTTTATAATTAAAATTATATATTGTTTTTACTATGCCAAACAAGCTCTTAGAATTTTATTAGTCATTTTATATATCCAAAATTATATTATAGATATTTCATATATTAATGAATAAAATTAACTGGTAACTTGAAATTCATCATTATTAGCTTTTCCTTAAACTAATTAATCATTTTGTTATGTTTGTTAGCAGATTTATTTACTTGCAAATAAAAGAAAAACTCACCTTTTGTATGTTTTAAAAATAATAAAATCAAAACATTACAAATTACACTTACAAAATAAACCAAGGAGGACTAAGTTTTACTATTGCAATCATTATCCATCATCCCAAAAATGCATTGTAGATTGCGATGGTGCAAAACACCGTGCTCTCCCTCTCTCCTTCGAAAACCAAATAATACATGATCAATATATATTATTTCCTTTTAATTTCATCATTTCATGTTATTTTTATATTTTAGGATGTATTTCTATTTCCATACCCTAATGTATCTTAAGTATCATGAAATATTCTGATATTAAATTAAATATTTATAAAATAAAATATTAAATTGAAGTTAAAAAAAACATTTTAAAAAAACAAAATTAATAGCAAAAGTCATTTTTGTTTTTCTATTCAAAGGACATGGAGAACTTCAGTTTGGTCCCTTATCATTTCAACCCAAAATTTTATTGGTCACATTTCATGAATGTTTAGAAAAAGAGAGAAGGTTGTGGGGGGGAAGAAGAGAGGAGATGTAAGAACCAAAAATAGCTTTAAAAACAAGACAATAGAATTGCTGAACTGAACTCATTATGTTATTATATTTTAGAGAGATAAGTTCAATAAAAATAGTTATCATTCAAACATGCACAAAAAAAGAGCAAATTGACACTCATAAATTTTATTTTAATTTATGAATTTTAAGCTTATTAAATGATACTTTAAGTTTGAAATTGATTTTATAAAAGTTTCTAAATGTTTATAGATTAAAATAAGTTTCCAGTTAGATGTACATCCAATTGATTCAAAACTCAGAAATAAAATGAATGGCATGACATATGTCTTGGAAATATCTAATTGTCATTAAAATAGATTTGGAAAAGTGTCAACTTGTATTTGTGTATTGAAAGTGTAATTTTTATTACATATCCCCAACCCGTACTTCTTTGTCTAACGTCGGATGATTTTATAAACAAAAATCTCTCGCCTCCCTAAACAAAACCCACTTCAAAAATATATTTTGAGAATTCTTTTCAAGTCTATTGGCCTTATTGTACCTACGCACATAACCTCATTGATTGTACCTTCCTTTTTATTTATGTTCTTTCCCACCAAAACTCACAATTCAGATATGTGATGACATCACAATGGTATCATTGATTTGCAATTATAGATACCATGCCACACTTAACATTGTATAAGAAGCCATAAGCCACCAACTCATGAATTGCACGGTAAAAAGAGCAATTATGTCCTATAGTTTGGTGTCAACCTTAGATGTGAAACCATATGAAAGCGGCACGTAGTAGTTCATAACAGATGGGGAAGGGTAGGTAGCGTGATAAAAACCTCTTTATATCTCATCTTGCCCATGCGAGTTAGAATCTCTCAGCTGTCCTTACCATAGGTTGTGCTTCACGGTAAATCTTGTCTGCAAGATATGGACCTCGACTAACAGCTTCCTGCAACTGTAATCAGATCAATGAAAGCAGCAGGTTAGAAAGTGGAGGCTCAGCAAATAAAATTCTTCCCTTGCAATAAAGAAGCAAAGGAACTGTGAATTACTATCAGTCTCACCTTGGCAGCGATTGGAGCAAGAGCAGGATTGCCAGTAAGTTTACTGGAGGACATGAAAGCTCTGTGGATTGCTACGCAGCAGTTATATCTAGCCTCCATACCTGAAATTTTCCATTTAATAGATTTAAAAAAGCAATAACTCTTGTAGACTGCAAGTATAAAATAAACTAAATGAGGAGGAAAAGGCACAATAACAAAACCAAATTCTACATTCTCAGATAAAATAATCCAGGATAAGACATCTTATTACAGAAGGCAAGCAAGAGTCAATTGAATGCTCGTGTTTATGGTTTCTGTTGAGGCATGCATGGAGATGAATAATCAACAAAGTTCTATGCTCTTTAAGTTCCACTCTTGAAGAGTGCCCTCCAATAAAAAAAGCTTCTTCGGTGAGGAAATTGAAGAGCTAAAAATAAATTGAGAAGGGAAAGGAGTAACAAGAATGTGTATACAAAGAGCACAATGATAACTGTAACTGTAGCTATGTCTGCTCCCAGTATAGAAAGTCAAGCAAAAACATAATAGCAAATACCAGTTTAACGCATGTAATGCGATCATTGCAACAAAAAAAAATGCATGATAGTTTTAGGCATGAGCATGCAATCATTTCAAATTAAAACAAAGAATAAGAGACAATATAAACCTATTTTTGTTGTTTCCTTATGTGGATCAGTCACTTTATTTATTATCTCTTGCTTTGAGCAAATTTCCATCAGGCACCATGGCCGAGCCACCAACCCAGTTAACACTCGGTAAGCCTGAAATAATCACACAAGGATGTCATATTACATAACATTGAAATGCACTTGTAAGCACCAAGATACAGCTAGACTCAAATAATGTTAGTTCGACTCAACCAAAGGCTGGATCTTTTGAAAAGCATACTTTGACATGCTTGAAACTGTTTTTTCCAGATGTTTATTACTTTAACTATGAACCAGGTTTGTAAAGAGGAAAAAAAAGATGTGAAATCACAAAAACTCAAGAAAAGGGCTTAAGAGAACCACTCAACTTTACTTATAATAATTTAAGATGTCTTTAAAATTTCATGCGGTGCACAGGTAAATGAAAAAAAAAATGGAGATAAATTCTTACTGCCAGTCGAACTTCTGAATCTTGTTGAAGAACTGATAGGAAAAGTCCCTGCCAATTGAACCAGCTTAATTTCAATTATGAAAAATTGAAAGATGCATACAAGAAGAAGAGAAAAAAAATATTCTCCCCTAGCTGAAACAAAAATTGCAGGCCAACCTTACACAGGACCCATAATATGGCAACCTGCTTGTTGCTGGAGCTTATGTGATGTACTATTTACTTAAAGTCACTTGTAGCAATGTGAATCACAGAACTATAGGATAAACAAGACCATGCTGCAAAAGAACAGGCCAAGAATCAAGAAATTATATCAAAGAAATGCTCACTGATGGTGTCAGCTTTGAGCTCTTGGATGCTGCTTCATAGATCAAGCACCGGAGGCTTTCTTCTGCTTCACTATTCAGTATTATGTTGCTACCAGATCGAGTTTCACCTGAGATGTTTGCAAGAGAGTGCAATGAAGCCTGCATTTAACATTAAAAAACGATCTCAGATATACAAAAGAACATATAGAACGTCGCGTTGATATTTCTTTTTTCTGAATTCTCTTCATAGAAGACCACTCACTACATTTTCATAGCGAGAAGACTTACAAGCTAAAAACACTTGCTTTTACTTGGGATGAAGTTGCAGAGCTGGAGTATGGATAAAGGATAAATGCAATACTAATTCCCTCAATAAGGAGAAAGTTTGAATATAGTTAAAGAACTCAGTTACTTCTAAAGCATGCTAATTGGGTATAAGCTCATAGATGCAAATGCAGAAGAATATACAGAGACTGAGAAGAGATGTTAAGCAGCGTGGTAAAATTTTGCACATCCATATTGGATATCTTTTTAACTCACATGCATCTCCAATGCGTTTAATATATTTGATTATGTAATGTACTTTCAGAGATTTAACAGTACTTCTCTGAGGCTCCTGATACATATAAAATAAGGCTCTCATACTGGAGACAGCATACTTCAGATGAGCGTAGGAAGTCAATGAGGAATTCTTTTAGATCTTCAGAAATGATTAATGCCATATCACTTGATCTACAAAATAGGACACTTGCAATAGATTATCATATGTTATGTTTACATCGTGTATGTATCAAAGTAATGCTCTACTCCTCAAATACTGTAGGGTAGAATAGAATGATTTAAGGTGCATCAATTTAGTGTCATAATTGCATTATTTCTGCAGTCAATATTTTTCTAAGGTGAATTTTACTAGTGCACTATGCCTTCATATGCTCCTGCTAGACTTGTATGCATATTTCTATTAACCCTTTTTTTAGTTAAAAATATTGACTAAAGGGAAGCTTCCCATGGTTTATCATGTTCCAACAAATGCAGAAGATAGAATAGAATGATCTGAAGCACTCACCAATTGTTTGCCACGTGCTTGTTTATCAAAGGCTGCATCAATAACATGTCTAGCAGGAGGAGGTGAAATTGTGAGTAGCAATGTTGCTCCTTGGTTTGCTGAGAGCATACGAAAACAAATAGACAACTTTCAGATTCATCAGAGATAACAGGTGAAAAGAGTTTCAGGAATTTCGCAAGCACATTAAAGTGAGAACTTGTAAATCATTATAAGATAGAACAGATAAAGCAACACCTAGTGATGTATTTTAAACTCTATGCAATGTAGATTTGAGCATAATTGTTGCCTCCAAACAAACAGTCAGACAGACATCTCATCTAGTCCATGAAATTCTACATTGAGAGCATACATTATTTTGACAAAAATAATAAAAAGAAGGAAACAGATTTATCAATAAACATCAAAGAAATCAATATGACACTGCTTTAAGATTCCATTAAGTTCAAAGTGGCCCCATTTCAAACAAATCAAAAATCCCAAACATGCTATTATTGATGCAGTAACTGAGAGCTCCACCAAAACCATGTTAACAAATATAAAGACTTAATGTCATTGTACATCCATAAAAAAAACACCATCAATGAACTGAAGCTGCTTCAAGTTATGGCAACCATATCACTTGCTTACAGCAATTTTTCATGTACTTAGTACTTACATGATCCTATTTGGCCCAATGCTTCAAGAGCAGATTCACACTCATTCAAATCTTGACTCTCTAACTGAAGTCTTCCATCAATCACTGATATAATGGTTTTAACACCTGAATCTGAAAGGAAGAGTACATTTAGAAACCACTTCTCGATATTAAGATAAAATTACAAAGTTGTTACATGACTCAGAAAATGCACATCTCACAGTTGTGCAAGATGCATTGTGCCTTGTTTATAAACCAGTTGCACTCAATGTGAACAGAAATTAAATGAAGCACTGTTGGTGAACTGAAATGCAATTCTTCAAATAATTTTCCTTATGAAAATCTACAAGCTCAAGAACTCCAGGGTAAGTCTTACTAGATTCATCAATGAACATGTTTATGTTGTCATTAGAGAGAAGTCTTCCACTTATCATCATTGCTCTTGATCTTAATATATCTTCTTTTGACATGTTGCTTCAAAATAAAGGGGTAGAAACAAAAACACATAAGAAGAGGAAAATAATATCAAAAGCAGTGAGGATCAAAATCTGTGGAAATAGTCATAGACAATATTACTTAAACAACTACCTGATTGTAGAAGAAAGCAGCTGGACAAGAGTGGTCTTTGATAAGAATTCTGTGCCATGTTGGACTTCTGCTAACTTCATTACTCACCACGCATAAAAAGGAAAGAACAAAATGCACATAAGATAACAAATAAAGGAAAACAGAAAATAAAAAATGAAATCAGGCCAGAATGTAAAATATTATTCAGGGAAACAGTATCATTCAGAAGTATTGCCTGAATTTTGCTTGATATGAGATCACATATACCTCCTCTAAGCAGCCAGGGTGTCTTAAGCCATGTGAGCCATGCTTTGTCCATTACATGGCTTTACCATGATACATGGCACATGGTTTCTTAGGACACGGTTAATATTCTCATTTTATATATATATATATATATATATATAATTATGATGATCTATCATTAGATTATGATGCTCTATCATATTGAAATACATATTGCTGGTGTTCTTAAACATTTTCTGAGTTCCCTTGATTGCATCCAAAAGAAACATTTTATTAGGATCACAGCTTCCTATTTCTTCTTCGGTCTTTGAGGAGCATGGGTTCTTTGTCCATTAGAAAAGGAAGCTTGTCACAATTCAATCCTTCTCGTTGGTTCAAGCATTTCAGAAATCCTACTTATTAGCAAACAAGGTGGCATCTCCATTGAAAGAGGACAACCTCGGTATCTCTTCCTCCTTCAAAACTGAACTCATAACTAAGGTTCTGTTACATTTGAAGGAGCATCTCCAAATTCTTCCATCTCCTAGTAAACTCAATCTAATTTTTCCAGTATCTAAATACCTAGATTTTAACCATTATCCCATCCCCTAAACCTTGTTTCTACCCACTTTTCACAGCCTCGTATTTTTCAACTCAAATACTTAACTTCCTTTGATCTCCAATACCAAAACCCCAGTTTGTACCTAGAATTAACTCACTCTTCCCTGAGCCTGCTCTTGTCTGCAAACCAATCTAATGTCGTTGTATCCATGAAACTCTATAACCCATGCTACTAAAGAAAATTTGTAGTTTTCACCTTGTGTGTGAATTTCAAGGAGTGGTTTGTTTGACATGTACTGGTAAAATTATGAGCAAAGATGAACCAATCAACCACCAAGAAACTGATTGACAAGGGGTTAAAAACAAGTTCATTAAAAGGTGAAAAGGCAGCTAGGGAAAACTATAGGGTAAGCAAATCCTCTTTCTTATGTTCTGCTTGTTTTGGGTCACATTTTCTGTGGTATTTTGCATACTGAAACTCCAATGACAAGCTAATTATTGAAGAATGCTTGCTTTGGTCTTTCAATATTGCCATGCATATAAGGACAATGATTGGGGGGGATAGAGGTAGGATTGAAAGGATAGATGATTTAAAAGGCAGTTAAGAAGGAAAAGAGAGATCAGGTAAAAAGTAGATAAGCAGCACCAACCTCGGATAAGAGCTCCAGAACACTTAAAGATACTAGAGTATCATCTGTATTTCTGATTTCTGCCTCCAATAAACTCAGCAGATTTGAGTTGTAAACTGCTGATGCCACATCTCTAGAAACAGAGAATAATTTCACAATCAAAGAAAATACCCGGACACGTCCCTGAAAGAAATTTTTGAAATGTATAACAAGTTAGCCAAAAACTTCGACTTATAAAGAACATGTGTGATCTAAACCAGCTTAGTAACTGTATTGTAATATGGAAGATGGGACTGTAAAATCAAGAATAGATATCATGAAGAAAGAACATCAGTTTTAAGAAATCCACTCCCAACAAGCATACCAGTGATGAACATCGAGCTGATAAGTTTCCTAGGTGCATATCATCGCTGTTATTTGCAGGGAAGATGATTTCCTGCATACATTTTGCAAACATGCAAATAAATTAAATAATAATTAACTTGATTTCCAGAGTACTGGCACACTGATCAGTCTTTACCATGCCTTTTTGAGAGCCAGATAATTTCTCAATTGCCTCCGTTGATGCAGCTGCCACTTGTTCATTTCTGCAGAAGTAGAAATACATTTCACAGGTAGCATCACATTAACAGTAGGTTTCAGACAGCATGACCTCAGTATAAGCTTTGAATTTATGTAATACAGACACCCATCAACATTACAATGGGAGGAAATAAAGCCTTTTAAGGAGATGAGCTTTGCGAAGTGGTCCCAACACATGTAGCCCCTAAATCATATATTAGGTTTATTGAGTTAGACAGCCAATTTTAAGCTGTTATTAACATGTTGACGCCAGATGAAACAAGTGGCTGTGTTAGCCTATTGGTAGTTTGAGAAATTTAGACAACATGGAGGAACATCAAACATCTAACCAGCATAGAAACCAGTCTTAGTGTATCAACATCTTTGAAGGAAATTAATCCATCAAGAGTCAAGATAAACTGCATATTTCCCCTTGAGACAGGTGTGTCAATATCAATATGATTTTTCTAATATTTTCAAATATAAAATAAAGCAAATAATATTTTGCTTCTTACCCATTGATAAGACAATCAAGCAGAAGTGGATAAACGCCATTGTCAATAATCAGCTGCGCAGCTGATATTGTCTCTTCATCAATATTCTCCAAAAGACAAGAGACCTGCCAATAACATTTGACCTGGCAAATTATTATCAAAATTGAAAATATAACAAATTTCAAGTATTTAAATATATCCATACCGTTTTGCAAGCTAAACACCTCGCTAATTGAGAATCCGCCGTCAGACCTACTTGCACAAAAGGCTGAAATGAAAACACAAAACAACCACAAAAAAATGAAAAAAAAAGTCCTTTATTACTTCAATTAATAACAACAATAATAATAATAGAAGCAGCAGCAGCAAAACACCCATATTACATACCATATATAGTGGAATAAACGATGCACCATACTTAGTTTTAAAGATTCTTTCTAAACAAGCCACTAAAGTAGCTTCTAATCCAGGCACTTCTGATTTTGTTTGAAGAGCACTGCAATTTCAATTAAATTAATGAATACAACCTAATTTAGAAAGGAAAAAAAAAACATATTTTTTCTTAAAGAAAAAAAAAACATACGTTAATAATAAATAATTATCTATAAGATTAACGGCAACTTACTTGATGATGACTGGAAGCGGAAAAAGATCGAGAAACTCCTTGGCTGCGACGTCATTTGGAACCCCTGGAGTTTTTTCAAAGACAGTAGGTGTTAAAAATAAGCTAAAACTGAGAAAATAATATAAGAAATAAAAAAGGGTGAGTAACCTGGATAGTTAACATAATCAGAGGCTGATTGGAGTAACTGTGAAGGATTTTCAATTGAGAATTCTTCTCCGTCCATCACAGATGCTTTCTTTTGCTTAGCTTGCAGTGAAAGTTGAAGCTCCAGCAGTGAAGAAGACGACGACTAGAAGGAAATTGAGAGAGAGAGAGAGAGAGAGAGAGAGGTTTCTTTTAAGTGGCAC
Source organism: Salix arbutifolia (assembly GCA_025169955.1). Classification (NCBI taxonomy): domain Eukaryota; kingdom Viridiplantae; phylum Streptophyta; class Magnoliopsida; order Malpighiales; family Salicaceae; genus Salix; species Salix arbutifolia. The sequence goes on along the minus strand of CM045917.1, from coordinate 26,526,939 downwards.
GTGGATATTTCATTTACTTCGTGTCGGGTTGAGATTTGAGAACCCGAATACCCGGGATAAGGTTCAGGTGATAACAACGCGTCTTTTGAATAAGGATTTGCTTTCTTGGTCCTTTACTAGTAAGCAATGTTTTCTTAAGTCCCTTTACTAATATAATATCTCATTGTGTCCCTGAATTACAAAGCTTTTATTAATATCTACCCTCTGTACATTGACGGTGTTCAAAATCAACGATCGAATCATATCACGATATACCTTATCAAAAAATAAATTATATAGATAAGTCAACTTTGGTTAACATGTTAAGTATTATTTCTTGATCATAAGATTGATATACCTTATCAAAAAATAAATTAAAATAAATCATGAAGCTTAATTCACAATCAAATATAATATAATAAAAAATCATATTAAAAAAATGAGTCAACTGAGTTAACCTGCAAAACCTGTGACTCGGGTCATGAGATGAAGACAATACAATAAAAATAAAATCCAGTGTTGAAGGATTCGTGACCCGAGTCATGAGACAAAAATAATCTCTTAAAAAAAAGACTCAATTAACTAGGGTTAAAATACCAAAACTCATAACCTTGATTGTAAGACAAGGATATCCCCATGAAAAACAAATCAAAATAGATTATGAAATTAGAAAAAAAAATCAAATAAAAAGTGGACCCAAAAATGACCCGAGTAAATCTATTAAGCATTATTCTTAGATCATGAGATTCAAATAACAAAATAAAAAAAATAAACCATGAAGTTTAATCCCTAATCAATACAATATTAAAATGAAATTGGAAAAAAGTTAATTAAGAAAAAAAACTAAATCAATTAGATTAACCTATCAAACTAACGATCCATGTTATGAGAGTGTGATAACTCAATAAAAATAAATATATTATTAAAGGATGAGATTGAAAAAAATATTGATTGAAAAGAAAAGGCAAATGAATGGTGATTTTATGAGGAGGTACAATTAAAAAAAAACCCTTTCTTTTTTAGTTTATAGTTAATAAAACAAACAAAAGGTATTTACTATTTATTAAATTAAAAAAAACTAAGAGGTGATAGTCTTTCATTATAGCTCAAGACATATTTTACTATAGATTAAAACAGTAAAATGATTGTTTTATCCTTGACAAACATAAGCAATGAATCAAGTCATATTAAAAGGAATAATTGTCTTCTCATTTTTTAGCCCAATAAAATAATTGATTTGTCTTTAAAAGCAAAATGTTTTAAACTTGCTTCTAAGGGCTTTTTAATCTCTTCACCATTTTCAAGATGGTAAAAAGACTAAATTATCTTATTCTTTCTTTAAATTACTAAATTGGCTTTCAAGTTGTTGTTTTTTGGTATTTTCATACCATTTTTCTTGTTAAAATGAAGTATATATGAGGAGTAATTTAATTATTAATTAAAAAATATTATATAAAAAATAATTGATGCATGCATTACACACTTTAATGAATGAGTTGCTTCTGTCATCTTTAGATGATGTGTGGGAACTGTTTGACAACTAAATTATGGTTTTCATGACGTCTTCCATATCTTCTCACTGAACCTTCTATCATTATATGACGTGTATGACCAACATATCTCTGGTTTACATCGATGATCATTTATTTATTTAATTAATTTTTTATCTCTTCTTCTCAATTTTTGTGCCCTGTGCCCACACTTCAATTTCAAAGCATCCTTCAATTTGTTTCTCCTTCAAGTCTAGATTTTGAAGGAAACCCATAAATCTATATATCATAAAGAGATGAGAGGGACCTATTTGAAGACGATTTTTAGCTAGAAATTTGAGGCGCCATTTGATGTGTGAGGGAGCAAAATCCAACATTTTTATTGCTTCCTCCATTTTTTTTTTCCTGTCTGGACACAAGGGTAAGAACAAGATCTTTCTTTTGTCTAAAAATCTAACAAGGTGACAAGTCATCTAAAATAATAAACCTCATTTAAAGACTCGTTGTTTACTTGACAAATATATTTTATCTCTTGTTTTCTTTATCAAAAAAATATGTAGAAATAGCAATTCAAGAGCATAAAAACTATTTTAGCTACTAAAATAATTATTCTGTTAGAAAAATTAAAAGTTAAAATAAAAGCTATTTTTTTTTTTTAATTTTGCCTTTTCATATCGCTCATGCGTTGAAGTTGGTCTAATATAAGACAAGCTATACTTTCAACTTCATAATTCATTTTCTCCGGATCCCAGCTTTTGGTGTATTGGGATTTGATGTATGGATGTCTCTACCTCAACCTTATTTCATTTCACAGCCACAATATTTGTCCATCAGAAACTGGCATAGCCCAAATACATTGTCCAAAACTTGCACCCATTCAGGAGCGTAGCGTGCTATACCGTTTCCATGTAGACCACACTCCACTGTGCCTTTATCATAACAGCACGTGAGGTCTTGGTCTAGCAGGGAAAGGATTTGTTTTCTTTTTTTATGTTTAGGTTTGATCTTCTCTATGCATGTTTGTTATCTCATAGTATCTTACTTGTTTACTGGATTTATAAAGTATTTCAGTAAATCCGCATATTAGTTGTGGTGAACGAAAGTTGTCCTAGGCATCCTGTTCAAACACAATGACTTTGGTGTCATTTTGGCTTGTTCAACCTGTGAAGGACGTCATGAGTAGCCTATATGTGGAGAACAGATCATTCTGCAGGTAGTAGTCTAGTGTATCTCTCTCAGGGCCAAACACGCGCGAATGTTTTCTATTACAGAAATTGCAAGGTTTGGTGACCGGAAAACAAGTTTTCAGCAGCACATCCTTACGCTGAGCCCTTTCCATGAGTACTGAAAGACCTTTACAAGCACTCTATATTGCTTACAAAGTGTAGGTGAGACCAGCACGGGAAAGATATTAATCACCAATTTGACTGGAAGAAACTCTGTAAGAAAAATATTTAGTTGCTCCTGCTCAGTTTGTGAAGATAATTATTTAATTGAGATAATGTTTATAACAATAAATTGAGATAATTATTTCCAGTTCAATTTACAATGACCATTAATCATGAAAAAAAAATTAACCATTTTAACAAAGATATAAATAGATAGAAAAATAAAAATAAAAACTAAGTTTTATCAAATTTTTTTATTGTAGACACATTACACAAAACAAATAACCATTCTACAATGTAAGATTATTACTTTTCAAGGGATTCATTTGGTTTTATGAAATTAATTGAGGGTATAATATTCTATAGACATTTTTTTGCATAATTAAATTACATAAATACTCTAAAATAATTAACAAAACAAATTAAAGGATAAGAGGATTTTTCATCATTTTATTTTTTAAAAATAAGAAAATTACTTTATTATCACGAAGTAAAAAAAAAATGAGATCAAGGGGTATTTCGATATTTTGATTTGTTTTGGATGTTTTTTTCAATTTGTTTTATCTCATCATTTCACATTAAACTATTGATTCTCAAGCTTTACGATTTTTTTATGCATTTTTTTTTCTATGAGGTTATCTTAGATTATTGGTTCTTGAGCTTATTTATTTATATATATATTTCCTTTCAACGGGATATCCCGATCTATTATCTCACGTGTCATTTAGTTAATCCAAGTAAACTTGAGTTATTATTGCTCGAATATTTTTTTTATATTCAAAAAACGTTTTGCTCGACCTGTGGAATAAAACCAAATCTAGTAATATAATTAAATTTTGATTGACTCAATCATTAATTCATTTCACTAAACATATTTAATAATAAAATAATTAATTAATCATATGTTAATAAAAATATCCTTACCATTACGAAGTGAAAATCTAACATAGTTGAAAATCCAATAAATATTCTCTTCACAAATGCACATTTTTTTGTTTTCATTCAACCCTCATATTTTGATCATTAAATCCTATTTCTTTTTAAAACATGTTCAATTTTATTTTTTCTATATTATGTGTGTTTTAATTATTATATAATATTTTTGATAATGATATCATTTTCTTTCATAGTGTTAATAAACTCACTTATTTGATAAACTAAATCATTTCTTTTTATTCCTTATAATAAAAATTACTATTTAGTTAATTAATTTTATTCAATGCATAAAAAAACTAATGTACTTTAATCAATACCTTTTTTAATTATTACATATCGTTAAATTTTGTAAAATAATTTATTTTTTTACTTTAAGCAATTGACTTTTCCATATCTATTTGATAAAATGAAAAAAAACAAAACTTTCAATACAATTGAATTTTAAAAAGTATTTTTAAAAATTAAAACAAGATGTATACACATGTTGTGTGATGACATATTTGGAAACTGGTAAAATAAGAAATATTGAAATTATAAAATGTCTAAAGCAACACTAGTGTGTTTAAAGAAGTAAGAAAAATAGAAGACTAGGATGAATTTCTATAAACTTGGTTAATTTAATAATATAATTAAAAAATAGAAACAACACTAAAAAAATGAACAAAGTTTTTTTTTTGACAATGATTAAATAACAAAAAAATATTTGTCCAAATCATGAAAATATACCCCATTAATATTCTTAAAAGGTCTTTTATGATTGTATGTATAACATAACAAAAATTAAATGAGAACGAGATAACCATTTTTTATTTTTTGATTCGAGAAAACTTCATCTTCTGAAAAGCGTATTTTATAGGTCCAGGTGAGCGAGTAAAACCCCTATTGTCTCAGGCTTTTACAAGAGATGCACGCCCTGCCTTTTGCCACCACGCTACACCCCTTGGGGACAGAACGAGATAACCCCATAAAGAATAAATAAAAAATCCAAACTTAATTCAACAAATAAAATTTTGAAGAATAAAATTGAATTTTTCAAAAAAAACTTGACAAAGTCCACTTGAGTTAACTAACTAAATTATTGATCTGACTGTGAAATCATGATATACCTACAAAAAAATAAATTAAATAAAACCAAGAATCTGAATCCTTAAACCACTTCTATACTCAAGGGAAGAAAAATACTTACCTTAACCCAGGTTAACTTGTCAAACTCGTGAATGGAGAAATGATATTGAAATAACTCCTATCAAGAGGAAAGTGAAAAAACTCCAAAGCTCAACTCTAATCAACTCGAAGGTTTTGTTTAAAGAAATCAATTTTATAAAGGATATAAAAAATAACCGAAATCAACTCGAGTTAATTATTCCAAACTCGTGATCTGGATCATCAAGGTCTGTTTAGTTCTCTAATTTGTTTGATTTTTATTTTTGTTGTGATTTTAGGATATTTTATGATGATAATAGATTTATTGAGATTTGTATGGTATTTTAAAGATGTTTCATGTAAAAATAATTTTACAGTAGGTGCCCTGTCCCTAAGTTATATAAAAAAGACTTGGTTCAAACAACTCACGCCTTAAAAAAATAATAATAATGAAGCCGCTGTTACGCACACCTGCTTTTTGCCGAAATTTGATTTTTTTATTTTATTTTAAATGAATATGGTTTGGTGTTTTTAGATTATTTTGATGTGCTGATGTCAAAAATTATTTTTAAAAAATAAAAAAACATTATTTTGATGTATTTTATCACGAAAAGCACTTTGAAAAGCTACCGCAATCGCACTCCCAAACAGGGTGCTTTAGCTTTTACTTTTTTTCTTCTTCTATTTACATTGATTTTTTTATGGTTATTTGCACCCAAAATTCAATTTTTACTTTTTCTCTTTTATTTTATTTTAAATTTTTAGTTTTCATGTTTTTTCAAATAGTGATTTATATATTTATATTTTTTTCTTTCATAATACTTCAAATATAATCTTTCTCCAATTTTTTTCCTATTATATTTTATTCAAATTAGTTGTATTTTCATGGCGCGTCAATAAGAAATAGAAATCCTTCATTATTAGCAACGGCGATTAACCTCTGGGACAAAATAAATAAAATAAATAAAAAAAAGATATTGTATTTGCATCCATCTTATTTCCTTATTAGAAACATTAGCTTTCCACTTTAATATTTGATTCGTATTAACATTTTTCTTCTTCTATTTAACAACTTATACCTTTTAATTTATTTGATAAAACATAAACAATATCCTTTTGTTTTTTCAATTAAAAAAAACTAAAAAACATAAAAACACACATGCATTTGTTTTATTCTTGATACAAAGATTCAATTTATATATTTACTTTTTAAGAAATAATTCTCCATGCATTTTCTCTCTCCAAAATCGGTCATTTACAACCAAGGTTGTCAATACCGTTCCAGTTTTTCTATTGGTATGGAACGTTTCGGTTTCAGAGTGTTTCGGCGTGCCGTTTCGGGATTGTACTGTTCATATATAATTAATTATATATATATAATTAAAATATTAATTTAACAAGAATAATTAAAATGCAAGATAAATTAACTTTAAATTGTACAATACAAATACAAAGTCAAACAAATATAATCTCAAAATTAAAAACACAACCACAAGTTAATCAAATTAAGGAGGATTTTAAAGCCAGAACGGCACACCCGGAACGGTACCGAGATGTTTTGGCCGGTATTTTCGGAACGGACCGGAATTAAAATCGAGATGAAAACGACGCCGTTTTGTCTCGGTTTTTTTAACGGCACGGAACGTTCTGGCCGAAACAGAACGGTATTGACAACCCTGTTTACAACAGCAGCAGGTCATGAAAAAAAAAAGAATAAGTCATTTACAACAACAATGGTAACTGTTTGGTAGTTATGGTTAAAATTGTTTTTGAAAGTGTTTTTTGTTCAAAAATACATCAAATAATATATTTTTTTAAATCATTTTTGACATTAGCACATGAAAAATAATCTAAAAACACATTTTTTTTTAATTTAACATAAAAAATAAAAATATATATTTTAAATTTTTTCAAAAATATTTTTAAAATACAATATCAAAATATCATAACACTAAATATCTTTTTCATGGGTTCTTATTTTTTTTCAGCATCTCAAATTTATTTATTTTATTTATTTATAAAAGACTGAAGCTTTAGATGGTTGGATTTGGAGGGTGTTTGAGAGTGATGTGTGATCGGTGGTGTAGAAAAAATTATTATTTTGAGTGTTTGGTTAATGTAAGAGAAGTTGAAAAAATAATGTGGATCCCATCTCAAAAATAACAAAACTTGTGCTACTTTTCCGTGCGTTTATTGGGGGTGGGGTGGGGGGGAGGGCTGGAGGGCGATGAGTATTTTTTTAGTTTATTATTTATTATATTTTCATATATAAAATATATTTTTAATATTAAAATAATCTAAAAATTAATTAAAATATAAATAAACTACTTCACACACTTCCTTGCATCGCTACCCCACTAGTCTTTTGCGATGGGAATGCTACAGGCTGGAAAGATTCAATCAGATGGCAGAGACTACTATGGACAGCTGTTGTTGGTCGTAATAAGTGGTAAGAATCTAAAATATTCTTGCATTTCATAGATGATATATATATATATAGGTCCTATAAACTATATGTGCTGGTAATTTGCACAAACGCTCCAAACCTCGCGAATAATCCACGGCATTGTTCTAAGTAGTAATGAAAATCTCCAACAGGGATCCTATCTGCTTACTGCTTCCCTGTGCTGCTGCTAATATTGCGATACGGAACAATAAAGTAGTAAATGATTGCAGTGACAGATTGGAGTTTATCAGAATAACTTCAATTGGCTTCTCCTTCTCTCTTTCCTTCTGAATCTTGCAACACAGGACAGCAGAGTAGAAGAACAGGCACGCCAGCAATTTATAACTTGTTAGCTAGAGCAAGTACCCCTTACTTAAATCGACTGTTTGGAATTGTAGTTTTGTTATTTTTTAAAGTGTTTTTTGTTAAAAAATATATTAAAATAATATATTTTTATGTTTTAAAAATTATTTTTGACATCAATACATAAAAATAATATAAAAAAAGATAAAAAAAATATTTTTGAAACTATGGAAAAAAACACGCTACATGCTGACGATGCAGTAGGGTAGCCTGGTCCCTTGCCTACACTTCGTGTTATGCTGACACAGAATGGGAACGATGTCAAAGGAGCATTAAATGTGTCCCATCTACAACTAGGGATGGGGCATCCGTATTCTCCAAGTCCCTTCCCAGACCAGGGCCATGTGTGCAAGTGGAGCTCCCAAGTACGAAAAAACCCCACCAATCACCACCAAACTCAAGTACCCATTTAATGCGGGTTAATGATGATTTTTTTATGTGGGATTTTCTAGGTTTTTTTTATTTAAATGAACTGATTATTTATTTATTTATTTAAGTTTGTGAGTTTATAATTTGTTTCCAATGATGTGTTTTATGTTGAATTGAAGTTTTAGCGTGATGTAAGCGTTTGTGAAAAAGTGGAAGTCATTAAATCATTTTCACTATTTTTTATTTACTTTCTTAAATTACAAGAACGTAAGATTTAAGAGAGTCCACTTGTATAATAAATTTTAAAAATAAAAAATATATTATTTTAATGTATTTATAGATAAAAAAATATTTATTATCATAATGTAGTAGTTGGTTTTTCTTCATCGATCAGTTAGCAAGTATCCAATTATACCCAGAAAACATACCAAAGTTTTCCGTACTTGATCCAAAAGAAAACCCTAGAAAACTTTCACAGAGAACGTAACGTTGCAGATAAGTTTCTTTCCAAATTAAATATGTATTTTATGGAAGTAATTTTTATATTAAAATAACTTTTTTTAAGGATTTTTACAGTTTTAAAAAATATTAATTTAATATTCCAAACACAAGTCTCAAAACTAATAGAAGCTAGCACAAGTTCTAAAAGATAATCATCACGCATAAACACCAGTAATTCCTACTGATACTGACATCTAGCAAGTTCGATCACCAAAAACTGCCCTGGCTATTATCAGTCCACTTAATTAGCACACCCAGAAACCTGAATGATACAGAAATACATTAAAGAAAAATACGTAGACTAGTTTAGTAGTTAACACATAACAAGAGTCCATCTCTGGCTCTGGAAACTCAAGAAGTCCCCATGCAGACAAGCTCAGTAGGACCCCCAGCTCCATTACCAGCACCTCCAACCCTCCCCTCCTCAGGGGTTTACCATCCAATTCATGGTGGTGGTCCCAACACCGCCATGAAAGTACGGTGGTACAGCCACAGCAGAAGCTGGGGAGGCAAAAAAGAACGGCTGCTGAAGATTTTCTTGAATGGACCTCAAACTCGGGAAACAATTGACACCGGTGTTTTCTGGGAATCTTGAGAATGGATCGGTCATTGGAGGTGGAGGCAGTTGAGCAAGATCAAAGTTAGTATTGCTAGTGGCAGCGGCAGAAGCAGCAGCAGCAATGGTGGAGAAACAGGACACGTGCTCGTGCAGAGTGTGGCTGTCGTAAGAGAAGCTGTCACGGTCATAGAGAGTTGCGGTGGTAGCGGTAGCGTCAAGGAGGGGGGGGAGGGAGACTGAAGATGGGGAGCTGGCTTCTGTGTATAGATTGGTAGCGGTGCTGCTGAAGCGGTTTTTCTTGGTGATGTTTCCACTGCTCGCAGCAGCTCCACCGCAGCTCTTCTGAAAGACTCGGGAGATTACCCACTCGTCCTGATCATAATCATTTAAGTTCTAAAATGTAAAACGCGATCAGATTTGAGTAGGAGAAATATTGTAAACAAATTACAAATATCCGAAACCCTTGATTTTCTTTGAAGGAATGGAGTCTGAACATTCGGTTACTATAATTAAGATCATTCAAATCTGAGGTTCAAAAAAAGATCTGCTGCTACTTTACAAAAACTAGTTAATTCAAAAGGGCAGTGGCACAGTTAATTAAATCTTAAACCCAAGCAAGCATGTACGTGGTATAGGAACTGTGCAAGCAAGAGACTGAAACTATTAATCAGTAGCCACTGGAAGAATGGCAAGAATACTAATTATGCTGATGCATTGATCAGTCTAAATCCCAATGAAGATTACTATTAAGTACTTTCTGCAAGAAGATATATCCGCTACCAAAAAATAATGAGATGCCTTTTTCAGCCCCTTAAATGAATAAAAGCTGCAGATCATTCATTTATTGTTGAGACCATAATTACCACGAAATTATTTGCAGCAGAAATGCTTGAATTATTGTTTTTCCAAAAAGAATCTAAGAGCAAAAAAAACAAAAAACAGTACTAGCCCTATATCATCTCCATGCCACTATTCGACACACAGAAACTAAAAACAAGTATAATTAAGGTCTCTAGCAAGTGGTATCCAAACTGAAATGAGAAACAAGTATTAAACCCTAGAAAACAGGTTTTTTCTTGCATGACTTGAAAGAGAGAATAATAAGGTGATTCAAAACAAATGAGCTCCCGATACCTTAGAGCACCTGGAGATGTAATGGTAAGCAAGTTTTCCTTCAAGGCGATACTCATGCATAACCCAGTTGCTTTTGCCCCCTTCAGGAGCTCTCCCTCTGTAGAACACCAGCGTCTTCTTCATTCCCACAAGTGCACCAGTTTTTGAGCTATGAATCTCCCTGTCTTTCCCTGTAGCCTTCCAGTAACCAGCTTCAGTGGCTCTATTAGTTCTCAGCCCGGTCGGGTACTTTCTATCTCTCAGACTAAAGAAGTACCATTCTTTCTCTACCATCTTAGCTTTCCCTGTCAGCATAAATCACATGGAAATTAACCAGGAGTTAGCAGCTGTTTGTGTGAGAATGAAGTTTTAGTGAGGATAGTGTATCTTGATCAACTACCTGGAAGCTCCCATGGCTCACATTTGTTGAGGTCAACTTCAGCAATGGCCCTACCAGTGAAGTTTCTGTCAAGAACCTTCTTGAGGAGATAGTAAGTGATGAGCTCCTCATCAGTTGGGTGAAACCTAAAGCCTGGAGGCAACTGAGTATTGCCATCGCCAAAGTGGAGGTAGCTCTCCATTGAAAAGAAAGAGAAAAAGAACCCACTTCAATAACTTGACAAAAGAAAGTCAAGCTCGAGAAAAAAGGTTAAAGAAAGCCAAAGTAATTGCTGAAGCTCCAAGCTTCTTCAAAAATCCATCAAACCCACATTGCAAAACGTCTAAACAAAGCCAAGAAACAATGCCGGACTACAAGATAAAGAGAGGTTTTGTTACTTTGCTGTCCAATGCATGAGATGAGATCACTTCGGCTAAGAGTTACAAGGCTAGAGAGAGAGAGTGAAAGCGTGTAAGGGGGCAAGGGAGGGGGGGCTCATGGGGATTTGTTGAATACTTGAATGGAGACGCAGGGTAGAAAAAAGTTGAAATAATAGTGCGAGAGAGTTGGAAAATCACTTGTGTTTTCCCTGCTATGTCCTGTCCTGTTTCTCTCTCTAGCTGTCTACAGGAGCAGATATGGCCCATAGGAGAGAGGGAGGTGGTGATGTAAGTGTGAGGAATGGGGCTCTGTTTTAGAGTATGCGTGCGTGCGTGAGAAAGTGTACAGGTATTCCCTGTCAGTGAAGAAAATGAAAGGGAAGGAACTTTTCTTTTTCTTTTTCGTTTTCTTGAGAGGAGTCCTTTTGGTAAAAAACAAATTAATTCATATTTTCTTAGTTTTTTTAAACCATCACGAATTTGTCAACAAAATTTTCAAACTATTACACTTTAAAAAATAACCAAAGGGTTTGCGTAATGAAAATAGACAACCCTTCACTTGGATTGGATTGCCAAAGGAGCGCAAATTATAAAAAAATTATAGAATGGATTAGTCTAGTTATAGTTGCTAAACCTTTATTTATTTATTATTTACTCTTAACAACGCAACTCTTTAAAAAAGTTAAAAAGGTTTTAATATTAAAAGAGTGAAATTTTTTAATTTTTTAATAATCACTCTTTTTTTTTCTATTTTCTTTGCTAAATTAGTATAAGCTTTTGATAAAAATACAACAGTGTTATTTAACATGAGAATAAAACTTTTAATACAATTTTTATCCCAACAATAACTTAGATTTATATTAAATTTAACTTACTGGTGTTTGACCTATATACTAAAGTGTTTCTCATATCCAAAAGGCTTTCTAAAAGTTTTATGAATAATAAAAATCAGAATCATAAATATAGTTTATAGGAAAAACTCTTAACCTCATTAATCCCAAAAAACAAAGGATACTCATAGCTATTCATATGTGTAATGCACAATTTCCTTGTATGCTACATAATTTTGGTCTCTATTTATTACAAAAGGATGCAAAAGTTACATAAAAAACTATCATTAGAGAGATGTGACCAAATTTAGATAGTTTAGTCTAAATATAGTAACTATCAAAAATTGTCTTCAATTGCCCATAGTTGTAACTTTTTTTGGTTTGCCACCCCGACAAACCATCAAACCAATAAGGTGAACCCTCTCTGACATCCTAATTATGTTTTCGCATACCTACCATCTAAATTTGAAGTTATGTTGAATATGCACTCATTATATACACGTACTTGTCGAATCTACTTTTGCCCACACATGCAACCAAGATCCCAACAGTGTTCTCGTTGGCACACCTTCGCGCCTAGACCTATGACAAACCACCTCCATTAGAAGATTTTGATGCTCTCATTAGAATAAAAATGAGTCATTCTTGCATTTTGTCTTTTATATTGCTACAAATTAATGTCATTCTCCCATAAAACCTCTGAGTATTTCTCCCATTTCACTAAAAAATTCGTTCATTGATTCTTTCTATACTAACCAAGCCAATAATCACCCTGATCTTGATAATGTCATTGTTAAATTGTTTCTGAAACATTAAGGGAGCACATTGTGCCTTGTTTTGGAATTACACCTCTAGCACCTATTCAAAGGGACTTGTTTATATCGCAAATGATTTGGGGATGATATAGCAAAATTAGGCATTATCAAACAACTATAGCTAATTCCTTTGTGTTATTATTATGCAGTGTCATAGGTATTGTACAAGAAAGGATAATACAAAGATATTGGTTGGAAAATGATCTCTTTTATTTTGAAAAAATGTTGAATTTATATGCCAAAAGGAGACAAGAAAGGATGTAGACGGTGTCACACCAGACAAAAAATCATTTATGTGATCAACCCTTCTTGATGAAAACTTTTTAGAAACTTAAAAGACACGATATCTTTATACTCCTCCAATACTCTAACAATGACATTCATCACTTACTCAATCTATCCAGAATCCTCACTCATTGTTGCTCCAAAAAAACACTTTGTTACTTATTTTTCAATGCTTTATTGATCATGATAGCTAGAATCATGTTGTTATTGTCCTAGTTGTTTTTGGCCACCCAACTCTTATAGTAAGACACAAAACTAGAGCATATTTCACTAGAAATCAAAATCCCTCTCAAGTACATCATTAATGTAATCTTAGCTTCTTAATTTTTTCAAGAAGTCTAAACTAAAATATGTCAAAGTATTAGAGGCTCACAATCAATAAATCATGTTTCACCTATCATTTCTTTATTGTAATTTCACTAGACATAATTTGAACTAATGTTCGTCTTGTATTCTAAGGTGTTTCTCACATTCAAGAGGCTTTCCCAAAGTCCTACAAGTAACATACATAAGTTTAGGAATTAGACTCACAAGCATAATTTACAGGAAAAAAATCTCAACCTTAATTAATCCTAAGAATAAAGGATACACAAAAATATTTATGTGTTTTGCGCACAATTTCTTTGCAAGCTACACAACTTTGGCCTTAATTTATTATTAAAAAAAAAATACAAAGATTACTTAGAACATTGCCTCTTCACATATCTAACCAAATCTGGACATTTTTGTTTAAAAATAGTAAGTGTGAAAAACTATCTTCAATTGCCTATTATTGTAACTTCTCTTGGTCTGCAACCCCACATACCATCATGTCAATCAACTAAACCTTATCTACTAGTTCAATTATGTTTCTACACATGTTGGACTACCCAACATCAAAATATGAAGTGTTGTAAAAGTTATATTAAAAGATATTAAAAGTTATTTCAAAAGTCAATCTCATATTAAAAAAACACAATTAACTTTTTGAGTACAAGGAGTATATATAAGACTTACTAGCTCACATTGGAAAACAAAAACTTTCATCAAATGCTTATATAATAAAACTTGAGATTGTATAGTAACAAACAAAATAAATAGAGTGAGCTCGCATACATAAAAGTGAGTCGAGTTAGAGGAAAACCTCATATTCGCCCCCCTATGTGCGAGACAAAACTTATACTCTCTAAAAATTTTGTTATTTTATTAAAATATTTTTTTATGACTGTTAAACTGAAATCATAATATTTATAACAATTGAACTTTTATTTTTAACAATCACCAATTTAAAACATTTTTTGTTAACTGTCACAATTACTTAATTTCTTAACAGATATATTTTAAATTGTTATAATAATCATTTTAATTTTATAATAAATTTAAATATGACTGTTACATCATGACTGTCTATAAATATTATGAAAGTTTTTCAAACAATACATAACCCAAAATACTTTTTTCTTCTATTCATTGCTGGGTTTTTTTTCTTTTCAAACTGTTTTTATATTGTCTTTTTTTATTGAAGAAGAACTTGTTAAATCTTAAAGGATACTAAGAAAATATCTTTAAAAACAGTGTTTAATTACGTCTCAAATTTTCTGTTTACGTCACTCACCTCCCTTATTTAGAACATGAAGCCGAACATGGATCTCCTATTCGCATGCACTGCTGAATTTGCTTTTACCCACGCATTCTGCTGAGATCCTAGCAGGGTTCTCACCGGCACACCTTTGCAACTAGACCTGAAACACTATTTAGCTCAAAATTAAAAAAAAAAAGCTTTTTTTTTAATAAACTGAAGGTTTTCTTGGAAGTGACACATCCTCTTTCGCCCTGCAACCAATGACGTGGTCCACAGTTTAGCTTTTTTGCTACTTACAGTTTATTACACCATTAACATTTTATGCTAATAAGGTGCAATCACAGTTCGATACGATATACATAAAAGATCTCCTCTGGTAATAGTAAAAGCAAGGTGGCAAAAGAGCTTTTCCCACCCCCTCCCTCCCTCCCGCTGGATCGAGGTTTTTCTATAGCTATTAAACAGTTGTCTTCTTCACGTGATGCAATATTTGAAGTGGTTTTGTTTATTAACAGTGAGAAATCTCAGGAGATGTCATGGCCCCAGAAATTTGAGTATCCTTCCAGTACTGCTGATGTTATGAATTTATTAACAGTGAGAAATTCAGAATCCCCCGCTTGCTAGAAAGAAAAAAAGAAAGAGAGAAAATTAATGTCCATCCTGATCATGCTGTAGTTCTACTCATCCGCCATGAAAGTCAATCTCTGAGACAGGGAACAGGTGCTTCCTCTGGTTTTAAATTGTGAGAGCATCTAAGATTTGTTTTTAGAGTAGAGCAATGCTGCAGATGCTGGAAAGCAACTTCAGACAGATAGAGAGCAGGAATCTTTAGCATCCATCTTAATCATCTGATTGATCCAGTTAACTGTTCAATCTGCAGTTTCAGAACGAAAACCTTACAAATTCCTCGTATTACAAATCACGCAGGATGTTCATCAGTCCATCCTTTCCATGTATCATAACAAAAACAGCAAAAGTTACTTAGTCTCGATATTGAAAACAATGTCCATCGTAATCGCAATCTACATCATCTACCTTTGAAATATATTGCGGGTGAAAGGGACTAAACAGTCCAAGTCATGATAACTGCCAGCAGATTTTATTTATTTATTTATTCCAAGCTCATGTTTATATATATATATAAATATAATGACTCTATATTTCGTATATATTTGAAGGGGAAAATAATAATCAATGTGACAAAATAATGTTAGAAATAAATAAATAAAAACACAATTTTCTCATTTAATTTTCATGAGAGATTTTTTATTTTGAATACATAATAATAAAAAAGAAATTTTTAACATTCTCATAAGAACCTATAATATTATTTAAAATTTATGGTAAAAATAAATATTATGTTAAATATTTAATTCATAGAGCATTTTAATAAAATATAAAAAAATAAAAATAGAACTAGAACAAAAAGATTGGGCTAACACACAGCCTATATAAAAAAAAAAGACCTAGTCTACATGGTCCTGTAAGGCAAGCCCATGGTATGACATTTTTAATTTTGTTTTTATTTTCTGTTATATTTAAGGAAGGATTATATGTTGTTGGTCATTTTATTTTTTTAAGTAAAAGTAAATAAGAAAAAGCTTAATGAACCAATTTTAAATTTTTAAATACTTCTAAATCATTTTAAAAAACAAATAAAACTCTTCTTTTACCCCGGTATATAGGTGATCCAAATCTCCCAAACTCTTAGAAATTAGTTCTCAAAATGGTAATTTCTGAAGAATATTTAGTTCTTGGTTGATCTCATTTTATTTTATTTTTTATATTAAAATTTATAGTGTTTTCATGTCCCCAATTTTTAATTCTTCACTATTTCAACTGTCATTTTTTTTATTAAAAAATGTTTTCAAAATTTTAAAAATAAAAAAAATCACCACACCAAAATTTTGTCACATGTATGTACCATGTGATCAATGATCATGATGTCCGCCCTTACATCCAACTCTAAACTAAAAGGAAATTTTGCGTTTAATTTGGATGACCAACCATGCATGTAATACCCTTTTCTTTTTTAAATAAATTAATTTAGATATTTTTAAACAATTCTCTATATTTATTTTAGATTTATATGAAAATATTTATTCATTTTTCTTATTTGGCCAACAACTATGTCATGTTTAGAAGTGTAATTGAGATTATTTTTTAAAATACTTTTCATTTAAAAATATATTAAAATGATCATTTTTTTTTCAAAAATTATTTTTAACATCAGCACATAAAAATAATATAAAAATACCAAAAAAATATTTAAAAAAAATCAAAATTTTAATTTTTTTTTTGAAATGAAATGGGAAACAAGTATATCCTTATAGTTGACGGGGAGGGGTTCCAAGTAGGCTTGTTAATTCCGTTCCATTCCGGCTGGAATGGCCGGAACATTCCGTGCCATTAAAAAAACGAGACGAAACGACGTTGTTTTCGTCTCGATTTTAATTCCAGCTCGTTCTGGAAATTCTGGCTAAATTCTGGGCCGAAACACCTTGGTACCGTTCCGGCCGTGCTGTTTCGCTCAAAATCATAATATTTTTTTTATTTTAGAACATTTTACTATCATAATATTTTGGAATTTTAAAGATGTTTCTAATTTTAAGATTATGTTTGTTTGACTTTGTGTTTATATTGTATAATTTAAAGTTAATTTTTCTTGAATTTAAATTATACTTGTTAAATTAATATTTTAATTTTATATATATATATATATAATTATATATGAACAGTACAATCCTGAAACGGCACGCCGAAACGTTCCGAAACCGAAACATTCCGTTCCAATAGAAAAACCAAAACGACGACCGAAACGGTATTGACAACCTTAGTTCCAAGAAATATTAAGAGATTTATTTTTTGCCCACCTAATTTTTTCGTCCACATTTATTTTTCACAATAGTTACATTAAACGAAAATTATTCAACGGATGAACGAGCTCCAGCAGGAATGCAGATGAAGACAACAATGGATGGAGTGGATTTACTATAACCACGTTCATCCATTGTTTGATTTTCTTTCCCTTGAAAAGAAAAACAGAAAAGGACATTAAAAAGAAAATAAAATAATGAAATGATTTTGAAGTCATTTTCAGAACAAATTAAAAAAAAGCTAATTGTTCTTTAAAAAACCTTGTAGATTCAAATTTATTGGTATATTTTTTTTTAAATGACTTAATTATTCTATAAATAAAATTTTAAAATTGACATGAAAAATATATCAATATCATTTTACTTTTTAAAATAATGTAAAATAATAAATTCATCTTTGAAATAAAAATAAAAATAAAAATAGTTGTGGTTAAAAGCCTTTTAGTTTCATTATGGTTTTTTTTATTATTATTATTATTACCAGTTTTACGAAGAGAAATTTGATCTTTTGAAATATATAAAGCTGCTAACACGTGGAAGGTGTCCCGAGACTCCCTCTAAAATGTAAAGCTTGGTTCTATTTATTGTTGATATTTCAACTCCGATCATTTATCTTTTGAAATTTAATTTTGTTTTAACCTTTTTATAGAGGTTTTAATTGTTTTCAATTTTCTTCTTCAAATCTAATTTGCAAAATATTAGTTTTCCAATTTCAAGCCTATTTTTTTGGCCTTTTGTTAAATTGTTTTTTCTTTTCAATTTCATCCTTTAATAAAAGAATTGTTTGTATTTTTTATATTAATTTTCATACTTATTTTTTTATTTTTTAGATCCTTTTGTTAAATTTTATTTTATTTTTAATTTTACCCTTCAATAAAAAATATTGTCTATATTTTTTATATTAAATTTATCATTCAACATTTGATTAATTATGAATTAATTTTCATGATTTTTTCCTCTAGATTTTTAATGAGTTGAGAATTGAGATATATTGTTTATCCTCCATTGAAACAAAATAATTTCCCTTATATTATCACCATCATTTTTGCTTCTTTTTTTTAATTTCCTTTTGTTATTGTTGCCTATTGTTTTAATTGTGTAATTAAAATAAAATCAAATTATTAGTGCAGATTACAATATTATTAAATGATTAAAATAAATATAATTCAAAAAAAAAATTAAATTGATATAATTGTTACGTTAAGATTGTTGTGTTGAGTCGGAGTAACTCCTATTAGAGAATAATATATATCATATTTTAGAACCTTACTTATAAGCTTAAGCTTTTAGGTGAGATGATTTCTTAATATGGTATCAGAACCTTGTTGACCCAGCGGTCACAAGTTCGAATCCCACCACCTCCATTCTATTTGATAAAAACCAAGCACAAGGTGATGTGGGCCTGTGCAAGTTTCAAGCCCAAAAAGCTTTCACTTGAGGGGTGTGTTAGAGAATAATATAAATTATATTCTAGAACCTTACTTACAAACTTAAGCTTTTAGGTGAGATGGTTCCTTAACAACTCCAATGAGATAGTTAAAAGAAAAAGATAGTATTTTTTAGCTTTTATTCTTTATTTTTTCATAGATTTAAGAAGAGTGCGAACTAAAATAATATTTCTAATTTGAAGAGTTATTCCCACATATTTGATAAAAAAACAAAAAAATATTTAATATATTTCTATGTAAAAAAATAGTTTGAATTGTATTTGTATTAGTTATTTATTATTAATAAATAGTTATATCAATATTATATATATTAAAATAGATTTGATTTCTCTAAATGACTTTTTTTTATTGGAGTGCAAATATAAAAAAATATCATATTTATATTATTTAAAAAACCATATTATTGATTTAATTTTTATAAATAACTTTTTTACTTGGAGATGCTCATATTACTTATTTATAAATCAGCTACCTCCAGGTAATTTTATTTGTTTCTTACAAAAATATCTTGAATTCAATTCTTTTATAAGGAGGAAACACTGCATTATAATTTTTAGTAATACAATGCATATTTTAAATTAAAAATAAATTAAAATAATATTTTAATTTATTTTATATTTATATATCAAAATTATTGAGAAATATATATAAAAATAATTTAATCTCGTTTTTAATTTTTTTTTGAGAAACACTTAAAACAAATTTAATTGAAACTCGGAAACCATCACAACGCAGATGAGTAAAATCTATTTGTTTGTTGTTTTCTTGGCTTGGTGCCAAAACTGTGTCCATAGCAGCCACCAAATTCATTATCATGCAGAGACATGCTAGTTGGGGAAGCTTCTTCAACGTGTGGTCTTAAGCAAGCACTCACTTTCACCCCCTCCTCCATCTATCTTACTTCATTTTCTCTATTTTCACACAGATAAATTCAAGAAAACCAAAACCCAGTTTGCAAGACACGAAAGAAGCAAGAACCAAAGGCACACAGCAGCAAACTATAGGAATTACTAGAAGTATGGGGAATGGAGCGGTGAATGGTTATGAAATGGAGACACCTAAAAACATTACCATCAAAGGAATTCTAAGTTTGTTGATGGAAAGCATTGATGATGACAAGAATCATAGTAGGAGTGTGATTTCACTAGGCATGGGTGACCCTACCGCTCATTCTTGCTTTCACACCACACATGTTGCTCAGGAAGCTGTTGTTGATGCTCTTCAATCTGATAAGTTCAATGGTTATGCACCTACAGTAGGCCTTCCTCAAACAAGAAGGTAAAAATTTAGCAAGTTTTTCTTCTTTTTTGGCTCTGCAGTTGAATGAGTTTGTTACATGCAGTTCATGATACGGAGTTACTATGTTAATTTCTGGGTTTGTAGCCAATTTTATTTTAATTATTGAGGCAGGTTTGAGGCTAAAATAGGACCAAGTTTCATTCTTTTTCTGTCCATTCACTAGGAACGAGTTGCATGTTGTTCATTGGTATATAATGATTTTGTAAATTCCTCAATTAACTTTAATTCTGGAGTCAAATCTTGATTGTTTGTATGGATTTCAGTTTTATGAATTTACTTGTTGCAGGAAATAACTGTTTCTGCTTCCTCATTTGTTGAAGTAATTTATTGTAGCTGTGATTCCTTTTGTTTAAAATCTTAGTCCTATGCTGTCCGCCTCTTTACTTGTTTAAATTTCTTCATTCTGATGATTGCAAATGAAAGGAATGGAAAAGAGATGATCTGGGTATCTTTAACTAGCTAATGCATTGCAGTTGCAGCAAAAATCAATGCACAATTACAATTTGGGCCTTCTAGATTTAGTACTGATTACTCATTTGCTACAGTTTCTGTTGAAATAATCTACAATTAGCAACTTAATATTGTTCCTTTTGGCTTTAAATGTTTTCTTTTTCTTCCAGTTTAAAGTAATAAAAAACATCTTAAATACCAAGTTCTTAATTTGGTTAATAGTAAATTTAGAGTCATAAAGCAATTTTAAAGTACTGAGTTAACTTAAGAGTCATAAGGTCTTTTTTGGCCTTTGGTTTCTGACTTGGTTGCCGTAGAAAGAGTCTGAAGGTACATATAAGGCCTCCCTGTTCAACTTTGAGAGGCTGCAATGAATCATATGGTTTATTTGTTTCTTCTTTCTATTCTGTAGGGCGATTGCTGAATACCTTTCTTGTGATCTTCCTTACAAGTTATCATCTGATGATGTTTTTATTACATCGGGTTGCACTCAAGCTATTGATGTTGCATTGACAATGCTTGCTCGCCCAGGTGCAAATATCCTTCTTCCAAGGCCAGGCTTCCCAATTTATGAACTTTGTGCTGCTTTTAGGAGTCTTGAAGTTCGGCATTTTGATCTTCTCCCAGAGAAAGGCTTTGAGGCTGATCTTGATGCTATTGCAGCCCTAGCAGATCAGAACACTGTGGCATTGGTTATTATAAATCCTGGGAATCCTTGCGGCAATGTATACTCTTACCAACATTTGAAAAAGGTTCATGGTCTAGTATTTATGTTCAACCCGAAGCATCTTGCGATGTATACAACAAAGATTGTGATTTCTATCTGAATATCTCGTTTACTTGTATATTTGGATTTAGATTGCAGAAACTGCTGAGAAGCTTAAAATTCTTGTTATTGCTGATGAAGTGTATGGACACCTTGCTTTTGGTCGTAACCCATTTGTGCCAATGGGATCTTTTGGATCCATTGTTCCAGTTCTTACCCTTGGTTCTCTTTCAAAGAGGTGGATGGTGCCTGGATGGCGACTTGGTTGGTTCGTGACTAGTGATCCCTCTGGCATGTTTAGAATTCCCAAGGTTGACTCCCTTAATTCTGATATGTGTGTGTAATGGTATAGCATTTCTGTAGTATTGTTGTTATATGGAAGTTGCATTGATATGTCCTTCTCTGACAGGTTACATTCTGCTTTGACAGAGCATAACTAAATTTCATTTGCATTCTCTCTCTGTCTCTATCAACTCGTTTCTCAGACAATGGAAATCTGGTTTATGATGTGCTTAATCTGAATGTTCTTCATTTATGGATGTAATCAACACTTTTATATTCCTATAAATATTGCTTGACTAATTAAGAAATTTTAACATATCACGGCATGGTTGATGATATAGAATGTAGCACTGACTTGAATTTTACATAGTGAAACGCTAATCATTCTACTTTTCTCCCATTCAGGTTGTCGAGCGTATTAAGAAGTACTTTGACATTTTGGGAGGACCTGCTACCTTCATCCAGGTTAGTATTTATCATGTTTGTATCAAGGTGCCTTTAATTTGATTGCATCTGGATAATGAAATTTGCACTCTGTTGTCAATAATAGCAATTGGAAATACCCAGACTCAATTATGGTATTAAGATTCATGAGAAAGGACGAGCGAGGTGGGAAGGATCTTGACCACATCAAATTTAGTAATGATTGAATTGTAGTTGCAAAGCTTGATTTAGAGTGTTAGACCTTACAGCATGCTATTGATCAAGCTATTGCTTGTTTAATGCTTCACCTCAACAAATAGACATCCTAAGCTCATAAGAGAGTTCAATATGCATAGACTTTTTCCAAGAAAGCAGAGTTGCGACCAAATTTTTTAATCATCTGCTTATTTTGTTCTCTTTGTCGATATTGTTTATGGCCGGTTAGGCAGCAGTACCTCGCATTCTTGAGCAAACTGATGAGGTTTTTTTCAAGAGAACTATCAACATACTGAAGCAGACGTCAGATATCTGTTGTGATAGGATAAAGGAGATCCCTTGTATCTCTTGCCCGCACAAGCCAGAGGGATCGATGGCTGTAATGGTGAGGAAAGAGCAGAATTTGCAATTCTCCATGTATTCAAGTGAGTGGAATTACAAGTGGAGTTACACTAATTGAATTGCTTTTGCAATGCAGATGAAATTGAACCTTTTACTACTGGAAGATATCAGTGACGATATTGACTTCTGCTTCAAACTGGCGAGAGAGGAATCTGTCATCATTCTTCCAGGTAAGAAATGAAGAATTAAGCAAAAGAATTAGCCTTTTTTATAGATCATGCCTTGAAAGAAAATCAAATTGTCTGTCCTGAAGCTTCTGATTTCCTGAAAATGATGTTATCAGACTCGAAGTGATCGATCCTAATACCACAAAGAGAGAGTGAGTAAACTCATGGCTCAAGTGTTCTACAATTGCTTCTACCATAGCTGATACAACATAGCTTAACATGTAGGGTAAGGCTTAGTTTGAAGATGACATGAACAAGTAGATTTTTATATCCCTTGTTGATAATCTTCCTCCAATCCTCTCTGTTTCCATGACTATCTTGGCAATTTTATGGTTTACAAACTACTAGCCCTCCTGGCAGAAGTGGTTTTTATTTGCTTCCAAGCTGATGTTAGTATACAAGATATGTATCATTGGATTGAGCCATTAACTGAGTTGCGAGTGACAAACTCATTGAAAAAATCATAGAAAATACAAGGAGACTGCCATTTTGTTTCCCAGTTCTTAGAGGCTGGCATGTAGCAACCAATAACTGAGAAATATATTTCTTTTGCAGGTACTGCTGTGGGGCTAAAAAACTGGCTCCGTATCACTTTCGCCGCCGATCCAGCATCCCTGGAAGAAGCTTTAGGGAGAGTGAAGTCGTTCTGTCAAAGGCATAGCAAGCAACGTGAAAGATGCTAAACAATCTACATCAACCGAGTTATAGGACATTGTACGATGAACATAGTTCCCCAGGTCCCCAATTTGATCCTGCAATCAAAAATGGCAAAAGATCATTTGAAGTTGTCACCATTGACGCTCAGTAAACTTATTCATGGCGGAACACTAATCTATCTATCTATCTATATATATTTTTTATGAAATCGATAGAAACAAATATTATCTGAGCATTCCTTCGAAACTCAAGGCTTCAGTTCGATGGCCGTCATTCTGGTGAAAGGCTAAAATATTATCCTTTCCAAAACAGAACAAAATCTTAGTCTTCCATATAGTATAAAATATTTTAGAAATAGAGTTATTAAATCTATTGGAGTTATTAAAGATTTTGATATTTGGTTGGAGCTTGATTCGATCTAATGAGTTGGTACAATGACTAGACAACTAGAACTTGATACAGTCTAAGTTTCATTTAAATAATTTTGAACATTGATTTGGTTTATCTTAGGTAAAATTGATATAATTTGTGTTTTACTATGCATACTTTAATGGAAAAAAAAACATTTGAAAAATTAGTTGTATTAAAGTGGAAGAAATAAGTCTTTTATTTTTTTTCCAAGAAGTTTGATGTCATTTTCTTTTTATATTATTGCATTTAATTGATTTATTTTTAATTGGCTCCACTTTGTTGATTTTGACTTTTTTGAGAGACATAAGAAATAACATTTTTGGAAAAGAAAAGACATTTTATATTTTACTTAGCATTGAAATATATAAAACAAGTATTGAAGAGTAATAATAATAAAAATTAAGAGATAAAAAAATCAAAACCTGTAAACAAGAGAGAAAGATATAGAAGCTGTGTGGCACGCCGTTTCACCCGCCGTGCCGTAACTTTTGATATTTTTTTATTTTAAATGAATATGGTTTGATATTTTTAGATCATTTTGATGTGCTGATGTCAAAAATGATTTTTAAAATAAATAAAAATATTATTTTAATGTATTTCGGTATAAAAAATATTTTGAAAAACTACCATAACAGCTCTTCTAAATTGTGTCACGAAAAGCTAACACAACAACATAAATAAATAAATAAATAAATAAATAAGTAAATGTTAAATTAACAAATCCATTTCGAATATGCATGCCAAGTCTACGAATTCCAGGCGCTCGGATAGGTGGCAGTGTAACCCTTCATCTTCCACTGCACTCCATGAGCCGCAAAAACTCACCAATCATAAAGCATCTTTCTCCAACATGTAGAGAAAGCAGCCGAATAGAAATCGTCTAACGCTAACGCTAACGCTAAGGTGGAGACCAGACAAAAAATAAATCCATGTTGATCCCAGAATAATAATAATAAAATTAGGGTTAGGGAATTCGAGGCAAATAAAAAAGAATGGCAACACCAACAAAAACAGGAAGGGAACGACAAGAAGAGAGCAGCAATGCGGGTGGGAAACCTGGACTCAGAAAGCCTGTCTTCACAAAAGCCGACCTGCTTAAGCCTGGAACTGGAGGTCATACCTTGACTGTCAAGGTCCTTGATTCCATTGCTGTCCTTCCGAAGGGCCGATCGGTCTCTCACCATCTCCGTCAGTTACGAATCGCTGAATGTCTGTTGAGAAACGATCAAGGTTCCTTTTTTCTTTATTTTTTTATAAAGAATTTTGGTTTATGATTTATTTAATTTTTTAACATGTAATGTTTTCTGCTTGTTTGTTGAGATACATTTTATTGTGAAGGAAAAAGGGTGCTTCAATTTGTGTATGTTTCAATGGATTATGTGCCTTGATATAAAACATTTTTGGGTTCTCTTCCTTTGCATAAGAAGTTTAGGATTCACGATGATTTTTTCTTTCTCACCCTCTCCGCATAGGAAAAGAGATGAAAGTTTAGGATTTGGAATTGTTTTTGTTCCCATAAATGAAATTATCGTTGCATCTTTGTGTTGAATTCGGTTCCTTTTGAGATTGAAAAAATGATTTTGGTCCTTGTTTTGAAATGTCATTAAAATTTACGCTGAGTATGATAGAAGATTCCCTAGAGTGAGATGCAATCACTCTATAAACCGTAGTCCTGGTTATGATAAGCCACTCTATGAAGCGGAATGAAGTCAATTAGGTCTGGATGGGGAACTGTAGCCAAGTTAATATTAGCGGTTAGGCTTTCTCCTCAACTTGACTCGCAAAAGGTAGCCAATCACGCTTAATAGCTCCCATTTTAACTCAGAAATGAAAAGCAATTTTTTCCAATGGCAAAGGGTGAATTGTCAGCGAATCTATAAATATTGATGAACAGTGGTTTTCTCTTAATTCAACTGCATACTTCGCTAGGAATGGTTGCAGTATCCATAACTACAAAAAACAAATCAATCTATATGTGCGTGCGTGTGATCTTCTTGTGAATATGGTTATTATTTTTATGCAGTAGATGTGGATGAGTGCTAGATTTGTTTCTTTCAATTGAGGGGGCTATGTTTAACTTGATGGGCTGATGTTCTGCATCAGAGGTGTGCTCTCCACATCATTGGTTGCTGCTTATAGTATGCACTCTGGCTCTTCTTTTCTGTGAATAAGTCATATTTGATGGAACTGGTTTTGCAGTTTATGGCTAATTGGCATCAAAATGAAATATTAATGTTTTGTTTCCTTATATAAATTGTTGTCAGATTTAGAATAGGTTTCCTTACTGCCCTGTATATATATTTGCTGAACAGATGAATAATATGCAGTAGCAAAGAATATTTTACAAAGCAAAACCTCTTATTGTATGTCTGCCATAGTTAACATGGTATCAGAGCAGACCTGAAAACAATTTTTTTTTAACATTGTTCTTTTTTGCATCTCTCTTTGAACTTTGTATTCTATGAACTTTGAAAACAAACTTTCACAAATTGAATTTTTGTTCTCTTGCAAACAATGACAGAACAAGAACGAAACCCAATTGTTCCAGTCACCCCGAACAACCCCCTATCAAACCCAATTATCATTCAGCAGGAAACTTCTGGCTTTCCTATCAGTGTTATTCTCAATGAAACAAACTACATATTATGGTCTCAGTTGATGGAGATGCGTATTGGAGCTCGCAACAAGGTGGGATATCTCACTGGAGCAACAACGAAACCTGCACTCAATGATCCAAACTATGATACATGGATTACCGAAAATCATAAAGTAAAAAGTTGGCTCATCGAATCAATGAGCCCTCACCTAATGCAGAGATTCATCCGTCTTGTTACAGCAAGAGAAATCTGGGAGGCAGTGTCAAAGACCTTCTATGATGGATCTGATGAAACACGATTGTTCGAATTGAATCGACAATCTTTTTCAACTACTCAGAATGGGAGAGCTTTATCCACATATTATAATGAACTTGTTACAATCTTCCAGGAAATCGATCATCGCAGCACATCGCAGGCAGAATCTGTTGAAGGAATTGTCCAAATTCATGCAGCGATGATGAGATTGCGGGTACATATTTTTTTAAGTGGTCTTAATCCTGAATATGATCAAATCCGCGGAGAAATTCTTCGAAAAGAACCGAAACTGGACCTAGAAGCAGCCTATGCATGTGTGAGAAGAGAGTCACAGCAGCGCCAAGTTATGGAAGTTTCTCGCATAGCCTCTGAAAATACAGCCATGATGACATGTTCTAGTTTTGCCAAAGAAAAAAATAATCCAGGTGCAGGAAAACTGAATAATTATGCTTGTACCCATTGTGGTGAAACTGGCCATTCCAAGCTGCGTTGCTACGAGCTTATTGGATATCCTGAGTGGTGGGATTTTTCAAAGAAACCACGGAAGCACATTACTAGGAAAGCTGCGATGGCCACATCATGTGCAAGCATTCCAACTCAGAAGGGGACTTCGATGCCTACTGCTAATATAACTCAGCCAGGTAGTATTGGTAAGGCTAATGTTCTTTCTGCAAATACTATGGATAATACTTGGATTATTAATACTGGTGCATCCGATTATATGATTAGATTCATAAATTACAAAACCTTCGCTCATTGTTCAATAGGTCATATCTACAGCCAATGGTGGTACCTCCCCTATTACAGGGAAGGGCTCCATTGATCTCACTACAACCATAAATCTTGATACAATATTGGTTGTTCCTAGTCTTGAATACAATTTGTTATCTGTAAGACAAATCACTTCAGCACTAAAATGTACCGTTACTTTTTGGCCCTTTTTTGTGTTTTTCAGGATATTATGACCCTGAAGACTCTTGGTTGTGGTGTTAAACAAGACAACCTCTACTACTTGGAATTGACAACAACTGGCGAAGGGCAGTATAACAAGGTGTGCTTTGCGACGAAGGGTGATAGGTCACTGTCTGAGGTGTGGCTTTGGCATAAGAGGCTAGGACATCTTTCATGTAGCTATCTCAAAAAATTGAAACCAAATTTGTTTACAAAATTGCAAATTTCGGATTTTCAATGTAACACTTGTGAATTGGCAAAAAACCATTGTAAACCTTATTTTCCTTTCTCAAATAAAAGCTCTAAAGCTTTTATGGTTATTCACTATGATATTTGGGGACCTGCAACCATTTTATGTATGTCTAAAGCTCGTTATCTTATAATCTTTATTGATGAATGCACTTTGGAAGATGTGGGTATCCCCGCTTCATAAATAATGTGATGCTAGTACTGCCTTTCGGGAATTCATCAACATGGTGAAAACTCAATTTCAGAGACAGATTCAGGTATGGCAATCTGACAATGCCATGGAATTCCTTGAGAACTCACTTTGTGATTATCTTCGATAATAAGGTATTAGACATCATACCTTTTGCACATACACACCTCAACAAAATGGCCTTGCAGAGAGGAAAAATAGGCGGATTATGGAGATGGTACGTGCATCCCTCTTTGGAATGAATATGCCCTGTTTCTATTGGGGAGAGGCTGTCAAGTCTGCTGTGTGCATTATGAACATAGTGCCTTCCCGGGTGATTGAATTTCAGACTCCATACCAGAAATTACAAACCTTCCTTGACACACCTCATCAACCAAACTTGGAACCAAGAACCTTTGGCTGTACCGTGTATGTTCATATACCTAAGGTCTTGCGCAACAAACTTGATCCATGTGCCCAACGTTGTGTCTTTGTTGGCTACTCGGATTTTCAGAAAGGGTAACGTTGATACTGCCCTCAAACTCACAAGCTCCATGTCTCCCTTGATGTCTCTTTCCATGAAACGAATCCTTATTATTTAGCAGATAACTTAGGCTCTCTTTTCCAGGGGGAGACTGTGTGTGAAGAAGGAGATCTTTGCAAAGCTATTTTTGATAAAAGTAAGGGTGATAGTGTTTTTATAGAGCTGGAAACATTTGAAAACAGATGAGTAGCAACAAACAGAATGTAACCTCGCCTACTACTACTCAAACTATCCAAGACAAAAGGAATTTATCGTTGGAAAATTATGACACAGAAGCTGTAAATCATGATGGGGAAGAAGCTGAGATGCTGGTACAAGAAAGATTACCGCTGCACAAATAATACAAAAAAATTCATAGTGATCCTTATTTTTAAGTGACATATCTGCATTATTCCTTCTTCTCCTTCTATTACTTACCATTTCACTAAACTTTCTTTTCCATTCCAATTGCTGCATCGATCAGTTGCTTGAGAGTCTACACGAGAAGTGGAGTTCAGTGAAAAAGCAGCCATACCCAACAATGTATTCCAATGTATATGGCAGAGTTATTCTTGATCCAGCAATGATGGTAATTCCTATAGATGATCAACATGGTTCATTGAGGGCATGACGTGTTTGATACGGCTATCATTCTTGATGGGTATGCATTCATACTTTCTTACATCTACTTACATGTCACATGCTGCACTCTGCTATAACTTTCAATTCCAGGATTCTAAATTAGCAAATATTTGGGTTCGGATCATTAAGGCAATCTGTTTAATCCAAACATCTGTACGAGCTTGATGTTCATCTAGACCGCTTCTTAAGATCAGCATAAAAAAGCAAGGGTTGCCTCTCCGTTCTCTAATTCAACACTTCGAAGCATCCTTGTCCAAATGACTGCGGCATCTAAATACATAAAGGGAACCGTACGATACTGGCTAGGTGCAGGTCCTGGAAACTTCTTGCTCTTGCCCGCAGGCTGTCCAGCTTCTGCATTCTATGCTGTAGCCATTGATGATGAATTCTCCCAACACAAAGATGGGGTTAAAGTGGTGACATCCACTATCCCTATGAAGTCACCATTGTTTGCAACAATGAAGAATGTGAACTACCTGCCAAACGTGCTCTCAGTGATGGAAGTTGTGTTGAACAATAAGCCACTTACTGGATCACCCAAACTGGTAGAAGACTGGCTGTCAACACAGAGGAAAAGAAGAGGCAGTGCATGCATAAGCAGAGCTATCATTAATGGGTTGTTAATTCTGTTGTAACTAACTTCAACTTAGGAGAGAAGATTAACTTGACTTCTCTAAGTGATTTCAGATCATGTGTAATGTGTGTTGCCTAAACTATATAAATAGGCAATTTGTCAAACACAATGTAAGCATTACTAAATACACAAAGCAGAACACTTACTCTGCAACTCTTTTCTCTCCAGCTCGTAAAGCTTGCTCTTCCTAATTTCCAGCATATCAACCTGCAATCAAACCACACAAATTACAATCAATTCATAAAATCCAACAAGTTGAAGGCCAGGGAGTGATTTCCTCCATCTGGATCGACAAGGAAGGCTATATTGCAGAGGGTCCAAATATGAATGTGGGTTTCATAAGCCGATATTAGGAGCTTATCTTGCCTTTTTTTGGCAAGATCCTCAGCGGTTGCACTGCATTGAGGGTTCTTCAGCTTGCGCATAAACTGGTCGAGCGAGGGCGATTGAAAAGTATTAGAACAGGAAATCTAACTGTGGAGGAAGCTAAATATGCTGCTGAAATAATGTATGTCGGAAGCACACTTTCATATTGTCAATTGTTACGTGGGATGAGCAACCCGTTGTTACGTGGGATGAGCAACCCGTAGGAGATGGTAACATAGCTATCCTCGATAATTATTTCTAGGTTGATGAAGACATTTTATATTCAAAATAGCTATCCTCGACTAATGTTATTTACAAATTCAAAATAGGTATAATCATAAACATGTATTAGGGCCAAATCAAGAAGGGGCATCGCAACATAAAGAACATAAAGAACAATAATTAAAGAAGCATTATTCTCAATTCCTGATAACAAAGCGCCAGGCCCTGACGGCTTTTCAGCTATATTCTTCAAAGTATGCTGGAGCATAGTTGGTGAGGATGTGGCTGCTGCGGTGCAAGACTTCTTCAAAACAAATTCTTTGTCGAGATGTGTAAATGCCACAACTTTAGTTTTAATTCCCAAGGTGGAAAATCCTGGAAGCATGGACGAGTATCGTCCAATGTCTTGTTGCAACGTGGTATACAAAATTATTTCAAAAGTGCTGGCCACCCGTCTTAAGAAAGCTTTGGAGCACACGATCGGGATTTCTCAAAATGCCTTTATCCCAGGAAGGAATATTGCAGATGCAATATTATTATCTCAAGAGCTTATGCATAATTACCACCTCCAAAAAGGCCCCCCTCGGTGTGCAATGAAGATTGATCTAAGGAAGGCGTTTGACACCATCAGTTGGGACTACATTGTGCAAGGGCTGCAAAATATTGGGATCCCTCCAGACATGGTTAACTGGATCAAAACCTGTATCACAACCCGCTACTTCTCTATAAATATAAATGGAGAATTACAGGGATGGTTCAAGTCCTCTAGAGGCATTAGGCAAGGAGACCCTCTCTCTCCCTACCTGTTTGTCCTGGCTATGGAGGGCCTAAACGGTCACCTAAGGGGAGCTTCAACAAACCCGGGCTTCAAATTTCACTGGAGATGTAAGCCTAATAACATAACAAATATTTGTTTTGCAGATGACATCCTTATTTTTTGCCACGCCGATACAGTCTCGATTGGGATCATCAAGCAGGCCTTGAATGATTTTATGCAAAAGTATGAGATGAGCATAAACCTTGCGAAAAGCTCCCTTTTCATTACAGGAACAAGTACGCAATTAAGACAAGAGATTCAGGAGCAGCTAGATGTGCACATCAGAACCCCTCCTATCCAGTACCTGGGAGTCCCCCTCATCACGAAGAGCCTCACTAAAAATGACTGTAACAAGCTGGTGGAAACCATCACAACTCGCATAAAGCTCTGGACTTCAGCTTCTCTAAGCTACGCTGGCAGACTTCAGCTCATAAAATCAACTCTTTTCTCTATGCAGGTTTACTGGTCCAGTATGTTTATCCTTCCTGCAGCAGTTACCAAAAACATTGAGTCTATTATGGCTAGATTCCTATGGCGAGGCTCTTCGTTGGAAAAACATGGAGCCAAAGTTTGCTGGGATAAGCTATGTTACCCTTTGAAAGAGGGGGGCTTAGGCATCAAGCGCATGCAAGATTGGAACAATGCAGCACTGCTCAAGCTTATCTGGCGTATTCTCACCAACAAAGGGTCTAGCTGGACAGTTTGGGTGCACACGGTTCTTCTAAAAGGCCATAACTTCTGGGAAGTTAAAGCTCCAGCTAAATCATCTTGGGCATGGAGGAAGATCATGAACAGCAGACAGTGGTGCAAGGGCCTTTTCAGATCCAAGATAGGGGATGGGAAGGGAACATCCCTGTGGTTCGACTACTGGCTCCCCGACGGTAAAAATCTTTATGACTCTTTCCCTGCCGTTATTCTGGCTTCAACTGGTCTAGGGTGGAACGCCAAGGTCAAAGACATCAATAGGAACGGAGAATGAGAATTTCCAAGGGAAAATAGGGATCTGCAACAAGCTTGGAGCACTGTCAACTTCCTTCCTCATCGATGTCACGAGGACAGAATTATTTGGCCAGCTCACGCCTCGGGAAACTTCTCCATTGCTTCAGCTTGGAATATCTTAAGGAAAACTAATGGCGTATTCAACCTGCATGGTTTGATTTGGTACCATGGCCATGTTCCTCGATACTCCTGGACTCTTTGGCTGGCTTCTATGGGGAGGCTGTCAACAATGGACAGACCGATAATGGGAAATATTACTGGAACAAGAACGTGTGTGCTCTGTGATTTAGAAACTGAGTCCCATGACCATTTGTTTTTCAAATGCAGATACACGGGCTCTTTCTGGACCAGACTTACATCCCACGCAAACCAGCAATGGCCGTTTACTAACTGGGCAGACATCCTCTGATGGGCGAGGAATAAATTCAACAAGAAGAAGAGGTTCAACAGTCTCCCAGCTAAGCACACTCTAGCCACGTCCATATACTTCATATGGACTGAAAGGAATCTCAGAATTTTCCAGGCCCAGAACAAGCTAGTAGAGGTTCTCCTGCATGAGGCAATCATTCAAATAAAGCTGTTGCTGATGCAATACAAAGGGCACATCCCAGATTACGCTCGAGTAAAATGGAGGATATGATCGCTTGTTCTCTAGGTGGGGATCTTTGAGGCCAATGGATCGTCAGATTCCAAGTTAGAATCGTTGGTCCTCTCGTCTATGCATTGTCCTGTGCTTGTTGCCCTCCATCGTCTTGGTAATGAGGAAGGGGAGAAAAGGCCTTCAGCAGATAGGGCTTTGTTTTTAGTCCCTGGTTTTGTTTTGTTTTGGTCTTTGTGATAGGGCCTTGTTTTCAGCCCTTTGTTTTGTTTGTTTTGTTTTGGGCTCCTGTATTTTAGGCCCATAGCTTCCCTTATCCTTTTCTTTCGGTGCCCCGGTTTAGCCTGGTAGTGGGTTGCTGGTGTCTTCTTTTCTTTTAGGGGTTTCTTTTGAGCCTTTTAGCTCTCTTGCAGGCCTTAGGCCCTCGGGCCAGCCTGTTTCTTGTTTTTTCCTGCTCTCTTGCCCGAGCCTTGTGGCCGGAGCTAGCAGGCCCCCTGTTTGTTTCCTTCTCGTTTTCTTTTAATCCACTTTGAATTTATTCAAAAAAATAATAATTTTGAGCATTGATTTGGTTTATCTCAGGTAAAATTGATATATTTTTTTTTTACTATGTATATTTTAATGGAAAAAAATCATTTGAAAAATCAATTGTATTATGTTTTATTGTTGTTTTTGTTTTTGTTTGATCTTTTGCTGATGTTTTTAGGATTTTTTTTCTTCCATTTTTTCCCTTTCATTATTAACATAATAATAATAATAATAATAATAATAATAATAATAATAATAATTTAATTGTTTTTCTTGCTTATTCTTTTGTTAATGTTTTTGAGATTTTTTTCACTCAGAATAATTTGATAATTTTTATTGTGTTGACAGTGATAACAATGATAATTTTTAGTTTTTATTGTATTTTTTTGTTTGATGTTTTTTTGTAGTTTTTACAATTTTTTTAATCTTTCATTCATTTATTTATTCTTTCATGATAATAATAATAATAATAATAATAATAATAATAATAATAATTTTTTTTTTCTTGCTTGCTATTTTGTTCATGCTTTTTATTTTTTTCCTCGGTATAATTTGATAATTTTTATTGTTTTGATAGTAACAAAAATAATAATTTTAGATGTTAAGATTCCAATGTTGCTATTTTTATAATATTTTAAATTAATATTGCTTTCTTTTTCCCTTTTTTTTTTGCTCTTTGTATTAAATGATTTTTATAATTTTACTATCTGCACAATAATAATGATGATTTTAGTGATTACTTTTTTATTTTTTTCTTATAAAAATATTTTGCTTTTTTTTTTAATGTTACTCCGCGCTCTTTTGTGATCTTTTATAACACAATACCTACATTCTAAAAAATATAATTTATGCTTGCGCAACAAACTCTACTTAAAAATTTATACATTTTATCTTCTAATCTATAATTTTTATTTAGTTATATCATATAAATTTATCGTTGTGGATTTAATTATATTAAATTATATACACAAGAATGCCCGCGGCAACGCGCGGGCAATATAGGTAGTTGAAATATATAAAACAAGTCTTGAAGAGTAATAATAATAAAAATTAAGAGATAAAAAAATCAAAACCTGTAAACAAGAAAGAATGATATAAACTGTTTCACGAAAAGCTAAGACAGCAACAACATAAATAAATAAATAAATAAATAAATAAATAAATAAGTAAATGTTAAATTAACAAATCCATTTCGAATATGCATGCCAAGTCTACGAATTCCAGGCGCTCGGATAGGTGGCAGTGTAACCCATCATCTTCCACTGCACTCCATGAGCCGCAAAAGCTCACCATTCATAAAGCATCTTTCTCCAACATGTAAAGAGAAAGCAACCGAATAGAAATCGCCTAACGCTAACGCTAAGGTGGAGACCGGACACTAAAATAAATTAATAAATCCATCTTGATCCCAAAATAATAATAAAAAATTAGGGTTAGGGAATTCGAGGCAAATTAAAAAGAATGGCAACACCAACAAAAACAGGAAGGGAACGACAAGAAGAGAGCCGCAATGCGGGTGGGAAACCTGGACTTAGAAAGCCTGTCTTCACAAAAGTCGACCTGCTTAAGCCTGGAACTGGAGGTCATAACTTGACTGTCAAGGTCCTTAATTCCATTGCTGTCCTTCCGAAGGGCCGATCGGTCTCTCACTATCTCCGTCAGTCACGAATCGCTGAATGTCTTATTGGGGATGACACTGGTTGCATCATTTTCACCGCAAGAAATGATCAAGGTTCCTTTTTTCTTTTCCTGTTTTTTTAAAAGAAGAATTTTGGTTTATGATTTATTAATTTCTTAACATTTATGTTTTCTGCTTGTTTGTTGAGATACATTTTATGTGAAGGAAAATTGGTGCTTCAATGGATTATATGCCTTGATGTAAAACATTTTTGGGTTCTCTTCCTTTGCATAAGAAGTTTAGGATTCATGATGATTTTTCTTTATCACCCTCTCCGCATAGGAAAGAGATGAAAGTTTAGGATTTGGTTTGTTCCCAGAAATGAAATTAAAATTTAAAATGAGTATGATAGAAGATTCCCCAGAGTGCGATGCCAATCACTCTATAAACCGTAGTCCTGGTTACGATAAGCCACTCTATGAAGCGGAATGCTGTCTATAAGGTCTGGATGGGGAACTGTAGCCAAGTTAATTTTAGCGGTCTAGAGGCTTTCTCCTCAACTTGGCTTGCAAAAGGTAGCCAATTACGCTTATTAACTCCCATTTTAACTTAGAAATTTTCCAATGGCAAAGGGTGAATTGTCCGCGAATCTATAAAATATTGATGAACATGATGAGCTGATGTGGATGAGTGCTAGATTTGTTTCGTTCAATAGAGGGGGCCATTTTAACTTGATGAGCTGATATTCTGCATCAGGTGGTGCTCTCCACATCATTGGTTACTGCTTATAGTGTGCACTATGGTTCTTCTCTGTGAATAGGTCGTATTTGATGGAACTTTGGCATCAACATGAAATTTCCAAAAACTTAAACTAAAGTCTGAGTGTTGAATTATATTTGTTGGGATGTTTAATAACTAGATGCTTAGGGGATTTATATTCATGATTAAAGTCTTCTAAATTGCCAGTACAGTTTTCAATATTGTCTTCGAATTCAAATGGTTTTTGAAATTGTGGAACAAGCCGTATATGGATAAAAATGTAGATTCACATGTGGGGTTTTGGCCTAGCGGAGGAAGGGACTTGTTCCTTTCCTATGCACCCAGGTTCAAGCTCCATTGTGTATGTCTGTCATCTCGCTGTGTCTTATCTGTCAATTGGGCTTACAGGATGTTTAGTGGGTCTGGGGATTAGTTGTGGTGCGCGTAAGCTTGACCCGGTTATAAAAAAGAGAGAGTAGATTCTCTGTGATTTAAAGTTTATCTGTTTTAACCTTACAAATGTCCCCATTATTAGCTGCATTATTTTCAAACAACTCTTTTTTTTTTCCTTAGTTGATTTGATGAAGCCAGGGGCAACTGTAATCATCCGCAATGCAAAGATTGACATGTTTAAGGGATCTATGAGGCTAGCAGCTGACAAATGGGGTCGTGTTGAAGTCACTGAGCCTGCAGAATTTGCTGTCAAGGAAGACAACAATCTCTCTCTTGTTGAATACGAGCTTGTGAATATTGCAGAAGAGTGATAGGGTTCTCTTGGCCAATATATTATGATACAGAGTAGCTTCAGAAAATCTAAAAACGATGGTGGCATTCGAGTAATATTCTGATGTGGTTACAGTTTATTTTGTGGATGACGAAAACCAATATATCTAGCTTGAAATGGTTCATGGGCATGACGATAACCAAAGCAACGCTTTCTTTTCCTTGGAGATGACCTCAATGAACTATGAATTATGTGTTTGGTATTTACATTGCAAAGTATTTTTTTAGAGTGTTTTTTATTTGAATATATATTAAAATAATTTGTCTATATCAAAATAAAATAAAATAAAATGGAGTGTATATAGACTTGTTTAAGTATTTACTTTTGCAGTATAGCTTTTGTTGTCTTTCTAAAACAAATCAATACTCTTATTTTGGCATTACTCAATTTATTAGAGGTAGTTTTTTTTTTCTTCTTGGAAAGCAAAGTGGAATTACACATGTATCTTTAGAAGAAAAATTCTTAGAACTAGCTTTTGTTATTATAAAGTCGAAGGAGGACAATTTAGTCTTTTAATAAATATAAAATTGTATTTTAATAGAAAAATTATTGGTAGTGCATGGGAGGCGCCAATATCCTTTTGGCGTTGAGTATGATGCCTTCTGGAGGCTAAAACCCCCTTTTTGTTTTGTCGTTGGAATCAAAACGACATTCTCTTCTTGTTGGGTGGTGCGTGTTAACAAAAATCATACGGTTTATCGTTGTTGATGATTGCCCCTCTTTTTTACCTTTCCTCCCCTTTAAAACCAAGCTGACCATTCATTTTTTCATTGGTTGTCTTCTTAGTTGTTCATATTTCAACTTTATTTTTTATTCTTTTGATTTTTATTTTTTTCTCTTGACCCTTTTGTGAAGTTTTTTTTTAAACATTCAATCCCAATGTCATGTATTTGTTTTCAATTTGGTCCTTATTTTTTATTTTTATATTTCTTCTTGATCCTTTTGTGTATTTTTATTTGTCTTCAAGCTCATCCTACAATCTAAATTTACGATATATTATTTTTTCCAATTTGATCGATATTCTTTTGATTTTGATTTTTTTTTGTCATTTTTTTTTGTTTTTAATTTTATTCTCCAATCCCAATTTTCGATTTATAATTTTCCAATTTGATCCTTATTTTTTTTATTGCTCTTTTTAATCTTTTTGATAAATTGATTCTTCTTTTCAATTTGTCTATTCCATAAAAAACTTGTAGTTGTCCTTTAAGTTAATTATTTACTTTAATTTTTATTGTCATTCTTTTAATTGTTATTTTTTTATCCTTTTGTATAATTGATTTTTTTTCCGACTTTGTTCTTTAAGATTTGATTAGTTGAGGATTGGATTTTTTGGTTTTACCAAGCATGATGCTTCTGATCTCTAACTAGAATCATGAGTTTGAAAAGTGACGATGGTTTGACATATGTTTTTTTTTTTAATAAAAAACATATCTTTCTTTTTTGATTTCATCATTCAACAACTTTTGTTTTCAAATAGGCTTTTTGATTTTTTTTTCTATTTTCTTTTCTATAAGATTCTTTTTATATCATGATTTGGGCCACAAATTTGGTATGGTAATAATCTAGTTAGCTTGTTCTTTACTATCTAGGTTACATGGCTGTCATACTAGCTCTATTTGACTTGAGTTGGGTTTTTATGTTCAATTTTTTCTTTCCATATTTAATTGACCAATAATTAAATTGTATTGTTTTTCCTTTTTTGAAAAAAAAAGTATTTTTCTTTAGAAAATAATTTTTTTAGTAAAAATATTTGTCCATTTTTATATTATTGTCTATTTTTTTATCATTAAATTAAAATAAAATCAATTTATTTGATTCATTCAGGTTTATAACCCGAGTCACAATTGTTTTTCTTTAAAATGTGCCTATAACACTTTGAACATATTTTTTTATGAAAAATACTCAACCTTGACAACTTAATAGACCTCCATTATTTTTTCAAATAAAAATACCTATAGACTTCATCTTTCTTGATAGCAAGATGCAAGCCAACTATAAGAGCCTGTTTAGGAGCGTGGATGAGATTGCTTTTTAAAATGTTTTTCGTTCTGAAAAGTATCAGAATGATGTTTTTTTTTAAAATTATTTTTGACATCAGCAGACATCAGCACATCAAAATAATCTAAAAATACTATTTTTTAATTTAAAATAAAAATAAAAAAAATCTATTTTTTTAAAATATATTTAAAATGCAGTGCGGTCAATTAATCTTAATATTGGTCAATCAAACAAATTCTTGAAACTTTGAGTTACATCATGCTCCGATCATCTATTCACTTGCTACTTAAATTATAATTTTTTTTTTCTTTGGGTAATTTTGGAAAAACATTAATCTTGCAGAGCCCAAGGTTTCCGCGTGCAAGCCGTACTCATTTGCATGTTACTATAAAAATAAAAACTGCTCAGGAAGATAATGATTATAATTAACCTTTCTTGCTTTGGATTCCTTTTCTCTCGTCAAACACCAAATTTATCCTTGATACCTGAAGAACACAAAGATAAAAATAGAAAAAAAGAAAAGAAAAGATTATATATTATGGGTGATTGCAGGCCTTTAGGTTTCTTGATTGGATTGCCCTTCGCTCTTATTGCGTTGGTTTTGTCTCTAATCGGTGCTGTTGTTTGGGTTATCGGGTGAGTCTTCCCTTCCATCTCCATCTGCGTTGTTAATTTTATTTTTTTAATGAATTTACTCTGCATTTCTCCTGTAATTCATGCCAATGTATCTTCGATACCCACACACACACACCCCAATTAAGAACTTGTGGTAGCGGTGTTTCTTGCATTATATTTTCCTTGCTACTGATTTAGGCTTTTCCCTTTCCCCGGTTCTTCAGAGCTCGATCATATGCCAAGTTAATAAAATTTATAATTTATTGACGATTTGTTTTTTCTGTTTATCAAATACATTTGATGAAATCATTGAGACAATGAATAATTTGATGATGACAGTTCTGTGCTGAGTTGCATCTGCCCTTGCTGCATTTGTTGTGCTGGCCTGGCAAATCTTGCAGTGAGCCTGGTGAAGTTGCCTGTAAAAGTCATTCTATGGTTTACTGATCTGATTCCTTGTTGAATGATTTCAACCATAGCCCAGCAAACTCGAGATATTCAATTACTTGATTCTTCTGTAGGGTCGTGCAGGCCAGGAGTTTCAATCGATAGCAGTTCTAGTTAGGAGAGCTTCCTGTAATTAATTCTTTCTATTTGTATGCTTAATGTGCAGATATTAGCAGTGTTCTTGGAAAATCTTTGTTCTCGGAGTTGATTTCCTGATGATTTTTGCGTTGATTTTCTTCACCACAGAAATCGTGTAAAGCTCATCTCATCTTTTAAATCTTATTTTCCATTCCCATCTATTTTATTCTGCCTTCACTTTTGGGGCTGGCATGCTTCTACAATTAGCTACCTAAGGTCAATGCATCTTG
The DNA here is from genome assembly GCA_025169955.1 of Salix arbutifolia. Lineage (NCBI taxonomy): Eukaryota > Viridiplantae > Streptophyta > Magnoliopsida > Malpighiales > Salicaceae > Salix > Salix arbutifolia. The sequence goes on along the minus strand of CM045917.1, from coordinate 26,486,866 downwards.
CTAATTTTAATTAATTATTATAATTTGGTTATCTATAATTTAATTTAATTTAAACACGAGTATGTGATTTCTCCCACCATTCACGAAGCCTCCAAAAAACTGAGTCTGTTGTCTGCACCCTCATAAATATCAAAGATTCCTCGCCATCTAAGTTCACAATCTGTTTTGATTTTTGATTTATTTATTAGAAATGTAATGTTTATTTGGGGAGGATCTTAGGCCATGGATTAATAAATAAAGAGTTTTCTATCTTTGTACTACATAATTAGTAAATTTTGCAACCCAGTCAAACGAAATAAATAAATTAAAACTAATACAAAAGGATTCGAATTATTATTGTATTTTCAAAGATATAAAACATGGATTATCAATGGATTATTTAGATCTTCCCTCACTTTGCCCTCAAATTTCTGGAATCCATTTCAAAAGGATTAAATTAGAAATAAGTTTATTTAGATTTATTGGATATTCCTTGGGTGTTTCAAGTAAAAAAACAATTGAAAATTGATTGATTAGTACAAATAAAAATATTTTTCCTGTCTAGTTTTTAGCAACTTTGGCAGCCTAATAATATAAAAGCTAACGCCTGATTGAGAATGTAGTTGATGTTGTTTTTAAAAGTATTTTTCGTTTATAAATATATTAAAATAATATTTTTTTAAATATTTTTGACATAAACACATGAAAATGATCTAAGAACATTTTTTTTAATTTAAAAAAAATAAAAAAAAGTTTGAAAATCATTTTTAAAACACAGTGCCAAATACCCATCTTTTGCCTTGGAGAACACATTATTTGCTTTAGCTTGTCCAAGAAACAAAATAAAGGGTGGTCTTGAAGGGAATAGGAGCTAGGTTTGACCCATTTTTCTTTTTTTTCTTTCGCATTAAAATTGTTATAAAAAATAAAAAATATTTAATAAATACAGTCTTGATAATATATATTTTTTATTGAATCAATTGTATATACATATTAGTTTTTATTATCATTTAATTTAAATAAAATGTAATATTAATAAATAAATTCACTAAACATAACTTGGTAAATGACTAAGATTAAATATATTAATATAAATTTGTCTTTTAATTTTTTTAGTTTAATTTTTATTTATTATTAATAATTTTTTATGTGAATCATTCTCAATTTATTTAATTTTAAGGATGCATAAATTTATTAATTTATTCTTAAAAATATCTTATGTAAGAAAATATATTGAAAAGATCTATATGTATAATTGTTTTTATTGATAGAATATCATTTGGGCCATACTACTTGGGCTACCTTTAAAATATTCGGGCTACAGCCAACATGAGTCCATTTTTGTGTGGACAAAATCACTTCGCGACTTCGCGTTGTTCAAAACCCTAAAAAGGAAATGTATTTTCCACTTTCACCTCGTGATCAATATAAACGTAGAGATAGTTTGTTTTGGTGGTTTAATTTGATTTTCAAAAATCCTTTTATTTTTTAAAACTGTAAATTAATATTGTTAAATAATCCTTAATAGTTTAAGTGCAGATATAAAAAAATACAATTTTAATTTTAAAGTATTTTTATAAAAACATTTGTATAACAAAATATTTATTTTAATTTACCTTCTCCACTCCTGGATGAATACTATAAATATACCTTTCTTCTGGACTAAATTGTCGTGATACGACTTCCTAAATAAATAAATAAATAAAATATAAAAAGCCTAAGAATGGACCAAAAGTCTAAAAAAAAGCATATATTAATTTGATATAAATCGACGAGACAATTACAGCTTTAGAACTTTCTCTTTTATTCCTAAGACTTTTGTATCGGGGATAAGTTCCTCCTTGGTTGCTCTGATAATGAAATCTTCATTCATCAACTGTTCGAAAAAAATAAAATAAATGTAAAAGCACAGCGGTGACACACAGGCTTACAGCATGCATGACTTTCTTCTCGTACCAACTCTGCCATCCCAGTCCACCACCAGTTGTCATATGATTGAGGAAGGAAAGCAAGAGCTAGAACCAAGGTTCAACCTTTGGTATCCATGGGAAATAAAATCAAGCCAGTGATGGTATCTAGGAAAATCCCATTTTGATCGTTTTCTATATTCTCTATATATATATTTTTATTTTTTTTCTACACACCGAAAGCCAGCCCACTTGCAAGTAATTGGATAGGAAATTATCAAGAATCATTAACGCGAATAAGGTAGGGTGACCATCGATGTCATAATCTACAATCAAACATTGTCGGCCCTTCGACCTGGTGAGATTAGTATCTGTTCCACCAATAGTGTTTTGAGTTGACGCGTATGTTATCAAAGAAGGGTCCAAGCATATCCCATTTTATAGCCGCACGCCTCTCTCTGTCAAAGAAAAAGTTTGAAGCTCAACCTTTTTCTCTTCCCGGCAATGAAAATACAGAAACTATTGCTAAAAAAAGAAGAAAAACTTAAAGATGATCCGTCTTAAAGAGCTATAATGTGAAATTTCAAGTTTTCTGAAGGTGTTTTAGAAAAATCCAGGTAGAAACTAATTGACAGCTGTGGCACCGAACATTAATTGGTCGAAGATGATGCGTTCTAGAGAATTCAAAGTGTACGTTGTGCTATATATTTATAAATTAATCAAGGGAAGAAAGTAATTTACATATCCAACGTATTGTTGAGCAAAGAATAAAAGCCATGAAATAATGTTCGAGTTTCATGGTTATCAATTCATACAAGCATGTTAGGAAATAAGACGGGTCAGTTTTGATGGGTGTAATGTGATGGTAAAGAGTTTATGATCTGGATGACAGGTCTCGAATTCGAGTAAGAACATGTATTATTTATAAAAGGTTATGATAACTAAAGTTTTACTCGCTCACCTGGACCTATAAAATACACTTTCTAGAAATGAGTTTCCTCATATCCAAAACAAAAATAAAAAATATAAAATATAAGACGGGTCCAAATTTATTCCTCACAAATATATTCTCCCATAAACTTATGCAAGAAATACTGACAAGAGTGGAGCAGATCATGTTGACTGCTTGTATCATTCATGCATCTGGAAGGGGGAAGAAGCCATCAAAACTTTGAACGAGTCTCGTGTGATGTTAACTGATATTGTCACTTACCCTAGCTAGCTACTCTTTGGAGAGAAGCTAGAAAGGCCCAACCAAGCATCACATTCAGAGGGTCTAGCCTCCAAATCATCATATGACGTGAGTGTGGGGAAAGGTTTGTACCCCTCCAAACGCACAGCTTTGTTGATTTAACGCGTGGAATAGAGTTTTTGAAAGGCATCCATTCAAGAATTAGCTCTAAATTGAGAGACACAATTATTTTAGTGTATCCCATTTGAGAGGCCTAATTATGCCCTGATTATTTGTGAGCGGTGCTGTAAATACATGCACTTGGCTGCATGAGATGACCTCAAGTCAAAAATATTATACAGTTGCCTGATGGGTGTGGTGGAAAGAAGGCAAGAAGGGAAAAACACGACCATAAATCATATGCTATGTGGGCATCTTTGTGTAAAGGGGACAAAAGTAAACAGGAATATTTGTTTTAAGGTTCTTGTTAAGTGCATTTCAGGTGTACTTATCTCACCCATGCTGTCCTAAAATCAGTGTTGTCATTTTTTGTTTGTTTAGAATGACTAGTATATTTTGTTTTAATTCAAAAAACAAAATAAACCAGAGCAAATTTTATTTTGATCAAAATTTTATCTTGTTTTGGAATTTTTGGCCAAATTCCGGCTGGAATATTTTGGTCTCGTTCCGGTCAAATAATATTTTTTTTACATAATGAATAGTTTTACAATATCAATCATATTTCTTAATACAACCGTTAGATTGAGATGAAATTTTACGAGGAGTCTCTTGACATATTTATATATATTATATTAAAATTTCAAAACAATTAGAGAATGTAATGACCTTGCAAGATTGATGATGACATTCTTGTAATATTATACATCATAATCATGTCTTTTTTTAGATTAATTTTTTCTCAATTTCATCATTCAACGACTTTATTACAAATTGAACTTTATAATTTGATTTGATTTGCTTTATTTAAAGGTATCATGGTTTTATAACGGAGATCATACATTTGAAAGGTTAATCTAGGTTGACTCGAGTTGATTCAATATATTATTCTTTTAATATTTTTTAAGATGTCAACTTGATTTTGTTCAGTTAAACTGTATTTTTATCAATTTTTCATGTTATCTTTAAACTCATCAAGTCGGTCGAGTTATATCAGTTCAAGTCTCATCTTTTTACTTATGTTTGAAATTCAAATTACACAATTCTAAATAATTTTATTTTTGGATTTGAACTAATTTTTTTTGAATTAATATATTTAATTATATATATATATATATAAACATAAATAGTACAATCTCGAAACAGAACGCCAAAATACTTCGAATCCAAAATATTTCGTTTTAATTGAAAAAACAAAATACCAACCAAAACAAAATTAACAATCTTTCCTGAAATAAGAGGCAAGGACAAACTCCCCCCTATATTTCATAGCCCTTCATTGAATGGTAGGTAGACATATCCATACGGGCCATAACAAGTTTTCAAATTCATATTGATTGCAATGGAACATAATTTCGGTTTTATTTGGTATTGTGTTTTAAAAATATTTATATAAAAAATTGAATGTTATTTATTTTTATTTTTTTATTTTAAATTAATTTTTTTAATATTTTTAGATTATTTTCATGTGCTAGTGTCAAAACTGTTTTTTTTAAATAAAAAATATTATTTTAATATATTTTTGAACAAAAATCACTTTAAAAAACAACCACAATCATATTATCAAACAATTACTTCATCTTCCAACAGGTAAAAATACATTCTAATTAATTCCTTGACCAAATTAGTTTCTCTTTATGGCGCAAAATATTTATTCGTGTCTATGACTTGAGTGAGCAGTGCCCCATTGAAAACGGTCTACATGTAATATAAAATACATCGTATCATCAATGAGCATTCAAGTCTTGATTTATCTACAAATTTATTAATTATTATTTCCATGATCCCTATCTGTATATTAAAAACTACACCTAACACTTGACGTGAACTCTGATGGATCAGAATTGGTGATATGATAGAAAGGGAAAAGCATCTAGATGAAGTCCTCGTTCTCCTTCATTATCCTTTAATTTAACTTGTTAAGTTCTTAATAGCTTCATTAGGATTTTATTATCTTATATGACCAATGTTACAAATGGCGCCGCAAAGCGTAGGGTAGGAAAAGAGAGAGAGGAGGATATGCAGATTGAAAGATTTCTTGAAAAAAATAAAAATCCTTGTAGGTAAAGTTAATGATTTGGATGATTGATTATTTGTTTTTGGATAATTAATTAATTTCTTGATTCTAATAAGTTGATCTATTTGTTTTCTAGTCAAGGTAGCTGGAGATAGTGTTTAATACAAGTAAAAATACCATCTTTGGTGAATTTTAGGATTCTTTTATAATTAAAAGATCAGCGACTTTTTAAGAGAAAATACAATAATATTACATAAAAATACTCTAAAAATAAATATACAATCGAGAATGAAGATTCTGAGCTTGGTATTTAAATGATTTATGATCTATTTATAGTTCATGAGTCTTTTGAAGATAAGAGGTTAAAATGTAATTTTATCGTGATAGTATTAATAAGAACAAATATCCTTGAAATATATATATATATATATATTAATGTGGATGAAAATATGATGAGCCCTAAAAGATTTTTACACACCATCTCTTCTTTTGGCAAAACAACAACACCTCTCTTTTTTTTCTTTTTCTTTTTTTCCGTTGACAGCAACAACAACTGCATTTCTTTCTTTTTTTCTTCCATAGCAGCAACAACTACACCTGTCTTAGAAAGACTAACAAATAAAAAACCTGTCTTAAAAAAATAATCAAATAACAATGCAACTTATCTAAGGAACGGTGCACTGAGGTTGGTGTGTCCTCCCCTTGCACAATAAATCTCCTTACTCAGACTCTCGCAGACCATTAAGTTTTCTAGTGATCTTGATACTTGATGGTGACTCCTAAAAATTATAATCATAATTTTATGATTATAAGAAACCCTTTTTTTACATTGTCTCTCCTCACTGGGGATGGCAGTGCTTGCAATGAAAGAAAAAACGGTCATCACAAGACGCCTAATGGATTGTTTATTTTATCACAAACCACTATGAATTCAAATATTAATTATTTTTTTTTATTTGATCATCAAATGTTTTTTGCACAATTGAGCCATTTTGAGCTCTAATTAGCATCCAAATGCATATTATTTTTTTTGGAAGGAATTGTTGGATTGAGAGATAAGGGATGAAAATTGAAAATTAAAAGGGTAGGTAAAATAAATAATGACTTAGAATTTTGTTAGTCCCATAAATGTTTTAGTTATTAGGTGATAGTCGATGAGCTAAGTCACAAGTCTAACAAGTTAATTCACAACATCTAGATTATTATTTGTTTTTTTTGTTCAATTTTTTTTTTCATTTTTTTAAAAGTACAATTATCACCTATTGTCATTAATTATATATTTTTTCAACTCAGTAAAAGAATAAAACTTTAACCTTTTTTTTTTTTTATCAATGATCTATTTTGTTTTTAACTCAAAATAAAAATAACACAATTTCACCTTTTGTTATCAATTATCTACCTTTTCTGTCTCAACCTCATATGCCTATCATTTTTTTTTTTGTTGCGAAAAATGATTCATATTAATGTATAATTAAATGAGAAATAAACTCTAAGATAAAAAAAAAACTTATTGAATGTGATGAAGTCATAACTTGCATCACAATTTTGTTTGATTGACTTAAGTTCACTTAAGATTTTTTATATTTAATTAAGTATTTTTTTATCAATTCAATCTTTCAACATTGAGTTACTTTAGAATTGAGCTTTCTAATTTATTGTTTTTAAGATTATTCATGTGGGTTTTGTTGGTTAACTTAGGTTAATCCAAGTAGATTAAAAGTGTTTCCATCTTAATATTATATAAAAATAATCAATTCATGGTTAAAATTTATTTTCTTAGGAGACACGTTACAAATGCAAAGATATTTTTTTTGGTGCTAAAAAACATTTACTTCAACCTACGATATAGCGTGAGCTAATGGCCTAGTAATATGCTAAAGGAAAATTAGGAGTAAGAAATAACTTAAATATCATAATTTTCTTAAACATAGGCAAAAACAAAGTTCAAACATAAAATAAACTAAAAAACCAAAATATTTGGGTTTTTTCCTAAGTGCACCTCCGCTCTTTTTTTCTTCTCCATGTTTGCCATATTTTTTTTAATTTTATCCTAAATTTTTTTTATGTATTTTTATTGTAATCTTTTTATGACCTAATTCTATGAAATAAGTTTTAAAATTTAAAGCAAGACAATCACAATGTAAAACACCAAAAAAAAAAAAAAATACTATTTCATACCTTTCCATCAACTATTCCAATTTAAATGTTTGATCTTAGTTTGCATGATATATCGAAGAGCTTAGTTTGGTTTCTGTTAGAGAATAATATAAATCATATTATAGGGGCCTCACCTAACAGCTTGAGTTTTTAGGTGAAATGGTTCCTTAACATGGTATCAGAGCCTTGTTGACCCAGAGATCACGAGTTCGAATCTCACTATCCCAATTCTATTTGATAAAAATCAAACACAAGGTAGAATGAACCTGTGTGCAAGTTTCAAGCCCAAAGGACTTTCACTTAAGGAGGTTTGTTAGAGAATAATATATTTCAGTTAAGAGACTTCACCTAACAGCTTGAGCTTTTAGGTGAGATGGTTCCTTAACAGTTTCTAAAGAATTTTATTACTCTTATATTTTATAAGAATTAGTTGTAATTACATGAAGTTTATATATTTATATCAATATTTAGTTTCTAAGATAAAATGAACGAAAATGTTTAAAATAAAGAAAGAATAATTAACATATTGTTTTATTATATTTAAAACTAACTTAAAATTCTATTTACAACAAAACATGAGTGATAAAACCAAGTACAAACCATAATAGAAGTACTTAGGTATATGATATACTAACCGAGTAATAAAAAACTATGTAAAAAGTAAACATTCAAAGTGAATTTTGACTCCTAAAACAGTTTTAGCTTTGAATGAGTTTTTCACATTGAATTTATAAATCTCAATTGAATTTTAGAACTACCATTTTCGTACTTCTTAAACTTGTGATTGGCAACCTTATCTTCTTCTCGATGTCATCGCATAACCATTATTGTCAGCCTGCCCAGAGGCCTAGTTTCAAACAAGGCATGCTGCAGAAAGAGATCCAATTAACCAGCGACTCAATCCACAAGGTTTGACCACTGGGTCAAACATCTAAGTTAACCTAGGCTGCTACCTTCCAGTAGACCTTTCTTTTTCTTTCGGACGGTTTCAAATAATTTGTTTTTATTTAAAAAATCAAACACTAATTTTAACCAAGCATATATTTTCAAAATCTATAGCCATAAGAATTATCATAAAATCAAATAGAATAACTATACAGGTAATTGGTTTGATGTTAGGGTGCATGCCCACTTTGTCATCCCGGCAAAGGCAACTGTTATGACACGACAACCATTAATTAGATCTCTGCAATGGCAGTTGCATGGATCTATCACCCTTTTATTACTTCCAAAGTCAAAAGGCCTCCACTGTTACCTGATCGCAGCACCCTAGAGGCTGTACAAATCTGATGGAGGCTGACAAATTAAAAATAACATCTATTTTTTGTTAAATTGTCGACTTCATGACCGAAATCAAATTTATTAAACCAAATAAAGTGGATATAAATCATAACAGAGGTAAAATCTCATAGGCACTCACAAAGCTCATTATATTTACACATATATGAACAGTATATCACATCGGGAATACATTTATCTTCATTGAAATTTACTAATATTTTACAAAAATATGAATCTTGCTCAGTTTCTTTTTATCTTTGATAAAGATTTTGCAGAATCTAACGAGGTGAACAAATAAAAAATCTTTGGAGGGTCAAAATTATAAACATTATCTCCAATAATAGAAAGTGGTGATGTTTTTATTATTTGTTTTGTCGCAAAATTATGATAATTTCGTGAGATGCAGAATCCCATATGATCACACGACATATCCTAACTCCCTACTAATGAGATAAGTTAAGGTTGTCAAATAAAAGCACAAAAAATCCCAAAAGGAACTGATAGAGCGAGAAGGATGTTAACAAAGAAAAATTATGCCAGAGAATGGTATAAACTATAGTAGACCAAAACTAGAATAAGATAAAGAGCATAAAGGTACTTGAAAAATTAAATTAAAAATTAAATGACAGAACTCGATTAGGCATGTAATCAAAATACTTGGTCGTTCAAACACTATTTTTTTTATGCGAGGAAACTCCATCTTCTAGGCATGCTTTGTGAGCCTGAAAAATTAGTATAACCCTGGTTGTCACAAGCTTTTACAAACTATATATATTCTAATTTAAATTCAAGATCTGCATATAGAGCTCAAATCCTTAATCATCACGTTGCGTTCCTTAGAAACGTACTTCAAACACATGAAAAAAAAAGAGTTGTCAGTATCATAAATCCGTTCAACAACATAGAATAAAATAAAAAGAAGAGTAAGAGAGAGCGTTCACAAAGACTTTTATGTTGTGGAAAATTATGTAGCAAAATCAATTATATATTTGTTGAATAATATAGAAAACATGAATACACAATATTAAAATAAATAAATAAGTGCGTGTATATATTTATACATATTACTTGCTTGTAGAAATGTAAAATTAATTTTAAAGCTAAATAGCTGCCAATCAACTTGCTTTCTGGGAGTTTAATAATAATTTGAAAGGATGCACAATCAAGACATATGATCTAAACAATTCTCTCTTCACACAACAAAACCTAAATTAAGCTTGAGAAATAAGAGCACAAAAACAAGAGATAAAATGAGAGCATGGTTTTATTTATTTATTTATTTGTTTGTTTGTTTGTTTTTGTCTTTCCTCTTCTTCAAGAACTAAAGCTGAAATCGCTTCATTTGACGAGACCAAGGATGCAAATTAATTAGAATTTATTCCTGAGAATTTAATAAATTTGCAAATTCAATGAATCTTGAAACAGAATCAAATCAAGACTAATTAAAATTTATTTGGGATAGTTCATTGAATTTGTGAAATTAATAAATTTGACATCGTACAAAGAATGATCAATAAGTCTTACATTCACCGTAAATCATTTTAGATAGTAAATAAATACAATAACAAAACCATTTTTTTCAACGTTTTATTCTATATTTATTCCTCTCAACTTGCATGGTCCACGAATTCAACCAATTAATCTACAGGTATTTATTCCTCCTCCAATTCTGAATTACATTTGCTACCGGTAATTAATAATTCAATTCTTTTCTTACTACAGAACAGATACAGAACCCTTTAATCTCAATAGTTAATCAGCACACACTAGAAACTGTGGGAAGCTCTCGGTTTGGCTCAAGAATCATTATTTTCAATTCAGTGTTCTGTGCTAATTGATGGAAGAAAAATAGGACAATTTTTAAGGTTCATGCAATATAACTCTTTCATGGTACCCGAACTGAAACATAGTTGAGGCTATGAAGATGGGTAGATGGGTTCCAAGAATTATGACGTGATGATGGAGGGCTTGTGATCCGCACAACAAGTCTCGAGTTCGAATCAGGGAATACATTTCTTATAAGAGTCTAAGATAACCAAAATTTTACTTTCTCATCTGTACTCATAAAATACGATTTTCGAAGGTAAGGTTTTTTCATATTAAAAAAAACATTGACAGATGGGTTGAAAGAACTTTTCTTTTTCAATTTGGGTTTAGGATAGGACACGTGAATTTTCAAAATTATAATAATTTGTGAGGCAAGCAGCTCCATATAAATTATAAGAACAAATAAACTCTTGGACATGAAAAAGCCTGTTTGTGTGCTCCACTTAATTCTGAAAATTACTATTTCGATAGAGATGCAAGCCATATTTGTGGCAGATTATTGGTTGGATTATGACTTTGGATTACTTTCAGAAATAGCGTTGGAGTATGACTGAATTTTTGGGTCCTAAAATGAGCAGTTTGATGGAGCATCAGTGGTCAAATAGAATAAATTAATAAATAAACTAAATCTTTGCAATATAAAAGAAATACCAATTAAATATTTTAAACTTCTAGCGATGTTCATTAATGTTTGTGTTGAAGTTCCTTGTTGCGTGGACTTTCAGTATTCTCACCTCTAACTTATCCGTCACTTTTAACCAGGCGGCGGGCAGCCGCCACTCATGAACGCAAACACCGATCAAATGAACGACCAGTGACGGTCAAATTCTTCAATTTTCAAGGACTTTTTACGGGCATGTGTTCTTTTCAATACTATTAAGAATATGATTGACATTATAATAATTATTATTTTTTAAAAATGTTTTTTTAAATATATTGAAATAATTCTTTTAATTTTTAAGATTTAATTTTATCATCGTTATATTAAAACAATATAAAAAAACTAATTTAAAAAGATATTTAAAATACGTTTTACTTTAACTTCATCATAGAAGCCAAAGTGGGAGTGTACTAGGGCATATTTCCTTTCTTTGCTCTTATTTTCTTCAAGTTCTTTTGCTAATAGCTAGTTTTAGTCAAGATTTGTTATTAAATTTGTTAATGCCTTCTTGCAATATATTATCTCAGATTCACTAAGCTTTTATTTGATAATAAGGTTCAACATGCTATTAAAATGTTTTTTAATTTTTTTTATGATTTAATACAATACTATTAAAACAATTATTATTTTAATACACTCTTTATCAAAATACCATATATCATATTATCAAACTAATTCTCATGGGAGTCTTCATGTTAGAAACAACAAATTTCATTGCCATGCAACCTACAAACAGGGAACATTTTCCAAACAAGAATTGAACCCGATTGATCAATTGTTGTAGTATCTTAAGCAGCTTGAAACCTTACTCGTAATGTCTTAAAAAATGCAGGGGACATAAAACCCAAACTCGCTTTATGTGTGATTGATATTGTGATGTGATATATATATATATATATATATATATATATTAAAATATAATAAAATAATTGTTTTTAATATATTTTTTTTTTACTTTAACACACATTTATGAAAAAAATACAAAGTAAATGTTAGGACCAAGGTTGTCAATACCGTTCCGATCGTTATTCCGGTTTTTCTATTGGTACGGAATGTTTCGGTTTCGGAGCATTTCAGCGTGCCATTTCGGGGTTGTACTGTTTATATATAATTAATTATATATATGAAAAAAATTAAAATATTAATTTAACAAGCATAATTAAAATTCAAGATAAATTAACTTTAAATTATACAATACAAACACATCGTCAAACGAACATAATCTCAAAATTAGAAACATCTCTAAAATTCCAAAATATTATGAAAGTAAAATGTTCTAAAATAAAAAAATATAAATCAAACATCTTCTACATCATTAATATAAAAATAAAGATTTTGAGGCCGAAACGGCACACCCGGAATGGTACCAAGAGGTTCTGGCCGGTATTTCTGGAACATGATGAAATTAAAACCGAGACAAAAACAACACCGTTTCGTCTTAGTTTTTTTAACGACATGAAACGTTCTGGCTGTTTTGACCGGAACAGAACGATATTAACAACCCTGGTTAGAACAAACCCTATACAAAGAAGATAGTGCTATTTTTTTTTTAACCTTTTTTCATTGCTGCTAATCTGTATAATATAATCGAATGTCTCTAAACTAAAAAAATGCCGGATAATTATAAAATTATAATCAAGAGTAGGACCATCTTCACGTGATGACCGCACGAATAGTGCCATACTTGTATACTTGAATATTTATATAGCCGCCTGTATTTCTCTCTCCCATCTTTGAAAACAAAATCTTATAGAATTAGATTTTTTTTTTTTTTGGGGAAGGGTAACTTTAGGAAGCCTGCGAACCCTTATAAAAACGAAATGAACCCACCATTTTCTTTGAACCAACTCGCATTATTTTCAGTACAATCATTTTCCAGCTTTCCTCGATCTCATCATTTTCTGTAATCTTCTTCATCATCCAAAGCAGAATGGATTTCTCCCATTCTCAAACCCAACAAAAACAACACTACTCGCCAAAACACAACAACAAGAAGAGGCTCACAGAAGACCAAGTGAGGCTCCTAGAGAGAACCTTCACAACCAACAAGAAGCTTGAGCCTGAGCTTAAGGTTCAGCTTGCGAACCAGCTGGGGGTGCCACCGAGGCAAATTGCTATTTGGTACCAGAACAAGAGAGCAAGATGGAAGACGCAGAGCCTAGAGCTTGATTATAATACACTCCAAGTGAAACTAGATAATGCGTTAACCGATAGGAGGCGGCTAGAACGAGAAGTGGGGCAGCTTCAAGAGGAGTTGTGGCGGGCTCGACAAATGGTGTTCACTTTGAGCCAAGAAACAGCAGTTCAACCTACTGTTAATGGTTCCTGTAACTCATCTTGTGATGATAGAGGCAGCTCGAGCTTACATGAGGAAGTTAATGGTGACGTCTTGCAACTTGATGAGCTCTATGCTTGTTTGTATGGTGCTGGTGGTGGGTCAACTTGGGTTTAATAGACGTGTATCAGCTAATTTCATGTACCATATATCTACTGGATTATCAAAATCAATAGCTTGCTTTGCATCATGGGTGGAGAAATTCTTAAGTAGACCTCGTCCATGTGGTGGCTCACCAACAAATTAAGCACGAGACGCTTCCCAAACATTGGTGTCTACGGATAATTTGTTGTGAGTATGATACATATTAATTAGACCAGGTCTATATAAAAAACTTTCTTTACTCAGTAGATATTTGAAGAAAAAAGATGCTTTTGCTTGATGGAATTTCTTTTTTATTAACCTGGTGTCCGAGTTAATTTGTGTGTTCTTCGACTAATCTCACGAGCCTTAAAATTAACGATTATACAAGTCTCCAATGATCATCATATTAGCAAACACATGCTTTGAACCTGAAACTATATATAAAAAAACTTTTACCACCAGGCTACTGCTATATGGTTGGTAGATGATATCTTGAGTGGTGGAGAGAGTGACTAGCTAGTGGCCATTGATGTTAATTTCAAGCTTGTAGCAAGTTGCAGTGTAATAGTTGATTGATCAGGGGGACCGAGTTACAGGTCAACTTGTAATGTAATGCCTAATTACATGCATGGTTTGTCTTTGAATTTCCTACCGGCTGGCTGGATACCCTTTTACAGATTAAACACTTTCAGCAAGTGGCACTTGTCTTCTTACACGGTCACTTCAATGAAATAGTAATGTATTAATTGTTTTAACTGCATCTCTTAACCAGAGTGTTTGATACAAGATTAAAGTGAAAATGAATTAATACAGGATTAATTATTAAAGATATAAATATTTGCTCCTAATATTTTCTTGTGTATTTAATAAGCTAAAGCGTAAATTGAAAATTAAAGAAGAGAGGAGTATATAACGCGTCAAGGGGAGAACAAGAAGAAAAGTTTAAGAATTGCTGGATAATGATTAGGCCAGTAACAATTTTACCATCAAGGCAGTGCTTTGTTCACGTCCCGACAAAAATACTTTAAAAAGACAGACTATTGATTACTTTTTAGATGGAGAAATCTTGTATAAAAAGGGATTTGATGTAACTTTGTCGAGATGTTTGGATAAAAAATAGGAATCGGAATAAATACATGAAGGAGTGATGTGAAGACAAATGCAAAGGAGTGGGTATTTCTGGTCAACTATGGAGAAAAATTGCATTGAATATGTGTGGAAGTGTCACAAATGCCAAGTCTTTACAAATAAAATCAATGCATCACCAGTACCACTTCACAATATGATTGTGCCATGTTCATTTGTAATGTGGGGAATAGATATGATCGGTCCGATAAATCCAAAAGCAAGTCGAATAAATTAGTAGAAACAACAAATAAAAACATAAAGAAAATTGTTTAGAAACTAGTAATTATTTATAGAGATCGACACAAAATATCATTGCATGGATCAAAAAATGGTTGTTTGGACATCGATGGGTGCAACCCTGTATTCTCTAGTTTATGGTGAAAGCATAATGTACATAATTGAATGCTAAATACATATAGCAGCGGAAATTTAGATTATAAATACCTCTAGCCATTGTTGCTCAAGTATCAAAATTAAATGAATTCTCAATTGCAGCAGTAGCAAAGCTTTTCCCAAAGCAGCAACAATAATACAAAATAATAAAACATTTTACGACAGGAGCCTTCTGATCTATGCCTACCAGTAGCCGTAGATGAAGTACACAAGCTATTATTTATAGGTAGATCAGGGACCCACTCATTAATTTATTTTCTAATTTTCTCCTTCCATCAAGGAAATAATTAGCCATGATTAATTAATTGATTCCCATGATTAAACCCCATGACCTATCTCTATGGTCATGGGTTTGCATGATCAAGAACATGAGTGTGTCATGAGGGGCACAAAAGGTAATTTCCAACATTCTCCCACCTGACCCTTATGACACATAAACAACTTATTATGTTCTGTTCTTTTAACATGATCATGGAATCCTCCCACTCACATAAGGAATACTACACATGAATCATGGCAGTAGGACCATTATATAATAAGTCGTCTCTTCCATATATTACATATAAAATATCCCTTAAATAAGTACTATATGAGCATTCAAAACTTTATGAATAAACTTCCTATAAGTTATTCGGGTCCAAACTTCATTTTTAATCCTCATGGATAAAGTAATAAATGTGCACAAACTTTATTACAATAACTTGACGTATATATACAAAATTAAGACTAAGTACAAAATGAATCAATCAATCCCATATACTCTACATGACTTTTAAATAACTTTACCGGTAAACCTTTAGTCATGGGATCCACAATCATCAATTCAGTACTTATATACTCAATAAACACTTCGTGTCTTTTGATATTATCTCTTACACGAAGGTACTTAATGTCGATATGTTTACTTCTGCTTCCACTTTTATTATTCTTTGAGAAGAATATGGTAGCACGATTATCGCAGAAGATCTTGATTGATCTCTTTATAGAATCAACAATTTTGAGACCACCAACAAAAATTTTCAACCAAAGTGCCTGTGTAGTAGCTTCATAGCACGCAATAAATTCTGCCTCCATTGTAGATGTAGCAACTATAGTCTGCTTGCTGTTTCTCCAGGATATAGCCCTTCCAGCAAGAAGAAAGATATATCCTGAAGTAGACTTTCTGCTATCTACACATCTCGCAAAGTTAGAATCCGAATATCCAACCACCTCCAAATGGTCAGTATGTCCGTATGTCAAACTGTAATGTTTGGTTCCTTGCAAATATCGCATAACTTTCTTTGCAGCTTTCCAATGTTCTAATCCTGGGTTTCTTTGATATCGACCCAATATTCCACCTGCCATTGCTATGTCAGGTCTAGTGCAGACCTGTGCATACAATAGACTGCCTACTGCAGATGAATATGAGATATCTTTCATTTGTTCCTTTTCCAATGCATTTCGAGGACATTGATCATTACTAAATTTATTCCCTTTAATGATAGGTGCTACAAAACCATTACAGTTCTTCAATCTGAATCTCTTTAAAACCTTTTCAATGTAGGCCTTTTGAGACAGTTTCAATATGCTTTGTTTTCTGTCTCTGTGAATCTCTATGCCTATGACATAAGAGGCTTCACCCAAATCCTTCATTTCAAAGTTTTGAGAGAGGAAACCTTTGGTCTCGTGTAGCAATCCTAAATCATTACTTGCAAGCAAAATATCATCTACATACAGGATTAGAAAAATAACTTTACTCCCACTAATCTTAAAGTATATACATTGATCAACAAGGTTCTCAATAAAACCATATGAGATAATGACCTTGTGAAATTTGATATACCATTCACAGGAGGCTTGTTTTAGTCTGTAAATAGATTTTCTTAGTTTGCAAGCTTTCTGACTGTTATCATCAAAACCTTCAGGTTGTTTCATGTAAACCTCCTCTTCAAGATCCCCGTTTAGAAAGGTTGTTTTCATATCCATTTGATGTAGCTCTAGATCAAAATGAGCTACTAATGCCATGATTATCCTCAATGAATCCTTATTAGATACTGGAGAGAAGGTTTCATGATAATCAATGCCTTTCTTTTGACTGAAACCCTTGGCCACAAGTCTAACTTTATATTATTCAACATTACCGGAAGCATCTTTTTTGGTTTTGTAAACCCATTTACAACCTATGGCTACAACTCCCTTTGGTAAGTCAACGAGATCCCAGACTTGATTTTAGCCATGGATTCCGTCTCTTCTTTCATGACATTAATCCATAATGTGGAGTGTTCTCCACTCATGGCTTGTGAAAATATTTTTGGATCATCTTTAGGCCCAACATCAAAATCGGACTCTTGGAGATATACAACATAATCACTAGAGATTGCAAGTCTAATTATTCTAGAGGATCTTCTTAATTCTACTTGCTCTGTATTTGGCAGAGTCTGAGTAGGTTCAATATGAACTTGTTCCTCATGAGTTGACTGTTCTGTAATTGATTGTGGTTCAAGGTAATCATTTTGAATTTCCTTGAGCACAATCAAACGTCTTTGAGGTAAAGGAGTTTCAGTTAACTCTTGTGTTTCCTCATATTCAATCATTTGAGGACAAACACTTCCACTAGGTTCAGAATCCTCTAAAATTTTTGCATTTATAGACTCAATAATTCTAGTACTATTAGAAGGATAGTAAAACCTAAATCCTTTGGAGTTTACTGCATAGCCAATAAAATAACCGCTGGTTATCCTTGGGTCTAATTTCTTCATATTTGGATTATAAATCCTCACTTCAGCAGGACAACCCCATTTGTAAGTGATTTAAATTTGGTTTCCATCCATTCCACAATTCAAAAGGTGTCTTAGATGGGACCCGGTCTAATAAATACACAGCAGTTTTAAGGCTTTACTCCATAAAGATAAAGGCAACTTAGAATTACTAATCATGCTCCTTACCATGTCCATTAATGTTCGATTCCTTCTTTCTGCCACACCATTTTGTTGTTGTGTGCCAGACATTGTGTATTGAGCAACAATGCCTTCCTCTTCAAGGAATTTTGCAAATGGACCTATCATTTGTCTTTTTTCTATATACCTACCATAGTACTCTCCACCTCTATCAGATCTTACGATCTTGATTTTCCTGTCCTTTTGTTTCTCTACTTCTATCTTATAGGTCTTGAAAGCATTTAATGCCTCAGCCTTATCATTTAGAAGATAAAGAAACATGAACCTTGTATGGTCATCAATAAAAGATATAAAATATCTTTGACCATTTAAGCAGGGAGTAGGAAAAGGCCCACAGATATCAGTATGTATGATCTCAAGAATGTCAGAACTCCTTTTGGCACCTTTAGTGGTCTTGTTGGTTTGCTTTCCCTTTATGCAATCCACACAAGTACTAAAATTTGTCAAATCAAGAGTTTTTAAAACTCCATCTTTTACTAATCTTTTGATTCTCTCTATGGAGATATGTCCCAATCTCCTGTGTCATAACCAAATAGAGTCCTCATTCATAAGACTCCTCTTTATGCCAATATTTATATGTAATGATAAATAATTATTTTCAAAGTTGGGATCTAAATCAATTTTGAATAAACAATCAATTTTTATTCCACCACCAACAAGGTTTTCAACTTTAAAAATACTAAAGGTTGAGTTGATAAACCAAAAACCATAACCAATAATATCCAATTTTAAAACAGAAATTAAGTTTCTTGAAAATGTGGAATAAAAAATACATTATCCAGATCCAAAACATATACAGATTTCAAAATCAACCTAAATGTCCCAACCACCTCAACTTGAGAAAACAATTTATTTCCATAATATACTAGTTGTTCATGGCTTGCTGGTTTCCTTATGTTAAGAAAACCCTGTATTGTATTAACAATATGGATTGTAGAACCATAATCAATCCACCATGTATTACTAGGAGCCTCAACAAAAAAAGATTCATGACAAACTAGAGATATGATATTTTCTTTCTTAGAAACATCAACCTCTAGGGACTTCAGTTGAGCAGACATGTCCGTCATTTCCATGATGTGCTCTCGCACACTTCTGGAATTTTCAAAGGTTTTGCTTGACAGCCTTTTCATTAAGGTGCTGGACAAGGCTTTATTAGAACTGATAAATTGTTCCTCAATAGCTTTAATAAAATCCTTAGCCTTGGTGCATTCTAGGATTAAACCCCGAATGCCTTTAATGACATGAGATTCATAAACATGAGACTTAAGCGATTAGATCGCTCCCACCGTTCATGTTTAGCAATCTCCAATGTCGTACTAGAGTCCGTTAGGACAGGTGGTACGTCCTCACGAAGCGACAAGTTAAGTTCAATGCACCCCAATGTAAAAAGCAAATTTTCTTTCCATTCAGAAAAATTATTACCATTTAGTATCATAACTATTTCAATCAAAGCAGAAGGAATAACTGCAATTATCAAGGAAACTAAAAATTACTTTATTGCTATGAAATAACTTTATTTAAATTAACAAATGTCAATTTAATAATAAATTTCAACCTACTTGTGGGCAAATGTTGCATCACGCATGAAATTTACTACTTATTAATAAGTCTAATAAATCTAAATTTTAATAAATAAAATTTTCCATACATGTGGGCCTAAGATAAATTTTATTTCTTAAATATTAAATTTACCATCTTATTCTAATTAAGTCATAAAAATAAAAACATCCCAGTGGGGATTAGCAATTAAATTTATGAATTAATTACAGCCCGATGTTAATTTTCCTTATGAAGTTCACATATATTATTCTTGATGTAACTATCATTTATAAAATCAGACACTGTGGCATTCCTAAAATTATTATGATAATTACTACTTCATTAACATCTAATAATTATATCGATGCCTAGATAAGGTACTTTAGGAATCAAACAAATCGATATGAATTAAACAGTATTTTTTCAAATTATAACCAGGTAAATTCCCAGGAAAGTGAGGTGGGTCTCAATGGACACATTTAAATACCAAGACTTTCCTAGACATTGAAAAATGGATAGTACCATAAAATTTACTAACATTTATGGTTTGATTGATTATTCTTATATCTAGGCATTAATTAATTTATATTTAAATAATATAAATTACAAGATTTATTCCTAAGTTAATGTACTGTATTAATTCAATACCTTACAACATAAAATAATAGGAATAAAACTATATTACATAAGCATAAAGCATAATGTACTTTCAAGTATAAAATAAAAGAAATAAATACTTCATCATGTAAGCATAAAACAAACTTGGCATAATGGTTTGGGGTTTGCCTTATAAACTTGGAGAATCCAAGTTCAAACCCCTGCTCACACATTTTTTTTTTGACCCGGCTCCTTATGGGTTTGAAAACCCTACCCGGATTTTTAACCCCATAACCCGTTTACCCAAGACTCACGTCTCCCTCATGCACTAGCAACTAGGCCATCGACCGACAACCCATTCAATCTTCATGCGGTGGCCACAGAAGCTGCCACCCATTCCAGTCACGGCGACCCACCTTCGGGTTGCTAGGTACATAAAGAAAAACGGCGACCCAGGTTGTTGGTACTTTCACTAACAGGGGAGAGGCCATTGGCCTCTCCTTCCATCATCTAGGAGAGGCCACTGGCCCCTCCCTGTGTGGCAAATGGCCCTTGAAGGGCCGTCGCTGCTCTCATCGGCGACCCTTGTGGGTCGCCGGTCATAGGACGAGGAGAGGCCAGTGGCCTCTCCTTCCCGTCAACTTTAATTTTTCAATTTTATTTAGTTACACCTGTTGTCATTAACAACAAGGTATAAAGAATAATTTGGTTACACAAGTTGTCATTTACAACAGTTTACATAAAATAACAACGATACTTCATAAATTGAAAAATCAAAATAAATGATTCAATATACGAGAATCACTAACGAATATACTGAGCAAAATAGCATAAAGGCAGGCTCTGATACCATATGAAAGCATAATGTACATAATCGAAGGCTAAATACATATAGCAATGGAAATTTAGATTATAAATACCTCTAGCCATTGTTGCTCAAGTATCAAAATTAAATGAATTTCCAATTGCAGCAACAACAAAGCTTTTCCCAAAGCAGCAACAACAATACAAAATAATAAAACATTTTACGAGAGAAGCCTTCTGATCTATGCCTACCAGTAGTCGTAGATGGAGTACACAAGCTATTATTTATAGGTAGATCAGGAACCCCACTCATTAATTTATTTTCCAATTTTCTCCTTCCATCAAGGAGATAATTAGTCATGATCAATCAATTGATCCCCATGATCAAACCCCATGACCTATCTCCATGGTCATGGGTTTGCATGATCAATAATATGGGTGTGTCATGAGGGGCATAAAAGGTAATTTCCAACATATGGGATGAAGGCGGTGACACCATTAGAAGTTAAAATACCTTCTTTAAAGTTATTGGAAGAAAAAATAGAATAAATAAAGATATGAAATTTCATGTGCTTATTTCTCTATTTGCAGGTTGTTGTTTGTGTCACCGCTAGCACCAATCATTGAAAAATGGAATAACACGCCACCAGCCATGGCAGTGCGTAGATCACACACGCCAACATTGTTCCCTGTTTGATCTAATAACTTTCCAGGCAACTTGAGTTAATTTTGGAAGATATGTTTTGAACCCAAGTTAAATTACTCAGCACATTTAACATGTTGATTTTTGTTGTGATATTGGTTTGATTTAATAACTTTTAATATGGTATACATTACTATGATTACTAAATGTATTTTTATTGTGATTTGTGGTGTGGAGACATGATGTTTGAGGTGATATATTTGTTTTGGTTTATTATTATTTAGATGAATTCTCTTGTTGTTTGTGAATTTATTATCATAATTGGGCATAAGATAAAAAAAACTTTAATAGTTAAATCCTTAAAAAGTCAATGTAAAAATGATAATAAAGTTTTTCTAAATAATAATAATAATAATAATAATATATTTTTAATTCATAAATATTTTTTGTGGTTTTATTATCATAAATGGACATAGGATAAAAAAAGATTCAACAGTTTTATCCTTAAAAATCGATATAAAAATATTAGTTTTTAAGTAATAATAACAATATATTTTCAACTCGTAAATATGTTTTTGACATTTTATTATCATAAGTGGACATAAAATAAAATAAAATCAATGATTTTTATTTTAAAAAGTCAATGGAAAATAATGATAAAATTAACAATAAAATAAAATATTATATCTTTAACTCATAAGTATTTTTTGAGGCTTTACTATCATAAAAAAACATATGATATACAAAAACTAATGCAACTAATCTTATATGTTGATGTAACTATATTATTTGATATTTTAACCCAAATTTACCTAGTGTTTTTCCTATGTTTTGTGTATAAAATGCCATGATATTCTTTATTTTATGTTTTGAAGATATTTTTGGATGAAAGATGCAAAAATGAAGTAATTAGAGGTGATTGACAGATTTTATGTATTCAGTTGATGTTTTGTGCATAATGGAAGCTCTAGAGGTCAAAATGAAGTGATTCTAGTGGAATTAAAAATATAACATCTGTAATTTTATGAAAATCTATTGGAAGAAAAATAAAGAAAAGAAAGAGCATGAAAATCATAGCCTTCAAAGTCAAATCTCAGAATCTGTTAGTGTTGACCTTTGGCCATTCAGATTTGAATATTTTAAGCTACAGACGTCCAATTGATGCAAACTCAATTTTTTTTGGAATTCCTGACTCAAGCATATATCAACTCTCTAAATTTTTTTTTAAAAATAATGTCATATAAGGGCTATATGAGTTTTGCAAGATAACAACTGAATTCTGTCAACAAACAGGTTTTGTGAAAAAATGAGTTCAATTACTTTCCAAAGCATCTAAATCGGCATCTAAGTTTTTATTTCAACAATTCAACTCCTCTAAGTCAAAGCTTGAAGATTTCATGAAAGGTTATTTCTCTTTTTTAGGAAAATAGTTATTGAAGCACTTAAATGTAAATTGTGAACTTAAAGGAGGACTATTTTGTCTAGGGTTTCCTATGTGGTTTAAAAAAAGTGCCAAAGGGGGCCAACTAGCCAACATAAAAGAAGAGAAAAAAACACCCATGTTCCTCCTCCAAACCCGAAATCATGTTTTCTTCCATCTTTTTAATTAATTGTTCAACAAACATGCAAAGCTAAACTTTTTTTCTTTGTTGCAAAGACACAGAAACCTTTAGATTTCAAGAACTATGAGATCTATTTTATTCTTTTTAGTTTATATGATGAATATATTTATTCTCCTATGCTTATTTTTCCTATGATCATTTATTTTAATTGCTAGAGCGAACTCTAAGTTATTATTGTAGACAATCTAATGCTAAGTTGATATCAAAATCGAAGTTGTGGTATATGAACTTGTGAATCAACTGCGTTAATAATTGTGACAAATCTACATTATTAATCTTAGGAAGAACATTCAATCAAATCAAACATAGATTGTGGACAGTTATGTTACTTGATTAATCAACTTATCTATTTCTTAAGGCTGTCATTGAATTAAATTACTAGTGCAGACAATGTGGTTGTTTAATGGTTAGGGTAAGTTATACGGCGGATCCATTAACTAACAAATATTAAGAAGAGATAAATATTCAAAATATAAATTCATGTTTTGTTTCCATGATCAGTTTTGATTTCTGTAAGTGGATGTTTACTTGCGACCAAGATTTGTTTTATTAGCACAAAAGTCTGAACAAAAACGTCTTTGTGGGATCGACCCCTTTCTTGCTCTAAATTATCTTGTGTGATTTATTTTAAACTAGGGTAATTAATTTGTGCGACCACGACATCGCAATAAATTATGGTGTTGTTGTCGACGACGTGATTTTAGTTGATTCTTGTGTTGTGCTGTGATTTATTCTACTTGCTCTGATTTTTACTTATTCTGAATAAAAAGGGAGAAAACAGATTTGTGCTTGCAGCGGTACTGTTTAAAACATAATTTTTGGTAGAATTAGGTATCGGCCTTTTGTTTCCCCTGTTTGTTTTTTCATTTCAAAAGTATTTTTGAGAAAAAATAATTTTTTATTTTATTTTTTTCTTTACTTTCAATTAATTTTTTTTAGTATTTTCATGTCGTTTTAATGTGCTTATATCAAAAATATAATTTTTTTAAAATAAAAAAATATTATTTCAATATATTTTTATTTAAAAACTACACTATAAAATACAATCACTAGTGCATACTTGACATCTAGTTAACTCAGCCAAACCTGTTAGATCGTCGTTATTTTTGTTAAGAAAGGAAGATGAGGAGAAAAAAAAGAGAAGGGCACTGGTCTCTATCTGTATCTAATGTGTTTGTATTAGGGTATTCTCTGTACCAGGAAACCAATCATCTTTATGACATCGTCAGACACATTAAACCAGGAATTCAAATCATGTTCGTCTCACAGAAGGACTAAAAATCCCTGTCGCTAGACCCAATCCTCGTTGGTTGTCTGTATCTGTAGCTGAGTTGATTTTTAGGTGTCCATGTAATTAATCACATCAATGTTCAGGCTTCATTCAATCAAAGCTGTGGGGTTTTGCTTTGACCAAAACCACTATTAAATTTTAAACTTGGATAAGCCAATGGCTAGATTCCATTTAAAAAAGGGCTACGAATTTTGGCTGCAGCTTTTGACATCTGGAATTGTCTCCAACGCTACTGCTTTACTCACTTAAGCCATTGCTTGTATTTCCCAAAAAAAAAAAAGGTTCTATAATAAGTGTGTTTGTCATTATGCTAAGAATTCTTTTCAAGAATATTTTTTAATTATTTTTTTATTTTATTACATTAATATTATCCAGAAATATCTAAGATCATATCAATTTAATATATATTTTTTAATATAAAAAACACTTTAACAAACAGCAAAAGCCAACCCTCATTGACTTCAAGGCAGTCTCTTTAAGACCTGAAATAATCCAAAAATTATCTACAGGGAGGCCTCATAATTTCCTCTTTTTATAGTTGTTCAGTGACCAATTCAATGTGATATTATTCAGGAAATGGAATACTAAAAAAGAAAGAAAAATGTTCAATGTCTGGTTGAATTGAAGATGGGAACAATGAATGTAGGTGGCAATAACCTTACAATGAATGCTTCTTCTTTTTTGCTCTTTGTTTTTCTACAATAAATAAGCTTTGACATTTGCCTTGCAATAATTCAACCAGTTTGATCCGCAATATTATCGGATATAAATAGGATCCAGTGATTCCTCTTCATTATTTGAATTCATTTTGTTGTATTTCTTGACATGACAACTCATCAGTTACAGATTAAAATTATATAGTTTTTTATTATTTATTTATTTTGATTTGGTCGTAGTTTAGCTGCCATGGAATGGCGTTGGGAGGTACTTATCAGGATAAGACCCGAGGCAAGATAAAACATGGAGGGAGAGGAGGAGGCTGTCCAGGCAAAGATTAGAAAAAAAAACAAATTGAAGTAAATCGTGTGTTTGCATGTTTCTGTGTGGTGGCTACCTTAGCTCGTATAATCATTTGATGAGATATCCAAAAAAGGTGTTGCTTTCCACATTTGCAGATTTATTTCTCCCTATAATTTACATCTAAAAACTCTATGCCAAGGAGGCTTGAGCATAATTTATCACAAGGGGGGGAAATAACTCCCATTCTATAGTAGGGGATGGCTTGACCTAGATTCAATTTAAGTTGCACAAATACAAACGAAAATAAGCCAAAAGAAATAGCCATCCAAAACATAGATAGGGAGTGCTCATGTGTCGAACAACAGTTTCTCCTGCCAAAAACTGCTTGTGATTGCATGGTCTTATGAGTCATGACCTTCAAGCTTCAGGGGAGTGAGATGAACTCGGATAGGAAAATAAATATCTGATAATATCATACTAAAACTTCAATCTTTTCCTTTAACATCTAACTACATACTAATTTTGTGAAAGATAAAAGAAACGAAGAGGATTGTTTTGTATGATTTTGTAGCTTATTTATATGATAATATCATACTAAAACTTCAATCTTTTCCATCACGTGCATTATATAAACAGTGTTATGTCATGTACTACACAGTTTTTGATGACATTAATAACCTCTGCAGTTTAGTTGTGAT
Source organism: Salix arbutifolia (assembly GCA_025169955.1). Classification (NCBI taxonomy): domain Eukaryota; kingdom Viridiplantae; phylum Streptophyta; class Magnoliopsida; order Malpighiales; family Salicaceae; genus Salix; species Salix arbutifolia. The sequence continues at coordinate 26,460,656 of CM045917.1, read as the reverse complement.
TGAGAAGCATTTGTCCCTTGTCATTCATGTGTTTATAATAAGGATGCTCACATGATTTGCACTCAACTCTACATTTTCAAGATAGTACAACATGCGGAAGTTTGAACATATGCTAATTTTGTGGAATCCTATCCCGGAAGGTTTCATCATGGATTTGGCAGCATAGAAATTCTTTGTCAGCTTGTTCCATTTGGGTAAAATGCTTTTCACCCACCCGACAATTCTATCATAACCAACCTCACTCAATTTATAATCTGACTTGATTGTTAAACACCTATGTCACAACTGATAATTTACTGTGATTTGTGCAACCATCCCATAATAATTCATCATAGTCTTTTAGAAGATAAAAAAAATTGATTGTCTCTATACTAGGATCTTCATTTACAATTGGACAATCACCTACAATATCATTATCATCGTATCCATAACAATATTCCTATAAAAATTATTGTCGACATCTACAACTCTATGCATGTTACTAGAACTAGAGGTCAAAGCAACCTAGCTTTCTACCATGATCTTATGAGGAACAAAGTCTTCTCTATGTGCATACCAACAAAGATATTCCTTTATGAACCTTTTGTATAAAATATGTATCGTTACAACATATGGATCGTTAACTTTTTGTTTTTGCATCTTCTACATGGACATATAACACTGCCTCCATTGATATTTTTCAGATTAAATATTGTGTAATCAATACAACCTTGAACCCCCATTGCAATAATCCATCCTACACAACCCTTAGGGTGATTCACGATATATTCATGAATGATCCTCCATTACTTATATCAAACATATATACAATAATCATGTATTAATTAAATGCATTAACTTAACAAATACAATTTTATGTAATCTAAAACAAACCCTAACATGCACATATCATAAATCCATACAATAGATTTATATAATAAAAACTATAAAAGAAATAGCAAGCACCCAAACAAAATAAATATACTTCAAAAATATGCAAAAACAATTAGCATATTAAAATTAAATTTCAAAAAAATATGGTAGATTTACTTTTTTAAAGTGAAGAATCCTAAAAAAATATAGAATCAAAATACAGATGCTCATAAACTTAGTGTTGTGGTTGCTGAATTTTTTGTGAGATATTAAATTGTGATGACATTGGGGGGGGGGGGGGGGAAGGTGAATAGGGCTTGCAGAGAAAAAAATGCAGAAGGAAAAAGAAGACAGAGAAAAAGGGGAGAGGAAGGTCGATGATCGGGTCATAAATTAAAGAATTACCGAAAAATATATTTGTTGATAAATTCATAGGTAATTCTGTTAGTAACAATATCACATCATCATACTTCATAGATTTTTAAATCCTACTCTAATCCCACCTGTCAATATATCAGTATGTACTAACGGCATTGACGACCAAAATATATTTGTTGATTACTTTGTCGGTATTTATGTTGGAAACAATGTCACATCATTGTATATCATAATTTTTTTAATCCCACTATAATTTTCTCGTTGTTTACCACCAACATTTACCAACAAAACATTTCATCATTAATGGTGTCTGTAAAATATTGATGAAAATTATGACAATAACATTCCGTTGGTAATATTATTGACTGAATACTAATGGAAAAATTCTATTGGTATTTCTATATGAATTAGTCAAGTTTTTGGTAGTGGTTTCTATCCATATTCAAATTTTTACAACAAAATTGTTTGGGTGTGAGCTTCTTCTTCCATTCTTCATCGCTCATAAAGGCATTTAAGTGTCAAGAAACTTCAATAAATGAATAACCACAAAGCAGCTAGCAACTGTCAAAATGCATTTTGAAATATGAGGATGTTAAAATAGAAAAATGGATCATTATCGAGAACATCAATCCATCGGCCAACATGAAACTCAATACTATGAAGAGCTATTTTCAAGGCAAACCACTAGAGATAAGATTTTTAGCAGCACCATATGAGCCCCAACTATACAAGCAATGGATTAACCTTGCACTAGCGATGAAATCAAGAAAGCTCTTTTTGTTGTTCCCAAGTAAAAATATCCAGGGCCAGATGGTTTTACATCCCATTTTTTCAAGACAAGCTGGAACATTGTTGGCCCAGACTTCATCTAGGCAGTCAGGTTTTTTTCTCCACAAACACTCTCCCTTGTTGTATAAATGCAACTTCCATGGAAGCTTTCACCATTAGTTTTGGTCTTGAAATAAACCACAACAAAAGCTGTTTGTTCCTATTGTTAGAGAACATTCTCCAACAATATTTGCTTTGCAATATTTTCTTAACATTCTCTAATAATATTTGCTTTGCAGATGACTTAATGATGTTTTGCAAAGCTGATATGCAATTGGTTGACACGCTAAAAACTTCCATGGAAACCTTCACCATTAGATTTGGTCTTGAAATAAACCACAACAAAAGTTGTTTGTTCCTATTGTTAGAGAATGTTAAGTATGCTATGCTTAGGGAGAGTATGGCAATGATCGGGAAATTCATCCTTCATTTGATAGAGCAACTTAGTGTATGGCTTTAGGGGAGGTTACAAAGGGTAGAGTATATGGTGCACCTCGTATGCCAAAATCTATAGTTATCTTAAGCACTTTAAGATATGTATCCTTTTATTACATGTTTATTTAGTTGCACATGTAAATTTAACTGAGTTTTTGATTGTATTATGAATTTTAATTTACTAAATTTTTATTTGAACCATATTTAGTCTTAAATATTAATAATATTTCAAAATGTTCTACTAGTTTTAAAATATCCATTTATAATTAATTACAAAATTAATAATCAGTAAAATTAATATTGACGTAAAAATAATAATTATGATCAACAACGGAAATGAACATCGGAATTTTCATTGAGTAACAAAGCTCAACAACGGAATATTTGTTGTTGAGTAATAGGCAGCAACGAACATTAGCAACGGAAATTCCGATGCTAAGTGTTTTCTTCTGCAACGATTATTCTGTTGCTAATTATCTGCATCGGATAATCAGTTGCAGATAAATTAGCAACCATAGATTTGCATCGGATAATTTCCGATACAAATGCCATTGCTCGTATTTTTTAGCAATGAATTCCTTTACACACAGAACGGATTATTCCGTTGCTGTTAACCCTTTTTTTTTTGTAGTGATCGGCAATGGCTCCCATACTTTTTTATGGCAGGATTCCTGGCTACCTACAGGGGAATGGTTTATTGACCATCACCCCTTCAGACTGTTATCGAGAACAGGCCTGCCGTGGAATGCTAGAGTATCAGCCATTATCAGAGGAAACCAGCGGCTGTTTCTAGACAGTCCGCAGGAGCTTCATCACATATGGCGAAACATCAAATCTTATCCGTGCATGGAGACCAAACACCGTCAGACATGGAACCACACATCCACAGGATTCTTCACCATAGACTCAGTTTGGAACATGTTGCGTCAGACCAGGACAGTACTCGATCATCGCATATGCTGGTTCAAAGGACATGTGCCTTGACAATCGTTCATCTTGTGTTTAGCCTCTCACGAAAGACTCGGAACAATGGAGAACAACAAAGTTTGTGCTTTATGTGGTACATGCAACGAATCCCACCTTTTTTTTTCCAATATACGTACTCGGCAAGAGTCTGGGCAGAAGTAAATGATAGGGCTTGCATGCAATGGCCAAAGCTCTTTTGGAAGGATTTAATCCAGTTGACAGCAGCACGTCTTCAGCAAAAGAAAAACTACATTTCCTATGGCATGAAAGTAACAACCGAATTTTCAAAAAGCTTCCCATCACAGTGGCGGAAGGCATAACGCATCTGATAAGAGCAAGGTTGTCTATCCTCAAGGACCAGAACCAAATCTCTAACCATCTTTGTAAACTTTCGAATTCGAATAATTTATGTTGTATTCAATTGTATTGTTCCTGTTACAGTGGATGTTTATATAGAAATAATTACAATCTAATTTTAGCTAAGATACAATGCTACTTTCATCTGAATATTGGAGCTCTTTCTTTGTTAGAGTAGAAGACAAGTTCTTTTATGATAAAGCTGGCAAGTCCAACTGTGTCCATTTGAGTATTTTAACAATCTTTGACACATTTGCAGTTATCCACGGGTAATATTCAGTAATGAAATTTCCATTGATATATTTTGTAAAGCAACCGAATATCCGTTGCTAAATTTCGTTATTGATATATTTCGACGTTGATCCGTTGTTGCGCTTTGAGATTGGATAAATCTTTTTTATAAAAAAAAATTATTATTAGTTTGTATCAGTTTTAGGTTCTATGTATTCGAGGGGTATTCTCTTGCCATCATGTAATTTTCTTTTCTTGCAACACGTAAACTTTTCCAAAAAAAAAAATAGAAAAATGGACATGGAGATCCATAATTGAAACAACATGCAATCCATAATGTACGAAGTTTATAGACAGAAATCATAAGGATCAATGCCTTGCATCTAAAACATTCAACAAGACTCACAATGCGTCAAAAAAATCAAATCAGACAATTAAATTCAGCACCACAGTTTGAAGGTATCAATCTTTCATGCAAGTTGAGAAGAGCAAGAAAGATCGATAACTCCATTACTCCAGTTAGTGATATAAAATATACTGGTTAACATGGAACTTCCACCCTTTGGAATTATCTGACCACAACATATCTGCATTTATAAATACTTATTTCTCAAGCCAAAGTCCAGGACTATAGCCGTTAAACCATAATGTGGCAAAGGTGAAAACTCACCTCATTTCACAGTAGCCACAAAGTTAAGCAGTGTGTGCCCAATGAAGCTACAGGGGTATAACGAAGGAACATTTCATTTGACACTGAAGCATTAGACTCGCAAGCAATATTTAGACAGATGATTATTCTGATTTTTGCTTCTAGTGCTCAAGCCACTGATCATCTGCCGATTCCACAGTTCCCAGCTCCACCATAAATGAAGGATGATGATATCTACTAGTCCAATGTTCCACCTTTCAATCGTCATTCTTTGAGATGGTCTCAATTCCTATGAGGAAACTGAATCTAATCTGCCTGCAACTCATATAAACAAACAATAAAAACTAGTCTCAAAAGATTTTTATCACTGATTCAAATTCAAAATCAGCTCACTGGCACTCTACATTTCAATGATAATACCGTCCTCAATCTCATAGATTTCATCTTCTCTCAAACTAACAACTATCTATTCTACATTAAAACTTCAAAAGAAGGTGAGTGCAGATCGTCTGTTCAAGATTGAAGTTAAACTTATTTAGAGACATTTTGAAAGTTTCAAATAACTAGAGTTTATGGTGTGTTAGATCTTTAATTTTGAATCTGCCAATAACTCCTAACATCTAGGAATTAGTTTTGTTTTTCAGATCAGTGTTTGACTTTTTCCTAATTGCTTACCATGATCTTAGAATTGTTAAAGATGTGGGCTGTTCTTTATCTATTCAGTTATCTGTAATGGCTTTATAAGCCAATCCCCTTTCATTCAATAAACACTCATACACTTTAGAGTCTATCTGTTTCAACACGGATAATCCCCTTCCAAGACTACAAATCCAGCACTCTCATTCTCCAACTACTCTCTAGATGACACAAGAGATTTAATTTAAGACTTGTTACAGTCCACAGGCCTTGTCAGACACAATCAAGATGAATCGAATATCTCTAACTTCAGATACATGATCAAATGACGAAGGGAAGAAAGGAGAAAGTCTTTGGTGAGTGGAGTTTGAATTAAGACTCGTAAGAAAAGCTGTAGCTTGACGGAAGCACGAGAAAGAAAGAGTAGAAAACCACCATGCACAACAGTTGGTCCAAAGAACCCTATCCTGAAACGAAACAACTGCAAATTCACTGGGAATTTTGAAATATAATGTAGAGTTCCAAATATAAATTCTCAACCTTTTCTACCTAGTTAAAATGATTCGACCACATCACCACACGAATTTCAACACAGGCCGAAGCTTCTGAATAAAAAGAAGATAACATCATGAGATATCAACACAAAGTGGAGAAAGGAATCCAATTGTTTTATAACAGAAAACACAAAAACTACATGAATTCCCTGCTAGTAATTAAACAAGTAACAGAGAAAAAACGCACTCTAATAAGGTCCTTGTTTTTTATTTTAAAAATCGTTTTACTTCATAAACATATTTCTTAATTTTCTATAGAGAAATACTTTTAAATTACATAAAAATACATACACTAATATCATTTTTATATATATATATAAGTTTTGATAAATTCTAAGGACATAATGTTGTCTTGAACTTCTAAATATGTCATCACCTAGGATATGTGAGGGTTTTTTTTAGTTAGTAATATGAAGTTTAAAAAATTACTATTAATATTTTATTAAAAATAAAATTAATTATACAATTATTATTTTCAAGTAAAATCTTTAATATCAAAATAATTATTTTATAATAAAATTGGTGTATATAAATATTTAAATAATCAACTAGTTATTTTCTAAAACTAAAACAACCTTAAGTATTTAATGATAAATGTAATCTTTTGTTCTCTCTCCTTTTCTTTTTCTTTTTTCCTGATTCTCTGTTTTTTTTTTTTTATGGATGGAGAAATATTTCAGTTAAAACAAATAAAATGCTACCAATATATCTATTTAACACACATAAAATCCTTGCTTTTGTGTGTTAGTATGCTATTGATAATAATGTGTTTTGTAAATTTCACGGTCTTATTTTATCATGGACCGTGCTTCCAAAGATATCCTTATTTTCAATATTGAATCAAATTAATCAAAAAATAATTAGAAAACATTATAAAAATTAATTTGAATCAAATATAAAAATATTTTAAAAAAAAGTTTTTAAAATAGAAAAACAAACACTCTAAAAGATATTTTGTCATCTTTCCTCTACTATCTTTTTTATCCATTCCTTGTGCTTTCATGTTGTTCGTTTGTCACTTGAACTTTAGCATCATTGTATTGGTCATCCTCAGTCAAGTCATTTTGTTTCCAATAATAGTTTCCTATGTTTTCATTTTTTCTAGTCCTTACCTTTTGAGCAAATCTAATAAATCAACATTATGTTTTACATGTCTCAACTGATAATTAAATTTTGTTCTGGATATACTTTCTTTAAAGCTTTTAAACGCTTTTGGATTCCTTATCTTTAATCCTACAATCGTTAGATTTTCTCTCATCAACCAGTGTCTTTCTCAATTTATAGTTTATTATATGTTGGTTACCTTTGCAAGAAAATTTACTCTCATCTTATATAAATTGTTCGTTATTATACTTTTAATGAGTCATCCTTTTCCTTTTTATCAATTTCACAAGTCTAAATATTAGTATACTTTCTAAATCTTCGAGGAAGATGACTTCTACCTTCATTAATCGGATCACCCTATTATTGTCCAAAATCCTTCCTAATATTCCTTGTTAGTTTGTTTCATCTTTACCAATTTAGAAACAAAAACTTACATGTTTCAAGTCCCCTTTATCTTCCTCTTGATCTCTTATGTTCCCCTTGCCTTGTTTTTTGTAGGTTATATCACTCACTAACTCATGTCCACCTTAACTATATCTATAATTTCTAGTGTAAATCTTCTTGTTTTTAAACATCATTACCAGATCATCTCCTTTTTCTCAAGAATCTTTAATCATCTAAAACCAACATCATATAGTATTATAATCTTGTTTTACTTGTCCCCTTATAGCATTATTAACATCCCCTTTCAATTTTGTCCCCTAACCATTGTCTTTTAATAAGGGTGTGTTTGGGAGAGTTTATACTTTTACTTCTCCTTTTGGGTATTTTTCAAAAGTATTTTGGCTTGAAAAGCATCAATTATTTTTTAAAAAAATTATGACTTTGATGTGGTTATGTCTGTCATGACGACCGTTTTTTCTCTCCTCGTGCATTGTCATCCCTAGAGAGGGGAGACGGCGTGCGGGAAAGAAGTTTTTTTATAACCATAAAATTATGATAATAATTTTTAGGAGTCGCAACCTAGTGTTAAAGTCACCAGAAAACTTAATGGTCTGTGAGAGTCTGGTAAGGGGACTTGTTGTGCAAGGAGAAGAAACATCACCCCTAGTGCCCCCTACCTAAGATAAGTTGCATTGTTGTTTGATTATTTTTCTAAGTCAAATTTTTATTCGTTGATCTTTTCTAAGGATCGAAGTAGATCTCTCTGTATGATAGAGTCTTTACCTCGTTGGGTTGAAAACCTAATTGCTCTAAAGTTTGAATTTTAGCACTGCATTTGTTATCTTTTTAGAGTGTGTTTGGCATTGCTTTTGCTTTTGCGATTGAGGTTGAAAAAAAGCAGTTTCAAAAAAAGCGCTTTTACTGTGGTTCAAAATAATCAGTGAAGTGTTTGGTTAAAACTGTGGTTTAGTTGGAGGTTGAAAAAAAAGCAGTTTTGGGTGTTTGGTTACTAAGCTTTTCATATTGCTTTTAACTTATGAAATTATTTTAAAGGGTGTATTTTATATATATATATATATATATATATAATTTTTTAAAATATTGTAAATTTAATAATTATAATAATATAATGTAATTAATAATTCATGAAAAAACAAATATTATGTTTTTTCTCCCATCAAATTACTTGCAATTTCATCACGAATAGATATTTCCCTTCCATTATGACTGATCTGTATCTACACATTTTTTTATTATTTTAAAATACATATTTTTTTCATGAGAAAAATACTTTTTTTTTAAATATATATTTTTTAAAATTTGGACTGGGCTCACCCAGCTAATTGGGCCAGCCCAGCTCAGCTGGACTTGGGCTGGGTCGAGAGCAGCCCAGCCCAGCCCCATATAACACGCAGAAGAAGAGTGAAACGGTGCGTTGCACTATTTCACTTCTTCTTCACGTGAACAGTAGCACTGCTACTGTTCACCGACCACGACGAGAGCTTCAACGGCCAATGTCGATGGGTAGAGGAGGACAAGGTGGTTCTTCCTGTGGTCATGGCGTCGGAAATGGTGCTGTGTGGTGGCCGGTATGAGCCTCGGAAGGTGGCACCTGGTGCTGCTGCCGCTGGTGCTCTCTACACGACGGGGATTGTGGAGGTCACGGAGGAGCTTGTGGCATGGAAGAGAAGATAACGGTGATGAGGGGGATGATGGTAGTGCCGAGAGCTGACGGTGACGGTGGAGAGAGAGGGCAGCGACGGTGCTGTAGAGAGGGAGAGATCGTCGACTGTGTTTTTCGAAGAGAGAGAGAGAGAGAGAGAGAGATCGACGATGACTGTTATTACAATGCTTGTTGATCGTCGACTGTATATTACCATCTCTGTTGGTTCCCGGTGCTTGTTGATCGTCGGCTGTAATTTTGAAGAGTAAAAAGCAGGTTGGTTCCCTTAATTAATCGCCGTTTGTAGAAATGGAAAAGCATGTAATTCCTGCTTTTTTTAAATTGTGGTTTCTGTACAAAAATTGTGTGGGGCCCATGTATGAATTCTACTTATAAAAATTTACCAAACACAAGATTGTGGTGCGATCTGGCAATCACAGATCGCACCACAATGCCAAACACACACTTAATACCTATGGGTGCACTTTACTTTATGTGGATTTTTGGAGGTATGAGATCACTTTTCAAGGAAATCACATGAATTTTGAGAACTCATTTGTTAAACAAACATCAATTTGATTTTTTCTTTCATCTTAGACTTTGTTTGCCAAAAATCTTTATAGGATCATGTATAATTTAGACGAAAGGGTATATGGTGTTCTTGTGTTTTTTAAACAAAAAGGAAGAACATCTCATAAACACAAGAACATACATGATTTTATTGAAAAGAAAGGCTTGCTTGAACAAAAAAGATCTTGTGATGTCACAAGCAAAATTACCGACAAGAGTAAAACAAGTCAAAACCAAAACACAATATGTGGACATGATAAAACAAAATAGTGATTATAGAAACAGACTTTATTTTTTAATTCCAATGCACTTCTCTTTCAAAAGCTCTTGCAGAGATCAGTTTAATGGTATGAACACTTGGTACACCCCCTTGATTCATCATTTCCACCAAGCGACCGTTCGACTTCCTGAAGCTTAATTGGGCGTAGGGTTTGGAGTTTCCTCAAATATTATCCACCCATCTTTAATTAGTTGTGTCGCGACGGCTGATTTTTTTCTCGCCTTGCACGCTGCCATCCCTAGAGAAGGGAGGTGGCTCACGGGAAATGGTTTTTCTTATAATTGTAAAATTATGACAATAATTTTTAGGAGTCCCCACCTAGTATTAAGGTCACTAGGAAATAGAAAACTTAATAGTCTGCAAGAGTCTGGGTAAGTGGACTTGTTGTGCAAGGGAAACACGTATCACCCCTAGTGCACCCTACCTAAGGTAAGCTGTATTATTATTTGATTGTTTTTTTTTAGTCAGATTTTTTATTTGTTTGTCTTTTCTAAGGCTCGAAGTAGATCTCTTTTTGTGAGAGAGTCTCTACCTCATTGGGTCAAAAACTTGACCGTTCTAAAGTCCAAATTTTAGCATTGTATATGTTATCGTTTTAATACCTATAGGTGTATTTTACAATGTAATTTTACACCCTGATAATTAAAATTTACAAAAAAAAGAACAAAATGATCATTGAAAGATTTTTGATAATTTGGCCGAACTCTAACAAATAATCATAAACTTCATAGGATATCCCGTTTTCCATTCAAAACATGAGAAAAGATGTGATTTTTACCATGCAAAAGTAAAAGATATTACCACATGCAAATATTTTTACCATGACTATTGTCATAACCCAATTTCTGGGTTCTTCCCTAAAATCTACCTAAAAATAACAAAAATAAAATAAAAGGGGCTGGTGTCGGCATAAAAATCAAGGTGGAAATTTTGGACGTTTTTTAGAGCCCGGTCGTACCTCTTTTTTTGCCCAGAAATGAAGGAAAATGCAGATTCAAGGTTAAAATAATTTATTATTGGATAAATTTGCACAAAAGTTAAGTCGAAAGACATAATTATATTTTTATGGGCCAATTTGATTTAATCATCGACTGATTTAAAATGTAATTATGCTTTGAAATTAATTGAGAGCCCAATTGAAGGATTTAATTAAACGCAACTTAATTATACTTGAAATGGGTCAAATTAATTTTATTAAGGGCTTAATTGGTGAGAAATTAAGTTTGGAAGCTTAATTTGGGTTAAATTGAGACGATCAGAATTTTCGGTGATGAAACTTTTTGGGTGAAATCGGAAGCCAAAATTAAAGATAAAAATATCGTTCTTCCTAGTTTTTTCAATTGAAAAACTTTTTTTTGTCGCAACCTATTTATTTCAAATTAAAAAAAAAGAGAAACTACCGGCAGCATGTTTGGCCATACCAGCAGCCATGCTGCACCATACCTGCCACCACTCTCACCATAACACACCATTCCTATGCACCATACTCTGGACACTTCCCCCATGCCGTGCACCATGCCTTCTTCGCCTATAAATAGGAGGAGAAAATACACAGACAAGGGGGGAGATCATCGAAAAATAGGAGGAAAAAACTTTGAAACAGGGGGGAAGACTAGGGCTGATTAAAACAGAGAGGAAAATTTTGACAGTGAGGGACTATCACGGGGGCTGAAAACTAAAGAAAACTGAGGAGAAAAGAGACAGAAGGGGAAACAAATTTGACACTGGAGGGGACCACGGTTAGCAGGAGGAGAACAAAATAACACTAGGAAAATTTGGGTAACGGGGAAAAACAAATTTAACTGAGGGACGATCACACACAGAGGCCGCACATGACAGGGACGACGCCGTGACTTCATGCGACAACCACCCTTCCATCTTCCCGGCTCCGGCGACAGCAACACCTCACCGATAGCAACAGCAAGTGCTAGTGGCCATCTCTCTCTTTCTCTGCAGGTGGCTCTCTCTCTCTCCCCGACGTGGTTTTCTCTCTCTAAAAAAACAGTCGTGCCTCCAGTTCTTTCAGCTCCCATCGACCACCACGCCAGAAGCTCCTCCTCAGCTTTGTCGCCATCCACAACCCAGCCTTCTTCTCCAGCTCCGGTGACCTTCGCAGAGGCAGCAGCATGAAGCAGTAAGGGCGAGGCAAGCAGCAGACTATCCAGCTTCCAGCCCTCATTCTGGCCACCATAGGCCTCCATTTTCGACACCGCTACCATAGGGACAACCACCTCAGCCTTCTCTACCCGGCGGTAGTGACAGGTGAGCCTCTCGTGGTGGTCGGCCGACCACCATTTCACTGTTCACGTGCATGAATTAATTCATGTGGCGTGAAATTTGTTTGGGGTGGGCTGGACTGCTCTCGGCCTAGCCCAACAGCCCAAGTCTATCATAGTTGGCCCCTTGGCTGGGCTGGCCCATTTGGGTGGGCTAGGCCCAACCCGAAATTTTTAGTTTTATTATTTTTAAAAAAGAAATAAAAAAAATGCTAAAAAACAAAAAAAAAATGCGTTGTTTTTGTGCATACGGCCGAATTCCGAGATTTTTCCATATATATTTTTCGTAAAAAATATGTTGCATCTTTCTCATATTTTAAAACAAAAATTGGATATCGTAACCGGTTTATGATTATCCGTTGGAATATGGCTAAAATATCAAAAAAAAAAAATTGTTTTAGCTATGTCGCTGTAAAATTACATTGTAAAGTACACCTGGAGATAGTAAAAAAGATTTTCTTTTATTGCGGTGTAAAATTACATTGTAAAGATCACCCGTAATCAAAAAATGTTTTTTAATGCAGTGTAAAATTCTCTTGGTTAGTCTTTCAATCCCTAACGAGGTAGAGATTCTCTCACGATGAGAGATCTAAGTCGAACCTTAGAAAAAGATCAAAAAATGACTTAGGAAAAAACAATCAAACAACAATGCAGCTTACCTTAGGGAGGGTGCACTGGGGGTGATACATCTTCTCCTTGCACAACAAGTCCCCTCACCCAAGACTCTTGCAGACCAATAGGTCCCTAGTGACCTTAACACTAGGTGGTGACTCCTGATAATTATAGTCGTAATTTTATGACTATAAAACATACCTCCCATTTCACCACGCGCTGTTGTCTCCCAAATCGAGGGGATGGTGGGCGCGAAGCGCGAAAAAAATCGCCATCACGACAACTATTTTTTTCTTATTTCATTTTTTCTAAATAAAATGAGGTCTTTTCTTATTTACTAGGTTGTGGCCCATACTATGCAATTAGCTTACCCAAGTTTTCTTCAATGCAAAAAAAGGATAATCAAGCAACGATAGCATTTTAAAAGAAGCAAGAAATATTTAAGATTCTAATCATTGTCTTAACTAGGTTTAATAAGCCTAGTTAATTTAAGAATATAATTAAAAAAGGCAACACCAAAAAAAATAATCTAAACAAAAATATTGACAATGATTAAGTCAAAAAAATGAATGTTACCAATATTACAAAAATACATCCTACTAATATTCTTAAAAGGTTTGCCTTATCTTATTTGATAATAGAACAAAAATTAAATGAGAAAGTGATAATTTCTTGGAAAGAATTTTTTTTAAAAAAAAGTATAAAGCTCAATTCCTAGTAAATCAAATGTTAAATGGCAAACTCAACTAAAAGTAATTTTTATGAAATTACATTTCTTAAACCACGCCTACAAAAACAACAGAAATGCCAATCACATTCAAATTCATGTGGAGGTTGAGAGCCCACCCACCGGTGTACTCCTAGCTTCTCTCTCAAATATTCATTCAAAGCTATCATTTTGCTACGCATTGGGGCCATCCATTGTCTGTAATTTTTCCTTAGAAAATTACGAGACAACAATAAAAACTTTTGGACGACAGAAACAAGCGACCACAGGTGGGTACTTTGGTCCCCGTCCTAACAACGTATTGATGCAGTTAAGAATTGCAACCACACTCTCATGGTCCCTCTCCCTCAAGGCCCTGCCTTGACTGGTAGCGTACAGCTTCGACCTTTATATGTACTTTTCATCGTCAATGAGCATGGTTACCACCTCTCGGTTTCAAGTCACCACAAATACAAGATTTATAGCCGTACGACTCCATTCTGCTGAGACAATTCAAATTCGAAAGGGAAATATACAGTTTTCCAGGGAAATTATATATCTCGTGATGCAAATAGCTCTACGTAGATGTATCCCCACCCTGTTATACAAACCCACCATACGGGTAATCGTGAAAGGGAAAAATCTAGGGTTCATATCCGTATCCACATCAGCTACGCGATCATCGTTATCTGTGCGCAATTTCTTCGATATGTTTGATCTGTTTTTTCACTCCCCTTCTTTCCGAACTTGTTTAATCTTAAAGACATGAAGTTGCCGATGAAGCAGTAGTCCAGTGATTAAGCACGCGAGGATCAAACTAAACTCAAATCTCCATGTTAAAATTAAACCTCTAGTATTATTTTTTTTTCTACGCGACTAAGAACTATCAAATGCACATTGCATGCTGTGAATTAAATTTTAAAAAATTCTCATTAAGAACTTCAACCAGGTTTTAAGCTTCTCTGTTCATATTTTATTCAAATTATTCTATTTTTAAAAAATGACATCATTTTGTATGAAACTTAACATTTTTTATCAAGTGAGAATTCTTAGTTGAAAAATGAAAATGATTTAGTAATAAAACTGATAAAAAAAATAGTATGGATTCAAAATTGATGATATATTTGATGTATGAGTTAAAAGATTAATTAAAATACAGGTACTGTTAACGTACCATGAATCACCAAAAACAAAACCCGAGCCTGTTCAACATCTTTTTTTAAGAGAAAATAGGAAAACTACGGTCAGAAGATATGAGCAATTATGTGCAGTCCCCTCGAGTACTCCAATGAAAAACGTATAACAGGTTTGCAAGTTGAGCATCGAGACTTATAATTAAAATTGTTTTTTAAAATAATTATTTTTTAGAAATGTATTAAAATAATTATTTTTTATATCAACACATAAAAATGATTTAAAAAAACCAAAACATGTAATTTAAAATAAAAATACAAAATTAAACAAAGTGACAAACAGAGCATCCATCTGAGTGGAGTGTGGCGCACCGCCATGAGAGAAGTTTCCTGTCTTTACCAGTTTCCCTCTATGAAAGGTCGTCTTCATGCAATTAAAACGAAAAAGGTGGCGGTTGCTGAAAGATCCAAGCCTATAACATGGCAATAAACTTAAATACAGTTACTAAATAATTTGTTCCTACCATGTATTTTCTTTATTTTCCTTTGAAATTATGGAAATTAAGTTTTCTTTAATAAAAAAAATAAAAAAAGAGGTTCAAAACGGATAATCCTTATGTTGGTCGCTAGGTTGTCGGCCTATTGTGCTAGGGCATCAAAAGCATATGCCAAAATTATTATTATTATAACTGGGCCTAAATCAATGATGGTGACTATACTTTTAGACCTTGTGAACTATTCACGCACAACTATCTATATTTTTTGTGTAGACCGTTATAACTCTATAACTCTTTGTTATTATTATCATTAAAACAAAGTAAGTGATGTGGTGATATTAACATGGAGTGTATTGTGGACACACCCAATTTAATTGTGAATTTCAATAGTGAAACGATAATTCTGCCATTGAAATGTATAGAGCATGATCACGTGACGAGGTTCTTTCGGGTTTTTGTCCGACTTCTCTATTATTACTTTTTTCTTCAAAACATGTTTCTTTTTATTTATTTTTTTAAGGGTGGGAGGAGGAGAGAAATTGTAAAGAAAAGAGCTCTATAAATACAAAAGGGAATAAGGATTATAAAGAAAGGAGAGATCAACGATTTTCAATCCCTTTTGCAGTTCCTTTGAAATAGGATGGTGTTTTAGAAGTGAGATACAGAAGGTTAAGTTGAGGGGAGAAGAACATTGAAAGAGATATGAGGAGCCTTGTCGTTTTGTAATGTTAGAATAAAGAAGCAGAGGGAGAAGAGCAATAAACAACTTGAATTGGGATTACAATTCATTTGATGTAAATTTTTAGGGTCTCCTTAAAAAATCCTTGTTTTTAAGGATTTTACATAACTCATGTTTGATGCA
Organism: Salix arbutifolia; assembly: GCA_025169955.1. NCBI lineage: Eukaryota > Viridiplantae > Streptophyta > Magnoliopsida > Malpighiales > Salicaceae > Salix > Salix arbutifolia. Next base: position 26,444,683 of record CM045917.1, on the reverse strand, counting down.
CTTTAACAATTCGTACTTGATTAACTATTGTTAACAACAATAAATGGAATTTTTAATTATTATTATTTAGGTTAATTTTGTTAAAAAAAAGTTAGTTAGTTTGATCAATGTTGTTGTCGTGTCGTGTGTTTAAACACGAAGATAAGGAGATGCTAGAAAAGCAACAAAAAGGGTGAGCTCGATTAATGTTTTTTAATATGGATGCAAGTGAAGATTGATGTATTTATATATGGTTAGGGAGGAGGAGCTTTAGTTGTAGAAGCGAAAAACAAAATAAAAATAAAAGAAGGAATATTATGGGAAACTCCATGTTGATTGTTTTATTTTATTCAATTATTTTTTTTTCATTATTCTTATTGGATAATATGATAGGGAAGTAGAGATGAGATCTTCGAGAGAAACAGCAAATACCATAGTAAGATTATTTAGTGTCATATTAACCAATAAGAGTGATAAAAGATAGGGAGTTTGTCATTTGATGAAATAATTAAGAATATGATACGAATTAAATTCGCTCATAAAATGCATTATCTTATAGATTAAATATGATATGAAAATTATAATATCAAAGGTAGAGAGGCTCATTGATTGATGAAATAAATTGTAAAAATCAAAAACATCCAAAATATTTATTTTTATTCATCTAAGTCTTACTAGAAAAAACTATTACAATTCTTTATATATATATATATATATATATATATATATGAATGAATGTTGAATAAAAAAATAAGAATAGAAAAACTATTTTCTTCGCATGGAGAAGCTAGAAAAGCCTGCTAAAAAAGAAAAGAAGATTCTTAAGCTTGAAAATAAGAAATAAAAATAATTAAAAGAAATATTTATTTTTCAACAAGTTACTGCATCATTTTTCTAAATGAATTTAAAATAGCTTGCCTAAACAAAAAAGGTAAATCGGCCGTCGGTTTCTGTTTAGTAATTAATGTATTGACAGCGTCGGTCACATGCAAACTTACCGCATGAAAGCTACAATCAAACCCTGGCTTCAAATTTCTACAGACAACTACAGCATTATAAATTTTGGGCGAGAGTGTTAACGCAAGTCATCTCCTCCTCCTCCTTTTCTTTACACTAGTTTTCCATTTTTACCCTTTTCTCCTCCTTCTTTGGCTCTCTAGCTCACATGGCCAAGTTACAGACCCCATGGTTCATGACAGTAGCTCCCCCACAGTTTATCTCTGTCACTAAACGCCCAGCGACAATAATTTTGGACACAATTGTTGAGGAAGAGAAGGATTTTGGTGTCAGTGGTAGCCCGTTATCATCATCACCAGTTTTCATATCGTCTTCATTGCATCTACCAAGACACATGGAGGGGTCTTTCTGCTTGAAAAAACCATAATTATAGCCATGTGAAGCTTGGGGTAGCCGTTTATTTTTCTTGAGAGTGAATAAAGAGCCGTGGTTTTTACTGTATATCACGGCTCCCGGTTGCTGCATCAAATAAGTAGGGGAGGGACAGCAATTTTGCTACTGCATTATGTTGTTTTTGCCATTGTAGTCTGTCTTTTTTGTCATGTTGGGGTGATTTTTTTAAGCTCCATCTGTATTGCTCATTCTGGTAATTAATAAGTTTCCTTGGTTAGCTTGCTCGAAGATCTGATTTTGCCTTGTTGCTGTGTCGTTTTATTTTCTGAACAACCTGGGTTTTTCGATCTGTCCAGTGCTGTGTTGAGCTGTGTATTTTAGGTGTTTTTTTTCTGAATTCTTGCCCATTTTTTCTTATCATTGTTTATTGGGTTTGTCTCCTGATATTTGTGCTGTCTCATATTTACTTAGAAATATCTGGCTTGTTTCAATTAAACCTGGTATCTTTCATGTTCATTCCACGCTTTATTTCTGTTCATTTCTGCTGCAAAATAGTAACTTAAAAAAATGTGTAAATCTCAATTTCATTCTCAAAGTTAATGGGATATCTTATTTAACCTAAAGAATAATAAAATAAAAATATTAATTTAAAAAGACATTGAAGACAAATATGATTAAAGGGTTCTTCTTTTTTTCATCGATTGCTATCTATCAGCATTAACCACCATTGGTGTTGCCTCTCCTACACTTTCTTAGTTGGTGAATTGGCATCAAAGCCTACCTTTCCTTTTTGTTTTCTACTGTACTTTTTTAATACCAATGTTGGAGGTCATAAAGAACTTGGTTGTAATGGAGAAGGAAGATTTCTAGACGATGAAGTTCCTCGCAATAGTGCTAACTTTAACTAGTAAAATTGAAATGGATTTTTTCTAGTAGGAGGTTACATAATTGACCCATCATTTCATGGATAAGGATTCAGAGGTTCGTGAGATGGATGATCATGACTCCACATCCAATTTTGAGAACGTGTATCACAAGTATGATTGGAAAAGACAACCTCATATTTAAAATGATTAATATAGAGATTTAGATATTTTGGTTGATCTTCCCGAGTTTGCACGCACCCTATAAGTTGAGATATTTATCAATTGATTTCATGAAGTAAAATGATTTTCTTTCAGTACAAAAAATCTGAGAGAGAGTTGAGAAAAAGTTGATTCCCATTAGACTCAAAGGGTTTTGCCTTATATTAACATTGTCATAACTCAATTCTGAATCATTCCCCAAAACTACCTGTAAATAACAAAAAAATAAGATAAAAAAGGGTGGTGTCGGAAGGAAAATCAGGGTGAAATTTTAGATGTTCTCGAGAGTTCAATCGTACCTTTTTTGTGCTAATAAATGAAGGAAAGCGCAAATTCAAGGCTAAAGTAATTTATTATCGGATAAATCTGCGTAAAAATTAAGTCGAAAGATATGATTATATTTTTATGGGTCAGTTTGATTTAATCGTTGGCCGATTTAAAAGTGTAGTTATGTTTTAGAATTAATTTAGGGTCCAATCGAAAGATTTAATTAAGTGCAAGGAATTGATTATATTTTAAATTGGCCAAATTAATTTTATTAAGGGTTTAATCGATGAGAAATCAAGTTCTTGAATTTAATTTGGATTTAATTGAGGAGATTGGAATTTTCAGAGACCGATTTGAATTTTTCCAAGCCAATTATACGAAATCGGGGGCCAAATTGAATGAATTGAGAGTCCAATGGTTAATTGGGGGTTAAATCGTGCAAATCAGAAACCAAGGACCAGAATAAAAAAGAAGCGCAAAGCTAAGGTTACTCTCGAAATTTTAAACGGGGATGCAATTGCACAAAATTGAAAGTTTAAAACCAATTGAAGTTTGGATTAGAACAATTTAAATCAAGGGACCAAATTGCATTTTTTCTTCCCAAATCATTTGCACCTACAGGCGTGCCTGCACTCTTCAGTCACCTGAACAGTGTCAGGCACGCCCATCACAGCAACACCTGCCACTGGGCAAGGCAGAGGCGGCGACCCCTCGGCTGTACACCATGGGCAGTCGAAGGTTGTCTTTCATGGCTATAAATAACAGAAAAATAAACAGAGAAAGGGAGAGGAGGAGGAGGAAGAAATAGTACAGAGAGTAGAAAAATAATAGAGAGGAAGAGAGGAACGAACAGAGAAAGAGGAAAAGAAGAGAGAATCTTGAAAAAAGCTGAGAGCAGAAGAAGAAAAGAAAAAGAAGAAGAGACAGAGAGCAGAACGGGAGAATTAACGAAACAGAGAGGAGAAGCAGAGAGGAGGGAATTCGAAGAGCAGAGGAACGAACAAAGAAGAGAAAAAATTCACGAACCGAAGAGAAAATTTACGTTGAAGTCAACCTGTCTTCTTCCCCACTAGAACGGGTCACAGCCTAATCTTTGTCTCCTCCAGTTGCAGACCCACGTTTCCCTCTCCCTTCACAGCAGCTCTCTTCTCCCCCTCTCTCTCTAAAAAACCAGTCGACCGCATCTCTCTCTCTCCTCCAGCAGCCATCAACTCCGGCCATCACGCACCGTCTTGTCATCACCATTAGCCATCCCTCAACTCCAACATCCCAGCCACCATCTCAGGCGAAGGCAGAAGCAACTCCACCGTTGCAGCAGGCACAGCCCGTCACTTTCCGACACCATTTCCGGCAACCTCAGACCACCATTTCCGACGACACCACGACCAGAAGCACCACCTCGATCTCCTCTACCCAAAGGTACTAACAGTTTCTCCTTTTGTCATACTCAAAAAATCACTATTCATCACCATCTTCATCTCGCCTGCATGCAGCGGGACGTAATGCACGTCCCGTTGTTCATGCAGGCTAGGCCTGTGTGAAACGGGCTGGGCTTTGTGCCCGGCCTAAAAGACCGGGAGGTGGGCTGGACTGGAGAGCCAGTCCAAGCCTGAGGCAGCGGGCCCGACCCAACGAGTGGGCTGGCAGCTTGGCCCATCAGGGCTGGGCAACCAGCCCACCCATAAATAAAAAAATAAAAATATATATAAAAATACAAAAATTGCAAATAAATTATTTGTTAGAAAAAATATAAAAATGTTTTGTTTTCTTGCATACGGCTAATACACTAGCATATTTTAAAAATTCCTTTTCTTTCAAAAAATATATATTATCTTGGAGTTTGAAAAGAAAATGTGTTTTAACATGGATTTCGCAAAGAAAAATCATTTCTTGTATCTTGAGATTTTACAACATGTTTGTAAAAATCCAAAGGGTATTGGCCAATATTTCAAAAATATTAAAATCTTATTTTTGGGAATTTATTATTCACTGTCGGTGTTTGGATAAATAAATTCTAAGGGGTCAATATCCAAAATATTCGACAGGGATAGTATGCTATTATTCACTGTTCGGTGTTTGGATAAATAAATCCTAATGGGTCAATATCCAAAATATACGGCGGGATAATATGTTGTTATTCACTGTCGGTGTTTGGATAAATAAATCCTAAAGGGTTAATATCTAAAATATTCGGCGGGGATAATACACCATCATCATTTCACCAACATATTCTTTGAAATATCAAAATCATAAGCAAACAAAAATACCAAGCATCTTACTTTAGATAGGGCGTACTAGGGGTGCTAAAACCTTCCCTTTACGCAACCAGTCCCTTATCCTAGAATCTCTGAAAGACCAGTCTAGGTTTCCTAGTAACCATAATACTAGGTGGTGACTCCCTTTTCTATGGAAATAAAGATAATACCCCCGACATTGAATTCCCCCGCTCACGGGGAGGGTCGCCACGACGCCGCGCTCTCGCAATGGGGTGCGACAAACATGGTGGAAGTAGTTAAAGAACATCCATACGAGGCAATGCAAGCCTAAATTATATGACTAAGAGTAGATTAAAAAAAAGATGAAATAACATTTCCTTCATTAGTATGTTGAGGCAGGGGGTGAGATTCATTAATGATAATACCAAGAAATATTATCAGCTAGTTGTCAGAAACAATTTGTTAAAAACAGCAGTAGTCGATGGCATGTAACTTGGGTGGATTACAAAATCCCTCATATCTATCATTATGATTAATGATAAAAGGTTACTGATGGGTTTCAACTATGTAGAAAGAGTTGTGTAAAAGCATTACTAGGTTGCACGAGAGGATAAAAATACATATAAAGCATGTTTTAATCACCATTGATCAACTATTCAACCTAAGCCTACTGCATAGCAAACCCCAATAAAAGGTTCCAAGTTTGTGATTCAATGTTATAGGTGTGAAGGGTCTAGGCATTATGCGAATAAGTGTTAACGACAATTATATTTTAATAAAAGATGATCCCAAGAAGGAGGAGTTTGTAGCCTTTAATGATATTGTTGGTGATGAAATTGGTGATATAAAGGTTATATAACATTATAATAGTCATTTTAAAAGGTTTGTTAAGTCCTAAAAATAACTCGGGTAAAGATTGGTTATGTATTAGCATATTCCACTTGACATGCATGATTTAGGAAAAGTTGCACAACTTTATTGTTGATAGTAGAAAGTTGAAAATGTGGTTTCAGACTTGAAAATATGTTTTAGAAAAGGCAATTTAGAAGTTATAGATCAAAAAAATCTCAATATGAAGTAGTATAAATTTACCTTAATGAAATGAGGTAACAATAGATAAAAGATATTTGGTTTTGTTTTTTCTAGGCAAAAGATGTTTCAATAATGCTGGTGTGATGTAGTGTCTATAAATGAGATCATATCATTATAGGGACGTCTTGTTAATATAATAGGAATGTTGCACATAACAAGTCTCACAATATAGATACCCTTAACATTAAACGAAAACATATAATGTTGACACCTAGAAGAGATGGGGTGGTTTATGTGACTTAACTAGATATAGATATTATCCATCTTTGGCTCTTAAAAGAAGTAAATACTAAAGGATTGGTATTTTTTTAATGCCTTATGGAGATTCTATTAGTAAATTAGTGATAATGTAGTGGAAGTTTAGGAGGAGTTGATCAAATTTATAGATTTGATGCTAGAATATCATCCCTAGGGTTTTCTTCTTATAAGAGACATCTAGCATAATATAACCTTATTTGAGGTTTTAGTATAGCAAAACTGATACAAAGTAAGTTAGGTTCAAATTTAGCCTTAAAATATCTACTAACTAGTTTTGTAAGATTGGGCATATCCCTCAAACTGTAAATGGAATCAAGCTAAAATTCTATATGGACATATTAGACATATAGAAATGTATTATGGTAAGTATTCAGGTCAAATAGAGTTTAGAAATATATTATTTTATAGAGTTGAAGTTAATTGGTAAATCTTGTCAAATATGTCAAACTAGACCATCGTGTATTATTTGAAAAAAAAATGAAGTTGCAAGTGGGGTTTTGTTGTGATTCAAGTTTTGATAGAAATTATACATCTTAATATTTCTAACTATATATGGTAGACCCAGTGACGCATTAAGAAGATAACAAACAATTTGTATGAAGTAAGGACTAAAATATGCCAAGAATATATGGAAATTAAAGATTAGAGGCTACATAGAGGAAATTTAGAATGAAGAATTATTGTTATCCTATTTTTATTTTATTTTATTTATTTATTTATTTATGACTATTTTTTTAATTTGGGTTTATTTTGTCCCACTAGATATTATATAAGGGTTTATTTTATTATTAGACTTATGTTAGTTGATTATTAGTTTAAACCTATTAGCTTGCAACCCAAAAAGGATCCATTACAGGTAGTTAGAGGACACCATATTATTATTATTTTAGGTGCAAATTACATAAGAAAGTTGAAGAATAAATGAGAGTTTTCTTTTATTTCTTTGTGAAAAAATAACTTTTCTTTGCAGAGAAAAGGATCATATAATGATTCTCGAATATTAGCTAGCTTATTAGTGTGTGTCATTACTATACTTAGAGTTCTTATATACAAGGTTATCTATGGGTCCAAGTTTTTTTTCCAATACCTTTGATTGTTAGATACAAGTTTACCTCTAATTCAAGGTTCTATCAAACCTGATTTTCACCTTTGTGAGTTGTTATCTACTTTGTTAGGGGTTGCTTGAACATATGATCAAGAGGTTCTTATCACGTGGTATTAGAGTTTAGATCCAAAACCAAGTTATACTCTTTATTTTCTTCTTGTTAGTTTTGACTTCCTTAGTTTTAGTTGTCTTTGATTTGATTTTTTTATTATTTCATGTTTAGAGTTTAGTGGTTTGCATATACGTGTCCCCAAGGAGTGTGGCGTGATGACAAATGACTTGAAATCTGCATAGCAGGTCTCGAGTTCGAGTCAAAGCATGCACCTCTTTTAAGAGTTTAGGACAGCCGAGGTTTTACTCGTTCACCTGGGTCCACAAAGTGCACTTTCCGAGGGGTGGGGTTTCCTCGAATAAAAAAAAAGATTTGCATATAAGGTTTCTTTAAAAAAAAAAAGATGTTATTATAGTGTTTCTCTGTCTTATATATCAGTAGCATAACGATTAAAAAAAAGATGTCCAAAATAAACATATTTGGAGACACTAATAAGGTTATTTATAAATGGTGTTGAAATAAGTTCTACAATAGCCGAAGAAAGGTGAGATAAGAAGAAAAGGTGTGGGGATTGTATTTGAGTGAAAACTCTATATTTGAATAAAACATGAGAGAAGTGTAAACACATGAGGGGTTAGTTGAGGAATATATATTTATTTTCGACTAACTTTTTTTCAAATTCAAAGATATATGAGGCAAGCAACAACATGGCATCATAAAGAGAAAATAATGAGATTGTAAATTAGTTATGTATTATGAATTAGTGAATAGATATGTTGGCCAATGAGTTTGGAGGTAGGCTAGATAGGTTAAAGAATCAAAATGCTAATGATCATAGTAGGGTTCAAAATAGGTCGTAGCAAAGAGAATTTAATTTTAAGAGGGTTGTTAGGTAAGTTAACACTAATATAAATGAGTTTATGGATAATAATACGAACATGAATGATGTTGATTTTGAAGAGGTGTCCATTCAACATGGGGAAAAATTTGGCTAAAGGGTAATTATAGATATAAAAATAATTTAATATAGTTTTAAAAATAATTTATTCTAAAATTAAAGAATTAATTAAGTATAAAGACTTAATTAAACTTATAATTAGTCAAATGGTTGTCTCATTAGAAATGAAGGTCGAAGGAGATAAAAATTAAAGAACGAAATTTTGGCTTTAAAGAGGGAAATACAAGGTTAGAGACTTTTTAAGGAGAAAGGTATGATAAGACAAATAATGTTCTTATTGGGTTTATTACACAAATCCACACTTATTGTAATTCAGATTAGGTCAACTTCCTTATGATGCGTCACTCTATAACTGGATATTGTATCTTTGTAAGCACTAGTCGATTTTCCTAGAAAGATAATAAATAATACATTACATCTCACTTCAATTTATCTATAAAGTATTTCTTGCTATATCGGATTAAGGGTATCTTTTTTGTTGACTGAGATATTTTGCTTATGTGTTTTTCAATATTTATTGATTTGATTATGTTGATGAAAAAGACTATAAGCTTTTAATTATGGAACTGAGAAGATCCCCCGTCACTAGAACTTGTTTTTCTCTTCCTAGTTAACCTCTGCTTTTCTCAAATCAACGTATTGTTTTAGTATGTTGAATTTGTTTTCCCATGCTTTCATGTAAAGTCTAAATGGTAAGCCTATGATTATATCTTCAGTATATATATCCATATTTCAACTCGTACTCTTTTAAAAACAATTTTGGTGGCTAGGATTTTGGTAGAAAAGATAATGAGTAGTGTTTTTTGTTAGGGATTTTAGGTTTTCTATCCTTAATATTCGTTCATTACAATCCCAAATATTGATCAAAAATAATTATTGATAAATTGATCTTGAATATCATGAAGTTTTTATTTTTAAAACTATTTAATAATTATTCTCTAATGACAATGTTCTTAAATTATTATTTAGCTAAATTCTTTAATTATGTGCTTCCTCTTAAGAACCCTCCCAATTTATAGATATAGATAGATAGAAAAAAAACCTATTTTTGCAGGGAAAATTGATTTTTTTCAGAATCACTTTTGAAATGTAGTGTCAAACACCTAAAATCGAACTAATAAGTATTGCATATTAGTTAGGATTCATATGGCAATCAAGAAGAGACGCACATAGATATAAATTAAAGGTATATTATAATTTTTAAGTTAAACTCCTTATTTATTATAAATAGTCTGTATTGATTTAGAATTAAAAACTTTCATTAAACTCAAACTCTATGACAACATAAAATTTTCATCTAGTTATTAAAACCATGTACCGAGCACGTGTATGTATAGAAATTGAAGTTTACAATACATAAAGGCATTTTCAGCTAGTTTTGGAAACTGAGGTGTACATTAACTATAAATGTATAGACTGTGGAAGAACAATATTTTAAAAAAGACTAATACAGAACACATATATATGAGTAGGTTAAAATGAAATTAATCCTATTGTCCATCTTGATGAATGAAAAAAATTTGGATTCTGAATCTTCTCATGTGACGACTTGTGTAATGCACTTTGATTTTTCAAAAAAATAAAAAAACTGTTCTTTTTGTTGACAAAATGATGCACAGGAAAATCCGAACATTTCAAAAGAACTGGTAGGGGAAATCGGCTAATCGTATAGCAGAATACAAAGAAATTCTGCAATGCTATTCTCGAAGAAGTCCGACCATTCTGGTGCAATCAATGACAACAAACCGGTATTAGTGTTAGAGAATAATATAAATTATAATTTGGAGTCTCATTTAATAGTTTAAGTTTTTAGGTGAGATGGTTCTTTAATATAGTATCAAAGCTTTACTGACTCAGCGATCACGAGTTCGAATCTCACCACCCTCATTTTATTTGATAAAAATCAAGTACAAAGTATTGTTGATATTTATACAAATTTCAAATTTAAAGAATTTTCACGTCTAATAACTTAAGATTTTGAGTGAAATGAGAATCGGCAAATCCCGATCTTGATCCATATTAATGGATGACCCATATGCAAATCAATGATCATAGTTTAATATATTGATGAGGCTTGGAACCATATCTGCATCGTTGCTCTCTGATCCTTACCGACGTACACATGCCAGGGTTTGGGCTGACTATATTGACAAGGTAAGCTTCTAGAGCAGATTTGTTATGTTCTTATATATTAATCAATTATTTCTTATTGTGTTATTGTGAGGTATATTGACAAGGTAAGCTTCTAGAGCTGATTTGTTATGTTCTTATATATTAATCAATTCATTGACAAGGTAAGCTTCTAGAGCAGATTTGTTATTTTCTTATATATTAATCAATTCTTTCTTATTGTGTTATTGTGAGGTGGAAAGGGAGTGTGTGTTGGGGGTGGGAAGGAAACGTCAATTAAAAAATACTAGCCAATGCTCCCGTGTCTTGTCGCGGGCAGCATCATATTTTTTTCAAAACAAAAAAAAAATATGTGAGATTTTTTTTATTATAATATAAATTTAGGTAAAATAATAAATATGTGCAGAATTCATGTTAAATGCAAGTTTTCTATAAAATATATGAATTTTAAATCGCTATAAATTTATTTATTTAGTAGGTTTCAATTAAATAACCAACATAAAATTATCATCATCATCATTAAAAAAGCAAGAAAATTGGGATATCTGAATTATTGAATTCATTGTATTAAGATTAGTTCATTTTATAGTTCAAAATTCAACATACAAACAAAATATAAATTGTGAAAACACCTGCAATAATCAAATAACAAAAATAAATAGTTAATTTTCTATCTACAAAAAGAAGAAAACATAAATTAAAAATTCATTTCTACACTACCATCATTATCATTACTATAACAGTTAAAAGTTTTATCAACATTACTGCCCAAAAAATTAAAATCATTAAATTGCCATGAAAAATAAAATAAAAAAGCAAAACATTTTTACCAAAAAAACAAAAAATAATCACTAAAATTATCATTATTATGGTGCAAACAATAAAATCATTTGATCCAAAGAACAAATAAAAATAACAGAAAACACAAAAAAAAGAACAAAGAGAAAAAGGGGGCAATATTAATTTTAAAATGATCATCAATATAAATTAAAATTTCAGGACTGAACCAATTAAAAATAAAACCCCAATAAAAAAAGACAAAAAATAAAAATAAAAACTAAAAGCATAGATGCATAAATATGGATAAAAAATAATCATTATCCAAGAATGACAGAAAAAAACAAAGAAATTAATAGCAAATAAAAAAATTCAAAGAATAAAGACCGAAATGAAAATAAAATTAATTTTAATCAAAGGAAAAAATTGAAACAAATAAAACTCGGGGACCGAAACAAATAAAGATATTTTAAAAAAAAATTGCAGTGTAATTTTGTTAAAAAAATTAAAAGCATAAGGATTGAAATGAAAAGTAACATACATGACTAATCTCAATTGGAGGACATAATCAAAATAAATTAAAACAAACTATATAATTAATTCCAATTGAAGGACCAAAATTTAAATAAATAAACCCTTGGGACCAAAATAAATAAACATAGTTAAAAACAATTGTTGCGTAATGTTTTTAAAAAAATTAAAAGAATAAGGACCGAAATGAAAGATAGAATATATGATAAATTTCAATTGAAGGACCCAATTAGAAGCAATTAAAACCTGCATACTAAAATAATTAAAATAACCAAAAGCAAACCAAAAATCAAAAGACTTAGGACTAAATTGAAATCCACATGTATAATCAATTTTAATTGAAACGCACAATTGCAACAAATCAAAAATTATATTGAAAAAAATAGTAATAAAAGAGAAATCAAAAGACCAGGGACCAACTTAACACATTCGCAAACCGTGAGGACCGAAGTGTATTTTGCGGGCAACAGGAGAGAGAAAAGTGAGAAAAAACTTAAACACATCCACCGGAACTTTACCGAACATCCTAACCAGACACGCGTCGTACCTGGATGAAGAAGACATGGTAGCTCACCATTTGACACGGTGGAAGACTGTTTTCCACCACCGGAGGGAGACGTACGCGCCGACCGAAGGGCGCGCGCGCGTGGAACACTGCTGGCGCATCTGTACGATGCACCTGCAGTGTTTCGGAAAAAGAAATAATAAAAAATTGATCAATTACCCATACACCCTTGGACCGCCTATATCTACGAAAAAACCTTGAGTGAAAATCCTTAAATACCCCTGGATCCAGGTGCTAGTTTTTTTTGTTTTTGGGGCTACTTCTGTAGTTTTATTGTGCATAAATTCGGAAATACCATCCATGTCCTGTGAAAATTTCTAAACTACCCCCGGTCCGGTTTACCTTATTTTGTCGTTTAGGGGGCTATTTTAGTAGTTTTAATGTGCAATAAATCCGGAAATATCATCCATGTCCCCTGGCAAATTCAAAAATGCCCCTAGTCCCGAGAGTTAAAAAAATTTGACCCTTGGGATAAAATGATAATTTTACTGTCGCAATGAATAAAAATCTGAATTGTATGAAAAATAAAAAACCGTACACTAAATATAGTAAGCCTTTTATATTTTAGTTAATGTTTTGTCAGGACACTATATATATAATTAATCTGTCTCTGTTGCCATGCAAATTGCTTTCGTGCTCGTCTATCCAAATGGACAGGATCTGTGGGCGTCTAAAGGTGAAGTCAAAGAATTATCAAAGAAGGACTTCAACTGCTTCGAAATTTAGGAAGGAGACAAGTCATATTCTGGGGGTGAGAACTTGGAGGGCATATACTTGGAAATTATCCCATCCTACAGCTTCTTTTACAGTTTTGAAACCCTAGAAACCTGAGCATGGTAGCCGAGTGCCCTAGGCTCAGAGCAGGCTGAGAATTGCCTGGTAAAGGAGAGAGTCTTCAAGTGACCAGCAAAAGGCTTACGATGTCATTTTGCAGATAAAAAAAATAAGCTGGGGGTTGAATAAATATTTAGCTGTGCAAAAGAAGCTTGATAACATCGTGGCATTTGTGTTTATTAACTTGTTGTGGAATTGTAATCAGTTGGTTTATTCGGCCTGAAAACAATAATAGAGTTCTTAGAGGATAATATTTATGGGATGAAAATCACCGGTTGGTTCGCCCTATGTGTTAACTTTTAAGCTTGAAGCCTGAGTTTGTGAGACCTGTGTGTTATTCAAAGGAAGGCGGGGCATGTCGGAATTCGATATGCAAAGGCTTGTTTGGCATGAGATGGAGAAGAAAGAGCTGTTGGTTTTGTGATTGAAGGATGGTTTGAAGCAATTTTATGTTTGAATAAACTTGTTTTACCTCAACATGTACGGCGCCTAGCCACTGACGAAGAAAAGGAAGACGGTGAAGAAGAGGTGCTAGCTTGTCCTTTTCTTCACTAAATTTAACTTGGACTCGGAGAAATTTGCAATCGATCGGATGATGGGCACATACTAATCCAGTTGTATTCTCGTCTGAGAATTTGAAGCTTCACCCTATCTTTATACCTAGCATCGATTATATATTACTTTCATGTCTGCAGGGAACCCTTTTTTTTTTAGAAAATCCTTCCCCCAATTCAGCCAAGATAAAATTAATTCGACGACCACGAAGATTTCAATCTCATCAAAAGGGATTGTCAAGAACAGGAAGGCTAGTTGTAAGGAAGAATGTAACATTTAATGAAACTAAAATATATATATTATTGTATACAATCCAAATCGAGATTTATTTCATTGAGAAAAGAAAGAAAATACAACCCGTTTGATGATTATGGACAAGATTCCATTACAACACTTAACCACTAGGTAAGAAAATAATAATTGCAGTGAAAGTTGATAAAAGAGGACATGATATTTCATCTCACACGAACTCCCTTGTGGGAAAAGAGAATTTGCCTTTATTATGTTGTGTAGTATAAGTTAATTGTTTGTGTGCGATCGATGTAAGAAATTCATTCATCAATCCCCAGCTTCTTCCTGTGCTCCAGAACAAACGCGTAAGCCTTGTATGGGTCAGGTAGGTTCTTGGACACACTTTGCCTTTGCAAGCATCTCTCACCCCATTGAACGAGCATGGGGCACTCTCTAGCAAAACTGAAGTTCCCAAACGTCTCGTAAGTGTAGAAGTAGCCATAGAAAGGAACAAGTGCAACGTCAACAAAGCCAAAGCGATCTCCTCCAAAATAGGGTTTTAGTCCGAGCTCTCCTTCCATTACTTTGAAAAACTCGACGAGGTCCTTTGCAGCTGCTTTTTTGTTCTCACTGTTTGGTGACCATACCAATCGTCTAATAAGGTTATAAATCTGCATTATATTTTTCAAATCATATAAGTACTTCATTTCGAAGATATTGCCTTAACTATTAGTGAATATATATATATATATATATATATATAGATAGATAGATATATATATATATAAGATGCATGGACTCAAATAATCTTAATTTTAACATAGAAATTAGTGGGAGCAGCAAAGAGGGGTGGGGGGATGCGGAACAAAAGGATTCAGAACCTTTTTTTCAATTAAGTGAACCCACAACCTTGCACGAGTTCTGTCCTGGGAATTTGACGGCAGCAAAGGAGAGCCTTCATTCCAGACCTCGTCAATGTACTCAACTATGATCATCGATTCACATATGGCCTTACCATTGTGGATCAAAACGGGGATCTGCTTCTGGACTGGATTCATCTCTAGAAGCAGAGGGCTCTTGTGTGCCAAATCCTCTTCCGTAGACTCGTACTCTATTCCTTTCTCGGCCAGTGCAATTCTCACTTTCATTGCAGAAGGACTAGCCCACGAATCTAATAGTTTTATTCCTGCCATTATTAAACGGCTAGCTTCAAGACTATAGAAATTCAGATGGCTTGTTGCTTTTGTGTTGTTGTGATTATTTTCTGTTAGTGCTGATATATATATATATATATAGAAACTTTCAATAGGACAGATACTAGTATATGTGGGTGTAGGTGTCCCATTGAATGTTTCTAGGTTAAAAGTTTCCACAACTTCGAGATCAGTGTGAGAATGTCATTGCTTGCATCATAAGTAACCAGAGACTTGGGTTCAATACTTCACATGAAATACTAATTCGGTGGATGAAGTAATCGTTCAGGGTGATTTCTTAAAGTCTTAATATATACGTTCAGGTCAAAGTCTTACTAGTCAAAAGTATGTGCATTTGTTGAAGCGGCTTGTAAAGATGTCTTCTGCCATACTTTGAAAAGGAAGAAACAAAGGAAAAGGGTAGAGAAATAATCAAGTTTCGGGCATTAAAGTCCCTCGTACGATATCTTAAGGCTGAAAAGTTTGTATTGATGGTTGAAATCCAAGCTTTAAGAAATTTGGATCATGAAATTACAGTTTAAAGAAAGCATTTGAAGACAGTATATTGCAAGTGCAAGGGGAGAAGATGATGTCATTTTGTACTACGATATGTATCATGCCATATTAGTGCCTCTTATATCCAAATCTCTCTCTCTCTCTCTCTCGGTCAGATACTATTAGTAAATTGAAGGTCAGAGCATGAAATGTCCCCGTGCCTTTATACGACTGGACGTTGACTTTGTTACGTGTGTTGAGGATCATAGAAACTGATAAAATATCATATTAATTCCACAACATTGGTATTTCAATTAGATATTAATGGTTATAAAAATCCAGGTCCAAGTCGTGCTTCAACTTCAATAAGGAAAGTGACTTTGCAAGTTGGATTATTATATCATCTTCTTAACTATAATATCACCCCAAAGTGGAGATACATCAAATAAACTCCAGCTTGACATGAATATGCTTTGTCTTCTCTCGAAACATGTGATCCCAAAGTCAAACAAATCCATTGGTTCAACCGTTCTCGTTGCTTTTAAGAAACCTAAATGGATGAAATCATATTTATAACTGAATATGTTCTTCGTTGAATACTTCCCAAGTATGTCTAGGTTCTTGGAGACATTGAAATTTCTTGTACAAGGCCAAACAATTGTGTTGTATTAAAAATTGACCAGTTAGTCAATAAGGAGACGGAGTTCAAAGCTGTTGACAAGGTCCTGGCTGGAAGCTTGTGTGAATAGATTCTTGAACCCTGTCAGTATACCTGCACTAGCATCAATGTCAGCTGTCCATCTTTAGATTTTTCTCACGAAAAAAACCAACCCGCTAGTTATATCGTTGTTGAAAACGTCAGCATGCACAAATAAGATTATATAGATTGACTTATGCCAGACCTTTTTTATATTGGTAACTTTCCACCTTGGTTTTTTTATTTTTCGGTTGTCTCAAACCATAGACCACTTGATTCGGGTTAATATATAAGAGGGTGGTAGACTATTCTTGGCTGGAATTTTGCAGCCCCAATTTCAAAGGTCCAATGTCAGATTTTTCTTGAGAGAGAATCAACGCATTTATTATTTTCTAAATCCATGAAATTTAGCTACAATTCAGTCATTTGCATGACAAATGATAACATGATTGGAGTTCTTCGATGAAACACTCTTGCCATTTTTTCTCAAGTTTCAGCAGAAGGTAACTGTCACCTGATTATGGCAGCTAGCCAAAAGACTTTTGATTAAGTTGTTCTACCCTTGAGACTTTTAAATTTCTCCAACTAACTTAATTTGTATATTTGACTTGGCTTGCCCACTGAATACTAAAAAGGCTCAGGCACTTGAGGAAAAGAACACTATCAGTAAAGCAAGTTCAGATAAGACCACTCTATTCTAGTTAACATAAATAAATTTCAAATAAAGCACAATCCGTGACTGATGTATTTAGGACCTTAATACTTGGCAGCCGAAACCAATTTGTTTGAGATATATGCAGATTCTCGAGCCCATCAAAATGAATAATCATCGCTGCATGGCTAATAGAAAGCTAGAAACTGACAAAAAGTAGTGACAAAATATTACGCAATTACGATTGTCCCTCAAACTTAAATTGCAATTTTTATCTGCAACAAATGAAAGAAATAAGATGTACGGTAACCTCGCTCTTCAAAGAGATATAAGCCCAGTGCCCATACCCCTGCCTGCAATGTCGCTCTAGCTGTGATTTTTCCATGAACATCATACAAGCCATGCAGCTCTACTTGATAACATGCAAAAAAAAAAAACAAAAAGAAAAGGAAAAGTATGTGATACTCCCCCTGCCTCCCGATACATATCCAGCTTCCATGGAAGCAGTTAATTTGAAAAGGATTTAGGAATGTAGCAGACCAACAAATAAAAGATCCATGCCTCGTATCAAACAGTGCCCCCAGAAAAGATTGCAATTAAATGTATGCTCCAATAAAAGAAAAAAATGCAGAAAAAGGAAAGTGGTTGTTTCAATTAAACATCAACAGTTCAAAGAAGGGTCTGTACAAGGGATAAAACCACGCCAAGCTTGAAGGACAAATCAATGATAGCATGCATACCACGAAATATCCAGCCATATTTTTATGAAAAAAATCTAAAACATTCATAAAACAAGGATTGTATGCTATGATATTGCCAAAATAAGTATAGTGCAAAATCTATAGGATTCCTGACTTTTTCTCTGCCAAAAGTAACTTGAAAACCATGTCATGCTTGAAGGAAAAACTCAATGATAGCACACTCCATTCATTCAAGGACTATCCAGACACATTTTCATGGAAAAATTGCAATGCATCCATAAAGTGAGGATTGTATGCTCAGATATTGCCAAAAAAGGTATAGTACAAAATGTATAGGATTCCTGACTTATTCTCTGCCAAAACAAACTTTACAGCGTTAAGGAAGAAAATGTTTTCAAGATTTTGAACTCAGCCTTCTCTTCTCAGCACCAACAATGGTGCACCTACCAGTTTACCATATTGCCGTGATAAAGAATTAAAAAGACAAGATAATGACCTCTTGTCACTGCCAGCACTTGCCCAGAGATGCAGGTCACAGCAGATCCCCCGTTATTATATCAAGAAAAGATATCACTGTCAATACATCAATTAGTGATACAGATTATAAGCCAAGCTCCTCCAATGACAAAATCAAGAGACTGCAAAAATATCATTGCAGAAAAGCATTGGTCATGAAACCAGCCAAACTCAGATATCAATAATAATAATAAATAAATAAATAAAACTCAATTACCAGTTGAGTTCACCAAAACTCCAGAGCAATATCATTTATCTTGACTGAATAACTGGAGGCGTTTGACTAGGTCCTCTTTCAATGACTCAGGTATTTGTGGGATAAAGGTTTGTTTCGCATCTGTAATCAACAACTTCCTGCATTTCAGAAGAACAAAGGGAAACCAGTTTAAAAGCCATAACCTAAAATCTCATTTAGCAGCTGTATTTAATTGAACAAAGCAAGCAACCACCAGAGAGATATAACAAGAATGGCAAAACTTTATTGAGAACCTTTCCCCTCTCCTCCCAACACAGAACAACAGTAAGAAAAATAGGTCAAACACTGACAGGAAGAAATATTTAACTTGTTCTAAATTGGCTTTCTTGCAATGTCAATGCCATATTAAAGGAAAGATCCTAAAAAAATGATTTTAATTACATGGGTTGCCATTACAAGTGACATTGACTATGGGGAGAAATTACTACCATCAGAACTCTGAACATATATAAAACTGAACACAAGTCAAATTAAACAAGACTTACTTTATATCAGTACCACTTGGTTTGTTTCCTGCTTCTTGAATACACGACCTCTTTCTCGCACGCATAAAATTGTATACCTTATCTGACAAACCACATGATCCCAAAATGGAAGATGCTTCTTGTTTGAGACTAAGACAAAATAAAGCAGTGCACAGACAAACAAAAAAGTTAGTAGGAAAAGCAAACATGATTACCAAAATACAAGCATACAGATAATAAGCATAAAAAATCCAAAAATATGAATAAAGCATCATCTAGTTTCAACAACTTATAATGAAAAGGCTATCAATGAAGTGATTTAAGAAGAAATACATCAAAATACTAGGCTTTAGTAAAGATCCAAAAGACCAGCAAAAAGTTTAGTAGCAATTCTAACTTGAGTTTTCAAAATTACAGAATAACCACAGCCACAGAATTTAATAAACACAAATCATGCAAAATAAAAATTGAATGCATAATTTAGGAAATTTAGGTTATGCCCCAAAAGCTAATCAGTTCAATAAATAAGATTTCAGAACAGATTAAATATAATATAACATACACTTCTTTGAATTCTTCAACTTTGGCTAGAGATTGAGCATCCTGTGAAAGCAAAATGCAGGACTCCTTCTTTAGCTTTCTCTTCAAACCTGAAATGCCAGCGTGATACTTCATACCACCATTTTGCAATTCAAGTTGATCATTTCCTCTTCCTTGTGTCAACTTGATTGTTGTATCATTACTGTCACAGATATGTGGCTTTACAGTATTAACAGCACCATTTTGAGAATGACCATTTTCACTTGCTGCTGCAAATGTGTGGCGGGTCCCACCTTCAACAGCATCAGCATGTTTATGCTTTTCAAAGCCATTACTGATTGTCACTGTTGATACATCTTTGTAACATATCTCCTCAGGAACTGTCTCTTTCACATTCCCATTCAATTCCTTGTTTTGACACTTAGGACCAACCTTTCCATTAACAGATGGAAGAACACTTTTGGATCCAGAGTTCCCAACAAAACCAAACTTCACTGGTGGGCTAGAAGGCACTCTATCAATCTTAGATGTGACTGGAATATCCTTTCTTGAAGATTGTTCAACCAGTGGTTTTGTAGGCAGTGTTTTCAAAGGGACAGAAGCCTTTGAACTTTTATAAACTTCACAGCCATTCAATTCGCGTGACTTTACCCCATTGGAGGTAAAAGCAGAGTCAGTGGATCCTGGTCTTTGGTTAGTGCGAGAAAAGAAAAGAATATAAGCCTTCTCTGACAAGACCTCCTGCAGGGTTGAGAGTGTCACATACGAATCATTGCAGCAATACCAACGACCGATTGTATCCTGCACACAAATATATGGAAATGGTATCAATAAAAAATTTAAGTAGCAGCTTTTATAACTACCAAAAACCAAAATCAATAATGAAGTACAAGTAGAAAAGAAAAAAATAAATTAAAAAAAACCAGTGAGCACAGACCTTGATATATGCATAATAGTGTCCAGATTCCAGGGAGCATCCAGAGTGCACAATGGTACCAAAAAGATTATACTTGGGTTGTGGATCCTGTAATGGGTTAAAAAAGGAATAAATAAATATAGAATATGCCATAGAAAGATACAGATGCCCACAATGGCTATAGTACAGATGAACCTTGTGCTCATTCAAACATTAAAGTTTCTCAGTTATAAATGATTGCATACTGATGAATTACAGAGGAAAAAAGACGAGAACAACGCGAAATATTTGCAAACTATGGATTACATGTGTTCCAATCAGGTAGCTTTTTTCATTTTATAGGCTTTATCTGTTCCTGTTCTCATTTGTTGGGAGGTGGAAGAGGGCATTACAAAGAAATCTCTCTATTGTCCATTTGTCTTGTGAACTTAAAGAAAGATCACAAATAAGATGCTTGAACACCAATCAATAGATCACAAATGAGAATGCACACATGAAAAAACAATGAATTTCCTTATCTCATCAAAAATAATATCTGTCAATTTTGTTTCTATTGTAAAGGCAAATTAACTTTTATTGGAAAAGCAATTGTCTTTATGCAGCATGAAATTGTGATCAATTAATTACATCAAAAGGCTACAATGCCCTCACTCGTTTTCAATTCCCAAGAGAAGAGGTTGTGAAGAAAACTAAATGGTGATGGGGATGGAGTGTGAAGGCATGGGAGTACAATCTTTCTTCATAGGCAGGAATTCTATGACGCATTGGCAAACTAGTTTACCAGAAGACCCCCTAGTTGGAATGGACTGTTATTCTCCATTGTTTCTGCAATTAATGATATTGAAAGACAGTGGAAATTGTTCAATCATTTGTGATAGACAGTCCCCAAGTTGGTTTTGGTAGTTTCAATCAATTTAAGGATCAATTTAAGAGGAAGTGGAAAGTTGGGAAAGAATACTGTCACATTTGTTTATCTATTTCATGCTATGATCCCATGTCAAGCAGCTTAAATTGCAAGGTCATGCTAAAGGGAGTTGAAGATGACATACAGTATTGTGACGTTGTTAGGACTAGGAGGTTGCAATTGTAGAATAATACACAGCACAACAGGAATCATTTCTTTTCCAGCTTGTTTCTACAATTAAAAAGAAGGCTAAAAATAACATTCTTATAAAAGTGAATGGGATGGAAATGGTGCAAGAGCACAGGTTGGTTTTCACTTGCTTTAAGATTTCATGAAGAGAGATTAAAAACAACCACGAATTGAAGCTCACTTCAACAAGCTTTTGAAAATGGTGCTCATTAATCTTATCCAAAAAAAAAATTGCTCGCTAAACGCTAGGGGCTTACATTGCATTCTCATTATATACACATCCAATCTGAACAGCACTGTTTTAAGGCTGAGTCTAGCTTAAAGATATCTAAGACTTCAATTCTGAAACTTGCAATCACTACACCTGCCTTTTATTATGTTTTGGGCAAATCCAACTCTACCAACTAACACCTGATTCTGAAGTCTAAACCCTTTTATTAAGTTTTGAATCTAGTAAATTCAAGGAGATAATAAGAAATATGAATATTATATATTCTACAGTTTATACTCATCTTCAAAAAATCACAAGTCTTCTAGTTTGTTTGATTTTAATTTCAAACTAGGTGCATGTGTTGACGGAGAAGTGCATTTATGATGAACTAAATACTGCCAGTAGAAGTGCCTAAGTCCAACCACATAGATCTACAGGACCAACCGATTGAACTCGTCAAATTATCCAAACCTGGCTTGTTTTGCACATGAAGCTTGAAAGAACCAAAACTTCTTCAAATGCAATGGGCTTATCAATCTTCCCACCGAATATGCCCTCAAATCTCTGCTAAAACCAAAATCCAACAATAACTCTCATCACTGAAAAGCAGCATCACAACCAACTTCAAACACCTACAACCTAAATAACAGCAGCAAGAACACAATCATGAAAAGTCAAAACCCACCTTCAATTGGATAACAAGAACATTGGGCGCTTGAAGTACTGACATTTGCTTCCTAGCTGCCACTAGTTTCTTACAACTAAACAGCCATAAGTTTCTCGTTCACAATTATCAAACACAAAACCAACAAATAAATACACACACAAATTCAAACTACTTACTTTTCGCATTTGTACTTGTTATTCCCATCCAAAATCTCAGGCTGAAAAAACTTTTGCATCGCATCTCTTACCGAATTACTATTTAAAACATCTAAACTAATATCCATAATCTCATCAACTTTATTCGACTCGCAATTGCAACACAAGCACTTCACTTGACTCTGCAATGCACCTCCAAATATCTTCTTAACCACACTCCCATCACCACCGTTCTCAATCCCTTTCCAACTCAGTTTCTTCAAACGCAAACACGTGTTATGGCAGGCATCGATCACATACCGCAAAAATTCGTGTGCATCTTCCTGTCGTCCACAGCGAAAATGCTCGGCAAAAATCTTCAAACAGCTTTGAATCTTGGCTGGCGCATCGAGCGGGAGATCCAAGCTGAGTGAACGGACTATCTGTTTTTCAAGAATACAAAACGGACAGTCTCTCTTTCCCTCTCCGTTAGCGAGGGAATCACCTTGAAAAAATATTTAAGAAATTAGCCAAAAAATACAAAAAAAAAAGAGAAGAAATTGAAAGAGAAAAATGCTTACAGAGAGAGGAGTGTTGGAGACGTAGGCAGAAATTAGCAAGAGGAGGAGTGTAAGTGAGGCACTGAAGGACGCTATTGAGATAACAGGAGTTGCCGAGATTCTTTAACCCTAGAGGAGGACCGTTTTTGCGTTTTTGACTCAGCAAACTTGGCTGCCAACTCATTTGAATTTTTTGCAGCTGAAACCCGCCCATTCATTAATAGCAAAACGAAAACGATGGTGATGTTTCTTCTTCTTCTTCATTAGAAACGACGCTGTTTCCTGTCGTCAACCACCGCCAGAGCCGCCGGGAGAAGGCGAATCGCATCGAATCGAATGGAATCGAATCTGTGTGTGTTAAATAGGTATTGGTTTTGGGGAAAAAATAACAAGGGATTAATTATTAATTGTGAAAGGTAGGAATTAAAAATGGAAGCATATTTTTAAAGAGAGGAAGCTGCAGCAGCAGCAGCAGAGGCAGCATCACAAGAAGATCACCAAACCCGATAAATGCTTCTCTCTTTTATTTTATATTTTATTTTTTTTCTCTCCTATCTCTGGTCGTCGAGGGCTAACCCCTCTCTCTCAATCTTGGCTCTACTCTCTCTTATAATTATTCTTTTGTAATTTAATTTTATTTTATTTTCAAATAAAATCTTTTTTTATTACTAACAAATTCTATTATTAAAGTAAAAATTGTTTGTAATTTTACTTAAACTTTATTAAATTATTAGCAAGCATTCAAGTATAAGCATGCTTGATTGACCAAGTTGAGACATTTAAGTGAGAATTGATGCTCTCCTTTTATATAATTGAAAAGGTTTAGACAATCATGATTGAATTAGCTATGTGTTAAATAGATAACATATTTTAATTAAAATAGCTAAAAAATCATTTTTACTATTAATTAAAAAATATTATTACATTTTCTATTTAAAAAAGAGAAAATAAGTGAATGATCTAAATTCTTATTTTGCATTGTGTTTCAAAAGTGTTTTTTAAAAAAAAATGAAATTTTATTTTATTTTAAATTTATTTTTTAAGTCATTTTCATATACTGATATCAAAAATACAACTGGTAAGAGATTTAACATTAAATTATTTCATAAAAATGGTATCTATGATAAAAATAAAAAAAAAAAAAGGTAATAATATAAGTTATAAATTATCTGAACAACCAGTTTTTTTTAATTATTTAAGGATGGGACATGAGATGATTTTATTTGTCCATGATATATGGACAAAATTTATAATACTTAAAGTTCTAGCCTTATATTATTCTCATGTCATCAAATCCAAAAAAAATATTAATTATGTTTATTTTTTAAAATTAATTTGTCAAAAAATCTGTTTGTTCTTTAATGCAAGTTGCAAAACCTAAAATATGATTAATCGAAGTCGTCGTGTGTTAAAAGATTCTCTCATCATAAGATAATCTAAATTGATTTATTTATTTAAAAAAAAAACAATATAAGCAGGGAATGATATTTTTTATTTCTCATCTCTATAATAATAATAATAATAATCAGGTAATTATTGTGATTAATTTACTTTTCAAAAATAATATTTATGTCTACATAATTCAGGCATATAAAATAAAATAAATTTGATATGAAAAAAGAATCACTTTAAAGTTATAAAAAAATATAATAATCAAACTCAATCTCTTTTAAATCCATCATTTCCACAACGCAAAAACATTTCTTCTAATGCTCACATGTTAATAATGCATTAACGATTAAATAAATATGGTGATGTGTCCTAATAAAGTTTAAATAATGACTTCTATCTATCTATCTATCTATCTATCTATCTATATATTAAATAATGTCTTAAGATGTAGTTTATAGGATGTCATTAATTATAGTTTGAGCATTATCTCTTGTCACATGAGTGATTGTACGAGATATTCTCTCTAAATTAGTAGCTATAAGTAGTGGCATTCCACCTAATATTTTTCAAATATTAAGTTATTTTTTGATACTTCTGTTTTAAAAATATATTTTTTAAAATATTTTAAATTATTTTTTTTGTGTTTTCATATCATTTTGATGTGCTGATGTAAAAATTAATTTTTAAAAAATATATTATTTTAATATATTTCTAAACAAAATACACTTAAAAAAACAATTTTACTCATAATTCTAAATATACCCTGAAATTAAGGAAATTATGTAAAATGCTTGAGATAAGAAGGGGAAAAAGCGAATAAACATGAAATCCAATTTATTACCTCATGCTATCTAAGTTTTATTACAACGCATCGTTTAGGTAAATGAAACTTAAGATATCTATAACAAGATTCATATCAAAATTAATTGATCAAAACAATAATTTCCCATGATGATTTTAACACTGGAATGACAGATTAGTTTCCAGGAAAAGGAGATTTTCATAAGAAGAAGAAAAAAGCAATCCAAGGAAGCAGATTTCCTGTTTCGTGTCTGTTTAGAAATATGATTATATTATTTTTATCAACACATGAAAATATTTTAAAAACAAATAAAAAATTAAAATATATATTTTTAATTTTTTTAATAACACTTTTAAAAAGACAATCACACAAACGAGTTTGAAGTGTCTTTATAGTTGAGTGCATAAGTATCAATTTGTACAACTCATAAAGTCTCTCTCTCTGAAGAAAAATATGCTCACTGATAAATTATAGCTTTACGAGGTGTCAATGAAAGATTCCCTGATTTCTAATTCCAGGTAACCTGAAGTACTGAGAGCAAGAGTATTTATGATCTAGCACAGTATGCTAAACTACTCTTACTGTAGCAATGTTTTTCAAGATTAAAAAAAAAAAAAAAAGTCTTTACTTCTGTTTTTTTTAGAATCTATTTAGCATGATGATAGCTATTATTTTTAAAAATATATTTATTACTTTAGTATATTAAATTAATTTTTTAAGATTTTTTATTAGAAACTTGAGCTTGGTTCAAAATCATTATGAAAAATAATATTTATTAAGCATTATTTCGTAAGTAGTATCAAGGAAATTAATATCACAAAGAGAATTTATTATAGGGTGATCATGATTGTTTTTTAAAATATTTTTTATTAAAAAATATATCAAAATAATATTTTTATTATTTTTAAAAGATTATTTTTGACACAGCACATTAAAATTATTTAAACACACAAAAAAAATAATTGATTTTTTATTTTATTTTTAAAAAAAAACCACAGCCATTTAAACCCCGAACCTTACATTTCAAATATCTTGATTAATCAGGAGGTCCAGAAAGCATCAGGTCCTGCAATGGAAATGCCATTTTTCCGATCCTAAATTTTCAACTAGCCTTCCGAAAGTTTGACCCCCGGCCTCTCATAAAAATCCAAAGTCTAAGCAACATGTGCACTTGCCGACATATATGAATCTACAGTTTCACGATTAGAAGTTACACTTAACAATAATAGTGTAGATTGTGTATCCGGTTTCAGTTATTTTTTAAAATGATTTTTATTTAAAAATATATTAAAATAATATTTTTTTATTTTAAAAAATTTATTTTTGATATCCACAAATGAAAATAATCTAAAAATATTAAAACAAATTAATTTAAAGTGAAAAAATAAAATAAAATTTCAAAACTTTTTAAAAACAATTTTGAGACGCCGTGACAAGGAAAGAATGGATTGCCGCAAACATTCTTATCTTGATAAAAATCTCTTGACATTTTTCGTGAAGGTTCCTTCAGAATTAAGTTTTACTGTGGTTGGTCAGCAGACGCAAAATAATACGACAAAGTGAAAAGGTAAACTGTTGGACTGGCACACAAAGCATCCAAGATCCAAATTCCAGACTATACATTTGTGAATTTCATGTGTGCCCAGGTATTGACACAGATATTTTCAAGATGAAAAGGGGAAAAGAAAGTAGGGACGAGGGGTCCCACAATTGTTTCACCTTCACCTTTTCTCTCCTTTACAAGTAAATTACAGAAAAAACAGACAGCAATTGACAACAAAAATACCTCCAACATTGAAACGTTTCCGCATATGTTTCTTTTCATAGTGATTGATACATTTGTGGGTTTTGCATCTTTGCACATCATTGCCTGCACTAGATTCAGCTTCATACTGGCAAAAAAAGAAGCACCGAAGTAGGAGCAGCTGAGGCAATGCATGGGATGATGAATTTCAATACAAATTCCACTGTTAACATGTAAGGTAGTTTCTTGAGGAAAAATAAAAATTGCAAGCAGAAAATTGACAAAAAAAATAGATCAATATATTACAATAAAAATACAAGCTACGGGCAACTGATATCACAGAAACAACAAAAGATTGCTTTGTGTGCAATTGCATACCTCAAAAATGTCTTCGCACACTATTCTATGGTATATTTAACTGTTGGAAGTTGATAATTCAGTCAATCGTATGGATTCAGGGTGTTGCGATTCATCGGAACTACCTTTGGAAGCTTCCTTCTTCAACTTGTGATTATTATATGCTGCTACACCAGCAATAGCTACACCAGGTTCAAAAAAATCACCGTTAACTTGTGCAAAATGTCACTTATAAATTGTTGGATTTCTCTACCTTTCACATGTCTAATCCTTCCATGCAAAAAATATAAAGGGTCTGTTCTTGGAAATGGAATTTCATGAAAAACATTTATAGCTTCATTAGAGTTCTTAATGGAGACACTCACCAATAGCATAGCCAAACAGGTTTATCATAGTTAGCTTTGTATCTGCAAATAGAAGGGCAGACATCAAGACGACCACCCAATCCTTGACGACTCCAGCCACACGAATGGTCAGAGCACTCGTATGTGAGATCACAAGGAAAACTGATAGATTGAGAGCAAAGGTACAGAGAGAGTTGAGCAATAACACTACTGGCTGAAAGTTCCATGTCCCATGTGCTTCCATCCTTGGTTTCTCCAGAAAGATCCAAGGAATAAACAGGCAAAGAGCACTGCATAAAATAACCAAATATCGCATTCAGACAATAATAATTTTCCTGTTCATGGAACTAGTAAGGACCGCTTCCACAAGAATGAAGTTTTACTAGTTAAAGATTAAATTAATACTTGCCTGCAGGGACTGACATAGTACATGACAGATACAGGGTTTAATTTCAGACCCTTCCTCTTCACAAGAATCTCCATAAAAATAAGTCTCAAGGCCTCTCCAACAACTCCGCCCATCTGGTACACAACTCCAATCCAGTTGATATTTATTTCTCCATAAGAAGCCACTAGAACACCAAAGCTTATCACTGACATTATGAAAAGCATTCTGCAGTTCATCATTTCAAGTCCAGCTGCTACACCAAGAACGAAAACAGCTACTGGCACTGCAAATTTCATTGAAGAAATCAAACATCACAAAGCATCCAAGAGGAAAAATCCCAAAGGACTTAGTAATAACCGACCAGCTCTAGCAACCAAACAGAGATGCAGTCCAGAAACTGAGGATGATGATTAATATCCATAATAGATCCAGATGATTATTCAAACTCATAATGACAATTTATCAATACATAAAAGGGAAATGATAAATATAACAAACAACAAAGTCATGAATCACCCGCAATAACAAAAGGGGCAAAAAGCTTTGCGTAATCACAGCCAGAGCATTGTGTGTTCATGAAGTTCTGTGTCTTTAAATTCGATGAATGTAGCATTGATCATGTAAAAACCATATTTATCTTTTACACTGTAAACTTAGTAAAGGGGGGACGAAAATGAAGACGGCAAACACTTACTGATAGCCTTCAACATTTGTGCGAATGCCACAGATATATAGAGGTATGCTGTGTTTCCTAGCCACAGAGTCATTGCAAACGTTGCGCCAATTGGAATAACTGAATTTGTATATCTTGTTACACGAACATCAGTTAGATATACGACAAAGCACAATCATATGTAATGAAATTGTCAAGGATGTTCATCAATGAACAGTTACGGATAAATTTTAATTTTTGCACTTACATTTCCAGTGTCATTCCATCCTCAACCCTCATAACCTGTAACGAGTTACAGATCAAGATTAAGATTTGCATAAGGGAAATTATCATAATCAGAGAGTCCAATCAATCAATACCTTGAAAACTTTGGTTAGTACGAAACACAAAACAGAGGAGAAAACCATGTGAAGCAGAGTCAATCCAAGAGGATAAGGAAAGTTTATTTCCTTAGATGACAAAACCCACTGCAATTAAACAAAACCTTACATTAGCCACAAAGGAGCAATTTATTAAACAGTACCCATGTGAACTACTTGTGTAAAATAAAATCATGAATTTTTTTCTTCATAAAATGAAACATTAATGATATTAAATTCACTATTAAAACCTATAAATATAAGTATATAAAGTAATATTCCAATGCAAATGCCAGCAATGATAGGCTTTAATGCAATCTTGCCCAAAAACTCAGTAGAACACTGACGCTTAATCAGTCATTCAGTTAATGAAGAAATGAAAAGGAAAAGGAAAAGAAACAGCGTGATAGAAGAAGGGAGTTGACCTTGTTAAAGAAGATCTGGCCACTGGAGAGAGCAATGTAAAGGAGAATATAAGCATAAGTTACAGCTCCTTCATTCAGGAAACTCCGAATCCGATCCGCCATTGCCGCACACTTGCCAGATCCCGTTACTTGGTTTTCTCAGTTGAGTTTTGCTAGTAGGATTGGACCTGGAGAGAAGTGGAGGAGGGGAGAGGAGAGTGGGGAAGAAGCTATGCTATGCTTTGCTTTGCTTGCTCTCAAGTCTCGCCTCTTTCCTCGGCAGGAAATTAATGAATTGTTTGGGACGGATTGGGATTGGGTCATTAAAGATCTGAATATGGGCCAGCAGTCTGTCCAATTCAGTGTTAAATAACATACGCTGGGCTGTCCTTAGCTAAGTAAGGGCTAGTCTTTATCCCAACCTAACCTCTTTTGTTTAGAGCTAGGCCCACTAACATTTAATCTTTAATTTTCTGCGAGTGCTACGTCAAATCAATTAATTATACAAACGGAAGCTGCGAAATGGATTTTTTTAATTTCGATTTTATTTTAAAAAAACATAGAACTATTCAAAGGTGAGAAATTATTCGGTCATCAAGAATTGTATTCACCTTTTTTATATATATATCATAATAAGATTTATGGATAATTCTCGTAATAAAACTTATACTTTATAAGAAAAGGCCCATATAGTATATACGAGCCATCGATTTGCACTTTGCCGTGAAAATTTCTTTTTGCAATGTTTCAACAAATATAATTTTTTGTTTTGTATTTTGATTTTGATTATTTTATTTTTTGATTTAGTTTTGATCTCTTTATTTTTTTAGTCTTTCTGGGATAATTCTTAATTTTTTTTATTTGTATTTATGTATCTACACTCTTAGTTTTGACTTTTAATTTTTATTGTAATTTATCTTTGTATTAAATGCAACTTACATTAAAAAATAGAGCTATTTAAGCTTTACTAGCGTGAAATGAGAGTGAAACTCTATTTTATGCATGTATAGTGAATTTTCTATTGTTAGTGATTTGTTATCTTTGTTTTTTTTTGTATTTGTTTTGTTTATGTGTAGCTTGATATATTTTAAGTTTAAAATGATTTTTATTTAAAAACAAATGAAGTTATTTTTTTTTATTTTGTAAGATTATTCTTCATATATTATCTTAAAAGTATTTAAAACACTGAGATTAAGTGCTCATTTGGTAATGCGATCCAACCGGATATTCGAACAATAAGCAGTTTTCACGCGTTTGGTAACGAGAAAACACAGATTAATTTACCATGGGACCCACCAAAAATTCGACGCAAACCGTGGTTCACGAGAAGCAAAAAATTCAAGCTTTTCTTGCGATTGCGATTCATTTTTACCTGCTTTTCGTGGATTGCAGGTCTTGGTTGGGTGTGTTTGGTGCAACATCACGGTGGGAACCGACGTGTCTCTCTCTCCACGACTGCAGCTCTATTTGGAAATGGTGCCGACAACTTTCTCTCTCTACACAACGACTCTCTCTCTCCACAGTCGATGTAGCTCCTGGAGACACCATCATCATCCCCCTCATCACCGGGAGCTTCTCCTCCACTCCAGAAGCTCCGTCGTGACCACCTCCAGCGAGAGCAAGAAGCCCCCACGTCGAAGCAGCAACGGCGACAACAGGCTTCCGACGCTCCTACCGGCCACCATTTACGACGCCACCACCACAAGAAGAACCACATCGACCTCCTCTACCCATTGACATTGGCCGTTGAAGCTCTCGTCGTGGTCGATCGGGCGCTACTGTTCACGTGCACAGTAACGCTGCACTCTCCACGTGAAGAAGACATGAACAGTGCAGCGCACCGTTTCACATCTCCCTTTTTAAAGTTGGACTCGGGCTGGGCCTGTACTCGCCCCAACCCAAGTCTAGCAGAGTTGGGTTTTAGCCCAATTTGGTTGGGGCTGCTCTCGGCCTAGCCCGTTTGTTTTTAAAAAAATATTTTTTTTAAATAAAAATATATATAGATACAGATCGGTCCTGATGAAAGGAAAATATTTGTTCGTGATGAAATTACAAGTAGTTTGATGGGAGAATAAAAACAAATATCTATTTTTTTCATGAATTATTAATTATATTTTATTGTTATAATTATTAATCTATAAAATTTAAAAAACAATATATGTGTGTGTGTGTTCTTTAAAGTAATTTCACAAGTTGACAGCAATACGAAAAACATGATAATCAAACACACGAAATTGTTTTTTATCAACTTCAAACTCAACCACAGTTTTAACCAAATATTTCATTACTTATTTTGAACCGCAGTAAAAGTGTTTTTCATGAAATTATTTTTTAAAAAACTTCAACCATAAAAGCAAAAGTAATACCAAACACACTCTAAATTAGTTTGAGATTTTAAAAAGAAACTTAGTTCATTTTTTAAAATATTTTTTAAGGTGTTAATATTAAAAAAAATATCCATAATAAAATAAATATATAAAAAAGTTAAATAATCAAAAAGTTTGTAGGCTGATTATTTCTCTTAAATGTATAACATCATAAAAAAATCTAGAACCATTAACATTTTTTTTACATGTTAAAAAATTTGGTTCTTATTGTGGCGAAGCGCAGGGCAAGTCGATCGTATATTTTTTCACTCTAGATAATTTGGCTTAATTTTTTCACCCATTTTGTCTACGTGTGATTTCATATATTTTTTATTTACATGATATTAAATCTGAAATATCATATATAAAAAAGCCGCAAAAATCATTTTTTAACAAAAACAACATCGACTGATGGATTATTTTGATTATTATTCTCATTATTATTCCCATGATTGTTAAATTATCACAATTATTATAGCTCCCATTACAACCATTATTGTAAATAATTAATGTTCTAATTATTAAATGAGAGTTAATAATTATGATTGTTTAGATAATTAATGTTCTAATTATTTAATGCCTTTTCTATAATTAAATAAATATATAAAAAAATAAATAATCAAAAGTTTTCTAGATTGATTATTTCGCTCAGATGTATAGCATCACAAAAAAATCTAAAACCATATATATATATAAGTGACCTATTTATTATTTTCAAAAAATAATAATTTACTATCAGTATTCTAAAATATGTTTAATATAAAAATATCTGAAATAAATCTTAAAAAATAATTAATAATAATTTTTTTTCAAACAATAATTACGGTGTCACCGATAATATGACCAATAATAATTAGAATATTAATTATGTATAATAATATTTATAATGGTAGCTATAATAATTTTGACAAAAAATCATTGGTCAATGTTATTTTTGTGAAAAATAACTTCCGCTTCTTTTTTTTATGTATGATATTTCAGATCTCATATCACGAAAAAAAAATATGAAACCACAAATAGACAAAACATGTAGAAAAATTGTGCCAAATTATCTACAATAATAAAATAAAAAATTGCCCTTCATTTCTCCACGGTCGACACCAAATTTTTTAACATGTAACAATTTGTTAATGGTCCTAAATTTTTATATATATTATTTTTGGGATATTTTCCTTAAAAAAATAGGAGAGACTAATTATATATTATGATATTTTTTTCATATTAACATCTTAAAATATATATATAAAAAATTGAGCTGATTTTTCTTTAAAAATATCACATTAATTTAATCTTAGTGTTCTAATTTTTTTTAATATAATAATATGAAGAAAAAATCTCAAAAAATAATTTTTGATAAATTTTAGTAGTTGTATTTTTGCTATCTGTCAAATAAATTATTCGTCAAATAGTTAAAACATGCCCAACAAACAATTAATATGTTGTAGACAATAAATAATATATCTTTAGTTAATTTCATCAATTGCGGTTTTGTTATCTACCAAGTAAATTATTATCAAAGTAGTTAAAACAAAACTATCAATCAAATTATTTGTTGCATAAAACAAATCACTCATCTGTGCTACAATTCAACGATTATAATTTTACTATTTGATAATGAAAGAATTCATGAAACAAATAAAACATACACAACAATCAATCAATATGTTACACGGAGCACGTGAATCATTTTAACATAGTTTCTTCTATTCCAATTATACAATCTACTGATTAAATAATTATCAAAACAGTTTTAACAGTAACAATATTCAATGACTTTTAGACAGGAAAAAAACCTGTTTCTAACAGATTCTATCAATTATAATTTTACTAATTAAATATTAAAATAACCAATTACAACATGCATAAAATCAATAAATTTTCCACATAAAAAAAGCCCAGCGCAACGCGCGGACAAGTTCGCTCGTTTATATCTATTTAAAATTCATATATTTTATAAAAAAACTTGCACTTCATCAGATTTCTGCACAAATTTATTATTTTATCTAAATTTATATTATAATAAAAAAATCACACATAATTAATATTTTTCGATATTAAAAAAATATAGTTCCCTCACGACTAGGCTCAGTTACCATGGCTAGTAGTACCGATGACTTGAACAGAGAGTAGCAGAAAAACAAGACCTCTCCATTAACCTGACATCACAGATAAAGTGACTGGTATGGATCTTGGAACACCGGGAAACCCGCCCTCACCCCGACTATTCTAATCCGGACGTCATAGCAAACACCAAAAGGAAGATGGAGAGCCACCCTCCAAGCCGTTTCATTTTGGATTGTACTAAATTTTCATTATTTATTTATTTAAAAATAATAAAAATTTGTTGATGGAAATGATAATGAGCTGCGGAACACACAAATGCTACGTGGACGAGAAGCACCCAATTTGCA
This sequence comes from Salix arbutifolia, assembly GCA_025169955.1. Taxonomy (NCBI): domain Eukaryota; kingdom Viridiplantae; phylum Streptophyta; class Magnoliopsida; order Malpighiales; family Salicaceae; genus Salix; species Salix arbutifolia. The sequence goes on along the minus strand of CM045917.1, from coordinate 26,410,363 downwards.
AAGATAGGATTTGATCTTAAATTCCCACCACCAAATGCTCATCCACTCCATCACCATGCATATTTTTTCTTCTCCTCCTGTACTCTTATATCCCTATCCGTTATATGTAGCCACTGGACATATACACTAATATCAGCCCCACTACTTTTTGTCCCCATGCAGATTCCGACGTTTAATTGACCTCCTTGTTTTGCTCTCTCTCTAACTCTAATCTCTTATATCTGCTTTTCTCTGCATGCACTTGTCCAGTGCATACTCTTGCTTCTCCAAGGTCTGTTTTGATTCTCTCACTACCTTTCTTCACTCTTAGTTTCTTATTGCTTGCTAGGATGAAACACAGTGGTCTTTTATCTTTTATCCTGTTCTTGAGGTTCTGCTTAATACGATCTTGTATTTGATATGTTCTTGCAATTTGCAAGAACTGGTTTACCATCTCATCCCCTTTCTGTATTTGGTGTAGTCTATAAATATGGAAGTGCAGTCTTTAATTGGTTCCTAATTGCTTTCTAATTACCGTAGGAATATATGAACAACAACTTTCCTATTTTACACAGATTTTCTATTTTACAGTCTAATACTGCTTATTAGCATAAAACCTGCATTTTTTCTATTTCAATTAGAGGGTTTTGTTTATCTTGCGTCTTTTGAGTGGAATCCCACTTGAAGGTTGATACTCCCTGCTGGTTTCTTGTACCTGGACTTCTACAAGCATTTTTTTTTAGTTCATATATACTTTTTCAACAATTTTAATTACTTTTACTTTACTTTGTTCTTTCGGCGTGTCTGCTCTATTTGTATCTGTAATTTCAGATGCTCTGGTGAAGAATCTTTCAGCATGAGTATAGTGTAATGATAATACAGTATTAGTTGAGAGTTGTGTTGGGATCCCATCACGTGTTTGTGTTTTTGTCCTTGTCACTGAACTTTTTATATGGCCTCTTGTGTTTATTGATTGGTAATTTGTTAAATGTTAAATATAGATTGTTTAAGTGAGAGAGGATTCAACAGTTGATTTCAAAGATGGAGATCACCAATATCATGGAGTATGAGGCTATCGCTAAGCAGAAGTTGCCAAAGATGGCCTTTGACTATTATGCTTCTGGTGCAGAGGACCAGTGGACTCTAGCAGAAAACAGAAATGCATTCTCAAGAATTCTGTGAGCCTTTGTCTCTTTACCTCCACAGTTTATGGCCAAAACGAAGGATGAGGAACTTGATTGCAATTTGCATCCTAGTAATTTGTTTGTTTTGGTTTGAATTATACATAGGTTTCGACCCCGTATTCTTATTGATGTGAGCAAAATAGACATGGCCACCACTGTCTTGGGATTCAAAATATCGATGCCTATTATGATTGCTCCAACTGCCATGCAGAAAATGGCTCATCCCGAAGGTATGTAGCAGTATGCTTCCATTTTGGTTTGTTGTTGGCAATGGATCTCTTCTGCTAATGGTTTAATCTGGCCCTTGAATCTGTTGAAGAAGGGCGTGGTCCTTATTTTGATAGAATCCTTCTCCTTTAATGCAGGGGAGTACGCCACAGCAAGAGCGGCATCAGCTGCTGGGACGATCATGGTTTGATTTTCACCATGTTCTGTGTTTCATTTTAGATATGTGCACTGCAGCGGTCCAAACACTGAATTTTCTACCTTGAGAGGCACTGCTAATGTTTCTTTCTTAAGGATAGTTAACACCAAATCAACTGTTAATGCCAAACAGAGGAGCTAATGTTCCTGTTTGTTCATGTTCTATCACCTTCCTCCCTGAATTCTGATAATTTGGTGATTGCAAGTAGTTAAAGAATGTTTCATTATGTTGCTTACAATTATGGGATATGTGATCGTTTTGAACCGTCAAATGTAAATCATATTACCTGAAGTGTATATCCTCAAACATTGAAGTAGTGCTGTGGTGATATTTTTCAATTATTGAGTGTTTCACATATCTCTACTGGTTGTTTTCTTCCTTAAAACTGTTCTCTCTCTCTCTCTCTCTCCCCCTGTCTTTTTCAGCTGTTCTTCTGAAGAATGTTTTTGACAAATTTAACATTCCCATCATAGATGCTTCTTCAACTTCAATCTTAGACGTTTTCGCTGTACTTAATTTAAAAATGTTTTCCTGATTATTTCAGACATTGTCTTCATGGGCTACATCCAGCGTTGAAGAGGTGGCATCCACTGGACCTGGCATCCGCTTTTTCCAGCTCTATGTAAGCTTGAAATAATATGTTTGACGTCCTTTTATTTGTTTGATCAAAATATGCTGTGCCTGCAGCTTTCAGTCTTGACAAATGCTTTTGCTGTTTATTTTCGTAGGTGTACAAGGACAGGAATGTTGTTGCCCAGCTTGTCAGAAGAGCTGAAAGGGCAGGTTTCAAGGCTATTGCTCTGACAGTTGATACCCCAAGGTTGGGCCGCAGGGAAGCTGACATCAAGAACAGGTGAAAACTTAAAATTAACACCGACCTCCACAAACCATTCTCTCAGAGGAGTGGTACATCCTGATTATGACTCTATATGGTTTCTGCTGATTGGTTTTCTTACAGATTCACCCTGCCACCATTTTTGACATTAAAGAACTTTGAAGGTTTGGACCTTGGCAAGATGGACAAGGTGAGTCCAGTTAATTGCCTTTCAAGAATAATTATATGATTCTCAGAATTGAAATTTTAGATTGACAACTCTCTATTACACAACTCATATTTAGCTTTGTTAACGGTACAGGCAGATGACTCTGGACTTGCATCCTATGTTGCTGGTCAAATCGATCGCACACTGAGCTGGAAGGTAAGCTAGATTGGTCTTAATGGTTGAGAGATGAAATTTTCAGTGGCTTTCGGTTATTTGTAAGCCGATACTTGAATCAGGACAAAGCATTTAGATATTTTTCTTTTATGTGTTTTAATCGAATTTGAGACATTTAGTTAAAGAGGTTGGACATTTCCAAGACTTGTAAGATGTGAGGGTTTTAAATAAAAACTTTTTTATTTTATTTCGAGTTCTTTGTATTGGAAGTTAAGAAAGATCACTGAGCTTGTCTTAGGCAATTATCCAAAAAACTTCGCTAAGGAATCTATAATTTTTCAAAATCTGAGAGTAATTGTGGACTGTAATATTGATTATAGTGTGATTCTGTGTCAATTCTCAGTATAGATTAGTTGCTCCATTGATTCTTTTGGAAAATGTTTAGGATGTGGAGTGGCTTCAGACAATCACCAAACTGCCAATTCTGGTGAAGGGTGTACTCACTGCTGAGGATGGTAAGTACAATACAAATAATAGCAATTTTGACAGTCACTTTATAATTTTTATGAACGCTTATATATATATATATATTGCTGGTTTCGCAGCAAGGCTTTCAATTCAATCTGGAGCAGCAGGGATTATTGTGTCGAATCACGGTGCTCGCCAACTCGATTATTCCCCGTCCACTATTATGGCGCTGGAAGAGGTAATTCAACATGTTTATACCTGAAACAGATGCTAAGTTGATTAAAAAAATGATCACATTCTAAAGGGGGGGTTGTATTTTCTCTCTGTATCGATGATGGCAGGTTGTCAAGGCTGCGCAAGGACGAGTTCCAGTGTTCTTGGATGGCGGTGTAAGGCGTGGAACTGACGTTTTCAAGGCATTGGCACTTGGAGCCTCTGGCATATTCGTAAGTATCACACACTGACATAGCCGCAGCTATCCTTTGAAAATCTTAATGCATTTCTGAAAAACAATTCATATGATGATTTCAAAAATGTATTTCTGAACGAATTTATTTTCAAAAACAACTAACAGACTCGCAAACAGACACTTAATCTAACAATCCCCTCGCAACCACACTTTTTCTAAGTCACTGGACTCGAGGTGGAATTCATTCGACAAGATGAACCTTGGTCTCTTTTTCATCATCTGTTAAAAGAATCTGAGAATCGAGATCTGTCTGGTGGTGTTCTTGATGACAGATTGGCCGACCAGTGGTCTTTGCATTGGCTTCTGAAGGAGAGGCTGGTGTCAGAAAAATACTTCAAATTCTGCGTGAGGAGTTTGAACTTGCCATGGCGTTAAGTGGTTGCCGTTCCCTCAAGGAAATCACTCGTGCCCACATTGTGACCGACTGGGACCTTCCAAAAAATCGCCTAGCTCCAAGGTTATAGAAACATTCCCTGGATGCTCACCAGCCCCGTGCCTGACAACTTACTCCGGGCAGCTGAGAGCATGCGTTTTTATCTAAAGATGTCATCACCCTGTTGATGGGTCTGCAAATCTTTTGAAAATTTCAAGCTTTTTCTTTTTTTATTGATGATGGATGGTTACAATCTTATGGCTACTGTGCTGCCTCACTGTATATTCTTTGATCAAACAAACAATATCATATAATATAGCTTTCGTTTTCGCCAATGAGTGCTGATTTTAAATTGCTAGGCTCCACCATCATATTACTATGTGAGTTTCGTTTAGGCTACAACGGCCAAAAAGCCCCGTAGCAGTTAAAAAACGAGATAAAACAGTATTATTTTTATTTCGATTTAAATTCTGGTTATTTTAAATTTTTCAGTCAAATACTGACTGAAATGTTCTGGTTTTGTTCCGTCTATTCCATTTTGACCGGATTGTTTTTTTTTTAAATAATAATTAATTTAACAATAACAATCATATCTCTACTTAAGGTTATATAAATATGAAGGTTATTATTAAGTTGATTCTCCCAAAATGAATTAAGATCTTCTCATGTTCAAAAATACATGTTCTATCATTTTATTTTAATCTAAACAGCTCAACAAATAAAAAAGTGAATGGTTAAGATTTTAGAAGTGAATATTTACTTAATTAAACACTAAAATTAAGATACTTTATACATACATACATACATACATACATACATACATACATACATACATACATATATACATACATACATACATACAAAATGATAGATCTTGTGTCTCTTGGACATGAAATAATCTCAATTCGATATATATAAGTATAACCCATTAGAGCTTGACATTTTTTTTTTGTTTATATCTTTTTTATTATACGTTTCCATATACATAGTGATTTATATTCTCTCTTTTATTTCTACAAAGTAAATTAACTTTGTTTAAATAGTGAATGATTTTTTTTAGCTGAATGATACTTCAAAAATATTAGTTTAATTTATATCAAATTATTTCTAATTTATATTTTTTATGAATTAGTTATATTTGTATGTTTTTTATTAAAAAATTAGAAATCATTTGTTATTAGCTACCATATTTAACAATACGATAAAATGAATGAAAATGTATAAAATAAAAAGGATATTCTGTGTAAAATATTTATATTAAATTTCTACTATGAAGATTAGCTTTCCATTTTAATATTTAAGCAATATTAATGACTTTTTTTTTTAATCTATAAGTTCATAAATTTCTTACTTTATTTTTAAAAGCATAAACAATATTTTTTATATTTATCAAATAAAAAAATTATAATATATAAAAACATATATATAATGTATTTTTTTATATTAGGGACTTATTTGAAATTTTACCCGTTATGTAAATAATATGTTTGCATTTTTTAAGTATAAAAATCATAATATTTTAGAATACATCCACAATATTCTCTTATTATGTTCAAAATTAACTTGAAAGTATATTCATGATTAGCAAGGGTGATATAAAAAACAAGTTAGTTATTTATATATTCAAACGCAATATAAAAAACAATCTTAACTAAACTTCTAAACTAGAGTTGTTAGTTTCATTTCATTTCGGTCAAAACATTTCGTATCAATTAAAAAAAAAGACAAAACAATGTCGTTTTTATCTTGGTTTAAATTCCGATCCATTCTATATTTTTCAGCCAAATATAGGCTGAAACGTTCCAGTTTCGTTCTGTCTTGGCCAAATAATATTATTCTTTAAATAATGAATAATTTTACAATATTAATCATATCTTTTAATCTGACTGTTAGATTGAGATGAAATTTTACGAGGAGTCTCTTGATATATTTATATATATACTATGTTAAAATTTCAGAATAATCAGAGAATGTAATGACCTTGCGAGATTGATGATGATATTCTTATAATATTATACATGTTCATAATTTTGTTAATAAAAATTATTTTATTGTGTCTTTTTTAGATTAAATTGCACAACTCTAAATAATTTTATTTTTGAATTTGAACTAATTTTTTTTTGAATTAATATATATATATATATATATAAACAGTACTTTGACAATCTTGTTCTAAACACGTACTTTGTCTTAAAAGAAACCGACGAGGTTTAATTTTTGGGTGGTCGATTTGTCGGGCCGGGCTGGTTTATAAAAATGGTTTGAATGAAACCAATTCTATACAGTACAATCTCTATTAGGCCTATTTGATAGAACCCAGCCAACACCTATCATTTCTAGCTCGGCAAACTTCAATTCCGCTACATCTCTGCAGCAGCAAACTCCATTGAAATTTGGTGGTAAGTTCTCGCTCGCTCGCTCCAATTTGTTCTTATTCAATTCTTGATAAAATCAACTGAACCGGGCTTTACCCGATTTTGTAATGATTATTAGAAGTGAAGAGAAAGAAAGATCAGATGGGGAAAAGAGGGAGGGCATGCGTGGTGGTATTGGGAGATATAGGCCGAAGCCCTCGAATGCAGTATCATGCTCTTTCCCTTGCTCTTCAGGCATCTCTTCAAGTTGACATTGTTGCTTATGGAGGTACCCCACCTTTTCAATTTCTTTTTTCGTTTTCTTTTGATGAACTCGATTCAAACTTTCTGCAGGTTCTGAACCCCATAGAGCATTGCGGGAGAATCAATCTATCCATATCCACAAAATGGTATTTATCACTTTAAAATCTTGCCTTCTCTTCCTTGAATATCTCTATCCCATCATAATACCTTTGATTTTAATGTTTTCTGTTTTTGTTTTTTGCAGAAACAGTGGCCAACAATTCCGCAGGGGTTGCCGAAGATGCTGAAGCCATTCATGCTTTTACTTAAGCCGTTATTTCAGTTTCTTATGCTTCTTTGGTATTTGTGTGTCAAAATACCGGCCCCTGATGTGTTCCTTGTGCAGGTCAGAACATGCCAGTACCATAATTCTTAGGACTTCCTTGTATGCCTTTGTAATTAGTAGTTTAAGAAAAAAAAACTTTTAATGATGCCCATAAGACATATAGCAATTGTGGTTTGAAACTGCAATTTGCTGGAGAAAAGGTGAAATGGAATTGGTGGAAAGCGGAAAAAGTGGAGGAGAGAAGGTGTAGGCTGCGTGTCAGTGGAATTGGTGGAAAGTCCTAGATGATAACCAGCTCTCGGATAGGCCTCCGTGTATTCTGACTTTTATTTGTCAAATTGTGTGATTATTTGCATATTGGAAACTCAGGCACTTAGTCCAATAAAGTAGAGACTACAGAACAGTTATTGAGCCCGTGCTTTGTTGCTAGGAACATGATAGAATTGCCACATTTAAGTGACCATTGTCAATTATTCACCTGTATTTTTTTTTGTTGGTAATACATTTAGCCTGTAAAATATACATAGCTGATTTATTTATGTATGTGTGCATGCTTGTATTATCTATGCATCATTTTAATGGATTTCTAACAGGTTAAGCCAAGACTTTTCTCATTATTGTTTTTGGCTTCTGCAGAATCCTCCGTCTGTTCCAACCCTAGTAGCTGTAAAATGGGCAAGCTGGTTGAGAAATGCCAAGTTTATTGTTGATTGGCATAATTTTGGTTATACTTTGCTTGCACTATCACTCGGAAGAAATAGTCGATTTGTGACAGTATATCGTTGGTACTAATGAATTGTCCTTTGTCCTGTGAATTATCAGTTTTGTTGGTTCCATGACAGATTTCTTAGTTTTTTTACCTACTTAGGTTTGAGAGGCATTATGGGAAGATGGCTCATGGTGCCCTATGTGTCACAAGGGCTATGCAACATGAATTGACTCAAAACTGGGGAATTAAGTAAGATGGTCAGCTCATGCTCAGTTTTTCTGAATTCTGATTTGGACTATTTTATTACCATATCTTCATTGGTTTATTACTCATCTTTTGTGCATTAAACTGACAGAGCTGCAGTCCTATATGATCAACCACCTGAGTTTTTTCATCCTGCCTCACTAGAGGAGAAACATAAGGTGAACCCATGTTTCATGCTAAGTTCTTCTGTCAGAAGACACTGAATTGTAAATTTATCATGGATCATTGCAGTTATTCTGCAGGTTAGGTGAACACATCGGTGAGTCCCAAGGTGTTCGTGATTGTGCCGGCCATGGTAATATCATTGATAAAATAAATTTGTGATCATAACTTTGTTGCGGTTCAGTTAAATCCAGATTTATTTGCTAAAGTTATGATTTTTTTGCAGGAGCCGTGGGAATGGGTAGCCCTAATCTAAATGAGACTTTATTTACAGCCATGGTTGCTGATGATATTTTCTTAAAGCCAAATAGGCCTGCTTTTGTTGTAAGCAGTACAAGCTGGTGAGTTTTTCATGCTCGTGCTGATGAGCCATGCATATGCCCCAACTGTGAGTAATCTCAAATTATGGTGCCATTGACATATTTGGTGGTTCATACAGTTTTCCTTCTCACTCAAACTGTATAATATTATTTCACTTACAGGTTGTCTTAAGTATGTTATGTGAACACGGTAACTGTAATACATCATTGTTAAATGATTTTTTCCCTTTTATTCTGTTTGGATTGGCTGGAGGAATGAAAGGAAGTTGTTTAATTACCTTCATTTGAGTGTTGAAATTATAGAAGTGAAAGGAGAAGAAAAGAAGTAAGATTCTAAAATAACAAATCACTAATTAGAAAATTCTTTAGCCTAGTAATCTAATTAGAAGCCCTGATACATGTCTTTTTTTCCACACCAAACTCAGGGTTTTCCATGTTTCCCTATATTTCACGATCCTAACTTTAAATCTCAACCATGCAGAGTAATAATTCTAGTGTACCCCACTTGATTAACTAGTTGACCTTGCATTGCGGAACACTCTTAAGTAATGCAGTGTTGCCTTCCAGATAATTCCATTGAAACTAAACTTACCAGAGCATATTAAAATTAGAGAATGGCTTGCAGGACAGCAGATGAAGATTTTGGCATTCTTCTTGAGGCAGCAGTTATGTATGATAGACGAGTTGCTGCTATTCTAAATGAAGATGATTCTAATGTGGAAGTTCTTTGGAATGAAATGTCAGCTGGAAAGCAATGTTTGTACCCTAGGTTGTTATTCATCATTACAGGTGATATTTTTGTTTGCCTCATTTATTAGCAACATTTCTTTTGCTTCCCAAATGAATGTTTTTGCATCTTTGGCATGCAACAACTTCTAACCCAGGATTTCACTCCTTCGATGAATAAAGGTAAAGGGCCTGAAAAAGAAAAATATGAAGAAAAAATAAGACGGTTACATCTTAAGCGTGTTGCATTTCGTACCATGTGGTTGTCAGCTGAGGATTATCCATTGCTTCTAGGTAGTAAACCATCTCACTGATTTTTTTGTTATAATCTCTCCTAGCAAGTGAAGTAATTCCATCTCTCTCTCACATTCACAGGTTCGGCAGACCTTGGAGTGTGCTTGCATACTTCATCATCAGGATTGGACCTTCCAATGAAGGTATAAAACCCAATGCTGAAAAATGCATGAAAACTGTTTTGCTTTTTTCTTGACCAATATAAATACTTCCTCATTGTGCAAAAGTCATGTTATTTTTCTCCATAAAAATCTCTGGCATCAGGTCGTGGACATGTTTGGTTGTGGATTACCTGTTTGTGCTGTTGCCTACTCTTGGTAAAGTCTTACTGTTAATTTTTTTCAGCATGTGATTTAGGTTCTAGTTACATTATTCACTTATTCTCCATGTTTTCTTTGGCACTCTTGATTTGAAGCATCAAGGAGCTTGTGAAAATTGAGAAAAATGGTCTCCTCTTCTCATCATCTTCAGAGTTAGCTGATGAACTTTTGGTAAATTTCAATTACTTTGTTACGATAATATTTTTCATGAATAACTAAAATGCAAGGAAAACATTAAGCAACCTACTCGAAACTGATGATATGTTGTATAAAGGCACTGTCACTTGAAACAAAGTTATAGATGGAAAGATAATGGAGCTACAGTAAGGAATTTTTTTTCTTCCAGTTTGGTTAGTATCATGGCAAAAATGATGTTACAGTGAATGTGTGTGCAGATGCTGTTTAAGGGTTTTCCAGAAAAATGTGATGCACTGAAGCTGCTAAGAAATGGTGCACTAGAAATGGGTTCTTCAAGGTGGGCTACCGAGTGGGAAGAGCATGCTAAGCCATTAATATCAGAGGCAAGCTTACTTTTCTCAGTACAGTTATCTATATCAGCATTATAGCAGTAATTTCATTAATTTTCCCTCAGTCTTAATCGCATTTCCTCTAACATGCTATGAAAATTTTCGTAGTGTTTTTAGTACTCTACTTTCCGATTAGGTCTTCATCTGCTATGGACTACTGCTACTAACTGAATGCTATTGTTCCCCCTACCTCATCCTTTAATGTGTTTTCTTTAATTTTATGGTGCATGTAATTTATAGGATTTGTATTTGTAAGCTTGCAGGTTATTTCTCAGAACCTGGGGTAAAATTTGCAGTTTCAGTTTGAATCTTCTTGGAAGTAATTTAAACTGGGCAAGCACAGCGAAACCCTCTTGATGGCTTCAGCTTGGACAACACGTGGCATCCAGTTGAGAATGTTTGTTCGTTGAAGCCTTGTTTTTGCGTTTGAAAGCTCTACAGGATCTCTGATTACCTGAATTATGCGACTTTTTTATTCTCAGAAGTATATACATTCGCATATAGCAGTGGGCGCGCTCGCGCAATATGCAAAATGTCTTTCGAGTCTATAGCAACTTCTGTTGGATGAGCTGTATCTGCTTCTAGTTGTTGCAAAAGAAATTTGTACATGGAAAAAGCATTGATTTTTATACGTGGGAAGAACATAAAAACGACGTCGTTAAGATAGAGTTTGGTATCAAGGGGCTGACCCAACTAAGGTTGTCAATACCGTTCTGGTCGCTGTTCCGGTTTTTCTATTGGAACGTTTTGGTTTCGAAGTGTTTTGGCGTGCTGTTTCGGGGTTGTACTGTTCATATATAATTAATTATATATATATATGAAAAAAATTAAAATATTAATTTAACAAGTATAATTTAAATTCAAGATAAATTAACTTTAAATTATACAATATAAATACAAAGTCAAACAAACATAATCTCAAAATTAGAAATATCTCTAAAATTTCAAAATATTATGATAGTAAAATGTTCTAAAATAAAAATATTATGATTTTGAGCCGGAACGGTATTGAGCGTCTTGGTCGGAATTTAGCCAGAATTTCTGGAATGGACCGGAATTAAAACCGAGATGAAAATGACGTCGTTTCGTCTCGGTTTTTTTAATGGCACGAAACGTTCCGGCCATTCTAGATGGAACATTTCGGCCATTCTAGTCGAAACAGAATGAAATTTAACAAGCCTGGACCCAATAGTAACTTGAGGTGCTTTTTTTTTTTTAATTTACATTTGACTTTGCTTGCAGATTTGGCTTGCATAATCTTCATTTTTTTTTGAAAAACAAGATCTTGCTTCTGGCTGAAAAATATTTAGAAATTTAGCAAAGTTGAGAGTCATAATTAGCATTTAAAACACGCAAGTTCAAATGTCATCTATGATTTTATTATTGCAACACATGAATGGTGAGTCACAATTAATGGTATCCTAGGGAAGTTTATTTTTCCATTAACTCGTTACCTAAAAGAAATTGTAATTTGCATAATCATGATTAATCAATTTTTCAATATCAAAACACAATTTACATAAACAACACATAACATATTCAATTGTAAATGGATATTTTAACACTATTATTAAAAATCAAACTACTTATATATTTATTTATAATTATTAAAATATATGTAATTATATTTAATAAATTTCTCAGCTTGTAGAAAAGCTTGAAGCACTCGTGCACGGGTTTGAAGTATCACTTTAACTTGTCCAACTCGAGAATGAAATTGTAATATCTTTATAGGTGTGGGGAGAAACAATATAATCCCAACTCGTGGACTGACCCAAGATGCTCGTGGACAGGCCAACATCCCCAATAGGTAAGTCATGTTCTAATTGCATCATTTGTCTCCATCAACTCATCATGTAAAATACCAAACTCTTGCTTAGAAAGAATTGTACACATCTTATGCAACATAATTTTTGAGATTATTTTTGAACTTTGTGTTGAAGTTACCAATAAAGTGTTGTGAACAATATTGATAATATTCAATAGGCTCGAAAAAGATTCGTGTCTTAGAACAATTATCGTTGCATGTTTATCTGATATAATGCACAACTTGGTATGTCCCCGGTCATATTTTGATGAAGCAAATCCAAAAACCAACTTTAATTATTGTTTGTCTTTTTTTCCACAATAGCAAATCACAATGGCTAAACTCCATCATTTGCATTATAATCAAATGCAATCAACAACTTAGCCTTGTATTTACTATAAAGGTAAGTATCATTAATACTAATTAGAGGACGACAATATTCAGACCTATTAATTGAAGTACAAAATTCCCAAAATTCTCTCTCGAATGTTTTACTATCATTAACCATTTTATGACCCCAAATGATAATTGTTCCTAGATTTTAATCTTTAATGGCCACTAAAGTTCTAGACAAGTTTTGAAATGACGATTTGTATATACCAAATAAACTCTTTAAATATTTTCTGTTTTGTCATTCACGCCTTCCAATTAGAGATTCAATGCCAATAATCTCTTTCCACAACACTTTGAATCATTACAACAGTCATACTTTAACTCCATCTTATAATTATCAACATCACCCTTAGTAATTAGATATGAGTCAATTTAATGATGACGTTACAAAACAAAAGAGTTTCAACATGTGTGTGACCCTTTTAATTTAGAAATTTCTAAAGAAATAAATCTTTGGTGATACCCTACATGCAAATATCATATAAAATTTGGTTCATAAACATGTTGCAATTGAATATAGGACTTTGTTGAATGATGAACCCTATATTGAAAATATTTCTTTATATGCCATTGTTTTATTGCATTAACACAATCAAACTTGTCTTTCGATATTTTTTTCAACCTCAAATTCATCAGCTAATAAGTCCAAATGTTTATGACTATCAACTCAATCATTGCATCCATATTGGTTATCTGCACTAACAACCTTAAATTTAGGAGTATGAGGTTTCATGTATTGATTAACAAGCTCACCTAACTTAGCATCCCCATTAATCTTCATCTTCCCCATCAACCACAAATCTATTAATGTGATGCTCATCTTTGTCATCATTTGGTTTGGATTCTCTATAACAATACGAGGCAAATGTCATATCCAACTGATCTTTCATATTAACAATTTCTTACACTAACATTTGTCTATTAACATTACCACTTAATCTAGATAGATTAGTTACTCAGATGCCTACGTGGTTTTCTAAGAGTTACTTGGAAACCAAATCAACTTCAAACTATAAGAGTTCTCTCATTTAAATCTATTATTCAAGTAAAGTTTAAGCATATTAATACCATCAATCCTCGTAAACCTAAATCTTGAGTTCACACTCCTATCACTAAAGATTAGCAAACCAACAAAACGAGCTTGACTGACCCCAATTTACAATATATTTTAAGTAACTTTAACTTATCTCAAACATAATTCAACCAAATCAATCATGTAATATTCTCGATAATTCATTAAAGGACATATATGATGTAGTTTTAGTAATTCATGACTTATTTAATTATAAGTGATATAATTTTTGGTATTGACAATGACACCACCATAAAAAGATAATCTTCCTAAATTATCATACATACTATCAAACAATACAACAAAATACAATTCTTATTTATTAATATCTTGAGATTAATCAATGTGCATCAATTATTAACAAAACCTAAATCAATCAGCGAACACTTATATTCATCAAATTAATCGGCAAACAACTACATTCATCGAGTTAACTAGCAAATGCCAACATTCATCTTATTAATCAACAAACACCTATATTCATCAAATTTTGCTACCATAACAAAATTATCTTTTTAACTCATGTATTTCATAACTATTATTATTATTATTATTATTTAACCCAATCAACATTAACTATTCTATTACATAATCTTTTTAATTCACAATCAACAATGTCACGACGATAATTTTTTTCCACTTTGTGCCCGACCATTCTGGGAGACGAGGGGATGTGTATGGAAAAAGAGTTTCTTATAAAATCATTATTATAATTTTTAAGAGTCACCACTTAGTATTAAGATCACTAGAAAACCTAACGGTCTACGAGAGTATGAGTAAGGAGACTAGTTGTGCAGGGGAAGATGCATCACCTCAAATTATGATCAAATGGAAATTTGTCACATGCCCTCAAGTTTTATATTTTCAAACTTAACGTCATTGCAAACCAAAATGGAAGGGACAAGTTAACAAACACTGAAAGGAGATTAGACTATCACTGTGAATTGTAAGGTGATTCACTATGGATTGCAATATTTTTTTTACGATTAATATTTTTTAATTTAATTTTTTTATTGAAATTTATATTTATAGTTTGTTTTATTTTCTTATTTTGTTATTGACATATAGGTCAAAACTTGTACAATATTTAAAATGTTATGCAAACAACTTTACCTGGCTTTGAAATATAGATCCATGTTCTTGCAAGTCATCTTTTGATTGATTGAAAGGTTTCTATTACTGATTTGGCCTATTGATTGCTCTTTTTAACTCTTAAACCCACTTGAGTTTTGCTCATGTAATGGATGTGTTTAATTGCTTTTTTGTCAAATCAATCCACTTGGGTTTTGCCATATGATCAATTTGTTTAATTGTCACTTTATCACATAACATGAACTTTTAGGCAATAAATGAAGCTATGTTATGCTAACTGTCATTTAAGAAGTGGGAAACTTTCCTAGTCATAATGTTACCTTCTAGTTAAATGATGCATTCTTATTTGTGTTATTCTTGAATTTTTGGCCACTCATTTTATTTTAAGTGAGAAGTAAAATCCTATTATTCTCATTTATTTGAAGTAGTTTATCAAATCACTTATTGTCAATAATTGTTACAAATTGCCCTCAACTAATGCATTCACATGATAACAATTTCCAGGAATAATAATTATCTTTAAGAGGGTAAAACAAACTTTTTAGTCATGAAAGATACCCTTCAAATGTAGCATTACTCTCAATCTCTAGCTGAGTTTATCAAATTGTAAACTATCTTTAAGCATCATTGCCTTTTACTAATCTAGTTGTGCCCATTCTTTTACATATCATCAAGAGTCATTTGTCATTATCAAATGTTATTAATAGCTTTGATGAATTTCATTGAATCATCATTTAATTATATGATTTATTACCACTTAGTTGATTTTGATATTGTATGTTTTTCTTTTTAAGATTCACTAATTTTCCTTCTAATTGCTTAACTTTTCAAAGACGACTCGTGATAACTGTTAATGTCATTTCTATCAAGGACTTCAAAAACTTGGTCAATTAAATCTTTGTTTCCTCAACAAAGCTTTGGTTCTCTTTCTACTTTATGTGTCTGATGATAGTGTGATTGACAAGGCTATGTTGGTTGTTGTGTTAGGAAAGAAACAAAGATGATAGAGTGGTCAGTTGTTGTTGCTTCAGGTTCATGCCATTATCAATGACAGTAGCAGGATATGATAGATCTAAAAGGGAGAAGAAGATTGAAGGTAAAGTAGGGGTGTTGTCTTTTGACATTGGTGGCCATAATGACATTGCTGATAGATGTTGTTAGGAGAAAATTAGTGATTGTTGACAAGAATGAAGGAAAAATAAAAGGGTTATTGACAAGGAAGAGGGATGAGTTATGTGGGGGGGGGGGGGGGGATATGGGTTATGTGGTGGATGGAGAGGGTATGGCCGAGGGGGGGGGGGATATGGGTTATGTGGTGGATGGAGAGGGTATGGCCGACATGGGTTTTAGTGGAATGAGAAGTGGGAGGGTGATGGCTTAAGATTGATGCGGTGATGATATGTTTCGATAAAGAAGATGAGCCTCTAATAGTCTTGGCGGCACTATTGTATAAATAATTTAAAGGTTGGTGGTTTGGGGGTGGGTGAGTTTAGCTCCTTCACCTGCCAAAGAAAGGGATTAGGTTTTTAGGTTTAGATTTTGGGATTTTTTTTGTGTGAGAGAGAGAGAGAGCACGGTTGTTAAAATCACGAGTTGACTTGTAAAATCGTATGATTTTATGATTTAAGATGAATATACATTGCAAAATCAGATTAAAAACTCAAAAAGCAGTAAAATCACAAGTTGACTTGGTGAACTCGGTCAAACTTGTAAAATCAATGAACTCGTACTGATTTATCAAGTGTGTTAAAAATTATAAAATTTAATTAATTAACTTTCTCTCGAGTCCCGACTCTCTATGAACCTTTCAAGTTTCAATTGTCATTCACTCATTCCCCTTTCCCTTTCCCTTTCCCTCGACCCACTTCCTAGCACTACCAATTAGCATCTCTCAAAAATCTGGAATTCTGGATCTACTATAGAAATACTCTCTGTTAATTAAAAGGTTAGTTTTCTAACTCTTCTTAATTCTTGCACTTCTCCCATTCTAGTTTTTCTTCTTTGATAATTAATTTGATAAGAAATTGATGTTTGTTGATTAATCCTAATTTACTGGATCTAATGTCTGTGGCTAGGTAACAACTTGATCTATACACAGTGATTATAATGGGTTTGGTGTGGGTGTCGAATGCTGATGGCATATCGCTTTTCTATTTCTATTTTTACTGGAGTTATCTAATTTTCAAGGCTCTTCTTCCATTGTACTGTAGAAGGCATTTGGTTTGCAAAAGCTATTCATTTTTAGTGCTTCTTCAGTTCTTTTTCTGTCTTCGAGGCCAAAGGTGCCTTTCATATATCGAATAATGTGGCGGACAATGACAAGGTGAAGGTGTCAAGGGGTATGCATAAATTGATTGACCTGCTGCACAACAAACAAAATGTCAAGACGAGTGATCGTCAAATAGTTCAAACTCTCAACCAGTTGTCAATACAAGGATGGATTGGATAGAAACTCGTCTTTCTCTTGACTGAGCTTAAAATTTACCTTCAAGGGAAAGACCAAAATTACCCAATGGGAAAATGAGATTATCATGAGATTGTTTAATGTCTAAAGAAAGAAAATGCAAAACACTGATTACCAACTTGATACAACTCCATGGTTTCTTACATTAACAAGACAGGTCAAGTATATATTTATATTAGCCACTTACCCGCGTCATATCGCAGTCAGAATTTTTTTTTATTATAATATAAATTTGGGTAAAATAATAAATTCGTGTTGAATTCTCGTGGAGTGTGAGTTTTCTATAAAATATATAAATTTTAAATCGATATAAATTTATGTGTTTAATAGGTTTCAACAAAATTATCAGCATAAAAATATCACTGTTATTAAAAAACAAGAAGATTCAGATACATGAATTATCGAATTTATTATATTAGGAAAACAATAAATCACCTCACATGCTATATTTTACTACACAGTAAAAAAAACCACATCTTTTATATTTTAGTTAATATATATATATATATATATATATATATATATATATATATCCATCATTCCTCCTAGTTTGGAATAATACTCTCAAGACATTATATAGATCTATACACCAAAAAACTTCTTATGGCTAAGTAGACAATTTGTATTTGTGTTAAATATTTATTTTTATTAGAATGTTTTTAATTTGTTCATTTAACCACTTCTTTCTTTGAATTCATTCTATTAACCCTTATTTTTCTAAACTTGTTAAACTAACCTAATAGCTTGCTTATATCAAGTCTTGATCTTCTATGCATGGAAATATGATATTATTAAATACATTTGATCTATAAGATAACTTTTTATATTTTTATAGAGCCTATATCACTAAATAAATTGATAAATTTTTAAAAAAAGGTAAATTAAAGATAAATCTAATTGGTGATAGATGACCCAAATGAATATAGAAAATCATCTAGTAATAATAAAAATATCTAACTTCTAAATAATTAACAAGGATACTTGAAAAAAAAAAAAAAAAAAAGCTATGGACTCTAATGGTTAAGCTCTCGGCACATCAGAATGCTCTCGATCTCGTTTTCCACTAATGGTTAAGCTCACGATCGTTTCTGTCCGCCATTGGTGGTTGAGTATCTCATAACCATTCAGGGAGGTAGATCGGAAGCGATGAAGTTTGATTTTCCAGTTTACTTCCCGTTCCTTTCTCCATCGTTAATGGCGACGTCAACAATACGGACTGGTCAGGGTCTGGTCAGAGGGGGGAGGGTGGCTCATCTCTCTCTGGTCGTCTAATGGCTAGACAGAGGAGAAACAATGGTTCGATTCACTATCGGCGAGGAGATGACAGAAAGAGACGATAGTTAGGCCGAAATGGGCTTGTGGGCTCAAATTAGGTGTGGTGCGGGCAACAATGGGTTAGTGTCGTGCATTATAAGGAGGATCAATCTTCTATCTCTTATTCTTTTCATCATCATTAAATCAAATAAAATATCACTTATTTATGAGTCTTCTATTTTGATATAAAGATATTGAATTAGTGCTCAAGAGATGATAAATATGTCTATTTAGAAAATAATAATAATAATAATAATAATAATAATAATAATATTTATTTTACATGAGAAGAGACTAATGAACTAGCTAGGGCAACTCCTTACGTTTCTAGATCTTCACACGCTACTAAAATCTAACATGAGACTTCTCAGGTGAAATAAAGACCTTCCCAAGATTAACGTGCTTCGAGCACTGATTTTCCAAATATAGAAAGGCCAAAGCCATCAAAAGATTTAACTCACGTGGACGCTAAATATAGGAAAGGTCAAGACAATAATAATAATAATAAAAAAAAAAAACCCAATTCTAGAAGAGAAATAAAAAAAGAATGTTGGTAGAATATTTGAATTATCCCGAGTGCTTTTAGTTCGGAGAAAATTTGGCAGCGATTGCTTGAAAATCAAGCAAGAGACGGTTCAGATTCATTGACCCGGATAGTGGAATTCCACCGAAAGTAACACGGTTTGGATGTCACACGTTGACACAAATCCATTTTTATTTCTTTTTTCCAATTTAGACAATCGAATTTAAGTGGATGCCAATTCATTTTCCATGCAACCATGGATGGAGTTTGTGTGAAGAATTCTAATTTGACATTTTATTCACCAAGTCTCCTAAGCAAATCCATTTACCTAATTGGTCCTTGACGTCCAAGGAAGATCCTCATTCCATGAAAACCTTTGTCAAAAGTTGAGATGCTAATTCATATTCCCAAACTTAATTCAAAGCAAAGTTTGCGTGCACTGAAATTTTGAGCAAATCCATGTTGTTAGTCCTAAGACACCAAGAAAATTCTTCGAAAACAAATTCTATTCCAAGTTAGTTTTGATTTTGGTATTAAAATATTTGTTAAAGATTTTGATTTTTTTTTAGAATAAAGACTTTGTTTTTTATTATCATATTTTATTTATTTATTTAATGTTAAATAATGATTTCTAGTTTAAATTTTTTTCTGGCACATTAAACACTGTTTAATTTATTTTTAGGGGTTCAGTAAAAAAACCAAAAAAAACTAGTTTAACCGAGAAAACCAAAAAAAATCAACCGAGAAAAACCGAACCATTAAAAAACCTGATTAAACTGATTAATTTTTTTAAAAAAACTTTCGGTCTGGTTTATGGTTTTTTAAGGCAAAAATCGGTAAACCAAAACTGAACTCAATATAAAAAAATATACTATAATTTTTTTATTCTTCCGATTCAATTCAATTTTGATAAAATGAGAAAAGAAAGGTTAAAATAAGAAAAAAAAACCTTAAAGCCAAAACTATTTTTTAATTTTTTAATTAAAAAACCGAATTGAATCGTAACTGGTTTAGTTTTTTAATATTTTTTTCTATTTCGTTGTTTTTACAGATAAAAACCGAATGAAATAAAAAAATGGATCACCCCTATTTATTTTAATTATTAGACTTATATTAGTTAATTACTAATTTAGATTCATTAACTTGTAATCTAAAAGAGATTCATTATGACTTGTTATGATGAGTACAACCAAGTTGTCACCAGGGGTTTGTATACTATATAATATTGTTGAGTCCCTTTATCAAATTTTAATCTAATTTAATTTATTGATCGAAATTGTCAATATATAATTAAAAACATGTAATCATAACTTTACGATCCAATCTTACATCATATTTTCCATGTCATGTCAAAAAAAAGATACTGATAGCTTGATCTAGAGTGCATTTCTCGGAAACTTCAAAATTGCTTCCACGAAATGATATCATTTATAAAGGCTAGTAATTGACCAAACCAAGATAGACAAAGGCCATGAGAGAAGAAGGAGGAGGTAGAAGAAAATCCAGCATCAACATCTTCCACTATACAGATGTGTGTTTTGGCATAATTTCAAACGTTAACAAGAAAAACAATCGTAGTGTGGTCGGTTTATAAAGGCAGCAAATACTTTTTTCTCTTCATCAATAGCAATCATTACAGCGAGTCGGTTTCAGCTTTTCCCTGCCAATCTTGGACACGCGTCGAAAAGCAAATGGTTAAAGAAAAACAGGGACACGTTTTACCATGTTGTCGGAGAATCTAAGATTGACGTGGCGTGAACTGAACGGCTATGTATCCTTCGCGGCCGTTTCAAGCCGTTGAACTGCTAACGTTAGTTAGAAGTGCAAAGTGGGTAGTCCTCCAATCAAGGAAAACTGAAGAAAGATATTGACAGCCATGATGTGCTTGCTTTGCTTGCCATTAGGGCATGGATAAGTAGAGAAAAAATCTCTTTCAACGTTCTGATTGGACTAGGATTGGATTGGCCAATAATATTGATTTGGAAATGTCTTCCTGAAACGATCATGAGTGGCGTTTTTATTTTTATTATTTTTGGTAAAAAATAAATGCAACAAACTATAATATATTTTCAATGGTTTTCTTGCAATTCTTTCATAAGATATAATGGGGATATTGTGGGGACCAATTTTGCATGGGGTTAGAATTATTAGGGAGCCTTAAGAGTCTTTACGGAGACTATTCGTTAATGTGGAAATCTTAAAAGCACCTTTGTGTAATTTGACATTTAGGGGCAGGGAACATTGCATGATATCATGAAAATGGAGAACGATTTGTTTTCAAAAAAAAGTTTCTGTCTTTCGGCTGATCGTGTGTGTTGATTACCATCCTAAATGATTTAGTATCGAGAAAATTCATAATTTTATCATCACCGATCATTATTTAGTGTCTATTTGAGAGTGTGATTGATGTTATTTTCTAAAATGTTTTTCGTTCAGAAATACATTAAAAGATATTTTTTATTTTTTAAAAATTATCTCATTTGTCCGTGCTCACTAAATTTACTCTCTCTTTTTCTTCTTTTTCACACAGTAAAATTTTAATATTTGTATTCATACACATGATATAAAGTATTTTTTTTTTCTGGCTACTTGACTTGCTTTTTTGACATAGACCAAATAGTTTGAATTCTAACACCAAACCCACTTTTATTGTGGTTTCTATCCTAAAACACAATAAATAACACTATTTCATTTTACAATGATTTGTTTTATTGTTCTTAAGCTTTATTTTATTATGAATTAACCATCAATTTCATTAAAAGAATTTTAAGTTGTTGTTGGAAAAAATATTGAACAAACAAATACGCATTTCATTTTCGTTGTAGAAAACTATAGTTTGATCAATTTTATATATTTGGTTTATCTTATATGTGGACTTTATGCTAGATCTTAAATTTTATTTTTGTCAATATGTGTCGAGGGAAAAAAACAAGAGAGAAAATCATTGAAGGGAGAAAATTATATATATATTGTCATTTCACTATTGTTTTTCCCCCTCAAATATTCACTCCTTTCTTTACTTTTCCGTTTCTCTTTCTACATTTCACTAAAGCATACTCATGCACATGCTTATTTAGACTCTAGATTTTTCTCATTCATTGCACTTGTTTTTGGCTGCCGTGAAACATGAGGAATCCTAAGTGAATCAGCAAGGACGACCTCATGACCACACTAAATAAAAAATAAATAAAAAAAGAAAAATGAATTTTAGTTTTCCAAACCAAGCATTAGCCGAGTAGGTAACTTGAAAAATCAAGTCCAATCTCAAACTTGCACGACATGAAAGAATAAGAAAACTCGGATATTTAAATTATTGAGTTCACTGTATTAAGATTAGTTTATTTTATAATTCAATTTAAATCAAACAAAAATAAAATATAAATTATGAAAATACCTGTAATAATCAAATAACAAAAATAAGTAGTTAATTTTCTATCAACAAAAAGACGAAAATATAAATTGAAAATCCATCAATATATTATTGTCAATATTATTGCTATAACAACTAAAATTATTATCAACATTACTGTTAAAACAATTAAAATAACTAATTTTCCCTGAAAAATCACTAGCATTTAAGGAAAATCATTAAAAAAAATCAAATCATATTTTTATTACAAAAAAACATAAAAAAAATAATCACTAAAATTATCATTATTATAGCGCAAATAACAAAATCATAAAAATCATCTAATCTAAAGAACAAATAAATAAACAGAAACCACAAAAAAAGTGAATAAAGGAAAAAATAGAGCAATATTAATTTTAAAATGATAACCGTATAAATTAAAATTTCAGGAAAATCATTAAAAAAACATCAAAAGATTTTTATAAAGAAGAAATTAAAAAATAATCACTAAAATTATTATTATTATTGCGTAAATAATAAAATTAGACAAATCATCTAATCCAAAGAAAAAATAAAAATAACAGAAAACACAAAAAAATGAAATAAAGGGACAAAGAGAGCAATATTAATTTTAAAATGATTACGAACATAAATTAAAATTACAAGATTTAACTGATTAAAAATAAAACCCAAATAAAAGAAGGCAAAAACTAAAAACAAAAACTAAAAGCATAAATGCATAAATACTAATAAAAAATAAACATTGTCCAAGAATTTTTTTTAAAAAAAACAAATGAATTAATATCAAATAAAAAATTCAAAGAATAAGAACTTGAATGAAAAATAAAATATATCATTAATTCCAATTAAAGGATAAAATTGAAACAAATATAAACTTTGGGATCAAAATCAATAAAGGAATGATAATGATAATTGTTGTGTAATTGAATAACAAAATTAAAAGAATGAGGACTGAAATGAAAAGTTGCATATATAACCAATTTCAATTGGAGGACCAAATTAAAAGAAATCAAAACCTCTGTATCGAAAAAATTGAAGGAACCAAAGAGAAATCGAAAATCAAAAGAATAATGACTGAAATAAAAACTTACTTAGATAATCAGTTTTAATTGAGAGCACAATTGAAAACAATCAAACTTTGAATTAAACAAAGCAGTAATAAAATCAAAATCCAAACCTCAGGGACTAAAGTAAACTTACTACATACATCAGGGACCTGTCAGACATTTCGGCGACTAAGAGAGAGAAAAACGGCAATCGACACAAACTCGTCCTCCGCCGCTTACCTGAACATAGATTACCGGAACGCGTCGCGCCTGTGGACAGAGGCCATTATGGCGCACCTCCCGACACGGCAGAAGGGAATTTTTAGCGCGCCTCCTCAAGGGTGTGTTGGCGTGAAACACTGCGGGCGCATATGGACAACGCGCCCGCAGTTCATCGGAAAAATAAAATAATGGTTAATTACCTACGCACCCCTGAGCCCACTGGTATTCACGAAAAAACCGGATGGGAAAATATGTCCATGCCCCCGTTTATTGCAGGCTATTTTGTTTTTTTCGGGGGTTGTTTCCATCGGTGCACTGTGCAAAGAAGTTGGGAAAAACCGAGAGAGCCCCTGTCTCCTGTGCACTATTTTGTCATTTTGCATGGGCATATTCGTTAATGCACTGTTCATAAGCGGGTAAAAAAAGGAGAACATACACGCGCAAAGCACCGGAGCAAATATCCAGTCCACATTGCAATGTGTCTTAGTGCACAGTAAAAATGACAACAGTGAAATGGCAATGCGTTTTATATATATATATTCACAAGTACTTTATAAAACCATTGTATAATACATTATTAAAGACACATTTAGTCTCATATTGACCTGTAATCCATAGATTGTGGCTTAGTAAACCCAACATACACAAATTTTATGGTGCTTAGTGAGTAATAAATAAATGTGTATAGATACTTAATGACACCCTAATAGATACTCTCTATACCTACTTTTTGAAAAATAAATAGATTCAAGTACGAGAGAGGAATCATAGTTTTTTTTAACATTTACTTATTCTTTTTAGAAACTTACATGATCATTTATTATTATTTTTCTCCCATTATGTAATGCATATATTTAATTAAATTTAATATTTATTCAAAATTCTAACTATAATATCTGAAATCAAAGGATTAGGATCTAATAAGTAAATAGGATTTTTATTTTTATTTCAATTGTGTTTTATAATAGTAATATTGGCTTATTTGACATGATATAAGGTAAATTTAAAGGTCATGATATAGAGTTATTTACTACTCCTAAAAACAAATAACCCTTCCAAGATATAACAATGCATAACTATTTTTTTTATAAGGCTATTTACACTATAAGATTTTTTCATAATACCAACAATTTATTATGTTAGTATTTAGACATTGGTTTTATCAAAAAGATATTTACCAACAAAATCATGAACAATGTATGATCATAAAAAAAAAACTTATCTCTAATGATTTCTATTATATTGATCCTATTTTTAGTAATATAATCCATGCTGAATTTAGAAATATAAAAACACTCCAAACAAAAAACAATCAACATAATTCCATCAATAATTTGAATGGTGAGAATGGAATGTCACCAACAAAACAATTTGTAATTATACCAATGATTACATTATCAATAGAATAAACTCGTTATGGATTTACATATTGTAAGAGACATTTCATGTATTTTTTTCCAAACTCTCACTCTCATAGGGAATTAAAATGTTGGTGATCCATGTATAATAGTTAGTGGCAAAGTCATGTAATTTTTCTCAACTATCTAAGACCTTTTTATAGGCTTAGTTTGTCAATAATTTTGTCCATGATGTGTTTAATATTTTTTTTAAAAATAAAATTACAAGAAAGAAAACTAAAATAGAAAAATCAAATAATTACTATTAATATAAAAATTATCGGTTTGAATATGATTTATCTAGATGACAAAAGTTGAAGGAGGAGAAAGAGACTTTGTCTTTGTCAAGATAAGGTGGGTGATAAGGTGGACCACAAATACAACCAAGGCTGACAACAACTTCATAAACAATCGTTTAAGTTCATTTGTCTCAATTATAAACTGGACAATTTAAGTTTTAACTTGTTCTAATATAATCACATCAATGGCAAGACTTTGGGAGCTTAAACCCAATTATGATAAACTAGTTATCTATACATCACAAATACTATGTATATCTTTGGTTGTTGTATTTGAGATATCATAAGCTCGATTTCTATCATGTCCACTAGACAATCTAGCCACCAAGTATAATCCATATCGAGATCTAGATGGATTAAAGAAGCATCCTAATGTCTCTTCAATAATCAGAGGGCATATGCTACCTGGAAAAAAAATAGTTAGTTAATTAGGAAAATAATAACTTAAAAAACTATTGAATTCCAACTTAAAACAAACTTCTAAACTTGATTATCCATGAGTTGTTGCATCCCTTTTTGTTAGTCATCATTTCACATATGAGTTTCTACAAAAAGCTCTATTAATTTGGGTTTATGACCAAGAACTATAGCTTGCTAAAATAAACTATTGCTAGTTAAACATCTTCATATAAAATAATTTGTTTAAAAAAAATATATGTAATAAAAAGAATCTTATAATTTATTATGTGTGCAAAACGAACAGGATGAATTTGATGATGTGCATGATAATTAAACCATGAATCTCTTTGTATAAGATATATGCACTAGACTGCGACCATCGTACAAAACACTCAGACCTTATCTACTAGATATAAGCTTTTTAGATAACTTTTTAGATGTGTAGAGATCTAAAATCACTTTAAATAGTCATATCTTTTTAGCTTGGAAAACATCTTTTATGTGCATATTTCCTTGCTTTTGTTTTGTGCCCCATACCAAATATCACACAACCTATATGTTAGAAATAAAGTATCACTTTAGATAATAAAAAAATATAAAGTAAAAAGTAAAAATTGAATAATTAAATAAAAAATATATCATTCTGAATTTAATCTTACCTAATTGCATCATGGTTCTTTTAAACTCTCCTAACAACAACATTGTTAACATGACCTCAATAAAAAGTTTTCTTGCATGTCAATTTTATAAAATAATTAGTTAATTAAAATCTAAAAATTGATTGGATAAAAATAATAATTATAAAATTGTTTAAGTATATATTATGCTTTAATTTTGTGAACCATGCATCAATCATGGGATTTCATTAAGGATTTTTGGAAACCTAACTCCATGAAATAAAAGTCATTTTCATTTATGATTTCATTGCCGATGTTCTCGTACTATATTTATAAACCTGAAATTTAATTCATTCATTAAAATTAATTATTAAAATATTATCATTGTTGTTTATATTTTAATTGTTTAGAAAAAAAACAAACAAACTTACATCGAGTGATTGATCTTCTATTGAGATATATACTTCTCAGTACATACATATCTCTTAGAATGGACACCCCTAAGAGGTGACATTGCACCCGATGACCCTAATAATTAAAATCTCTTAGAATAGACACCTTCTAAGAGAGTGTGTTTGTGCCTGAGGTGCTTAGTCATAATCAATACCTAATAAATATTGATAATTAAAATCTTTATTACAAGAATTAGTAACTCATCCATATTACTCATTGATAACCTTCTCTTCATCATCTATACAAACTAAAGCATAAAAATAATAACATTCTCAATATTTTTTTAAAATCAGCACAACCTTTTTAATACAGAAGTATACCCAAAATTGTACACCCTGCAAATACATATCAACAAAAGTCATCAAAACACAAACACTTCAAATCCTTAACTTTAACTAATTTCACAACTAAATCATCAATTAAACTATTTTCTCATCCCAAGTTACTTACTTTAATTTAACATATACTTAATTATTTTTCAAGTCCTACATAAATCTATCAAATCCAATTCACAATATCATGATAACAACATTAACCTAACAAATATTTATACTCAAATCATAAAATAAAATAAAAATAAGAAATTATTTGCTTTAATTTCTTATAAATTATTTTATGAGGGAGTTGAAAGAGAAGGGAATGATATGGAAGATATAAAGAAGAAGTTGGCAAATAAATTGAAGAGAAATAGAGAGAGAGAGAGAGAGAGAGGTTGACTAGGAGAAAAATGAAAAAAAAGAAAATAAATTAAGAGGAAAAAGAAAAGGAAAAAGACTAAAAGGTGAATCAAATGAAATTCAAGATTTTGGTCTTTAAATTGGAGCTATGAATCGATTATATTAATTTTCACAATTCACCAATAATTTTGTAAGTAATCAAAACTAAATCTACAATGAAATCCAAAATTTTCCAAACTTTTTTACCTAAAATTTTCTCTAATAAAATCTCATTATGCTAGTGACCTATAATTGTTAGTGGAAATTCATATAATTATTTATAGCTACTTATAACTCTCTAAAAGGCTTATTCCATTGATGAGTCCATCTATAATTTAGTAGAAGATTCATATAATTTACTATAACCTTCTGTTAGTGATTATGTTTGTAATAGTTAATGATAATTCCTGTAAATATTTCCCAACTCTCTAGATTCCTCCGAGGGGCATATTTTGCTAATAAGTTATTTTATAATAAAATAAAAATGTCATGTATTTTCTTACAACCTTTCATCAATTATTCCATTTGTAATGGTTAATAGCAACTTCTGTATTTCTTTCATAACTATATGAAATCTCTAAGGGTCTTATTTTTAGTTATATTTGCTATAATTTAATGGTAATGTCATGTAATATTTCATAACCTTTGTAAGTGATTTTGTCAATAATGGTATGTGGTAATTGTTATAATTATTCCTTAACATTTAGGAACTCTTTAAGGGTTTAGTCCATCAATGAGTCTGTCTCTAATGATCAATGACAATTTATGTATTTTTTTTCTAAATTTTTTGGAACTCTCTAGAATGTTTAATCCTTGAATGAATCTATGAGTATTTGTTGTCCATTAGTAATTTCATTAGTACAAAACAATTTCTTTTAACAAGTTCTCCTATTTTTCTTATCAATCTAACCAGTAAATACAATAAGATTACAACACTGTAATATCATTTATGTTCATAATAATAAAATCACAATAGTAAATGTTTCATAAGTGTGTTCATCATAAAGTGAATTTAAATACACATTGATGTTTTATAAATTAATAAAAAATGTCTTTTTTTTCAATTTCAATATTAATATTAACAAAAGCATTCTCAATAATATGAAAATAAGAATTTTCTTCTAAGTTTATAGACAAAGCAACTTGATATGCATCAACTATCTTATGAATCTCTAAGATATAATCTTGTACAATTACTTCATCTCTACCTTTTTAAACAACTTGGAGAAAATTCCTCAACTTGGTTTTCACTATAGATAATCAATCAACCCAAAAACAATTATTTTTAAATAAAAGAGTGTTTGAGTAAGAAATTTATTGACATGACTTGAAAAAAGAGAGTTAATAAGCTTGTTATGATTTTTGTATCAGTAGTATTAGAAAAATAATATTTTAATAAAGAGGTTAATAAGCTTGTTATGATATTGCGATTAATCACCTCTACTGATTTTCTATAGTAATAAAATTTAAACTCATTATAAGTTCATCCTTTAACATAAACTCTACTATTGTAGGTTTTTCTACTATAACCATACTCTATTATGAAGGACATATCCATTGATAAAACATCCATTATAGCACTTGACTCTTTTTTTCATATCCCAAAACATGGCAAATTCAAACTACAAATAGGATTATCTTTTATTTGATAAATCTGGTATTTGATTACAAAAATTAATAATTAAGAAGAAAGGTTTATTAAGATCAAATATTAATAGATAAGATCTATTAAGTGATTCTTACATATGTTTTGAACCACGTTGCAAATTATTCATCTTGAAATTAGGAAATTTGAGAGTCATTTAAATCTGAATTTTTAGATGGTAGAAAACAAAGATGGAGCCTACGATAAATTTTTCAATCTATCAGTTGATGAGATTATAAGAAAACTTATTTAAAAATAATAACATAGTAATATTGTACTTACTAAATAAAAAGTCTCAATTCATCAAGGTTAAATGACATATAATTATTCCTTGAAGACACTTTTGCATCATCATGTCTTAGAACACGGTTGATTCTTGTTCTCACATGAGACTCAAAATATTACGAAATAAATATTGAGATCTCTTAAACAATATAGGTCTTTCTTATTCAAGCTTCAACATGTGCTTTATTTTTAATATTTTTTATTAAATATCTATATGGAATTAAAAAATAGTATTAAATATAAGAAAAATACAAAGTAAATTTGATTTGGATGAATGTATAATGTAATTACCTGATTTTTTTTTTCAATCACAAGCAAGTAGTAACATGACCCGAAACAATAACAGGTCTCAAACAATAACATGTCCCGAAACAGTAACATGTCCCGAAACAGTAACCGGTCTTAAACAATAACAGATCTCAAATAATAACAGGACTTAAACAATAACATGTCCCGAAACATTAACATGTCCCAAACAGTAACATGTCCCGAAACAGTAACCGGTCTCAAACAATAACATATTTCAAACAATAACAGGTCTCAAAACAGTAACATGTCCCGAAACAGTGACATGTCTGAAACAGTGACATGTCCTAAACAGTAAGAGATCTCGAGACAGTAACATGTTTCGAAACAGTAACAGGTCCCGAAACAATAACATGTTCCGAAACAGTAACAGGTGGGCAATCTTGACCCATTCATCCTGGGTCTACAAAACCTTAAACACCATCCTCATCATAACCATAATTAATAAACCATACATTTAAGATTTTATATATATATATATATATATACCTAGCACACATGGTACCGGAAATCAACGAACCTGATTACCTCACCTCATCAAAATACCATCCATACAATCAACATTTCGTTAAAAATGGATCTTACATAAACATGTAATATTATGGTTGCATAATTAGAAATTCATATTAAAAATATACATACATAGTCATGAGTTTGTATTCCTATCCTACTAATAGCCATTACAAATTTACACAAAAAGGTCTAATAAAAGTTATGTGTTCAGTACATTGATTCATACAAGATACATTGTGATTTAGAATTCATCTATATGATTACTTACAAAAGTGGTGGGTTCCCGTGTATCAGGTTCCCTAGACGTCTCGTGGATGTGACGTCCCTGCAGCAGTACAAAACATTTAAGAGAATGTAATTACTTAATGATAATGATAATAATGATGACTAAACGGTCTGGCAGTTAAATGAGGCATCAACATTTATAATTTCTTCATGTATTTGGTACAACTAGCTTGTAATGCAATATATATGCACCAATTTTGCAATCAACCATAATCTTAAACCCGACTATCCTCATAAGGCATCATTTGCTGAGGTTAACCGTTTATTCACTCCGGTCATCTTTTTCGGATACAATTAGCCAAAGCTAATCAATCGTTCGTCCCGGCCATCCATTCGGATGCCATTAACCGAAGCTAATCAACCAATTGTCCCGACCATCCATTCGGATGCCATTAGCCGAAGCTAATCATTCTTTTGTCCTGGCCATCCCTTTGGATGCCATTAGTCGAAGCTAATCAATCATTTGTCCTGGCCATCATTTCGGATGCCATTAGCCGAAGCTAATCATTCTTTTGTCCCGGCCATCCATTTGGATGCCATTAGCTGAAGCTAATCAATCATTTGTCCTGGCCATCATTTTGGATGCCATTAGCCGAAGCTAATCATTCTTTTGTCCCGGCCCTCCATTCGGATGCCATTAGCTGAAGTTAATCAATCATTTGTCCCGGCTATCTTTTCGGATGCCATTAGCCGAAGCTAATCATTCTTTTGTCAACCTTTAAGCATTCAACAAACTAATATAGATTCTAACACAATAGGGTAATATTCATGTTAAAGTATTTCCTTATTCAACGAATGAAAAAGGAAGGTGCAAGTCACCTACCTACTCCACCTGTGGGTCGTTCCTGTCTTGACGATGATCCAATCCTGACCGCACCACCAAGAGAGATTCAAGATCCTAATAGCTTGTGAAATTAAAATACTCTCCTCTCCTCTTTCTCTTCCTACAGCTGTCGGCCAAACACTCCTTCTTTTCTTCCACTTTCTTCTTCCAATAATGCTCTAAATTCTTGGGTTTTTGATGTTTGAATGTTTTAGTAACCCTTAATCTCACTTTCACTTCGGAATTCTTCTTCAATTGAGCAAGAAGATATCACACTCTCCTTCCCTTTCTCCCTCCCCTTTTTTTTTGCTGGAATTGAGAGAAAAGAGAGGTATTTATATATATATATTTGGTGTTTACATATAATCCCTAACCTTTCGAACAGATACATCCATCTATATTGAAATGAGCCTTAAAAGTTTACCTCAAATAGTAAATGTATGAGTCTATGCAAAAAAACTGTATATACTTCATCGGTAAAAGTCATTGTTTTTTATCAACAGGTTTTGTTTGACGGTATTTCCATTTGGTACTAGAGAATTTTCTAATAATGTTATTTTGTTTATTGAAAAAAATATATTAAAAAAATGATCGGATCAATCTAACTATGGTAAAAAAAAAGTAAATTAAATGATATAACAATTCATACTATAAATTTACTTCATTAATGATCTCAAATTTGGAAGAAAAATAATAATTATATTTGTTATAAATAGATTTTAATCGTGTCTCGCAAGAAGAATGCATGCATGAATAGTAGTGCTATCTAAATCAGAAATTGACGGAGGCAGTTGACTTTATGAGTAACAAAATTCGAAGTAATTCTAATCATCTCAAGGATGAAGACTTTTATAATAATACTCTGCAAACAACAACAGAAAATATTTGCATAGTGAAGCGTGGATGGGTTCCATGATCACGTTTCGGCATGTATGATTACGAGCAACGCATGATCATGAAAGGCCGGTCTCATCATCGACTAGCATTCCTTTTTCTAAAAAATAAAAATAAAAATAAAATAAAAAACTATGCCTAAATCGCACTGAAGGAAGAAATTAAATTTAGTGAAGATGCTCTTGTTGTTGACATGCACGATTGACATATTAATTGTAATTAAAGGATGAAAAAAATAAACCACCGAGTTAGCTTGAAGTTACTTTAATCCTTAAAATAAAATAAATTTGGGGTCCATAATTGATCAAGCTTGGCAGTTTGAGGTTTTTTATTTGAGCAACTTCTGCCACCTTCACGAAAATTGAAGATTCATTTAAATAACTCGTTGCACCGTCCTGCAAAGTATCCTTTAATTATTCATCAACATTATGTGTGTATGTTTATTGAAAAAGGAAGGCTATAAAGCTTAAAGATAAGGGCTGAGAAATCTATGGCCATGGAACTCAAAAGGTTGTTTCTTAGTTTATACGTAATAAACATCATCCTGTTATTTGACAGTATAGTTAAAGTTGTTTTTAAAATATTTTTTAAAATTATTTTTGATATCAACACAAACGCGACCGAATTGTAGTTGATGTTAGGTAGGGAAGATTTAAATTGAATAATATTGGTAGGGTAAGATGATCTGGGCGAGTGTTATGGACAGATTAGTGGCTTTAATTAAAATAATTAAGGTCGTTATCTGCATCTGACTTTCAACGACATTGAACGTGAATTATGAGTTTGATCTCACTGCACTGCACTGGGATAATCCGACAAGTACTGTGGTAGACACTGATGTGGTCATGATCCAATAAAATATGGGCTTGCCACGTGATCCTTGTATCCTAGGTGCCATGCCGAGAATGAAATATTACATCATTATTTTATTCAGCTCCCTTTATTAAACATATACTAAAACCGCTTTTTCATTGAAGTGCTTTGTATTTTACAATCTGGTTAAAGAGTTATTTCAGAATGATAGAGATTTGGAACCATTCATTCCAGCATCATTTAGATTTTGTTGCGTTTAAATTTAAATCTTATTTAAGTGTAGGAGATGGGACAAAGGTCATGATCGTTGATATATAATGTTTTTCTGAATAAAAAATATTTTTACCATATTCTCAAATAGACACTTACAAAGTCGACTTACGATGAAATTTCTAAATATAATAATTATGAAGGTGCAGTCAAGTCTTCTTTATTTGCTTTTTTGTTTTGGTAAATTAGAGTATTTCAAGTTGATTTATACATTATTATTATTACTAGTGAATTCAAGTATATATTTTCACATCAATGTAAGAAGATTCTAATTTGATTTAATTGCCCTGAATTTGTCCAAAATATAATGTAATTGCTAAAAAAGAAGAAGCTTGAAGATAAAATTAAACAAAATATTGAACAATAAATGTAACTAAGGGTTAAAATGGAAAATTGAAAGATAAATACAAATACAAATATTTTAACTTGGGACACAAAGTACTCTTTAAAACTTTATTTTAATTAAGTAAAATGAAATAAAGATAGATTATAATAAATAAATAATGTTTGAATAAATTCATTATATCTTTCTTTAGCTAAAACTATGTTCTTTACTGCATATAAACTATACGTAATTACACTCAATATCCAAAAAACTGTTAACCATTTAAAATAAGTATAAGAAAAGTCTCTCTTTAATCAAAGCATATTTTCCTTATTAATGTGTTCTTTAAAATAAAAAACATAGATTGTATTATCAGAAAAGAATTAAACAAAAAATTATTATAACCTTTAAACCAAATCTTATTAAAAATTAATAAAATAATGAATTCATAATTTTACTCAAAAATGTAAAACAATATAACAATAATTAAGATGATAAAAATTATATAAAAAAATTGAAAAATAAATATTTCATCCATATTAAGAAAATCATCACATATAATTATTCAAAAATAAATTGTTGATATAACCATAAAAGATGTAATGTTATTTAAATATTTTTCAATTTAAATTATTTAAAAATTATGTAATCATAAAATGAAAAACTAGAAAAAATGGGCTGAACATGCGCATTCGTCCCATATAATAATTCAGGCGCGTGTGTTTCTTCTTCTTATAAGGTGGATGACACATCAATCGCATAGGTACACGACATGTCATCTATTTTTCATATTTGTTTGTATTTAAGGTGGCGTTAATGATCTGAGAATCGAGATCCAAGTTTTAAAATCCTAAAATCCTAGATACCAACCATGGGTGGTTTTCCACCTAGAAACATGAAAATCAAAATCTCATGAAACTTTATGATTTTGTGTCTAAAAAATAAATATGTCCAAATTAATCTAAGAACTCGAAATCAAATCAAATAAAAAAAAACTTATTGAGCTTCAATATATATTTTTTTACATTATGTGAAAACCACCTCCACTAAGTTCATTTCTCAAAAGATAAATCTATAAATACCACAATCTAACTTATTAGTGGTTGAAATCTGGTCGCCCTGGTGCTTTCTCTCTTTTTACCTCCTCTTGTTCTTGAGGGACTAACACTTAAAACATATGAAGTTTGGGACCTAAAAAAAAATAAAAACGTAAAAGGGATCAAATATAAGAAAATGGAATTGAGAGACTAAATCGTAGATTCATGCACGTTTTAAATCGTAAAAATAGGAATAAGATTATCCAATTTAAGCATTGTTCTTTAAATTTTGTTTGTACAATCACTAAATTTTCTTTCATATAAAATGAACATGTCCTTTATTCTCGAAACAATCTATGATGCATCGAGCCCAGAATAACATGGAATCCAAAAAGAAAGAAGAAATCATAGCCAATAGGAAAAAAACTTGTAAGAAAATAAAGTTGGATTGTAAACCCCCAATTAGAATCTCGGAATTAGTGAGACATAATATGAAATAAATAAGATAAAATATATTTTAAGATAAAAAAAATATATAAATAGACCCAAATGAAAAAAGAAGTAATATAGGAATAATAAGAAAAAAAATGAACCAAAAGTTATATTTTGAGTAGCTAAAGAAAGTGAAATTAAAAATAGTGTTTGGATGAATAAAAAAGATAAGAAAAATGGGAATTGAATGAGAATAAATAGAAATTAAAGGTCAAAGTTGCAAATAGTCTAAAATCAAATATATAAATACATGAATTGCTTTCTAGCCATTCATGGCTGGCCAAGTGAGGAAGAATTGGGAGGAGGGTTATGTATTTTTCAACTTGATTTTCACCTAGATTAACAAAATAAACAATAGAAAAGACAGAGTTAATTAATTAAAAGTTATTTAGAAGGATTTGACTAGAAACCAAAGATTTCTTGAGGCTTTTAGAGAGTGGATAATGATGGGTAAAAGGAAAAATTGAAAAAAGAGGAGAAAACTCATTTTTCTATGATTTCTATTTTTAATTTTTCTCGTGATTAAGTAGTAAGCAACCTTGTTTTATGTTTATTTTGAAATTTTTTTTTATGGGTTGATGAGTTGTGTGGATGAATTCTTAGGTAAACATTTAGATACATAAATTAGTGTAATGATTTAAAATATTGTATTTTAATCATGATTCTTGATATGAGAAATGATTGGATAATAGGTTTAAGACAAGAATTAGATGATGTTACCTGAATGATCAAACTAGAGCAATAATAATAATAATAATAAAATGATTAAGTAAGTACATTTGTATAATGAACAATGTTATGGATAATGATTTATGAGATTATGAATAGCAACTAGTAAGTCCAAATCGTTTTTTAATAATGTTAATGTTAATTTTACTTTTTATATCATTTTTATTTCTTATGGAATGAGAATCACATGTATTATCTCAATACTAAGTATATGACCCACGCTTCACTATAAAATGAATAAGAAAAAAACATGAGAAAAAATATGTATGTTCGATCGAAGCAAATGCATTTTAAATAAAAGGAAAAACCATAGTTAAATAATAAAAAAGAAAATAAATAATGGCAACTTGTGTTTACCCCATTAAACTTATGACTTGAGTCATTTGATCAGAAGTAACAAAATAAAAAAAAAAACATTGAAGCCTATTATTCAACCAATCAAATGTTAAAAAGTGAAACTAAGAAAAAAACATATAAAAGGATAAAAAATAGCAATTGTAAGTAAAAAAAGGCTTGATCCTGCCCATGTTACTCCATCAAATACACAGGTCAGTTTATGAGACCAGAATAACCGTATAAAAAACAAAAAGAACCACAAAGTTTTTTTTTTAAATATCAATGTCAAATTATGAGAAGTAAAAAAAAGTTCAAATGTTTTTTTATGTCAAACCATGATCCGAAGCACCAAATATTTAAAAACAATGAAAATCAATTCTCAACAAATTAAATATTAAATTATATATATAAAAAATAACATAAAACAATACCTGGAATTCGCAATGTCATGCATGAATTTCAAGAGAGGATAGAGAATAAAAAAAGAAAACCTCTATGGAGACAAACCATCCATCATAGACAAATATGCATCGTCTCTCGAAAAAAACATAGAGTGCAATCGATTGATAAAACTAAAAAAAATCTCTTATCATTCCGTAACATGGCACACACGTGCGAAAAATCAACAAACTTTCCACACATCTCATAGGTTTGGATTCTTATTGTTTTTGAAATTATTGTAAAAACAAATTTTTTCTTTACCCATTTGACATTGTAAAAAAATCAAAAGAAGAATACAAAAATACCCCCTAAAAAATATAAATAAATCTTGATATTGAGAGTGATTTAGTAAATTTGATGTAATTCTAATATTTAATATTTTTTTATTTTTGCAAAGACAAATACAACCCTCTACCCATTTGATTATAACTAGAAAAAAAATACAAAATAAAAAACTTTATTGATTTTGAAACGAAAATTATCGGGAAACAAAATGCAAAGTCTAAAAAAAATCCAAAGAAATCAGCTATCATTTTTTGTAACAGTAGTAAAGGTATTATAATGCTAAAAATAAAAGGATTTTTGTATCTTCCATCAAAACAAAAATAACAAAAGAATCATATGACAACAAATATATTAGCATTTTTGGTTGCTTTAATGAAAAGCAAAATCATAACATCACTTTTATAATCAACACTAATATCTCAATAGTGATATATGCCTGATTTGATGTTGCGTTTTAAAAGTATTTTTAAATTTTTTTAAAAAAATTTACTTTTATTTTTTATTTTAAATAAAAAAATTGATATTTTTAAATCATTTTCATATATTAATGTTAAAAATAATATCATAAAAAATATTATTTTAATACACTTCTAATAAAAATCAGCATCAATCACGCTTGGAGACATAAACATAGTGTTTTTCCATACGATATACATTTTGTTAAATATATTTTCTTATGTCCGCTTCATGGAATTGATGTCCCAATGCTTTTTACGTTTTAAATGAGTGGAGCCTCCTCCCATTTCATATCAACGTGCATTCTCATTATCTATAGTTGACCTTTTTAGCAGAATATTCATGTTTTATATTTAAAATTATTTTTTAAAATATTTTTTTGTTTAGAAATATTTTAAAATGATTTTTTTTTATTTTTTTAATATTAGCATATTAAAATAATTTAAAAATACAAAAAAACACTAATTTAAATAAAAAATTTTTAAAACAGTTCTTAAAAACGAAAAAGACTGTGAGAAAGTAGAATTATTCTCCAACCAAACTAGCTTTATCTGTTTCAGTTGAGTTGCAACAGATGCCATGATTTGACCCGAGCATTGTCCATGCATATTAATTGATGCTGTGTAGTCATTTCAACCGATCAGATAACAGGCCCCTTGCCTCCCTGGGCATCTCTCCACAGTTTTATGACTCCACTGCCCTAATTTAAGATATAATTTGTATTTTGCAAATAATATAAATAAGGTTTTCTCTTTTCTGTAATGCATTAATTGTGTGCATTAAAGAAAATAATGATTTGACTCGAAAATATTTTATATATATATATATATATATATTATAATCAAAGGTAGAAAGTAAATTCAAAAGTTTGTTCGGAAAGTAGAAAGTGGGGAGTGCTGTTTTCTTTAAAGGGAAAGGGATAGCAATAGGCAATAAGACCTCCACGCAAGAGATCAATGATGTGTCAAGACAAAAATGGTGTAGGTGGGCCCCCAGACAATAATCCGACATGCAGAGGACCCACTTCTGGAAGTCCGTTTTGGCCCTTTGGTTAGGTCCAATTTTATCATTTGCCTTTATACTCTCTCTTTTTTCCCGCCCCCCTCCCCCGATCATATGGGAATATGCATCATTTTGGTGAAAACCAATCAAAAATTAAATCAAATTCCAATAAAAATAAATATATAAATGACGCAAAGCACGTTCAGAACACAAATAGCATTTTGTAGAGCATTTTTTCCATCGTGAAAGATGACTTTTAAGTGTAATTACTTGTTTAGAATATCAAAAGAATATGGCGCGACAACTCCCACCAATAGAATGGTAGGTTTAAATGACATAAATCAAGCTCACCTCAAGCTTTTATTTTTGGATATTGTCACCATCTAATTCCAAATAAATATATTTTTGTTGAACTGTCAGACTCAAAACTTTGAGCTTCACTACAGATTCAATCCAAATAGATAAAAGGTTTGGTAGGCTTTCATATCCACCACTCTCGGACGAGGCACTCCGTCGAGTTCAAGTCCATATGAGTTCGAAAGTTGTGACCCTAATTGATCATGAGTTTAACCAACTACCAAATTCAATGTTTTTAGATTCAGCTATATACGAAGTCTAAGTGAACATAAGTATAACCAACTGGTAAATTTAATGACTGTTTGAGAGTGTAGTTGTTGTTGTTTTTGAAAATATTTTTTATTTAAAAATGCATCAAAATTATATTTTTTTTTAAATTTATTTTTGATATCAGCACAAGAAATAATTTAAAAATACCAAAAATATTTAATTTAAAATATAAAAATAAATAAAAATTCAATTTTTTCAAAAATATTATTGGAATGCCAAAAACCCTTCCATCTCATTGGGCTCATCTCTATGTCAAAACTAAATGGACATGTGTCTACCAAGTTGTGAGAATCATCATCGTGTAGGGAGAAGAATATCCTTGACATCAATATTTTATGTTAGAAGTCATAATTTTTGTGTAAGAGATATTTGTCACTTATTAATATTGTGTAATAATTATTTATTCCTCATTAATAAAATAATAAAAAAATAAGTCTCCAA
Organism: Salix arbutifolia; assembly: GCA_025169955.1. Classification (NCBI taxonomy): domain Eukaryota; kingdom Viridiplantae; phylum Streptophyta; class Magnoliopsida; order Malpighiales; family Salicaceae; genus Salix; species Salix arbutifolia. Next base: position 26,370,855 of record CM045917.1, on the reverse strand, counting down.
CTCCTTTGCTCCAGCAAAACGACAAGACTTAGAAGCTATGAATACCCCTAAATCACTCAACTAAATTATTCATAATTTTTATTCTCCATATGTCAACTTTTAAGAAATCCTATAAAATTTATTATGACAAAATAACAAACACTCATGTTTTTGGAATATAATGTTTAACATTTCATTTATTGAAAATTATTTTTTAAATTATTGATTTAATCATCTAATAGCCCATAAACCCTATAAAAAGATTGTTTTGCAAGTGTGGAAGCTGTCTATCACCTATCATCCATTTTTTAATATCTGAATAATAGAATATTAACATGAATATATAATTAACCATTATCTAAATACCAAAAAACCTAATTTCTAAGCATGTTAAATTTCTAATTTTCGAACATCATCATACCCCATACACATTCATCACCCACGTACGAAATATTGTTCATTGACTTCGTCTGCCCTTCTTTCCTTTTTTAAGATGTTGGACTTATTGAAACTCCGTTTAATTTTAAGTTATATAATAACTTCTGATACTATTTTCGACTGACTTTAACTAGGTTTGCAAAGTTAGGTATCACCACATCTATGGGTTCGTGTTCCTTAGCAGCTTCAATTAAAAAAACGAAGGTAGCGAGGTACAAGTTAGGATCACCTAGCTAGCTCTGTAAGTGGGACGTGTAGACAAATTCAAGGACAGGTCCAAGTGGCTAGTGGTCATGACCAGTGACAGCCTGCCACCTAAGTAAAATTCCAGGTAGGCTTTTGGCCAATTCCGACACCTGGTAGGGTTGACTTGGCAAGGTTCTACATTGACCAACCTGGTATTATGTGTTTTCATCATGAACCTTTCTTCTCTCTATACATACCTACATGTGGAAAACACACCATATAAGCTGTTGATGGCACGTAAACCACCCAATCGGAATCCATGGATCCAAATTAACTTCATTGACATATGAATCTCTTCTTCCATTAGTTCATTGATTTTATTTTATTTTTGTTCATATGGAAACAAGAAGAATAAGAATCATGCAATGGAGCGGAATTGCAAGGTTATTCATTAACCCTGAGGGATGTGATTCACTAATCAGATTCCAAAAGTTTGAGTCTCATATTAGTAAGGGTCACTGGAGGTCTTTAAGGGGTGTGGTATGATGACAAAAATCTTGCGATCTGCACAATAGATCTCGAGTTCGAGTCAAGATGTGTATTTCTCGTAAGAACTTGGAACAACCAGGATTTTACTCGTTTACTTGGACCCATAAAGTGCACTTTCTAGAGAAGTTTCCTCGTATAAAAAAAGAAGATCACTAGAGGTTTTAACTGGTCGTTACTTTCATGCTGGTAAAATTAATCGAGATATACATAAATTACACTTTACACCAGCGTTCCAAATAAAAAGAGATGAGCCTAGCTAGCTCTTAGAATGAATGGTGCTTATTACTTTGTATTCTAATTTGCTACTGACCGAAACGTGGGACAAATTGATGCTTGTTTTGCGACAAGGCATTAACTAGTGAGTCCTTCCTCCTTTGAATTCTCATTCTCAAGTAGTGTCAACAGATCATAATGATCTTTTTTGTCTAGAGAGAAAAAGAGACCCCCACTCTTGGTTTCAGATATCCAATCACCTCACCCTTTTATTTTGCCTCCATGTGCCTGATCTCCAACACAATCCTTTCGAATGGGCCATGGAGAGAGACCATTTCTCGACACCTGATCTCTCTCTCGCAAAAGAATCTTATCCTGCTTTGTCTCCCAGATCTTCCAGCAGTAGTTGAAGACTCAAGTTTTATGTTCTGCTACTCCATCATTAATGTTTTCATCTTCACAAGTCGTTGGATCTTCTCTCTGTATGTTCATCGGAGAATTATTATGCAATCCACACATGCTCAGCACTGAGAGGAATCCCACGGTGGAGCTGGCAGGAACGCATGCATGCACCCATTTTGTTTTCTTGAACCTCGTAGCCTTCCATTCAGGCAAAAGAAACGACAATTAATGGAGAGATTTAACGTTCCATGTAGCCCAAAGAAACAGCATTTGCTGGTAGATTAATTCCCACTAATTATACAAAAAATGGGTTCCTGCCAGGTTCGTTGGTCCAGGCAGTTAGCCAGTTTTTTCAGGTAATGTCGGTTGGTCAACGAGGTCAGCAAAACGGTAGCTTCAATTATTTTTGGGATAACTTGTCCATAACCACCGGAGACACTAACCTTCCATGCTTTCTATCTGAAAATATACCAGATATCTTGCTGTAGCTATAGATAGAGAAACGGCAGCTTTTCATCAAGAACCTCACAATTAACTAATCGAGAAAGACACGCATCCAGCAAAATATAATTTTTTTTTAAGATTTTGGCGGCTATGTATGAATATATATATCTATATATATATATCTATATATATATTCTTGTGTATCCTAATAAATTTTGTTTCATATGGGCACATGATGATGGTCGATTGCAACCAGAGACCATTTGCAATCAATATTTCATCGTCAAACCATGTTCAGACGAGACAATACAAAAGCTAAAGAAAGGAGAAAATATATTGGAGATTGAAGAATATTCCAAGATTCGTATCCCAACAACTACTAAGCGTTTCTGTTTAACGTACCCTAATTAAGATTAGCCTAATCTTGCCTTCCAAGTCTTCATTAGTTATAAAATACTGGGAGAAATAAATTATTAGTATTCTTAAACAAGAGCTTAATTTTCCTTTCTCCATTGACCAATGTCAACAAGTTCATTAAAGGGAAGAGAAATGAATAACAACAATCTTAATCAATAATTTCTTCTATTTCTTCTTTGTTTTTTTTTTAAAAAAATAAAATTGATCAAGATCATTATTGGCTGGCAAAACAAAACAAAACTGGAGCATGTGGCACCATGTGATCAATCACTACCTTACACATATAGAGTGCCCAAATGATGTGGTCCCTTGCACGTGTTACATGTGCCACGACCCCACAATAGTGACTAGCACTCGTGCCGAAGATGATCGTAAATCATTTTGTATTGTATTATAAATTTAACATAGTCTTATTAGCATATATAATCATTCTCCAACTTAAACATGGATCCTTAAACATTCTTCGTTAATTTCAATCGTCAAAGACGCGTATTTCACACACACACACACATCTATGCCTAGATTCAATCTCCATTCATTTTGAAATGAGGTAATACTTCAATGTATTTCAAATATTTATGTTGTTTAATGTTCCTTTCAGATATAAATATAGGTGTATAAAAGTGTATATGTCAGAGAATAATAGTATAATTTATATTTTGGAGTTTTATATAATAATTTAAATTCTTAAATGAGATTATTTCTTGACATGATATTAAAAACTTTGTTAACTAAGCGGTTACAAGTTTGAATCTCACTATTTTTATTCTATTTGTTAAAAATTAAGTGTAAAATAGTATGATTTTGTGCAAGTTTTAAGTTTTAAGGGTTTTTACTTAAAGATATGTGTTATATAATAATATAAATCATATATTGAAATCTCGCCTAACAATTTAAGTTTCTAAATAAGAAGATTTCTTGACGATGTGTGTATTGAAATTCTCCAAAAAAAAAAACATGAGTTATATAAGAACTTAATCTTGGAAAATTATAGGACCTTACTTATAATCAATCAAACTTGGTAAATTCCTACTCCATACATGTCGGCTGCGTTAATGATTGTTCATTTTAAAGTATAGTCACGAGACCTTCCCACTTCTCATGGATCACGGGCATCGATTATTTATCAAATCATATTAATTTAATTATCCGCCGCTAATTATGCCCAAACCAACCTCTCATTTAATCGTGCAAATGCAATTTATAAATATCTTCAGAGATCAATGCGGCATATAACTTCAGTCTTCAATTATTCTAAACATAATAATAAACGAGAAATGAAGTGAACATGTAGTTAATTAAATCAGAAATTCTGAATTACATCAGAGCAAAAAATCTGGTACATGTGGTGATCATATGATCTCTTCACATCCCATGAAATGACTGTATAAAAGTGTAGTTGAATTTGTTTTTAAGAGTATTTTTTATTTAAAAATATATTTTATAATGACATTTACATATGAAAATAAAAATAATATAAAAACATTAATTTTTTTAATTTTAAATGATAAATAAAAATATAAAAAAATCAATTTTTTTTTTAAAAAAACTTTTTGAAACCAACTCTTGAAGTGACCAGCCACGATCGACATGCACCCACTTGTACGCGTCAACAGATGATAAATAATAATGCAGAAAGAGAGTTGAAATGTAGAATAATTTTATCAGAAAAGAAGTGGTCGATTAATGGGCTAGCCTAGCTTTACGTAGCTACAGCTTTGACATGTCCCATGTATTGCACCACGTACGACTGAGCTAGCTAGCTAGCCCTAGTAATGTTGGAATCATGAAGTGAAAAGGTTGTGAAAATGTAACCCTCGTACAAAATACAAAACATAAAGAGAAACATCACATGTGTTTTTCTGCTTTCATCGCTGACCTGAAATATGTAGTTGATGAAGGTCAAGGGTTTTAGTGGGGGAAAACCCTCCCGACGCCAGTGTTTTGCTTACTTTATTCAAATCGATGTCTCGCAATACATCATCAGTCTACTTTTCGTAACCTAATTAAGTAGTAAGGAATAGTTATTAATTAAGCACACAAGTCTTGATCACAAAGTTGATAAGATAAATAAAGTAATTAATCCGATGATGAGTGAAGCAAAGGTAAGAAAAAAAAACAATAAAAGCTGTGGAAAGACGGTGCACTAGGAGAATATTATGTTTTTATTCCTCACCACATATTAAAAATTAAAAATCTGATCATATACAAGCTTGTCGCTATAATCAGTAGCTAAGAACATTATCTCTATCAATTCATCCATTAATTTTTAGTAGTGAATAGAACATTGTGCTCTTTTAGTGGCTCGGGGTCATTCATGGCATTAACGAGACCAATCCCACTAATAATATAATGCTATTCTTCATATGAAAGAGCATGACCACGATCGGATGTTGTATGCTCTGAATAATAAAACGACCTGTCTAATTAGTTGATGAAAAAGGAATCTGCACCTACAACATCAAAACACAAGGATTACTATTTAAAAACTACATACGTAATTGAAGCAACATTTTGAGCATTATTTTGTTGCGAGGAAGAGAAGAAGAAATCTTTCCGGAGGAGATATGCCATCAGAAATTGACCATAGAATAGAGAGGCGGTGCCATTGAATAGAGCATCTAATCATTACAGTATTTTCAGGATAGATATCCCACATGGGGCAGGACTCATTTAAGTACTTAGTTATTGCTGCAAATATTATGTTTTTTTAATGAGCCAAACTTCTACCTATATCTAATTGATTAATATGAAATGTTTTAAGCTTGATTTTGGTCCAGTGACAGGTTCCAGACCATGGATGTAGCCAGTTTTTCTACAAAGTTGAGGAATCCTCGCTCCCCTACAAAATTACTGCCTTGTTGCTGCTTGAAATCTATGGTTGGTCACCCGGTCCCCTCCATTTTCTTGCAATAAACTAATATTTCTCAGCAAGCAAACAAAGAATATTAACTTTTGAGTTTTATGGGGATCTTTATGAAGTTTTGGGAACCCCACATCCCCAGTAAACATCTTCCAACATTAACAACACATGAATATGCAGAATGTTTTTGGATGTCACGCAAAAAAGATGTATCTTTTTACTCATGCTTAAGAAAAAATCTGGCTTGCTGATTATTCATGGTAAACTTAATAACAATCATTTTGTGTTTAAAATCAAGGATAGGTCTGGTTTTTTCTCTAATGATTCACATAAAACTCTGCATAATTAAGTACTACACATTTCTTACATATATTTCAAATGCTCTTTCGAGAATCTATAACGGGGAGAGTATTTGTCGGATCTCTGAATCCATTACCAAGAATTCAGATACATCCTTAAGAAGAAGAAGAAGAAGAAGAAGAAATAACATAGTTATTGTTAGAGAATAATCCAAGCGTATGAGGTAGGAAAGTCTGTATGTTACTGTCAACTACTTTTACGCGGAACAAGTGATGATGATGATAAGTTTGGTAGCAATGGATCGATTTTTTTGCGCTTTTGCTGCGAGCACGAAGCAGAAAAATGTGGGATTCACTCGGTATGAATTAATATAGTGGAAAATAAAGATTAGATCATTAGATGGATAAAAACTGGAATTGGGATTGGCAGGCAAGGCGTGTGGGGTTTGTGAAAGGTGACCTAAGATTTTCTTTGTAAAGTTAGCGCCAGCACAAGAAAGAAAGAAAGCCACGTGTAGAGGTAGGTTACTCTTCGAAGAGGCAAGAACGCGGGGTTAGACGTGTTCCAAGGGACCAAGAAGCCATTAACGTACCTCTCCACCAACGCCCCAATCCTAACATTCCATCACCATTAACCCTCACCTCCATTAATAACACACTATTCTTCTTATAGAATAATATAAATTATTTGATGAAAAACAAACATAAATTAGTATAAGCTTGTGCAAGTTTCAAGTCCAAAAGCTTTCACTTAAGAAAGTGTGTTAGAGAATAATATAAATTATATTCTGAATCTTACCTAACAACTTGACTTTTTAAATGATATGATTTCTTGACGATTCTTCCATAATGGTCTTCTAGCAAGAAAAATGAATTTCTTTTCTTTTTATTGTATCATCATCTCTCTATTGGATTTATTGGATTGACCATACTGTTTTTTTTTTCTTTTTTCACATGTAATTGATTTCTCTAGGAGTGAGAAACCCTTTTCCCATGTCTTAATTTATTGTCTCACTTGATACTTGTTGTGAGCTTCTAGATATGAAATAAAAATAATAATACATGTAAAAAGAGTCCAATAGAAAAAACTATTTAGAGAAACTAAATTAATAATGACTCTTTAAATAGTATAAATATAGTATTTTTTATATTTGCACTCCAATGTAAAAAGCTATTTATAGAAGTTAATTCTATTATAATATATATGATATTAATATAACTATTTATTAATAATAAATAACCAATAAAAGTACAATCAAAACCACTTTTTAGTATAGAAATATATTAAACAATTTTTTAGCTTTTTTAATCATATATATAGAATACTTTTTCACTTTAGAAATACTATTTTAACTCTTTAATATATTTTTTCCTTTAAAACTAAAGAACAAAAACTAAATGTTTTTGTCTTTTCTCTTTAACTTTTATTTTAGTTTTCCTATTGATATTGTTCTTATGATGGAGAACTATAGTGAAAAGAGGGTGGTCGTGTCAAAGTCTTGAGCAGCTATGCCCCGCAACCCCCACACGGCCACACCTCGTTAAATATCGTTTCGTCAAACCCTCCCTCGCGTTGAGTTCTCCTTCTACTATTTTACATAACACGTGTGACCTCTAACAAGTTTGCGGTGCTTCTCCTCTCCCTCTATATATACCGCTCTTCGTTGCCCTCTCTCCTCAGATCACTCGCGCTCCCTCCCTCCCTTCTTGCTCTCCCTTCCACAACTTCTTCTTCTTCCTTGAACCAAACCAGCAAAGCAAAGATTGCCCCTCTTTCTTAAATCAGAGCTATAGCTCAAGCAACTTGGCCAAGATAGAGAAGCATGGCTTCAACAGCAGTCGCTGCAACCTTGGGCTCCTCCTCATCTTCTTCTTCTTTAAACAGGCCTTGTAGAAAGTCCAATGTCAACAGCTGCTCCCTCCGAACTCCTTCCATTCTCCATTTCAGAAAGCAATCCGCTACGTACACACCATCTACCACTATCTCCAATCCCACCACCAGACAACCAGAACAAAACACCCCCTCTCCTGCGGTGGTTGTGCCCCAAAAACAACAACAACAACAAAAGCAGCAGCCGCAAAAGCAATGGAATTTCTTGCAAAGAAAAGCAGCTATGGCTTTGGATGCTGTTGAAGCTGCCTTGGTTTCGCATGAACGTCAGCACTCTTTGCCCAAAACTGCTGACCCCAAAGTTCAAATCTCCGGCAACTTCGCTCCGGTACCGGAACAACCTGTCGTTCACAATTTACCGGTCACCGGGGAAATCCCAGATAGCATTCAAGGTGTTTATCTAAGAAACGGAGCCAATCCACTCCACGAGCCAGTAGCTGGTCACCATTTTTTCGATGGTGATGGCATGGTTCATGCTGTTCAATTCAAAAAGGGCTCAGTCAGCTATTCTAGCAGGTTCACTGAGACTAATAGGCTAATTCAGGAACGTAATTTGGGACGTCCTTTATTCCCAAAAGCCATAGGTGAGCTACATGGTCATTCAGGCATAGCTAGACTCTTGCTTTTTTATGCCCGTGGAGCCTGTGGTATTGTTGATCCTAGCCATGGAACTGGTGTTGCAAACGCTGGTCTTGTTTACTTTGATGGTCACTTACTTGCAATGTCTGAAGATGATTTGCCTTACCATGTTCGCGTACTGCCCTCTGGTGACCTTAAGACAGTTGGTCGTTATGATTTTGATGGTCAGCTTAAGACAACAATGATTGCTCATCCAAAAGTTGATCCAGTTTCAGGTGAATTGTTTGCACTTAGTTATGATGTTGTTCAAAAGCCTTACCTCAAGTACTTCAGAGTCTCCCCGGATGGAAAAAAGTCACCCGATGTAGAAATCTCACTTGATCAGCCTACTATGATGCATGATTTTGCAATCACAGAGAGGTTTGTTGTGGTTCCTGATCAACAAGTTGTGTTCAAATTGCCTGAAATGATTCGGGGAGGGTCTCCGGTGATTTATGACAAGAATAAGATGGCAAGGTTTGGGATTTTGGACAAGAATGCCGCCGATGCTTCCAACATGAGGTGGATTGAAACACCTGACTGCTTCTGTTTCCATCTTTGGAACGCTTGGGAGGAGCCTGAGACTGATGAGGTTGTTGTGATTGGATCATGTATGACCCCACCTGACTCCATTTTCAATGAATGTGATGAGAGTTTGAAAAGTGTGTTATCAGAAATTAGGCTCAATTTGAAGACTGGCAAGTCAACTCGCCGTCCAATCATGTCTGAAGCTGATCAGGTCAATTTAGAAGCTGGAATGGTGAACCGGAACCTGCTCGGTCGAAAGACCCAGTTCGCCTACTTAGCGCTTGCTGAGCCATGGCCTAAAGTTTCAGGTTTTGCCAAAGTAGACCTCTCAACCGGGGAGGTACACAAGCACACTTACGGAGACCAGAAATTTGGCGGAGAGCCCTTGTTTCTCCCACGCGACCCCAATTCGGAGAGGGAAGACGACGGGTACATTGTAGCTTTCGTGCATGATGAGAAGGAGTGGAAATCGGAGCTACAAATTGTGAATGCCATGAATTTAAAGTTAGAAGCCACAGTTAAGATTCCATCTAGAGTTCCATATGGTTTTCATGGCACATTTATTGGTGCCAAGGATTTGGAGAGGCAGGCCTAGCTGAGATGGTACAGCCTGGTGGTGTCTTGTATCTGGTTTTTTGTTAGCAGATCAGAGAGAGGAGATTTTTCCAGAGGGATTCCTGCAGATAAGTCCCCGGAATCTCCTCCTCTATACAGTATCATCAAAAACCCTGTTGCTGGGTTATGTTTCAGTTTTTTTTATTTTTTTTATGGTTATTTTAGAGTGAGAGGTTTTAAGGGACCAGCTTGTAGCTTTTGGGTGTAGGTAGATTTGGAGCTCAGCTGGTCGTCTTTTTATTCTTTCACTTTATTATTTACATGGAAAAAAAAAGTATTATTATGTATTTACAACAGCATATGTATCGAATCTCCTCCCCCCCTGTCACTGTAGATCTCTGTTCTCTCTGTTTCATTTTCTTCCCACTTGTAAATTCTGCAGTTGATGTATCCAATATAAACCAGTTTCAATCAATCTTTCTATTCATATTTCCACTCCAAAACCCAATATGAGTTACCTTTTTAAGCTGGCTAACTGACGTGCTGATAGAAATTATCGTTATCTGGTGATTCCCCTTATAAAATGAACCAATGGCAGTCCAAGGCAAGACAGATTTCTGAAGCATTCAAATATCGAATGAGTTTCAAAAAGATATTTGGCCTAAGTTAGGTGGATAGATGACAGTTGGTCAATTTAAAAATAAATAAATGGTTCATGACGAAACGTGTTAACTCGCTAAGAAATTTGTGAGTGACCTAGTGGATTGATCCCAAAAGCCATCAACTTTGTGAAATAGTGATGTGTTTTTCTTGATTACTCTTCTAGTTTCAATTATGCCACCAATAGAAAAGTGTTCGTCAAAGTTCTGATATCATTTTAAAGAATTATCTTATCTAAAAATTTAAACTGTTAAGTAAGATCGCAGACGATAGTTTATATTATTATCTATCAGATAGCGGCAACCTGTTATTGGCTGAGTCGTGATCGTTAGGTTCATCCATCTCCCAATCACAGGAGGGAACATCATGGTACCCAGCAAATGGGAATACACTACCAATCCTACCCTTTCCACGTAAGTATCAATGAGTGAGATTTTGAAGTGGGCTTGCAATGGTGATATGACTCATTAACAGTCCAGTCTCAACTTGGAGAGAGATGGATAAAGTATTTTAAGTCAACTTTGCATAGCTTCCCTGTGAAGTTTCCATTATGCAAATTGCTGTGCAAGCAATGATGTTGCTGGAAAATCTGAGCCAAATATCGTCTGCAATTGCAGCACAATGATCTAAAACACGAAGATTGCGCTCAAATTAATGTTTCGGTGATACGCCTGGGATTAATTCTATGCGAGGAACTAGCAGCTAAGTGATCTATTTTTTAGAACAAGACTAATAATATATATGTATTTTGATACTTTCGCTACCGCCACATGATCAAATTTTGAATCTAATGACCTCAAGATCTTCTCCATCACACGAAACATCATCATTACTCTTTTGGTTCAACTTCTCAAAATCTCAAGAGTTCCCCATTCTACTTTTGAAATTGTCTCATTACTTTATTGCTTCTTCTCTTGCTAATTTTGGTTCATTGTATCCTTCTTCAACTAATTCCCATAATTCTTGTGATCTCAACAATGCCTTGTATTGAATGCAACATAAATCATAGTTCTGTTTTGTAAAGCCAGGAATATGAATTTGAGTACTATTATTGCTAGGACCCACGGCTACTCTCAAGCTTTGATACCAAATTTGTTAGAAATATCACTGATCAGAAACAACAATGGAGAAATGGAATGGCACTCATAAAGAGCTTCTGCTAACATATTTTTAGTGGAATACAAGAAGTTGAATACTAGTACTCTTACACTTTTATTATCAGAATTTCAAACATCTATATAGACATTTAAGAATGTCTTTTACAACCTTCAGAGAACTTAAATGAACATTTGACTCATTAAACTAACACTGATTCCATAAGGGTCCAATCGACACAACGTTTCAATCGCAGAAAGAAAGGTTTCTCATCCTGTTCTTGGCCGCTACACGAAGCCAAGGAGTGCTGGCTTCTCTGGCCATTCTGAGTCTGGACAGTGCTTTTCCATTGAGGATCAGTGTGTACGATAAGTGTCTTTTCCATTTTGGTTGGGAATAATTCAAATTTCATCCATATTGTGTTTCTATTGAGAATGAAATCAAACAGCGCTAAGCCAATGAGGACTAGCTTGTCAAACTCCAAGCCCTGCTGTCTCTTTCTGCTACTTGCACGGCGTATTCTGTGTATTAATAATGTTCAGCATGAGGTCAACTTGCATCGACAAAAATTATCTCCTCCCAAACAAACATCTAAAACTTTTCAAACCTCACGTAATTGGCCATCGAATGGTGGCAAACTAGCAAGATGACAAGATTAAACCCCTCACGATCTTCGTGCTTTATTGTTTAGTTGCCAAATGAGCTGCTCCACATGAAAATATCTTGCCAATATTTTAGTGATCAGGTTTCTATAATGGGATAGTTGACGTTATGAGTTGCCGATTCTCAACAAGTATTTGGAAAGCATGTTCCCCTCATTGTGGCCACACAACTTGTGGGTTTCGAGAAGTTCAGCAATCAAATAGTGAAAGAGCTGGTGTGGAACACTGAAAACTACAGATTTTCTTCTATGCGTCATATTTCAAATGAATTTGTAAATGTCAAGTAACCATCTCACCAGGTAAGGTCCAAAATATGTTATATTATTCTCTAACAAACCCCCTTAAGTGAAAGTTCTTTGGGCTTGAAATTTGCACAAACCCACATAACCTTGTGCTTGATTTTTATCAAATAGAATAAAGGTGGTGAGATTCGAACTCGTAATCGCTGGGTCAAAAAAGTTCTGATACCATGTTAAAAAATCATCTCACCTAAAAATTTAAGCTTTCAGTGAGGCCAAAATATGTTATATTATTCTCTAATAGTAAATGCAATCAAATAATCTTTTGCTTGCACTGCTGCTGGTGGACACCGATCACCAAGTTGCTGGAAGATGTGAGTCTGTGCTGGCTGCAACTTGTGTCATTTGACATTTCGTTCGAGGATTAGAGGGCCCTTTTCTGCCAGAAATTTCGCCTGTGATTCATATTCCTGAAGCTGTCGGATTTCTAAAGCGAGGAATAGAAAATTATGGAAAATTTATCAACTCTCACCATGAAACCTATCGTTTTAGATATTCATTATGCGATTTCTGTGCCCATTATAGGAGACACCAAGTGGTTCTTTATAACTAAAATATCGTTTTAGACATTAATTATATTTTACTTTATATTTTCTAAAATATGTTTTAATCAAGTAATACTTAATTAAATCATTCCAATTTAATTTTTAGCTTTTAGTTCATTAGGTTCCTAATATATTTACACAAATATAAATTATGATTCCAATTAAATAAAAAAATTAATTTATTATCAATTAAACAATTAATGAATTTATATTTAAAGATTATGTATATTATGTAGCAAGTGTCATGATCTCCTAAATATTAAAAAAGTCATTAGAGGTTTAACTTAATCTTTCAGTAATATGTTTCTCAGTGTAATTAGTATCATTTCATCAATAATATTATGATATAACATTAAAACATGAAATATATTTGTCATATTAAATCATGTTTGTTCTTTACATAATAGTTATTTATTATTTGAATTAGATATGAAACTCTTTTCTATAGTTGAAAATATATAGAATATTGTCTCCAATTCACTTAGGATGATAAATCCTCTCTTGATCACCAAAGTATCTTCATATAGTTCTTATTATACTCAATGTCATTCTCTTCCTTACCTCGATTAATATAACATGTAACATGATCAAAACAAAACATTCTTTATATAATTTAGTGATCTTAAGTCTAGTGATCACTTACACAACAATCATGTGAGTCTTTCCATGTTTATAAGTGATTTCTTCATATGAAATTTTCATATACATCAGTTCAATATATATGTCTTATACATATTAGTTCTAGATATTTCTTATTTCTTTTCATAAATAGAAAAACATAATATGTATCAATTTTTATGGATCTAATACATGTCCAATATTTGAGAGAGCAATGACCAGAAATATTTCAAAAATAATGTTTTGATGCAATAAGAATTTCATAATTATAACTTGATAGTTTTCTTTGTAAAATATTTTTGTTTCATGAACATTATCTTTACTCTAGATTCATAACTCAAATATTAGATCCATTAATCTAATATTGTATAGATATTACATGAAAATAATAATATCACATGAAACCAACTGATTGATTATAAGACAAATTAAACTAACATAAATTAGCAATTTTTTTAATCAATCTTAATCTACATAGTATTACATTGATAAATTAATTTTATTTTTTTTACAAAAAAAACTTAGAAACAAGCCATAAGGGTTTATATTATTTTTACAAAAAATTAATAAAATAATGTTCAGAGAAAACAAAAACAGGATTAGGTTAAAGAAATTTAAAGGGAAAAGAAAGAAAGAAGAACATAATTAGGTTAAAGAAAGAAAACCTTGTCATTGACGAAGTTGAAATACAACTTTTGATGCATCTGTCGCTCGTAAGGGTACAAAAAAATCCTAACCTTTATCACATTTGCCGCTGAATGAATGTCGTCCATTGCTTTTTGGTGGTTGCACATATCAATTGAAAGAATGACACATTTTGTCCGTTAGTTAACTAATATTTTGTCCTAGATTTCTCTTAGATATTATATGTTTTGATCTTGGAGAGATTAAGTATTTGTTTATGGATGATTATTATAATTATAATGGAATTTCTATAATTTGGAGATAGTTTATTCTTTCGAATTTAAATTTTTATTTTATTTCATATCATTTTGATTTGTCCATATTATAAAACATATTGATGAAGTATTTTTTTTTTAAAATCACTATTATAATATCAAATAAATTCTTAATATTGATTTTGATTTTGTTAGTGTTTGGATTCAAATTTAAAAACATTTTTTATCAAAATTAAAAGGGATATTGTGAAAGAGCAATTTAACATAAATACAATTATAGATAATTAATATAGTTAGTATGATAATTACCCTATTGAAACCAAAAACAATTGCAAGGATGTATATATAGTAGATATATGACACAACACATAAACAGTCAAAGACAAACAAAGTTGAATCAATAATCTATCTTAATTGTTTTGTGCGGTGTGTGTATCGACTCGTATTAAAAGTTTAACTAATCCCTTGAACTTTATTAATTATTTCAAATTTGGTGAAATTGACTTTTAAACTTAAGCTTCTTCTATTAATTCCTTAATTAAGTTCATTAAACTCATTAAAAGTTTGATTAAGCTCCTAATCTTAATTATCTTTTCAATTTTAGTCAAATTCACATTCAAACATAATTTTTCTCTATTTAAGTCCTTCACCCTACATCATCAACAATATCCTAATCTAATTATTCGTTAGTCATTATGACATGTTGTGGCTCAAAAGTTTATAAATTTGTGTACCGAAAAAAAAAAGATTTTGAGTTTATGATCTTTTAAAGCTTTTTTAATATTTATATATTAAATATGAATAGGAGCAAATTCTTATATATATTAAATATGACCTAGACCATTTGATTAGGAGCTCCAAACACACAAAAAAAAAATGAAGCCTAATTTTTAATAAATTATATCTCAAAGGATAAGATTGAAAAAATAATTACACAAAAAGATCCAAAAAAAATAGCAATTGAAAAAATGACAAATTAAGTTTTTTTATCAAATGATGAAATTTAAAACAGGAAAAAGTTTACAAAAGGGACAAATAAAATTAATAAATAAAAAAGAATCATGACCAAAGTTAAAAATAAAAAATAAATAAATTTATACTGAAGAACAAAATAAAAAACAAAACATCGAACACGTATAAAATGGCTAGTGAAAAAAGAAAAGAAAAAAAAAAACAATTAAATCATGCAACTAAAGGGCTACAGTAAATTTTTAAATGGCTAAAGCGCAAATTCAATGGAGGAGATAGAAAAGGAATAAGAAAAAAGAAAAGTATTGTCAAGGAATCTATCAAGAAAAGACCAGCATGCATCATCGGTCACCATGATGTGAGTTTTAGTGCCTGTTTGGTAGTGAGATTACGGTAGCTTTTCAAAGTGCTTATCGTGCCGAAATACATCAAAATGATATTTTTTTTATTTTTTAAAAATCATTTTTGAAATCAGCACATCAAAATGATCTAAAAACACCAAACCGCCGGTCTTTAAAATGTAAAAAAAAAAAATTCAAATTTTGGCCAAAAGCAGTTCCAATCGCACCGGCATTGGAACGATGAACGCATTAAGTAATTGTAGTTATTTATTAAAGGTTTTTAAAAAAATGTAATAAAATAAGTTTTTTTTAATATTATTTTTTATATAAATAATTTAAAAACACAAAAAAAATTAATTTAAAATAAAAAATCAATTCTTTTTTCAAAAAAATCTTTTAAAATACATAACTAAGTCATGCAACTTATGTCAGCAAAAAGTTTTATGAAGGTACACAAAAGCAAGCAATTGGATCATTACACCTAGGTTGTAGGCAGGTATATTTTTGCTCTTTATGATATACAAATAATTTTATTATGCAAAGCAAATTAAAAAAGATAACAAAAAAGAAGTAATTTATTATTACAATTAACGGTAAATCAAAGCATATATTATAGATTTTTGTAATAATGTCTTGAAGAACACTAATATTAAGATTCATTAATTATACAGCTAATTAATGACCAGGTTCTCATCATAATTGCCAGAGTCCATTAGTGAACTAATCCCATGTAGTCGTATCTATTTATTCACCGTGAGTTCATTTCATTATGTAGAAACCCAATTGAAATCGTAGATTATATTTTGAGTTCAGTTTCATTACCTTGCATTTAATCCTAAAATTAAAAGAGGGAATCTCAGGTTGGGGTTCAAATTCAAATATAAAAACCTCTTTGCGTGACTAATAATAATAATAATAATAATAATAATAATAGGGCAGAGGGGACAGGTTAATGAGAAAGAAAGGAGGAACACATATTGGTTTTGGTTCAGGTTTAGGTGTGAAATGAAGGACCAGATTCCAAAAGTTGTAGGCGAAATTACAGAGAAATTAATTAGACAGCAAGCTTTATTTTGTTTTTTGTACTATCGAAGTGCTTTACCCAAAGCCTGAAGCACCGGCCTCTTTGACCCCAGAATCACAAAATCATTGATTCTATCGTGTTTGTAACGTTTTCTACTGTTTTTGCTTATTTTGTGGAGGCTGGGACATTCAGGATTCCTGTGGTTGATTGTGAATTGATAAAATTATATATTTAAAATGTTTGTGTTTATTTAAATTAAATTATGGAATAGGCAAATTAGATATATTTTTAGTTAATAGGTAGGTTATTATGTTAAATAATCAATGTTTTTTTGTTGTTGTTGATTGTAAACCATAAATATTATGGATTGGTTGGTGTTGATTTAGGTTAAATTATAAATTACACCAAATTACATATCAAATATTAATACCTGCTATAAAATACATATATTAAATAGGTAGTTTTGTTATGATAGCAAGATTTGATGAATGGAAGTGTTTCTCTATTAATTTGATGAATGTAGGTGTTCCCTGATGAATTTAGGAATTGTTAATAATTGACGCACTTTGATTAGCCCAAATATAATTAATAATTTAGACTTGTATTTTGTTGTCTTGTTTGGCAGCATGTCTGATAATTTAGAAATTTTATGCTTACATGATGGTATCACTGTCAATATTAACAATGATATTATTTATAATGGAGGTATCCATGAATTCCTAACTATTACATTAGATATATCCCTTAACAAGTTATTAAAGATGTTATGCGATTGACTTGACTATAATGTATTTGAAATAGTAGTTAAAATTACTTGAATGATGTTGTGAATAAGGTGTTAGTGTACCAATTTGTAGTGATGGGAGTGTGCATTTAATGTTAAGGTTTGTGAGGATTAATGAGATTAATATGTTGGAGCCTACTTGAATAGTAGACCTAAACAAGGAAACTCTTTTAGAATGGAGTTGATCTAGTTTTCAAGTAACTCTTAGAGAGCCACACAGGCATTATAAGTAATTGGTTCATTTAGGTTAGGTGGTAATTCTAGCAAACAAGAGTTAATGTAGGAAATTATAAATGTGAAACCTCAATTAGATATGACATTTGCTTCGTATTGCCATAGAAAATCTAAACCAAGTGATGACAAAGATAAGCGCTACATTGATAGATCTATGGTTTATAGGGGAAGATGAGGATGATAGGGAAGATAGGGATGGTGAGTTAGTTGACTCTGTTAATCAATGCATGACTCCTTTTGCTCCTAAATCTAAGGTTATTAGTGTAGATGACTAATCAACTTCAATTATTGTTTATAATTTACTACATGCTCAATTATATTGCAAATGATAATAATTCTTTTATAGAGAACCTCAAGATAGACATGGTTCAAATTAAAAGAGGTTTAATTTCTTCTTAGAGCGCCAACAAGCTTGGCCACCTTGTTTCTAAATCAATGTTATATATGAAGGATCAACATCATTTCGATGATATTTGGAACGAAGAGGTCAAATAAATATTTTAATTAAAGTTATTAATTTTTATAATTTTGGTTGATGATTAACTAAATTGTTTGATTATAAGCCTAGTGATCCAATGACATCTAGACAACATGCATTGATGGAGTTGCATAAACATGTGTGTCCATTTGTTATGATTTTTATGAGATAAGTCAGTTGTGTCACACACATCTTAATCATGCATCAATTACAATATTGGTTGAGAAATAAAGGCACGAAACGTACACCTTCAATCTATGTGTTCGTGAGATGACACCAACACTCCAAAATGTGGTGATGTTAACTAGTTTTTTGATATATAAGACACATCTGATCATTCATGGAGGCTCAATTGATAGAAACACTTTATATGATCATATATAAGGATAGGAACCTCTCGCTAGTACTTATAGGGACAATTGCATCAAGTTGATATGGTTGGATACTAATTTTAATACCATTTCATCATATACATCAACACACCAACTAATTATGTATGCTTAGGCATACATATTATAAATGTTTGAATGTCTTATTTTCACAAGTATTGTTAGCAATACATTTCCATTGTACTTTCTAACACTACATGATGATTTTTAGAACATTCTAAATTAAAGTTGGGAAGTGTCATACTTGCATATCTATATCAGCAGTTATGCAAAGTATGTTTAAAAACAAGAAGTTAAATTATCGAGTGTCTTTCATGTTTTTAGGTATATATATTTTAATTTTTTTAATTATTAGAATTAATGGAATTTTAAATATTAACTTATAATCCTCAATATTAGTTAATATAGATCTGGTCATAGAAGCATATTCATATCAGGTCTGTAGATGTTTGACATTGTTACTGAGAAGTCACTCTCAATTGGTTCTAGATAATAATAAAATATAGCTAATTATAGTCAACATGTTATTCATATAAATTGAATGTAAGAAAATGTACTAACTTTATGGCTTATTTTGGAAAATAGTATAGTGCTTGAAATTTCACAATAAATCTTTTCGTGTTCATGAGCTTTACCGGGATAGGTTGGATGCATAACTACCACATCAAGTATATTTACAAATGCATTTAATTTTTTGTTATATGAACGTTAATTATTTAGTTTCAATTGATTGTTTAAGTTAAGTTTCTTAAATGTTAATTGTTTAGTTTTGATTAATTATTTTGTTATAAGTTTAGTAATATGAATGTCATATTCGAAAGACTTTATACTTTCAATTTTGAATATATGTCATTAGAGACCTGACATTTGGTTAGCATAGGTTTCATTTCATTATTTTAATATTGTTCAAATGCATTAGCAGAATATGATATTTCTTATCGTAGGAGTATGGGGGATGTTGGCTCATCCATGAGCGACCTAAGTTCATCCACGAGGTAGAATGATTTTGGTTCTTCTCACACCTATATGGATATTTCAAGCTCTTCCTCAAGTTCAGTGATACTCCAAACCCGTACATGAGTGTCTCAAGTCCTTCTACAAGTTGAGGATATTATTAGATATAGTTACATGTTATTATATATATGAGAATTATGAATATATGTGTAGTTAGTTTAATTTTTAATAAAATTTTATGTTTTGTTAATCATTAATTTACACTTTTTACTTACGATTGAATATGTTATGTGATGCTTATATGAATTGTATTTTGATGCTCGAAAATTGGTTATTTGTGATTATTTGAATTTCTTTTTTTTTTTGCAAAAGAGTTGATAGCATAATAGACCTATTATAAGAGCCGTAGATGTCAATTGCGACTCTTTCAACTGTGCTACATTCCTTTTTTTTTATCTATTTTATTTTACAGAAAAGAAATTAATTTGCTCACTTATCAAGACACTCTTTACCAACTAGTCTAAATATTTGATTGTAGCTAGAATTTAATTTACTTATATATATATATATATATATATATATATATATATATATATATATATATACACACACACCAATTTATTATTTATTTTCCCCTATATTAAATAATGTTTTCGAATATAATTAGTTCAATCCCGGCCTGGTGATATCAGTAGGAGATTAAAGGATATATATGAAGAAAATTGGGATTTTTTGTGGTGTAAAAGCTGCTATGTATTACCATCATTAAGAAGACAAAGATTCTTGACTGTTACGTTTTAAAGCTCCAAAAATGCCTTTCAGGATCATTAAAGCTTTTTCCAGCATACTGACATGGCATTGCATAAAATATCTCCCTCGTTAAACTGTTGGATTATTATAAGCATGAAATTGGAATCAATATGAACAAGATGCTTAATAAATTGAGTAGTGATGGCTTATCAGCCCCGGCCCCGTGCAGGATTTCAGCACCATGGCTTTACTGCATAATATTTGGTCACTGGCAGCTGCTTAAGCATGCAGAAGGTTTGATCTTTAAATGTTTTAACCACAGACAAGAAATGCGTCACTGCTAGCAATCTGTGTCAAAAGTGGAAAATTTTCTGAGCTCTTTATAACTCCAAGTTTACGTTTTGAGGCCTGAAATTTCCAGAACTCCTGATAAGTAATTTAAGTTTCGTGGAAGCTTAACGTTTTTTCCACACAAATTGTTGGAGCTGCACGCATTCCTTTGACCATTACTATTGGAATTTAATTGGTGCGTGAAGATATTATCATGGCCTAAATTGAAACTTGCTACGTGGAGGCCATAGGTCACGTATGCTTCCATCACTGTCAACATCAACAATGGAGAAATTTCTAGAGCCGGGCAATGCCTCCAGCACCAAATTTCTATGCCTGGACATGGAAACACGCAGGCATTAGCTTTCCACAGAAAATAGGCACGCGATTGGCAAGCTAAGTCATGGTCTAGAACTTTCCAATCTTTTTTATTCAAGAACAGAACAAAACCTCAGTCAAAATGTCATGTCCGAGAAGAAAGGTTTAGGTCATGATTGGAATTCAAAATGTTTGAATTTTAAAACCCTATGAAGCCCGTGCATTCGTGGGATATGTTGCAGCCACATACTTGAGTGAAGCTTCCATGTCAAGGAAATACCTCAGAATTGGAAGCACATGTGGAACTTTTTTGATAAACAAATGTGTGGCTAAATATATAGGTAACTATAGCAAAATATGTGTGGTTCAAGACAGTTTTGCCAGAGATGAAGACAGAAATTAAGATGCAAATGCCAGCTGAGAATGAATTGTATAACATGCGTCGATTTTCTTATACATAAAACAATATGTCGTCAAAGTTCATGAAGAGATAGAGATTCCACCCACAGGTCGCATGCTGGATTTCAGCTGTTAAAGTCGAGTGGCTGGATTTGATTAAGATTAACATGGGCTAAAAAAATTGTTTGGCTTTCATGGCACAAGCTAGCAAAGATCATAAACAAATTTGTTTCAAACTTTAGCCGCTGACAGCCTTAGATAAACCATGTTACTTCAGCTATAATGTTTACTTGGAAACAGCAGGCAATCAGGAATCTTTCAAGTGTTTAAAATCCAGGCTGATAACATCTGAATGAGAAATTGATGGTCCATGGCCGTAAAAATTAGGTGAGGTGCTGTTTACACCCACAATTACTGATTCCACATTGGACCACGAGGTCACCTAAGACTTTTCTATACAGGCTCCTTGTCGTCGACACGAAGGATTAGATACTGCATGCCGATTGGAGTTGGACTGGACAGATGGACAAGCCAATAATGAGCTGCTTTTCGCCGAAAGTTCTTAAAGCTCCAAATTCTCTGGTCCCTTTGCAGTAATGGTGACATGAATGTTTTTTGCATATTTTGAAAGAACTTTTCTGGGGTTTTTTAATAAAAAATATCTCCATATATACGCATCCTCATCGTCATTTCACTGCATTGCCAGTGAGATTAAAACAGCATGCAAAGATAGAGGTCTCATACATTGCATTATATTTGGATTCGTATCATATGATGATGGTGATTCGACGTGGCGATTCGAATACCAGAAGTGATTAACCAACAGTACAAGCTAGCACATACGAAGCTATAATATAATAATGAAGCAGCGGACAAGGATAGCAAACCAGATATGCTGCCTGGAGAAGGAAGATACGAGAGATCCCGGCGCTCTTTAACGTAGACCAAGACGTCTAGCAACTAGTAACATGGCATATTTGGCAGACAAATACATCTCCAAGTATCTAATGCCAGCCATGCAGTGTTTTTTACTCGGTCAAGATTAGACTACACCAGATCGGTGTGCATATATTGTTTTATGACCGACCAAGGATGAGTAAAGGGAAATCGACCGTGTCTTGCAAGTATTATTTAGTGCTTAATTACAACAAGAGAACAAAGTGCTGGTAGATATGCAATCCATGCACGTGCGTGGGGTTTTACTTGTATTGGCTGTCAGGCATCAGCATTTATTGGTCAATTTGCAGCCAAAGAGAATCGAAGTCATGCTTGGGAATTAGCTAATTGGCAATATATAGTATGATAAAGAGTTTATGATCTATATAATAGGTTTTAAATTCGAATTAAAACCCACAAAATACATTTTCCCGAGCATAAAGTTATCGCATCCAAAAATAAAAGAAAAAAAGAAACCACACGGACATGTTGTGCTATAAATATTGAGCGTCATGATTTGCAGCATTCAATACCTACAAATTGATCGTTCAACTTGAAATTAATCTTGAATACGGTCCAGTCGCTTGCATAATAAATAAGGGGACCATCCATGGTGGTCATGGCCCCATGGAGTTGATGATGGCAATGTTAGCTTGATTTTAAACACCCCGCGAGCCTCACGAATACTCATCTCTTGGAGATCAATAATAGGCCTGCTCAAGCTGATCCCCATACCTTCCCCACTCTTTAGGTCAAAATATTAATTTGAAGGGAGGCCCATGTTGCTAGAAAGAAATATTAATTATCATTCACGCAATTTGATTCGTCTTAGCACTTGCAATATATTTACAAGTATTTCTAACGTAAATCTCATAATTAGAGGGTGTTTGGGAGAGCTATTGCTGTAGCTTTTCATAGCTTTTCAAAAAGTGTTTCGTGCCGAAAAACATCAAAATGATATTTTTTATTTATTTTTTAAAAATTATTTTTGATATCAGCACATCAAAATGATCTAAAAATACTAAACCGTGTTAATTTAAAATAAAAAAAATTATAACTTTTTTAGAAACCATGGTTGAAAAAGCTAAAACAAAGTACATTTAGCCAGGCCCAAATAAAAACATTCATTTCGATCGAGCTGCATGGTACAATCCAAAAGGCCTTTGTCACGGCCCTTCATTTTGATACCACTAATCTATCTCATCGTCATCCTTATTCCAAAAATATGCCCTTTTTAATACATTTTCCTACTTCATAATTAGCTCATAAACATACACCTACAGGCTATATTATGTACGAGTAAACATATAAGAGAACTATCAGATGGATGGTGGTCTCACTAGTTTATGCTTCTGCCTTAGAACTAGTCTTCATAGATTATCTTTATCTTCCTTCTGCAATTCATTCTTGTATCTGAGAGATTTCAACTACAATTGTACGAGTGCAAAGGCAATTGTCTTTTGAGGCAGAGCTGCTTGATTTAATAGCATAAAAACTAATAAATAATGCGAGAGAGTTTAGGAAGAAGCATCTCATGCCATACAGTGCTGCTCAAAGGAGAAATTAGGCTGAAAAAAAGAAATCTCAAGTTCTCGAAAGGTATATTTTTAATTTAAAGTTATTTTTATTTTAAAAAAATTAAATTATTTTTTTATTATTTAAAATTTATTCTTGATAGTATTATATTAAAAGTATTTCAGAACACTAAGATTAAATTAATTTGAGATTTAAGAAAAACTTAGTTCATTTTTATATATATATTTCAAGGTGTTAATATTAAATAAATATCAAAATATATAATTAACCTTATATATTTTTAAGAAAAAAATACTTTAAAAATAATCGTTATCATTATTTTATACGTCTTTTCCATAATAAAATGAATATATAAAAAAATCAAATAATCAAAAGTTTTGTAGGTTGATTATTTCACTCAGAAATATAGCATCATAAAAAAAATCTAGCATCATTAATATTTTTTTACATGCTGAAAAATTTGGTTCTGGTTGTAGCGAAGCATAGGGCAAGTGGCTCATATATTTTTTCATTGTAAACCATTTAGCCCAATTTTTCCACCTATTTTGTCTATGTGTGACTTCATATATTTTTTGTTTATGTAATATTAGATATGAAATATCATACATAAAAAAAGCCATAAAAGTCAATTTTTAACAAAAATAACATCGACTAGTGAATTATTTTGATTATTATTGTCATTGTTATTTTCATGATTGTTAAATTATTACAATTATTATAGTTTTAATTATAATCATTATTGTATATAATCAATATTCTAATTATTATTTGCAATATTATTGTTGTCACCATTATTATTATTATTATTATAGTTGTCATTATTAAGACAATAATCATTATGATAACTAACACCGTTATTTTTATTAATATCATTTAAATTATAATTATCATCATTATTATAATTGTTTTTTCATTATATTAATGTTCTTCATATTATTTTATGAGTTATTATTATTATTATCATCAAAACCATAATTATTAGTACCATAAGCACTATAATCATTATAATAAATTATAATTGCTTTTATCATTATGATTAATAACATCACTATTATTATCATGATTATAACACCTAAAATTATTATTATTACTATTTCTAAAATAATAAAAAATATTAAATTACCTTGAGGAATAAAAAAACTCAAAAACTTTAACAAAAAAGCAAACAAGAAAAAAAAAACTAAAATTATTATTGTTCTTGTGTAAATAATGGAAAAACAAAATTACCTTAAAGAATAAAAAAAAAAACCTAAAAACTTTAACAAAAGAGCAAACAACAAAATAAAATAAATGAAAAAACAAAAAATATATATTATTAGCTTAAAAAAAATCATTTGACTTGCAGAATGAATAACAATAATAAAAAAAGGAAAAAATAAGAAATATCAATTTTCAAATGATCACCAACATGAATTAAAATTTAAGAACTAGATAAAAAAATACAACCCAAAAAAAGAGAAAATAATAAAATCAAAAATCAAAACCAAGAGCATATAAACAAGGATAAAAATATGGACTATTTCAGAAATATAAAATATAAAAGAATTAAAATAAAATAAAAAATTAAAAGTATAAGGGCTGAATAAAAACAAAATATATGATCAATTTCAATTGAAGGATAAAATTGAAAAAAAATCCAAACTTTTATACCGAATATATTAAGCGATTTAAAACCAAACCAAAATTAAAATAATAAGGACCGAAATGAAAATAAAATATATAATCAATTTCAATTGAAGGACAAAATTAAAACAGATCAAAACTTATATTACATAAATGAGGACCATACAAAACAATCAAAAGATCAAGGACTTAAATGAAAACACCATAAATCAAGAGGACTTCCATGTAATTTAGACTACAAGATAGAGAAAAAAGGGGGATTAACCGACCACCATCACGTTTCTGGCCACATAAGGAAGAGGACATGGTAACGCGTCAATTGAGACACCAGATGAATATTTTTTTGTCACTGCACTCACCGCTTGAAGAGAGCATGAGGAGGAAAACCGTCGTCGTGTCAGTTAGACATGCCAGCAGTATTTTGCAGAAAAATAGTAATAACATGTTAAATTATTTATACACCCCTATACCTAACTCTTGAATGTTGTCTTTTTTTTTTATGGCATATCTGTATTTATACTGTTTCGAAAAATTTGAAATGTCATAAACACCCCCGCAAGCAACTCTTGGTTTTTGTCTTATTTTAGGGTAATATGATTATCTAAGTATGCATCAAATTTTAAAAATTCAAAAATACTCCCGGGTAAGCAATTGTATGTTGTTTGCTGGCAGGGGTAAAATTATATTTTAATTGTGCAAAAATACCCGGAAAAGATAAAAATACTCTCAAACATTTAGATAATACCAACCAGTTTCATGGAAAGGTCAAAAATACTCCTAAGTCCAAGGCTTAAATTGAAATACACTATGGGTGTGTTTGGTATTGCTTTTGCTTTTGTAATTGAGGTTTTAAAAAAACAGTTTCATGAAAAGCATTTTAGCTGCGGTTCAAAATAAGTTTTGAAGTGTTTGGTTAAAATTATGATTAAGTTTAAGGTTGATAAAAAGTAGTTTCATGTGTTTGGTTAACATGTTTTTTATATTGTTATCAACTTGTGAAATTACTTTAATATATATATATATATATATATATTGTTTTTTAAATATTTAATAATTATAATAATAAAATATAATTAATAATTCAAGTAAATTAGATACTTGTTTTTATTCTCCCATCAAACTACTTGCAATTTCATCACGAACTAAATCCATACGTGAAGGCCTCTGCGATCCCAGAACAACAAATAGTAAAATATCATCTGAAATAAAATTAGAATTATGAGGCAAAAATTACATTATGATCTCATTCTAATATATTTATTTATATTTTAATTAATTTTTAGATTATTTTAATATTAAAAATATATTACTCCTCCCCAACCCATGCATCCCAAAATTCCACTCTCCTCTGTCTCACTCAAGTGAATTGGTTTCAAGCAAAAAGCAAGAAAAGTAGCTAATAGCTTCTTTTCTTGCATCGGCTTTTCATTGTAATTTTGTGTGCGGAACCCATGCCTTGTATCCTGCTTTTTACACTAACCAAATTCTAGATTAAGGTGCTTTTTTGCAACCTCCAGTTGCACCACAATCCCAAACACCCTCTAAAAAAATAAAATGATAATTATACTATTACAATTCAGAATAATATATAACTGCTACCACAACTTGCTCTAGTCTTTTCTTTAACTAGTTAGATTCAAATATAGCTTTTCCACTACATTATTGAACAAAAAGTTCTCTCAAAGCATCAATTGTCCGTTTTCGAACTTAAAAACTCCTACTTAATTCGATCTCAAATCTCAACGCATCAACAACTCATTTCGACTCTGTTCTTTGTGCAATATCGATAGCCATGGAAGCACTGCTACAAGCTTTACCACATGCCATTTTGATGAAACCTGTTTTCCAAGTCAACCTTGTTCAATTCTGTACACTAAGGACAAACAGATTACGGTGTAAATTGACTTTTAAAGTTTTTTTTTTAGAAATGTATTAAAATAATATATTATTTTTTAATACTAGAGCATCAAAATGATTCAAAAAAAAACTTGAAAACAAATAAAATTGAAAAGCACAGTACAACCGCACAAATAAACAGGCTCGAAAACAAGAAGCTAAAAGCTTCAAAGTAATATCTAAAGAACTGGGTCAGCTTAGGAAGTCTAATAAGGTAAAAAATAATGAAAAAGACAATCTAACTCCATCTCGATCTAATAACTAAGTTTTGAGAGACTTGGAGAGAGAGTCAGCAAGGATATGCAGGCTCCGCAAGTCATAGCATGATTGGAAGAATGAATGCATGATCCAATAGTTGATAGCAGCCAACACATTAAAAGCTAGAAGCTTCTTTTAATTTTCAGGTTCTTCATATATATGGTATTGGAGAGCTTGGACACCCTATGTACGACAATTTCCTGCGAGATATCATCAGAAATGGGCTTGTGAATGAAAGGAAACAAATGAAAGGCTACACTGAACTGGGAATTGCATCAGCAGACCTGATCAGGTAATAAAAGTGACTTATGTACTTCCTTGTCTCCATAGAGCATTGTATCCCTCTGTGCCAGCAACATTCTCTGCACCTTGTGAAGGCGGCAACTTTGGGAGCACCCAAGCTGGTGATGTGTCAAGCCACAATCCTTCACCAGTTTCTTTGTGCTTGAAATCGGGAGATTTTGGGTTTTTCTAAATACAGAAAACAAAGGGGCATGACGTTATAAGCGAATAATTTGATCAGGTGAATAAGTTTTGCAGCATTACCTTGTTAAATCTGTTGTCCCACCATTTATTAGGGTTTTCCACCAAGTCCTTCCAGAATCCTTCCTCTAAATCATACCACAATGAATATAGTATTATTAAGTGAAAAAACAAGATGAAAGCCAAAAAGCCAGCAGAGTAACCTAAAGTTTTTCTGATAAATTAGAAATTGGAGAAAAACAAAGTATAATGGGTATGCTGACATTATTAAGGTTGGATGATATATTGGACAGTGTCTTTCTTCCCTAATTATCAACGAAAATCACTGACAAATTCTTCCTGAAAGCAAGTTTTTTACCTTCATTTTTTCTTAATTATGCTGGATAGACAATATTAGATAGAGATCGTGCAGGGGGGCGCTGCCCAATTACATGGGAAACTCACAAATAGGAATGCCAGGAGCACAAATGAAAAATTGAAATGAGAAGAGAAACTCTACTCGTTTTTCTTGTTGATCGAGGTTTCCCTTTTAATTATAAGGAATATTGTTGAAGAAGAAGAAGGTATTTTGCATATTCCCTTCAGTATTTCCTTTTATGTAGAAACATAAATAGAAATGAGAAAAAGCATTCTTTTTTTTTTATAAAAAAAAAAAAAAAGTCATCCTGACCAACTTGACAAGGTAAGTAATAGAAAAGTTTAGAAAGGAAACTGGCCCTTCTTCAAACTGTTAGAGAATAATATAAAACAGATTACGAGACCTCACCTAACAACTTAAATTTTTAGGTGAAATGATTCATTAACAAGGTATCAGAGCCTTGTTGACCCAACGGTCACGAGTTCAAATCTCACTATCCTCATTCTATTTGATAAAAATCAAGCACAAGATAGTGTGGGTCTATATACAAGTTTCAAGCCCAAAAGGCTTTCACTTGTGAGGGTGTGTTAGAATAATATAAAACATATTACGAGGTCTCACCTAACAGCTTAAGTTTTTAGGTGAGATTATTCCTTAACATAAACCATTTTCCTTATAGCTGTGTTTGTCTACTCTGCTGGTGGTTCTGGTTACAGAAAGCCAGAATAGCAAACCCATCATAAGTGTTCCATTTAACAACTAGTACTTAATAATACCAATCTTCCTACTACAGAGACATGTTCCCCAATGCCACTTGAAACATGTCCACGATTTGGAAAAGGAATTAAATGTTTTCTTCACATCAAGACTCATCTGCTACAAACAATCATTAAACCTTCTTCACATTAGAATAGATACTGTATGTTTTACCAGCATGGTGCCATTTGCCACATGGGAAAGAAGCAACTGATGGTTCCCATAAGAATTGTTCTCTAAGCACATATTGACATAAAAAAAATAACAAGCATCCACATTGCTAGATACGTCAATTTTAGGGGAAATCAGCACAGGGAGGCCAAGTGAAGGTAGTTTAAGGATAGTAGCTAAGTTGTTTGTACCTTTTTGCTGCCTTGTTTGTGCTGGTAGGACAGTCTTCACATCAAATTTCACCTTTTCAAGTCCTGAAAAAATCCAACTTGGCGCCCCACTAAGCCAGACAGGCTGGCCGTTATTCTTGTGTTTAAAATCTGGGTGCTTCGGTTTTACCTGTTCAAAACAAGAAACAAGCAGGTAACGGATCCATAAATATCAGAAACTGTATAAGAACTTACCTAGAGGGTGAATCATTACCAATCCACTGAGCTTACTACTACGATAATCCCACCACTGATCTGGATTTTCAAGAAGGTCAATCCAGGAATTTGATCCAAATTCACCATTTCTCTTCATGCTGACTGAAAGATAAGTAAGCCATAGCTTAGCAATCAGCATCACAAAAAAAAAGTGAATAAAAATATCTTATATGGATTTACCATCATCATCTAAGGGCCCTTCTAGTTGCTGCTCAAGTAGACTTTTCTTCATTTGGAAAGACCCCTCAACAAAATTGATACTGTTCCCCAAAACCTAGCAAGAACGAGCACAGCTAGCATTATAAGCTTTTCACATGTACAAAAGCACAACACCCGTCACGTATGTAAAAGTGCATCTGTTGCATCTTTTGATGGTCTCCAGGCTATCCCAATCCTACAACAGATAGGCACGCTAAGCAATTCCAGCATATGATGCAATGAGGCATCATCTTTGGTGTCACCTTCACATATGTTTAAAAAAAATTCAATTTCTCTATTATAATCTCCATATCAACTCATTGCAATATCGGCATGGACTACTATTCATTCTGTTTTAATTTGAGATCTTGTTGAGCAAGAAGCAATGAACCTCATCAGATCTTATTCCACCTAGTTACCGACCAATGCAAACAGAAGTGAGCTAAGGCAGGGGCATATTTCAAGTATATCCGAATTTCTTTCAGGGCACGAAGGAAAAGTCTCTTCTAATCTAAGTTATGCAAAGCCTAAAATTCTTAAAATGTTCTGGTTACCAGAATTCCAGAATCTAATAGACCACTCTATCAAAAAAGAAAGAAAGAAAAGAATCTAATAGACCACCCTCCTGATGTCATTCCACAGCATAAAATTAACACAATACTTATAAGCATCAAATTCTAGACATAATTAACCCTAGTTAATAATGCTTACCAAAACTTGGGTTTGATCCTGCATTTCAGGGAAAGGAGGGGGATCAGTACTTAACTGCCCGCCTATTTTGACAAAATCTCCTTTCTTCAAGTGTGAAGCAGCAATATGGGCCAAATCACCTTCAAATATTATTGGAATCCTAATATTGTAAATGACAAATAAATCAACCAACCAATAGTGAAACATAGATAGCATCAGTAACAGAACAAAGCAACTTAATAAGTGTGAAAGTAACAAACTTTACAACAGCTTTTACTACAAACGCATATCCATCCTATATCTTTTTTCTGCATAAGCAAAAGAGACAAAAATAACAGAGACCCAGAAAGAGAGAAGAAGAGAGATATCTAAGAAAAATAGTAGTAAAAGAGAGTACCGAAGAGCAGGAGAATGATAAGAAGGTTCCTGGGTAATAACAGTGGCAGCCGTAAACTTGCCATCATGAGATGAAACTAGGGTTTGAATAGGCATATCGATATACCCAATTAAGTTAATGGAATTAGCAACCTTTGCTTGAAATGGGATTTCTTTGGGCCTTGGAAAATCTGTAGATGAAGGTGATTTCTTGTATAAAGGTGGTGTGTTTTTTGGTGTGGTTGTTGGTGGGCTGTGCTCCTTTTCGTCGGTGGAGTAACAAGATGATTGTTGAAGCAGGAGAGTTATTGAAGGAGGAATTCGACTTGTTGTTGGTTGTGAGGTAGCGATTTTTGCAAGTACCCTGCATCTGCACAGTGAGTTCTTCATCGCCATGATAGTGGTCTGTGTTTTTTCAGCAGTAAACCCTCTTCTAAAACCCTTTTCAACACTTCAGGGAAATTGCTATTTCCACTCACTTGATATGTTTTTGGAGGGTGTGTGCGGAGCCTCGTTGGAGATTCGTGGTTAGGCTATTGGATATTTGAGGTTTAGTTTTTGTTACAACATTAGTAATTCACCCGCGCAATATTTCAGATTTAAACTTGGTTTGGAAAACAAAAAACGTGAAAAAATAATATTCCAAGTGTGGGATTTTTATTTTTTTTTTGTCAATAAGGTTAAGTTGAAAATTTTCAACTCAACTCCATGCATAAAATAAATTTTAAATTAAATTATTTGGGAGTTATCCCAATATCAACTTGACGAGTTCAAAAATAATATAAGAGACTAGTAAAAATATGTTCTATATATTAAAAAAAAAGTTACATATTAGATTGATTTAGATTTTAAAATCTAATCTATCAACCAATGACCTAAGTCATAAATTCTATAAACTCTAACAAGTATAATAATTTTTTAAAATATTTTTTATTTAATTATATAATAATAAAAATAATTGCTCATAAAATTGAGAATCGATTTAGATGTCGTTTGGCTCCGTGATTCACGTTGCGTTTGCGTTGAACCATAGAGTCAAACGTATATATTACCAAACAGGACCCCAGATTTTTACTGTGGATCCCAATTGTAAACCAATGGTTCAACCGTAGCTGCAAAAGCATTTGAGAGATGCTTTTATAGCTGCGACACACGTTACTCTACTTTATTTTTGGCTCCATCTCTCACTCCCTGTTCTCCCTCAAAAATCTCACAGTCATCAATCTCTTGCACAAATCAAAACTCCAAATTGGAATATTATTCAAGCAAACCAGTAAATCTAAAGGGGATGAAAAGGAAGCAGTGACTTGAGTTGAAGTCTCGAGATTTGTGGCTTGAGTTGAACAAATAACATAAATTTCCAGGTATCGTTCAAATACTGACCGTGGACGTAGCTAGTTGGCAATTAGCTGGGCACTGGTTGCCGATGGAGGAGGTTGTTGTGGTAGTAAAGGTATTGGTAGATGGGTTTGTTAGAATGGAGCAAATGGAAATGGCTAGAGAGATGGAGACAGTGGAGATGGAAATGGAGATAAAAGCAAGCAGAGATGTGTGTATATATATATATTGAAAATAATGTAACTATATTAAAAATATTTATTTTTATTTTTATTAAAAAATACCTCAACAAAAGAGTAAACAATTATATATAAAATTAATAATTATATTGTTCGAGGGTTTTTTTAAAGTAATTATTTGATTATATAACTTACTACTATTAATTTTATAATTAATTGCATAATTAAATTATATACAAAATAATTGTACTATATTTAAAATGGCTCTTCTAAATTGCTTTTATCATTAGAGTAGATATAGATAAAAAAACTATATTTACACTATTTAAAATTACATTTGTTTGTTTGTTTATTTGTTACGTAGACATGATTTGTCACTGTATGTTAAAAATATTTATGAATAAAAATAAAATAAAATATTTATTTTCATTATTTTTGTTTTTGAAGATATTTTACCAGATGTTGTTCATCGATCACATAGTCAGAAATCACAGACGCGTTCATGTATGAATTTAGTTCGTGATGGAATTGAAAATAGTTTGATGGGAGAATAAAAACAAATGTCTAATTTACTTGAATTATTAATTATATTTTATTTTTATTATTTTTAATCTATAATATTTAAAAAACAATATGTGTGTGTGTGTGTGTCTTTTAAAGTAATTTCACAAGTTGACAGCATTATGAAAAGCATGGTAACCAAATACTCGAAACTGTTTTTCATTAAACCTCAAACCCAGCTACAGTTTTAACCAAACACTTTAATTTTAATTATGAATCGCAACTAAAAGCGCTTTTCATGAAAGTGTTTTTTTTCAACCTCAACCACACAGCAACTGTTGTGCCAAACAGGCTCTTAATATCAAAATATTTTGTTTGAGATTGTGATAACACTAAAAAAAGCAAATTGAAAGAAATAATGAATCCTACTTCATAATTTAACCTGTCAAACTTGTGACTCAAGTCATGGACTTTGGTCGGTTTAATAATTTTTACAATTATTTTTTCAATTGAATATATGATAACAAAAATAAATGCTTGAAAAATTAAACATCAATCTAATGTTAAAATGTTTGTTTAAAAACATGATAACCCTATTGAAAAAAAAAACTAAAATGAATCATAAAATTTAATTCTCAATCAACTCAAGTTAACCCACTAATTACGTCCATTGGTTTAATAACTTTATTTTCTCTAAAAAAAAAATAGTTATACTTTGAACAATTAGTGTCTTGAAAAATTAAGCATCAATCAAATATCATGGTCCTTGATGCTTGTTTAAGACAATAATAAATCTATAAAAAAATAAACCACAATAAATTATGTAACCCAATTCAAAGTCAACAAAATATTGAAACTCCTACATGAAACTCATCTCATTAAATGAAACTCTATAGCGCAGAAAATGACAGAGTTTTTATAGCTGAAATATAGCATTTCAACAACTTTTTTTCCATTCGTTGTTTTTCAGCAACTCTCTCTCCTCTTCCAAACTTAAAGACTACAATATATATATATATATAGTAAAATTATTCACCAATCCAATGATAAGATTATTTTAAAAAATTGAAATAATCACATAAAAAGTAGATTGAAATAAATTATCAACCTCAAATCCCAACCAACATAACATCATAAGACCAAATTGAAAAGAAAAGAACTCAATGATCGAAGATAAAAAAATCAAAAAAGGGACTTGATTTGACACCACATTTGATTTTAAAACAAAAGGCATGTGTTTTTTTTTTGTTTTATTCTAGTCATATCATTTCTAGTTTCTTGTAACAAAACAAAATTATTATTTTTTTTTATAAAATCAAGCATCAACTCAATGTTGAAATACTTTTTCAATAACAAAATAAGAAAATATTATGCAAGTTTTTACACATGAATTGAGCAAAAAAAACTCTTAATGAGATATAAGAAATTAGAACTCGATAAAGTGTTAAACCCAACAAGGTTATATTTGATTACGTCCTAATAAGGTTTTAAATAAAGAAAAAGTATAAAAAGATTATAAAAAATACAAACCCAACAAGGTTTTTAGCCTGATGGGATTTGATTTTTAAAGTCCATTAAAATTTCATCAAAGATGGAATTCAACAAGTGTTGAAACCCATCAAGGCTTAAAACAATCCTAAAACCATTAAGGTTTAACAAGAAATAGTCTATCAAAACTCTAGTAAGAGGACCCAAAAAGGTTCTGAGTCCAACAAGGTTTTCAACGATTAAAAACCCAAGGGTTTGACAAAACAAAGTCTTGCAAAAAGAACCTAATAAGGTTTCAAGGTCAATAAGTATCTCATTAAGTATAAATCCTTTTTAAGAAAAGTCTAGCATGACTCTTACAAAAAAAAACCTAGCAAGGTTTCTAGTACATTTTATATAGATTAAAAACCCAACAAGATTTTAAGCCTAGCCAGGCTCCCAAATATTAAAAACTTAGTGAGGTTTCAATAAAAACAATATAGCAAGACTTTAGTAAATGAGAACCCGGTAAGGTTTTAAAACCAATAAGGCTTTAACATATAATAAAAAATCTAGCATAGATAAACCAAAGAAAAATAAGATAATAGTCAATTTTAAAAAATAAATCTCAGTTTCAAGCGTGCCATCAGAAATGATATATGTCAACTGTACAATAAAAAAATGTCAAGGAATTTAACCCTGTCATTATGAAATATCTACTTATATCTTTTTCACACAAGTTTTTTTTTTTCTTCTAAATGCGTTGTTGTTCCCTCACCTTCTAGATAGTGTGTGGTTAGATCCTATCTATATTACACAATCTCACCTTCTAGATAGTGTGTGGTTAGATCCTATTTATATTACACAATGTTTTTGACACTATTTCCTTTTGAGTGTGTTGTGTGGCCCTTACTTTCTAGATAACACGTCATCAAGCCATTTCTTTTTTACATAATGCTTTGGTACTATTTCTTTCTGAATGCTTTGTCATGCCCTCATCTTTGAGATAACACACTATCAAGCTTTATCTTTTTAAAACATTGCTTTTAACACTACTTTATTTTAAGTGCATCATCATGCTCTTAACTTCCAAAATAAAATGTCATCAAGTCCTATATCTTTTCACACAATGTCTTTTGCACTTTTTTTAGTATATCGTCGTGTCCTCACTTTTTATAAAGAATGTTTTCAAGCCCCAACCCTTTTACATAATGCTTTTGGCATAATTTCTTTCTAAATACATCGTTGTGCCCTTACCTTCTAGATAACATGTCATCAAGCCTTATCTCTTTTGTAAAATGTTTTAGACATTATTTCTTTTTTAGTGTGCCTTTAAAAACTTGTTTCAAATATTTTTGTTAGACTTGTCATTCTTGGAGATATCTTTAGAATTGTTAGGTCTACGAATCATATACCAAAAAAGTTTAAATATAATACAAGAACATATTTAGCACAATTAAAATTAAAAATATAAAGATATTTTAAAAACTCGATCAATAGTAAAAATAGATTGAGTCATTTATCCAAAAAATATAATATAATCTTCTACTCTCTAAAAACGTTCCATCAAAATTAAATAACTACTATATATCTAATAAAATAAATGTAAATCATGTCAAGTGTATAAAAGAAATACAAATATATTTATATTCTTAAAAATTAAAAATAGAAACCAAGCAATGGAAAATATTTAATTTAAGTGAATTTGTATAAATTTATAAAACCTAATTTCATGCTTAGGGCCTGTTTGGGACAGCTGTTGCTGTAGCTTTTCAAAGTGCTTTTCGTGCTGAAATATATCAAAATGATGTTTTTTTATTTTTTTAAAAATTATTTTTGACATCAGCACATCAAAATGATCTAAAAACACCAAAACATATTCATTTAAAATGAAAAAAAAATTGAAACGCAATTTGAGAAGCTGTTCCAAACAGCTTCTTAATTGAGTATGCGAAAGTTATAATTTGTAATCAAATTAAACATCAAAGATCATATAGAAAAAAAGATAAATCCCAAATAACTTTTATTGATACATACTAGTATTAGTAGGAGTAAAACAACATAAATTCCACTAATTATAGAAATAAACCCCGGAGATTTAATTAAAACTAAAAAAAAAATCTGAGACAATAAAGATAATATTTAAAACCCAAATGGAAAATGGGTCTGAAAATCTACAGTCCATAATGTGAAAAAGCGTAGGCCTAGCACAGAAGCCTAATGGTTTTGGTTGTTAGTTTCTGTGATTTTTTATTTATTTATTTTAATATATTAATGTTAAAAATAGTTTTTAAAAAATAATAAAAATTATTTTAAAAAATAACAAATACTAAATATTATATATATATAAAAAACCATTGAGGAATATATCCAATCCTCGTAATGTTTGGCCAATATCAATTGCCTCTCCCTCTCCTTTGCTTCACTATCTCACCCTTTTATCTTTTTCTTTTTGTAAAAAAAAAATCAGCTTAATAAATTTGTTTATAAACTTCCACACTTTCAGAATTGAATAGAAAAGGTGACTTAAGTACCTCTCAAAGAAACTCTATCTCACTAGCAGAAATTCCTGGAGCAGAGAACATGCATTGAGAATGTCATTCTTTCATTTGTAAGTCTCTGTCTTAGTGGTATACCTTAAAGACTTGTTTTTTTGGAAATGGGTTTGCTTTAAATGTTTCTCAATCTGGAGTCTTGCTTCCTGAAAATTATTGATAAAAGTGGATAGAATCTTCAATTCATTGTGGGTTTGGTTTCAATAGGGGTTTGACTGTTCGTTGAATTGATGAATGGGATTTTTATTTTATTCTATGACAATGCATGCTTTTGTTAGCATTGATAGTGAGCTGCATTGCTGTAACTAGAAAAAATCGACATTGTTTTTGTTTTTAGTGGCATTATCTGTCAATTTTGGATGTAAGCATAGGTTGCGATTTCATGAGGTTGTGATTTCATGAGGTTCTATTAGCGTGAGTCAGCTTTTTTAACATGAAAGAAGTTTGAGTGTACAATAAATGGGCTGGAACTTGGAATTCCCACTAAATTTGCTCACACTAGGAGATTTTGATTGACTATTCTGAATTAGCTATGTTATATTTGATGATTTTAGTTGTTTGCATTGACTTATGTGGAACTTGAGAAACGATTTAAACTACCCAGGATGGATAAAATTTTCGTAGAGCTGATCGTGATTGAGGCCACCTATTGGAACACTCTTTAGCTACCCCTCTTTTGATATCTATGTATCTCCAGAACTTAAGATGCCACCTGTAATAAATACAAATTAGGTTCACACTTTTGTGTTTTTTCAGGATATGGCTCTGGTTCGGTTGTATTTGTCTTCTGAATCTCCCATTAATTTTGGTGTATGCGATTCACCAAGTTCTCATCAGGGAAATGTCATTTTATTGGTAGTTATTTGCAATTGAATAATTCAATTAAATGATTTATCATGTTTGTTCTATTCTCTTACAAAATTCATTGAAGGATTTCACCAGAGTGACATTTTGGTGAGGTTCTAGAAAATAAAAGAACATGAACTTATCTGCATCCCTTGCAATCATAATAATCGTTGATGTTTGCAACATGGTAAGTTTTGTGAATGGTTTTGCTTAGGATCTGGCACTAGTAACTGGATAGATAGTTCTATAAAATATGTGACTCTGTTTCCTTTCAACCATCTATCAGGAGATTGTCTGTTCCCCATTTAAAATGCAACCATCTTCCAAACAATCTCTTATGGCCAACTCTGGGTTATGTGTTGGAATACACACATTTTCAACCAAATGTGCAACAGTCAAACAATTGTACATCAATTGAGAAGAAAATATGTCCCGCATATGCTTCTACTAGTACCTTCCCAAGAATTGATGATTTTGTAGCAATCGGTGTTGATGTCAGAGAGACTACAGGTTCTAGCAAGCATTACCAGTCAAATATTAGCCTAGATCCAGCTGAGAAGCAGACTCTGAGTGAGGAGGTTC
Source organism: Salix arbutifolia (assembly GCA_025169955.1). NCBI lineage: Eukaryota > Viridiplantae > Streptophyta > Magnoliopsida > Malpighiales > Salicaceae > Salix > Salix arbutifolia. The sequence continues at coordinate 26,332,552 of CM045917.1, read as the reverse complement.
AACTTGATGGATGCCAATATTCTGCAGAAAGTATCAATGACCTTCCCAAAAAGAGAAGAAAAAGAAAGAAAAAACATGGGAACAAAGGGAAGATTCCATGGAACAAAGGCAGAAAACATACTACAGGTAAATGTATATCAAATAATTCCCTCCAAGGCTTAATGAAGTTGATTAATTCTGTAGTCTTATTTTCTTGTATTTTGTAGAGACCCGTGCACTGATCAAACAAAGAACAATTGAAGCCTTGACAAACCCCCAGGTGAAGTCATGCAAGGATTAGTTAGTTCTTTTACAGTTTGTCTTCTGTGCAAGGGAATTATTGGAATAGTTTGGGTTCATACTGCATGGTTGAACTATAGTACTATACAGTTGTTTCCTCAAATTTAAGATCTTCACTGATGTGTATGCTCACTCATATATGCTGCATCTCTTGGAATAGCAAATAAAGCTCATACCACAAAACCATTTTTTTTCCTTTCATTTGCAAACATATGAATGCTCTGAATTCATTTTTCCTTCTTGGCTATTCTTTATTTCGCATAGAGTCTGAGAAAGTAACAAGTACTCCTCCCCTCTCTCCTTTTTGACAAGTGCTTTGTATATTACTCTTGTTTTTCCTCTAAAACTTGATTTTCTTTCCTCTCAACTTTCAGGTTAGGAAGAAGATGTCAGGCCATCCCCGTGCTCATAGGTAATGTTTATGCTCTCCAATCACAATCTGTATAAATATACACAACAATTACTGTGAAAGTTATATGTGAAAAAATGGGACTGCCAAATGCACGATGTTCTACACAAGCCACATTTCCATTGATATCCACTTTAAATATTACGTAGATAATGACCTCAAATTAAAGCTTATAGTAATGAGTTTGGATATGGTTTATGCTCATTTAACTAGGTAGATGGTTTTTTGAATGAGGAAGCTTGACTCCGATTCAATGTAACTTTAAGGATTTCAGGGTTTTAATATTTGCTGAGAGTATTCTATAACCTCTATAGGCATTGCAGCCACACAAGTTTTTCAGACTGAAAATCACAATTCAAACAAATTCCTTGCAGTGAAGCAATCAGGACTAAGATAAGGTCTTCGCTCAGACAACTTTGGGGTAAACGTTTGAAATTGAAAAGATTGAGAGAGAGGTTTTTTATGTCATGGTCTAAAAGCATAGCAAGAGCAGCTAAGGAAGGAGGCATTGACCAACAAGAGCTAGACTGGGATGGGTACGATAAAATAAAAAAAGAAATAACTCTCAAGCAGCTTCAGGGCGCCATGGAAAGGGCAAAGGGAGAGGAGATTGCGAAGAGAACAGCTGAGAGAGAGGCAAAGAAAAAAGAAGAAAAGATGGAAAGGGTTGCTCAGAAGAGAAAAGAGCGGGAAGAGAAAGCAATGGAAAGAGAAGAAACAAAGAGGAAGGCACACAGAAAATCAAAGAAAAAAACAGAAGAGTCATCTGTTGACCGAAAGCTGACACTTAAGAAGATATTAACAAAGGTAACCTACAGGCTACAGTGCAACATGAAAAATCAAACTATCAATTTGAGGAAAAGTATATGAAATTTGATTTTTTGAGGTGCGCATTGATGCAAAGAATTGAGTTAGGGATAGTTGAGTCTTGCTGACTTCATTGATTAGGAATCATATATTTAGAACTTAGAATTAATTTTTAAATCGCTATTCCATAGAAGACAGAAATAAATGGTAGAAGCCATGCAAAACACAGACATATACAAGGAAGATGGGAATCTTATGAAATGATTTTATGCTGGTGCCACACTATGGCAGACGTTTACGCAGCATTCTATTATGTACTCTGTTTAGTTACTTGTAATCCTTTTTGTTAAAAACTGATATTTTGATGTTGGATAGGCTCCTATGATACAATTACTACCTTTGTTTATGGTATCTTTTGCATGAAACAAGCAATTCCATGATGAGACTGCGCTTTGTGGGTCCTATACATCCATTGTTGTTCCACATTGATATTTTTTTTCATTATTATTTCTGTATATGTTTGTCCTAACAAGGGCTATATGTTGTCTCTATAGATTCGAAAAAAGAAATCCACTGATGATCAGATGATTAGTCATGGGGGATCATTGACTTCCCCTAGCCGGGCTTGGGAGAAACTGAATGCAGAGATAAAGAAAGAAAAAGTTCAAAGACAAACTTCACTTGCGGATCAGATCCAAGCTATAAAAAATAAAAAAACTGAATCCAATACTAGGGAAGCATTGGCAGCACCATCTACTCCACTCGTTTGCTGGGAAATGAATACAGTGAGCTAAGAATTGCATCCTGTGAAGCAACTGAAACTCAAGTTGCATTTTTTTCATATTATGACTTCTTTCCAACTGCTGTTATTGCTCACACTTGAGCAATCGTCCCCTGCACAGATGATGTCTGGGATGGGATGAAACCGGGCCTTTTCTACAAAGGATATCTACTGGAATTGACACTAGCACTCCGATTTCTGTAGCAGTTGTTAACTGTTCTCTTGTTAATTAATATGCCCCTTCACCAATTAGTTTACTATATTCTATATATATTTGAGAGAATGGTTAAAATTATTTTTTTAAATGATTTTTGTTTAAAAATATGTTAAAAGATATATATTTTTTAAAAAAATATTATTTAACGGGAATGCGTCGACATCAGCAGAGATTACCCTGCTGCTGTCCTGCACCCCTCTCTGGGCTCACAAAACCACATCTCATCTCAAAATTTCTTGCGTTTCAAACGCACCCTGCATATATTCCTTACATATGCGAGGAAAAGGAAAAAGAATTCTCAACGGAGATTTGAATGAGAAAATTAATGGCCACAAAACAACGGAACTATGAGCTATCCCCGTTAGGACAGACTTGTACCTTGAACTTTTAAGGTAACAGACCGGCATCACACCAGGTCTGAAACAGCAATGAATCAAAGAACAGAAAACGTTTCCAATCATGAAAGACAATATTACACAAGCTAACAGCGGCAAAACAGAGGGTAGGCAGCTACGATTGTATCCTTTTCTTAAGCGTTACCTCATAACTGTGGGCAGGTTTCAACTTCCAACAAAATAGACTGGGTACTGAATCCTATCCTTAAAATTGATACATACTGAATCAGACATTAAAAGATGCCTCAAACAGGGTCTAACTTCATCGAAAAATTGAACAAGCCCAAGACATTTGAAACATCTTGCATATCTACACAGCATCCTGGTTTGGAGGGTAGCTGTTCTGGTAGTTTGATGGTCCATCTTGGAAGCCTCCATTGGTAGGGCCATTCTGGTTGTTGTGTTGCATGTTTCCAGGCATGTCATTGGACCATCCTCCTGTGTTGTTTTGTGGAGGCATGTTACGCGGAGGAATGTAATTGTGCTGTGGGGGGGTGTAGTTTTGAGGGGGCATGTTCTGAGGAGGCATGCTGTTCTGTGGAGGCATGTAGTTTTGCATGGGCATGTTGTTCTGTGGCACCCTGCTCATATTGTTCTGTTGAGCACCCATATAGTTGTTAGGTGGTGGTCCACCTGGTCCACCCATGTTTTGAGGTCCACCTGGTCCGCCCATGTTTTGAGGTCCACCTGGTCCGCCCATGTTTTGAGGTCCGCCCATATTATAGTTGTTAGGTGGCAGTCCACCTGGTCCTGCCCTGTAGTTGTTTTGTGGCTGTGGTGGTACACCTTGTCTGCCCATGTTTAGTGGTTGTCCAGCCATGTTGGGAGCAGGGTTTCGCATAGCCTGATTAGCCATTGGAGGAGGTGGAGCTCCACCTCGTTGCTGCATGTTTTCTGTTCTTCTGTCAAAGTTCCTTGATCTGTCAACATTACGAGGTCGATCATTGCGCCTATTTCTTTCATTTGCCCTTGCATTGTTCCTAATCCATTCCTCATGGTATTTTGGGTCATAGGGCACAGCTTTCCCATCAATAAACGGCTCCCCTAATAGAGGAATACCATCAAGAACAATAATATACAGCATCGTGTCATGACTTAACTAATCACAAAGAATAATTAGTAAAAGCGACAACTTATGATTAAATGGAGGCATTAGAACTTAATTTCATAACCAGAGTTTCAAAGAAAGGAAAAAAACCATTCCTAATGTGTGACTCAGTGGAAATTGAAGAAAAGACTACCTGTACAAGAACATAATCAGGACACCACAATATGTATCCCTAATCCCCTTAGTAAGAAAAGACAAATACGCAGCTTTCTGTGTAGAATTATGTTTAAAAATGAAGGTTGTGAAGCTATTTAACAACCAAATGCAGTTGATTAGCAATGCATCAGAGAATATTTAGCAAGATACAATCCTAATTGAGTTTTGCAAATTCTATTACCCATTTGTTTTTTAGAAGAAAAAACTCCCACTCAAATGTGATAACTACATAGCAAAGCTATTCCTGAAAAATATAATTGACAAAACCTCTGTGAATTTACAAAAACTTCTTGTACAATCAACATTTGGTCAAGATCTCGAAGTGTTACAATTGCATCCAACTTAAACAGAACAAGCTTCAACATGATTTCTTGGTGCACATTACATTTGAGCCAGAAGTTTCCTTTAAAAAAACATGCATTTACAACAACTTGTATAACATACAAAGGGTCAAAAGAAAAAGGCTCCTTACCTCCATAATCTTTGTTCTTCACATCCAGGTATGAATCTGGAAGAACCCAACGGACATTTTTCAATTCTGGAATATTGACCAACAAAACACATCCATCATAATCAAACTTAAAAAAAAATCATAAACCAATCACTTCAAAGCACCAACCAATGTTTTTCAACTAAAACAAGACCGATTGTCATCTTTTTAAGTGAAGGGAGGTAGTTTTACATTCTAGGAAGGATGCATCTAGGTTAAGAAAACATATTTTAAGTATCAATCTGAAAGTTGTTTTCTGGGTTAAAATGGACCAAATTATGATATTATTTAACGGTAATGGAATCAGTTTTCAATCTTGGGAAGGCAAGGGTCATTGTCAGCCCCTCTTACATTTGCCCCTGCTTAAAAGCAGATATACCTTTAATCTTGTAAGAAACCTCTTCAGACACCAGAGCTCCAAACGCATAGTAACATCGAGTTGAAACGGAATAGATCTTACTCCTTGCTTCTTCCTCACTGCCACACAGTCACAATAATTCTATTACCATGACTTCACATCACAAATTACTTTGCAGATTACTCTGGTAAGATGAGAGATTTTTATACAGCAATCCTCACACTTTAAAAAACAAGACATGCTAAATATAACAATTCGAAGTTAAAAGCATCTCGGAGAAGGAAAAAATAAACCACAAAAACCCAATACTGAAATTTTAAACTATAAAACACAATTCTCATCAAAGTCAGATACAGTAATAATTAAGCAATCAAGCTTCTTGATCCTCAAGAAGTATTATTAAAATGCACTCAAACCCCACCAGAAATTGGTGAGGTACACAATCAGAAACCCCAAACACTCCTACCAAATAAAAAATCTAGCACTAATAATAAAAAAGAAACCAAAAAAAGAATAAAAAACCACGAACACACACAGCCCCTCAGTAATAAGTAACCAAATACAAAACATAAATACACAAGAAAATGACAACCAATTAGCTTCAATAGAAATAGACGAAAAATAAATCAACAGAAAAACCAGTGATTGCTCAAACGAATACCAACATTTCAAATAACACTCATGCCAAATAAAAAATCTAGCACTATAACTAATAAAAAAGAAACCAAAAGAAGAAGAAAAAAAAACCACGAACACGCACAGCCCCTCAACAATAAGTAACCAAATACAAAACATAAATACACTATAAAAAGACAAAACCAGTTAACTTCAATAGAAATAACTAAAAATAAATCAATAGAAAAACCAGTGATTTCTAAAACGAACACCAACATTTCGAATAACACAAGATAAAACAATCTTAAGTCAAATAAAATTAAAAGATAAAAAAAATTAAATGAGAAATAATTGAAGGTTTAAACTTTAATAAATTACCTGCCAACAACTTGAGCAAGAGTTTTAATATAAGAATCAATTATCTCGTCACGAGTGGGGTCTCCCTCAGGCTTATCCATAACGATGAGCCAATGCTCGAAATCGCATCCATCAAGCAAAATGGTCTCTTTTGGAGGTCTATTAGACCAGTTAGGGCTCGGATCGTTGAGGGAAGACGATGTCTGCCTGGCAGAAAACGACCTGACTGAAATCCGAGAGACGGAGCGATTGATGTAGGTTGCAGAGGAGAGGGGGCGGAGGAATCGGCGGAGGAGAGAGGAGGAAGAGGCGTTGGAGGTGGAGGAGAGGGAAGTGAAGGAGCGAGAGAGGAGGGAGGAGATTAGGGTTTGTGAGGTGGGTTTTTGGAGGAGGAGAGAGCGAGTGAAGAGTGAAGTCGCCATTTTCTGAATTGGAGAAACCCTAACAGAGATGTGTGAGAGGGGTTTAGTTGGGGTTTTATGGATGAAGTTAGAGAAATGTCCTTCAAGTTTATTGAAATGGCATTTTGGTCATGTCCAAATTAAAATATCTTCTTCTCTCTCTTTTTCATTAATTTTAACTTTATCTACTAGTCTATCTACTTTAATTTTATTAAAATTATATTATGACACTGAGGTGAATTGGTGGTAGTAATAAGAAAACCGATTTCCTAGTAAAATAAAATAAAAAAATCATTTCTGATATCTTTTAAATAATAAATTATTTATAATAAAAGGAATTATGGTAAACTTATTTAGCTACTTTTAATTATTGTAAATATAAAATGTTAGTAAAATAGGCTTCGGAATGGCCCACAGATATTATACAATAGAAGAATGAGGCCCATCCTTCTACATATGTGGGCTATTTCCTCAGATGGGCTCCGACCATGCAACAGTTAACATGTTACTCTAATGATTTAAAACCTTCCACGCTCAGCCCATCTGTTCTTACATAATTGTATGGATTATGACAATAATTGTTTTTTAAATAATTGTTATTTAAAAGTATATTCAAATATATATTTTAAATTCATTTCTACCACCATAACATCAAAAATATTTTTTAATAAATAAATAAATAAATTCTATTTTTTTTCAAAAACATTTTTTTTAAAATAAAAACAAATAGCTACTATTTTAACCGATAAACTATTGACTTGTATTTTAACTGTTTGAACACATAAATTTATTTTAATTATTTTTTTCCCACCAGAATAGTGAAATATGAGGTGGCAATGATGATTTTAGCCATTTAGATTTGATTGGAAAATAATAGTAAATACTAGAGCACCATCAATCTCTTTGTTTAATGGTAGATGAAGAAGGTTGCAAATCCATCGCTAACTTTGAGTCTTGCGTGAACGACATCAATCCCAAGTTAGCCGTTGTAAATCCTGCCTAATTAAGAAGCTGTTTGGCACGGCTTTTTCAAGCCGTGCCGCAGCTTTTGATTTTTTTTTTATTTTTTATTTTATTTTAAATAAATATGTTTTGGTGTTTTTAGATCATTTTGATGTGCTAATGTCAAAAATGATTTTTAAAAAATAAAAAAACATCATTTAGATGTATTTCGGCACGAAAAGCTTTTTAAAAAGCTATGAAAAGCTACAGCAACAGCTCTCCCAAACAGACTCTTAAAAGTCATCTCCTTGTGACCGAGTACACAAGCCCCAATCTGACCATTTTAGCAACCTAGTATGGATAGATTTTTAAGGCCATTTTTTTTATTATTTCTCTTTTTACGTCTTTAAATTATAGTTTTGATTATTTTTAAAAATATTTTTTACTCAAAAATACATTCAAATAATATATTTTTTTAAAATCATTTTTGACATCAATATATCAAAATTATCTAAAAATATTAATTTTTTTTAATTTAAAATAAAAAATAAAAATACTTGTTTTTAGTTTTTTCAAAAACACAGATACAAATTTATGTGTGAAAGTGCTTGTCTGGGAGTGTAGTTGTAGTTATTTTTTAAAATACTTTTTATTTAGAAATACATCAAAATGATATTTTTTAAAAATTATTTTTAACATCACCATATCAAAATGATCTAAAATCAAGAAAAAATTTAAAATAAAAAATAAAATAAAAAAAAAATCAATTTTTTTCGCATTCCCAAACACCCTCAGAATCTTCTCTGGAGCTGGTAGTTAGGGTGGGGAGGATTGTAAGGCCACCCACGCCAACATTACACAGTCAACAATCAGCTCACCTGAAAAACTTCACCACCATCAGCTTCTCTTTTTTCCTTCCTTCCTTCCTTCCTTTCTTTTTGTGTTTTCTTGCAACTTTCCAAACCCAACCAGATTCTCACTTCCCCGAACAAATATAGAAAGCACCACCAAGTCAAACCCAAACCGTAAGCTGCCTAAGCCCATGCATGCCATCTTAACTCTTGTTTTTCAAGCTCAACTTGGTGTCTGGCACCCAGTTAGGTGCGTTAGCTCATCTCCTTAACCTCTCGCAACTTACATTTCTTATTTTGATCTTCTCCCGCTTCAACTTTCTCTAGACCTCCATCCTCTCAATGGAATTGCCAGTGAAAGCACCACCAGTTTCTGGTGCCCAGAAAACCTCGTATAGACTAGAAACCAAAAATCTATCCTGCAAGCTATGCAGCAAATTTGACGAGCTTAATTTTATTTGCTGTGGAGGGCCCCCGAGAAGAGCTCCCAAATTCATTCTGAGGGATGTAAACTGCGAAGCTAGTCCTGGAGAGATTACCGCGATCGCTGGTCCTAGTGGAGCAGGGAAGACCACCTTGCTAGAGATCCTTTCAGGAAAGATATCTCCACGTAAAGTGTCTGGCCAAGTGCTGGTAAATAGCCAGCCGATGAATGCCAGACATTTCAGGAGAATATCCGGGTATGTCACTCAAGATGATTCTCTATTTCCATTGCTAACAGTGAAAGAAACGCTACTGTACAGTGCACTTTTAAGGCTACCAGGAGGGAAAAAAGATGCGGCTAATAGGGTGAGAAGGCTACTGAGGGAGCTAGGACTCGAACATGTTTCAGATTCGAGGATAGGTGAGGGATCAAATTGTGGGATTTCTGGTGGTGAAAAGCGTAGAGTCTCGATTGGAGTTGATTTAGTCCACGACCCTGCCGTTGTTTTCATCGATGAACCAACTTCAGGTCTGGATTCAGCATCAGCTCTTCATGTAGCGACTCTGCTCAAATCCATGGTGTTGAATCAGGGCAAGACCATTGTTATAACAATCCACCAGCCCGGTTTTCGAATTCTCGAGCTCTTTGATCGGCTCGTTTTGCTTTCCAACGGATATGCTGTCCATAATGGCTCACTGCATTTCCTTGAAGAGAGACTGAAGTTTTCTGGCCATCAAATTCCTCTCCATGTCAATGTTCTTGAGTTTTCTTTTGATGCTATAGAAAGCCTGTCCGGGCAGAATTCAGCGTTTCTGAACAATCAATGCCCTCGTGAGATCAGACATAACGGAGGCCATATCGCGAGGACTCCATACTTCAACAATCATCAAGAAAAACCTCTCCGCTTTCCCAGATCTATATTGGAGGAGGTTTCGATACTGGGACAGAGATTTTGCAGCAACATTTTCAGAACCAAGCAACTATTTGCCACGAGAGTGATACAGGCACTGGTGGCCGGACTGATTCTCGGAACCATATTCTTGAATGTCGGAAAGAAAACAGGACAGGTCGCTTTGCAGACTCGAATCGGATTCTTTGCCTTCAGCCTCACCTTCCTGCTATCTTCAACAACTGAGGGCCTGCCTATTTTCCTGCAAGAAAGAAGAATACTGATGAGAGAGACCTCGAGAGGAGCCTACAGAGTTTCTTCTTATGTCCTATCTAACACCCTCATCTTTCTCCCTTTCCTTTTAATGGTTGCCCTTCTCTACTCCACCCCAGTTTACTGGCTAGTTGGTTTGAGGATGTCAATCCACGGGTTTCTTTACTTCACTCTAGTGGTGTGGATGGTGATTTTGATGTCAAATTCTTTCGTTGCTTGTTTCAGTGCTCTGGTGCCTAACTTCATAATGGGGACATCAGTTATTTCAGGATTAATGGGATCTTTCTTTCTATTTTCTGGCTACTTCATAACGAAGAGTAAGATTCCTAGCTACTGGGTTTTCATGCACTATTTGAGTCTGTTCAAGTACCCATTTGAGTGTTTCTTGATAAATGAATATGGCGGAGAGCAAGGCTACAGGAGGTGCCTAGAGTTCGATAAAGGGGAATGCATTCTTTATGGAAGTGGGTTCCTGAGACAGCAAGGTCTAAGAGATTCACAAAAATGGAGCAATTTAGCTGTGATGTTTGGTTTTATTATTGGGTACAGAGTGCTCTGTTTTGTGATTTTGTGGTTTAGATGTTATAGAAGAAGATGATCATGTAGATCGAACATTTGTTAATGCTCTTTTTTTCTTTCTGTTCTTGGATAGATCAAGCCAGTGTACACAATTTATATACTTCACTTCTCTATTTACCTGTAATAAAAAAAATTAATGTAAGAAAATCTACTCATGTTTATGCTTTGTTTGAAAGAGAAGCAGCTTCCCCGGTAGTAAGTGTCACAATCAAATAAACTAATTCCAAAATTCTCAATTAAACCCTCAAATTGATCATCTTTTTGCTGCAATTGATTATCACCTATACCAATAATTACCGGAGATAAGAGAAGCAGAGAAAAAAAAATACCCACAAGGATCTCGCTACTGTAAGGGTGTTGTTCTGGAGAGAGGGAGATGGAGAAGAGAAGAGAAGAGAAGTTTTGGGGCTGCACGAGGATATGGGGGTAACTCAGACATATTGACACGTCATCTTTTAATCATAATTAACTACATGAATGCTCTTCGCGGGCCGTTTTCTTTTTAATGAGTTTATGCTGCATGGCACCGGGAAAAAAATAAATACACATAAAGGAAGTACACGAAATCAATCTTGCAATGATTAACCTAAAAGTCAAATCGTAAGCAGTCGTGTCATTTTTGTTTTATTAACTAAAAAAAAAGGGATGTGCTAAATACTGTGCACTGTTTGCTCAAAATAGAAAATGCCATTATAAATAGATGACGATAGTTTTAAAGTTTATGTACATTACTTCTTTTTTTTAATTTTATATATTCATCATCTCAATTGTTTTTCAATAGAATTTTAATATGAATTTTTTTCAATTATTTTTTAGTTCTTGATTTAAAAAGAGAGAAGCCGCTATTACTTGGCATAAAGAAAAAAAATCATATTATGACTTATTTCAGACATCAAAATAGTTGATTTTAATATCAAAGAGCTTTATTAGATGAGGGGAGTTTAATTTATGTGTTTTTTTAATCTTGAAATGACATAAAAATCATACCTAAACTCAGGGAATGTTTTGGTTGTTTTTGTCTTCATGCAATGAAATATTTGGAATGAGGATTAAGGTGTAGAATTAACGATCCACGTCAAGGACCCAACCAAGTCTAATAATGTTTTTTCATAAATTAAAAAAATAATCTACGCGTCTAGGCTTGGTGGTCAAGCCCGCTCACTGACTTCATTATGGGCTTCTAGATCTTTATATTCATGGAGTTTACATTATTGACATCACATCTAATATTCATTTGGCATTGCGATCCTAACGGTTTTTGGCTGAAATTTGAAAAAAAAATATATTTTAAAGACCGGCGGTTTGGTGTTTTTAGATCATTTTGATGTGCTGATTTCAAAAATAATTTTTTAAAAATAAAAAAAAATATCATTTTGATGTATTTCGACACGATAAGTATTTTGAAAAGCTACCGCAATCGCACTCCCAAACAGATCCTTAGACTCTAATCCTTTTGAGGGGTGAAATAGACAATGTGTTGCATGTCTTCTAGATGTTGCATCATCATGCCCCTTTCATTAAATTAAAAACATGAGCATGACGACTATCTCTTTCTATATTGGAATTTAGAATAACTTTCTCTCATCTTAAAAGCCATTGGTTGAGAAATAATAAAAATATAATTAAGTGACCATATATATATATATATATATATATATATATATATATTCATAAGTCCACTACCCATTGTGAAAGTATGAACACTATTTTCCATTGTTGGACACCCTTTCATTTTAGTTTATTTTGTTATATTTGCATTACATTTACACTTGGGATGTTCTCCAAAACCATATGATTTCAGTATTTTTAGTTTTTGTTAAGAAATAGCATTTTCACTAAAAAAAACCTGTTAAATAATATTATTTTAAAATTAACTTGAGAACCCATTAACTTATCCTCTGAACCTGACAATTATATATATCTATATATATAAACTCTTTTTAATAAGGAGAAGCACTACTGCCAGAATACAAGCTACAGTAACAGGCAAATGAGCAACATTTTATTGAAACCTCCACTATAAAATATATTCTGCGATCATACATACTGAAAGTGGGAATTTAAAACGCAATGTTTCGAGTAACTAGAGATGCCCCCATGCGCAAGATGATTATCAGATCTCTGAAAGAAAATGCATTAAATACTGATGTGATCATACAAAATCGATATAATCTAGTTTCCTGCTCCAGGACTGGGGACGGATCGCATAATCCGATCGATCCTGGAAAGATGGGAGACGACGAACCTCTCATCGATGACTGTCGCATGGCCTTCACCAGCAGGATAATAAAACGGTGCAGTATTGTCTTTCAGAGAAGGGTTTTCTTTCTTCTCCAGGTTCAACAACTTTCTGGCTTCAAAAGACGGTGCATGGCAGATCAAAATGAGAGCGAAGATGAATGAGATTTTGGTTAAACGATCCATAAATGCAAAATATATATGCTGCAAAAAGAATTTAAGCTATATGCTGAAGAGGGGAGGGAGTAACCTCGGTGGAATGCTAGCTATTTATATATAATCTGAGAGAGAAGAATGATTTTGGATATTAGTAGGCGAGTCGGTATCTGTGGAGTTGACAGAGCAATATCCTTGGTTTGTCAACTTAGCAATACGAAATTTGCAGGCTGGTCTCACGAAGTCAGCGGTGTTTTTAAAAAACATTGAAATTTTTTTATTTTATTTTTTGTTTTAAATTAAAAAAAAATTATATTTTTAAATTATTTTGATATACTAATATCAAAAATAATTTTTAAAAATTAAAAAAAAACATAATTTTAATATATTTTTAAATAAAAAATATTTTTAAAAATAATCACAATCACATTTCCAATCAGACACAAAATACCTCGTGCTCCCAAACAGACACGAAGTGCCTCGTGGAATTAGGTTAGGTAAATTTGAACCACGTTGCTGGCCGGCCTTAAATATTTATTGGTGACATTTTTTTCTAGCAGCACCACTCCTGCAATAATCTTGATTGCTCAGGATCCATGTGTCACATCTCTTTTATTTCTCCACTCAAGACATAGATTTAGTCCCTGTTGTCGAACTTATTAGTTTTTTATTTTCACATTTGGCATGCCTAAATCAGTGACTCGTGTTATGCAGTGGACTTATTAGTTTTTTAATATATAAAAAGAGTTTTCAATAACGATAATATTCTTGCATGCACAAGAAAAATATGACATTTGAGTTATTAACTTGACTAGATCTAATAAGATCAAGTAATATGATAATTTCATTTAAATTGTAAGGAATGATGGTAAACAATATAAAAAACATTTAGAAATAATTAGTTAAAATCAAAACTGTCAATTTCATTCCGTTCTACCTGGAATAGTCAATACGTTTTGTTCCAATTCAAAAAACAGAACAAACTGGAACAAATTTTATCTCGCTCAAAACTTCAGCACGTTTCGAAAATTCCGCCTAGAAAGTTCCGGTTTGTTCCGCCGTTCCGTTCCAGCCAAATAGTGTTTTTTCATAGAATGAATAGTTTTACAATATCAATCATATCTCTTAATTCGACTGTTAGATTGAGATGAGATATTATGAGGAGTCTCTTGATATATTTATATATAAGATGTTATAATTTTAGATCAATCAAAGATTATAACGACCTTACGAGATTGATGATAACATTCTCGTAATATTATACAAGCTCATATTTTTATTCATAAAAATTATTTTATTATGTCTTTTTTTATATTAATTTTTTTTCTTAATTTCATTATTTATCAACAATTTTATTACGAATTAAACTTTATAATTTGATTTGATTGTTTTAATTAAGGTTATCATAGTCTTATAACGAAGGTCACACAAGGTTAACTAGGTTGACTCAAATTGATTCAATATTTTTTTAAGATGTCAACTTGATTTTTTTTTAGTTGAATTATATTTTTATCAATTTTTCATATTATCTTTGAACTCATCAAGTTGGTCGAGTTATATCAATCCAACCTTTTTTTTTTAACTTAGGTATGAAATTTAAATTGCACAATTCTAAATAATTTATTTTTGAATTCGAACTAAATTTTTTTTGTTGAATTAATATATTTAATTATACATATATATAAACATAAAAAGTACAACTCTGAAATGGGACGCCAAAACCCTTCAAAACCGAAACATTTCATTTCAATTGAAAAAACAAAACACCAATCAAAACGGAATTGACAACCTCGGTTCAAACAAAAGAGTCACCAATATCATACAAGGAAAGGGAATAAAGATCATATCATTAGAGACTCATTATCATTGCGTTATGGACATCACCCACTACCAGAAAAGATTGCGAAGATGGTTCAAACTCTATTGCAAAAGTTGCTTAATGAAATTGAAAGAAGTCGCGTGGATCGCCAAAAAGATGCCCATAAAAAAAACAAAAGAAAGTGAGTATCCATCTAATTTAATTAATCAATTATATTTAGTTCAACAATAAAATTTATTTTAAAAAATAAATCTAACAAAGAACAATAAATAAAAAGATTAGAGTTAACTCAATTAGTAAAAGACAAAGGATGCAAAAAAGAAGAAGAAGCCTAACCTCCAATTAACTAAATGTTGAAGGATGAAACTGGAAAAAACAGTTTAAATATATATATGTGTGTTTGTGTGTGTGTGAAAGCATAGCAATCCCAAGCGAACCCCTTACAATCGAGTTAATTTTCAAAGCTTAGAACCCTTGAAATCCTAATTACATGTTTAACCAAGAAGCTCAATTCCAAATCAATTAAATAATCAAGGATGAAATCACATAAAACAATATCAATCCTAAAAAAAAAATGCAAAGGAGAAAAAACAAGGTCTGTTTACTATGCACCTCAATTACAAAAATAATCTCATTGTTAGTTAAATTATTGTTTTTGTTATAAGAATAAATAAGTTATTTTACTATTCATATAGTTTATATGAAAATACAAAAATAACTCTCTATGTTAGCTTAACAATTTATTTACAAGGAAAGGGATGCAAATTTACTATTCATTCAAATCATAAAATACCAACATGTCCTCATTCAATTAAGAAATACTAAAATAACCCCATAGACAATTCTACCCCTACCATTTGCTTTAAGGCTATTCTTTACAATGCAATGTGTCTAGGAGGTGTTGACACGGATTTTAAAAAATATTTTTGAAAAAAATTGAATTTTTTTTATTTTGATGTGTTGCTGTCAAAATGATTTAATTTTTTTTTATTTTGATGCATTTCTGAACAATTTTTTTTTTCAAAAACAATATTAACCACATTCTCAAACAAACACTAGGTGAGCATTATTTTCACCTTCTCTTTCTTTCTTTCTTTCTTTTTTTCTTTTTAAATGTTTTTGGTTATTTTATTTAATTGGCACTCACATCATATTCTTGAAAAGTAACTACTTTAATGGAGTAAGACTTAGTTTAGTTAAATTTCAATAGCTACTAGCAGAAATGACAGCCAAATTTGACCCCTAACACTACAATATGCTTGTTACGTGCAGGTCTTTACAATGTTGCTGTAGCCGAAAAATGTTCATCAGTTTGCTCAATAGTTTCATGTTGACTATTACTGTATTTTTAGTCATGAAAATGACTTAATTCCCCAAAAAACAATTAAGTTTTCCTGGAAAAATACTATCTTCTTACTGGAATCACGAAAGGACTGTAGTTTTCTTAGATTACGGGGAAAATCAAATGATATGTGAATTTTTATAAACTAGGGTTAGGGTTTTAAAGAATATGATGTACATCTCAAAAAATCTTTTTGGTTTTTGAAAATAATCATAGTTAGGGTTAGGGTTCTCAGTCGCTCAATGCTTTCAATTAATTAACATTAACAAATAAAATAAACTAAAAAACTTGGAAAAGGAAACATGGTTCATCTACTGTAGATGAATAGTATTCTCATCTTCGGCCCTTGAAATTTTTATTTATTTTGTTTTTATTATTGAATTTTATTTATTTTCAATTATACCCTTACAAATTAAGCTGAAATAGTTTTATTTATTATTATTTATTTTGATTTGTATGTTTTCACGCGTTTGATTTGTAGTGAAGTATTATGAACTATAATTGAAAGATCAAGTATCAAAATTGATATTCTAGAAGAACTATTTTCGCACACATTTGTTGTTTAAGGGTCCAAAAAGAATCAATCTAGCCTCTCAAATTTTACTTTTCTCATAGTTGACTAAATGCCTGTTTGGGAGCGATTGTGATAGTTTTTTAAAGTGCTTTTCGTGCCGAAATACATCAAAATGATGTTTTTTTATTTTTTAAAAAATATTTTTGACATCAGCACATCAAAATGATCTAAAAACACCAAAACATATTCATTTAAAATAAAAAACAAAATTTCAAATTTTCGGCAAACGCCGGTTGCAACGTACTCCCAAACAGGGGCTAAGAGATTTTTATGTTACTATCCGTAATTATTATTATTTTACATTCCAATCCCTAAATATCATACCTATAAAAGAGAGAGGATGTCTCCGGCAATTATATAAAAGGCTCTTTCTAATAAGGAGAGACACCAATACAAGCTACACTACCGGCCAAATGAGCAACTCTTTTTATTCAAACCACCACTATATACATCCTGAAAGTTGCAATTTAAAACGCAATATTCCGAGGAGCCAAACACGCCCCCACAAGATGAGAAGTTATAAATACATCCGGAGATAATAAAATAAATGCGGCTTGGTATCCGTAGGCTTTCACGCCATATATAATAGAAATACTGATGTGATCATACAAAATTGATATAATCTAGTTTCCTGTTCCTGGACTGGGGACGGATCGCATAATCCGATCGATCCTGGAAAGATGGGAGACGACGAACCTCTCATCGATGACTGTCGCATGGCCTTCACCAGCAGGATAATAAAACGGTGCAGTATTGTCTTTCAAAGAAGGGTTTTCTTTCTTCTCCGGGCTCAAGAACTTTCTGGCTTCAAAAGACGGTGCATGGCAGATCAAAATGAGAGTGAAGATGAATGAGATTTTGCTTAGACGATCCATAAATGCGAAATATATATGCTGCAAAAAGAATTGCTGAAGAGGGGAGGGAGTAACCTAGGTGGAATGCTAGCTATTTATATATAATCTGAGAGAGAAGAATGATTTTGGATATTAGTAGTCGAGTCGATATCTGTGGAGTTGACAGAGGAATATCCCTGGTTTGTTAATTTAGCAATACAAAATTTGCAGGCTGGTCTATGAATACCGATGTTTTTGAAAAGAAAAAAAAAATATTTTTATATTTTTAAATTATTTTAATATATTAATGTCAAAAATAATTTTAAAAAATTAAAAAAATATATAATTTTAATACATTTTTAAATAAAAAACATTTTTAAAAATAATTACAACCAGATTTCCAATCAGATGCAGAATGCCTCGTGCTCCCAAACAGGCACGAAATGCCTTGTGGAACCAGGTTAGGTACATTTGAACCATGTTGCCGGCCTTTCTTAAATATTTATCGGTGACTTTTATTTTCTAGCAGCACCACTCCTGCAATAATCTTGATTGCTCAAGATCCATGTGTCACATCTCTTTTTTTCTCTCCACTGCAGACATTGATTTAGTCCCTGTAGCTCCATACATGGTAGATAGATCATATACATTGGCCCATACATCATATTCTTGAATTTAGACCTAAAATCTATTCAATTTCAATACCTACTTGAAGATATGACAGCAAGATTTGACGCCTCAGAGTGCCAGATGCTTGTTACGTGCAAGTCTTTACAAAGTTTCTGTTTCCTAAATATGTTCATCGGCTTGCTGAATAGTTTAATGTTGACTATTTCTGTATTTAGTCATGAAAATGATTGGTTTTCAAATAATATCTTTTTACTCTTTTTATAGACTAGACCTTCCAATCTTTTTGGTTTTTGAAAATAATCATAGATAGGGTTAGGGTTCACAGTCGCTCTATGCTTTCAATTAATTAACATTAACAAATAAAAAAAATGGAGAAAGAAAACATTGTTGACGAATGGTGCTTTTCATAAATTTTTATCTTATTTTATTTTGAGCATTGAATTTATTTATTTTTAATCACGTCTTTACAAATTAAGGTGGCATTGGTTTTTTTTTTATTATCTATTTTTATTTGCATGTTTTAACTTATTATTTGTCGAGGTTGAATTAGAGATTAACTTTATAAAACTTAGTTTTTGTTCTTAAAACTAAAAATTAAAAGATCAAATAACAAAATTGAAATTTCATAAAACAATCTACACACATTTGTTGTTCATATGATATGAAAATGTTTAATTTTGCCCCTCAAGCTTCTCTTTTTTTCATAATATTTATTTTTATGTTTCAACCTGTATTAGTTTTTTATATATATTTTTAGGTTTTAGATGTCTAGAAAAAAGAGAATTTCACCAAGAAAAAAAATAAAAAAGTTATTTGATTGTCAATTTTTTACTACTATTAATTGTGATTTTGGATTAATCTTTAAGATGAGATAGTCAATGAAAATGATTTTTTCCTTAATCATGCCTCTTAAAAGAGATTTAGGCTAAAACAAAATATAAATTTTGATTTTTTATCCAAATAAAATATGTTTTGTCATTAGCAACTTAGGTTATAGAGGTCAATGTGATAGCTTTTTCATGTTTATGGCCAAACAAATGACTAAACTTAGGATTTTTAATGTCCTTAAACTTGGATTTTAGTTTCCTAACCACAATGTCAAATGTGTTTTTGAAAAAAAAATGTTTTTCTTATTTTTTTTTAATTAATTTTTTAGTATTTTTAAATCATTTTGATATACTAATTTCAAAAATAATTTTTAAAAATAAAAAAATATTTTGATGTATTTTTAAATTAAAAATACTTTGAAAAACAACGTCAATCACACTTCCAAACTAACCTTTAGTAGTTAACTCAAATGATATTTAATAATTTTTCAATTATGATATAATTTTAAATTAATGTTATAGCTTTTTGATAATATTAACTATTAATAATTTTAATAATTTTATATGAACTAACGAGGTAACTTGCCCTTGCGTTGCGCTGAGTTTTTTTCTATTTAAGAAACTGATTGATTTTTTTGCGTCCTGTAATTGGTTATTTTAATATTTAATTAGTAAAATTGTAATAGATAAAATCTGTTAGAAATGAGTTTTTTTTCCCGTCTAAAAGGAAAATTGTAATCAAAACTTGAATTGACTTGGGGGTTTTATTTATTAATCTCATCATTTAACATTGGACTATTGAGAATTGGGCTTTGTAATGTTTTTCAAACATTGTGATCTTGGTCTTATAACTCATATCACATATATAAAATGTTAACCTGGATTTACATAAGTTTTTTTTTTACACCAATTTTATTTTTTGACTCCAGCTTAATACATTGATTTTATTAAAGATTGAGCTTCTTTATTCTTTTTATTTCCTTTCTCTGATGATGACCCGACTTCACGACCAGGGTCATGAGTTTTCCATGTTTACTTGAATTAACTAATTTTTTTTTAAAAAAAATTTATTCCTTAACATAATTATTTTTTGGCAAACATTATTTTTCTATATGTCATTATTATAATTTTTCTTTAGATTTAATACCGTTATATTTATCATAAAATTAAATCTAATCATCTTATTAAACTCGGTATAGTGATAACTCGAATCATGAGGTTATTTTTCTCTTAAAACTTGCTAGCAGAATTTAATTTTTTTTTTTTAAGTCACAAAACATAAACTTGTGCCTGTGAACCGCCTATGTGGTATAACTATAATTGAAAATGTAAATTATTTATCTAGAATATATTTGGGATTTAACATGCCACATCTCGCTAATTTCATTTTTGTTAGTGGCGTGTGTAAAAAAAACCCGAAGTCGGAATCGTTGTTGTCATTGACACTTTGAAGTCGGCAGAAATATTGTTAACAAAATCCTTGTCACGACTGCCTAACAATTGTCTCTTGCACTTCTATGATTGACATACCACTTTTTTACCATCATGATGAGAACTTTGACCAAAATTGCATTCCCATCAATGGTATATCCCACCTTTATCCATTTATTTCTATTTTTTTCTTCATATTTTTACACTTTGCTATTTTAATAATCATTATTACTCCATAATCACTGTCATGACTGCCTAATTATTATCTACTTTATTATCAAATACCATTGCTGAAAGTTATATTTGGTATTATAGTATTGATTGTTTTTAAAGTGTTTTTTTTAGAAATACATTGAAATAATATTTTTTATTTTTAAAATTTATTTCTGATATCAGCATTCAACACATCAAAATAATCTAAAAATATATAAAAAACTAAATTAAAATTAAAATTTAGATTTTAAAAAAATATTTTTTAAATTCAAAAACAAATGTGCTTTAATATAACTATCATGAGGGCAACATCGGTCAAAATTGCATCCTTATCTCTATCAATAGCATATCTAACTTTTATCCATTTATTTTCACATTTTTTACCATTGAAATACTATAAGGATGTAAGCAAAACCCAATTCAGTTAATGTATTATAATAAAATTTCCAGAGACTTAAAACGACCTTAAGATTGGTTGAACTTGTATTTTTTGTTGCCTTTTAACCGATATACACTTAATAAAAACTATACAATATACATCTTAATCTAAGGTTTACAATACCAAATTTAATTTGATTTAAATAAAAAATAAGCAACAGCTTATATATTTTGATAAATATGTACTCAAAGCTTTGGTTGGAAAAAACCACCAATTTCTCTTCTAAGACTATATTAATGCACTTTTTTCATTTAATATACAAATAAATATTATCGGATATTAAAAAAATTTAGACTTATAACAATTCAATGATTGATTAAATTAGAAGAAAAACAATCAGCAGTTCATGTGGCAAGTTAGGAAAACCTAATTGTCTGCATAATATATATGGGCATGAAACCTCCCTAATCACTTCTTCCACTGTACGTAGAGGGTGACTTGCTTGCAAGTGATCCCATGTAATGCCACATTTGTAGTGCAATGCCACGAATTTTCTAATTGCGTCGATGGATTGAACTTTAATGACTTCCAACGTTTTAAAGTAAATATCAGATAGTTTGAATTAAGAAATTGGACAAATGTATTTGCGAAACAGTACCCAAGAGAAATGACATGATGACAAAGACTTGTTATCTTCATAGCAAGTCTCAAGTTCAAGTTAGGATATGTACCGCTTATAAGAGTCTGGAATAATGAGGTTTTATTCGCTCATCTGTATCCATAAAATGTACTTTTCGAGGATGGAGTTTTCTCGCATAAAAAAAAAAAACTTATTTCACCTTCGATATATACATATATATTCAAAGCTAAAAGTAGTGTGCACTTAGAGGTAAAATTATAATTTTACTATTATAATCCACAATAATCTTTATCTATGGCTACAATAATTTTGCTACAATGAAACACTGATCTGATTAAACTTATTTCTTAATATATATATATATATATATATATAGATAGGGTTCAATATTTTTGAACTGAACCTTTTTGACAATAAGCTTCCCAATGCAGCTTGGGAATGGTGATTTGAGACTAAACATGGCTTTGTAAAAGAAAAATAAGGCGGGGATGGCACCATTAAGGTTGTCGTCTTTAAGTGCACCAAAAGGCCTGCGAATTAAGAAGAAAAAAAACAGCATCCCAAAATCATTTTCTAAATATACTTAAGCACAGATTTTTAACCAAATAACAATTAATTAGAAACCACATTCATAAATTATCTTAACAAAGAGAGGAACAATTAATTCACATGGATGAATATAATTTAATTATGATCCATCCAAGATATGCAAACAACTCGTCATTTTTTATTTTCTGAAAACGCAGTGAGCAAATTGAAAAATGAAGAACATGCATCGTATAACCTAAAATATGTGTGCGAGTGTGGATAAACTGGAAAATAGAGAAGTAAAAAACAGGAACAACTAACCCTGATGAACTGATATTAAAATGAAGAGAAAGCCATGATTAATCAGTAGACTCACATTGAAACAAGCAATGCGCCTTCTACACGCACTCTTTCCCTTCTTAAGCTTCAAGAAAAACTCATCCTTGGAGTAAATATGGCCTGCTGGTGATGAAGCCAAGAAAACCCTTCTGGCTGCTATTGGTGGAGACCAAATTCCACTCTGCTCATAATCGAAGTCATATTGAGATGCATCAAAGAACTTACCCAGAAGTCTCTCGGAGACTGATTTCGAAACCACTTGAGTACTTGGACTTGCCATTGAAGAGCTTCCTGGTGATGGCGATGGCGATGGCGATGGTGATGGTGATGGTTTTTCCATTAACAGATAGAGAGGGCGAGAGTGGCATGTGTTTTGGAATCTTCTCTATGAGAATGAGATCATGGAAGGGTTGCGGACATGAAAGAACAGTGATGCTGTGATCGTGAAGAGTGGAAGTTGTGGCTGTAATAAGATTTTCTTGTATGTTGTGCTTATGTTCGAGAATTACTTTGAAGGAAGTTTTGGTATTGTTTGGTAGACAAGAAAGTTAAGGTTTGGTCAAGGATTTAGACCCTAAAGTCTTTTAATCCATGTGACTACCCTAACTCGATTAATTTTATCGATTACTTTTGTTTTGTTTTTCACCAATTTATACTAATATTACACGCTTTTTGAGATCTCGTGTTCAATCTTGTATAGGAAGACACTCTCATGATGTTCCTCTAAGTTCCTCAATGTTTTTTTATATATTTTTTGTATGCTGGCATTATAATAACAAAAAAATAGATTATGAAAAATTAATTAAGGATTCAATTTAATAGATTAATTATAGACGTAAGCACAATTTCAGTGAAACTTTTCGATAAGGGTTGTACTTTGTATTTTTTATTGACTTGTTTTTAAATTTTTAGTCAATATAAAATATAAATATAGTATTATATAGTTTAGGAGTAATTTAAAAGGCTTATCTTGTGGTATTTAGAGTTTAATATGGTGTGTGTGTGTGTGTAAATTTATATTTTAGAATGTTAGACTATCAATTAATCATATGTAAGTCATTAATATTTCAATTTTTGACTTCACAGTTTACGAACAGTGAAAACATGAAACACTAAGGCAAAAATAGTCTTTTAAAGTGTTTTTGAATTTTCTTAGATTTCTAAATTTTTGTTCTTCTTTGTTGCGATTTACAAGTCGCGAACGATTGAAATACTAAAGGGAAAATGAGCATTGGTTTGTGCCAAAAAATCTTGGCCAACAACCTTTGGGAGGTCCATGCTAAAAAATCTTCATCTCCTTTATGGAAGATCATAATCTCCCTAAAATATCAGCTTATTCAGGTTGTAGTAGTAATTCCGCAGTTATTACTAATATAAGTAGCTGGAGTAACAACGAAAATTGTTTCTCGACCAATGCCTATGAGTATTTTCATATGAAAGTTAGAAAGGTCCATTGGGATAAAGTGGTTTGGGAGAACTGGTCTATGCTAAAATACAGCTTTATTTTGTGGCTTCCTGGTTTAAAAAAACTTAAAACTAAATATTGCCTCCACTTCATTTGAATAGACACTAATTATGTTCTCTGCAATCAGGAAGAGGAAATGCATCATCACATGTTCTTCCATTGTGATTGGACATCATGTTTGCGGGGAAAAATTATTTTCTGGCTGAATATCTACAGGCGGATAAGGTATCTGCCTAGTGTTCTTAGAGGTCTATCCTCTAAGAGGAATAACATGGAATCCAGAATGTGAAGATTCTCCTTAGACATCATAGTTTATCTAGTATGAGAAGAAAGAAATAAAAGTATTTTTGACAATATCTGCACTTTAGTTGAGGTGTTTTAAAGGTTCCAAGTGATGTTCTTTATAGTTTTTCATTTTTATAAAAAAGACCACCACTCCATTAATGTTGGTTGAGGGTCTTGTTGTGATAGTGCTCTAGGTTCTTCCAATGGAGGATCAACTCTCGCAGTCCAATCGTGTTTCCTTTAGGCTTGGTTGTTTAATGGATCTCCGTCCCCATGGCTCTATGATGTTGTTATCTTTGTTTTTTTTATAGGTTTTGTACTAGGAAGCATGTTCCCCTATTCATTTTGTTTATGTAGTTATTGTATTTAACAACTTTGTTAGTTCTTTTTAGTTTGGGAGTGTGTTCCTTTCTTGGCTTTTCCCTTTCTATGTTGTATATGTAAACGAAATTGCTGGTTCTTCTAGCATGGTTACTCTTTGATCTTTAATATACTTATATTTGATTAAAAAAAAGGGAAAAATGAGCGCGTTGAATCTCTTTAGATTTCTATCCTAGCTGACTTTTAATTCTTAAGTTGTAAATTTATCAAACATTGAGTGCACGAGATCTACATCGATTCTCCTTGGCACTGTACTGTATAAACATATCTAAAGGTATGGTTGATTTGGATAATAGTACTTTCTTTTAGATTTTGAACCGAAGTCCATTCATCATAGTAAACCTATCTTAGGAAAAATTGATTACAAAACACCAACACCATAGCAATTGTAAGGCAAACCAAGACACCAAGCAACTTATCTTAGGTAACGCGTACTAGGGGTGCTAAAACCTTCCCTTTACGCAACTAGTCCTTTGCCTTATGATCTCTAAGAGATTAGTTAGGTTTCCTAGTAACCATAATATTAGGTGGCGACTCCCTTTTTCACAAAACAAAAAAAACCCGACATGAATCCCCGCTTCAAGGGAGGGTCGTCGCAATGCTGCGCTCTCACGGATGGTGCAACAATGCTAATGAGAGTCATTATAAGCTTACCATTATAATTTCATACAACATTAGCAAAAATTTATAAATAGATCATATGAATAATGTTGTTGAATAATCCCATCATTTCTGCATTTTAATTCACTCGCCACTAAAGCTTACCCAATTTTTACCCTTTTGTTGACGTATTTTTGAAGAAAGAATTAAAAAAATATATTTTATGTAGTTACATTGTTTTTGGTATTTTCAGCGTTGTCTCAAAGTTTTTGAATGTTGATGTATATTCAATGCATTAAGCTTCTAACACGTAATTTTTAAAATCTTTGATTTTTTGCTTTGTTCAATACTGATATTTTTCTATTAAAAAACAAACAAAAAATACTAAAAAATCAAAACCCCAAAAAATTCTTGATGCATGGACCAAAGTTGAAAAAACAAGAAGGGACCAATAAAATATAATTTTTACTATATATACATGTGTCAAAACATGTAGAAGAGAGGGGAGAAAAATTAAAAGAGAGGAAAATTTTAGGGATCAAATCTAAAACACTCCCCCCCAAAAAAAAAAACCTAAACACTTTTTTTCTTTCCTCTTTCCTCTTTCCTCTTTCTGCCTCCAGTCCCAACCCCCCCTTCCCATTTTTTCCCCTTCTTCTTTGCCTCTCTTTGACAACTGCAACTGACTACCTCGTCGACCACGCTTCACCATCCCTCCTTCCCCATTCCCTATCAAAATTGTCTAGCCCCTCACAAACAACAACCCTCACGATCCTTTGTTCCTGCCATAACCACCACTGCTCCTGATGTTTTCGGAGCTATTCCTGATCATTTTGTAGTATTAGATGATTTAATAGACATAATTGTAATTTTAAGTATTAATTTGTATATTTAAATTGGTGTTAAATTTTTTTTATGTAAATATGTTTAATTTTAGTTATGTGCAAAACTATAATAAAAATAGTGTGTATATGTGTTGCATTTCTTTTTATTTATTTTGTTTTGTTAAGAAAAGTTAAGATACAAATTTAATACCACAAAAATGTTTTATTACAATACAACCAAAACTTTTCGAAAACATACAAAAGTAATCGTTTATTATTTTCATAAGAAAACCAAAAAAAAATGTGTTTGCATCAGTTTCAAGATTTAATAACCACTTTATTAATTCTTCAAGAATTTGGCCAATATTTAAATAAATTATAAACTTATTCATAAGAATTAATGGTGTAACTTCAGATAATAAATGTTGGTCCTACAAGCAGACTAATATTTAAATATCTTGAAACCATAAAAAATTCTCAGAGTTGTTCTAAGCGGTGATCGATTTTTTTAAGAATATTTTTACGATACATGAATTGCGAAAAACTCATCCATTTTCCAGGATAGATGATCTTTTTAAGGCATCTATATGGATCTTTTCCCTGATAATTTTATTTGGGTACACGAGCCCATAATAAAATCTTAAAAGCTAGATTTATTCACATGAATAAATACTACCCATCGAAACGTTAATCACGTCAAAGTACGCAATGCAGCTTACCTCAGGTAAGGTGTACTAGGGGTGCTAATACCTTTCCTTTACACAACTAGTCTCATACCTTTGAATCTTTGATTAGACTAATACAAACAGGGTTTTCCTAATAACCCTGAACAACTAGGTGGTGACTCTTCAACACTAACGAGACTCTCCCGGTACATCGCGCGACGACAAATGAATATCAAAATTATCTTTCTTCCTAACCATTAGTCAAGAGGCAATGGTTTCTGTCTATCAAAATAATCTTGTATTTGGTCATAAAAATATCTATAGCATCATCATCTTCCAGTTAACTTTGCTATTTTCAACCTTCTTTACTTCCAGTAATTCTTATTAGATATTGATTCAAATGTTGGCCAAAAGTTTTTGTAGAGAATGACTCAGCAACATGTTTCCCGGCCTCTCCACTCATTCTGCTTGCCATCTAGGGATCCTGAATGAATTTAGCCATTGCCGAAGAAAACTCTTCAGGGGTAGGGTTGCAAAGAAATCATGTTTCTCCATCCTAACAGTTTGCAAAGGCTTATGAGCTTCCATTGCCTCCAAAGGGACGATGCCAAAGTGTTCATCCTACATTTATTTAACTATTAAAGTATGATAAATGTGAAAGACAATTGCACGAGATCACATATTAGGAGTATAAATGACACAGCAATACTGTGAAAAAAGTTTATTTCTTTCAGCTGAGCAGGAAGTAATGAAGTTTACCCGATGTGAGACTCCTTCCCTTTCTGCCACGCATCTAAGTTCCTCCAGATATTCAACATTCTCTCGCTCGGCCTGAAAGACAACTTCATGCGAGCACTTAATGAGCAAACTCATCTTAATTCATAAGTTGGCACTGTATTGTATAGACATATCTAAAGATATGATTCATTTGGCTAAGAGTACTTTCTTTTAGACTTTGAACTGAAGTCTATTAATCATAGCAAAACTATCTTAGGAAAAATTGATTAGATAAAACCAATTTCATAACAATCATAAGACAAACCAAAATACCAGCAGTTTACCCTAAGTAGGGCGTACTAGGGGTGCTAAAATCTTTCATTTACCCAACCAGTCTCTTGCCTTATGATCTCTAAAAGACCAGTTAGGTTTTCTAGTAACCATAATATTAGGTGGCAACTCTCTTTTTCACAAAACAAAAAAAAACTCGACATGAATCCTTGCTTTCAAGGAGGGTTGTCGCGATGTCGTGTTCTCGCGGAGGTGCGACAATGCTAATTAGACTCATTATAAGCTTACCATTCCAATTTCATATAGCATCCATAAAAATCTATAAATAGATCATATGAATAATGTTGTTAAATAATCCCATCATTTCTGCATTTGAATTCACTCACCACTAAGGCATAGTTATATATAAAACGTGTTGATACCTAATTTTTACTCTTTTGTTGAGGTATTTTTGAAGAAAAAACAAAAAAAAATAGTTTTTATGTAGTTATATTGTTTTTGGTATTTTCAGCATCATCTCAAAGTTTTTGAATGTTAATGTATGCTCAATGCATTAAGCTTCTAACGTGTAATTTTTAAAATCTTTGACTTTTTGCTTCGATTCGATGCTGATATTTTTCTATTCAAAAAATACTAA
Organism: Salix arbutifolia; assembly: GCA_025169955.1. NCBI lineage: Eukaryota > Viridiplantae > Streptophyta > Magnoliopsida > Malpighiales > Salicaceae > Salix > Salix arbutifolia. Next base: position 26,304,407 of record CM045917.1, on the reverse strand, counting down.
AAATCAAAACCCAAAAAAAATCATGACACATGGACCAAAGTTCAAAATACAAGAAGTAACGGACCAACAAAATATAATTTTTACTATATATACATGTGTCAAAACATGTAGAAGAGAGAGGAAAATTTTAGGGATCAAATCTCAAACACTCCCCCCCCCCCCCCCCAAAAAAAAAAAAAATTCCCTTTTCTTCTTTTTGCCTCTAGCCGCAACCCCCCGCCCATTTCCCCCCTTATGTTTTGCCTCTCTCTGATAACTTCAACTACCTACCTCGCCGATCACGCTTCACCATTCCTCCTCCATCGCAACCCCTCTTCCCCATTCCCTGTCAAAACTATCCAGCCCCTCACAAACAACAACCCCTCATAACTCTTTGTTCTTGCCACAACCACCACTGTTCACAGCGTTTTCGACACCATTCCTGATCGTTTTGTAGTATTAGATGATTTAATAGACATAATTGTAATTTTAAGTATTAATGTGTATATTTAAATTGGTGTTAAATTTTTGTTATGTAAATATGTTTAATTTTAGTTATATGTAAAACTATAATAAAAAGAGTTTGTGTGTGTGTTGCATTTCTTTTTGTTTATTATGTTTTGTTAAGAAAAGAAAGAAGATACAAATTTAATACAAAAAAATGTTTTATTGCATACAGCCAAAGCTTTTCAAAAAAATACAAAAGTAAACATCGTTTAATATTTTCATAAGAAAACCAAAAAAAAAAGTGTTTTCATCGGTTTCAAGATTTAATAACCACTTTATTAATTCTTTAAGAATTTGGCCAATATTTAAATAAATCATAAACTTATTCATGAGAATTAATGGTGTAAATTCAGATAATAAATATTGGACCCACAAGCAGACTAATATTTAAATATTTTGAAATAATAAAAAAAATTCTCAGAGTTGTTCTGAGCGGTGATCAATTTTTTTTAGAATATTTTTACGATACATGAATTGCGAAAAACCCATCCATTTTTCAAGATAGATGATCCTTTTAAAATATCTACATGGATCTTTTCCTGAGAATTTTATTTGGGCACACGAACCCATAATAAAATCTCAAAAGCTAAATATATTCACATGAATAAATATTACCCATCGAAACGTTAAGCACGTCAAAATACACAATGCAACTTAAAATAAAAATTAAAAATAATTTTTTAATTTTTTTTTAAATACTTTTGAAACATCAAACACATCTTTAATCTATTATCTAGGGTCTGATGATTGGGATTAAAAGCGCAACAACTTTTTTAATGACAAAATGGATGTAATTAAAAGTATAAAAATAAATTAGATACAAATCGGAAAACACAATCCATTGAAAAGAAAATAAGTTCATCCTGGTTGGACTTGCCTTAAAAGCCAAAGAATTTCGGTGTCCCAAAAACCCCTAAAAAGAAAACCCAAAAAGGTATTTTTGGGACAGTGAATTATTGTATTTTTTTAAAAGAAAACCCAAAACAGAGAAAAAAAAAAACAAAAACAAAGTGGTCAGGTCAGTTTGAGAGAGAGAGAGAGAGAGAGAGAGAGAGAGAGAGAGAGAGAGAGGGTGTTGTGTACACATGACATACATGCAAATGGTAGTTGTAGAGAGAAAAGGAGAGGAAGAAGGAAAGAGAGATAGATAGAGAGAGGTATATGCATCTACTGAAGAAGAGTGCACTATGTGGGTTCACCAAAGCTAGATACCCTTTTATCTCTCTCTCTTTAGCCAGCTTTGAAACATGATGAGGTTAAAAGCAAAACCATTTTTTATTGCTCACTCCATGGTTTAAACATTCTGTCTTTAATGTCAATCTCACTTTTGAAGAAGACCCATTTATCATCTTCAACTTCTCTTCCCTTATTTCATTCAAATTTCTCCTTTTAGCTCCTCTTTGCATGTTGATCCCAAGATGCATTGCTGAGGTAAGGTAATTTTTATACGGTTTTCTTATTATGTTTTTGAACTATTTGATTGAAATGTGGAAATGTGAATGTGGGTTTTGAAGGTAATTAATTTGGCGTTTGGTGATCTGTGTAATTTTTGGGTCTTTTGGATATTTGTGCTTATCTGAGTTTTCAGATTTGTGAATTCTGGATGTAAGTTGATGGGTTCCCTTCTCTAATTTGTTTTTCATTTTTGTGCTGTTTTATCCTCTTTTGATTCAATGCACGGGGGTTTTATGCTATATCTGCGGCACTTCATTCTTTCTCTCATTGATTATCATAAGGTGTGAAATTCTTTTGCCCTTCTAATGAGATCTCCAGATGACATATTAGATTATGGATATCAATTCAAGTGCTTTTCTGTTATGAGAATTCGGTACGATTTACTGGTGTTTTCGAGGCAGAAATCAAGAGCAGCTGCTGTTTTTTGCATGACTGATTTTTGCCCTTTTTTTTGAGTTTTTTAAGGTCTTGGAAAGCAGAGTTGAGAGCTCAATACTTAATGCACGCCCTGAAACTTTTCTTAGAAGGATCCATTTAGTCGTGAGTCTGACACTCATTATTTGGCTTTATATATTGTAGTGGCATAAGTAGAATGGTTCCTTTTGTGAATTGGGATTTTGCTTAGCACGCACAGGTGAATGCAGAACGACTTAGATTTAATTTGATGTCAACCTAACCTTCTCTGTCTCCAATAATAGATGACCCTACTAATCTATAGAAGCGAAGCTTGTAAAGACATGGAGAAATACAAAGAACTATGTTTGTTTCATACCAAACCATTTTTGAGGGAGCTGTTCGTATTAGCCATGTTCAAGTGTAGAGTAATGGACTTGCAAAAGCCACATTGGATGAAAGTTTTCATGTTCTGCTACCAGAAGTGTCTTACACAGAAAGAAAAGCAAATGTTGACATTTGCTGATCATTTTGGCTGATTTGGAGGGAGGGTGGGAGGATGCTTCTTTATGTAGGTTGAAGGTTTTGCATTGGTGGGATAAAAATACTGGATCTCTCTCTCTCTCTCTCATCTGTGAGCTTTAGCTAAGTAAATTGTAATTAGGTGTAAGTTAGCTTGATAGTTTTTTTCTTCCTTGGGATACGTCTTGTGTAAGGGAAGAGGTGCCCTCTTTTGGCACTGGAGCTAACATACTTTTGCATTATTTATAAAAGAAAGAAACCATTGAATTCTATCCCAAAAAGAGAGAATTCAACTAGTTAGTATGATGCGGCATGTAAGCAGTGGGTAGCAGGGTAAGGTAGATGGTAGTATACTACATATAGTCTACAGGTATAATTATTGTTACCTGGAGCAGTTGGTAGCACTGTTTCATTTTCCAAGGGATGGCCTACTGTTATATAAGTTGGATTAGTCAATTATACCAGTGTTGAAGCTAAAACTGTAGCTTTTGTTGCTCTTCAAAGGTTCATTTGCTTTTTTCCAACAAGAGAATGAAATCCAGACAGCTGCAATTATGGTAAGACCCAATTTCTACAAATATGTTATTTAGGTGTGTCAAATATAAATATGAGTATGTGACTACTAGATAACATGCTGATTTAGTGTAATTTTTTGGCAGCTATATCTCCGCGTGATTTCAAGTAGTAGTTGGGTAGCTGGAATTATAGATTATAATAGTCCTTTAATATACTAAATTTCCTGTTTTTTCCCCTCTAATGTTCCTTGTGTCACGTCAGTTGTTTTCTGGATCAAGGGATTTCTATGTTGAACCACGAAGATAAACCAACTTTATGATGAATAAAACAATAAGGCTTTTGCCATATTCAATTCTCATCGATTCACCTCAGGCTTGCAGTCACATAAAGAACTTGAAGGCATAACAAAAGATGCAATAATAAGTCTCATTTTCTGTAGTAAGATTGTTAAATCCAAGAATTTTGGGCATCTTATTTATTTGTTATTTATCCCAAAACAGAGAATATGGGGTATTATTCAGCTCATCATAGTTTCTTTTATTGGTTGCTGACATGCATTTGCCAAGCCAGTCCCTGAGACATCAAAAAATTTGTTTATCTATTTATGTATCATTTATATAGGCCTTTCTGAACAAGGCTTGTAACTTCACACCAAATGCTCTTACCAAAGCCCTTGTTTGCTGAATTTGATTGTGAGGAAAGAACATAAATATTCCTCAAGTATGTAGATGTTTTTTATTAGAATAACGAATTTTCAAGTCCCATATTATGCTTGTTTGTTATCTAATGCTTGAAGAAAGCATGGAGATGCTGACTTGATGGATGGATATGCAGTATTATATAATGACATATGCAACAAAAACAAAATAGTACAGCTTTTATGAATACAGAAATGGGAAGCCATTTACATCATATTAATGAAGCTGATGAGGCGTAACACTTATTGATGTCCCAATATGTTCTCTATTTCAAGTGAAACCTCTTCTGTTTCAGTACTGAGCAGACCGTCCTTCCAAACTGATATGATATCATTTTAAAATCTTATCACTTGGTTTTGTCCTTATTTTCCTTCAGCTTACTCAATTTGATACAATCAATGAACATGATCAGAAATAAAAAGTTTTCCCTTGTGGGGTAGGTTCAACTATTAAAGGATAGATTATTTATGTGCATGCTTCGAAGCATACTATAAGATAGGGAATGATGCTGTCAAGCTCAACTGTGGGTTTCTCCCTTTTAATTTTGAGAAATACTTATATCCATTGGACTTAATTTTTACTTATGAAGCCTTTTTAGACTTAAGCCTCATGTGACTAAAAATGTAATGGGAAAAATGAATGATTTACAGTTCAAATTTGTTGGAATTCTATGTAAGATTAAGATCCCACGTGATATTATTGTTTTAGTTGAGACCTAAGCCCAATCTTCTTTCTATGGGATTTTTGTGAAATTTGAATTGTTTTGGGATTTGTAGATAGATTCTTTTGGGCATATTTCCAAAAGCTCCATCCGAGATACTCACTTGGACAAATTTTGGGCATCAGCCTTTTTCCTTTTTCAGACACGCTTTAGTTCCTTGTATTAATCATGTGTGTCTAGTGGTGTAAATATTGATTGTTGTCTGGTTTACAAGAAAAGACACTAAATTATAAATTCAGGCAACCCTAGCAGTTTTCTTTAATTGTTATCATATCTTTTAAGTGTGCCATTTATAAATATTGATTTCCTCTATTAAATGCAGATTTTTCCAGCGTTCTAGCATTGTATGTTAAACTGTGATTTGATGGGTGTTAAAATGCATCTCTGTATTTGTCTAAATTGGTTGTGTTTTAATGCAGATTTTTTTGCAACTGTTGGATTGCATGAACTCAGCATATGACATGGGTTTTTCCTTTCCAATGAACCATGAATGATGAACAGAGATGGTGGGTAACAAGCCTTTCTGAAGTTTTATTTAGTATGTGATTAGCAAGATTTATAATTCTCTAGGAAATAAAGCCAGAGAGTGATGAAAAAGTGTAGTCAGGGAATATAAAATAAAGGTTCTTGAGAAAAATAGGTACATCATTTCCACCATATTTGGCAGTTATTGTTGAGATTTTGTCATTTTCTTCTTCTTAGGGTGATGCCTGATCTTCAAAGTTAATTTGTTTCATATTTTCTGGTTGATCTTTTCATGTGTATTTGAGGCACGTGCAGATATCTAAGACAAAGTATGGGATTTTATCTGTTTCCTTTTTTTTGTTCTGTTCTTTCCATAAATGTTGTGCCAGGTGGTTCTTTGTTGAGGTGTAATCTTTTGTCGGTTCATGTGGTGGTTTTCCTTCTTTATCACTTTGTGCATTTATCTATGTGTTTATTTTATGGCCTGAAAACTTTAAATGAATATTGAATTATCATGAAAGTACTTGTCTTGCCTAATCACATGATCAAGATTTTAACAATTTTGCTTCGAATTGCATTAGCAATTCCTAGGACATGCATTGATGAAAAGGATTAAGACAAAATCTAGCATTTACGTCACATATTAATGCAAAAGAACTATAAAAAAAAATTAATTCAAAAACCTTCTTAAATATGCTTTTACACAAATCTACAATCCCATTACAAAATATTAATTGTAACACAGACAAGTAAAACATGTCTGACTTTAGTTATAATGTGAAAAGAAAAATGTAACTAAGCAATTGTGGTTTTTTCTAAGGTAATGGTCCGACACCACAAAATCATAGATTGCACGTGTAACACTTGAAATTGTCACCAAATTTGTTACTAGCATGGTAATAGCTTGCTTGTTTTGTAACAATTGTGAGTATAAAATTACCTCCATTTGGCTTTGGATTTCAGTTCCATCTTGTGATGGTTTTTATTTGAGTCCATGGTTCTAGCAATTGAGTTCAAGTTTGGATGACATTTTGTAATGTTGCCCCAACTTTTCTTTTTCCACCAGTCTTAGGAAAATTTAGAATTAAATATTACACGAGACTACGAGAGTTTCGAGAGTGCCAAATTGGAATGATCAGCATTCTATTGAATTTTTTTGCACACAATATTTCCTAAACAAGTCTTTCAATAATCACATATATAGTTCTTTAGATGATTTAGTAGCTTGTAGGAAAATCAGGCATTTTTTTACTACCTCCTTTTTTTGTGTTTTTTATGGTAATCATGCACAAATAGTATTCTTTCAAGGTGCGAATTTTGATATTTATTCCTCACTAAAGTTGCTGTTATGCATAGATGCACACAAATTTTCAAGCAAAAATCCAACTACATAGTAAAACTTCCTATGCAAGAATAGATTCTACAAGTTTACTGAGAAGCTTTCCATGGTTTTAAGTACACTGATAACATCTAGCAGTTTTTTAGACTGTTGATGTGTTGCAATTTATTATGAAATGGGCTGTAATGATTTCGTTGGGTGAAAAACTCATGCATGCGACAGCTGCAGTGCTCATGTCAGCCTGCATTTTGACATGTTTGTTATTCACATACTGGGGACTAAGAATTGCTATATCTATATCACATTTTCAGCTAAATATCTAGGCTTTTTAGATACACTGCTTAATTGATGCTATGTTGCCATTTAGCAAATAGAAAAATACTTTAATATACATTGATATATGATGCTGTTACTGATTGATGATAGTCATACAGATGGAAGGAGTTGACTTGTGGATTCAGATGTGGTTTGCTTGGTCAACTGTCGCTTGGGGGAGGCATAAAATATATCAAGATTCTTAACTTTCCTAACTTATCAGCAGAAAGATAGTTATATCTACTTTGAGGTTTTTCTTCTCTATCACTCTATTATCTATATATGTATCTTCCTGTCCATCTATTGATCTTGCTTCTCTAATTAAAGTAACATTGATAAATGGCATTTAGGTTGGACGGTAATATGACTTGTTTTATGCGGTAAAAAATAATCTACCATCATGAAAACTTACAAAAAGCTTAGCCCTTAACAGAACTGAATGGAGGAAGTTTTGCTAATTGATGTCTTATGTTAATGAAACAAAAGAGCATGGCACATGGTGAATTATGGGTATCCAATTCTTGTGCACTGGATTTTGGAAATGACCTTTGAGGTCATAAGAACATTAAAATCCTCTAGAGTCCTCTCTCTCTCTCTCGCCCACGCTCTCTTTTTATTTTTATCTTTGACACAGCAAATGGAGGTGCATTAGAGCAGGACTAGCTTCAGCATTTCCATTTGATTTATTTGGGAATGTCGTCTTCACTTTTATTTGAATTGGAAATGGCAACTTGGTTAGCCAAACTTTAAACTTTTTCTTGCTTGATTTTTTTCTTAATTTGTGTTTACTTGTGGGTCTGGTCTATTGGGTGGTGGTATAGCCAAAGGATTGGCTTTATCTTTTCATGGTCTAACTCCTCATGAGCCAGCTGAAAACTAATTCCCTAACAATCAAGGCAGTTGAAATTTCTATATCTTGGTTTTTGCTGTTATATCTCAATTTTTCTGGATGGAAATTATTAAATGCATTTCGTTACCTGATTATTTCTTTGTATTTCCTCTCAAACTTAGTATTGGTTAAAGTGATCTGTTTTAGGTGCTCCGCTCCCTCCATCGATAATATACTTTTGCCATGCAAATCCATAAAATTTTGTGCAATTAGAGTGGAATTCATTTCTTTGCATGCAATGGATTTCCTTGAGTTGCTTGTAATGCAAGGGCTTACAACTTTTGAGAGGAATTCTGTGGAATATGTTCATCCATACACACTGTAGGAGCAGAGCGGACACAACTACATCAGAAGTTCAACATGCAATTACCTTATATGCATCTGCTTTTCTTTTCCTTTTTACTTTTTATGTTATACCCCCTTAATGTAGAGTTTTACCATAGACATTGTTTTTTACTGTAGTTTTTTGCTAATAGGAGTGCATAATTGTTCAGTCACTAATACTGGTTGTGTACTCCTTTTGTTTAATTTGTTTCTCTCCAGATTATGTATCTTTTAAATTTCAATGGATGGCTGCATTTGGCTTGAGAACATATGTTCGGAAAAGTTTGGAGAATCTAGAAGTTTGGTTAGGCTGTAGTGATGACCAGTTCAGCAATTGATGATTTTCGGGGTGATGGCTTTGAGGGATCACATCGAGAGCACTGTATTTTTGCAGATGTTTTCTTTGGCAAGGATACTGGTGGGACAGGTAAGAGGAGTATTGGTACTGGAGTTATTAATTTAAAGAGCCAGGACTGTAAGATTGCAGATCCTTCGCTGCCTACTAACAATGAATACTCAGCTGTCACTAATCTTTCTTCTCCTATAAGTTTGTCAATCAAGGATTCTAATGTGAATGAGAATTCTACAGGGGCAACTGCTTCAGGTTGTTTTACAGAAAGATTTACCTTTGTGGAGGGCACTAACCAGAATAAGACTCTCAAGCGAATTAAGTTTGCAGTTGATGGACCTTTGGACACTGAACCTGATACTTTGAAAGTTCTGACTTCATCCTTACTGCCTAAAGAGATTGTTAGTGGTACAGCTGCTGCAGATATGGACTCACCGAGCCAAACATTACAATTACATTTAGTCGAATCATCCTCTCAGGGTGTTATATCTACCAGCTATCTGTTAAAGCAACATGCAAAAATAGACAGACAAGGTGATGCACGCGAGCCAGATGTTCTGAAGTGCAGTTTGCCAAACTCAGATGCTGTTGCTGGCAAAGCTATTGCTTCACCTGTTTCCCAAGAGAGTTATGCAACAAGGATATTGCTTGCAAGACCTTCTGTAGATGTTGTTCGGAAGCCTGAATCCCCTTTAAATGCAGAGGAAAGAGCAAAGGCATTCAATTCGCCAGGATTGGATGTCTCCATAATCTCAAAGACAGATTCCAAGATGGATCCTCGTCCTTTTCTCCAAAGTCATATCACCCGCTTGCTTTCAGCTTTGGGTTGGTGTATTGGAAAGCGCAAGAGACCCAGTCGAAAATATATGGAGTCTATTTATCAGTCACCTGAGGGGAGATTATTTCGTGATTTCCCTAAAGTGTGGAGGCTGTGTGGTCATATTTTTTCTGCAAATGGATACAAGGTGGTGCATGAAGGTGATGGTAAGGAATGGGCTGATATAAGTCACTTTTGGTCTGATCTCTCAGATACATTGACTATTATTGAGAAAGACATGGATAAATCAGATCTTGCTAAAGCCTTGGCACATCAGTGGAGTATTTTAGATCCCTTTGTTAATGTTGTATTCATTGAGAGGAAGGTTGGCGTGCTGAGAAAGGGATGTATGGTTAAAGCTGCACAGAGCTTAGTGAATGATAGAAATGTGAAAAGTGAAGATAGCATTGGAAAAGATTTTGCTCAGAAAAATTTGTTGGCTTGGCATAGTGATTCTTGTCCGGTCACTAAAAGTGCATCAACAATTTGTGAAGGAAGCTGCCATGACTGTGATGTACAATCTGGCAACAGGACTCTCTCAGAATGTGGACAAGAATCAATGGTGAAAGGTCAGATAGATGCATCTATTCATATGATCGACAGAGAAGGCATGTGTTCTGATGGGATGGGAAATCAATCTTGCAGCATGTTTAAGGACAAAATAGGCGGTGTGGGTATGACTAACTGGCTAACTTGTGGGACAGATTGCACTTCTTCCCAGTTGTGTAGTTGTCAATGCAATGATTTTCCTGTTACTGCTGGGAACATTATAGTGCATGGGGCATCTGAATCTGTTTCCCCTCATCAAGACAGCAACTTAGTTGATCCAGATGATGGCACTGGTGATATGGACTCCATCCCCCATGACGAGCCAACTTCTGTCCAAGCTGTGACTTCAGGTGTTTTGCAGCAATCCAGATTCAGTGAAGAGGAGGGTTTACAGTGCATTCAAGCTTCGAGGTTCAAACTAAGGGATAAAGCAACTATTAAAAAGATGCGTAGAAAGTCCAGAAAAATATCAGAAATCAGATCAACCACATTAAGCCAAAGTGAAAATATTGATGTGCTTGGCAATCCGTTAGAGTCAAACAAAGTTGAAGAGAAGCTTATCAAAAGAACTAAAAAGAGCTTCATGAAGTCCTCCCCTATGGGTAATTGCCTACATCAGGTGGTAACAAATGGTACAAAATTAAAGAGGATGCATGGCAATAGTTATGGTTCCAAATACAAACAAAAGAAAACAACTGGCTGCCAAATTGATGATGATGATTTGTTGATTGCAGCCATTATCAAGAACAAAGATTTTAGCCCAGGTGCCACCAGATCTATTTCTAAAAAGAAATCCTGCATATTAAGAGCTGGCACAAAGCGCAAACAGAAAAAGGGTGGCTGCAGGCTACTCCCAAGAAATCTGGGCAAACTGGGAAAGCATTATGTGGGCGGTAAGTGGTCAAGAATGGGATCTAGGACAGTTTTGTCATGGTTGATAGATGCTGGGGTCTTGTCTTTAAAAGATGTAGTCCAGTACCGAAATCTAAAAGATGATTTTGTGATTAAAGATGGTGTAGTTACCAAGGATGGCATCATGTGTAAGTGCTGCAATATGGTGCTTTCAGTTACCAAGTTTAAGAGTCATGCTGGGTTCAAGCTTAGCCGACCATGTTCAAACCTTTTCATGGAATCTGGAAAGCCTTTTACTTTATGTCAGCTGCAAGCATGGTCTTCTGAATATAAGAGCAGGAAAAGTGGTACCAAATTGGTTTGTGCCGATGAAGATGATAAGAATGATGATTCATGTGGGCTGTGCGGTGATGGTGGAGAGCTGATATGCTGTGATAATTGCCCCTCTACTTTTCATCAATCTTGCTTGTGTACAGAGGTTTGCCATTTGCTTTTCTTCTGTGTTTTATGGTGCATTTTCTTTTCCTGTAGATTCTTATAATTAATTGTTTCCTTTTGTTCTTTTTTTTGTCTCTAGCAGACTATTTAGCAACTATAAGTGATCCTAGTTGTGGTTTAAGATGCACTGACATGGCTATTAGTATCTCTCAATATTTTGGTTGTCAAATCTTTTGGGAAATAAATAGCATTTTGATTGCAATATTTATGGTCATTTTTCCTGTTTGGATTCCAAATAATTGATGTCCATATTATCATAAGAGTTCACGGATAATTAGTTCTGAAACAGAATAGAATGGAGAAAACATGCAAGTGGTGGAACAACAATGTTAATTGTGCGGTTTGGTTTTTATGAATGCCAATATGACTAGTTACACACAAGGAGCATGGTGACTTCTCTCTTTGAGTTAAGATTGTTTTTGTTCTAGCTACAATTGCTATATCAATATTTTTATTTATTTATGTATTGTACTTCAGGAGCTTCCTGAAGGCAGTTGGTATTGCCCGAACTGCACCTGTTGGATATGTGGGGATCTGGTCAATGATAAAGAGGCATCGAGTTCTGTAGGTGCTTATAAATGTTTGCAGTGTGAGCATAAATGTACATCTCCCACCTCCATTTTCTTTAGCTTGATTGTTTTCATTGAATCTAAAATTCCCTGCAAAGTCCGTGGATGGCTTGAGAACTGATTCAGGATGCACATGTTAAAGTATGAATTGTACATGAAATTAAAGCTCGTGCTTCTTGGAGTGGGTAATTTCTCTAAGTATTATGGTGGCTTGAAATTATTTTTGCTGGACATACATGTTAAAATCAAACTAGATTTGTTTCTTGTGTAATGGGGAAACTTTTCTATAGTTTACTGTTGTAGACAATAATGTTGAAAAGCTTGTTAGAATTGCAAGGTGATGACACTAATTTCTTGGATCATAACCTTTTCTAAATCTAATCTTTTTCAACCCTACAATGCTACTGCCAACTTCTTAAGAGATTCAACTTCTATTCTAGAAAATCCAAGTATTAAATTAATGCATTTGTTTTCACTAACAATAAGTCTTGTACACCAATCTTTCCAATAATTTCCTGATGGTGAGGAGCTATTTCACTTCAGTAGGGTGGTGCTAAATGAGCTTGGTATAATAATCCTGTCAGTGAACTATTGTTTGTGGTTATCTATCCTATTAATCACTAGGATTTTCTCTTCATCTTTGTTGGTAATTGATTTCTCACATAACATTTCATAATGGTATGTGGACTTGTATCCCTGTATCCCTTTGGTTACCCTATTTCATAATATTGAGTCTCTAATTTACCAGTTGATTATATTTTTTACAGATCATGGGGCATGCCAAAAAGGAAGACAAATATATGATGGACTTGTTTCTGATACTTGGTTTTGTAGTGGAAGCTGTCAAGAGGTACTTTGGCTCTATTTTCAAAGTTAGTTAATTTGTAAAGTACATTGGATGTCAAATTGAACCCTTCTAGGAGTGTGAAGCTTCAAGTGCTTAAGAGTGATTAATTGTTGCCTAGCATGTCGATCTTGTGTATCTGACCTCACACTTATCACATTCGGTTTCTTTATTTCTAATGAATCACTTATTTATGATTTCCATAAATTTGATACGTAGCATTTAATGCAGACTCTTATTCTGTTAGTACATGTAGTTTTATTTTGTTAGTACATGTACCTGAAGTTGTACCAGGTTAGATGCCATCTCTTCAAGATTATTTCCTCAAGCTCTGATACCAGATATTGGTTTACGACACTCCTCTGCACAGATAATCTCAATGATTTATTTCTCTCTTATTGTGAACTATCTTGCACGGTCCCATTTATAGGGAGTTAACAAGCTAATTATTTGGATAACTATAACGCCAAACAAACTTGATAAAGCAAAGCAAACTATGCCAGATAAAGCTTATAGAAAACTATCAATCTAAAATAGTAAAAGCTTAGCAGGAGCTAATTTGCAGAAGAACAGAACTTTAAAACAGATCTAGTTTGCTATTTCCAACATAGAAACTAAAGGATCCTCCATGCCTGCTTCCCTATTTTTCTGTTTTTTCTTTTTTATTTCTTCATGTGATATTTTGTGTTTAAACCAACAGTGCCTGCTGAATTAGTTTTCATTGCATCTGTTTGTCTGTTTTACTTATTCTTAATTAAGGATTTGGTTTGCTGGTGTTTGCAGGTGTACTCTGGTCTTCATTCTCGTGTTGGGATCAGTAATCCAATAGCTGATGGCTTTTATTGGACTCTTCTCAGATGCATCCACGAAGATCAAAAGGTTCTTTCTGCTCAAAGACTTGCCCTTAAGGCAGAATGCAACTCAAAATTAGCTGTTGCTCTTACCATTATGGAGGAATGCTTTCAATCTATGGTAGACCCAAGAACAGGCATAGACATGATACCTCATGCTTTATACAATTGGGAGTGAGTGCTTGTTGTTTGCAATCCTTTTCTTTTCAAGTATCTTCTGTATCAAGAGAGGCATCTCATGTAAATATCATTTGTCTTGTTTTGTGTTTTGCTAGAGTTTAGACAATGTAGGATCTGGTTTATTGTCTATATTGTACTGAGCTAGACATCCCTCACTTTCAACAAACTGCAACTTTAAAGTTTTGTCGTCATAAATGTCAACAAATTTATGTTTTAGAACAAGAGTTGTGAGCCTATATGGATGGAGAGTATTCTGGCTTAATCATCATCTAAAATATAAAACATTCTCTCATGCATCTAGTTTCTTGTATAAGCATTCCCTTGCTTTGATTCTTCACTTGCCTCCTTCCATGGCAGATCTACAAATGTGAGGATAGAGGTTAGCTATCCTAAAAGTCTATTAGCAAGTGGAACTATAAGAAAGCTTGTGGCACTTAATTCATAGTGTTCATATCATAGGTGGAGTTATGTAATTTAGCTTACTGTACTTCGAGATTAGAAGTGATGATTATAAATGACCTTTGATGCTTGTCTTTGCAAATTCTCAGTCCTATCCAAGAGAAAATATAATTGCACTTGATGTCTTGTTATTATTTACATTCTTTTTTTGTATGCTCTTCAGGTCAGATTTTGCTCGTCTAAATTTCTTTGGGTTTTACACTGTGGTGTTGGAGAAAGATGATGTGCTTGTATCTGCAGCATCTGTCAGGTGATATGCATTATTTGCTCAGAATATCTAGCATTTTATAATTCTAATTATGCGTGTAGGAATTATGTTACTTTCAAGTATTTTCCTTTGATTCAATGATTTTATATTTGATGCTGAAATATTTCTAGGATTTCAGTTAGACAGGTTTTATCCCCATTTCTGAACCATATTTTGTTGATGAAACTTCTTTCATGATGTGTGGCAGATCAAACTATCTACCATCATCTGATGGTTGAGTTAGAGACACCTAGATTTTGGGATGTTAGAAGAAAGGGTTTGCAGCTTGAAGTTTGACCACAGTTAAAAGTATAATGAGTTTTAAAGGTCAAAGTTAAAGAATGGTTTGGAACTTGTAGGAATTTGATGCTAATAAAATAGAAAAAATAAGTTTTAGTTCCATTAAGGAAACTAAAATTCTATATAAGTACTAAATATAAAATTTTAATACCTTAAGGTACTATATATCTACAGTTATCATACAATATTGAAGTTCCTAAATAATCAAATAATAATTCCCTTTGTTGACTTTCTTAATCCCCCACTGAAGGCATGCAGTATCTTCCTAACACAATTATTGTCATTTATTTGTCCTTGACATCTCAACGAGGGTGAAAGAAAAGAAAAACTTCATTTATGAAGTAGAGCTGTATAGACTCTTGAAACTTTCATGTCAGAGAATAATATAAATCATATTCTAGGTCTCACCTAACAGCTTAAGCTTTTAGGTGAGATGGTTTCTTAATATGGTATCAGAGCCTTGATGATCTAGCAGTCACGAGTTTGAATCTCATCATCCTCATTCTATTTGATAAAAATTAAATATAAGGTAGTGTGAACCTGTGTGCAAGTTTCAAATTCAAAGGCCTTTCACTTGAGAGGGGGTGTTAGAGAAAAATATAAATTATATTTCGGGGTCTCACCTGACAACTTAAGCTCTTATGAGATGGTTCCTTGACATTTCAGTGGTATACAAATCTTCTCAATATTGTTAGTTGTGATCACTCTTATTCCTTAAGATATCTTTATCATTTAGGTTTCTAAATTTTGGATTTGATGCATGGTTGAGATTTGATGTAGAAAGAAAAGGCAAAAGATAGCTAAAGATAATCAACACTGTCAAAGGCTGGTTGTTTGGGCTAAACAACTACAAAAGAGAGCAAACACTTTATAATATTGTCAAAATATCATATTTGTTTATTTTACAGTAGTAGCAACCTTTTAAATACTAGCAAAACTAAGTAAAATAAGCCCTTGTTCTTAAAAATAACTAAATCTTAGCTATCCAAATTACCATCATAACTATTACGTAAATAACCTATCAAAAGAAAAACCCTAATTATATGAAAGCTATTGCAGTTCTACCTCCTGAATCATACTCGGGTTGGAAGAAACTTGTCCTCAAGTTGAAACCACTCTTGCCTCAATCCTAAGGGTGACCAATTATTAATTGCTAACATTTTTTCTGTTTCATACACATATATAGTGAATATTAGTTTTATTTCATGGTCAGGATGATAAACTTGCACTTGCAATTCATTCCCTCCCAATTATTGTCATGGATAGTAAACTGTAATCTCTATAGAAGCTTATTCTTGAACTTGTATCAAGTACATAATGGTTTAAGCTGATGAATTCATTTCTGAAACAACCACAACTATGCAATCTTTGCATTTAGTTGCTATTTTTTCATGGTTGTCATTACAGTTAATGTTCTCTGTATCAAGTTCATCATCACAATAAACATTGTAGATTTGGTGTAGAATCTCGATCCACATTGATCTCATCATATATTGGCAAAAAAAACTTCAATCCATTACTTCTTTTTTTCTCATCAAATAGTGCTTGTTGCTCCTCAACTCTCTCCCTCCATTGATATATAGTGTTTTTCCCTTTTTCAATCCACCTCACTATATGGTTTATGGCTTCAGCATCATGAAAAGAGCCTTGACCCTAATGACTACCTTCATGAATGTACAAGGGGTTGTAATCAACTTCCAAAGCCTCCTTTACAGCTTCCACTCTAATTTCAAGCATGGTTAACACCTTTTGCTTTAGTTGGTTTAGCATCCTGATACCAACACTGATATTGGAAGAAAAGGTAGGATATAGCTAAAGATAGCTAACACAACAAAACTAAAGAAAAATGATAACAAACTCTTTATAAATTATCAAAATTTCATAAAAAAAATTTACAGTTGTAGCAGTCCTTCAAATAATAATAATAATAAAAAACTAAGTAAAATAAATTCTTACCCTTAAAAATAACTAAATCATAGTTGTCCAAACTATCATCATAAATATTGCCCAAATAAACTATTAAAAGAAAAACCCTAATTATATGAAAGCTACTGCAGTTCTAGCTCCTGCATCAAGATTCGTTTATTGAATAAAATTACTCTGGCTTGTTTGAATGATTTCTTAGTTCTTCTCTTTGTGCCTTTCTATCTCTTTATGTTTTCTCCCTTTGCCACTTTGCATGCTATTCTCTCCATAATTTCTCATTATCTATTACTTCTGTTCTCAAACTGTAATTGCCTTTCCACTTTTTCTATGCAAGACAGCCCACAATCTTTCTATTTCGTAGGCAGTCTTGCGTCATATATGCCTTAAATAGTATTTAAAACTCCCCATACAAGGGTTCAACCTTTTAGAGTAACTGAATGCTGCGAGATGCAAATCTTGTTTTACCCACCTTACCTATATCACTTTGGTAAACCATATTTGGAAGAATAAGGTTCCGTTGTAGTTGAAAACTTTTGCTTGGTCTATTATCTTTCATATGTTTCAGGTGCAGTGAAGGCTGGATAAGACAATGTCTCAGATCCGTGTCATCTATCTTAATAGCACAAGAGTGTTGGATCACCCTTTTTCTTTCCGTTGCCTTGTTCCAAGAAATACATTGAAATATGATATGTGCCTTATTTGGGGCTTGGAAGTGTGTTGGCCATAAACCTCGGAGTATTTGGTATTGATTTGTTTCCTGGGCTTAAGAAGGGAAAGATGGCTAGAAACTTTAGTGATGTGCAGTGTTTGCAGTTATTTGTTGTGCTTGAATGTTGATAAATGCTAGGATTTTTCAGAATCACTCTTTCTGATAATCTACTTTGGGATGGGATGGTCATTATATGTTCAGCTTTTGGAGTATTTATGAGAAATGTTCCTAGCTTTTCTGATATTGAGACTTGTGTGTTTTGCCCTGCATTCTCTTCGTCTGCAATTTTATATTGCAACTAAGATTTCATCTTTTTTCAGGGTGCATGGAGTAACAGTTGCAGAGATGCCCCTCATTGCAACTTGCAGTAACTACCGCCGTCAGGGGATGTGTCGACACCTTATGACTGCTATTGAAGAGGTATATATTCAAACTAAAACCCATTTCTAGGTATCAATCATATATCTGTGAAATTTTTTAAAATAAAAATAAAAAAATGAAGATATCACGTGCCTGTATTTATGGACTTTGGGGCTATATTATAGGTGGCAATGCCTAATTACTGGTCTAACATTTCATCTCTGTATTTAATTGGATTTTAGAAAAGCAATTTCAATACCATCAAGGCTTTTATATCTGAACTTGTATGGGTTGCCAGCATGTTTACTACTCTGCTTTATCTTTGGTTCCCTTCTTTACAGATTTTACGTGATCATAACCTTGTGACCCCAACCATTGTCATTTCAGATGTTCCTTGTAGTACTTCAATTAATCTCAAGACTCCTCGTGTTTTGAGTTCTTTTTTTCTTAAATCGTTTTACTCATCACTGTCATTTCCATGCTGATTATTCGCATCACATACTGTAGCTTGTGTTGTCACCTTTAATGTCATTGGTTTTCAAGTTATCACTGGTCACACATCTGCTGCATGTTGAGTTTTTTCTCTTATAACAAGCCTATTTGTGATCTACATTTCCATTTTCCTTCCTTCTAAACTCAATCATGGTGGTCCCAGATGCTAATTTCCTTCAAGGTGGAAAAGCTTGTTATATCCGCCATCCCAGATTTGGTTGAGACATGGACTAAGGGTTTTGGCTTCATACCAGTGAGTAAAGATGAAAAGCGAAGTCTGAACAAGATAAACTTCATGGTGTTCCCTGGAACAATATTGTTGAAAAAACAGTTGTTTAATACAAAAGAAGCAGATACACAATCAGGTGAGTGTTTGTTCCCTTTTCAAAAGAAACCCAGGTTATTGTTGATCATCTCCAATTTTCTGAGAAATCAGTGTAATTTTCTTTGGTCATTCAGACTTGGGTCATGAAGTGGATATTTGCCCCACGGAGGAGCATATCACCGAGTTGGCGCAGCAATCCAATGAGAACAGCTACCTTGATGAAGTTGGTATATCAGCAGAGCTCAAACATGTTGAAAGCCAGAATTTGCAAGAATCTGAACCTAGCAGTGAAAGGGAAACGCAAGGTAACTACTACTACCTTGAAGAAGTTTGTATCTCAGCAGAACTCAAACATATTGAAAGCCAGAATTTGCATGAATATGAACCAAGTAATGAAAAGGAAACTCATGATGGTGCTGAAGGACTAGGGCCAGCACCGCCCATGGTAACTAACCATTCATCTGAAGTAGGACTCTGTTCCTATGGAATGCCCTTTGTTGAGTCCGACAGAAAATTTTGTTCTAACAAACATGCTGCTAAAAGGGAAGACAAGAATCCCATAGTGGCGCAAACCCAAGTTAGTAGTTTGCAGGAACAACTTTCAAAGCTGTCCTGTGGAGATTTAGTTTCAGCCCTAGGTGGCGGCCCAGGTGAAGTGGCCTGTAATGTTCTAAGTGTTAGTTATGTTTCTTCTCTGGACACACCGTCACAGCAAGTCTGTGAGTTAAATGAGAAGTAGAAACAAAATTGTAAACTATTTCTTCACTCGTTGCTCATCACCTCACACCTACACACGCATCTTGCAGCATAAAGGCAGTAGAAAATATAGTGATAGAGCTGAGAGACTTGAAAGTTTCGGCAGCTTCGGGATGGTTCTGATCCTGAAGGCTTAAGAAAGGTAACAAGAACAATGTATCCACGATGGAAATCTATAATCAATATACAACCGTCCATTTCTATCTGATTTTTTTAATATTTATACACCTATAGACAAACAATTATATTTTTCCACAAAATAAAAATAATAGCATTATCACAACAACAAAAATCACTCTGTTATATAGTACATACTATCCATATATGAAGCTTCAATGCAATATCAATGATCTAATTTTGAAGCACCCTATTAAATCTGAATAAAATAGTCTAAATACTATCACTAAATTAAATAAATAACACCTTAATAATTTTCAAAATTGCATCGGTACTCAGAAACATCAATGTAGAGGGACAATAGCAATTGTGTTTGACAATTATTAAATTTGCTAATTCATTCATCTCAATCAATCTTGAAATCCATGGATGGACATTAATGGGCCAAAAGCCTAGGGAAAAAAAGAGCAAACAACTAGAAGGTTGTCCTTACGCATCGTCATAAAGCAGAAAGCTTTTCCTCTTTTTCTTCAATCCAGTCCTTGATTATTCAATAACTCTCCAGCTCAATCCTCAAATTAGCTCGATTGGTCAACATTAAAGGAAGATTCCTATTTAGGCTTTGATTTGTCATTTCAATCTTCAAATTAAGCTCAACCAA
Organism: Salix arbutifolia; assembly: GCA_025169955.1. Taxonomy (NCBI): domain Eukaryota; kingdom Viridiplantae; phylum Streptophyta; class Magnoliopsida; order Malpighiales; family Salicaceae; genus Salix; species Salix arbutifolia. The sequence continues at coordinate 26,284,423 of CM045917.1, read as the reverse complement.
ATAGCATGCAAGGAAATATTATCTTGCCCAAACTTCTGTCATGCAACCACCTACTAGTGTTGCATGGCACCCACCAAATTCTTTATTGCAAAGGTTATCAATGCAGGTGCATAAATTAGTAGTATAACTGCCTGCCTTATTAAACAATACAAGTTATCAACGTGAGCACAGCATAAGTTGTTAGTACATCGCCTACCTTGTCTCACACTCCAAGAGGTACTTTCATGTGATTTAAGGTATATAAATAAATTAAGTCACCATGTGACCACAATAAATAAATAAAAAAAAACACATATATAATCATAATATTACAAGAAAGCTAAAACAGAATGCTTCGTTATTGTTCATTAAGACTCATTGTCACTATGGACTGGATATTTGCTTCGATGCTTCGCACGCATACGTGAGCTTTTTTTTCTTCGTCCATGAACAGTGTGTTAACGAATTTGCCCCTCGAAAAGGACAAAAAACGCCGCCTGTACTGAGGGCCTCCATGGTAATTGCATATTTTTTGTCTGGTTCGGTTGCCCGGTTTCTTTTGTTTTTTAATATTTCATTGAACAGTGCAATAATAACCATTTTGTCCCTCGAAAATGACAAAACCATGCCTGGAAGGGAGGGGTGATCCAGTAATTAACCAATTTTTTATTCTTTTAACGCCGGTTTACTGTTGGCGCGTCGCCGAACGGGCCGTCCGTTTCCACGCTCACGCGTGTTTCGGACGACGTGATCAGCTTACTTCGGCATCCAAAAATGCCCAAACGACGTCTAGAATGATTTTCAAGCATGTTCTCTTCCACCTAGTGTGGCGCGTGTGACTATGTGATGTCCGGAGACGTGTCAATGGTCGTTTGAAATTTCCCCCCCATTTCTCTCTCCTGGCTGCGCAAGATGATGTCAGCACAACTGCTTTTTGTCAAATTTCATTTCAGTCCCTGAACGTTTGAATTTGTTTTTCTGGCCCTTATTCCTATTATATAGATTTTGATTTGTTTCAATTTCGTCCTTCCATTGAAATTCATTATATATTGTAGTTGCAATTCGGTCCTCATGCTTTTAATTTTGCGGATTGGTCTGGAATCCTTAATATTTGTGGTATCAAAGTTTTCATTGATTTCAATTTCATCCTTCCATGCAAATTTATTATAAATCCTTAATATTTTCAGTATCAAAGTTTGATTTCTTTCAATTTTATCCTTTTATGCAAATTAATTATAAATTTCAGTTTTATTTCGGTCCTAATTTTTTTAATTTCCGGTTTTGTTTTAAATTATTTAATATTTCAATGTTTGGATTTATTTCAGTTTTTTCCTTTAAATTAAATTTATTACATATGTTTTTATTTTATTTTATCCCTTATACTTTTAATCTTAGATTTTATTTTAGTTCCTTTATTTTTTTATACATATTTCTTACATAGTTCTTATTTCTGTCAATGTTTATATATATATGCTCTTAGTTTTTCTTTCCAATTTCTCTTTATTTCCAATGTTATTAAGTTTTTCTATTTAATATCCAAATTTTAACGAAATAATGTTTGTTATTATTTCTCTTTTTTTTATTCTTCAAGTTAAGTAATTTCTTTAAATATAATAATATTTATTTTTTGTTAATATTGTTAGGTATTGAATTTTGTAATTATTACAGATAAAATATTCAAAATAATAATAATGATTAATTGTGAGCTTTATTTTCTTTTAAATATATCAGACCAATTATATCTTTTGGTATTTATTTAATATTAGAGCTTTAATATATATAAATGACCTAGGTTTTTTTGAAAAAAAAAAATTAATATCATTGTTCTGAAATACTTTTAATATAATAATATGAAAGTAAAAAAAAATATGAAATTTTTTTCTCTAACATTAATTATGGTCTCACCCACTTTCTATTATTTCCACTGGTATTAAGGTTATTGTTTTTTAATATTTATATTTTAATTTATGTCCGTGATCATTTCAAAAATGATTTTATTTTTTTATTCTTCCGTTCAATTTTTTTAAAAATCTAATAATATTTTTTATTTGGTCATTTATTTAGTTTTTTAGTTGTTTTTCTGTTAATATTGTTAGGTCTTAAATTTTTTTATTATTATAGATAAAACATTCAAAATAATGATAATGATTATTTATAATATGTTTTTCCTTATCAATATGTGAGACTAATTATATATTTTGATATTTATTTAATATCAACACCTTCATATATATATGACATATTTTATCATTCTAAAATATTTATAATATAATAATATGAGCAATAAATTTTACAATCAGTTTTCTACATACAAAAAAAAATATTTCTAACAGATTTTATCAAAAGAGTTTTAGTAATAGCGACTTTTAATCATTTTTTGATGGGAAAAAAACATTTCTTTCTAACAGATTTAATCAATTATAATTTTAGTAATTAAATATTAAAATAACAAAATACAATACACATAAAATCAATCATTTTTCTACATAAATAAAAAAAAACTCAGCGCATCGCGCGGGCATATCGCTCGTACACTATTATATGTTTTGTTCTCTTTGCTATATTTATTTTTTCCAATGGTTTTGTTAACTTAAGCTTCAAAAGGTCCCTTATCCCAATAAAGAACATGTTTTTCAGGAGATTGTGAGTCATAAAATTAGCCTAAATTAAAAAAGTCTCCAAAGCTCATTGCACTAATTGTGGAAAAATTCAAGTTTAATTTGAGATTTATCAACTTTGTTAACGTTGCCATTTATGAGAACTTGAACAAAAGTCATAAATTCATTTTATTTCATAATTCTTTTCATGTTTGACAACTTAGAAATGCTAGGATATAGGAGAATAAATGAGTTCCCTAATACAAGTGTATTAACTCCTTCAAATTAGCCTAAATATAGAACGTGTTTTGTAGGAGATCATGAGCCATAAAATTAGTCTGAATTAAAAAAAAAATCTTCAAAACCCATTACACTAGTTGTGAAAAGGTTCAAGTTCAATTCGAGATTTATCGACTTTCTTAATATTTCTATTTATGAGAACTTGAACAAAAAGTCATATAGATTCATTTTATTTCCTAATTCTTTTTATGTTTGACAATTTAGAAATGCTAGAATATATAGAATAATGAGTTCCCTAATACAAGTGTATCAACTCCTTCAAGTCCCTAATAAATCACTCATCGAATAAAAGTGCTCACATAAGTAATTCTAGTCATACAATAATAGTTTTGAGCTTTGTCACTTCCTTAATAGATGACACATTAACTAGCTCTGCTCTATTGCATCCATAACCAAGTGCATATAGACAATTTGGTTTCTTAAAGAAATAAGGGAAATAATATATAGAAAAGTAGGCACAAGAACAATTATATTCTAACCCTATATAGGAGTTACTCTAGTGACAAAAAGTTTTCTCAAACTAAACACACCCGATGTGAACTCTAAAGATCTAAAATAAAATTTCAACAAGTGTTAGACATGATAAAGGAAATTGCCATCAATCTTTCTCTGAATCTTACTCATGTACTTCTAATGTGAGAAACAATTTTGAAATAAGAAGAATCAATAATTATATGAGACAAGCTTTCAAAAATGAGTATCACCCTTACGAAGTAAAAGGTCCCTCACTTTGTAATTAAGTATTACTTACTAGTTTCTCCAAGGATTACATGTCTGTGAAGGCAAACTTAGACAACTATGATGAATTTATAAACCTAGAGGAACACATATATAATGTAAAAAGTAGTTTGGAGCTTGTAATACATGATATAGATATTATATATAAAATCTTTTTAACAATATTATACAAGTCTACTCGATTGTGGTACCATAGCTTAAAGTCCAACTCTATCTTTGAATTTCATGATTTAAACATCCAACTTATATCCCAATTTAGTATATGTTTACTAGCTAAAAAAAGCACAATTGAGTTTTTCATCGACATAGAACAAGAAGATAAAGAGCACTGGAGCAAATGTAAAAAGGTTTAATAAGGATAAGATTAATGTGAAAGGTCCTCTCAGACTTGTTTCTAACTAAATCCCTAGTTAGTAAGGTATATAAGTACACTTTATAGGAACAATTATGCACTCTCCTTGATTAAATGTTTCTCAAAGTTAAACAAGCAATGAAAAATCATATCTTTAAAGAAAAGAAGAGTGTGCCCAAACAAGGTCACCCCTAGTATCAATGTTAGAAAAAAAAATCTAAAATATCATTAATCTCCTAGCATTTATAGGTCATCTACAAAGAACCCTAACTGGTTCATTCCTAATTGTTTGATGTTTTCTAATTTCATGTCCACACCACTGAACACCATGTGTACTTTAGTATTAGCTACCATTAAAAAAATGAATATGTGCAAGATACTGCTCCCAACCAATATAAGCATATGGAACCCTAATAAATTTTATCTCTTTCATCACAATAATGAGAATGATATTGAGGATTTTTATTCACCGGAAAAAGAGATAAGGATATTGATTTCTAATGGTTACCTTCAATAATTTATAAGATATGAAATGCAAATAGAATTCGCAAGAATAACATATTCTTTTAAAGGCTGGATAAGCCAAGAATACCAGCAATTGTTTGAGTATGGATTGTGAGATTTCACTGCATTTGTGATCTAAATAAGAAGATGACAACTCATATTAAACCTCATTTGAAATTGGCTTTCAGTGAATTTAGGATTTTTAGCAAAATAATCATTAAATAGCCTTAGTTCACCTTTCATACTATTACGGTTAATGATATTGTGACTAAGAATAGATCAATGGGACTGTGTTCTTCTTCCTTGATGATTTAATTCTTCTTTAGTAATCACTACAATAGCAACTAGGAAGGCGAACATGAGAGTGTTCGCATCAAAATCAAAAGCATCATGATAATTAAAATTAGAATGATTCATGATGAATTTTAAGGTAAATAAAGTAACGGTTGGAGAGAAGAAAATGATAAAGAGAAATGTTCAAGTATATGAGCATGTTTATAAATTTATTTATTTTCTAAATTTTGGAAAATTAAAATTTGAAATATTGACGGTTATTTTTTTCAAATTTGCGGTTATTTTTTCAGAGTTTAGATTTTTTGTTCCATTAATTTTATATTTAATTATGATAAATTACTTATATTAATTGTATAATCAATAACATGATTATATTATATAAAAAAATAAGTAAATTAGTCAAAAGTAAGTAGTTATATATCAAATATATTAAAATAAAAACAAGCTTTTTCCATATAAAAAATGCTAACAATAAAAAGGTGTTGTGATCCATAAAATCACTAAGATGGTATTTGGTTATTATCCCAAGATAGAAGAGAAAAGATAGTGGAGACAAAGTAAACAAGATAGAAAATAAGACTAAGGCAGAATTGTGTGTGGTAGTGATGTACAAGACAAAATCATTGTTTTTATATCATGTTTGGATATAGTGGACAATATATAAAAATATATATATAAAAAAGGTTTATTTTACCCTTAATATAAATTGTTATCAAACTTATATAGTAAAGAAAATGATATTTTTTTACTTTAGTGTATATCGAGTGTTGAAATTAATAATATTATAATAACTCTAGTATAAAACCAGGATAACTTGATGAGTTGATCTAATGCTAGCAATAGTCTAAGTTTAAAAAGAAAAATAGAAAGGATTGAAGTTAAAAACTAAAATCAACTCGAGATAAAAAAACACATTTCAAAAACTTGATGATATTTTTGAGAGAAAAAATGGGTCAATCGAGTTGACCTTATTAACCCATAACCTAATAATTATTATTTTTATTCATACTGTAACTCGGGTCAACTCATGTTAAGCCTCCCAACCAATGACTTGGTCTTGCCCCGATTAATCCCAAGTTAGGTTTTAAAACTATAATGATATTTTTTATGCATACATTGATCTGAGTTAACTGAGGTTGATCTTCTCATCTGTGACAAGGGTCTTGTCTTGAGTTAGATCTTAAATCAAGTTTTAAAACTATGATAATAATTATTTTTATTTAATGTTGACTCAAATTAACTCGGATTAATCCTCCTAACAAATGACTTGGGCTTTACGCAGGTCGACTATCAAGTTAGATTTTAAAACTATAATAATAATTTTATTTTTCTTATGTTAACTCAAACCAATTATCAACCTTACTTGTGACTAGGGCTTTGCCCTAGATTGACTCATGAATCAAAATTTAAAATTATAATAATTATTATTTTTATTTTTACATTAATTCAAGTCAACCCAAGTTATGACCTGGACCTTATTCAAGTTCGACATCGTGTTGGGTTTTAAAATTATGATAATAATTGTCACGACAGTGATTTTTGACGCGCTTCGCGCCCCGCCATCACCCCTTAGATTTGGGGGAGACAACGGCGCGCGGTGAAAATGGGGTTGTTTATAGCTGTAAAATTTACAACTATAATTATTAGGAGTCGCCACCTAGTATTACGGTTACTAGAAAACCTATTGGTCTGCGAGAGTCTTGGGTAAGGAGACTTGTTGTGCACGGGGAAGACGCATCACCCCCAGTGCACCCTACCTAAGGTAAGCTGCATTGTTGTTTGATTATTTTTCTAAGTTAAAATTTTTACACTGCATTTTCAAAAAAACACATTTTTTTTGTCTGCGGATGTACTTTACAATGTAATTTTACACCGCAGTTACAAGTTTTTTATTTTATATATATATTTTTTTTACGGATATACTTTACAATGTAAATTTACACCGTAGAAAAAATCTTTTTTTATCTACGAATGTACCTTACAATGTAAATTTACACCGTAGTAAAATTTCTTTTTATTCGCGGGTGTACTTTACAATGTAAATTTACACCCTAATAGATGAAACAAAAATATTTATAATTATTTTTGATATTTTGGCCAAATTCCAACGGATAATCATAAACCGGTTATGATATCCAATTTTCATTTCAAAATATGAGAAAGATGCAACATAATTTTTACAAAAAATATGTATGGAAAAATCATGGAATTTGGCCGTATGCACAAAAAAAAATACATTTTTTTGTATTTTTGAATTTTTTTGAAGTAATAATAGTGGTAAAAAAAATACCTTTTTTGTCAATTTGTATTTTTTTATTTTTTTTGGGCTGGGCTGACAGCCCAGCCTTAGTGGGTTGGGCTTCCAGCCATCGTGGGCTGGAAGCCCACAGTATCTGGACTGGGCTTCCAGCCATCGTGGACTGGAAGCCCAAAAAAGTCTGGGCTGGGCTTCCAGCCATCGTGGACTGGAAGCCCAAAGTATCTGAGCTGGGCTCATGGGCCGGGCACAAAGCCCGGCCTGCCTCCTTCTGCCCTGGCCCGCAACAGCGGGACGTGAATCACATCCCGCTGCATGCAGACCAAGGAAGAAGACGATGAATAGTAAAAAATACAAATGTGGCGAAAGGCGCACCTGTTGGTATGGTTGAGTAGCTGAGGTCGAGGTGGTTGTCCTGGTGGTTGTGTCGTCGTCAACGGTGGCCTGTGGTGGCCGGAGGAAGAGCTGGAAGTCACCGGTCTGCTACTGGTTTGAGCTCATCGTTGCTGCTGGTACACTCGTCGGAGCTGGAGAAGAAGCTGGACCTGATGGTGGTCACGGTGGGCTACAAGTGGTGGCTTTTAGGCTGTTGATGGGAAAAGAGACGATGGTTGTCTCACAGCGATTCTTAGAGAGAGAGAGACGATCGGGGAGAGAGAAGAGTTGCAACGGGGGGGGCTGTTCTTGTTTTTTTTCCGTCACTTTTGTTCTACTTTCTTCCCTCTTTTTCTCTTCCACTCTCAGTGTTCTCCTAGTCTTACTCTCAGTTTTTTCACTCCTTTTCTGCTAAAAAATCCCTTCCTCCCTCTTTCTTCTGCGTAACACCCCTCTCTATTTATAGGGAGGGTGTGTTGCAGAGGTGGCAGCCTCTGCAAATTCGTTGCAGAGGCTGCCTCTGTAAAATTGTTGCAGAGGCTGTAGCCTCTGCAAAATCGTTGCAGAGGCTGCCTCTGCAAATTCGTTGCAGAGGCTGCCCCTGCAAAGAATTTGCAGAGAGGCTGTGGGTTGCCATGGTTGTATTGTTTTTACAATTTGGTCCTTCAATATTTGATTGGTTCAATTGCACCCCTAATTAGTTTTAAACTTTTAATTTTATGCAATTGTATCCCCGTCAAAATTTCAACAGCAACCTTAAATGTACACTTTTTTTTTTTGGTCTCTAGTTTCCGATTACGCGATTTAAACCTCAATTGCGTGATTTAACCCTCAATTGACTGTTAAATTCTCAATTCGTTCAATTTGGCCCCTAATTTCGCATAATTGACTTAAAAATTCAAATTGGTCTCCGAAAATTCTATTCTCATCAATTGAGCCCGAATTAAATTCAAGAAATTGATTTCTCATTGACTAAGCCCTTAATAAAATTAATTTGACCAATTTAAAGTATAATTAAGTCCTTGCACTTAATTAAATCCTTCAATTGGACCTTAAATTAATTCCCGATCATAATTAAACTTTAAATTTGTCGACGATTAAATCGAATTAACCCATAAAAATATAATTATGTCGTTTAACTTAGTTTTTACACAGATTCATCCAACGATAAATTATTTTTGCCTTAAATCTGTATTTTTCTCTATTTTTGGAACCAAAGAGATACAATTGGACTTGCGACAACAACCAAAATTTCCACATTGATTTTTCTACCCACGCCGACTCCTTTTATTTTATTTTATTTTGGGGAGTAACCCAAAAATTGGGTTACGATAATAATTATTTTTATTTTTGCATGTTTTAGTTAGATAATTTTGAAATTAATAGTTTTTTACAGTGATATTTTATAAATAAAAATAATAAATATTATATTTAAAAATATATAAATTGACTTCAAAATTATTTTAAAGAATAAATATATATTTATATTCAAATATATTTTTATCTCCGCTCCATGAACAAACGCTACCTTAGGTACAATTACTTGCGAACATCAACGAGGTAACCAACTACCAATAACGGAAAGAAACTCCTCCACCTCACTGCCCTTTCTTCTTCTCACCACACACTGACAACTCTCTCTTTCTTGCAGTACTGGAAAAACAAAAACACAACTCCTGCTTTAACCTCAACAAAACCTGTCTCTGTGCAATCTTCTTTTATAACCAAAGCAAAGCTGACATTCTACTAATAACTAAATCAAATTCGGAAGAAAAATGTCTTCTTCTCCTAAATTCTTTCACTCCCGCATATCACAACCCTCGAATTCTCGCAGATCAACGGCTCTGATTATCTCTTGCCTTCTTATTGGCGTCTCCGGTTTCATCTTCGGTCTCACTTCCTTTCTTGCCTCCTCTCACACCTATCGTTGTTCCAATGACTCCCCGCCGCGATCCGTCCGTATCGTCTGGGAAACCAATAGCAACAAGAATGATAATGGTGGCGGAAACACCCTCCTTTTGGATGGTGGGGAAAAGAGAGAGAGACATAAGGTTATGGGATTTGTTGGGATTCAAACGGGGTTCGGGTCATCGGGTCGGAGACGGTCTTTGAGGAAGACCTGGATGCCATCCGATCGACAGGGACTTCAACGGTATAGCGTAATTCTCTTTCTTTCTTTGTTGATGGCTATTGTTTGGATCTTGATAGGTTTTTGCTTATAGATTCAGAAATCACATAGTTAAAATGAGAGCTTGAATTCTTGGTTTTCTTGTTTCATGAATTAGGTTTTTTTATATATTATTATTATTATTCATTGATAGCAAACAAGAACTCTAATAAAAGAAAGAAACAACGTTGATCTGTAACTGATTTTCTACAAATTTAAGCCTTCATCAAGAGAAGGTCTCAAGTTTCTCGATTTCAATAGGACACAATATGCTTGTTATGAGTAGAGAAACACTTCAGAATTTGATGTTTTCTCACTAAATTTGTTTTGAGGAGAATGAGATAGAGAGAGATAGAGAGAGCTGTGAATGTTATCTTGAACAGCGATATGTACATCATAGTCTAGTCAGATGATTTCTATTTCGTACTAATATATTGTTGCTATACTCTAGATCTACTTCCTTTTAGAAAACTGTGCAATAGTTTCTTTTTTTACAGACTTTCGTTGTTCATGTTTTTGAACATTGCTGAAAACTAGTAGCTTGTATAAGGCCTTTTCTTTATATTATATCTTGGCTGTTTATAAATTAATTGGCTTGCAGGTTGGAAGAATCTACTGGTTTGGCGTTCAGGTTTATTATTGGTAGAACTAATGATAAATCGAAGACAGCGGAGCTCAAAAGGGAGATTGCAGAATATGATGATTTCTTGTTATTAGATATTGAGGAACAGTATAGTAATCTCCCATATAAAACGTTAGTGCTGATGATGGACTGCATGGTTTTCTTACCCTTTTTTTTCCGTCAAGTTAATTAGTGAATGATTATAATGTGCTGGTTTTTATTTATTTTTTGCAGTTTAGCATTCTTTAAAGCTGCCTATGCACTTTTTGATTCTGAGTTTTATGTTAAAGCTGATGATGACATATACTTGAGGCCAGGTGGGTAAATGTGAAACTTTTTGATAGTTGTTGTTATTGTTATTCAGTAGCATTGTTCTGGAGATCAACTTTCATAGTACAGCTCCGAATAAATCACATCTCTGTCTTTTAATATATTTTCAGATCGTCTTTCAACTCTTTTGGCAAAAGAGCGTTCTCACTCTCAAACTTATCTTGGATGCTTGAAAAAGGGACCAGTTTTCACTGATCCAAAGCTCAAATGGTAAGCTCATTTTCCTTTTGTGTTTCTTAAGTTGTAGACAATGGCTATATATAAACATGACAATTTCTAAATCAATCCTGCTGTTTTTTGTATTTAGGTTGTCTGAATCTTGTTCTTACTAGATTTATCAATGTATACTTCAAAATTGAGTTGAAGTCACGTTACTGAAGTGATACTATAGGAGAAGCTGTTAACTAATCAAACAGCAATGCTGCTGTTCATGGAGCTGTTGCTGTGAAAAGTTTGTTCTTGGTGCTTTACTTTTTTAACTTGAATCTTACCTCATGATTTGATGTTATGTAGGATTAGAATTTAATGTTTATGATGTTTTGGAGTCTATATGAGCTTTATTTTATTCCCAATTTTCTAAATTTAGTACCATGTTCATACAAAAACTTTATCCACTTCATAGACTTCCTTATTTGGAATCATTTCAGGGTTATCATACATCATGCCTTCTTCTATTGGAGATTTTGGTTTGCCCCAAAAACACTGCATCAATACCTCTGGGCTTAATAATCTCCAAAAGAATTAGTATCCCAAATTTTATATAGTCATGACTTTTGCAGTAATCATATAATCTTGATTTTTGCAGGTATGAGCCACTATCCTATTTGCTTGGGAAGGAGTACTTTCTCCATGCATATGGTCCAATATATGCACTTTCTGCAGATGTTGTCGCAAGTTTAGTTGTTCTTAGAGATAACAGGTAAGCTTGCTTATTACCTTTATCAGGACACATCCCCTTGAGTGTTTGGCCAGCCTTGAAAAGCTTGTTTAAAATAAGATATACAATAATGATTTTCAAGCTACAATTTTAGGGACATGGTACCCATTGTTAAGCTCTCCAATGCCTTTCAAGAGCTATTGGCTTTTTTGCCATTTAGGGACAAACCTCATGCTTCTGTTTTTTCTTCATTTTTTAAGTTTTATCGTGTTTCCTTTCTTTGTTCACATGGTGCATGCACCATGAGAATATCCCATGTTACTTTGGCACAACAGTGGGGGTGCTTTCCACCTCTTCCAAAAATTACTTCTATGCCTACTGTTATAGTATATGTAAAGTATGCCTGCAGTTCCACTTGCATTTCAGTTCCTTCCCAACATAAATCACTCGAATATTCCAAAAAATAAAACCAAGAGGTCAAACAAACGAATGGCTTGTGATGATGTAGTGCTGGCATGTTGGGTCTAGATATGGTAGTAGCATCAAATGCAAGTAGATCCTGTCACAGTAGTCATTGAAATTTATAAGAAAGAAATACCTGCAAGATATACTTTCTTAACTTGTTTGTTTTGACAAGTTATGCATTCTTAACTGGATCCTTGTCAATTCCAATTTTAGTAAATTACATAAACATCCTTAATTATATATTTAAACTTAAAGTGGCAGGTATATAGAGAGAATATTTTGCTTTTTTCTCCTCCTCCTCCACCTATCTCTCTCTCTCTCTCTCTCTCTCTCAAGCCATGCATTCCACACAATTCCTTGCTTTCGATTAAGCTTGCAAGCTTTTTTCACTGCATAATTTTTTTATTGCTGTTTAATCTTTTTTGTAGTTGTTATATATGTTGGTTTTGACAAATTCTTCATGGTAGAAAAGCAATTTCATTCAAAGAACCATGGGTTAATCAAAATAAATAAATAAAGTAGCTGAAAAGGTTATTGTTCACTTCAAACAAGCTGTATGATCAATCAAGATGACACAATGAGGCACAATGGATAAAGTCACCCAAGAAAAAGCTATGTCGTCCAGACTCATCACCGGCTGAAGCTGGTTTGGGGCTTGCCTTGCTTCTGACCTGAGATAGCAAGAACATACTTTTGTTGAACGTACCATGAGTAGTGCCCTGCTTGCTTGTTTGTATACATAACAACATGAAATGCCACATTATATTTGGAATATTGGCAGTAGACAATCATAATATGTACGCTGAGGAACTTTCTAGACACTTTCAGATTCTCAACATATATTGGAGATGATCATTTCATTCCATGTAACACCTCCTTTTTTCTTGAACTATCAGTTTCCGAATGTTCAGCAATGAAGATGTTACCATAGGTGCATGGATGCTGGCAATGAATGTTAATCATGAGGATAACAGAGCGCTGTGCTCACCAGAGTGTACACCATCATCAATTGCAGTATGGGACATTCCCAAATGTTCAGGTTGGTATCTTTATCAGCCATGAAGGAAACAGAATCAAAATGAACAATATCAGTATCACTCTCTTTTATTACTTTACAGGCATGAAAATGTACACTGGTGATTTTGTTTCATTTCCAATGCAAAGGCAAACCTGCCTTGCTTCAGATTTTTATGCAGAAATTGTCGAATCATTATTATAAATCTACATCATATGATTTCTCACAAGATGGCATGTTGAATATTTTTTCGCGGACCGAAAACTTATATGTTCTGATGACGCCTATTAATTATAATGCAGGGCTTTGTAATCCAGAAGCCAGATTGTTACAACTCCATCAGCAGGAGAGCTGCTCAAAGAGTCCCACTATGGAATCTGATGATTAGGATTTTTGGTTATCCTCTTCTTCGAAAGGATATAGATTGGAGTGGGATTTATGAATTGCATACTCGATGAAGCTGGTAGTGCTGCTAACAGATACGTGTAATCATCCCTTTCAGTCCATTTCTTTTTCCTCTACCCATTTTTTTTTTATTCTTTCTTCTAATTTGCGGGTTTTCCAGTGATGTGGATTAAAAAGAACAAAGTTTTATACATTGCCACAAACGTTTTGGTAGGTTTAGACCATAGGAGAAATGAGATTTATCAAGAGCGATTACCCCCTGTAAACTTCCATTATTGAATATACTGTAAACGTCCGCTATTGAAATATAGTCCCATAAAATTTTGGTTGTTGTTCTTGAATGACTACTTGGCTGTGTGTTCCTACATTTGCTCACTGCATATATTCATGCATTATGAGGCAGGCACATGTAAACGACATAGCTAATATGATATTTATAGCGTTCAAATTAGTTTTTTCGCCCTGCATTTAGAGGCGGGACAAGCTGTCACTTTCTGGAAAAGAGAGTTCCCAGAGAATAAACAGCTTTTTATGCTTCCCCTGACTGTGCATTTGCCATCAGCCGAACCTCTCAACGGCTAGAACCGGACCTTGAAAGGTGGCATCTTCTGTTTGGTACTTCTGTTTTTTACTGCATTTCAAAAATATTTTTGAAAAAAATTAAAAAAAAATTATTTTTATTTTTTACTTGAAATTAATTTTTGTATGTGTTTTTAAATTATTTGATGTACTGGTATCAAAAATAATTTTTTAAAAATAAAAAATTATTTTCAAAAATAATCTCAATCAAATTCTCAAACCCTAAGTATGCTATGCTGTGTACTAGGTCATGGCCCATGAGAAGTTTAATCGCTTTGCAAACTTTGTTCTTAAGAATAAAGGCATAATTACATTATCTACACTTTTAAGATTATATTACAACATACGTTAATAGTTTCCATGTAATTATTCCAAATGCAGGGCATGCCCTGAAATATTTCTTAGAGGATGAATTTGCCATAAACAATCCAAAAACATAAACTTGTATTAATGTTTATTTGAAAATTATTAGCGTGAAAAAAACCTAAAAACTGTGCACACGTCTTTTTCTTTCGTCAAGAGCATGAATTATTATTTGATGGTGGCAATTCTGCATTTAACTAAATTTATGGGGGCAAACATAACAAAAAAAATACAGGGCGAAACGTTCGGGCTAATATAAAAACTCCGTTCTCGCCTGGTGGGGCCGAAACGTGTTCCGATAAAAGCACTTTTCAAGCTGGATCATGGTTGTGGGAGCCCACAGCAGATGGTTGATTGCTTGCAATGATGTTTTTGGAAATCAAAACATACTCGGAGTGAAAATCAGGATTTTGGAAAGGCTATATAAACACCAGGATACTTATCCAAAACCCAAATAGCCTTCGCAAGATGCCAGAAACTTTATTGTTATTATTCTTCTTCTTAATCTAAACATCTTGTAGAGCCCCTTTTAAGCTTGCAATTGATAACACAAACACATTAACGACTGAGAAAATCCTATCTGTTACTGGATGGGAAAACTAAATGTTGTGGCTCCTTGGCGGGAATGGGATATCACAGGAAGAGAAGATGCCATTGAATATGCTAAGAAGCACAACGTCCCTGTCCCAGTGACAAAAAAATCCATATACAGCAGGGACAGGAACTTGTGGCATCTGAGCCATGAGGTTAGTATTTTGTTCTTTAAACTGCTTTGGAGGAAAACATTAAGAAGTTGTTAATAATAGTAATTCAGATAGTCATGCGTTAAGCTTGTTGAAGGTAGAAAACAACTTGTTGATTTTAAAGTCACAATCAAGACTCCTTTTGCTGTCAACTCAATTATATTTTCTTCCCCACGCTTATTCATTTCTTTGTCTGCTGATATTCATGCTTAGCAAACACTTTGAAAGCTTATAATTTTGTAGATATATGCGCTAGATGTTTGTTTGAATAATGTCTGCTTAAATTCTTTAACTGGTCATTCAGTTGTTAATTTGTTTTCTAAATGTTATTTGCTTCTCTCTCTCAAGGGTGACATTCTGGAAGACCCTGCTAATGAGCCAAAGGAAGATATGTACATGATGTCTACTAGCCCAGAAGCCGCACCTGAGAAACCTGAGTAAGTCCCTTGTTAAATTCTCATTTCAACTAATCTGAGATTAGCATTGATCAAGTTATAACCCCAAGTTTGCATTTCTTTTCTTTCCCATGTGCTTGATTCTTTCAGATATGTAGAAATCGGGATAGTGGCTGGCCTTCCTGTTTCAGTAAATGGGGAAAAGCTTTCCCCAGCTTCTCTGCTTTCCCACCTCAATGAGATTGGTGGGAAACATGGTATTGGCCGAGTTGACATGGTCGAGAACCGACTTGTTGGTATGAAAAGCCGTGGAGTATATGAAACTCCTGGAGGCACCATTCTCTTTACTGCTGCACGTGAACTAGAGTCATTAACACTAGATCGAGAAACAATGCAAGTTAAAGATTCACTTGCTCTCAAGTATGCTGAGCTAGTGTATGCAGGCAGGTGGTTCGACCCACTGCGTGAATCCATGGATGCATTTATGGAGAAGATCACAGAGACAACAACTGGTTTAGTCAGACTTAAGTTGTACAAAGGATCCGCGTCGGTAGTTGGCCGGACAAGCCCCAAAAGCCTGTATAGAGAAGACATATCCTCCTTTGAGAGTGGACAGATATATGATCAGGCAGATGCTGCTGGATTTATCTACATCATTATTATAAATCTACATCATTTGATTTCTCACAAGATGGCATGTTGAATATTTTTTCGCGGACCGAAAACTTATATGTTCCGATGACGCCTATTAATTATAATGCAGGGCTTTGTAATCCAGAAGCCAGATTGTTACAACTCCATCAGCAGGAGAGCTGCTCAAAGAGTCCCACTATGGAATCTGATGATTAGGATTTTTGGTTATCCTTTTCTTCCAAAGGAAATAGATTGGAGTGGGATTTATGAATTGCATACTCGATGAAGCTGGTAGTGCTGCTAACAGATACGTGTAATCATCCCTTTCAGTCCATTTCTTTTTCCTCTACCCTTTTTTTTTTTATTCTTTCTTCTGATTTGCGGGTTTTCCAGTGATGTGGATTAAAAAGAACAAAGTTTTATACATTGCCACAAACGTTTTGGTAGGTTTAGACCATAGGAGAAATGAGATTTATCAAGAGCGATTACCCCCTGTAAACTTCCATTATTGAATATACTGTAAACTTCCGCTATTGAAATATAGTCCCATAAAATTTTGCTTGTTGTTCTTGAATGACTACTTGGCTGTGTGTTCCTACATTTGCTCACTGCATATATTCATGCATTATGAGGCAGGCACATGTAAACGACATAGCTAATTTGATATTTATAGCGTTCAAATTAGTTTTTTCGCCCTGCATTTAGAGGCGGGACAAGCTGTCACTTTCTGGAAAAGAGAGTTCCCAGAGAATAAACAGCTTTTTATGCTTCCCCTGACTGTGCATTTGCCATCAGCCGAACCTCTCAACGGCTAGAACCGGACCTTGAAAGGTGGCATCTTCTGTTTGGTACTTCTGTTTTTTACTGCATTTCAAAAATATTTTTGAAAAAAATTAAAACAAAAATATTTTTATTTTTTACTTGAAATTAATTTTTGTATGTGTTTTTAAATTATTTGATGTACTGGTATCAAAAATAATTTTTTAAAAATAAAAAAATATTTTCAAAAATAATCTCAATCAAATTCTCAAACCCTAAGTATGCTATGCTGTGTACTAGGTCATGGCCCATGAGAAGTTTAATCGCTTTGCAAACTTTGTTCTTAAGAATAAAGGCATAATTACATTATCTACACTTTTAAGATTATATTACAACATACGTTAATAGTTTCCATGTAATTATTCCAAATGCAGGGCATGCCCTGAAATATTTCTTAGAGGATGAATTTGCCATAAACAATCCAAAAACATAAACTTGTATTAATGTTTATTTGAAAATTATTAGCGTGAATAAAACCTAAAAACTGTGCACACGTCTTTTTCTTTCGTCAAGAGCATGAATTTTTAGGAGATCATTATTATTTGATGGTGGCAATTCTGCATTTAACTAAATTTATGGGGGCAAACATAACAAAAAAAATACAGGGCGAAACGTTCGGGCTAATATAAAAACTCCGTTCTCGCCTGGTGGGGCCGAAACGTGTTCCGATAAAAGCACTTTTCAAGCTGGATCATGGTTGTGGGAGCCCACAGCAGATGGTTGATTGCTTGCAATGATGTTTTGGAAATCAAAACATACTCGGAGTGAAAATCAGGATTTTGGAAAGGCTATATAAACACTAGGATACTTATCCAAAACCCAAATAGCCTTCGCAAGATGCCAGAAACTTTATTGTTATTATTCTTCTTCTTAATCTAAACATCTTGTAGAGCCCCTTTTAAGCTTGCAATTGATAACACAAACACATTAACGACTGAGAAAATCCTATCTGTTACTGGATGGGAAAACGTAAAAATCTTGTGCTGTGTTTTCTTGAACCAGATAAACCAGGTCTCCCATGGCGGTAGAATTTTCTTGGCCAAGCTGAAAACAGCAGACAATATTAATTATTTCCTTCGGCTGTCTCTAGGGTGCTGCGTTTGTGCACCGGTTCTTAACCTCATGATCTATTGCTGTCATCGGGGTGTGTTTGCCATGTGCTCGAGGCTATCCACTCAATAATTTACTCAAGTGTTTGCCATGTGATACTGCGAGATGCCCTGTTGCTTTCAGCATTTCATCTTTCTGGCTAACTCGAGTTCTAACAACTGTCTAAGCGATCGATACTGATGAACATCATTAGAAAACGAAAACAAAGTTCGCTGAAAACGACTTGGTGGGGGACAAATAAAATGTCAATTCTGTAAAGCTGCAATTTTAACTTCTTTCATCCCTGAAACACAGCTACAGGCGCCATGTGATTTCTTCCCATTTTGTTCTGATTCGTTTCATCAAATGGGTGTCCATGTGTTAGTGTCCATAATTGCCTCCCATTTACCTGATTCACATTATCCACTGGCTAAACCAGCAAATCATTCAGTTCTTACCTGGATAAATGCCAGGAATGGCTGTGGGTTTGCATGTTAATGATAGAGTTGTGCTGGTGATCCATCCCACGGTGGGCATAATCCATTGTCTGCCATGTGCTCGGAAGTTCTTAGATTTGGCGCTGGATTTGCTATCCAGTTAAGGTAATGATAACAGAAGTGGGAGGGGAGGGGAGAGGGGTGCCGTTGAACTTTCAAGGGGATTTGTGACATTAAAGGCCTGTGAACGATGGAGCATTTGCTGGGCCACAAACTGCAGCCATGCCCAGGCTCTTCGAAGTTAGACTTTGAGAAGTCAATTTATTTACCCAATATCAATTATCAAGGGGATATGGTCCATGGTGATGGGTTTTTTTTCAAGTAGCTGGAAGGAGTCGGCACTCAATGTCCTGTTGATTGCTTTGCTGCCAGCCTTTATTTTCCTGTTTTTATTATTATTATTTTTATTATTATTATTATTATTTGCAAATCAAGGACTGTAAGAGCAAGCTTCTCTATCATTGGAGCACTTGGGCCATCGGTTGTCCTTTTATTGTCAGTTTACAATTATTTTCATTGTAATTTTTTTATATTTTTATATATTTTAATATCAAAAATGAATTTTAAAAAATATTATTTTGATATTCTTACAAGCAAAACATTTTTAAAAAATAATTATTATCACAATTATTATATACTACTTTAATTTCCAATAAATTGAATCACTTTTTATTTTAATTAAAAGAATATAAACAATCTCTTCTTTTATGAGGGTCATTCCCCTTGATTTCAAAAATTGGACTCTTAAAACAAATATTGAATTGTTGGTAAATTATATAGATCCTTGGTTTAAACTCTTACTTTTATGTTTTGTTTTTACTGGTTGCAAAATCAAGTTCAAATTAGATATTATGTTTATAATTTGCGATTCAGCTTGAACCTAGCGTTTGCATTGCATTTCAAAAATATTTTTGAAAAAAAATGAATTTTTTTTATATAAATATTAATTTTTTATTTTAAATTATTTTTTTTATTTTTAAGATTGTTTTAAAATGCTACTGTCAAAAAAAAAATTAAAATATATTATTTTAATATATTTCTATATAAGAAAATACTTTTAAAAACAATTTTAGTCCCACTTCCAATCATTCTTCTAATTTAAACACACAATTAGTATCATTGGATTGATCCTTTATCGAAGTACATAGTGAGTACTCATGGTTTGAACTTTGGATTTTCACTCTTTGTAAAGAAGAAAAATGAGAAGAAAAAAATAGATTTGGACTAAATAAATACATTTGTTCTCATAAATTTAAATTATTAGAATAATTGTGAATATTTTTTTTAAGTAACTTAATTTTTATTGAAAAATCCATGTTTTTAATAAAAGAAAAAAGAAAAAGACATGTTTTACGTATAACAAAGGCATAAATAAGAAATGTGGATGTTGACTAGGGAATACATTGTTCCTCTAGTCTTTTTAATATTTATTTTAATTTTCAAAGAATTAAATAAAACCTCACTTTTAAAATGGTTTTATTGCCTTTTTATCCTCTCTTTTTTTTTATATATTTCATAGTTTATTACATCAACGATAGAGTTAAGCATTACTCCATGCAACTTGCATTTATAAAATATTTGTACGTGTATCTATCTTTTATTCTTTATTAAAAAAAACCAACTTTCGCTTTAGTTTTTAATTAACATTCATAGTTCTTTTTTACAATTTACCGATCAATATATTTTTTTAATATCTTTTTTTATTCCTCAATTAATGAGATTGGAAAAGACATGCATGACACTAGTGTCTTCTTCTTTTGGGTTGGAAATAATTTAATGTAGTAAACCCTAAATTACTCTCTTGGCACGTGATCGATATTAATTGAAGCACACCTCCTTTAATTCCTTAATTTGAAGGGTTGACATTGTTAGAGTTTCTAATTTTCTTAGCTAAAATTAACTTAATCTCTCTCTCTCTCTCTCTCTCTCTCTCTCTCTATATATATATATATAAGCTTGAGCAATTTAAGAACTTCAAGATTCGTTAGATGTCTCCTCGATCTTATAATATCACGCATTAGTTAACTTTGAATGACAAGCTAAAAAATATTAATTGCATTTCACACCCAATTAACACAATAAAATAATTCTACAAACAAAAAGCACATACTTTTTTTATTAACATGGATATCCGGGTTAGTTTACGTGCACCTTAACTAATTTTACGGATCCTTAAATTAACGATCATATAAATCTCTAGTGATTATCATGTTAATAGCCACATAACTCAAACCTAAAACCACAAGGAACAATCATTTTAATCTCAAACTTTTACCATCAATCATCTAAAGGGCTAAAAGCACATACCTTAGTTTTAAGTATCTGAGACTTTCTTTCTTTAATCAGTGATTCTTTATCCAGACTTGTTAAGATTTTCTCTCTCTACATTTAACCAAATTAATGTTTTTTCATTGGAAGGGATCTTTAATTACTATAGAAATAAAGTAAATCTTAAGAGAATGTAAGAAAATCCCGTCGATATATAAAAAACAATGACTGGACCAGTCGGACTTGGGGACAAAACAACAGGCTCCTCATCCCTTTGTATTATCATCCAATCTCTCTCTCTCTCTCTCTCTCTCTCTCTCTCTCTCTCTCTCTCTCTCTCCCCGGAGAGGAATCCAATGTGCCCTTGGAGAGGACATTAAAAATTTGGTGTCATCTCTGCATGCTGCGGGTGAATTCGGTTGACATTTTTATGGAGCAGCAAAGGGGGTTAACTATCAAATATCAATAACAGCTAGCTGCCGCTGCTTCGATTTTTAAAGCCGTATCAGTTATGGCTGAAACGATCGACCTCTATATATTAGGGTTACGACTTGAAAGAAAAAATGGGAGCTTGTGAAATGTAGGGCCAATACAAGGTGGCCAGTTGAAAAGATAAAATATGGGTGTGTTCTTAGGTGCCCCACATGAATGCCTGAATGAGTGGGTCTTGCCTTCCTTGCGAAACATAGCAATCAAGCAATCAATACATGTATGATATCTATCTATCAACTGAACTGCAACCCACGAGTATTGGTGTCTGAAAATTACCTTAAATTTATCTAATCAGTGTTCTTTTGCCATTTGAGGTCCCTCACTAACCAGACATTCCAAGTAATGGCATCCTCTCATATGGTTAGAAATAATGGAAATCATATTTTGAGATTTCATCTAATAGTTTAAATTTTTTGATGAGATGGTTCTTTGACATGGTATTAGAACTCTATTGACCCAGCAGTCATGAGTTTGAATCTCACCACCCCCATTTTGTTTGATAAAAATCAAGCACAAGATAGTATGAGTCTGTGCAAGTTTCAAGCTCAAAAAACTTTTACTTGATGGAATGTGTTAAAAAATAATATAAATCATATTTTAAAACCTCACTTAACAGTTTAATTTTTTAAATGAGATAATTACTTGACACGGAAATTCATCCTAGAAATTGCTTGATCCATCCACATACTGTAACTTAATAATAATGATAATGATGAAATGATGGCCAAGAAGAAATTAAAATTTGTGGATACCTCCAATTTTATCTCCTATTTTCTTACTGTATGTATACTTGCCCCCATCTCACATGGAAGATTGGGAAATGACAGCACCAAGATCGGTCAAGGTTCATCGCAAGCTAGCTGTTGGGTTTCAAATCAAAAGCAAAAACAACGAAGGAGCAGGGCTGGCATTTCAATGTTCAAAGAAAGCAAATCATGGCGCGCTGTTCGTTTCTAAGAGATTCAAGGATTGAAGATGGGCAACGATATAGAAATTAATGTGTTAAGCTTTCTTCTGGGATATTTGTAACAGTGATAATTCTTTTTCTACAAATAAAAAGCAAATCTTGGCTATTCGTAAATCCACAACTAGTTACTAGGAGAGATAAAGGATTGAAGATGAGGAACATTTTAGAAATTAATGTTCTAGCTCGAAACAACCAGGATTTTACTTGTTTAATTCAGATCTATAAAAAAATATCTAAAAAAAGGTGGAGTTTTATCAAATTCAAAAAAATATAAATAGAAACTAATAATGGGCTAGGTTTTTCTTTGCTTTTTTTTTAAGCTTGGGGATTATAATAGATATTGTTTTTTAAAAAACAATATTTAAAAATATATTAAAATATGTTTTTTTTAATTTTGAGCACGACTACATTAAAAAAAATCAAAATTTTACAAAATTATAGTTTAACAACGAGTCCAAGCACTCAAAAAGCAATAGAAAAGAATTCAACACTGTCATGATCTCTCTTTCATTATCATGTGACCATCACGTGTGTTTTTGCAGTTCAATGACTAAAGCTTTAGCCCACTTATGTCTCAGGATTCAGATAGAAATATAAAAAAATCATGGGGCAGATCAGAGAGGCCAAAACAAAGGAACAGGTACATATGTAACCAATCACAATGTTTTGGTCACGATAGATATGCTCGGTTAAATTGTTGTTTTCAATAAACAATTATTTGTTTATGAATTGTTTTGACACAGAAACTAAAAATAATTATAAAAAATATATTATAAAATAACATATTTTAAAAATCATCATCTCTAAACAAATAGATAATAGCTTTGCAGACTGTCCACCTTTTTTTTACACTGTCACGGTTCCCACAGGTTTGCTACCTGTATTCATTATCTAAATGCATTTATTAATGTCCATTATTGTTTAATTGAGTTAAAAAAAGAAATAATATTTAAATAAATTAATCAATATATAAGCAAGATTAGCCTTATGATTGTGTAGTCGTTGGTTCCTGATAGCTGCGCTATGTAATTGGAGACGGCTGATCCAAATTGTGTATCTCAAACCCAGAGTATATTGCACTTTTTTGTAGAAATTAAATTAAATTAAACCAAATTTGATCCAAATTTGAATTAGGTTCGAGAAATAAAATAATAAATAATTGTTTTGTTTTTATTGTCATCATATATTAAACTATGATAATTCAATTTAATTTCAATGAAATATATTAATGAACATGATGGTCGTGATTTTAAAGAAGCACGAGGGGATATCAAACCATTAAGGCAGATCCTTTCATCACAACTTGACCAGGATTTTCATATATCTTAGCTATCTCCATTAATGACTCAAAGCAACCGGATATTCCAATAAATACAAGAACTGAACCATGGCAGTCTCTTCTTCTTGTTCGCTATTATTTTTAATCAGCCTATTAATTAGATAAGACTGCCCATATGGGTGAAAGGAAATACGAAAAATTCTAAATTTGTGGGGGAAGCCAGGTCTGTTGAGGGGCAATTAAGAAACTGATCGTCGATCTGCAATATTGTCTGTAATTCTGTGAGCTATACACAGTCGTTTTGTAAACTTCACGCATCAAGACAGGCATGGACCTCTGTCAATTTGACATCATGTTCTCCTGTGAACTTGGTAAAAAACCCTGTACGTGATCTGATCGCCATCCTCAGGCATGCACTGTGAAACATGAAGGATTTCAAGAGGATAAAACTTAAAGGTATAACGATAATGGTCTGCAGTACTTGAGGAATGTAAAACATCTAGAAAATCAAAACTTGCGGTGCACATGATTTGGTCATCATGGACTGATAAAAGTCAAAAGAGATGGATTATCCAAAATTTTAGGTCTAGATTGATTACTATACGTTTCAACGAGAAGCTAGCCAATTATACATTGACCCTTAAGGTAAATCAGTCCAAAATAAAATGATCATATATAAAATACACACACACACACACGATAAATCATGGATCACCAAACAACAAACCCTAATTATTTCGAGTTCTCTGTCGTGTTGGTAATCAACAATGGTTAATTATATAGGTATCATATAGTGCAATGCTGACAAGTTTACAATTCAAGTAGCCACAAAGTCAAACAAAATGATCTATTGCTTGTAGCAATTAGCAAACAAAAGTGGTGTTAGAGTCATAATATATGCGACGAAATATACCAACAAAGTCATATGAATGCTGAATGATTTGGATCTTCTAACCACCCTGTAAAAACTATTCTTCTTTGCTTTGTTGACACCACTAACGTTGAAAATAGTCAAGCCTTGGCTAGTGAAGCGTATGCTAGATTCTTCAGCTACTTTAAGACTAACTTGTAAGATAAGCCGCACTTGTAAATTATGGCACCACCAAATTTATCCACTCGCTTAATTAGGGTGGTGCCAATTGTCCTCGAACTGTAGGGATGAGGCACCGAAACCCTAAAGCAAAGAAATGGTTGACTCTTTGAAGACCTTTTTCTTGGAAAAAAAACAAGAAGGGGATGAAGAAATTGAGTGCGTTTTGTTGTCTGCCTATAAAAATATGTTGCTGAGAGGGCACCCAATGCTAAGGAGTGTTTAAGAATTTTCGGCTCATAATTGATCAACCAAATACCCACAAAGTGGTGGGGGTGTGCTAAGCCGTGATGGTGTCATTTGGCCGGTGAGTGGGTGTAAAGATGCGGTGACCGTTTGAGAGTGTGGTTGAAGTTGTTTTTAAAAATATTTTTGTTTAAGGATATATCAAAATAATGTTATTTTTTTATTTTTTAAAATATTATTTTTGATAAAATGATCTAAAAACACCAAAAAAATTAATTTAAAATAAAAATAAAAAACATTTAAGAATATAAAAC